>CM055125.1:184212524-185491690 GCA_029206835.1 Rana muscosa | reverse complement strand
TCCCAGCTATTCCTGTGGATTACAAAACACCTCCTCCTGTTTGGAGAAGAGAGGGAGGTGTTATGTAGTCCTAACACATTCCCTGTACTAGGGTGACAATGCTGCTCAATATGGTTGAAACCCTAGGAAGTGGCAGGATTGGCAGGTTAAAATAAAGGAAAAAAAATAAATTGGAAAAACTGAAATCTATCACATTTATAGACCAGTATATTGGAATACTATCACAGTAGCGGCCCGTCCATAGAGGGTGCACGGGCGCCGCACCCCCCCCAGGCAGTCACAAAAAATAAATAAAAAATGGCCCCTTTTTTAAAAAAAATTAAAAAGGTCTTTAAGTGCACTGTGTTCTGGCGCCGGACACAGTGTCATATGGGAAGCGCCACATCTATGCAATCACGAGATTGCAGACGAGGCTCTTAATTTGCAGGCTTTTGACCTGCCTTGTGGCGCAGTCCATCGCGCCGGACAACTTCCGCCTGTTGCCCGTAGTATGTATCACTATGGCCGGGTGCTTTGATTGACATTGGCACCGCCCTAGGACATGGGCGGTGCTTTTCATCCGAGTTATGACGTCACTTCCGGTATTCCCTGTGCCAGAGATAAACCGGAAGTGACATCAGCAGCTCTGTGGTACGCACGGCCCGAGCGGAGCACTCTGCACTGTCTGGAGAGGAGGTGTCCCGGCCCGCACCATGTCCCCGCTGTGCCCGCTGACCGTCCGACCCACCAGCCGCCGCTGACAAATACATTAGCAGTCTTTCCATGTGAGGTACAACTCTCTATTCCAAATGATAAAAGCACTGAACACCATTTCCTGTTAATACTGATGTGTACATGCCTCTTGAATGGACTATACAATGCCCGCATACTAGAAGATTATAAGGTCTCACATGATACACCACCGAACTGAACTGATTACAAAGTCACAGCAACTTCCACTTCATTTCACAACGTCTATCAACCCCGCCCCAAACCCCCTCGTAACCCCGCCCCGATCCATCCCACTCCTATTCCCTCTCCCTATAGAATCCATGCAGTTGTGTAAGTTGTGCCATGCTCCTGTCAGTGTAACCCCACCCACTCAGTGTTATTCCCTTCCTGCTTCCCAGACAAACACTTATTGACCCAGCAGTTTCTTATTTACACACTTCGTGATACTTTTACATGGAGAGCAAACTGACAAACAACAGTGACACTGGAAGATCTCCTCTCCTTCTCTAACTTCCAGGAACTCTATGCAGAGGACTATGGCTATGAAGGCACCATCAATGACTTGAGAAAGAGGGAGTTCAGCAGGATTGGAGATAAGATTTCTCTTACTGAAAGTAATCAGAGAAGCTCAAAAACTCGCCCAACTAGTCAGATTATACTGCTTACAAGTGTTCTGACATGCTGTACATGTAGAAAAAATATTGATCTGTCCAAAAGACTTTTGAGTGTGTAATACAGTATGTGTGTGTGTGTATATATATATATATATATATATATATATATATTGTGAGGGGGTTAGCTCGGCAGCGGGTGTGTGTGACCCCCTGGATGGGTTCACCACACAAAAACAGGCACAGCAGACAGAGTTTATAGTTGCAAAAACAAAAGGTGCGGTTTATTTTAAACTATTTACAGGGGAAAAACCGCAAAACAAAAAGAAACATACAAAAAGAAATCCTGGTCAGCTTGACCGCTTACTACACACGTAGGTTCCCTGTCTGACAACTAGGTGCAGCCTTGTGCTGCCCCAGCCCCTATCTCCCTGTTTTTAAAGGTTTTAGCCACACAGGCTTTGTCTCACCGCACAGGACAGAAACACACTCCCCAGTCTTGCACAACACAGAACTGGTTCCAGGATGGAGCATCTCCCTTAGCATGCTGGGAGTTCTTGTAGAGGCCTTAATGAGCCACTTGATTCAGCTGGGCTCATTAACTCTTCCCCCGCAAGACTCCCAGCACTCCCCCTAGTGGTATGAATTTGCATAAAGCCTGAATCTAGGGCATACATTCCTACCATCCTGGATGCAACCTGGTGATTTTACCTGCCTGCTGTCACAATATATATATATATATATATATATATATATATATATATACACACAGGTATATATATTTATATATATATATATATATATATAAAATCGGTGGCAGTGCGTCCATTAAGGACACGTGGGCGCCACCCCCTCTCTATGACTAATTGATAGATTCATGCATTGCATGAATCGATCCATAGCTGCTGCTGCCACCCCCTATTCAGGGATTCGGGGTATTTTTTAAGCATCCGATTAGAGCCATAGGCTCTAATAGGCTTAAAATAAGGTGAACTGCGAGCGCAGAGTGCTGGTAAGTGCTGGGCAGATGGCAGGCGGGGGGGGGGGGAGTTCACAGTGACAGCATTTGATGGGCACAGTGGCAGCGTTTGATGGGCACAGTGTCAGCATTTGATGGGGCACAGTAAAGGGTTTGATGGACACAGTGAATGGTTTGATGGACACAGTGGCAGCATTTGATGGGGCACAGTGGCAGCGTTTGATGGGGCACAGTGGCAGCGTTTGATGGGGCACAGTAGCAGCGTTTGATGGGGCACAGTGGCAGCGTTTGATGGGGCACAGTGGCAGCGTTTGATGGGGCACAGTGGCAGCGTTTGATGGGGCACAGTGGCTGCGTTTGAATGGCATAGTTGCTGCGTTTGAATGGCACATGATGTTTTTTTCCAGAATTTTTCATTTTGTTTGCACCCCCCCAAAAAATTTGAGCACCAGCCGCCACTGACTATCAATTGTTGTTCTTGGATGTATATACTCTTTAACCGCTTGCCGACCACCCACTGTCGTTATATGGCAGCAGGTCGGCTCTCCTGTGCAAATTGCCATAGCTGTATGGCGGCTGCACGCTGCAGGAGCGTGCCCGTGGGTCAGGCGGAGTTGATGACCGTGGGCGACCCACGATCGCCTATTACAGAGGCAGAATGGGGAACTGCCTTTGTAAACAAGGCGATTCCAAGTTCTGACAAGTGACATGACAGGGATCTACTGTTCCCAGTGATTGGGAACAGTGATCTCTATCATGTTCCAGTAAGCCCATCCCCCCCACAGTTATAACACACCTAGGGAACACAGTTAACCCCTTGATTGCACCGTAGTGTTAACCCCTTCCCTGCCAGTGACATTTACACAGTAATCAGTGGCTATATATAGCACTGATTGCTGTATAAATGTCAATGGTCCCAAAAAAGTGTCCGATCTGTCCGCCGCAATGTCGCAGTCCCGCTTAAAATTGCAGATCGCTGCCATTACTAGCAAAAATAAATAAATAATAAAAATGCCATAAATCTATTCCTTATTTTGTAGACGCTATAACTTTTGCGCAAGCCAATCAATATACGCCTATTGCGATTTTTTTTTTACCAAAAATATGTAGAAGAATATATATATCGGTCTAAACTGATGAATAAATTTTTTTTGGCTATGTATTATATCAAAAAGTAAAAAAACAAAAACAAAAAAAAACAACCTTCTAAATTGTCGCTCTTTGTTTGTTTATAGCGCAAAAAATTAAAACCGCAGAGGTGATCAAAAAAAGGATGTCAATTTTGCTTGGGTACAACGTCGCACAATCCCGCAATTGTGAGTTAAAGCGATGCAGTGCCGTATTGCAAAATGGCCTGGTCATTAAGGGGGAAAATCCTTCCGGGGCTGAAGTGGTTAACATTTTTTGCTATTTGGCACTGCGCTAATTTAACTGGCGATTGTGCGGTCAAGCAATGCTGTACCCAAACGAAATGTAAAACATTTTTTTAACACAAATGGAACTTTCTTTTGGTGGTATTTGATCACCTCTGGGTTTGTATTTTTTGTGATATAAACAGGAAAGGAAAATTACGGTAAGTATTTAAATTAAATTTTCCATTTTCCTGACGGCTCCATGTCAGCACAGCTGGGAATTAACTAGCCAAAACAGGGGAGGGATAATGCTACACACTCCAATTCTGACTAAAACAGTAACAGAAACCATGATACCTCTGACAAACTCAACTGTCATGAATATGAATATTTTTGATGTACACATAGTTGTATTGCAGATAGTTTGAGACACCCGGCCTGCTGTCACTCTCAAGGTCCGGACCCTTCTAGTGAGAGTGCCGTGATTCTCCTGGCACAGCCAGCCCTACAACCTGCAGGCCAAGGAGATGAAGTTATCAACCAAGAGATAATAATCTCGCTGGAAGCCGTAAAATCATTATGTGTTCCACCTGAAAATGACAAACAGATGTACAGACCTCCTGATGGCAGGAGTCGCCTTGATTAAATATTTTAGAGCTTAGCCCACATCCGATGGGCTAACTTCTTGAGCACTCCCCAAAGGGAACGTAGGAGGAAAACCTCTTGTGTGATATGAACTCTGAAAGTCAGTTCAGGCACAAATTCGAGCATTGGCATGAGCACCATCCTGTCTGGGAAGTACGCAAGTATAGGTTCTCTAAACCCCAAGGACACCAGTGCTGATGTAATTGCCACCAGTAAATCAGTTACAGTAAAAAAGTACCACAGGGTGATTGAAGGCATCCGATGAAATAACATCCATCAGCATTGGTATATCTCATTCCGGAAACAAGTTGAGGTTTCATCCAAATTGCATCTTGAAAAAACGTTTAATTAAGCGTTAGAATCTTGCTGAATGCCAGTGAAGACAGAGATAGCCAAAACGCATGCCTATAACATGCTTGCACATAGAACCAAGTCAAGCCATGCCTGTAGGCATTCGGAGCAGGCTTCTGAAGAGTCCAGCGTAAAATCTTGATCAGCGAATATATTGGGCATATATGCTCTGTTCCACTATAGGCATGCTTAGCGCTGTCCTTTGTTTCGTAGAACTATTCAAATCTTCACAGAGCATTCGACATCCATTAGACTCTGCCTCTCCCGACCCAGGCCATCAGCCTGAGCCTGTCGGATGCTGGATGAATGGGACTGGATTAGATTTGATCTACGAGGCAGAGGGCGTCATTACTTGACACTCATCAGGATGAGTAGCGGGTATCAAAACTGTCACCTTCCCTCGCCCCAGTCTTAGCTGGAAGCTGAGAATCAGAGGGAGTAGCTGAAAAAGGCATAAGCCGTCTTGGCGATCCATTCTGTGGTCAGCACCTCCACTCCGAGAGCTTGTGGATCCTGAGCCCTGGAATGGAACTTCAGCAACTTAGTGCCGACTGGGAATGTAAGCAGTCTACCTCTGGCAGAAAAAACACCAAGCTCTGTTAGTTCTCGAAAGACTCGCAGTAGTCTGGATCATCTATTGTCGTCCAGAACTTCAGAAGTGAGAGACTGAGCCTAGTTTTCAGATGTAGGCCACAGCCGTTGTGCTATTCAAATTTCCCAGGACAGGCTTACCCTGAATGAGGTGACTGAAGGCTAAGAGCCTGAAAAGGCTGCCCTCAACTCCAAGACGGAGTCTTTGATCCTTGACAAAAGACCATTGGTCCTGAGCTCATTGTTCCTGAAGTAGGGCTCCCCTAAACTGGCTGGTATCTGACTGCACCACCAGGTCGTCTGAGCTGCTGGGGCGAGGCGATTTCTATGGCTCAATCTGAGACGTGAAGGATGAAAGATCTCCAAATATGGCCCAAAATGCTTTCCTTAGGGGACCACGTGTCCATCATCAAAGCCGTCCCTATGTTCACAGAGGAACCACATAGTGCCCCTAGGACATGTATGGGTGGCACAATCCCAAAATAACAGAAAGCATGCTGACATGGAAGTTTCTACTGACTTCTTGGTTTATGCATTGGCTTCTCAGTCTTTCTTGGACTCCCATCCAGAAAACGCAGAAGCTAAGCTCTCTGGCGTGAGAGTGAGCGTGGAAACTGACTCTTGAGTTTTCGGTTTTCTTTAACTCAGTAAACCTTCATCTTAAGGCAGGAAGCCAAACTGGCCACTATTAAATTTAAGCTTGACCTTGTGCGATTAAGAAAAAAATGCAGTGATAGCGTTTGTTCTTGAGGGTTACATCTTCTGATGGTAAGGTCATGTAAATGGCCAATCCCACCAGGGACACATACTGACCAAAGGGGTGGTCCCAACCCCTGGACCTCTATTCGTTTAAAAGGGCATAACTTTGACATCCGAACAAGCACTTGATCCATTCCACATCCAGCCGTCTTCTGGAGGTACTTAAAATACTTCCAAAGTTTCACCTCTATACACAGGCATTTCACCAACCTTACCAATCTGGACACAGGTCGTCCTCTTTTTCCTGTTCAGAAGAGACTGGAGAGAATTGATTGGACCGAGAAGGCCCTGAAAGAAGGCTGGACATTGCCAAACAGACGGTCCCCACACGAGACAAATCTAGACATTCCAATAGAGTGTTTCGACCATTTGCTTAATTGTGACAACTGGTTAGGTGTCGTCATCATATTTGTCCTAGGTTGCTTGAACTAGGTAACATCCTTGTAGTCATATTCGTCTGTTTCTCTTTGGAAGGATCTGAAGCGGATTGTTTGCTTGGGAAGGCTTGGAGACTTCACAGGATGAGTGGAAACACTCTTTTAGAGCGTATTGACCACATGTTTCATGAATGCAACCACCTGTTAGGCGCTGTCATCCATATCCTTGGTTGCTTGACAAAGCAGACTGTGTGCAGTCATGTCCATCTGGAAGTTTGGAGAATGGGCTGCTTCACCTGGTATGGACAGGCAGCTTCTCATTGTCAGAGCAAATAACCCTTTCACAGGGTGAGCTGAAAACACCCCTTTAGAGTGTATTGGCAATTTGTTTATTGGATGTGAAACCTTTTAGGTGTCACCCTCCTCCCTGGCTGTTTAAGCCACTGGGATACATACTGTCATGCAACATCCGTGTATTCCTCTTATAGAGTTTAAGGAGGGATGTTTGCTTGGGAAAGCTATGAGACTGCTCCTTCATGTTCATCCATGTCTTCTTATTGAAGGGCCTGAAGCACGTTCGTTCTGAGATTGGTAAACACTGATAACCTCACCACAGGGCTTGCGTACCATTTAGCAAACCAACCCATAGCCCCGGATCACACTGGTGCGTTTTTTGACATGCGACCCGACCAGTCAAATCGCATGAAAAATAGGCGGCAATCGCACCGCCCTAATCGGTGCAACGCTGCATCAGCGGCGCCGCACCAACTTCAAAAAGGTAGTTTTGTACTACCTTTGCGATATCGGGTTGCGACCTATATTTACATCCGCTCAGAGACTTGCACAGATGTCTCTGAAAATCGCGACCAGAATTGAGACTGACCAGCGGGTGACAAAGCTGAATAGCACAGCCTCATTCCCACAATCCAGTGCGACCCTGGACAAGGGCAAAAAAACTGTTGAATGCAGTAAATAGCTTGTTTAGTAACAAAGCCTGAGGGGTTAACCACAGCTAGAGGGAGGCAGGAGCTTCCATCTACAGCCCTGTTAACCAGGTGGAGGTTAATTTGGCTAGAATCTAATCCTGGAGGAATCAGGACATGATGAAAAAGTTTGTTTCAGAACAGCAACAAAAAGGTAGGAATTTTTAACAAAAATTACAACCATCTGCAGTGTACACAAACCAAGGGAATTGTAGACATCATAAACATGCTTCTCCATACTCTTTTTTTCTTCTTTTTTTTTTTTTTTTTGAGGAAAACCAAAGATCACATAGAAAAATACAAGGATATCCCATATCTCCACAGACCATGGCTGGATCCAGTAGACATCCCAGGTGGCTCCAACTACCCTCTTTGCAAAATGTTGGTCTTTGGAGGGGGTTTGGCATAATGGCATGACAGTAAGCAAACATGAGAAGCCACCAACAGATTGTAGCCATGTGTGAACAGACAAAGTGTTACTTTGTGTATCTGTTATGCCGAGTACTCCCTGTCCAGTAATGCAGCATACATTGGATACAAAGCATTGAGCTCACCCAACCTCCGTCATCCGACCGTCTACACTGGCACAGCGCGGGTGCGTGTGCATAGGGGAGCACTCTGCCACGACCGCTGTCCATCTTGTTTGGACCGTGCGGACCCCATACATGGCTGTTACCCATGATAAAGCCGCCCCGAGGACCAGCAGCGGGGCTCCCTGGATTATGGTTATTTAGACGAGACACCAGGGACTTCGTCCAGTTTCATCCACACGTATGGACGACCCGCCAGCCATTTAGACCAGCTAGGTAGAGGAGCACACCTACGTCCTGCACGTAGGAGGAAAGGAGAAGAACGCTGAGGCTGAAGTGAGTGAAAAATGTATAGTTCAGTCCTGATCACATAGGGGTGGGCGGGGCCTCACCCGGCTGTACTGACATGAAGCCGTCAGGAAATTGGTTTGCGTAAAAGTTATAGCGCCTACAAATGCTGGTGTATATGCATGAATTTACATTTTTTTGTTTTCTTTATACTAATAATGGCAGCGGTCAATGACTTGGGGTACTTTCACACAGACGCTTTTCAGGCATTTTAGCGCTAAAAATAGCGCCTGTAAAGCACCTCTCAAGCCTCCACAGTGTGAAAGCCCGAGTGCTTTCACACTGGGGCCGTGCGCTTGCAGGACAGGAAAAAAAGTCCTGCAAGCAGCATCTTTGGGGCGGTTTGGGAGTGGTGTATACAGCGCTCCCAAAATGCCCTGCTCATTGAAATGAATAGGCAGCGCTGCTGAATCGCCTGCAAAGTGCTTTAGCAGCGCCGCAACACAGGCGCGTTTAACCCATTCTTCGGCCGCTGACGGGGCTAAAAGCGCCCTGGTAGTGGCCAAAAAGCCACGCTAAAATGACGGTAAAGCGCCGCTAAAACTACCATCGACGCTTTCAGTGTGGAAGTAGCCTTATAATGGGACTGTGATTGCACGGTGTACAATCTGATGCAAACTGCCACTGGGGGGAAATTACTAACTGTAATACAGTGATCAGTGCTAATAATATGCAAGGTCACTGTACTAATGACACTGGCTGGGAAGGGGTTAACATCTAGGGCGATCAAGGGGTTAAATGTGTGCCTAACTGTGTAATATGTGTAAAGTGTGCTGCTTTTACTAGTTGATCTCTGTTTCCCATCCCTGATGAGAAACACAGAAATTGTTCCCTGTGTACAGAGCTCTGTGTTGAATGTCAACACAGAACTCTTGGCTGTGAATGTATACAGCCGATCAGCATATCTTGGTCATGAATCATTGGCCAGGACTTGCTGACGCTGTGTACAATCCCAGTGGGAGCCAGCCGGGGGGTGCACATGCGCGCACCCTAAACCTAGAAGTAGGCAGCGCCGTACAGGTGCGTTGCTTTGCCTGTAGCGGCCACTTGTCCACAATACAATGCGGCCTGCAGGTGCTAAGTGGTTAATAATTAGATTTGAACCTATATTTGTTTAAATAACAACTATATATGTATATGAATCCGCTATTTTTGGTGCTGGTATGTTGGCTTGGGACCTGAATGAACTTGGCACAGAGGCTCAGGCAAGATAAGGTGGGTATGCAAGCAGGATAAACACTTTCTCCTCTAAGTGATACTAAACACACACTGTTTAAGATCTCTTCTCCTTCTGTATGTGGATGATGGCACGTCAATTATTTTAATTAATAAAATCTTGAGTACATTCTTTCCTAATTGATATACAGCTGTGACCCAGCTCTTTCACAGCCTGTCTGCTGGTCATATGTTAAAAAAAAAAAAAAAAACAGCTTTTGGAATACAGAGTAAAAATAAAAGAATACAATTACACTGTTTTAAACTGTCATAAAAATATATATTTGAAATCAAATTTTTATTATTGTTTGGCAATAACACAGTTTGGGTGGATTTCTGCCAGTCACATGCTGTGTCAGGCCCCTCCAGCATAGCTCCCAACTGTTCCTGATTTCAAGAAACTGTCCCTGGTTTGGAACAAAGTCCCTCTGTCCCTCTTTTATCCTCATTTGTCCCTCATTTTGGCGTGATCTATATAGTTGTATATAAAAATGCACTATTTATCTTTCAAAAAGTGTTTCACAGCACTAAACCTTTCATCTTATTTCTAAATTGCTGCATTTATAAATTTCAAAAGCCAATATATAGGTTATAGTGGTTAAAAAAAGCACATGTGGGCTTAACTAATCTTTTTTTTATAATTCTCCTTTAAAGGGGGTGTGGCATGGTGTGTGTCCTATTTTGCTAATAGGTGTCCCTCGTTCCCATTCCAAAAAGTTGGGAGGTATGTCCTCCTGTGTCTAATGCCCTATACACACGATAGGATTTTCCATCAAAAAAAGTTGGATGTGAGCTTTTGGTCGGATATTCCGACCGTGTGTATGCTCCATCCAACATTTTCTGGCAGAATTTCCGCCAGCAAAAGATTGAGAGCAGGTTCTCTATTTTTCCAACAGAAAAAGTTCTTGTCGGAAATTCCGCTCATCTGTATGCAATTCCGACATGCAAAAAAACACGCATTCTCAGAATCAAGCAGAAGAGCCGAACTGCCTATTGAACTTCATTGATCTTGGCTCGTCGTATGTCTTGTACGTCACTGCGTTCTTGACGGTCGGAATTTCAGGCAAGATTTGTGTGACCGTGTGTATAAAACACAAGTTTGAGCCAACATTCCGTCAGAAAAAAAACACGGTTTTCTTGTCGGAATTTCCAATTGTGTGTACAAGGCATTCGAATAACAGGGAGGTGAGGCCTCTATCAATCAATATGTAGAATCCCACCCCCATTGTGTTTAGCTGATTAGTGGTCGTGGAGGAAGAGGGAGGGAGTGGGCTGACATTTACCACTGTGTATACACCCACATGTGTGACTCTATAGTCACATGGGCTGCTCATATATGTGATAGAGAGGAAATGCTCAGGGTAGAAAATACACTGAAAACTGAGAATGTCCACTAGCTGTGAACACTGCTCTGCAACATCCCCAACTGCATTGGTGACATGGACAGGAGAAGGGAGACCGTTTTTTTTTTCCAGAAAACAGAAATCCCATAGTGACTGAAATTGTATGAACACATAGTACAGCATTTATTGATAGTTTTAACCCCAAGGCCAATTCTGATATCTCTCTCTCCTATAAGTAAAAATATGCATTTTTTTGCTAAAAAAATTACTTAGAAACCCCAAACATTATATATATTTTTAAGCGGAGCCCCCTAGAGAATAAAATGGTGGGTGTTGTAATTTTTTATGTCACACAGTATTTGCGCAGTGGTTTTGCAAAGCAATTTTTGGGGAAAAATACACGTTAATGAACATTAATGCACAAAAGCACAATACTCAATTGTTTGGTACAATATTAACGGTGAGGTTACGCTGAGTAAATAGATAACCAACATGTCACACTTTAACCACTTCAGCCCCGGAAGATTTTCCCCCTTAATGACCAGGCCATTTTTGCGATACGGTTCTGCGTCGCTTTAACTGACAATTACGCAGTCGTGCGACGCTGTACTCAAACCAAATTTAAGTTATTTTTTTCCCTACAAATAGAGGTTTCTTTTGGTGGTATTTCATCACCTCTGCAGTTTTTATTTTTTGTGCTATAAACAAAAAAAGAGCGACAATTTTGAAAAAAAAAACAACAACAATATTTTAACGAATGACCCGAAAAACATAAAAAAAGCAAAAACGAATGAAACGAAAACGAACACATTTATCGGCAGTGCACATGTCTGCTAGTAATGGCGGCGATCTGCGATTTTTTTGTGGAACTGCGACATTGCGGCGGACAGATCAGACACTTGACACTTTTTTGGGACCATTGACATTTATACAGCGATCAGTGCTATAAAAATGCACTGATTACTGTGCAAATGTCACTGGCAGGGAAGAGGTTAACACTAGGGGGTGATCAAGGGGTTAAATGCGTTCCCTCATGTGTGTCTTAAGCCTCGAACACACAACCGATTTTCTCAGCAAGAACCAGCAAGAAGTAAATCGATCGTGTGTACGTGGCTTTCAGGTTTCTCGTCAAGAAAACAGGCAAGAATCTCGACGAGAAAAATAGAGAGAACCTGCTCTCTATTTTCTCGTCGGGATCCTCGTCGGCCTGTTTCTCAACGTGTACACTTACCTGTCGCCGTGAAAACCCGCGCATGCTCGAAATGACTTTGACGCATGCGCGGTAGCTTCCTAGGCATAGGTAGGGTGTAGCAAGATGGCGGCGACGGCATCGAATGTGACGAGCGCACGCTCATCGTAGTCGATGACATCACCGCATTCGTGCCATTCAAAAGAACGGCGGTTCTTTTGAAAGGTACGTGTGTACACTCGGCCTGGGACAAGATTCTTGTCCAAGAATCTCGTCAGGAAAAACAACAAGTTTTTTCCTGACGAGATTCTCGGCCATGTGTACGAGGCTTAACTGTGGGGGGATGGGACTGACTGGAGGAGGAGACAGATCGCTGTTCCTAAATTACTAGGTACAGCATATCTATCTCTCCTCCTCTGTCAGAATGGGGATTTGTGTGTTTACATACACAGATCCCCGTTCTGGCTCTCGTATTCACAATCCCGGGTGGCCGGCGGATATCGCGGCCGCCGGCCATGTACATCGGGTCCCCCCCTGTGCAGCGGGCGCCTGCCATGGCTCCTAAAGGAGTCGGCGTACCAGTACGGCGATTCGTGGGAACGAGACATTATACGGCAGCAGGTCAACAAACTATGGTACTTAACCACTTCCATACTGGCCACTTATACAGCTTCCTGCCCAGACCAATTTTCAGCTTTCGGCGCTGTTGCACTTTGAATGACAATTGCGCGGTCATGCTACACTGTACCCAAACTAAATTTTTAGCATTTTGTTCCCACACATAGAGCTTTCTTTTGGTGGTATTTGATCACCTCTGCGATTTTTATTTTCTGCTAAAATAATTTTAAAAAGACAGAAAATTTTGAAAAAAACAAATTTTTTTTGTTTCAGTTACAAAACTTTGTAAATAAGTAAGTTTTCTCCTTCACTGATGGGCACTGATGGGGCTGCACTGACGGGCTTTGATAAGGCGGCACTGATGGGCACGGATGGGCACCGATAGGTGGCACAGATGGGCACCGATAGGCAGCACGGATGGGCAAAGATAGGCGGCACGGATGGGCACCGATAGGCGGCACGGATGGGCACCGATAGGCGACATGGATGGGCACTGATAGATGGCATGGATGGGCACTGATAGGTGGCACGGATGGGCATGGATGGGCACTGATAGGTGGCATGGATGGGCACTGATAGGTGGCACTGTAATGTGTTAATGGATGCCAATCATTGCCAAACAATAATGCCTGCCAATCAGTGATGCCCATTGTGGGCACTGATTGGCATCCATTAGGGGCACTGATTGGCATCCATTAGGGGCACTGATTGGCATCCCTGGTGGTCTAGGGAGGCATACCTGGTAATGGACATCCCTGGTGGTCCAGTGGCATCCCTGGTGGTCCAGTGTGGGCATCCTCGGGGGGGCTGTGCTGATAATTGATCAGAACAAACCCCCCCTGTCAGAGGAGCAGCCGATCGGCACTCCTCTACTCGCGTCTAACAGACGCGAGTGAGGAAAAGCCGATTAACGGCTTTTCCTGTTTACATGTGATCAGCCGTGATTGGACACGGCTGATCACGTGGTAGAGAGTCTCCGTCGGAGACTCTTTACCTAGATCGGTGTTGCGGGGTGTCAGACTGACACCCTGCAACAACGATCGCCGCGATGCGCGCCCCCGGGGGCGCGCATCGGCTTAAAATCCTGAGAACGTCATATGACGTCCAGTCAGGATTTTAAAACCACTTTGCCGACGTCAATCCGCTATAGGGCAGGCGGCAAGTGGTTAAAGTGGTTGTAAAGGATGTTTTATTTTTTTAAATAACAAACATCTCTATACATTCACCTTTGATAAAGACAATACGTCGAAACGCGTCACGTCCGGTTAGCGAGGTCTGAGCAGTGGAATGCACGCCGAGACTAAGATTTGGTCTGACCCGCTGGCGTGACTTCTATGGGACCTGTTTGAACCCGTCTGTGGCTTGTACAGGTTTACCCCCTTGCGATACTACAATTTAGAAGGGAGTGAGTCTAGGAACTTTTAAATTTTAATTTGATCAGTATTTTTAATAATTTTTAATAAAAGCGATTTTACGCTATGGAAGCCCTTTTTTGTGGTTCATCCCTGAGGATCTGAAAGGTGATTATAACCGGGCAGATATTGAGGAGGAGTGAAAAGACGTGGAATAATCTAAGAAGCAGAGGACCGATTATTGGGAACATCTGAGGTGCCTTTGACCCCTGCAGGGGTACGTCAATCTGGTGAGTGGGGACCCATACGAGAGGGGAGCACCAAAGTCACCCCTCTTTTTTCTGCATGTCAGAGGATTCTACCACTGGCAATATAACATCACCAAAGTCGCTGAATAACAAGCTCTAAGGATATCTGAACTTTTTATGTCAGCGAATTGAACTTAATTCTGTTGAGCCATTATTTACCTATGAGGATTCGGAACATTATTTACCTATGAGGAATATATTCTTTATGGAAATGATAAGAAATTCACTCTCACTGTTATCAATTTGTTAAATCATGTCATATTCACAGTGGTCTATTTAATTGATTGAGGTTAAAGGTTCACCCGCAGGGGATATACAGTATTTGTATATCTAAAAGGGAAAACAATTGCGCTAATGAGTCCAGAATAGAGGAAAAAATGTTATCTGTATAATTTTCAAAGTCCAAAAAATTCCAATTGGAAATGCTGGAGTAGACAAATGCCAAGAAAACACATGTAAATCCTATATGAACTTATGTGGATGTATGCTTACCAGATAGTAAGCCAAACAGGCAGATGGCTATGACCCAGCCTAGGCCTTCGATTAACACACCAGTGCTAATTTCCTCGAGGATGGTGAACTGTAGCAATGGAAGGATGACTCCACAATATGGGTAGGTATAGTGTCCAAAAATTTTTAACAAAGGAAAGAAAAAAACATAGCGTAATCCTGCCACATAAAGTAATCCTCAATGGAAAAGTGGAATGTAGTAAGGAAGACGTAACAACACCAAGTGTGTGCTATTTCAATAAAAGTGAGCCACCACCTTATAAGTAATCTCCTTACCAGACAGGTGTAATTATAAGCCTTAATCAATGTAGTGAGAAGAGTAAATTATCCACCACAGAGTGAACCGCCACCTCATAAGTAATCTCCTTACCAGATTACATCAGGTTGTAAGCAAAACAAATCCACTGACGGCAGGAGACGGGTGTATTGATATAAACGTCTCCCTATGGTTAAGGCTGCTATACCGGATCAGTATGGCTCCCAGCTTTAACGATATGACTCCAAGGAGCCCACAGGATAATGTACCCAAAAGAAAATAAGGACTGGATAGTGTGATAACGTCACTTATTTATTAAAAAAGGATTAAAAATACACTTACATCAAATAAGCGAAAACAGGACATGTAAGTAAAGCCGGCCGGCTGTAAAGCAAACTCCTGTCCAAACGAGCGTGGTGACATCAGCGCGTACCCCCTTAGACGCGTTTCGTCATCGTAGACATTGTCAATAAGGGACGGGTAGCGAGCTGAATCACCACATTTTATAGAACCATGCCTCGTTTTGACACCCGGACATGAAAGTATGGCGGCCATCTTGGATGATGGCAAACCACATATATAACTGTAGAAATGGGGCAAAATTGCCCATATCTCTCACAAATAAACCGGAAGGTCAGCAAAAAGAGGAATGACTCCATCTACCTCGATTTGGATCCCGGACATGATACAATATCTACCCTCATATGCACGGCAACCATCTTGAAAGATGGAAAGCCGCACATAGATGTAACAAACCGGTACGATATTGTCATGCCACATATGGGAAAGACAAAAACAAAGGAAAATAATTAAATTAACCTCGATCTGAGTCATGGACACAGATCAATATCCGCCATCTTGAATCATGGCAAATCCAATTATATAATACAAAAAATAAATAAATATAAAAATAAAAATACCCTATAAGTCGGAATATCTATAATAAATAATAAAAATATTATTTTTACATTATAAAATAACAATACAAAATAAAAAAATATATAAAAAATATTTTTCTTTTTAAAGGACAAAGAATTATGTGCACATTTAAGTGAATATATGTGTGTAAATAATATTTTAGATATGTATGTAAATGGAAAATACCATAATTACATACAATGATCTAAACAAACATAACCTATCCCCGGTTGTGTACAAAAATATAAATAGTGATATTAGTCAGTACCGTGAGAATTATATATATATATATATATATACTAAGGAATAGGATAATTAGTGCCACAAAAAATTTATTTTTGTCAAATTAATTAATGTGAGCAATCACATTAGGTATAATCTGCTATATAAAGCAAGACTAAACTATAAATGGTGATATTAAATTTGTGTATGTAAAAAATATATATGTTGATTATAAACCATATTATATTTGTATATCTGGCAGCTCCCACCTGGGGTCGTGACCAGGGATTCACAAGCGTAGGATTTGGTTTAAGGAATATTTAATTTAATTGGAACACTAATAAGCAGATACAGCACTATGTCGTTGACCGTATGATTTATGCCATAAGGAATTTACACATATAATAATTATTATTAATATTTTAATTTATTTATTTTTTGATCACATATTGTGCACAGCAGTGTGAAACATAGGATCGTTGTCTTACACATATATCTCTATCGCGCACACTGACACAGGAACAGCAGAGGATACATATAAAGGGGAGATTGTTCACATGCACAGATGCTAAAATATCTATTATTTTTATTCACTAAGTGTGTGGTTTATTATATATTATATATAATTTCAGGAGCACATAATATTGCCAATAAGGGAATTTGTTTTATTGGTTGAAGCATTTACAAATACAGTCCTACTCCTATTTAAAATTATTATCCCATAGGTCCCAACTGTAATTATAGTATCAGTTGGTAAAGGAAGGAGAGTGCCCCCAGGGGATTGGCACCCACCACATCCTTGAAAAAAGGGGTCCAGATTGAAATCCCGAATCCTTGAAGCAGCGCCACTACCCCCTCATTCTATTTACTATATCTCTATACATACCCGCTCTGTGCAATGGAATTGCACAGAGCGGCCTGAACCTCTTGTTCTCGGGTCGGCGCTGCTGGCTCCTCCCTTTCTGTCCAGTGCCTCCACGGGAAGCTCAACTTACTTCTATCATCCAATCATGTGAAACAAAAATGCTGTATTTTTTTGCTTTTAGAAAACCAATACCACAGTGATGAAATCTAGTTTACAGCTAATAAGAACAGCAAACTCCAGGGAGAGCAAGTGAGAATTTTTAAGCAAGCACTTAAAAATGTAACCAGCAATTTCATTTTTTTTTTAAGATTATGCTATGTTAATGAGAACATGTAGCAAATTTAAAGTAGGCATTATCCCATTTTGGCTGCAAAAGTTGAAATACACTTTAAGCCCACACTTTCCGACACTTAGTTCTGTGTATTACTGTAGTTATTTCTTTACCTCAGCCAGAGATTGGGTTCTTCTTCAGCTTCAAACACAGTCGGCAATAAATGTGGTTTATGAGGAGATTATTGTCAAGTTCAGCTGACATTGTCCATATCTATATGCAGTTTCAGAATCCTGGGGGGCCCGCCGCCACCTGAGAGATAGTACACTTGGCCACCACTCTGAGGACCTCCCAGGCAGTGACTGCAGGATGAAAGCCTTTGAAGGGGCTTTTCTGTTCAGAAAAGTGCAACTCTCACTTAATTGCACAGGCCTGGTGTGCTGCATGACTGCTCTCTGCCATACCTCCCAACTTTGGAACTTGAGAATGAGGGACACCTAGGGATGAAAAAGACATGCGGAGCGCACCGCGACAATAATGGGTGTGGCTTAAATAAGTTGAATATTGAGGTGGCTTACAGGAACATGGTTAAATAGAGTCTAAAGCGGTATTAAACCCGCAAACATTTATTATATTTCAGCTTACCAATTCTTAGATGTGATGGCTGCATTTGCTTTCTTTAGGCTTTCTTCTACTTTTACCTGGTGATCCAGCCAGTATGTTTTTTGTTTTTCAAAAGAACAAGCTGTCCTGCAGATGTAGCAGTTAGAGAGTTGAGACAAACCATTTACCACTGACATAGGTGCTTACAATGATCAGCTTTTATTTATTTATGCAAGACCTTTATCCTGAAAGAAAAAATCTGTTTGCTGCAACCGCTTATAAAGTGTTAGTGCATCTAAATCTGCTAGTCCATCTAACACTCCCGTCCATCCAGATTGACAATGCTGCTGTTCAAATGTGCCCCCATTACTCCTTCATACAGAGTTGTGTCTAACTAATACAGGAGGTATGTTACTGACCAGATCACCAGGTGAAAAAGCCTAAAAAAAACAAAAACTAAAGCAGCCACCACATCTAATGATTACTAAGCTGCAATATAATACATTTTTTATTTTGGGTTTAATACGGCTTTACAGTGGTATATACTGTACACAGTCCGCAGTCCTTGTACCCACAAAATACTCTCTAATTTCTGGGCTATGAGTGAGAGGCTCACTGACATAAACCTGCCATGTATACACTTAGATACAGTCAAGGGCTGAGGTATACTTAGTCACCCTTTATATCAGAATCTCCCCTTCACATTAAGGTCCCCTCCTTCACATCAGTAGTTCCCCTTTACATCAGAAGACCCCATACATTAAGAGCCGCCCTTTCACATTAGAGTCCCCTTTTACAGCAGAAGTCCTCACATCAGCAAGTGACCCTTTAAATCAGGAGCTCCCTATACTTAACATCTGACAAGAGTCCCATTTTACAGCAGGAGTCCTCCTTTACATCTGCAGTGGCCCTTAAATGTGGGGCTCTGTTCCCATCAGAGTCCCCCTTTAACATTGGTATTCCTCCTTTAACATTAGTATTCGCTCTTTACATCTGGAGACCCCATTACATCAGCAGTCTTCCATTTTCACATCAAGAGTTCCCCTTTACATCAGGCACTGCGGGGGAGTGTTAGGAGGGGTGATCCAGGGATATGAATGAAATAGACAGGGATCCTAAGACTAGGATGCGGACAGCTAAGAGGGAGATAGTGCAGGCTGGATTACAGTGTGAAGTGGAGGGAGTTGGGCTGTGGATGGGAGAAGTATCTGGGGAATAGAGGAGCTCAGGAGTCTATCAGGAACTTCTGGCAGGGAAAGGGTGCAACTGTGCAGGCATTTAGTGAAGAAATGACGGAGGTCTCCTGTGTCGGGTAGGGTGACCACATTTCCAAACTACCATTCAGGGACACCCTCCCTTCCCAAAAATCAGCTTGTGCTGTAACGAATCACAGCACAGTGATTGGACACAAGAGGCGGTATTTATCATTTCTCCAATCGCAAGCAGGGGGCGGGATTGTGCTCCTCCAGGCATTCCGGGCCAGGACAAGTACTGTCAGTGAGTAAAGCAGTGATGTGGCAGCATTTTTTGGGGGCATCAGATTGGCCCGGGGGGTGGCTGTGTCAGTTTCATTCCGGGACACTGTATTGTCCTGGAATGAAGGTGCCCGGGACCGACCTGCAAAATGCGGGACTGTCCCGGGCAATCCGGGACACGTGGTCACCCTAGTGTCGGGACATAAGTGAATGATAACGGGAAGAGGAGATATGCATTAGGATGTTAGGATCGGAGATGCCATCGGGGGATGGAGAGCAGTAATCAGAGCTGGGGGACTTAAATCACTGATTACAGGGAGAGGAGTAGTGGAGCTGTCAGTGGTGGGGAAGGAGTGGAGAAAAGCAGATGAGCCAGACTGAGAGGAGAGTTTGCAGGCAGGGGAAAGTGTGTAAGTGCAGCCGTGCAGGGGGAGCAGAAAGATCACCTACCTGTCAGATGTCAGACATGGGCATCCGCTCCATAGGGCAAGGAGGGTCAATTGCCCCCCCCCCCCTGGAATCGTAAGAGACTAAGTGTTGAAGTCAAAGTGAAGAAGACTCTTGCCCCCTGTGCTGCAATGGCCGCCAGGCTCCGCGGCAGCCGTGGACTTTTTTTTCTAAGTCTGCTGCTGGCCTGGGGGCTGGGGCTGCTCAGATCTCAGTCTTTTCGGACTACACATCCGATCCGTCCCTCCCTCCTCACCCCCGGCCCGAGCATCGGATTGGCTCTACCGACTGCTGCTCGGGCCTCTGCTTAACATCACCTGTTCCGTGATTGGCTGCTGCCTCAGCCTGCCTCTGCCTGTGTAAATGAACTTGTGCCTATTCCGATTTGGCTGTCGCGGCGCCGTCTCCTCCCACAGGTCACGTGAGTGGCGTGCAGTGGCCGAGACAAGAGAGAATATGCTGCCTGGCCAGTGCCTGCCCTGGGGAACTACAGGTAAGGACTGTTCTGTCAAAGAGATATACTGGGAAGCCGGCCTGTTTCCTTCCTCCTCTCTGTTTCTTGCACCAGTTTACAACTAGTTAAATTTCTTTTATTCGTTTAAAATGCAGCAATAGGCCCCCCCCCCCCCCCGCTCATTTGTACCGATGATATGGAGAGATAGGACTGCATGACAAAACAACACAAAAAAAAAGGAAGTTCGGGGGTTTTTGGGAGCCTAGAGCAAAAAATAAATAAATAAATAAAAGTAAATAGATTAATAATGCAGGGTTTTAGAAATGTGTGACTTAAGTGTTTTTATACCATATGTAGCGGGTATGTACTTTCCCGGGTGTGAATTTGAACTTGACAGAGACATTAGTGATGTGTAATTCCCTGCAGCCCAGCAGGTGGCGCTGTCGCCCTGGGCTGGGGTTGAATCATTGCTGTGTGTCGTGCCTCCTTTTTGTCCTTCCTCGGCAGCGGTATGGTGGGGCGGGGAACCCGCCGTGCTTGCTGGGAGAGGGTATAAAGGGGCCGGCCATCTTTGTCACGGGGGAGTCCAGGGCACCTTCAGCCTGTGGACGGTGGTTCGTGTTGGTTCTCTAGGCGGGCCTAGGCCTAGAGGACAGCCGGAGGTCGTGTTCCATTCCAGGCACCTTTAGCCTGGGGTGAGGTACTCAGATGGAGGTCCGGAGCTCAGTGCCCAACACTGAGTTCCGCGAGGGAAGGAGATCCTAGGGAACCCCAGGAGTGGGTACCCGAATCCGGAAGGCGTAATGGACCGGGGGGAGCTCCTCACTTGAAAACCTGGTGCAGCAGATTGCCAGTGATGGGTGAGTCTCTCACCGGAGACCGCTTGGAAGGAAATTCCCCCTCGCTCGGAGACCGCGACCCAATTTCAGGGAGGAAAGTGGAGAATACATTGTGTCTGGGCCTATTCGCATCCACACCTCCTTTTCTGTTCTGTTTTCTATCAAGGGAGTTCAACTGATTGTGTTCATTTGAGAAGAATAAAGGAGTGTTGGACTTTAATGGTGTGGGGCTCATTTCCTGACAGACATCGTTCAAGGTAACTCTTGGTGGAGGCTCCAGGTGCACAGCACTGACCCGAAGGTAAAAGAACTTTGCTTCTATCACACTGACACCTGTGGTGAAGGCCAGGCGTGGTGTCCCCGCTCCCTTCCCCTCTAAAAGATACCCCTAGACAAGAGACAGACGAGCTGAAGAAAGAGAGGGGAGTGAGGAGGGTGCTACACATATATATAAAAAAAAAAAAACTCAACTTAACAAAAAGGTTCATTAGGGTCAAGAATGTAATCATTAGTGGCTGTTACAGGTGCAAATATAAAGAAAAAACACTTACATTTCCCATGCAGGCTAACAAGGTACATGCACAGGGCACAGGGCACCATGATAAATTGGGCACAATTATTTCACCTACTTTTTTTTTATTTTATTAAAGCAGGCCTGATTTTTTTACCAGCCCCCCCCACGCGATTATATGACTAAGCCCCTCCCCTTCATGACATTGTCAAAAAGGGACTGAGCATGGATGACCTCAAAATGATGCCCCCCTGGAAAAATTTCAGCGGACGCCCATGATGTCAGAGAAGCCCTCCATGTACCCCTCACAGTCACCGCCGGCGACAGTCCCGCCTTTTGCCCTCAACACTTACTGTGGGAGTGAGGCAGACAGGCATCCCTTCCATATCACTCCGCCAGGGACAGACAGGCTGGGGGCCGGAACTTTAAACTAACTGTTGCCAAAAGCTTAACTGCCTCCGCCCCTACATAGAAAAAAAAAAATAGTCCCGCTCTGCTACTGCCTCCTAGGGCCCCACTGATGTAAGGATGGGGCCCCAGCAAATGTAAATTAAATGATTGGTCAATCTATAAGCTGCTCACAAGCTTTGAAAACTGCCTGCACTCTACAAGAGTGAGTGGGAGTGGAGGGAATGCGGGAAACCGCTCAGCTGAGCGGGACTGCGGGACATAAGTCCGAATCCGGGGCTGTCCCACAGAACCCGTGACCGTTGGGAGGTATGCTCTCAGCCACTGTCAATTACTTGACACTGTGCACTAGCTATTTTGTTCTAAGTTACTATGTAAGTACCATTATTTGCATTCTTGACCATATATCCCTACTGGGCACAAGTTTGTGTTCTGAAAGTTTACCGTTTAAAACCTGTTTGTTTTATGGCTGTTTTGTACTTCTTAGGCCTCATACACACTGCTGCTCCTAAGCTGCGCATTTATTCATTTCAATGGCTAGAATAAATGAAAACTCTGCCCAATTAACTAAACGCCAAACGCACCTGATGGTGTGTAAACGCACCTAAATGCATTTGAAAAAACACAGCTTAGGTGTGTGTTTTAGAGCCCTTTCACACTGCCAGCTGGCCGTGTTAGCGGTAAAGCGCCGCTAGTTTTAGGGGGCTTTTAATCTCTGCTAGTGGCCGAAGAAGGGGTTAAATGCGCCCAAAAAAAGCCGCTGCCGAAATGCTTTGCAGGCGCTTCGGCATCGGTACCCATTGATTTCAATGGGCAGGGGCGGTGGAGAAGTTATGTATACACCGCTCCTAAACTGCTCCAAAGATGCCGCTTGCAGAACTTTTTCTAACGTCCTGCAAGCGCACCTCTCCAGTAGGGTTGTCCCGATACCACTTTTTTAAGACCGAGTACAAGTACCGATACTTTTTTCCAAGTACTCGCCGATACCGAATACCGATACTTTTTTTTTTTATCTCTTTTAAAAAAAAAAAAATTTTTTTTTTTTACAATTTTTTTATTTTTTTTTTACAATTTTTTTTATTTATTTATTGATTGATTTTTTATAATGTTTTCTTTTTTTAAGGGGTGGGGGGTGGACAGTGTCAGTGTGTTTTTTCTTCTATTTTATTTTATTTATTTTTTACAATTCATTTCTTTATTATTTAATTTTTTAATACATTTTTTATTTTTTTATCAGCCCTGTTGGGGGGCTTTGGTGAGATCTCAGGGGTCTTAACAGACCTCTGACATCTCCCCTTTGAGACAGAGAAAGGGACTAGGGACAGATTCCCCAGTCCCTTTCTCAGCAGCCTCTGCTGCGTTGAAAATGAATGGAGAGAAGACCGCGGCTTCTCTTCATTCATAAACTAAAACATTGTAAACACAGTTTACGATGTTTCAGTTATGTGAATGGACAGAGTCAGTGATCACTGACTCTGTACATTCCGAACAGTAAGGAGCCAGATTTACCGGCTCCTACCTCCGCTCTCCATCCTGACAGATGGAGGGGGTGGAGGAGGAGAACAGAGGGGGATGGCAGCACGGAGGGGGACACGGATTGGGACGGCAGCACGGAGGGGGACACGGATTGGGACGGCGGCACGGAGGAGGACACTGATTGGGACGGCAGCACGGAGGAACACACGGATTGGGACGGCAGCACGGAGGGACACACGGATTGGGACGGCAGCACAGAGGGACACACGGATTGGGACAGCAGCAAAACGGAGGGGGCTGGAGGAGGATACGGGGACAATCAGCGGTGATCGTGTGTGGGGGAGCTACAAGCACCGATCACCGCTGATTTTAAAGCAGCTGATACCCGCGCGAGGGGGGGGGGAGAGAGAGAGAGAGAGAGAGAGAAGTGGACTCGGAGAAACTACTTTTAAATATATACAGCGGTGATCGGTGCTGGTAACTTCCCCCACCGCACTGATCACTGCTGATCACAAGTATCGGGTGAAGCATCGGGAGCATTTGCCCGAGTACAAGTACTCAGGCAAATGCTCGGTATCGGTGCCGATACCGATACTAGTATCGGTATCGGGACATCCCTACTCTCCAGTGTGAAAGCACTCGGGCTTTCACACTGGGGCTGCAGGGAAGACATTTTTCAGGAGCTTTACATGCGCTATTTTTAGCCCTTTAGCGCCTGAAAAATGTGTGAAAGGGGTCTTAACGTCAGGAGAAACCGCGTTTACAATAAACCAGTGTGCATGAGGCCTTAGAGTGTAGCTCTGACACAGGTACAAAGATCAGCAAGTCTGTGTTCAACACTTTTTCATGGTACTAAAGCAGGCCATACACGGGTCGAATTTCGAACAAATTTTCTTTTCAAAATCAGAAAGTTCGTTTTTTTGTGATCCGATGATGCCACCATTGATTTTCGAAATTCGGCCGACCAAACCTTCATGTTGCCGGGAATATTCTTTTCTCTCCGGGAATATTCTTTTCTCTCCGGGAATATTCTTTTCTTGCACATGCGCATTTTCTTTTCTATTACATTTCTCGCACGATTCTCCCATCATTGATCAAAAAAACTTTCATTTTAAAAAAAAAAATCCAACATGTCGGATTCCTGAAATTTGATTGCCGCACGTAAATCGGCTGTTGCTGCAGCCCACTAACGGTGCGAAATTCGTACGGAAATTCTTTGATACGATTTTCGAAAGAAAATTCTTTCGAAATTCGAACCGTGTATGGCTGCCCTTAGTAAGCTATTTGTTATTTTATAATTAAAAAAATACTTTGAACAGACGATGACAAGAGTATAATTTTCCAATACAGATATCTTTAACCACTTGCTTACTGGGCACCTAAACCCCCTCCTGCCCAGACCAGACCAATTTTCAGCTTTCAGCGCTCTCACTCTTTGAATGACAATTGCGCGGTCATACAACACTGTACCCAAATACATTTTTTCCCACAAATAGAGCTTTCTTTTGGTGGTATTTGATCACCTCTGCGGTTTTTATTTTTTGTAAATGTAGCGGGGTATCGTTTTCACCCACAAGACTACAGTTCCCAGCATGCTTTGAGGCACCCAGGGTGCATTTCCCCGCACAAGGACTGCTGGGGTGGACTTTAAAAGGGAGAGGAGGAGCCTCTCTCTCTCTTTGGACGCCGCCCTGCCTGCGAGAGGATCCCTGCACTCACCTGCTGCTGCGCGAGCAAGGCCTGAAGCCTGGGCTTCGCACTTTGTTCCAGAGAGCTTTCCGCCCCACCGAGGAGCCTGCGGAGCATCCGATCCACCTGAGGTGCCACCATCTTCTAGAGGATCGAAGACCCGGCACATCGGGGGCACTGTGAAGCAACTCACAGTAGCGGAGGTACCGGACAGGAGTTGGTCCGGTCGGGTGAGAGAGCGCCAGCTCAGAACCACATCTAAGTAACTTTGTTGCCTATTAACTTTGCCTAGGCCCATCATTGACTACAGTTATACTTTGGAGAGACTGTCTGCTGAACTGAGTTTATCAGTCTCTCCAGCTTTGTCAAGTTAGCGATCATTTGCTACCCTTATTGGATTACAGTTTGTTTCTTTATGTGCACCACTGAGAGTTGCTAGCGAAGATTCTTCAACAAACTATACCCCAAGTTATAGTCAGGCCTGACTGGGTAGTATAGGACATTGCTGGGCGCCATTTTTGCTCACGAGGGAGGATAGCTGCAGCGGGGTTATATTATTGTCATTGCATTTCTGAATGTTATACCCTTTTAATGTATGCACCTATATTGCAGGGATCTGCATGAGATATTGTACACAAATTACCTTTTATACTTTTACCAATAGTAAAAAGTTATATTTAAGTAATTTGGTTGTCAGTGTCAATTGCTGTACTGGGATACAAAGGGGTTGTGCTATATAACAGTATAGATATATTACAGTTATACCATCCTTTCCCCCTTTCCTAGCTGTGCCACGGGAGGTTAGAGCCGATTGCCAGGGGTTGATAGCGGTGCATTACAAGGCCCAAAACGAACAAGCAGCCCTCTTAAACTGAGGGTATAGCTATATAAAAAAAAAAATTAAAAGACAATTTTTTTTTATATTTTTTTATATTTTGTTATAAAATTTTGCAAACAGGTAATTTTTCTCCTTCATTGATGTACGCTGATGAGGCTGCACTGATGGGCACCGATGGGCTGCACTGATGGACACCGATAAAACGGCACTGGTGGGCACTGATAGGCGGCACTGGTGGGCACATATTTGTGCAGCACAGTGGTGTAGTGGTTAGCACTTTCACCTAGCAGCAAAAAGGGTTGCTGGTTCGAATCCCGTGACACCATCTGCCTGGAGTTTGCATGTTCTCCCTGTGCCTGCATGGGTTTCCTCCAGGTACTCCGATTTCCACCCGCAAGCTACAAACATGCTGTAAATCAGATCCTGTCTAAATTGGCCCTAATATGTATGAATGTGTGTTAGGGACCCACACAAACACCCCCCCCCCATGTTAAAAAAAGACAACATTTCGTAATTTGCAAATAAGTATCATCTCTTCTTCAGAGAAATTAGCAGCAGTACAAGCAACTTCCTGTAGGGGCGTGATGTCATTCTTGTGTGCTGGCCACCGCTTTCTGAGAGCCACATATGCACATGGAGCTACAAGTCTCTGACGTCATCACGTTCCAGCCAGCTGGTGCTAACCACGGCTGTTTTTGAAAAATGTGTCTCTGTTCCATGGATGTCAGTGTTTTATAAAGCCTGTGCAATAAATACTTTTTATGAAGAAATACTGCACCATGAGGATTTTTTCTTCTTTCTCTTTGGCTATTGACTGCTGACCTCTGGATGTTAATCTCTCCTTGCTGTATGTGGAAAACGTGAGTTACATAATATACAACACTCACCTCACGGCAATTGAAAGATTACTGAAGTGTGTGGGATTCAGCTTCATAGTGACCGCCTCCGGAATTTCAACTGATCCATGTGTGGTGAACACTGAGGATAGATCGTTGAAGGCAGGTCGGCCTAATCCTGAGCCCAATATCATCTTATATCTGGTAAGCAAGCCATTTACTTATCAGTAATCCATTGGATGTGAAGCTTATACTATCAACCTGTCTGAGTATCATTTCTTCTACCGCATAAGAACACCTTCACGGCAACAATCCTATATGTTTCATCTAGGGAACATTCCCCTATAGATATAACATCATATGGACTTTTTGAGAGTTTACATGTTATAAATGTATTTGTTTTTATCACTTAATTTTCACATTTTTGGTTCATTTTTTGTTTCACTATACTTCCTCACATCACGCCACATCACCCCATAATATTGGCACTTCCAGCTTCTTTTAATTTTGATTTGAAGATGCCGTGCGCCAGGTCCATAGTGGCGCACTGATCGCCTGCTCCCGTGCGCCGAGAACACTTTAGTAAATGGGGAATAGCGCTGCGTTACCGGCGCAAACGTTTCGTAAATACCAAAACGGCCGTTGTGCCTCGCCGTGCGCTGCAACTCAAGGCGCAAACGATTCGTAAATCAGCCCCAGTGTGTGATAAAGTCTTGGAACTTTGAATTGGGTTTACACACTCTTCCAGATCAAGTAACAACTTTTGGGGACTTGAGAGTCTGAAACCTCTTGCCTGTCGCCATCATAATTTTGTTGTGATTGTGCGTTACATCCATTTTTTGAAGTGTCATTTGGCACAGCGGCAGATGACTGTGCTTGGGGTTCTGAAGTGATCATAGGCAGTGGCGGTACAGTATTATTCAGGTACCTGTAGGAGGTGACAGCGGTTACTTACATAGTTGTCAGGCCTTTCCATGAACCATGGCCAGTTCGTCAAACCCAAGGGTTGTCACCATCCTTACCACCTGGCCAGGCTCCAGAGGAGAAGGGTGTCTGGCTGATTTGGAATGGCTTATTTTTCCTTTTTTCTGAGTGTTAATAAAGCAGCCTGAAGCAGGGTTTCCACCTGTCCGGTATTCACCCGGACAGTTTGGGTTTTGAATAATGCGTCCGGATTACAGACCACCTGAAACCTGGACACATTATTCAGAGCGGACTATGGCTTTTCAGCAGGGTTGCTGGCTGTAGTTGTCTAAGCAGAGAGCGTCTGTTACACTCTATTTCACACTGCCCAAAGCCAGTACTAACACACCCCCCCCCCCCACATACAGATGGGAAAGGAGAGAGGGCTCGATCTGCTCCTATTCCTCCCGCTCCTACTTCTCTCTGTCTGCCCACACTCCAATACCCGGTGCTGTGCCTTAGAAAGTGAGGTGGGAAATTTGAAGCCCAGCAGCCACAGATACATTTGGATGAGAAGTGCTGACTGCCAAGGGGAGAGTAAGCTCACAACCCATCTATGTCTGTGACTGAAGTCTCCCCCTCTCCCCCTTCTCTCTCCTGCCTCTAAGTGAGTACAATAAGGTAAATCAGGGTTCTCAGAGCACCCCTTACATCAGAATTCCTCTTTACACTAGAGGCAACAGTGTTCCTCCTTACATGTGGGCACTGGCAGGTGGCACTGGCAGGGGGTAGTGATTGGCACAGTGAGGCAGAATTGCCTCTTCCTCTTCGGGACCGATGTACCTTGCACATAAGCCGGTGATCGACTTTTTTTTTCTCCTCACGCTGTCAGCGTGAGGAGAAAAAAAAAGATTACCGAGCTTTTGTTTACATCACGTGATCAGCTGTCATTGGCTGACAGCTGATCACGTGGTAAGGGGCCGGGATCGGCCCCTTACTCGGATCTGTGATCACCCGAGTCTCAGTGACTTGGTGATCACAGAGTCCTTTCCACACATCAGAGTTCTCAGTGTTCCCAGTGTTCCCCTTAAATCGGGGTTCCCAGAGCATCCCTTTTGTCAGAGTCCCCAGAGTTTTACCTTACATCAGAGTCTGCAGAGTTCCCCCTTACACTTAAGGGAACTCTGCGAGTTCAGATATAATATATATTGGATATATCGATCCAAGGTACAAGTGCCCAGTGTCTGAATTGTTTGATCGCCATGAGCTATCAGGTTTACTTTATTTGACTGATCAATTTCAGCTTTGGGGTCAATGCTGTGCAATGTGGATAAGGACATGACACTGCATTTGGCACCAGTGTTAATTTTCAACTTGACATGTTTGTTGCATGCTATTGAGAGGGTGGTGAATATTTCTCCTTTATTTGCAATTAGGTCCCCACTTTCACAATGAAAACAATTTTGCTGATCATAACTTTCCACTTCATTAATTCTGTGCACATTTTGTTTTTTAGTATGACTAGATGGTGTCATCCACGCACCTCTATTTTGAGGCTTGGACCTACATTTTGCAAAATTATTCCATTTGTTGCATGAGTTACACCTTTTGTTAAAAGCTGGGCACTTGTTGCGCTCAGTAGCGTGTTCACTACTAGGGATGGGTTGAATGGACCCCTGTTCAGTTTGCACCCGAACTTTCAAACACTGCAAAAGTTCGGACCTGAATAACGAACCCCATTAAAGTCAATGGGACCCGAACGTCAAATATCAATAGTGCCCATTTTGAAGGCTTAAATGCAAGTAATTGGGCATACAATGGTTATAGGGGTCCGGGTCCTTCCCTGGGGGACATGTATCAATAAAAAAAAAGTTTGTGAAAATCTTCATTTTTAAATGAGCAGTGATTTTTTTATTTTAAAGTGAAAGCCTAAAAATTAAAAATTCCTTCCAATATAGTGCCTGGGGGGGTCCCCTTAGTCTAACTGTAAAGTGGCAGATCTGTACCATGTCTAGAATCTGCTTCAGCAATAATTGAATTTATAAAGCCAAAAAAAAGAAATTTTTCCTGCAAGCTGACTTTTTTTTGCTCAGCAACAGCTGGGGAGCCAGTGTGTATGATGAGGCCACAATGTAGTGCACTGGGAACAAGATTAGAGATTTTTTGGATACATTCTGGCATCACTTTGACTTTGGATAGAAGTAACTGGTGCGTTGAAATTGGTCTTTGGGTGTCCCACCGTAACCCTATAGATGTAATCTTAATGAAAGCAAGAATTTGCCTTGCTGTAAAAAAGTGTAATGATATGCACCTGTCAGACAGGTGCAGAAAAATTGGTCTTTGGGTTTCGGCGGTGCCTTCCCACCATAACCCTATAGAGGTACTCTTGATGTAAGCAAGAATTTGCCTTGCTGTAAAAAAATGGAATGATATCCACCTGTCAAACAGGTGCTGAAAAATTGATCTTTGGGTGTTTATTGTGCCCAAAAACATTCTTCCAGATGAAATGATTGAACACCCTCAAAGCTAGGCAGCCTCGAAGTCCTGTAGAGATTCCACATCCCAAAAAGACTTAATCACTGAGATCGGCATCAGGGGCTTCTTTGCTGGTAATCCAGGACTGATTCATTTTTATAAAAGTCAAACAGTCCACGGAATCTGTGTACAGACGAGTTCTATGATCAGTAACGAAACCTCCTGCAGCACTGAATGCCCGTTCTGAAAGCACACTGGATGCAGGGCAGCCCAACAACTCAATAGCACACTGGGCAAGTTCTGGCCAGTGGTCTATTCTCATGACCCAGTAAGCCAGTGGATCGTCAGCTGGAAAGCTCTCCATCTCTGTTTTGGCCCCGAGGTAATCGTCCACCATGTGATGCAGACGCTGCCGATGGGATGTGGAAGCTGACAGCCCTGGGCGGCGAGGACTAAAAAAAATCCGAAATGCCTCACTTAGGCGGATGCCTTCTCCATCGCTCCTTTCTTGACCAACAGAAGACTCAAAACGACGTTTTCCACCACACTGTAAAACCTACTAGAGTCAGAAAAAACGTTCAATAAAATCCTCTTTAATGTGTTCTCAAGAGATTTTATCCTCTGCACTCTCTGTGGGGACGGGATGAGTTCAGAGACCTTCCCCTTATAACGGTGGTCAAGGAGGGTTGCCAACCAGTAATCATATTTCTCCTTTATGCCACGTATTCTTGGGTCATTTCGCAGGCTTTGAAGCATGAGGTTGCCCATGCGTCTCAAATTTGCAGAGGCTTGAGAAGCAGACTCCTCAGGGTCACTCAGGATGACAGCATCTGGAACTTCCTCCTCCTCATCCTCCTCCCCTCTCTCCTCCTGTGTGTTCTGTGACATAGGAATGATGGTGTCTGGATAAAGTGGGCCTTGTGAGGAAAGGAAGTCCTCCTCTTCCAGAAATTTGTGAGAGACAGGAGAAAGGGAGCCGCTCAGGTGTGGGAATCCTTCAAATCATCTCCTCCCAGCAGCCGAGGGTGCAAGCAATGCTATTGACAGCAAACAGGAACGGACAAGTCATCTGGACTGCAGCACTCCAAAAAATATAAAAGCCTTTATTTTAAAATAAGGAATCCAAAATACATGCTGTACATCACGGCACACAGGTCAAAAAAATTCAGCTAACATGTTTCACACTATGCTAGTGCTTATAAGCACTAGCATAGTGTGAAACATGTTAGCTGAATTTTTTTGGATATGTGTGGCGTGATGTACAGCATGTATTTTGGATTCCTTATTTTAAAATAAAGGCTTTTATATTTTTTGGAGTGCTGCAGTCCAGAAGACTTGTTCGTTCCTGTTTGAAGTCCTCCTCTTCCGCCTGCTGCTCTGCCTCCAGTGCCCTGTCCATAATGCCACGCAGAGTCTGCTCCAGCAGGAACACAACAGGGATTGTGTCACTGATGCATGCACTGTCACTGCTCACCATCCTTGTGGCCTCCTCAAATGGTGAAAATACAGTGCATGCATCCTTAATGATCAGACATTGGCGTGGGGAAAAAAAGCTGAGGCGGTCTGAGCCTGTTGTCGTGCCGTACTGACACAAGTATTCGTTGACGGCCCTCTGCTGCATGTATAGCCGCTGCAGCATTCCCAAAGTTAAGTTCCACCTGGTGGGCATGTCACAAATCAGGCAGTTTACAGGCAGATGGAATTTCCGCTGAATTTCAGCCAACCTAGCACTGGCTGTGTATGACCGCCTGAAATGGCTACAGACTTTTCTGGCCTGCTTTAGTACATCTTGCAACCCTAGGTAGTGTGACAGCAGGAAGGTAAAGTCACCTGGTTGCATCCAGGGGGGTAGATATATTTCGCCCAGATTCAGGCTTTACGCCGACTTATACAACTAGGTGGAGAGTTGTATAAGCCCAGCTGAGGCTAGTGGGCTCATGGATGACTCATACCTCTAGGGAGAGTGTGGGGCGTCGTGCAGACAGGGAGTTGATGAGACCAGCTGAAGCTTGTCAGCTCATTTAGGCCTCTATAAGAACTCCCAGCTTCATTAGATGTTAGCTCATGCCTGGAACCAGACCTGTGTGGACTGTCTAGGGAGAGTGAACCCCTGTGCGGTGAGATAAAGCCTGTGTGGCTATTTGCTTGGACATTTAAAACCAGGGACTTAGGGACTAGGACAGCACTAGGCTGATCCCAGTTGTTAGTTAGGAAACCTGTATGTTTAGTCAGAGGTCAAGTTGACCAGGATTTATTTTGTTTATGTTTCTTTTGGCTTTGCTGTGTTTTGTCACTGTAAATAGAAAATAAACCGCACCTTTTTTGATTTTGAAAACCACAACCTCCGTTTGCTGGGCCTGTTTTTGTGTGGGGAGCCCATCCCGGGGGTCACACACACCCGCTGCCGAGCTAACCCCCTCACAGTTGGTGGAGAACCAGTGGCAGTATTTTTTTAAGCCAGCATGGAGGAGATACTGAAGCAGCTGGCTCTAGCAAATGCCAATAAACAGCAGACAAATGCAGGTTTGCAAAAGAGCCTTGCAGCTCATCAACAGAGCCTTGCAGCTCAACAACAGAACTTCGCAGCCCAGCAGCAAGCTCATCAACAGAGCCTTGCAGCCCAGCAGCAAGCTCACCAACAGAGTCTGGAAGCTCAGCAACAAGCCCAGCAGCAATCTGAGGCCCGCTTCATAGACCTGTTACAGAAGCAAGAGCAGAGACTACAACAAATGGAAGCAGTAATGCAGCAACGTCCGCAGACCAGTGAGGAAAGCCATCCCACTAATACCGCGTCCTTTGGGGTGAGTCGTTTATTGACAAAAATGACTGGAGAGGATGATCCAGAGGTATTTTTGACCACATTTGAAAGGACTGCTGAAAGAGAAAAGTGGCCTGAGGAGCAGTGGGCTGGACTGGTGGCTCCTCTGTTAACTGGTGAATCGCAGAAGGCTTACTATGACCTAGAGCCTGACCAAGCAAAAGACTATGTGATGCTAAAAGCTGAAATATTGGCAAGGCTGGGTGTCACCCAGGCTGTCCGGGCTCAGAGTGTGCATAACTGGACTTTCCAGCTTGGAAAACCCCCCAGGTCTCAAATGTATGATCTCATTCACCTGAGCAGAAAGTGGCTACAGCCAGAGACTTTGTCCGCACCAAAGATTGTGGAACGTGTTGTAATGGATCGGTTTTTGAGAGCTCTTCCTACTGCCATCCAAAAGTGGGTAAGCCATGGAGACCCAGAGACGGCCGATGGTCTTGTGGATCGTGTGGAGAAATACTTCGCTACAGAGAACCTGACGGCCTCTTCCAGAGACACTCGGACTTTCCACCCTAAGACCAGACCATCCCCAGGGGCGGATAAGAGGATTCCAAGGGGTGAGGGTGGAGAGAGTGAGAGGGTGGGAGCTCTACCCCAAGTTTGGCGAGAACAGCCTGGGAAATCAGCGGCTCAAGAGGCGGCAAGAAGGATCGTTTGCTACCGCTGCCGGCAAGTGGGACATATTGCAGCCAATTGCCCGGTTGTGGAGGAACCCATGCAGTGTGACTTTCTGACGGGCAGACGTCAGTCGCTGTGTGCGACAGTCGCATGCACTGCCATTCGAGGAACTGAGAAACATTTATGCAAAATGTGTGTTAATGGTAGAAATGTTGTGGTATTGCTGGATTCAGGTAGCCTTGTGACCCTGATAAAGGCTGAGTTAGTTAAAACAGAGGTCTCTGGGAATAGCAAGGTAGCTGTTATTTGTGTGCATGGGGACACCCGAGAGTATCCAGTGACTACAGTGTGTTTCGAGACCCCCAAAGGTACCCTCTCTCATCCAGTGGGCTTAGTATCTCAGTTACCGCATGACGCCATTGTGGGAAGGGATTTTCCGAAGTTCTGGGAACTGTGGGATGATCCTGAGCCCCCCACTGGTGCCCCTATGTACCAGGAATGTGATAGCCAGAACTCCCCTGAGAGTGGTGAGGACTCTCCGGAATTTCCCTTATCAGTATTGGCAGGGGAGACTCAAGAAACTGGAGAGGAGCCCACCTCCTCAGACGAAAACCTACCGTCTGTGGAGTTTTCTGATCTTGAGGTTCACAGGGAAAACTTTGCCACAGAACAGTTGAAAGACCCCGACCTAATAAAGGCACGGGAGTAGTGAAAATAGATGGCGAGTTAGTGAACCCAGATAATACCTGCACTTACCCATACTTCAGCGTAGAGAAGGACCTACTGTATCGGGTGGCAAAAAGGGCAGAAGAAACCGTTGAGCAGCTTGTGGTGCCCAAACCTTACAGGAAGTTGGTGTTGGAGTTGGCCCATGGGCACATTCTTGGAGGTCATCTGGGGACAGAGAAAACCCGAGAGAGGGTATTACAGAGATTCTATTGGCCGGGGGTGATGAAGGACATAGAAAATTATTGTTCCTCCTGCCCTGTGTGTCAGAGGTCGGCCCCGATGCCACATTTCCGTAGCCCGCTGGTCCCTCTACCCATCATTGAGGTCCCGTTTGAGAGGATCGCCATGGATTTGGTAGGTCCTATAATCAAGTCCGCTAGGGGGCACCAGTACATATTAGTTATAATGGACTATGCCACCCGTTATCCAGAAGCGATCCCTCTCCGAAATACCTCGGCCAAAACCATAGCCAAAGAGCTATCTCTTGTTTTTAGCCGGGTGGGTATTTGTAAAGAACTGCTTACGGACCAAGGTACACCCTTTATGTCCCGGGTTATGAAGGAGCTGTGTAAATTGTTCAAAGTGACGCAATTACGTACATCTGTGTATCACCCCCAAACCGATGGGCTGGTTGAAAGATTCAACAAAACCCTAAAACAAATGTTGAAGAAAGTGGTGGATAGAGATGGAAAGGATTGGGACTGTCTACTTCCTTATCTGATGTTTGCTATTAGGGAGGTGCCCCAATCCTCTACGGGATTCTCCCCCTTTGAGTTACTGTATGGGAGACACCCAAGAGGGCTGTTGGATATTGCCAAGGAAACTTGGGAAAGTGAGAGTTCTCCCCACAGGAGTGTGATTGAGCATGTCGCCCTGATGCAAGACCGAATTGCACAGGTAATGCCCATCGTGAAGGAACATTTGGCCCAAGCGCAGTTAGCACAGCAGAGAGTGTACAACCGTGGAGCCAAGACCCGTACCTTTTCCCCGGGGGATAGGATACTGGTACTTGTCCCTACGGTTGAAAGTAAATTCCTTGCCAAATGGCAAGGCCCCTACGAGATAATGGAAAAAGTGAGCGAAGTGAATTACAAGGTCAGACAACCAGGAAGGCGAAAGCCCGAACAGATCTATCACGTTAATCTGTTGAAAGCCTGGAGGGATAGAGAGTCCCTAGTCGCAGACACTTGGTCACCAGCTCAAACTGGTTGCGTGATTCCTGAGGTTGGAATAGCAGCCACCTTGTCACAACCCCAACAACAGGAGGTTAAGGAGTTTGTGCTTCGCAACAAGGAGGTATTCTCTGAGCTGCCGGGACAAACATCTGGGGTAGAGCATGACATCATTACCCCGCCCGGTGAAAGGGTGAAGTTAAAACCCTATCGGATCCCAGAGGCCCGACGGGAGGCAATACGGGAGGAAGTACAGAAAATGCTGAACTTAGGGGTGATAGAGGAGTCCCAAAGTGATTGGTCTAGTCCCATTGTGTTGGTGCCTAAACCGGATGGGAGCTGGCGATTTTGTAACGATTTTCGTCAGTTGAACAAAGTTACAAAATTTGACACCTACCCCATGCCACGTATAGATGAGTTGATCGACCGGCTGGGAACAGCCCGATACATGACGACTCTTGACCTCACAAAAGGGTATTGGCAAATCCCCCTGGCCAAATTGGCCAAAGAGAAAACCGCATTTGTAACCCCAGACGGGGCGTTCCAATATAAAAGAATGCCGTTCGGGTTACAGAATGCGCCGGCCACATTCCAGCGGAAAATGGACCAGATGCTTAGGCCCCATCGGAAGTATGCTGCGGCTTACCTGGATGACGTAATTGTCCATAGCACAGATTGGGCCTCACATCTGTCAAAAGTGCAAGCAGTCCTGGACTCTGTTCGGGAAGCGGGGTTTACGGCTAACCCCAAGAAGTGTACCATTGGGCAGGAGGAGGCCAAATATCTTGGGTACACCATTGGGAGGGGAGTAATAAAACCCCAACTCAACAAAGTCGAGGCCATCCAGAGTTGGCCACGTCCCAACAGCAAGAAGCAGGTACGAGCCTTTCTGGGAATCGCTGGGTATTATCGGCGATTCATTCCCCACTTTGCTTCTAAGGCTGTGCCCCTAACCAACCTAACGAAGGGGAAAGGGTCGGTCATGATTAAATGGACCCCCGAGGCTGAGGCAGCATTCCAATTCTTGAAACAAGCCTTATGTAGCCAGCCAGTGTTGTACTCACCCGACTTCTCTAAAGACTTTGTCGTACAAAGTGATGCGTCAGATGTGGGGTTAGGAGCAGTATTGTCCCAGGTCTGGAACGGGGAAGAGCACCCAGTTATTTACCTCAGCAGGAAGTTGAAGTCCCATGAGGTAAATTACGCCACCGTTGAAAAGGAGTGTTTAGCGGTGAAGTGGGCTCTAGATTCCCTTCGGTACTACCTGCTAGGTAGGCACTTTGACATGGTTACGGATCACGCTCCGTTAAAGTGGATGGCTCAAAACAAGGAAACAAATAGAAGAGTGAATCGGTGGTTCCTGGCCCTCCAGGAATTCAACTTCACAGTAAAGCATCGCCCTGGCGTTCAAATGGGGAATGTGGATGCTTTGTCTCGAGTACATGAATGCCTGATTGCTGGTGTTCCAACCCCGAGGTTAAAACAAGAGGGGGGGGTATGTGACAGCAGGAAGGTAAAGTCACCTGGTTGCATCCAGGGGGGTAGATATATTTCGCCCAGATTCAGGCTTTACGCCGACTTATACAACTAGGTGGAGAGTTGTATAAGCCCAGCTGAGGCTAGTGGGCTCATGGATGACTCATACCTCTAGGGAGAGTGTGGGGCGTCGTGCAGACAGGGAGTTGATGAGACCAGCTGAAGCTTGTCAGCTCATTTAGGCCTCTATAAGAACTCCCAGCTTCATTAGATGTTAGCTCATGCCTGGAACCAGACCTGTGTGGACTGTCTAGGGAGAGTGAACCCCTGTGCGGTGAGACAAAGCCTGTGTGGCTATTTGCTTGGACATTTAAAACCAGGGACTTAGGGACTAGGACAGCACTAGGCTGATCCCAGTTGTTAGTTAGGAAACCTGTATGTTTAGTCAGAGGTCAAGTTGACCAGGATTTATTTTGTTTATGTTTCTTTTGGCTTTGCTGTGTTTTGTCACTGTAAATAGAAAATAAACCGCACCTTTTTTGATTTTGAAAACCACAACCTCCGTTTGCTGGGCCTGTTTTTGTGTGGGGAGCCCATCCCGGGGGTCACACACACCCGCTGCCGAGCTAACCCCCTCACAGTAGGTACTTAGGAAACGCTGCACCACCAAATTGAGGCCATGTGCCAGGCATGGCACATGTGTCAACTTTCCCTGTCTAAGGGCGGACAGGAGGTTTGAGCCATTATCGGACACCACCATTCCTGGCTCCAGCTGGCGTGGTGTGAACCACCTCTGGGCCTGTCCTTGCAGAGCTGCAAGAATCTCTGCTCCAGTGTGGTTCCTGTCCCCTAAACGCACCAGCTGAAGCACTGCATGGCACCTTTTAGCCTGTCTCTGGGAAAAGCCCTTTGAACGCTTAGGGGGTACTGATGTTTATAGGACAATTCTGCAGAGGAGGGCATGGAGGTGGCAGGAGGAGGAGGAGGGGGGTAGAGCTCACAGGTCTGGCATCATCACCACCAGCTGTATGGAGACGTGGGGGCACAACAAGCTGCAGCACTGAGCCCTGTCCTGCATTATTTCAAGTTGCAGCAGCGTTACCCAGTGTGCTGTGAACAAAATATATATCGTCCCTGCCCATGCTTGCTGGACCACGTGTCAGCAGTAAGGTGGATTTTACAGCTGACTGCCTTGCCCAACGATGCCAGAACATTCCCTTCCAAGTGATGGTAGAGAGATGGAATGGCCTTACGTGAAAAGTAGTAGCGACTGGGAACCTGCCTTTGTGGTACAGCACATTGTGCGAATTCACGGAAGGGGGCAGAATCCACCAGGCTGAAAGGCAGAAGTTGGAGAGCCAACAGCTTTGACAAGCTTTCATTCAGGTGCTGGGCATGTGGGTGGCATGGACTGTATTTTTTTTTCCGCTGCAGAAGATGGGGCAGAGAAATTTGCCAGCTACAGTCTACAGCTGGTGGTGTGCTGCTGGCAGATAAGCTGCTAGGACCTTGGACATCCTGTGCTATACCATATCCCTGTCAGTGGAGGCTGCTGAAAGGTAATGGCTCGGTATCGCAGGGGCAGACTGAAGCGGGTAAGGAGGAGGGACAGATTTGTGCCCATTTTGTGTGGCTTTTAGGTGCTCTTGCCAACGGGCTGAGTGGTTGGACGTTAAATGCCTTGTTAGGCATGTGGTACCCAAATGGTTGGTGTTTTTGCCACGTTTGATGTGCCTGTGACACAGTTTGCAGATAGCAACAGTGCGATCTGCTGCAGATGTGCTGAAAAAGGCCCAGACAGCTGAGCTGTGGGGAGTGGGCCAGGAGATAACAGCTACAGAATGTGATGGAATAGGGTGGCTGCTCTACTCTTTCTTGATGTCGACCTCCTTGGGGTTGTGCCGCCTCACCTTCAGTTTCCACCTCTGCTCTATCTGGCACCCAAGTCGCATTAGTGACCTCGTCATCATCATGATCTCCATCTCCATCTCCTCCATCTTCATCATTACCACTGGAGACAACTTGGCAATACGCTGCGGCTTGGGGAACATGAATGCCAATTTGTGTACCAGTGTTCCTCCCTCTCTCTAGGCTCATCTTCCTGTCATCCTCAACCTCAGAACCAGCATCTGAATCCAGAAATGGCTGGGCATCATCAAGGACAAGTGGCTGACGCTGTAGTCAAATAACTTAGCTGACTCCTCAATGGCTGATGTTAGGGCTATGGCAGGAATAGATGTGGACAAGGAGACAGGTTTATCCACTCTTTATCGCAACTGCAGGGGACTGCACACTTGTCTCTGCTTGTGTGACAGAGGATGAGGAGGATGAGGAAGGTTTAGTAAGCCAGTCCACCACCTCCTCTGCATGCTGTGGCTGGATAGCACAGGCAAACTCACTAAACAGAGGAAATGATGCCCTACCTGAGGACTGACCACCACGTCCACCTTTGCCTGTTTGTTGCTGGCCCCCTTACAGTGCCAAGGGAACGTCTGCCTCTCCTTGTCCTCCCAGACATTATTGGAAAGGAGGGGGCGGTGCTTATAAGCAAATGTAAAGGAGAAGTTGAAATCTGTACGTAGATGCACTTCAATGTAAAGAGGTGTTTGGTGCCCTTTAATTTGAGTACTCACACTACACAGACACACTCCACGGATACAATATAATATACTGCAATATAATGCGCCAAACGTACAGTGACGCACAGAACTATATGGCGTTAAACTGGCAGTAACGCACGCAAAACGATATGACGTTAAACTGGCAGTAACGCACGCAAAACTATTTGGCGATAACTGGCAGTAACGCACGCAAAACGATATGGCGTTAAACTGGCAGTAATACACGCAAAACTATATGGGTTAAACTGCCAGTAACGCAATCAAATAGACAGTGTTCAAACGTCACTACACTGATGCTGTCTGAACTGTCCCTACTCTAGCTATACACTAATGTCAAGATTACTGACACGGTCTCACTACACTACACTGAAACTATCTGAGCTGTCCCTACTCTACACTAATGTATGTATAAATGACACGGTCTCACTACACTACAGTGAAACTATCTGAGCTGTCCCTACTCTAGCTGCACACTATGCAAAGCTGAATGATGGTCCTCCTCACTACACTCACACTATCCCTAGACTGACACTAAACTAATATTCACTGACAATTGAAGCAAAATAGCACAGTATAGCACACTAACTAACTAATAGCACTGAACAAAGCCCTGTTCTATCTCTCTCCATGCCAAAATCACACTGAAAATGGCTGCCATTGAAAGAATACTTTTATACTGTGGGGCGGGAATGAGCCATGATTGGATAAAGTCATGATGACAGTGTCCAATCATGACTCTGACAGTGCTCTGTGCCCTGATTGGCTGAAGCTTTCACTGCTTTAGCCAATCAGGGCTTGCAATGCACTGTTCAGCGCCGCAATGCATTGTGGACGGTTCGGGGGGCCGAACAAATGGTCGAACGACCCGAAAGTTTGGCTGTTTCCCGAACAACGAAAGTTCGGCCCGAACTTATGCTCGGGCCGAACCGTTCGCCCATACCTATTCACCACCACAGTTGCTGCATTGCCTTTTATTCTGTTGCACTACAAACACTTCTACCTCTCTTTTTAGTTCCTTAGTGGCCCTTTCAGAATGTTCAAACAACATGCATATTCTGATGGTTGAGTCCAGTGTCAAATCTTTCTCCCTTAACAACTGAGCACCAACTGCATCATTGTAGATCCCACATACAATACTGTCACGTGTCAGTTCATCTGTTAGTGCACCAAAATCTAATTTTTTAGCCAGCAGTCTCGGTGTGGCTATATAGGATTGTATTCCTTTATCAGGATTCTGAGCCATCATGTAGATTCTGTAGACGTAATGATGAATCGTCAGACGAAGCTAGTAAAGAACTTGTTTATTTCCAGCCAGCAGTGAGCCTCGTGGAAACCTTTTTTTAGTTTCCCTTCATAACTTCCTACTTTTTTTTCCCACCCCCCAGGTCCTCACACATCTATGTAATTCTGCAACACGTACATATTCTACAGTTATCAAATCATGTACAGTATGTGCCTAAATGGTAATATTTAAAAAAATGATTAAATCAAAATTAAATATAAAAAAAATAAAACAATTATATTATTAGTAATTTTCAATATTTACTGTTGTGAAGATTAATTTCTTTTCTTTCTATTTTTAGTATGCTGTTGATGTTTGCTCTATAACATTATTTGTGTAAAAAATATCCTGAAGAAGCGGTGTCTTTTCCTGCGAAACATGTTGAGCGTTCCATGCAGAGATGATTTATGGCTATTTGACAATGGCAACCTCTCCAGTGTCACTGTATTTGTGTAACTATAGACCCTGTTGTATAGGACACTTTTCTTGTGTCTTTTAAAAAAAGATATGTATTTTAATATGTTGTTAAATAAAATAATTTTTACACTTATTTTGCGTATCCCTAGCCCAGTGTTTCTCAACTCCAGTCCTCAAGGCGCACCAACAGGTCATGTTTTTGGGATTTCAAGCAGATAAAACAGCTGTGATAATTACTAAGGCAGTGAAACTGCTCAAATCACCTGTGAAAATCAATGGAAATCCCAAAAACATGACCTGTTGGTGCGCCTTGAGGACTGGAGTTGAGAAACACTGCCCTAGCCTGTGTACGATACCATACAAGTCCATTTATAGCCTCTATTCAGAATGTTCTACATAATTGTTAGGATGTAGGTAACATCTTTGTATCCCCTTATTACAAGTTTGCACTTCTTTAATCATTACATGATAATAGTTGAATGGGAAATTAAGTACCTGCATCCTCAAGCGAATTGTCTCCCATGTAAACCCATATGCCAAAAAATTCTAGCTGTGCAGTATGCTGTTTGCAATTGCAAGGATGTCACTTAGGTCAGACGGTGAATAACTATTCAGTGGCAAGTGCTTTGTGTCCGAGCCATCCAAGTAATCTGGCCATGAATAGCCCAAATTGAGATATTGCATCATCCATCTGCAGTTTAATTATTGGGGTAGAGTCTTATGCTTAATGAAAGGGATCTAGGTGACATAGCACTGCAAAAATCTTGTCTCATTAAGTCATACTAAATATATATTGTACAGTTTAAAACTTCAGAAAATAGTTTAAAAGAAAAAAAATGTGAAAATGAGCTGACAAGTGTTAAGCTGTGTAAAGGCCAGTTCTGCCTGCACTGAACTCTTGCAGTTAAGAGGGAACTGGTCTGTTATATTTTCTGCACATAAAATTACTGTAGAAGGAAGAAAGAGATAATTAAAATATCTGTTCTACTGCTCCTCTCCTCCCTTTAATCTTGTCACAGAAAAAAAACAAAAAAACAGACACCCTCCTGTGAATAAAATAATTGCTTCAAATCCTGAAAGTCTTTTTGCAACAATCTGATGGACGATAAATCGTGCAGTGATTTACAATATTAATTATTGGCCAGACTGCAGACATACTGAGCTGTTTGCTGTGAGCTCAGTTTCTTATTACTAATATAGTCTGCAGTGGCACAAACTTGCTGTCCTATGCTTACACTGACCAGTTCATTGCTTTTGCAATTCATTGCGCAACTTATAGTTTTCTGACTTTATAACTCTTATTTTTCTTTTCGGTGACTTTTTAAATAGATTAAAAAAAGACTGCCTTCCTTCTCCACTCCCAGCTCCTATTACAATGTCATTCATAAATACAGATGTTTTTATTAATGTAGAGATCCACTGTCAACAGATGAATCAGTTTAACCCGTCTTCGCAGACAGTAACTCTCAGTGCCAAACACAGGTTCACCGGCACCTTTATTCATTAAAAACCCAGTTCCTCCAGCACTTTTTTCCAACCATAATCCCTTGAATTTGCCACTATTCATATGAGAAGCAGCATTATAAAAAGCATCATTATTAATGCAGTTTAAATACTAAATAAAATCACCATTATCTCAAGAATTCATGAAATGACTGGATATAAAAATGATTAATAAAATAAATATAGTCCTTAAATATTGCACTTTCACATATAAACATTCTAAGTGCATTTTACAAACACAAAAGGTCACAATCCTATACAAAAATGAAAACTGAGCATTCGATGGCTTTTAATGTTAAAATCTACATTCAGTCCCTTGGGGCCCAAGTCAAAAAATCCACACTACTTTCTGACTAACAATATATAGAGAAGAGAAGAAGAGGACCCGGTCAAGGTGGCTCTTCCAAATATAACCTCCCCCACCAAATGAGGGTGCCGGCTCAGTATGCAGGATACATGTGAGCAAAAATAATCCGCATGACCGCACTCCAAGAAAATACCTTTATTGAAGACATAGCTCATAGCTATAATTAAGCACAAGTAAGAGTGGTGTGAAATGCGTCAGCTGCTGTGCATTTTATTCTGATTTGTATGGACTATGTCTTCAATAAAGGTATTTTTTTTGGAGTGCGGCCATCTGGATTATTTTTGCTCACATACTTTCTGACTGAGTAGTCTAAATTTGTGGAAAGACGCTGGGGGAGCAAGCTGTCAAAAACTGTAAATGCACTCTTGCCCAAAGATTAGAAAAACCTGTAAGCAATATGAGTGTAGGGATCTGCTGCCCTCTATTGTCTGTAAGTGGCTCTGCTGCTTAAAGTTCACAGAGATTATATATGTACATCACCTTTTGTCTGTGTCTATCTTCTGTGTGTCTGGGTCAGAAACCCCAGAAGGAGGAAGCGGAGAGAGAGACAGAGAACTGAGTCACATGACCTAATACATACAGGGGCTGGCTGCTACATCTGTGGTATTTTCCCCCAGACCAGGAGCAGAGACTATTAAGCAGGTATTCCTAGGGTCTAATTGATTAAATGCAGCTGCCCAAAGCTTCTTGAATGTGTATCTGAATCCTTTTGACAGATGTAGCCCTGTCTATTGTTGTTTGCTCATAAGCACAGTGTCAAATAGCTAGGTCTGTGCTACTATATTTGTGTAGTGATCACCTTGAAGTGTACTAGTAAGTGAAGACAGGAAAAAAACAGTGTTCTCAGTGCTATCCTTCTCTGTGGGGGTGCCAATCATTAAAAAATTAAATGATTCAAAACTGTGGTTCATAAAATGTTAGGTGTGCTGTCCATATAAATGTCCAGGAATTTGGATGAAAGCACATAGCCTGAAAGTGTCTAAAATGGGTAACTGTAATCCAAGATGGATGCAAGGCTGCTTATGTCCAAAAGGGATGGGGACCCACGCTGCAAGAGAAGAGGGAAAGGGGAGAGAAGCGCCAAGTGTGCTCTGGTGTAGTAGAGTTTTCATAATAAATAAGTAAATTACATATAAAGGTCCACTCACAAAGGTATGAACAGAGAAGTTTTGTACAGAGACGTCCTGCCCGCAGAGGAGCTGTCAGTCCACGCCATGCTGCTACAGCAGCTCCAGTGGGGGAGGATGTGGAAAGATGCTGGAGGAGCGAGTTGTCAAAAGATTGGAAAAAGAGTAAGGAGGCGTGGCTTGCTTCCGAAACTCGTCCCTATTGGCTATTCCCCTCTGAGGTTGACATACTGTGTTCCCGGTTTATATATGTACATCGTGAGAAAAACAATCAGCGCCACAATGCTAATAAATTACTACTATAATGATGTGAAAAATATCAAATATGCCCCTCTAAGCGTCTACACAGCTGCTGAACACTTATAGTGATACACCACACCTATTGCAATATTAATTTTGTGAAAATAGTGCAGCGCTGCCTATCTATAAATATTATAAAACAAATAATTATACATTCAATAAAACAATCCAGTTTCCAAAACTGTCACGGCTGTGTAAAATCCTATTTAAATGGATCTCAAGGATGAGTATAAAACTCATAGACAGATCACTCCTCGTGTCCACCGCGATCAATCCACTTTACCAATGGTAGTAATTCTTACAGTCCCCAGACTGCACCTCTGTGTGGGTAATCAACGTTTGAATTGTCTCCAAACAACACCTTCCTCCACTCGCTTTTCAATAATCAATTCCACTTATATTTCCAGGGGTTAAGGACATGAAACAAAAAACACAAGTACCATAGTGTTCTCTGCTTTTAAATTTATTAAAAAAGCTCCCTTAAAAAGTTACACTTACAAGAAATATCAATAAAAACAGCATATATCAAATCACCAGCTCATTCACCGCAGATCTACACTCACGGACCGTGAGTGTAGATCTGCGGTGAATGAGCTGGTGATTTGATATATGCTGTTTTTATTGATATTTCTTGTAAGTGTAGCTTTTTAGGGGGGCTTTTTTAATAAATTTAAAAGCAGAGAACACTATGGTACTTGTGTTTTTTGTTTCATGTCCTTAACCCCTGGAAATATAAGTGGAATTGATTACTGAAAAGAGAGTGGAGGAAGGTGTTGTTTGGAGACAATTCAAACGTTGATTACCCACACAGAGGTGCAGTCTGGGGACTGTAGGAATTACTACCATAGGTAAAGTGGATTGATCATGCTGGACACGAGGAGTGATCTGTCTATGAGTTTTATACCCATCCTTGAGGTGAGCATGCATTTTAGCAGGTGGTGGTGTGCACTGAATATTGGATCCATTTAAATAGGATTTTACACAACAGTGACAGTTTTGGAAACCTACATATGAACTGTTTTTTTATTTTTCACAAATTGTTTTAATTAAAGTATAATTATTTGTTTATATAATATTTATAGATATGCAGCGCTGCACTATTTTCCCAAAATTAATATATATGTATGTAGGGCTACCCCCAGTTAAGAGAGCCGCTTGGTTTGATTTCGGGCCCTGTATACAGTACCGCCAACCCCCGGCAATCTTACTCGACCCACTCTGGCACAGTTAGTCTAGGGGTTATATTTGTATCAAATTCAATAATATTGCAAGGGATAATCTCTTAGCAGTAAGACAACACACTGAGGCGAGAGATTAAATATAACAGTTTACTATTGTATTAAAGGTAGCATAGACAGAATACAACACATGCAACTGGCCTGCAGAGCCCTGCAGAAATCAATACAGCACACAATAATGGCGCTGCGCGGTACTCCACCACGCGTAGCTATTATGGTGTGCGCGCCCTGTGGCGCAATAACTTAACTCCCCACCCCGGTCAGGCCTGACATGGAGTAAATCTCAATCACCTCCTATAGGGATTTCTTCGCATGCCAGCTTTCGGTGGTGCACTTGATGAATAGTAATTTGTAATCCACAACCAGGCAATAACTTGGAACACTATACTGGGGGGGGGCATTTCAACTCTGTCCTGCTACCGGTCCCCCCGGGGAACAGCAGATAAACGGAACTGTGAGCCTATGCAGTCTATAGGCCTGAACACAACACAGTCTATTGGTTTGGGCAGGTGCCCACTCACCACTACGGACGCGATCCCAGTCCGGGACTTCCACCTTCCTGTGTATCCGCACACAGCGTCTGCAACGATCGGGTCCCCGATCCAACTGATGTCCTCGCTCGACAAGTCAGATGCCACCCAGGCTCTGCAGTGGGGTGGAAGGCTCTTTGGAAGTTGCGCAAGGCCCAGGCTTCAGGCCTTGCACTGCAGCAGATCCGCACAGGAAGAAACTCTTGCTTGCAGCGCGGTGTCCAAAGAGGCCGAGCTCCGCCTCGCCTCCTCCTTAAATAACCCCTCCCATGAGTCTCTGCGGTGGCTACTTGCACTCTGGGTGCCGAACGGCGTTCTGGGTAACGTAGTCCCGGGGCCTTAAAGGAGACCCCGCTACACACTCCCCCCACTTAAACTCTTTGGTCCCCAAAGATAACATAAACTTAAATCACAGAACGTACAACATCAATCAAAGTTTCGTATGATGTTGGCAGAGGAAATTCCCACCAAAACCGAGGCGGTGAACTCCCCTGCCCACAGGTCACACCATCACTAGTGTCCTGCCTAACTGTGCCAGAGAGTGAGCTGGGGTTGCCCCCAACTAAATGAACAGTGGGAGGGTCAGGGTCTTCCGTACTCCTTCTGGCAGTAACCACAGTGTCTTCCGCACTTCTCCCCATCTGTGGGTAAGTTAATCTTCTGGGAGGCTTTATGGCTCTTCGCTTCCTCTGTCCTCTTGGGCTCTCTGTTAGAACAGGCTCCTGCTCTGGAACCAACTCAGGAATTACTTCTGGTTCGGGAGCACTGGACTCCGGGGCAGGGAGGTACAGACTCTCCCTTGGATCTTCTTCTGGGAGTAAGTCACAGGCACTCTCCCAAGAATCTGACCAAGGACTAGACGGAATGAACTCAGTAGCTTCTGCATTCAGCTTGGAGCTCACTGGAGATGATGGGCACCCGGTTGACTCCTTCACCGGGGCCCGCTGAAGTTTTCCGGCGGCTTGCGGTTATTCATCTTTTTTTTCTTTGGGCTGGCACACACTTTGGCGAAATGGCCAGCTCCTCCACAATTGAAACAGATCACATCCCCCCAATCTTCCAGGGATGCGGGCGTTGAGGTGTTGGGAAACAGCTCCTTCCTCGGACTTTCCCTCTCTGGTTCCTTTGACTTCTTTTCCATCAGGGAGGTCAGCATCCCCAACACTTGGGACATCTGTGACTTCAAGGTATCCACCTCTGAGTCTCTTTCCAGGGTCATGGCCGTCCTGACCATCACTGGAGGAGGATTCACCGACTCAACTGGTAGGCTCCTCTTCTTCTCCTCCAGCATCGCTTCTTCCTCTCTGACCACTCGGATCAAGTCAGGGTACTCCAGGCTCTTCCCATCCTGTCTTGTGCGTAGCGCCAATGCGATGGGGTCCAGGGGCTGAGATCCTCTCATCACCTGTTGAACACGGGCCTCATCCACCTTCCGTGGGTCAATCCCCTTCTTCAGAATCATCTTATGCAGGATCTTGTCCAGGCGCCTCATGAACTCTGAGAGCTTCTCTCCTGTCTTTTGGTAGCAGTGCTCCAGCTGATAGGTGAGCTCAGTGATTTTCTCTGTTCCACCGAACACATTCTGCAGAATGTCCAGATAGTCCTGAGCATTAAAGTCTGTCTTACTCATTTTGAGGTTGCGTATGGCCTCTAGAGCAGGCCCCTTCAAGCTCTCAGCAATTCTCTGCTTCTTTCTGTGGTCTGGGACTTCCCATACTTCTAGGGCCTGAGTGGCACCGTCTAACCACTCCTCGAACCCCTCTTCACCCGAGGGTACAGGTTTTCTTCCTGAGAATATTCTAAGTTTTCTGTATCCTGACATCTGGTAATCTGTAGGATCTTTCTTACACTGTGCCACAAGTTCCCCCAGGACCGCGCACAACTCTGCGCCGAGAGTGGCAGATGGCGACCCGGGACTTTCCCTTTTCACCTGTCTTTCTACTTTTGGGGTGGGTGATGGAGATAGTTTCGGTGTCTGAGACCGTCCTCCTGGCTTAAGCGTCAGCGTGTGTATTAGGCTATAAGTCTGATCATCTATAGCTTCTACATTTGGATTCTTGAAATGTTCTGGGACTCCGTCCTTCCATTCCACTAATGCGTGGGTCAGTGAGGAATTCGTCCTGACATCCACCACCCATGCTTTCTGATACGGTGACAGTGACATCACTAGCTGCTTCACCTCTTCTTCTTGCCAGATCCCTGGGAGTTCTATGACTACTACCCCGGCTGGATCTGTGCCGACCGTTTTACACCACTGTCCTACTTCTAGTGGGTCCATGCTGGTACTTTTGGCGCGTTACTTGCTGCAACAGGATCCCGGACTCGAGAGCCCCCACGTGTAGCGCTACCCCCAGTTAAGAGAGCCGCTTGGTTTGATTTTGGGCCCTGTATACAGTACCGCCAACCCCTGGCAATCTTACTCGACCCACTCTGGCACAGTTAGTCTAGGGGTTATATTTGTATCAAATTCAATAATATTGCAAGGGATAATCTCTTAGCAGTAAGACAACACACTGAGGCGAGAGAATATAACAGTTTACTATTGTATTAAAGGTAGCATAGACAGAATACAACACATGCAACTGGCTTGCAGAGCCCTGCAGAAATCAATACAGCACACAATAATGGCGCTGCGCGGTACTCCACCACGCGTAGCTATTATGGTATGCGCGCCCTGTGGCGCACTAACAATAACTTAACTCCCCAACCCCGGTCAGCCCTGACATAGAGTAAATCTCAGTCACCTCCTATAGGGATTTCTTCGCATGCCAGCTTTCGGTGGTATACTTGATGAATAGTAATTTGTAATCCACAACCAGGCAATAACTTGGAACACTATACTGGGGGGGCACTTCAACTCTGTCCTGCTACCGGTCCCCCCGGGGAACAGCAGATAAACGGAACTGTGGGCCTATGCAGTCTATAGGCCTGAACACGGCACAGTCTATTGGTTTGGGCAGGTGCCCGCTCACCACTCCGGACGCGATCCCAGTCCGGGACTTCCACCACTCCTGGTCCCCGATCCAACTGATGTCCTCGCTCGACAAGTCAGATGCCACCCAGGCTCCGCAGTGGGGTGGAAGGCTCTTTGGAAGTTGTGCAAGGTCCAGGCTTCAGGCCTTGCACTGCAGCAGATCCGCACAGGAAGAAACTCTTGCTTGCAGCGCGGTGTCCAAAGAGGCCGAGCTCCGCCTCGCCTCCTCCTTAAATAACCCCTCCCATGAGTCTCTGCGGTGGCTACTTGCACTCTGGGTGCCGAACGGGGTTCTGGGTAACGTAGTCCCGGGGCCTTAAAGGAGACCCCGCTACATGTACATCACTTCTTGTCTGTGTCTATCTTCTGTGTGTCTGGGTCAGAAACCCCAGAAGGAGGAAGCGGAGAGAGAGACAGAGACCTGAGTCACGTGACCTAATACAGCTCCAGTGGGGGAGGATGTGGAAAGATGCTGGAGGAGCGAGCTGTCAAAAGATTGGAAAAAGAGTAAGGAGGCGTGGCTTGCTTCCGAAACTCGTCCCTATTGGCTATTCCCCTCTGAGGTTGACATACTGTGTTCCCGGTTTATATATGTACATCACCTCTTGTCATGTGACTCAGTTCTCTGTCTCTCTCTCCGCTTCCTCCTTCTGGGGTTTCTGACACAGACACACAGAAGATAGACACAGACAAGAGATGATGTACATGTATAATCTCTGTGAACTTTAAGCAGCAGAGCTACTTACAGACAATAGAGGGCAGCAGATCCCCACACTCATTGCTTACAGGTTTTTCTAATCTCTGGGCAAGAGTGCATTTAGTGCAACCAATATATTGTAATATATCTAGAAATATTTACTGTTGTATTGTCTAAAGTTATATTTGTTTTTTGTCATGACCTTACCTCTATTTGTATTGTGCAAAATCTGACATACATAAAGCATGCCAAGATTCAAATAAGAATACACATGCCTCATGTATTCAGATAAAATTAGCTTTTACTGGAGTTCAGCTTTAAAGCTTGGTTCACACTGATGCTGTGCGAATTGATGCGATTTCACAGTGCGATTTGTGTTTTGACAGGTGCAGATTTAATGCAATTTCTGAGGGGACTGGGCATAACTGGAGGTTAAATTTGCACCACACCCACACAGTCCTCCAAGGCCATAGAGGCGATCAGAGACAATCTCGTCTCTGTCTGCCTCTGTGACCAGCCGGCCGCAGTGTTGGATCATTTCTCGGTTGCACCTGTGAAAATGGTAAGCCCAAAAAAAGGCCGGCAAGCGACGGGAGGGGCGATGTTCCCTCCCTCTGCTTCTGAAAGCGAACCAGCAGCTAATAAAAGCCGCTCTGACTGCTTTCATAAGAAAGCCAGCTGCCAGGTTTAAAAATAATACTGGGGATATGGCTGATGTCTTCAGCTATAACCCCGGAAAACCACTTGCAAACCGCAACGTCTATATACGTATTGTGATGGGCAAGTGGATAATTAACCCTTTCTGTACTGTACTGGCAGAACTCATTAGCTGCAAATTCGATTTGTCTCTCCTAACAAAGGGTTAACGATTTAGAAGCTTGCGTTCTACATTATATGCTAATGAAAGGATACTCCTGTCCTTAGACTTTCTATTGGGGCAGACTTAAGCCCCGTACACACGGTCGGACTTCCATCTGACTTTTCCGTGGTTTTTTGTCCGAACGGAGTTGGTCGGGAACACCCCTAGCATACACACCCTCTGACTTTTCTGCAAACTTTCCCAAAACTTTTTGCAACATCACGTGGTTTTTCTGCTCTTTTCTGCTCTTTACCGCCACCCTTTGGTCAACTTCTGCTATTGTTGGTTGATTTTAACATTAGTTGTTTTGTCCATCGGACAAAAGTCCGATGGTTTTCTGTACACACGGTCGGACTTTGCTCCATCAGACTTTTGTTGGGCAAAAGTTTGTCCGTTTGCAGACCCAACTTTTGTCCGATGAAAACAAGAAAAAATCAAAAAAAGTTTGTCCGATGGAGCGTCCACACGGTCGGATTGTTGGTCCAACTTGCTCAAAATGAAGTTTGTTGGCCAAAAGTCCGACCGTGTGTACGGGGCTATACTCTGACATTTCTCAAAAGTGCTTGCAGTCAGTCCTGACACCTTCCCCTTAGAAATATCTAAAAGGTAAGAACTACTTACAGTGGGGTTTTCTCAAAACTGACTGTAAAAGTGGAACAACATTTTAAAGAACAGATAGTCAGTAACAAGTGACTGTTCTGCTTTAGGTACCCCAAGCTAAAAAGGCTTATAAAAAAAAATAAAAAAAAGGAAACGAAAACCTCAAAATGCAACTCTTTAAATAAAAGCCCACTTTTTTTTAGAGAGGACTTCCAGCAAAAGGGCAGTTTAACCTAAAAGAAAGACCCTAACATATTAAATCCACAGAATAAATAAAAATCCCAAAATACCAGCAAAGGCCCATTTTTTAAAAGTTTGCTATGGACAGGATAGTAGCTAAAAGTTATTACTGACCTTAAATCAACCACAAAATAAACAAAGACAAAACCCTAATAATAAGTGTAGCACACAGACCCTTTTTCTCCTGCTTACCTCCACTTGCAGAGTAGGCCCCACCATGCCACATGCCCGTATCCTCCTGGGATAAGAGGTTGAGGTCCTGCAGCGAGTTACCTCCCTGCATTGGTTCTCGTCCCTAGATTGTAGGGAAAAGTCTATTCTTTCTCTTAAAAGAAGGCCAATGTCCAAACTGTTTAAACTCTAAGAAACAAGTTTATTTTTCTTGCTTGGAACACAGTGGGAGAAAGTTGAAGATAGAGATAGAGTTGGGTAGGGAGGTAGGTTCAGGCACGCGGCACCCAGTCACCCTATTCTCCACTCAAGCCTGAGTGGGCATTGCTCACCCGGATAGATCCCTCTCACAGTTCTAGCAGCCGGAATGAAACACGAACAGTTACTTTAGATTTCGTCCCCTTCAAGGACAAGTTCAGGAGATCCTCTGCCACAGAATCCTTCAGTTCCCGAATCTAGAACTCTCTAGCGCCCGCAACTTTAGAAACCATAAGTGCCAAGGGGCACATCACAGGAGCTATTGTACAACTCACGGAATCCTTCCCTCTGATAGGCAACCAGGCCTCTCCTGAGACAGTGACTTCCTTCACCGATCCTCCGGACAGGTCCTCCCCTGGTTTCCTCTCTTTCAGAGCGGGCCACCCTCCCTCGGGTACCCTGGGACTCCGATGGTTTGGTTGTAGACCCAGTTGAAGGTACTGGGCCTACCTGGAACACTATAGCCTCAGGCCGAAGGTGCCAGAGACTTCTCGACCAATTCACGCACCCCTGGCCAGCTTTGGAATCCCTCGGCCAATCTTCCCACCTAATGGCGTCTGCCCCTTATGTACCCTCTCCCAGCATGCACAGCAGGTAGACCACGCTACTGTGGCTGCCGAGAGAGGACACCTAATCACACTACAATGCCACCTGTGGGAGAGCTTTTTGCCGTGAAAACGCGTGCGTGTGTATGCTTTCTCGGCGAGAAAACTGCCGGGAATCCTGACGAGAAAAATAGAGAACCTGCTCTCTATTTTCTCGACGGGATTCTCAGCAGAGTGTTTTCTGCCGAGAAAACCATGAGTGTGTATGCTTACCTGTCCCCAGGTAAACCCGCGCATGCTCGAAAAGACTTTGACGCATGGGCGGTAGCTTACAAGGGTAGTGTAGGGTGTAGCAAGATGGCGGCGACGGCATCGAATGTGACGAGTGCAGGCTTGTCGTAGTCGATGACGTCACTGCATTCTTGCCATTCAAAAGAATGGTGGTTCTTTTGAATGGCTGTCTGTATGCATGGCTTGGCAAGGAAAGTTTGCCAGGAATCCCGTCAGGAAAACCAAAGTTTTTTTCCTGACGGGATTCCTGGCCATGTGTACGAGGCTTGAGCCTAAATTCTCCCTATGCAGTTTGTCAGGTTTTGCTATGTTTTCCTTATAACAGCTTCCAATTCTGTAACACTATGACTACTCTGTGCCCCCTTTTTTATTATGCAGGGCTGTATTATTGGCACTTTTAAACCTGCTGGCCCTAGTTCACGGGCCATGCAGCACACTGATGTATAAAATAATTCTGCACAAAAATTTGCCAGGACAGCGTATCTTCAACCCGCAGGATCTACCTCGAACCCATGGTAGCTGCAATCCCTAATCTCATCCCTAGTTGCTTTGTGGATGATGCGTTAAATTAGGTTGACGTCAAAGAAACTAGGGTTTGCATGTACATCTTTCAGGGAAATTCCACTACATTTCTTATCTTGATCAAATTAGCTGGTTGGATTTAGGTTTCCATGGGAACCACGTATTGCTTAGCAGCCTTGATTTGGACATCTGATAAATGAAGTGAAGGAACTTATAATCATCACAGGATCTAGAGGTAAGTCTGAAAGTTGTGGAAATCAACAGCTTATTCTGAATAAAGTCCATCACCAAAGATAAGACAAATTGTTCATTTGTCTGTCCTCACTTACAGAAAGTTCAGGCCGGTATACTTTGTAAAACAACCCCTTCAGTTTAAAATAAAAATGAAAGGCAAAACATTTTTGTAGAGATATAAAAAATCAAAACTATAAATACTTTTTTCCCCTTTCCCCCATTCCCTCTGTTCTCAGCTACATACGAGCTGGGGAGCGGAAGCAGCGGCACACTGAGCTTCCCAGTGAATGGCTGTGCAGCCAGGGGTGTGTCAGGACAAGTCTGATCATTGGAGAAGAGTACACAGAGTTTCCAGCATAGCTAGAGAACTGACCATGGTGTTCTCCCCTGCTTAGTGTGGTCAGTTTTTAATAGGAAAGCAACGGGACTAGCAGGAACACCAGGGATTTCACATAAAGGAAGCAATACAAAAAGAACAGGATACTTTCTCATACAAGTACATGGTACAGCAGGCACAGATCAGTAATATGTAAGTGTTGGAGGTAACAAACGCTTTAACAATATGTTTATCTCCTCCACCTCAAAAGGTGAAGGTTTGCTGTGTTATAAGGAACATCTAAATATGTTCATTGTATCTAGAGAGTACCCTGACAGATTAAACTTTTGTCTTTAATTCTTTCTGAAAAAAGAAGACCGCTTCTTAATATTTGAGTGTGCCTACAGCCTAAAAGCTGTAAATTTGCTGCCACTAATTGCTAGTCTCAGAAGATTTGCAGTGAGATTTGGTGATGTCACTACTTTGTTGCCTACCCCTTTCTTTGCTGGAGGCTCTGGTCTGGGGAAGCAAAGCCCTGCCTCTACCAAGATGGCCACCTCCACACAGAAACACCTAGCAGAAAAAGGAAGAGTAGCTCAATAATGGGGAAAATATCAGCTACTGGGAGACCACAGGCAATACTAGTGACTATTCCTTGGTCCTCTGCCTGCTTTATTTTAGGCTCAACTTAGTCCATTTCATCTCTAAACACACTGCTTTCTGCTATAACTTCTCTCAATAATGTTATATGCAGCATACACAGTAAATGTACCTCTCTTTAAAGATAATCATCCAATTTCTACCTAACATCAGTTTGTAATATATCAAGTGTCTGAAATCAGGGAAAGTTATATCAACTACAGATGAATAAAAGAAGAGCATGCAAGCAGATACAAATACACTGGCTGGATTCACACCTATTAGATTTTCCACCAGTGTGCTTTCCATTGAAATCAATGGAAACACATAAAAATGCATATCAGTGTTTGTTGCACGTTTCAATGCTGTTGCAATATATTTTATGTTGAATGTCAATGTAGCGCACCAACCCCAGACTTTACCTGCTTTTCTTCTGCTTGGCTCCTCCGCAGGAAAAGAATGAGGCACACCGCACCACAAGCCCGTACCCTCCTGAATAGGGAGGTTGAGCGGTGTTAATTTCTTGGGCCTGCTTGCAGCCAGTGTCAAAAAGCCTTCAGTGCTGACCTCGTTTCTGCAGTAGTCAGAAACAAGTCTTTAATTCTCCCCAGTAAGCAACTGTCCACACCAACTGAAAGGTCCAACACTTATTTATTCCTTCTTACACAATAAACAGTCTCTTTGAGAGCAGACAGGTTTGGGACAAACACAGGTCAGATAAGGTGGGAGGAGGTCCAGGCACAAACTTGAATTTGGGTTTCTCCTGTTCCGATTATCACGAACAGGCTTGGCGCACGGTCTCTGCCACAGACTATGAGGTTGGTCACTGCCACTGACCGGGTGAAAAATATGAAAGTCACTGCTACTGACCTTCACTGCCACTGTGATTTAAAGAACACGCACTTCCTTCCGTTGGTGAACTAGCCCTTATAGGACAAGAACATCCCTCCGGAGAGTTACCAGAGGCCCCATCTGTCACCACGACTCTGCGCTGGGTCTTCAGAAAGGGTCACCTTCCTGGCCTCCTCGTCCTGGATATGGGTCCCCTCGCAAGGCAGATCCCTGGGAGTCTCGGTCCCCGGCGGATCCCAGCTGAAGGCTGCTGGGCTCCGGGCCTTTCTCCAAAGTACCTCACCCCAGACTGATGGTGTCTGAGATGGAACAGCAGCTCTGTCTCTGGGCCTAGGGCACCCAGAGACAACCCGACCAGGCCTCCGGGCCTAGGGCACCCGGAGGCGACACACACGCACCCAGGCCTAAGGTGCCTGAGCGCGGAACCGACGACCCCTCTGGAAGATGGCCGCCCCCTTTTATATCCTCTCCCGACAGGCACAGCAGGTTCCCCGCCCCGTCATACTGCTGCCGAGAGGGGACAAAAAGGACACAACCTTGTACTGCGGTTCAACCCGGGCCCATGGCAACAGCGCCACCCATAGGCCCCAGTGAACTTACACACCAGTACTATCTCCCAGGGATAGAAATGGTCCATGAGACCTAACAATTAGTGCATCTGAGCATAGTTACCACTCAGATGCTTCCCCCTAAATGTAACCACCCGCTACATTAATAATCATTATAATGCATTTAGGTGCAACATGAAGTGCATTGACGCATGTCTTAACATTTGTGGTGAGATGCACTTTGATGTGGTTCCATTTTTTAAATAGAAAATACATCAAGCAAAAATGCAAATGTGTGAATCCAGTCAACAATTGCAGGCATTCTTTAAAGTAGCAAGATTCTGTTGGAATGAGGAATTAAGAATCAAGATACGTGTTCACATCATGTTTTTCTCTTGTCATGATTCATTAAAACATTTGAAATAACTACTTGATGAATCATACACCTATGATATCATATCATAGCCATTTTTTTACACAAGTACAGAAATAACCAACCTCTGACAAATCGACAGTTAACTTAATATTTGTTTCTGAGCAACTGGCATGTGTCAATACGAAGTAATAGTTTAACTTATCAGGATTCAATTACATTTTTAGCGGCGCTTTACCAATGTTTTTGCGGCGCTATTCGGCCGCTAGTCCTCGGGCTTTCACAGTGGAGTGAAAGAATAGGCTCTTTCATGGCGCTTTGCAGGCGCTATTTTAGCACTATAGCACCTGCAAAGCGCCTCAGTGTGAAAGCAGCCTAAAGCCTCGTACACACGGTCAGACTTCCATCTGACTTTTCCGTGGTTTTTTGTCCGAACGGAGTTGGTCGGGAACACCCATAGCATACACACCACAGGACTTTTCTGCAAACTTTCTTAAAACTTCTTACAACATCACTTGTTTTTTCTGCTCTTTTCTGATCTTTACTGCCACCCTTTGGTCAACTTCTGCTATTGTTGGTTGATTTTAACATTGGTTGTTTTGTCCATCGGACAAAAGTCCTATGGTTTTCTGTACACACGGCAGGACTTTGCTCCATAGGACTTTTGTTGGGCAAAAGTTTGTCCGTTCGCAGACCCAACGTTTGTCCGATGAAAACAAAACCAAACTCAAAAAAGTTTGTCCGATGGAGCGTACACACGGTCGGATTGTTGGTCCAACTTGCTTAAAACTAAGTTTGTTGGGCAAAAGTCTGACCGTGTGTACGGGCCTTTAGACTTAAGTAGTTTGAGAACAGTCAAACTGATTAAGACTTAAAGTGTTACTAAACCCAGGATCCCAAATTCACTATATCTAGTCTCGCACAGTACACAGAACATGGAAATGCAATTATTTTAGTAAATATAAACTGAAAAATACCTTTTCTCATCAGCAGTATATAGCAGTCTTATGACTTCAATCAGTGTCTGGTTAAAGCTTGTAGGAGGAGATTTCATACTCCTCTGACTGTCCTCTGAGGCCTCATGACCCCTGACCCTCTGTCTGGACAGTGCTGATTGGCCCTGTGCTGATCACATGCACCCTCCCCCCTCCCAAAAAAAACTCTCTAGCAATACACACCAAACTGAGCATGTGCAGAGTGCCTCCGAAGGCTCTGAGCTATCAACATATAGATTGGGAACAGTAAAAGAAGGGGAGGATCAGAGAAGACAGGATCAAGCAGCCTTTTTACACAATGTGGAGGATTAACCCCTTAGGTTCCACAGTGAGTATAACAAGCATGCTTTACTGCATATACAGACTGGTGTAACGCCGAGCGCTCCGTGTGTCCCATCCATCCCGGAGCGCCCGCGGCGTCTGTCCCCCTGCAGCGCTCCGGTTGGCTCCTCTGACCGTGAGCGCTGCTCTGATGCTGGCGGGGATGCGATCCATGCGGCGGCACCTGTCCGCCCGCGGATCGCATCCCATCCTGCTCACCGGCCTCCTCCCCCTGCTCCGTCCCGGCGCGCGCGGTCCCGCTGCTCTCTAGGGCGCGCGCCGGCCTTCTTAAATTTAAAGGGCCAGTGCACCATTGATTGGTGCCTGGTCCAATTACTGTGTCACACTCAAAAACACTTAAAAACCCACTCCCCCTTCCTGTCCTTGCCGGATCTTGTTGCCTTAGTGCCCTGAGAAAGCGTTTTGTACTTGCCTTTCCAGTGTATCTGACCTTCTGCCGTTGCCCCTGACTACGTACCATTGCCGCCTGCCCTGACCTTCCGCTACGTCTGACCTTGCCTCTGCCTAGTCCCAGTGTACCGTGCCTATCTCAGCTGCCAGAGAAGTCGAGCCGCTACTGGGGGACACGACCTGGTTGCTACCGCCGCAGCAAGTCCATCCCGCCTTGCGGCGGGCTCTGGTGAAAACCGGTAGCTGCTTAGAACCGGTCCTCCAGTGCGACCCGTGCCTTCGCCTCTCTGGCACAGAGGATCCACCTCCTGTGTCCTCACTAGCCGCCAGTCCGGGCCCTGACAGTAGATCCGGCCATGGATCCCGCTGAGGTACCGCTGCCAAATCTCGCTGACCTCACTACCGTGGTTGCCCAGCAGTCGCAACAGATCGCCCAACAAGGACAGCAGCTGTCGCAGTTGACCGCCATGGTCCAGCAGCTTCTGCCGCCGCAGCCTCCAGCATCTTCCCCTCTCCGAGCTGCCGCTACTACCTCGAGAATTCGCCTGTCTCTTCCGGAGAAATTTGACGGGGATTCTAGGATGTGCCGGGGATTCTTGTCCCAATGTTCCCTGCATCTTGAGATGATGTCTGACCAGTTTTCCACAGAACTGTCTAAAGTGGCATTCGTGGTCTCTCTGTTGTCTGGAAAGGCCTTGGCCTGGGCCACGCCACTCTGGGACCGCCACGACCCTGCTAAGCCACCGTTCAGTCCTTCTTTGCTGAGGTTCGCAGCGTTTTTGAGGAACCAGCCCGAGCCTCATCCGCTGAAACCGCCCTGCTTAACCTTGTCCAAGGAAACTCTTCTGTGGGCGAATATGCCATACATTTCCGCACACTGGCCTCAGAGTTAGCCTGGAATAATGAGGCTCTCTGCGCGACCTTCAAGAAGGGTTTATCCGGCCACATCAAGGATTGTCTGGCCGCACGAGAGATACCCTCTTCCTTGACGGAACTCATCCATTTAGCTACCCGCATCGATATGCGTTACGTCGAAAGACGCCAAGAGCTTCGCCAGGAGAAAGATCTCATTCGCACCAGGCGTTATCCGCGCCTGGCTCCTCTCTTTCTGAATCCAATGCATCCTGTTACCGTGCCTCCCGCCGAGGAGGCCATGCAAGTGGACCGGTCTCGCCTGACCCTACAAGAGAGGTCTCGCCGTAGGAACGAGAACTTATGCCTTTATTGTGCGAGCTCTGATCACTTCCTAAAAGACTGCCCTATTCGTCCTCAGGGAAACGCCCGCACCTAGTGAACGTGGGAGAGGCGTTACTGGGTGTGAATTCTTCCTCTCCACGTCTGACTATTCCTGTGCGGATTTCTCCTTCTGCTGGCTCCCTCTTCCCTGCGGTGGCCTTCCTGGACTCTGGTTCTGCAGGAAACTTTATTGAAGCCTCTTTCATCAACAGGTTCAACATTCCTGTTACCCGTCTCATCAAACCCTTCTTCATTTCCTCTGTAAATGGAGAGAATTTGGATTGTACCGTGCGTTACCGCACCGAACCCCTGCTCATGTCCGTTGGTGTTCTTCACCAAGAAAAGATTGAATTCTTTGTTTTGCCGAACTGTACTTCTGACATCCTTCTTGGCCTACCCTGGCTCCAGCGTCACACTCCTACCCTCGACTGGACCACTGGGGACATCAAATCCTGGGGTGACTCCTGTCACAAGCATTGCCTTAAGTCTGTACCGACCTGTCAAGTCCCCATCACTACTCTTTTGCCTGGCCTTCCAAAAGCCTATCAGGACTTTTCTGATGTCTTTTGCAAAAAACAGGCGGAGGTCTTACCACCACATAGACCCTACGACTGCCCCATTGACTTGCTCCCAGGTACTACACCACCCCGTGGCAGAATTTACCCTCTCTCCTCTCCTGAAACCAAGGCCATGACTGAATACATTCAGGAGAACCTCAAGAGAGGTTTTATTAGGAAATCATCTTCTCCAGCCGGAGCGGGCTTCTTCTTCGTGGCCAAGAAGGACGGATCTCTACACCCTTGCATAGACTATCGTGGTCTCAATAAAATCACTATTAAAAACCGCTACCCTCTGCCTCTCATCTCGGAGCTCTTTGACCGTCTGCGCGGAGCAAAAGTTTTTTCTAAATTGGACCTCAGGGGCGCTTATAACCTCATCAGAATCCGTAAAGGAGATGAATGGAAAACCGCATTTAACACCAGAGACGGTCACTTTGAATATCTCGTCATGCCGTTCGGACTTTGCAACGCCCCTGCAGTCTTTCAAGATTTTGTCAACAAAATCTTCCGGGACCTACTGTATACCTGTGTGGTTGTCTATCTTGATGACATCCTAATGTTCTCTGCCAACCTTAAGGAACATCGGCTCCATGTCCGTCAAGTGCTCCAGCGCCTCCGCGTAAATCATCTTTACGCTAAATTGGAAAAATGCCTTTTTGAGCACAGCAGTCTTCCTTTCCTAGGTTATCTGGTCTCTGGACAAGGTCTTCAAATGGACCCTGACAAACTCTCCGCAGTCTTGGGTTGGCCACGCCCCTCTGGACTTCGTGCTATCCAACGCTTCCTTGGTTTCGCCAACTACTATCGTCAGTTCATACCCCACTTCTCCACCATCGTTGCTCCTATAGGGGCACTGACCAAAAAAGACGCAAATCCTAGGTCCTGGCCGCCTCAAGCGGAGGAAGCCTTTACTCGCCTTAAGACCGCCTTCTCCTCTACACCTGTCCTGTCTCGGCCAGATCCTCTAAAGCCGTTCTTCCTGGAAGTCGACGCCTCCTCGGTAGGAGCCGGAGCTGTGCTTCTTCAAAAAAACGCTAAAGGGAAAAACGTCACTTGTGGTTTTTTCTCTAAAACTTTCTCCCCTCCGGAAAAAAACTATTCCATAGGTGACCGTGAACTGTTGGCCATCAAGTTGGCATTAGAAGAGTGGAGACATCTCCTGGAAGGATCCCTTCACCCTATCTCCATCTACACTGACCATAAAAATTTGTCCTACCTTCAGTCCGCTCAGCGCCTAAATCCTCGCCAGGCCAGGTGGTCATTGTTCTTTGCCCGCTTCAACTTCCAGATCCATTTTCGGCCCGCAGACAAAAATGTCAGGGCTGATGCTTTGTCCCGTTTCTCCGATACCTCTGAAACCGAGACTCCTCCTCAACACATCATACCCCCTGAGTGTCTGATTTCCTCTGCTCCCGCTTCTCTCGTGCCAATTCCTCCAGGAAAGACTTTCGTTCCTCCACGCCTTCGGCTTCAGATACTCAAGTGGAAAAAAAGAAGAGAGATTCGCCCTTGGGACTTTGAGTGAGGTGAGCACTGTTAGGCCAATAAAAAAATCGCAAGAATAATTGCAGTGTATATTTATTCAGGTAAAAAGCAGTACATACATTAATGTCATGAACATGGGCCAATTCATACAAAATACAAGACCAATATAAATTAGGTAAAATGATATTGCGAGTATCTGACAGTAATTATGTAAACACATGGCATCAAAAGTAACCCGACGCGTTTCGCGAGGCTTGGCTCGCTCTTCAGGGGTGGATGCACGTAGTGTACCTAAAATGAGAGTGATATAGTATAAAGCATGATATGAAGGCACAGGGGGGGGGCCTTGAATATGGAAAACCCCATACTCACCACTGGACATTGCCAAAGGACAGCGAGGGTGAAGCTCAAACGGCGGCAGCGACTGTCTCACCAGGGAGTTGAGGAGGCGGAGCCAAACAAAGTCTCCATACTCTAACCATTCTTGGCTCATGTCTTTTATACATGCAAAGACACATATGTTACCATATACTCGTATACTCCCATATTTTAATTATTCAATATACATATTTATATTTAGAGCCAACATTCCTCTTGGATTCACTGACACTCTTGGGGTTACACCTATTCCATCCATGCTGGGCCTTCCTTCCGTTTGACTCCGATTTGGAGCTTTGTTTGGCTCCGCCTCCTCAACTCCCTGGTGAGACAGTCGCTGCCGCCGTTTGAGCTTCACCCTCGCTGTCCTTTGGCAATGTCCAGTGGTGAGTATGGGGTTTTCCATATTCAAGGCCCCCCCCCTGTGCCTTCATATCATGCTTTATACTATATCACTCTCATTTTAGGTACACTACGTGCATCCACCCCTGAAGAGCGAGCCAAGCCTCGCGAAACGCGTCGGGTTACTTTTGATGCCATGTGTTTACATAATTACTGTCAGATACTCGCAATATCATTTTACCTAATTTATATTGGTCTTGTATTTTGTACGAATTGGCCCATGTTCATGACATTAATGTATGTACTGCTTTTTACCTGAATAAATATACACTGCAATTATTCTTGCGATTTTTTTATTGGCCTAACAGTGCTCACCTCACTCAAAGTCCCAAGGGCGAATCTCTCTTCTTTTTTTCATGAAATTCAGGGATGGAGGTGTGTCACTGGTGACACCAGACCCTTCTTTTTTCTTTTGTCTCACAGATACTCAAGTGGGGCCATTCCTCCCATCTAGCCGGTCACGCTGGGATCAAAAAATCCATACATAAATGCAGCTAAATCTTGCATCCCTCTGCTGTGGAAACAACAGACTCCACCAACCACAGCAATGTGGCTGAGGAAGGTGGAAGATATTAGAAGGATGGAAGATTTGATCTTGACATCTACTGATAGACAGGAGATATACAGAAAGATATGGACTCCTTGGAATCTTTTTATTTACTCGGAAGAGGGTAAATCCCTCTTAGGGTCATAAAGCACTTATATGAATTGAAGACAGGAGAAGTGATGGAGGCGAGGCTTGATAGTAGGATATATTTTTGGGGGCCATCCCTGAATACTGCCCTCTTCCCTTTCTGAATTTCTCTGTAGGAGAGGTCTCCCCCTCTCTCTACTTCTTCTCCCCCCCTTTTTTTTTTTTCCTTGGGGACTGGGGTTTCTTTTTTTCTCTCTTTTTGTGGGTTAAAATATACGAAATGGAGTAGTAGAGCTTCATGGTACAGGGTGATATGAAGTAGGAGAAATAGGTGAAGGTTGTACTGTGACAAAATGTTATGATATATGTTTAGATCAATCTATGTTAGATACCTTTGCCTGTTACTTTGAAGAAGCAATAATCATATACTTTGTAAATGTTGCTATATTCGTTGATTCTGTTTATTTTGGAAAAAAAATCTAATAAAAGTCTATATTTGTAAAAAAAAAAATCCATACAATTGATTGCCAGACACTATTGGTGGCCTACCCAGGAGGAAGATGTGACTGACTTTGTACGGGCCTGCACTATCTGTGCACGTGACAAGACTCCTCGCCAGAAGCCTGCAGGTCTTCTCCTTCCCCTACCTGTGCCTGAACAACCATGGTCCCACATCGCCATGGATTTCATCACGGACCTCCCTTTGTCTCGTAGTAACACTGTCATCTGGGTGGTCGTTGACCGCTTTTCTAAAATGGCTCATTTTGTCCCGCTCCCTGGTCTGCCTACTGCACCTCAGTTGGCGAAGCATTTTTTTCTTCAAATTTTCCGCCTCCATGGGCTGCCCTCACATATCGTCTCGGATAGAGGTGTTCAATTCATCTCAAAATTTTGGAGAGCTCTCTGTACTCAACTAAAAATTAAGTTGAATTTTTCTTCCGCTTATCACCCGCAGTCCAATGGACAGGTGGAGAGAGTTAACCAGGTCCTTGGCGACTACCTACGACATTTTGTCTCCGCCCGTCAAGACGATTGGGTCGACCTATTGCCCTGGGCAGAATTCTCATACAATTTCAAGAACTCTGAATCTTCTCCAAGTCGCCTTTCTTTGTGGTCTACGGCCGTCACCCATTGCCCCCCCCTCCCCATTCCCATGTCTTCTGGAGTTCCAGCCGTGGATGAATTAACTCAGGACTTTGCCTCTATCTGGAAAGAGACTCAAAAGTCGCTCTCACTGGCCTTTGCCCGCATGAAGAGACATGCAGATAAAAAAAGAAGAATCCCTCCTGTCTATGCCCCTGGTGACAAAGTGTGGCTCTCCTCCAAATATGTTCGGTTTCGGGTACCTAGCTACAAGCTGGGCCCTCGTTACCTCGAGCCATTTAAAATCAAAAACCAAATCAATTCTGTTTCTTACAAGCTCCACCTTCCTCCTTCTCTTCGTATTCCCAACTCTTTTCATGTGTCTCTTCTTAAACCCCTCATTCTTAACCGATTTTCCCCTAAGGTCACTGCTCCTGCTCCTGTCTCTGGTTCTTCTGATGTCTTCTCGGTGAAAGAGATCCTCGCCTCCAAGGTCATCCGAGGTAAAAAATGTTTTTTAGTGGATTGGGAGAACTGTGGTCCTGAGGAAAGGTCCTGGGAACCTGAGGCCAACATTTTAGATAAAGAGCTCATCCGAAGATTCTTGGGTTCCAAGAAGAGGGGGAGACCTAAGGGGGGGTACTGTAACGCCGAGCGCTCCGGGTGTCCCATCCATCCCGGAGCGCCCGCAGCGTCTGTCCCCCTGCAGCGCTCCGGTCGGCTCCTCTGACCGTGAGCGCTGCTCTGATGCTGGCGGGGATGCGATCCATGCGGCGGCACCTGTCCGCCCGTGGATCGCATCCCATCCTGCTCACCGGCCTCCTCCCCCTGCTCCGTCCCGGCGCGCGCGGTCCCGCTGCTCTCTAGGGCGCGCGCCGGCCTTCTTAAATTTAAAGGGCCAGTGCACCATTGATTGGTGCCTGGTCCAATTACTGTGTCACTCAAAAACACTTAAAAACCCACTCCCCCTTCCTGTCCTTGCCGGATCTTGTTGCCTTAGTGCCCTGAGAAAGCGTTTTGTACTTGCCTTTCCAGTGTATCTGACCTTCTGCCGTTGCCCCTGACTACGTACCATTGCCGCCTGCCCTGACCTTCCGCTACGTCTGACCTTGCCTCTGCCTAGTCCCAGTGTACCGTGCCTATCTCAGCTGCCAGAGAAGTCGAGCCGCTACTGGGGGACACGACCTGGTTGCTACCGCCGCAGCAAGTCCATCCCGCCTTGCGGCGGGCTCTGGTGAAAACCGGTAGCTGCTTAGAACCGGTCCTCCAGTGCGACCCGTGCCTTCGCCTCTCTGGCACAGAGGATCCACCTCCTGTGTCCTCACTAGCCGCCAGTCCGGGCTCTGACAACTGGTTTAACTGTTGTGGGTTTAGTAACTCATTAAAGCTTAATTACAGGCAAGTGGGAGAATAAGGGAAGCGTGAATTGAAGTTACATAAATAAACTGTTAAGCCCCATACACACCATCAGTTTTCCTGCAGGTTTTTGTCTTCAGGTTTACCAAAACCATCTAATAGGAGGTCAAACCTTAAGAGTTTCAATTCGTATGCAATCAGGCAGGCCCTTGTACTACATGGTTTTGGTAAACCTGAAGACAAAAACCTGCAGGAAAACTGATAGTGTGTATGGGGCTTTAGGTTGAAAAAAATACTCAAGTCTGTCAATGTCAACCAATATAAAAGAATGAAAGAAATAATAAATTGAAAGCCTTCACATACAGACACCTAAGCAAATAGCTGATGCAGAAGAAAGAAAAGAAACCTTATAAAACATGGTCAAATTATCTCCAACAGGTAAAAAAATGTTTTTTTCCTGATCCCTTAAGGCAGTTGGATATTTCCTGGATCAACAATCTCTGGTATTATTACTTATAAATGTTGATAGTTCTATTCTGTGCATATCAGAATGCATCTGGCTCACCTGAGCTGGCTAGAGCTATTCCACATTTCCCAGCTCTCATTGTAAGGAAGCATTTCCATATGCATAGGTTAAATCTCTTTTCCTTTAAAATGCAAAGAGTGTACCTTGTCATTTGCAATGACCTTAACCACTTAACGACCGCCCACTGTAAATATACGTCGGCAAAATGGCACCGACAGGCAGAATCACGTATATGTACGTGACTGCCTTTGTATAGTTGGGGGGTCCGATCGGACCCCCCTTCTTTACAGTGAGCGGCCGTTATTCCTTTGGGAGCGATCAGGGATGAGGGGACAGCCGTTCGATTCCGGCCACCCCCTCTCGATCGCTCCCAGCGAATCGAATCATTCCCCTGCCTGTGTAATGTAAACACAGGCAGAGGAAGTGATGTCATCTCTCCTGCGGCGCTCACATATACCGAGCGCCGTACAGGAGAAGATGCAGGTTAGTGCACAAAACACTACACTGACACCAGGACACATAGGCACATAAATCGCCCCCCCAGACACCCCAGATCACCCCCAGATCACCCCCAGCCCCCAGTCACAGTGTCACTGATTGCAGTGACCATTTATTTACTGATCACTGCAATCAGTGACATTTGTGACTGTAAAAGTGTCACTAAAGTTAGTTTTAGGTCCAGTGTAGCCCCCTAACCCCCCCTAATAAAGGTTTAACCCCCTGATCGCCCCCCAGATAACCCTTTAACCCCCTAGCACCGACGTCGCTAAGCGATAATTTTTCTGATCGCTGTCTTAGCGTCGGTGATGCCGATCGGTAGCCAGTTATTTTTTTTAGGTTCGCCGCAGGTTTTTATAGCGTCAGGTACCCCCATATATTACCTAATAAAGGTTTAACCCCCTTGATCGCCCCCTAGGTAACCCTTTCACCCCCTATCACCACTGTCGCTAAGCGATCGTTTTTCTGATCGCTGTCTTAGCGTTGGTGATGCCGATCGGTAGCCAGTAATTTTTTTTAGGTTCGCCGCAGGTTTTTATAGCGTCAGGTACCCCCATATATTATCTAATAAAGGTTTAACCCCCTTGATCGCCCCCCAGGTAACCCTTTCACCCCTATCACCACTGTCGCTAAGCGATCGTTTTTCTGATCGCTGTCTTAGTGTTGGTGATGCCGATCGGTAGCCAGTATTTTTTTTTAGGTTCGCCGCAGGTTTTTATAGCGTCAGGTACCCCCATATATTATCTAATAAAGGTTTAACCCCCTTGATCGCCCCCCAGGTAACCCTTTCACCCCCTATCACCACTGTCACTAAGCGATCATTTTTCTGATCGCTGTCTTAGTGTCGGTGATGCCGATAGGTAGCCAGTAATTTTTTTAGGTTCGCCGTCAGGTTTTTATATAGCGTCAGGTACCCCCATATATTACCTAATAAAGGTTTTAACCCCCTAATTGCCCCTAGTTAACCCTTTTACCAGTAATCACCATATAAGTGTTACGGGTGACGCTGGTTAGTTAGTTTGCTTTTTATAGTGTCAGGGCACCCGCCGTATATAACCCAATAAAGGTTTAACCCCCTGATCGCCCGGCGGGTGATATCAATTAGGTTTTAGCATCAGAGAGGGTCTGCGTCACACCCCAGGCAGCGTCAGGTTAGTGCCAGTAACGCTAACACCCACGCGTGAAGCATACACCTCCCTTAGTGGTATAGTATCTGAACAGATCAATATCTGATCTGATCAGATCTATACTAGCGTCCCCAGCAGTTTAGGGTTCCCAAAAACGCAGTGTTAGCAGGATCAGCCCAGATACCTGCTAGCACCTGCGTTTTGCCCCTCCGTCCAACCCAGGCCACCCAAGTGCAGTATCGAACGATCACTGTCACTTGCAAAACACAACACACATAACTGCAGCGTTTGCAGAGACAGGCTTGATCCCTGCGACTCCAATGCTGTAGGAGGTGATTTCACCACCACAGTTAAAAAAAAAAGCATATCTGCCGAAGCATTGGGGCAGCAGGGGCGGAGGAGCAATTTTGCTCCTAATGCCGCGTACATACAGTAGGTGCCGCCGATATTGTGTCAATCTTGCTGCTTCTAGCGGCGATATTGACACCCTATGAGCTCCGTCGCGAGACCCAGCACCGTGCTGTCTCGTCATCGGGAAAGGAAAAATGTTCCTATCACGATGAGCGACACGCATTGCCGATAGGCGGGGATCCGACGCGGATTCCCGCCAATACCAGGCACTGCGTTTGGTATGAATCCTGAGCGGGAACTCCACGCCAATTTTTAAAGAAAAAACCGGCGTGGGTTCCCCCTCCAGGAGCATACCAGGCCCTTGGGTCTGGTCTGGATTTGAAGGGGAGCCCTACGCCGAAAAAATGGCGTGGGGGTCCCCCTCAAGATCCAAACCAGACCCTATTCTAGCACGCAACCTGGCAGGCCGCAGGGGAAGAGGGGGGGTCGAGAGCGCCCCCCCTCCCTCCTGAACCGTACCAGGCCACATGCCCTCAACATGGGGGGTTTGGTGCTCTGGGGCAGGGGGGCGACCTGTGGCCCCCCCACCCCAGAGCACCCCATGCTATTTTGGCATTTTATGGCCTTCGAAACTGTGATAGGTAGTGAGGAGTGAAATCAAAAATTTGTGCCTAGAAATCCTGAAGGCGGTGCTTGGTTTTCGGGGTCCCGTACGCGGCTAGGCTCCCAAAAAGTCCCACACATGTGGTATCCCCATACTCAGGAGAAGCAGCAAAATGTATTTTGGGGTGTTATTCCATATATAACCATGGCATGTGTGAGCAATATATCATTTAGTGACAACTTTTTGTATTTTTTTTATTTTTTTGTCATTATTCAATCACTTGGGACAAAAAAAAAATATTCAATGGGCTCAACAGGCCTCTCAGCAATTTCCTTGGGGTGTCTACTTTCTAAAATGGGGTCATTTGGGGGGGGTTTTGTGCTATTTTGGCATTTTATGGCCTTCGAAACTGTGATAGGTAGTGAGGAATGAAATCAAAAATTTGCGCCCTTAGAAATCCTGAAGGCGGTGCTTGGTTTTCGGGGGCCCGTACGCGGCTAGGCTCCCAAAAAGTCCCACACATGTGGTATCCCCTAACTCAGGAGAAGCAGCAAAATGTATTTTGGGGTGTTATTCCATATATAACCATGGCATGTGTGAGCAATATATCATTTAGTGACAACTATTTTTATTTTTTTTATTTTTTTGTCATTATTCAATCACTTGAGACAAAAAAAAAAATATTCAATGGGCTCAACGTGCCTCTCAGCAATTTCCTTGGGGTGTCTTCTTTCCAAAATGGGGTCATTTGGGGGGGGTTTGTACTGCCCTGCCATTTTAGCACCTCAAGAAATGAGATAGGCAGTCATAAATTAAAAGCTGTGTAAATTCCAGAAAATGTACCCTAGTTTGTAGACACTATAACTTTTGCGCAAACCAATAAATATACGCTTATTGACATTTTTTTTACTAAAGACATGTGGCTGAATACATTTTGGCCTAAATGTATGACTAAAATTGAGTTTATTCGATTTTTCTTATAACAAATAGTAGAAAATATCATTTTTTTTCAAAATTTTCGGTATTTTTCCGTTTATATCGCAAAAAATAAAAATCGCAGAGGCAATCAAATACCATTAAAAGAAAGCTCTATTTGTGGGAAGAAAAGGACGCAAATTTTGTTTCGGTACAACATTGCATGTCCGCACAATTTACAGTTAAAGCAGCACAGTGCAAAATTCTGAAAACAGCTCTGGTCCTTTAGCTACAAAATGGTCCGGGGCTTAAGTGGTTAAAGTGAATTATTTGACACCATGTTCACTGTATGGACCATTTATTTTGTATATGTGGTGATCATAAACTCCTCCCTCCCCAAAATATGCCCCCTTCTCAAGAGAGAATAAACTCAGTTCAGCAAATCTAGCCTCATAGCTGAAGTCCTCAAAGTTTAAATACTCTTCTAACCTTCATTGACTGAAATGGAGCAGCAGCACCCCAATCTAATTTACTACAACTTAAAAAGGGGCTTTTTATTTAGTTTTTGCTGTGACGCCTGATATTCTTTATTCATCAGTACTTAAGCCCTGTACGCACGGGCGGGAATCCCATCTATTTGAAAACCGCCGGTTTTCCTGATGGGAATCCAGGCAAGCTTGTCTTGCCAAGCCCTGTGTACAGACGGCCAGTCAAAAGAACTGCCGTTCTTTTGAATGGCAAGAACGCGGTGACGTCATCGACTACGACGAGCCGGCACTCGTCACATTCGATGCCGTCGCCGCCATCTTGCTACACCTTACACTACCCTTGTACGCTACCGCGCATGCATCAAAGTCTCATCGAGCATGCGTGGGCTTACCTGGGACAGGTAAGTATACTCACGAATGGTTTTCTCGCCAGGAAACACTCTGCCGAGAATCCCGACGAGAAAAATAGAGAGCAGGTTCTCTATTTTTCTCATCGAGATTCCCGGCAGTTTTCCTGTCGAGAAACTATACACACCAACGGTTTTCACGGCAAAAAGCCCGCCCAGCAGTTTTCTTGCCGAGAAAACCGGTCGTGTGTACGAGGCTTAAGCCTTAGAATAATAGAAGTGGTAGCCACAATAAATCTAAAAGTTATAGGAAAGTTTACTGATAATTTTTTTTTTTAAACCTTTCAACTTTGTTCCCCATCCTTTCCCCCTGTTTGCAATTATTCCAAAACTATTAAATTATAGACTTTAGGTATGTGTTTGGCAATTGTCAGCATTTGATAGGCGAATAGAAAAAGACAGGACAAGTTTTATCTTGCAATAAGAAATATGTGAACTATATTATCTGAATGAAAAAAAACATAAATATTGTTCAGTGGCTGGATTGAGGAGCTTGGTAAGGTCACAATGTAAGAGGGAGAAACAAGGCAGGTTTTATCTTAAAATAAACATTAGAATGAATTATCTGAGAGGCAATAGGCACAAATATTGTACAGTGGCTAGATAGGTAAGCCACAATTTTAGAGGGAGAGAAAAGTTAGGCTTTATCTTGAAATAAATACTAGAATGTATCATTTCAGAGACAGTAGCCACAATATTGTTCCATGGCTGTACAGTATGTAAGCAGCTTGGTAAAGCCAGAGTGTAAGAGGGAGAGATCAGGCAACTTTATGTTGAGTAGGGATGAGCGAACACTCCCCGGTTCAGTTCGCACCAGAACCTGCGAACGGACCGAAAGTTCGCGCAAACTATCGAACCCCGTTAAAATCTATGGGACTCGAACGTTTGGAATCAAAAGTGCTAATTTTAAAGGCTAATATGCAAGTTATTGTCCTAAAAAGGGCTTGGGGACCCGGGTCCTGCCCCAGGGGACATGTATCAATGCAAAAAAAGTTTTAAAAACTGCAGTTTTTTCGAAAGCAGTGATTTTAAAGCGGAGGTCCACCCTGAAAAAAATATTTTTTCATTAAAAATCCTAAAAAAAAAAAAAAAAAATTAATAGAAAAAAATAACGGAAAATTTATTATCAAATACTTACCGTAATTTTCCTTTCCTGATAGGCTCCATGGCAGCATACGTGTGGGTTGGCCCCACCTCCATAACTACCCAATAGGACCCCCTCCCTATAAATTTTGGCTCTGGGCTCTCAGCCGTGTTCCGTAACTAGCCTACTCCAAGCATTGGGAGGGACTCCTGCTGCCATGGAGCCTATCAGGAAAGGAAAATTACGGTAGGTATTTGATAATAAATTTTCCGTTTTCCTGACATGCTCCATGGCAGCATACGTGTGGGAAATAACTCGCCAAACACACCCGGGCGGGCAAAATGCTGAGACAAGAAATAAATTTATTTAACACTGTCAACCGACAGAACTTGTAAACCAAAATTCAGTGATGATAAGGCAGCTGGTTCGACACAATAGTGGGAAACAAAAGTATTAATAGACGACCAAGAGGCCGCTCTGCATATAACGTCAGGTGCGACATGACGAGAGGCTGCCCAAGAAGTTGAGATGCTCCGGGTTGAGTGCGCAGTTACTGCCTCCGGAGGAGCCAAACCTTTTGCTTTGTAAGCTCTTTGGATGGTCTGAACTATCCATGCCGCAATAGATCTGATTGAGGCCCTTTTTCCTCTGTTCTTTCCATGAAGAAAAATGAAAAGAAAATCTGTTTGTCTGAAAGACTCTGTCATTTCCAGGTATTGACTTAATGTGTGGCCCACATCAAGGGGATGAACATCTTGACCTTCAGAAGTTCCAAAAGTGGGTAATACAATTTCCTGATTTTCATGAAAGATCGATGTAACTTTCGGGTTTGAACCCAGCATGGGAATTAATACTGCTCTATCTGGAAAAAAGGTCAGGAAAGGCTCTTTTGAACCCAAGTTTCTGATATCAGACACTCTTTTGGCTGAAGTGACCGCTACTAGGAAGACGGTTTTGAGAGTAAGATCTTTTACCGAAAAAGGTTTTTCAGGATCTGTGCTGAGTGTGGTAAGATAGTCCAGTACAAGAGGCAGGTCCCATTTGGGGAACCTCGGTTTTCTCTGTGGTCTAAGTCTGACCGCACCCTTAAAGAACTGGCGAATCAGGGAATGATTGGCCCAAGAGATTCCAGTGAATGCTGAAATGGCTGAGATTTGAACTCGAAGAGAGCTTACTGATAAAGGCAAATCCAAACCTGTTTGTAAGAAACTAAGTACATCCTGGACTTCTGGAGAATTACAGGAATTAGTCCTGGAAGACATATGGTCTGTAAATTTTGACCAGATACGCTCATAAACTCTGTTGGTGCTATTTCTTCTAGCGTTAAGGAGAGTCGACATGGCTTCTTCTGGACATCCTAAGGCTTCCAGCCTTCCCCTCTCAAGAACCGTACCCTGAGGTGCAGATGAGCTGGGCATGGGTGCAACGTTGTGCCCTGAGACAGGAGATCCGGTCTGAGGGGTAGAGGGATTGAGTCCCGATAACTGAGAGACGTCAAGAGGGAAAACCATGGCCTGTTGGGCCAAAACGGAATTACTGCTATGATTTCTACTCTCTCCACTCTGAGTCTGTGAAGGAATTGAAGTATCACAGGAACTGGAGGAACGGCATAAGCCTGGCTGAATCTCCACCGATCTGTGAGAGCATCTATCCCGTAGGCTTGGGGATCTCGAGACCTCGAGTAATACTTGGTCAACTTGTGGTTGCATGGGGACGCAAACAGATCCACTTCTGGAGACACTCCCAGAGTTAGAAGCCAATTGAATACCTCTATGTGTAGAGACCATTCGTTGTTGTTCATTTGAGTTTGTGACAGAAAGTCCGCTTGAACGTTCTGGACCCCTGGAATGTACACTGCAGAGATGTTGCATAGGTACTTCTGGGCCCAGGTCATGATTGATTCTACTTCCCGGAGTAAGGACCAGCTGCGGGTACCACCCTGCTTCCTTATGTAAGCAACTGCGGTTGTGTTGTCCATCCTGAGCATCACAGAAGTGTCTGTCAACAGATGATGGAAGGACATGAGCGCCTGGAAGGCAGCCCGCAACTCCAGTATGTTGGACACAATTCTTTGGGATGGTGTGTTCCACCTGCCCTGGGCTATTTCCGTCAGGCAATGAGCGCCCCACCCCTGATTGCTGGCATCCAAAGTTACAGTAATCCAAGTGATGGGACGGATTGTGTGACAGTTGCGGAGATTCTTCCCCTGAAGCCACCAAAGAAGAGATTCTCTCATGGATGAAGTGAGTCTGATGCGTTGACTCTTGCTGGGGTAGTCCCATTGCTTGAGGAACCCCTTCTGGAATGGGCGAGTGTGCCACTGAGCCCACCTTACCATAGGGATGGTGGCTGTCATGGTGCCAATTACCTTCAGGCATTGCAGAGCAGACAGGTGAGAGGAAGCAAGTGTTGTGCGGATCCTGTCCCGGATTGTTGCAATCTTTTCCTCGGGCAATGAAATGGTGCCGTCTATTGTGTTGAAGAGGGCACCTAGAAACACAAGGGACTGTGTTGGAATGAGATGACTCTTCTCCAAATTCAGGAGCCACCCGAATTCTTGGAGAGTGGCTATTACTAGATTCTTGTGTTCCAAGAGTTGACATCTGTCTTGAGCTAGAAGTAAGAGGTCGTCTAGGTAGTGATGAAAACAAACTCCTTTCACTTGGAGCAGAGCCACAATGGCTAACAGAACCTTGGAGAACACCCGAGGTGATGTAGTGAGACCAAAAGGTAGGCAGGTGAACTGTAAGTGTTGATCGCCTACAGCAAAGCGGAGGTACTTTTGATAGTCTGCAGCTACTGGGACGTGAAAATATGCGTCCTTCAGATCTATTGACACTAACCAATCTCCTGGATGGACTGACTGCTGGATTGTCAATAGTGACTCCATTTTGAATCTTTCCTTCCGAATAAATCGGTTGAGATGCGTTAGGTCTATTACTGGTCTCCAGGTACCGTTCTTTTTCTGTACCATGAACAGCGGGGAGTACATGCCTTCTCCTCGTTCGCCCTCTGGAACAGTAATGGCTGCGCCTTGAGTTAATAAAGAGCTTACGTAATTTAGTAAGACTTGTTTCTTTTCTTCTGCACTTGGAAGACTTGTGGGTATGTATCTGAGCCTGGGGGTGCTGTTGAAGACCCACGTGTGGCCTGAAGAGACCGTCTTGATGGTCCAAAAATCTTGAATTGAGGCCGCCCAAACATGCTGAAAGTGGAGGAGACGTGCCCCCACCTGACATGTTTGAACGGGCCCAATTTCAAAAAGACTTCGTAGACTCCCGACTACCGGACGGAGTACTTTTAGTTGGTTTCCTGAAAGAGGACTGTCTGGATTTCCAGGGCCTCGAAAATTCACGACCGGGTCTGTAGCTGCGTGCTTCTCTTGCACGATCTGTATTCTGTGCCCTCGAAAAGGTGCGTTTCTGGTTTTGCAAACGCCTGTCTTGAGGGAGGAACCCCGACTTACCACCCGTGGCCCGGGAAATGGCATTATCAAGTTTATTGCCAAAGAGCGAGGAGCCCTCAAAAGGAATGCGGCACCAAGCTTGCTTTGAAGCTGGATCCGCCGACCAGGGACGGAGCCATAAAGCACGGCGTGCGGTAACCGCTGACAACATTACTCGTGCCACTAGGCGAATAACATCAATAGAGGCCTCCCCCAAAAAGGCAGATGCTAGCCTGATTTCCTGAACAGGAGAGCTTTTCGCCATTTCTTCAGAGATGCTTCTGAGGGAATCATCCACATTGTCTGACCATGCTTCTAGAGCTTTTGAGATAGCTGCTAAAGCCAAAATTGGTTTACAGACTGAACCTGCTGTCACATAGATTGGCTTCAGGTCTGAGTCAATCCGTCTCTCTAGAGGATCTTTGAATGAGACTGTATCTTCCAGAGGAAGGGTTACATATCTAACCAAACGCATTAAAGCTGCATCAACCATGGGAGCTGAATCAAGGTGTTTTACCTCTTCTTCCTTAAAAGGATATAATTTTGCAATTTTTGACTGCATAGAACTTTTCTTGTCCATTTTACCCCATTCTTCTGGGATAATGGCACCCACTTCCGTGACAAACGGGAAATAATGTCGCTCCTTACTGAGCTGTTTAAAAAGTTTCCTTTGTTTGGGGGGAGATATAACTGGATCTTCCCAATTCAGAACTTCTCTAACTGCTTTCACTAAAGCAGGAACTAAGGCATAATCAAATCCCATCCCAGGATCATCCACTTCCGAACCACTTTCTGAGGGAGGAGCTGAGGGATGGCTGGGTTGAGAGATTTCCAGAGTCTCATGCACCTGTCCCTGTTCTAACGAGGGAATCAGTGGGTCTGGAGGAGAATCATGCTGCATTCTAGCATCTTTCTCTTGTAGCGACTCGTTTACGACCCGCTTAACCAATGCTTCCAGGTGTTTATCTGCACCTTCTCTCTCATTGGCTGCTTTTGTAAAACAATGGTCACAAAGGGACTTGCTGGCAGGAACCGGAGCCCTGCACCCCCAACATGGTCTCTCTGACCTCTTGCTGTGAGATGAGGGGGGGTGAGGAGTGTCTCTACTGGGACGTCCGGATCTGGAAGAATCATGGTGTCTAGAGCCAGAAGGGGAGTGCCGGTGGTGGGATTTAGAGGACCCGCTGCGTGTGCGGGAACTACTCTGTTGTTCAGACCTAGAAGGGCTTAAACAGGGAAAGACAAGCATAGAGAGAGAGAGAGAGAGAAAAGACACAAAGTCACAATAATGCCCTACACTCCACTCTCTTCCACCCCCCTCAGCAGGCAGAATAAAAGGAAAAAATTTCCAATCTTACCTGCTGCAAGAGGGTTGGCCACCGGGAGGCAGTGAAGACCCTTCTGAATGAGCACTTACCCAGGAAGGCTTCTGCAGGTGATCAGGGAAGTCGCCGCTATGCCCACGATCATTCCCAGCGTTCTGCAGGCTTCACCAGGCTTTAAATTTGGCGCCGCGTGATGTCACGGCTGCGCCAGGCCCGCGATTCTTGCGCGCATGCGCGAACCAGGCCTCGTTTTCGCTCCGGGTCGCGCATGCGCAGACCGCGGATGAACCAGGAAGAGGGAGCAGCGGCTGGAACGCACAGGGAACCAGCCGCTATCAGGCATGAAATTACACTGGGAGAAATAACAAAGGCATATGCATAGACAAAACGACACACATAAACACTGCTGCCATGAAGGCGATACAGGCTTACCACCACCATCTACGATCGATTCGGCCAGGGACACCGCATCCATACACACACCGGGCTTGCAGCAGATAATGGCCACCTGCACACTGCTAGGTAATCAGGCCTGTGCGCGCTCATCTCTCCAATGGAAGATATCATCCAACTCTTCAGCGCTACTCTGCCATACACTCCATACCCTGCTTCACAGTCAAGGCTTATCGGAGGGATGAGACACCATATCGTCGGCCGATCTTGATCGTAGGAACAATCGTCTTCAGGTAGGAGAACTAAACATATAGTCCTTCGGAGGAGGACAAAAAAGGAACACGGCTGAGAGCCCAGAGCCAAAATTTATAGGGAGGGGGTCCTATTGGGTAGTTATGGAGGCGGGGCCAACCCACACGTATGCTGCCATGGAGCATGTCAGGAAAATAATTTTATACTCACCCTAAATGCCTGTTGCTATGCGGAAGTCCCCTAATCTGCCTCTAATGTTCCTCTTCTCGTCCGCGGTGGGTCTCCTTCCGCTTCCTCTTCTTGTGAATGGGGTGCGCTGCCTTCTGGGAACTGTATGTATCCCAGGAGGCAAGCTGCCCATTCACAAAGTGCTGTGCGAGTGGCGCATGTGCAATAGGAAACGGGCAGTGAAGCCTTACGGCTTCACTGCCTATTGCCCTTACTCAGGATGGAGGAGCTGGGACCTGCCCAGGAACCACAAGTCTCTGACACCATCACGTTCCAGCCAGCTGGTGCCAACCACGGCTTTTTTTAGAAAATTTGTCTCTGTTCCATGGATGTCAGTGTTTTATGAAGCCTGTGCAATAAATAAGTTTTTTATGAAGAAATACTGCACCATGAGGATCTTTTCTTCTTCCTTCTCTTTGGTAATTGACTGCTGACTTCACTTGCTGTATTTGGAAAACGTGAGTTATATAAAACACAATACTCACCTTACGGCAAGCGAAAGATTTTTGAAGTGCCCGCAGTCTGTGGGATTCAGCGCCAAAGTGACCGCCTTCGGATTTCCCAATCGATCCATGTGTGGTGAACACCGAGAACAGATCGTGTGAAGGCAGGTCGGCCTAGTCCTGAGCCCAATATTATCAACCTGTCTGAGTATTACGCCTTCCGCCGCATAGGAATACCTCCTATATATGTCATTTCTGGACTAGTCTCCCATAGATATTACATCATATGGACTTTTATCAATTGAGAGTTTTATGTCATCATTTTTTTTTGTTATCAATTTATCAAGTTATTTTTTTCTATTTTATTCCATTTATATATGTTTGTTTTACTTATATTCCAGCTTTGAGATATTGGTTGGGATATCAGTTGGAATTTCACATTGTTTCAGAGATTCACTGTTATCAATCACATTGGGTTGCGCTTTTTTGATTTATTTTTCCAACGCGTTGCACAGACCTTTCTGCAAGGCCTCCCGAAAATGTTTCATCCTCTGCTCCCTCTGCGACGGCAAGATAAGGTCCGCAACCTTACCCTTGTAACGTGGATCAAGGAGGGTTGCCAGCCAGTAATGATCCCTCTCCTTGATCACACGAATACGAGGATCCTTCAGCAGGCTTTGCAGGATCAGGGAGGCCATGCAGCGTAGGTTTGCTGAGGCATTCGGTCCGGAGTCCTCTGGGCCACTCAGGACGACATGATCCGCAGCCACCTCCTCCCAGCCACGTACAAGTCCATGGGTTTCTTGGGACTGTAATTGATCCCTTGAAGACTGCTGCTGATGCTGAGTGCTAGGCTCCACCTCCATGCTGACACAATCCTCCTCCTCCTCTTCCTGTGTGATAGGCAGGCCAGCAGGAACACTGTCTGGATAAAGGGTGCCTTGAGAGGTAAAGAAGTCTTCCTCTTCCTCCCTATGTTCTGCCTCAAGTGCCCTGTCTATTATTCCATGCAGCGTGTGCTCCAACAGGTGGACAAGAGGGACAGTTTCACTGATGCATGCACTGTCACTGCTCACCATCCTCATGGCCTCCTGAAATGGTGCCAGGACAGTGCATGTATCCCTGATCGTGACCCACTGGCGTGGCAAAAAAAAAACACTGACCCTGTCCTGGTGCCATATTGGCACAGATATTCATTGATGGCCCTCTGCTGCGTGTGCAGCCGCTGCAGCATGGCCTGGTGGGCATGTCACGGATTAGGCGGTTCTTGGGCAGGTTGTATTCCTTTTGGAGGTCAGCCAGCCGAGCACTGGCATTATATGACTGGCGGAAATGCACACAGAGTTTCCTGGCCTGCCTCAGGACCTCCTGTAAGCCCGGGTACCTGCCCAAGAACTGCTGCACCACCAGGTTAAGGACGTGAGCCACACAGGGCACATGGGTCAGTTGTCCCTGTCAGAGGGTGGAGAGGAGGTTGGTGCCATTGTCGCAAACCACCATTCCTGGCTTAAGCTGGCGTGGCGTCAACCACCTCTCGGCCTGCCCCTGCAGAGCTGACAGAATCTCTTCCCCAGTGTGGCTCCTGTCCCCCAAGCACACCAGCTCAAGCACCGCATTTTTAATTTTTAAGCTTCCACAAATAAACGGTGTTACACTATGGCGCGTGCGCTCTTCTCTCTCTTCTCATATGTTTTCAGATGCAAGTTCGCCACCCAGTGGATTTAAGAGGGAGCTGCAGCGCCTAAGATAAGGGAACTATTTCAAAGAACTTTTTTTATTCATCCTTATTGTGATAGTAGTGTGTATGAGGGCTGCACTGCATTTGGTATTTTTTCTATATGTTTGGATCAAGCACCGCATGGCATCTTTTTGCCTGCGTACTTGCGTAGCCCCTTGAACGCCTACGGAGCACCGCTGGTTCTGAGGACAAAGCACAGGAAGAGGCCATGGAGGAAGAAGAAGAGGAGGGGGTGGAGGAGAGAGGTGTGTCAGAATCACCAGTAGTAGCATTTTGGAGGCGTGGTGGCGGAACAACCTCAAACACTACTGCACCTTGTCCTGCATTCTTCCCAGCTGCCAGCAGAGTCACCCAATGCGCCGTGAAAGATAGATAACATCCCTGTCCATGCCTACTGGACCATGAGTCAGTGGTAATATGCACCTTACCGCTGACCGCCCTGTCCAGCGAGGCCAAGACATTGCCTTCCACATGCCGATAGAAAGCCGGAATCGCCTTCCGTGAGAAAAAGTGGCGTTTGGGAACCTGCCAATGAGGAACCGCACATTCCACAAGCTCACGGAAGGGGGCAGAGTCTACCAACTGAAAAGGCAGCAGTTGAAGTGCTAGCAATTTAGCCAAGCTAGCATTCAACCGCTGGGCATGTGGATGGCTGGGAGCAAACTTATTTTGGCGGTGCAGCAGCTGGGGCAGGGAAATTTTGCCTGGTATAATCTGACGTTGGTGTACCGATAGCAGATTGCCCGCAAGTACTTGGCTGTGACACACCTAATTCTACACCTTCATTCCTCTCAGTGCAGGTTTCAGAGAGGACTGAAGGTATAGTGGGGTTGGAGATCCCAGCTGGTGAGGAGCAAGGAGAGGTCCGCTTTGTTCTTTGGTGTGTGTCTTTTAGGTATGCTTGCCAACGAACTGCATGGCAGGTCGACAAATGTCTGATCAAGCATGTGGTGCCCAAGCGGGTGATGTTTTGGCCACGCGAGATACGCCTGAAACATGTTGTAAATAGCAGCGCTGCGATCTGATGCACTCGTCTCAAAAAAGGCCCACACCAAAGAACTTTTGGAATAACGCGCAGAGACAGCAGCGCCCTGCACATGCGGTGCTCTGCGGTGTGATCTTGTCGGTGTGCTGCCCTTAAACTGGCCCCTGGAGGGCATCCTGCCTTGTTGGAGATGTGCCTCCTCCTCCTCCTCCTCTCTCCTATCAGGCACCCACGTAGAGTCCGTGACCTCATCATCCCCTCCCTCCTCATCACTGTAGCAAACCTGGCAGTATGCTGCAGCTGGGGGAACATGACTGCCAGATTGCTCTCCTTCTTGGGCACCCCCTCTCTCTGGGCTCATGTTACTGCCTTCCTCTAGCTGGATACCATCATCGGAGCCTTCAAAGCGCTGGGCATCCTCCTGCAGCATGTTCCCAACCCTGTGGTCAAACAGTTTGGGGGACTCCTCAGGAGGACATGGTGGTGCTAGGGAAGGAGTGACTGATGCCATTGAGCCGAGGGAAGAGGCCGCTTTGGCAGCTGCTTTGCCAGACAAAGTACCCTGAGCCTGGATGAGAGAGGATGAGGAGGAGGAGGACGGCTTGGTCATCCACTCTACCAAGTCTTCGGCATGTTGCGGCTCAACACGGCCAGCTGCCAAAAAAAAGGACAAGCGTGTCCCACGGCCATGTGCTGATGAGGATGCACCGTGTCCACGACGGACCATTTAGGCTCTGATGAAAGGGGTGCGCCCCTGAAACGTAAGCCATCTGGATGTTTTTGGGGTATCGTCCGACCCTCCCTGTTGTCAAGTCCTGTCTGTGAATGCCAAGATTTCCAGCCATCTTGTCCGATAAGCTTGTATTTAAGCTTTGTCTGTGAGTAGGACTATTGCTTTTTATTTACATTTTAATAAACCTGTAAGTGGTAATACACTAGGTCGGTGCGCCCTCCTGTTTTCTTTATTTTTCCGTGTCCATGACCAGCACTGTTGCCTCTAGACACAGAGCCTGCTTGCCCTCTTTCATTGGCTTGTGACTGTCTGCCTCTCCTTGTTGTCCTTCCAGACATATTAATGGCCTGCAGTGAGATGTAGCTGCACAAAGCTGGGATGTATATATATATATATATATATATATATACTGATTATACTGCAGCTAGCAGAATCAACTGCCTGCCTGTAGTATTATTAGTAAGAGAACACCAGCAATTGTCTTCAGTTATCTTTAGTTGCACACTGTGCAGAGGACACAGTACACTAACTGAAAATACTGCAACTCCCTGCCTGTGGTATTAGTATGAGAACACCAGCAATTGTATTCAGGTAGCTTCAGGTGCACACTGTGCAAAGGACACAGTACACTAACTGAAAATACTGCAGCTACCACAATCACCTGCCTGCCTGTCAGTATATTTGGAAGAGAATAACAGGAACAGATCTAGTTAGACTGAATACAGTGTATATATATATATATATATATATATATATATATATATATATATATATACACACACAACACCTGGGATGCATATATATCCTCTACACACTGTAACTGCAGCTAACTGACTCGCCTGCCTGCTCTATCTAACTGAAATGAAATGACACTATATCTCTCTCTCTCTTTCTTTCACCGCCGCAACACACTACACAAGGCCACCACACAGGCGGCCTTATATAGTGTGGGGCCTGTACTAAACCCCCTGAGACATAATTGGCCAAAGCCACCCTGGCTTTGGCCAATTATGGCTCTCCGTTCTTACCGCGCTGTGATTGGCCAAAGCATGCGGGTCATAGTGCATGCTTGGCCAATCATCAGCCAGCAATGCACTGCGATGCCGCAATGAATTATGGGCCATGACACGCCATTCGAATTTGGCGCGAACGGCCCACAATGTTCGAAATTCGATGAACGGTCCAACAGCCGATGTTCGAGTCGAGCGTGAGTTTGACTCGGAACTCGAAGCTCATCTCTAATGTTGAGATAAACATTGTGGTGGGTGATCTGTGCTGTGACTGGACAGTATGCAAGCAGCTTGGTTAGACCGCAGTTCAAGAAGATGAGACAAGGTAGCTGTTATCTTGAATTAAACGTGTATAATCTGAGAAAAGATAGTCACCAATATTTTACAGTGACTTGACATTATGTAAGCAGCTTATTTAGCTGTAGGAAAAGATAAGTCAGGTTTTATCCTAAAAAAAAAACCATTAGAGTAAATTATTTGAGAGACAAAAGCAACAAATATTGTACAATGGCTGGGCAGTAAGTAAGTAGAAAAATGATTTGCTTATCAACTTTAAATTATTGGCACCACATCCCGTTTAATTGGTAAAGAAAATTGGAAGATTTGGGATTTTTAGGGTGCAAAATTATAACAAATTATATCAAAAAAGATTTTACTAATAAAGGTTAAAAATAGACAGAATAAAACATGTTGAGAATTTTGTCAGCTTGCACACTGTTGATACTGTATCGTATATTCCTATGATGGATTTTATTCTGTCTATTTTTAACCTTTATTAATAAAATATTTTTTGATATATTTTGTTGTTATAATTTTGCACCCTAAAAATCCCAAATCTTCCAATTTTCTTTACCAGTAAGTAGTTTGGCTAGGCCCCAAAGAGAAGTAGAGACAAGGCATGTATTATCTTGAAATAAACATTAGAGTGTATTATCTGAGTGCTGGAGCACCGGAATAGGCCACACATTTGAATACACAGAGCATGATTCAGCCTGCAGCAAAAAATACAAAATTTGGCATCTGACGTTAAGCTTTGGAAACATTGTATAGCACCTGTTCAGTGCCAGAACACTGTAAAATGCCACAATTTTCAAACAGCAATGCAGGATTTACCCTGCAGCAAACCTGGCAGCTAAGGTCCACTTGTGGAAACAATATGTGCAGCAATTTTACCATGCTGGAGCATCAGAATAGTCCAGGAGAGGTGACAGGAGCAGTGGCAGGTATACATTTTTGGGGGGCCTGATGGCACTGAAAATATTTTTTTTTAGCATCAGCAGCAGGGATTTTGTACTCATTAGTAACCCAAGACAGATTCAATTGATAAAAGTGAGCCTGTCCACACGTTCAGGGGACAGGCAGATTTACAGGTACTTCTCCATAACAAAACCTCCTGTTGTGCCCACCCAGACAGCACACTTGTTGCAGGGCAGGCCAGAAACCCTAGAGCATATTGTGCATTCTACAACCAGTGGTCCATCCTGGACACCCAATAATGCACGGGGTCCTTACTTCCAAGATTGTCCACATCAGACTTGGACCAAATGTAGTACAGTTTTCTACAGAATTTTACATATCTTTCAGACCTCCACAGTTTTTTCAATATTTTACATGGGAATGTAGGCCGTACCAAAGAAATCATAAATCTATAAATAAATAGTCTGGACACCATATAATAAGAGTAAACGATAATTTATTATATATAATTTTTTATTTTTTTTGGTGATAAAAAAGGCAGCGGCACCTTACATTGTTGATAAAACATAAATTTTCTCAAATATCTCGCTCAGTCACAGAACTCGAGCGAATACCATAAATAAAATTATTTTAAAATTCCCCCCTTGATTCAAGGGTGACAAACCATATAAAGGTGCTGCGACGGGTGGGAGGGAAGGGGAGCACACCTATCCTGGAATAGCTTGAGTTGTGACTGGAGCCTGAGCCCGGGGGGTTTATATAGCCCCCCGCACGTGTACTAATGCGGAACCCACGTGTTTTTCCCGCCTGAGAGAACACCTGTTCAGCAGGCGGGAAAATCTTAAAGTGACAGTACTAACTTTATTAAATCTTTTTTTTTTTTTTTTCTTTGACTGCCACAATCCCATGCTGTGGGCACTAATTAATGCCCACTTTTCCATGGGAATGTAGGCCGTACCAAAGAAATCATAAATCTATAAATAAATAGTCTGGACACCATATAATAAGAGTAAACGATAATTTATTATATATAATTTATTTTCTTTTTTTTTTGGTGATAAAAAAGGCCGCGGCACCTTACATTGTTGATAAAACATAAATAAATATATATAATCTATTTAATACTCATAAAACTTGAATTATAATTAATTTAATAAAATAAAATTTATTACTTAAATATAACCAAAATTTTCTCAAATATCTCGCTCAGTCACAGAACTCGAGCGAATACCATAAATAAAATTATTTTAAAAGTCCCCACCAGCCGGTTTTTGTCCTCTAACAAAAAACGGCCTACCCCACAACCGCGGCCATTTCTATCATGGTTTGTAGATCCAGATTGAAAATATCCAGCCCAATATCGGACAGATGAATTCCGTCTGGTCTATAAAGACCAGAAAACCCCCCTTCTAATTCAGTATGCCTAAAAGAAAAACTATCTATACGTGGCATAAATTTTTCAATTGAATGGTTCACACGTCTCCTGATCTTTTCCAAAGATCTGTTTTCTGATGGAGATAACCAGATAAGACGCAGAACCATTTCAGAGAAAATAACCCTAGTGCCAGGGAAAGAAAGGTGAATCTGATGTAAATAATTTTTCATTCTGAAAATCAAATCTAATGTTGAACTTTTTCCTACATCATTACCACCAAGATGAATTATAATAATATCTGGAAAAGGCCAAACTCGTGCCAACTTGAATAGATGAAAAAGAAGATTATTCCAATGTAGCCCACGAATACCTTTCCAAAGAATTTGAAAAGAATTTTCAGGTAAAGATAAATTCTGGGTATAACAACGTTGACATGCCCTTTTTCGGGCCCAATGAACAAACGAATGCCCAATGATCCATATGAAAATCTTTTTACCTAAAATTAGAGAGATAGATTAGGACGAATATATAACTTGAACCTTTCAGAATCCCACCTTCCTAACCTTTTAATAATTGAATCATTTAAACCCAATCTAGCTGCTTCCGTGGCGGCTCCAATGCGGAATGAGTGTGATGAAAATTTCATGTGCGCCAAGCCTAATTTATGCAAACAACGCTGAAAAACTGCGGAAAATTGAAACCTCGTAAGGGGGGAAAAATCTAGATGAACCAAAAAATTACCTGAACAGGAAGGCCTACAGGATAAGTATTTTGATAGTATGAAATATGGACAAATAATGGAGTCGCCACAAGCATGTAAATTAAGCCAATGACCTTTACCCGAAATATCAGTTTTAGATTTGCTAATAAAAACCTGAACGACCTTTCTTGTTATTAGGTACCAATTCTGATATACGAAGCGCCGCAAAGAAAGCTAACACGAATGCTGCATGGAATAGTAACGCCTCGTACTCAGAATGGCACACCAACGGTGTGATTAAACAAATTATTTTTAATAATTCTAGAGACACTGGTCTACGCGTGTCAGGCTTATAACTTTTTTTTCTGTAACCTTTTAGTGCTTTACGAACAGAAAAGAAACTTGTACAAACTGGTAGCTTATTTAGCTTAGAAAAAAGGAAACTCCTGCCAAACTCTTGTTAATGTGATTATAAGAAAAAAAAATTTGCATTAGCGAACAAAGGAAAGCCAAGACTGTCTGTTCCGTAGGCAACAAACCAGATATTCCTACTTCCTCAGCAAATAAAAGCCATTTTTTCCATGCGACCGAATATTCGATCCATGTTTTGGGGGCAATAGAACTCTGAATAGCTGAAAAAACAGGAGTTAGATCAAATCCCATAGATGACTGGGGCATATGTGACCCACTAGGTCCGCTCCGGGAAAGAGTTGTCTGAAACGAGCCATCTGGAAACGAGACAGTGCGTCAGCTAACAAATTAAGTTTTCCCGGGACATAAGTAGCTTTTACCCAAATATTATATCTTAAACATAACAGCACAAAATAACGTAAAAGTTTTATCACACTTAACGATTTTGAAGAAAGACAATTTAATGCAAATAATACGCCCTTGTTATCCGAATGGACTAAAATCCTTTTATTTGCAAAAAATTCTCCCCATAACTCGAAAGCGATCCATAAAGGAGGCCAGGAGCCACTACACCAATGTGTCCGCCATATAGCCGCAAAACCCAGCGAGCTCGCCGAATCTGTAAATAAATTCATGTCTGCAGAAAAAACAAAATCATCCTGAAAGAAAGTGCGACCATTATAATCCATCAAAAATTGGGACCATACCAGCAGATCATCTTTTAACTCTGATGTAATGCGTATATGTGAGGAAGGCGACTTTAATCCAGACATTGCCATTGACAATCTCCTGGAGAAAATTCTGCCAACCGGCATAACACGTGATGCGCAAAAAGAGACATATCAAATATTGAATCCGAGAAATTTTTCCTAAAGGAAGTTGGTACTGGCATAGCGTGGTATCAATACAAATACCTAAAAATTTTATGATAGTAGCAGGAAGAACAGTTTTTTCGAAAGCAATGGGTACGCCAAAATTCTGAGCAATAGCCAAAAATAATTTTAAAAGTAACGCACACATTGGAGAATCAGAAGGGCCTATAAAAAGGAAATCGTCTAAATAATGAATAACTCCTTCACAGCCAGATTCATAAATAACAACCCATTGCAAAAAAGTAGCGAATGTCTCAAAATATCTGCATGACAGGGAGCAACCCATTGGCAAACACATGTCAAAGAAAAAATGTTTTTCAAAACAAAAACCCAACGAATTGAATGATTCAGGAGCAATAGGAAGCAACCTAAAAGCAGACTTGATATCTGATTTTGCCAATAAAGCTCCAGCTCCAAATTTTTTTATAAGCTTTACCGCATCATCGAAACTTGCATATGAAACTGAAGTTAAAGAATTATCAATTTCATCGTTTAGAGAACCACCCCTCGGAAATGAGAGGTGATGTATCAAACGATAGGAGTTAGGCTCCTTTTCGGCACTACCCCTAAGGGGAGACCCTAAACTTTTGAAAGGGGTGGGAAATAAAAGGCCCTGCCACCCGACCTGCTGCAATCTCTTTTATTATTTTTTCCCTAACTACCTCACTGTGCAGCAGTACTGATTTTAGGTTACTCACCATCCTGCATCCTGTACCATTAAAAACCGGAAGTTTAAAACCGGACGAAAAACCGCTAATTAAAATTTCCGCCTTCTCCCTGTCTGGGTAGCGAAGCAACCATGGGTACATTTTTTCCAGCCTCACTGGAGTGTGAGCTTTTTGAATTGAGATTTTGTGGGTAGCTTCTTTTAAAACATTTTGCCAGTGGGTGCGTCCCAAAGCAAAAAGAACATTCATGCTTATAACGACATGATGCTGCCCACTTGCATTGGGACTCATTAAAAGCATAACATACTCCTTTTTTGTATACTGCCGAAATGTTTTGATTTACTTGTGGCTGTTTGGAAAATATTTGTTTAGGAGAAATGTACATTTTATTTAGTGGTTGCTCCATGTGGATTCGAACTTGTGAGGTTCTGAATGCCAGTCCTGTTCACTAGCCACAGGGACAGGACGTCCTGTGAAATAAGATTTAGCCATAACCCAACGTCTTTCATACCCCATTTTAAATTAGGATAAGCTGCCATTTTTTGGCGGAATGACTCGTCGTAGCAAAACCAGCCGAAACCTCCAAAATTCTTACAGGCTTCCAGTATGTTTTCCAAATGTTGGAAAAGACCGCTACATTTTTCTGGAAATTTTTCACCCATAATTGCAGCATATATACAGAAAGCCTGCAACCAGTTGTGAAAAGATTTTTGGGGGGGTACGACGTCTGTCCTCTGAAGCCTCATCATTTTTCTTTTCAGATTTTACCGAAAAATCTTTAGAACCAGGTAGTAAAGTTAACAACTCAATGAAATCCCCTTTCCATATTTTTTCTTTAATGCTAAGGGGCAAATGGAAACCTAAGGGCGAGATATCACATGATATAGCTTCTTTAAAACAGCTCTCTGGAACTGGGGAAAAATTAGGAACGATATTAATTTTTTTTATAGCACCAGCATTGGAAGTGGAGGCTGTAGAAACCACAGGTAATGCTGTATTATCTGACCAAACAACTGCTGGGGAAGTGACAGCTACCTGTGCTTGCTGGGCATTCAATGAATTATTTAATTTATCCAGGGAAGTAAGTAATTTATCCAATAATTTTGTGTGAACAAACTCACCACTAAGTGCTTCATTAATCTCTGGCTGGCTTCTATGGGGAATGCTGCTTTGAGCATTGTCACTTACAAAAGCTTGTCCTGCTTGCGACTCCCTCTGCTGATGCCCGTTCTGCTGCAAGTACCTGAGAAGAGAAAAGAAAATTTTCCCCTGCGTGAGGAGACTGCTGCGCTCTCCCCCGCCCCCTAGTGACACGGAGCGGAGATGGAGAGCATGACCTCCTCTTCTTCTGACTTTTCTTGCTGCTGGGTTGGCGTACTGCGACGTCCCTGGCCTCGGCATCCTGTGGGCGGGCTTCCATTTCCTCACACGATAGCTCAGTTGCTGCCGAACGCTCTGGCGGGGAGCTACGAGAGAGCCTGCGGGATAGAGAAGGCTGAGCAGGCAGAAACTGCGCTGAAACAGGCAAGCTCACCACCTCTGCTGACAATGGACCCGCTCCTGGGACCAACTCCGGCTCCTCTTCCAATTCCGCCAGACATCTCCTGAGACAGTCTTCTCCTCCTTCAGATGCCGCCTTCTCCAGGACCCGCCGAACTAGACTCTTCATGAGGTATCTTGGGAGGGGGAGCACACCTATCCTGGAATAGCTTGAGTTGTGACTGGAGCCTGAGCCCGGGGGGTTTATATAGCCCCCCTGCACGTGTACTAATGCGGAACCCACGTGTTTTTCCCGCCTGAGAGAACACCTGTTCAGCAGGCGGTAAAATCTTAAAGTGACAGTACTAACTTTATTAAATCTTTTTTTTTTCTTTGACTGCCACAATCCCATGCTGTGGGCACTAATTAATGCCCACTTTTCCATTAGATCACATGGAACATACTTGCTATCACCTTTAACCTGTTTTTTTTTTCTTTTCTGCTGCATTCTCTAACACTGGCTTGACCTGCTTTGCTGAAACTTTCCAAGCTGTAAATCACAGTGCAGTTTTATTGGGTATCTGCTCACCTGACTCCTTTTAAGTCAGAGTTCCTAAACCCTGATGAAGGGGGAGTGTGTTTGGCCCCTGAAATCTGTTGGATCTATTCAGCTACAAAAATTTTTTTTTACTAAATTACCTTGGACTCTTGGACATTTGTTTGGCACTCTCATTGGATTGTATGCGTGAGGATTTTTAAAGCTGGTCTCGGTCTTGTGGAGTGCTGCCGAACCAGAGCCAGTGTATCAAGTGACAATTTCAGTGACTCTTATGCGGCGTACACACAATCGTTTTTCATGCCGTTAAAAATGCAATTTTTTAAAATGCCCATTAAAACTGATCGTGTGTATGCTCCAGAGCATTTTTAACGGCGTGAAAAACGGGCATTAAAAATTTCGAACATGCTCTATTTTTTCACGTCGTTTTTCATGTCGTTTTTTTTAACGACGTGAAAAACGATAGTGTGTATGCTTTTACGAGGGGAAAAAAAACCGCGCATGCTCAGAATCAAGTATGAGACGGGAGCGCTCGTTTTTGTAAAACTAGCATTCGTAATGGAGATAGCACATTCGTCACGCTGTAACGGACTGAAAAGCACGAGGCTGAAAAGCGCGAATCGCCGCTCAACAAAGTTTACTAACATGAAGGGTGGCGCCATTCGAATGGAACTTCCCCTTTATAGTGCCGTCGTACGTGTTGTACGTCACTGCGCTTTGCTCGAGCGTTTTTTTTAATGATCGTGTGGATGCAAGACAGGCTTGAGAGGAAACATGAAAAAAACGACTAGAAAAACGTTGGTTAAAAAAATGGCATGAAAAACGATCGTGTGTACGCCGCATAAGAAAATCCAAATCCAGTGCCCTTTTTCTTTTTAGAGCTGTAATGCAGCATTCTTGGTAACCTGGTCTGCTTTATGATTTTCCTTGGCCTCCAGATTGTTTGCTTTAGTGTGCACTTTTAACTTGTATTATACAAGAAGCTTGAAGGTTGAAGGCAGCCAATCAGCAAACTTTTTTTATTTTATTAACACTTTATTAGGTTGTACAAAATCAGATACAGGTCCAGAGACAAGTAATTGTATTACATTGAGAACTCCTATAAAACAATGAAAGACACTGTTAAAGTAATACAATCATGAGTGACAAAAAATTGCATGTAACAACTGGACCAAACTTATGCTGTCATGTTCAAGGGGAGTCAGATGGACCAATAGGAGGGGTATAGGAAAAATCAGTACAATCAGTTCTTCCAAGTCTTTGATTATGTTAAACTTAATAAACCATTGATTGTTGAAGTTTACTGTGTGCATAATCAGTGATATAAAATGTTAAATTTTAGTTAAGGGAGTTGTGATGAAGAAGATATTGTGCTGGGGTATAATTCAAGGGATACGTAGTGACATTGATGATGATCCTATGCACTACTATCCAAAAGCTCTGGATTTTTTCACATGACCACCATATGAGCAATATTGCACCTTCCTCTTTTTCACGTCAATCAACTAATTTAGTATGCTAGGTTTGTTTGCCTGCTGAAATAAAAAATACGTCTAGCCCTCCAAATGGGAACCAATGCACCACCCCAAAAGCATATCTGCTATTTGTGTAAATGTTTACTCTTTTGATAGTTCAGACTTTTTTAATGGTATAGATTTCTTGAATGAAGTCAGAGGAATCCAATGACTCTAATGCCGTGTACACACGATTGTGTGTGGGCCCCATCGGTCTTTTTTCCATCGGTGAGAAAAAATAGAACATGTTTTAAATTTATCCGATGGGAAAAAAAACGATAGCAAATTCCGATCGTCTGTGTGGAAGTCCATCGGACAAAAAACCCACGCATGCTCAGAATCAAGTCAACGCATCCTCAGAAGCATTGAACTTAATTTTTCTCGGCTTGTCGGAGTGTTTTACCTCACAGCGCTTGGGACGGTCGGATTTTTGACTGATGGTGTGTAGGCAAGACTGATGGAAGTCAGCTTCATCGGATTTCCGATGGAAAAATCCATCGGATTAGAATCCATAGGAAATCTGATCGTGTGTACAGGGCTTTAATCAGGGTTGCCAACCTCCCGCAGCATTTTTTACTGACAAAACCTGGGAAATTTACTGGCGGAGCACATTTTTTACTGATAACCTGAGAAAGTACAGAACTCCTATTGAAAACTATCACAGTAAATATTTGAACAGTATAGACATGATATGGAAACACTGACAATACCCATAACAAGGTAATTTGCTTGATTTACACTTAAAAAGTCAACACAGCATGAAATTATCAGCCCCTGATATTTACTGACAGTTGTAGAAAAATCACAGATTTTTACAAACTGGCAGTAAATTTACTGGCAGTTGAGAACCCTGCTCTAAATAGAGACTGTCCTCCTCTGTGACAACTGCATAACCAGTATAGGATTACCATCCTCAGCATAAAACCAGGATCCATCTACAAAAAGACAAAGATCTGGGACTTCAAGGGGTGTACTCTGCACTAGCCTTATAGCAGCTGATTCCTACACGTCAAATCAAAACATGTGGCTCCTCTTTGTCTCCAGCCTCTTCTAATACAGGCAATAGGATGGTTGGGTTTAAAATGGTACACCTATTGATAGTGAGATTTCTATATAATAGCGATGCAAATTCATATTTTGTAAACCTTGCATTAGACCAGGATTTCTCAACATTTTCACTTTAGAGGAACCCTTGACAAAAAGTTTAAGACCTCAGGGAACACCTGAAATATTGTTCACATCTACAGCTCACAGAACATTAATGTTATCAGCGAGCTGTTAATATAACTGGATGAACTAGATCAGGGGTCTCCAAACTTTATAAACAAAGGGCCAGTTTTCTGTCCTTCAGATTTTCGGGGGGCCGGACGGTTGCCCGCGGAAATAGAATTTTTTTCTGGCATCAGTGGGAGTAAACGGTGCCCCATCTTTGGTATTGGGGGGGGGAATAGTGCACCATTGTCGATATCCGTGGCAAGAATTATGCCCCATTTTTGGTGTTAGAGGACAGAATGGTGTCTCATATTAGTGGGATGAATAATGCCCCAAGGGCCGGATAAAGGCAACCAAAGGGCCCCTGAACTAGATGGACATGTGTATTTTTTCAACCTGACTATGTAACTATAACAACAAATCTTTTTTGGAATAGGATTAAATAATAGAATAAAAATTAAAACATACCTATTTGATGTGAAACTTGTGCTTGCTTTTTTAGTGTACGGGGGGGGGGGGGGCAGAAAAGCAGGGCAAAGTAGAAAGGGTCAGGAGGGCACAGTACATGGGGCAGGAGAGCACATTAAATGGTGGCAGCAGGACACATTATGTGGGGGCAGGAGGGCACATTACATGGGGAGCAACAGGGCACATTACATGGGGCCGGGATCAGAGCACAGTACATGAGGGAGAGCAGAGTGTATGAGATCTACCCGTCAGATGCCTGCGGTTGACTGGTAGATTGTGGCGAAACCCCTGGGGACCTCTCAAGAAAGTTGAGAAACCTTATGTTAGAAAAATGTTTTGTTTTGGCTCTTTGTAATAATTCATGGACTGAATGTATCACCATTAAAGTTAAATCATGGTGTGGATTCTCAAAGCTGGGTCCTTTCCTTTTTTCCTGAGTATGGTCTCCGACTTGTGGAGTGCTGCCAAACCAGAGTGACAATTTCAGTGACTCTAAGAAAATCCAAATCCAGTGCCCTATTTATTTTCAGAGCTGTAATGCAACATTCTTGGTCACCCGGTTTGCTTTATGATTTTCCTTCTCTGGTTCATTTGCTTTAGTGTGCACTTTTAACTTTTATTATGCAAGGAGCAGAAAGGTTGAAGACAGCCTATCAGCTAACTTTTCTTTTTCTTTGTTTTATTCCATAAACACTTTATTAGGTTGTACAAAATCAGATACAGGTCAAGTAATTTTACAATGGACCAATGGACTTTTTTCATCAGACAAACCGATCGTGTGTGGGCCCCATCGGTCTTTTTTCCATCGGTATAAAAAATAGAACATGTTTTAAATTATACCGATGGAAAAAAAACGATAGCAAATTCCGATCGTCTGTGGGGAAATCCATCGGAGAAAAAACCCACGCATGCTCAGAATCAAGTCAACGCATGCTCAGAAGCATTGAACTTAATTTTTCTCGGCTCATCGGAGTGTTTTACGTCACGGCGTTTGGGACGGTCGGATTTTTGACTGATGGTGTGTAGGCAAGACTGATGGAAGTCAGCTTCATCGGAATTCCGATGGAAAAATCCATCGGAGTTGAATGCATAGGAAATCCGATCGTGTGTACAGGGCCTTACTCCGATCTGGCGGGTCTCATAGACTCAGTGATCACAGAGCGCACCCCGCGTGACCCGCAGAGATGTGCAGACAGCGCATGCTCGGGAGGACCTCTATGGACGCCCTCCCGGCAATTAGGGCCTGCGCTGTAGCCATCTTTCGGCTATGGCGCGGGCGGCAAGAAGTTAATATTATAATTGTAGGCACTACATTGGCAAGCTATATTATTGTTAGTCAAATATGTGCAAAATATTATTAGTATCATTTGCAGAATATGAGTGCACTGTGAAAAACACAAGCAGAGCATACAAAATGTAGTATGATTTTATACAGAATTTAACATTTCTTTCAAAGGTTTAAAGTAAAGGATAGATGGAAATTCCTTTGCACTACTACAATGATAAAATAATTTTCAAAGGATTTATAAAAATATGGTTTTGCAACACAGTGATAAATGAGTTTACAACCTAAAAAAATGAATGTCCATCATGCTCTGTGTCTATATTTGCTTACAATTAGTTCTGGGGCAAGAGAATGTAGGCATGATTGAAATACCTCATAAGCTGGTGATGTAACTGCACGTCCATGGACTGCATGTTGTAGAAGCATTGGTGTGGTACAATAATCTGGGTAGGATTATAGTCAGAGTTATGGGTTGTGAAGCTGCATTGGGCATACTGTAGATGGGTGTGTAGTGTGGATGGAGGGGTATCTCAAGGGTATGATACAGTAGACATCATTACTTCTAACACACAGCACCCAATCTAGCATACCAATGAATAGAATGCAAATCAGTCTGCCATTGCATAGGAGGCACATACAAGAACAACCTTATCTACTATCTCTAAGGAGAGGACTTGAGGACCATTCGGACACAGTTACAGAGAAGAAATAAATAAAAACACAGTCTCCTTGCTACGTAAATTTGCCTTTCACTATTAGATGTACATGCTTTCCAGTGCGCTCAGAGTTCACATTTAAATTGTACTGTAAATGAAAATCCTAACAATGAATTTCTCTTTCTCTTTTCATCTGTTAAATATGTTACTAAAATAAATTTGTTATATCTGTCCAATGAGTGGAAAAAAACTGTTGATTCTGCCAGAAATCTGAACTGACAACTTCCAGTGCTCTCTACCTGTGCTGACTTTTTATCAGTTAGCCTTGCTCTCAGCTATGTCTGTAAACTACAAAACATCTTCCCCATATTATGGAGATGAGGTACTGTAGTCCTGTCCTAGGGTGACTACTGTACCCTTCCATAGATATGGTATAGTGAGTAAGCATTATCACCCTTGGACAGGAAGAACGGTACAGGCAGGATCAGGTGAAATGAAAGAAATGCAGCCAATTCATCTGCTACTCTGAAATATAATAATAATATAATTTTTTTAATATGAGCCAGCAAAGCAGCAGATCGTGGGTGCTATGCAGGGCTCTTGCAGACATTCTGTGTAAGCAGTCTGCTCATACCCCGTAAGCAGGCAGTAACACGCTGCCAGGAAGATTCAATAAATGACCTAGAGAGCTCAACAGCATCCTGGTAGTTCATTGAGAACTACAAGCCGACAGCCGAAAAGGCTGTCGGTACTTGTAGTTTTCACTTTTACAGAACACTGTGAAAAAATAATGTGGCCGGGTGGGCGGAGCCCCACATGGTCATGTTTTTTTTAAACTGTGACAGTGAGGGGGAGGGGGAGAAAATCCCCTGCTTGCTATCTCAACGGGGGATCAGGGGGAGACCGGTGCTAGAGTAACATGTTACATGCTACACCCTAAATATGGGTGTTACTGTAACGTGTTACAAAAGGTGAACTTATCCTTTTACCACTTCAACCCCAGAAGATTTGGCTGCTCAATGACCAGGCCATTTTTTGTGATACGGCACTGCGTCGATTTAACTGGCAATTGCGTGGTCGTGTGATGCTGTACCCAAACAAAATTTACATCCTTTTTTTCCCACAAATAGAGCTTTCTTTTGGTGGTATTTGATCATCTCTGCAGTTTTTATTTTCTGCGCTCTAAACAAAAAAAGAGCGTCAATTTTGAAAAATACTCAATATTTTTTACTTTTTGCTCTAATAACTATGGCAATTTTTTTTTTAAAAAAAGCTAATTTTTTCCTCAGTTTAGGCCCATATGTATTCTTCTGTATATTTTTGGTGATAAAAATTGCAATAAGCGACATTATGGCGGACACATCGGACACATCGGACACTTTTGACAAATTTTTGGGACGATTAACAATTATACAGAGATCAGTGCTATAAAAATGCACTGATTACTGTGTTAATGTCACTGGCAGGGAAGGGGTTAACACTAGGGGGTGATCAAGGGGTTAACTGTGTTCCCTAGTGTGTGTTCTAACTGTAGGGGGATGGGACTGACTGTAGGAGATGACAGATCGTGGTTCCTAGCTATTAGGAACTCACCATCTGCCTTTCCTCTTATCACAGAACAGGGATTTGTGTATCCCTGTTCTGCCTCTCGTGCCCACGATCGCGCGTGGCCAGCGGTCATCGCGACCACCGGTTACGAGCATTGGCACGAGCATCAGCACCCGTGCATCGGCACCCCCGCAGTAAAAGAACAATGTCCACCAGTGGTATGACTGCTTGGTCTACATTAGGAATGAGGCGAACACCCCCCAGTTCGGTTCGCACCAGAACATGCGAACAGACAAAAAATTCGTGCGAACATGCGAACATCGTTAAAGTTTATGGGACATGAAAAATCTGAAGTGTTCACTTTAAAGGCTTATATGCAAGTTTTTGCCATGAAAAGTGTTTGGCGACCTGGGTCCTGCCCAAGGGGACATGTATCAATGCAAAAAAAAGTTTTTAAAACGGTAGTTTTTTCAGGAGCAGTGATTTTAATAATGCTTAAAGTGAAACAATAAAAATGAAATATTCCTTTAAATATCATGCTGTTTTAATGTGCCGCAGCAAAATAACCTTTACAAAAACAAAAAATGTGATTTAAAATTGCTGTAATGTATTGTCGGCTCACGGTAGTATAGATGAAAAACCATTGAAAAAAAATGGCATGCGGTCCCTCCCCAGTCCATAGCAGGCCCTTCAGGTCTGGTATGGATATTAAGGGAAACTCCATGCCAAAATAAAAAAAAATGGCGTGGGGGTCCCCCAAAATCCATACCAGACCCTTATCCAAGCAAGCAGCCATGGTGGGCCAGGAAAGGGGGGGCCATACCAGGCGGCTTGCCCTCAACATGGGGAGGGTGCTTTGGGGGTTTGCGGGCGGGGGCTTATCAGAATCTGGGAGCCCTCTTTAACAAGGGGACCCCCAGATCCCGCCCCCCTATGTGAATGGGTATGGGGTACATTGAACCCCTACCCATTCACCAAAAAAAGTGTAAAAAATGTAAAAACGACAGGAGACAAGTGTCCCGCGATGTCCTTCCATCTTCAATCAAGGCATCCGACGGACCCGAAAAATATGTAAAAAAAAGCTCTGCCTCAAAAGGGGGCGGGTCACCTGGTTACGTCACTGGGCGGCCTCGCCCTTGCCTATATAACAGCTGTCACAGCCAAGAGACAGCAGTTGGCGGAGCTTTTTTTTCTTCTATTTTTCGTGTCCGTCGGGTGCCGTGATTGAAGATAAATGGACATCGTGGGACACTTTTTATTTTTTTTATAAAGTAATTGTCAAAAACAGTCTCCTGTCATTTTTACTTTGACACTTTTTTTTTAAGAATGTGTAGGGGTACAATGTACCCGATACCCTTTCATATAGTGGGGGGGCAGGGATCTAGGGCCCCCTTGTTAAAAGGGGCTTCCAGATTCCGAAAAGCCCCTCCGACCGCAGACCCCCACAACCACCGGGCAAGGGTTGTGGGAAAGAGGCCCTTGTCCCCATCAACATGGGGACAAGGTGCTTTGGGGGGGACCCCAAAGCACCCTCCCCATGTTGAGAGCAAGTGGCCTGGTGCGGTTCAGGAGGGGGGCGCTCGCTCGTCACACCCTTTCCTGGCCAGCAGCAGGGTCTGGTATTGATTTTGGGGGGCTCCACACCATTTTCTTTTTACATTTTGGCGCAGGGTTCCCCTTAAAATCCATACCAGACCTGAAGGGCCTGGTATGAATTTTGGGGGGACCCCCATGCCATTTAAAAAAATGCCCCTTAACCATGTCAATACACTGTGCTATTTATACTACACTGCCTGCACTGACTGAATATTAGGGATGAGCTCAGTGTTCGAGTCGAACGCATGTTCGACTCGAACATCGGCTGTTCGCCTGTTTAGCGAAACCAGAACTTTGTGGGCCGTTCGCTCCAAATTCGTGTGACGCAAACGGCCCACAATGCACTGTGCCATCGCAGTGCATTGCCGGAGCTGTGATTGGCCAAGCATGCACTGTGACCCCGCATGCTTGGCCAATCACAGCGCCGGCAGCGAGGAGAGCCATAATTGGCCACAGGCAGGATGCCTGTGGCCAATTATAGCTCAGGGGGGTTTAGTACACGCCCCACACTATATAAGGCCGCCAGCACGGTGGCCTTGTGTAGTATGTTGGCGTGCAGGGAGAGAGAAGGATAGACAGGGACAGTGTCAGTGATATTCTTTGCTAAACCTTGTGCATTTACAGTGTGCTGGCATGCAGGAAGAGAGATGGATAGGCAGGGACAGTGTCAGTGTTATTCTTTGCTAAACCTTGTGCAGTTACAGTGTGTTGGCATGCAGGGAGAGAGCAGGATAGGCAGGGACAGTGTCAGTGTTATTCTTTGCTAAACCTTGTGCAGTTACAGTGTGTTGGCGTGCAGGGAGAGAGCAGGATAGGCAGGGACAGTGTCAGTTTTATTCTTTGCTAAACCTTGCGCAGTTACAGTGTGTTGGCGTGCAGGGAGAGAGCAGGATAGGCAGGGACAGTGTCAGTGTCATTTTTGCTAAACCGGCTCCTGCACAGTATACACCTGAAGTTACCCCTTATTGCACGTGGTGTTGTTCTGTTGTGTAACACAGACAGGCATCTGCAAGCAGTTACAGTGGGTGTAGGTGCCTCCTGCACAGTATACGCTACCCCTTATTGCTTGTGGTGTTGTTCTGTTGTGTAACACAGACAGGCATCTGCAAGCAGTTACAGTGGATGTAGGTGCCTCCTGCACAGTATACGCTTCCCCTTATTGCTCGTGGTGTTGTTCTGTTGTGTAACACAGACAGGCATCTGCAAGCAGTTACAGTGAGTGTAGGTGCCTCCTGCACAGTATACACCTGAAGCTACCCCGTATTGCTGGTGTTTTTCTTTTGTGTAACACTAACAGGCATCTGCAAGCAGTTACAGTAGGTGTAGGTGCCTCCTGCACAGTATAGGCTACCCCTTATTGCTTGTGGTGTTGTTCTGTTGTGTAACACAGACAGGCATCTGCAAGTAGTTACAGTGGGTGTAGGTGCCTCCTGCACAGTATACACCTGAAGCTACCCCTTATTGCTCGTGGTGTTGTTCTGTTGTGTAACACAGACAGGCATCTGCAAGCAGTTACAGTGGGTGTAGTGTGCCTCCTGCACAGTATACACCTGAAGCTACCCTGTATTGCTGTTTTTTTTATTTTGTGTAACACTAACAGGCATCTGCAAGCAGTTACAGTGGGTGTAGGTGCCTCCTGCACAGTATACACCTGAAGCTACCCCTTATTGCTGTGTTTTTCTGTTGTGTAACACAGACAGGCATCTGCATGCAGTTACAGTGGGTGTAGGTGCCTCCTGCACAGTATACACCTGAAGCTACCCCTTATTGCTGTGTTTTCCTGTTGTGTAACACAGGCAGGCATCTGCAGCAGTTACAGTGGGTGTAGGTGCCTCCTGCACAGTATACACCCGAAGCTACCCCGTATTGCTGGTGTTTTTCTGTTGTGTAACACAGACAGGCATCTGCAAGCAGTTACAGTGGGTGTAGGTGCCTCCTGCACAGTATACACCTGAAGCTACCCCTTATTGCTGGTTTTCCCATCTCCCTGCAGGCCATTAGAATGTCTGGAAGGCAAACAAGGAGAGGCAGACAGTCACGAGCCAATAAAAGAGGGCCAATGCTGTGTCTGGGGGCAACAGTGCTGGTCGTGGACGCGGTGCATTGTCATCAGCACGTGGCCATGGGACACGCGTGTCCTTATTTTTGGCAGCTGGACGTGTTGAGCCGCATCATGCCGAAGACTTGGTAGAGTGGATGACCAAGCCCTCCTCATCCTCTCTCACCCAGGCTCAGGGTACTGGCAAAGCAGCTGCCAATGCGTCCTCTTCCCTCGTATCAATGTTATCATCAGTCACTCCTTCCCTAGACCCACCATGTCCTCCTGAGGAGTCCCCCCAACTGTTTGAGCACAGTGCTGGGTACATGCTCCAGGAGGATGCCCAGCGTTTTTAAGGGTCTGATGATGATACCCAGCTAGAGGAAGGCAGTAGCATGAGCGTAGAGAGAGGGGATGCTCAAGAAGGACAGCAATCTGGCAGTCATGTTCCAGCAGCTGCAGCATACTGCCAGGTTTGCTCCAGTGATCAAGAGGGAGGGGATGATGAGGTCACTGACTCCATGTGGGTGCCTGATAGGAGAGAGGAGGAGGAGGAGGAGGATGAGGAGGAGGCACATCTCCAACAAGGCAGGATGCCCTCAGGGGGCCAGCGTAAGGGCAGCACACCGACTGAATCACACTGCAGAGCTCCGCCTGTGCAGGGCGCTGCCTTTGCGCGTTATTCCAAAAGTTCTTTGGTGTGGGCCTTTTTTGAGTCGAGTGCACCAGATCGCAGCGCTGCTATTTGCAAAATATGTCTCAAGCGTATCTCGCGTGGCCAAAACATCAGCCGCTTGGGCACCACATGCTTGACCAGACATATGTTGACCTGCCATGCAGCTCGTTGGCAAGCGTACCTTAAAGACCCACACCAAAGAACAAAGCGGACCTCTCCTTGCTCCTCATCAGCTAGGATCTCCAACCCCACTATACCTTCAGTCCTCTCCGAAACCTGCACTGAGAGGAATGAAGGTGTAGAATTAGGTGTGTCACAGCCAAGTACTTGCGGGCACTCTGCTAGCAGTACACAATGTCCGATTGTAGCAGGCAAATTTCCCTGCCCCATCTGCTGGACCATCGAAAGAAGTTCACTCCCAGCCATCCACATGCCCAGCGGTTGAATGCTAGCTTGGCTAAATTGCTAGCACTTCAACTGCTGCCTTTTCAGTTGGTAGACTCGGCCCCCTTCCGTGAGTTTGTGTAATGTGCGGTTCCTCAGTGGCAGGTTCCCAAACGCCACTTTTTCTCGCGGAAGGCGATTCCGGCTCTCTGCCGACATGTGGAAGGCAATGTCCATGCCTCGCTGGACAGGGCGGTCAGCAGTAAGGTGCATATTACCGCTGACTCATGGTCCAGCAGGCATGGACAGGGATGTTACCTATCTTTCACGGCCCATTGGGTCACTCTTTTGGCAGAAGGGAAGGATGCAGGACAAGGTGCAGTAGTGTTGGAGGTTGTTCCGCTGCCACGCCTCCAAAATGCTATTACTGGTTGCTCCACCCCCTCCTCTTCTTCTTCCTCCATGACCTCTTCCTGTGCTTGGTCCTCGGAACCAGCGGTGCTCCGTAGGCGTTCAAGGGGCTATGCAAGTACGCAGGCAAAAAGATGCCATGCCGTGCTTGCGCTGGTGTTTTTGGGGGACAGGAGCCACACTGGGGCAGAGGTTTTGTCAGCTCTGCAGGGGCAGGCCAAGAGGTGGTTGATGCCACGCCAGCTTAAGGCAGGAATGGTGGTTTGCGACAATGGCACCAACCTCCTCTCCGCCCTCCCACAGGGACAACTGACCCATGTGCCCTGTGTGGCTCACGTCCTTAACTTGGTGCTGCAGCAGTTCTTGGCCAGGTACCCGGGCATACAGGATGTCCTGAGGCAGGCCAGGAAAGTCTGTGTGCATTTCCGCTGATCATATAATGCCAGTGCTCGGCTGGCTGAGCTGCAAAAGGAGTTTATACTGCCCAAGAACCGCCTTATATGTGACATGCCCACCAGGTGGAACTCAACATTGGCCATGCTGCAGCAGCTGCACACGCAGCAGAGGGCCATCAATGAGTACCTGTGCGACTACGGCACCAGGACAGGGTCAGGGGAGCTCAGGTTTTTTTCACCACGCCAGTGGGGCATGATCAGGGATGCATGCACTGTCCTGGCACCATTTGAGGAGGCCACGAGGATGGTGAGCAGTGACAGTGCATGCATCAGTGACACTGTACCTCTTGTCCACCTGTTGGAGCATACGCTGCGTGGAATAATGGACAGGGCATTCAAGGCAGAACAGAGGCAGGAAGAGGAGGACTTCCTTGCCTCTCAAGGCCCCCTTTACCCAGACAGTGTTCCTTCTGTCCCACCCATCACACAGGAAGAGGAGGAGGAGGAGGATTGTGTCAGCATGGAGGTGGAGCCTGGCACTCAGCATCAGCAGCAGCAGTCTTTTAGGGATGATTTACAGTCCCAAGAAACCCGTGGACTTGTACGTGGCTGGGAGGAGGTGGCTGCGGATCATGTTGTCCTTAGTGACCCAGAGGACTCCGGACCGAATGCCTCCGCTAACCTACGCTGCATGGCCTCCCTGATCCTGCAAAGCCTGCGGAAGGATCGTTGTATTCTTCAGATCAAGGAGAGGGACCATTACTGGCTGGCCACTCTCCTTGATCCACGGCACAAGGGTATGGTTGCGGACCTTATCTTGCCATCGCAGAGGGAGCAGAGGATGAGACATCTCCGGGAGGCCTTGCAGAAATGTCTGTGCAACACGTTCCCAGAGACTGGGAGGTTACAAACTCCTGGTCCTGAACAACGAGTTGCTGAGGCTTCAGTCAGTCAAAGAAGGAGCGGTGGGGAAGGTGGCCGTCTGACCGATGCGTTCAGACAATTTTTTAGTACGCAGCCCCAAGGTATGATCGATTCCAGCAACCATCGCCAGCGTCTGATTTACATGGTCCAGGAATACCTAGGGGCAAGGTCAGACTTGGACACCTTTCCCCCCGAAAATCCTCTGGCTTACTGGGTCTTGAGGATGGATCACTGGCCAGAGCTTGCACAGTATGCAATTGAGCTACTGGCCTGTCCTGCATCCAGCGTTCTTTTGAAAAGGCACATTCAGTGCTGCTGGAGGCTTTGTAACCGATCACAGGGTTCGCCTGTCCACCGACTCGGTTGATCGACTGACCTTCATAAAGATGAATCAGTCTTGGATCACCAACAGCTACCAAGCACCTGAAGCTGATGTAACTGAATATTTTTTTTTAAAATGTCACATCCCTTCAAGACTGCCTATGCTGATTCTGAGTGACTGTCCTGTTATGTTGACTGACTATCCTCTTCCTCCTCAATGATCCTGCCGATAGCTTGGAAGAACATTTGTGGTTCTGGGTGCCGCCACCAGTGACTAAGGCCCAATTTTTCAGCCCCTGTTTAACAGGGGCGTGTAATTACAATTTTTGATGCAATGCTTTGCAGCAGGGCTTATTCCTGCACTCCAACTTGAGTATCTGGGAGAGGTTGCAGTGTCGTGGCACCAGCACCAGTGGCTAAGGCCCAATTTTTCAGCCCCTGTTAAACAGGGGTGTATAATTACAATTTTTGATGCAATACTTTGCAGCAGGGCTCATTGATGCGCTCCAAAATACAGTATCTGTGATGGGTTGCAGTGTTGTGGCACCAGCACCAGTGCCTAAGGCCCAATTTGTCTGCCCCTGTTCAACAGGGGCATGTAATAACAATTCTTGATCTAATATTTCACAGATGGGCCCATTACTGCGCCCACCAAGAGTAACTGTGAGGACTTACAGTCTTGTGGCACCAGCACCATCGCCACCACCAAAGGCCCAATTTTTCAGCCCCTGTTCAACAGGGGCATGCAATTACAATTCTTGATCTAATAATTCACAGCAGGGCCCATTCATGCGTGCACCAAGAGTAACTTTTGAGGGCTTACAGTGTTGTGGCACCAGCACCACCACCAAAGGCCCAATTTTTCCTACCACTGTTCAACAATGGCATGTAATTACAATTCCTGATATAATAGTTCACAGCAGGGCGTTCCAGCGCCCACCAAGAGTAACTGTGAGGGCTTACAGTGTTGGACGGAAAGTGAGGTGAAATGTTCTGAACAGGTGCACAGACAGCAAAACAAATGTTACAGGGGTGATAACCCTTCCCTATGTTCTCCTCCAAAAAGCTTAAAAATAGATTTTTTGGCTAGAGCTACACTTAAAAAATGTACCTGTTCCAAATTAGAAAAAGATTCTTCTTAAGAACAAACCTACAGTCCCTGTCTTGTTTGCACCGCCTGTATACTGCTGTTCAGAGTATATAGGGCCTTTTTTTATTTTGGGTGCGGGGTTCCCCTTAATATCCATACAAGACCCAAAGGGGCTGGTAATGGGCTGGGGGGGGGGGTGATGGGGTAGCCATGCCATTTTTCTCAATGATTTTCATCCATATTGCCGGGACCAGACATTACATTAAAGCCGCAAGCAGTTTTAAATGGCTTTTTTTTCCTTTAGAAATGTCATTTTGTGCAGGGACAGTTCTAAACATGGGAAACACGTGCCACTTCACAGGCATACTTTAGACACCCCCCAGGTACGATATTTAAAGGAATATTTAACTTTTTTTTCCACTTTATGCATCATTAAAATGACTGCTGATGAAAAAACGGCCGTTTTAAAACTTCTTTTTGCATTGATACATGTCCCCTGGGGCAGGACCCGGGTCCCCAAACCCTTTTTCGGACAATAACTTGCATATTAGCCGTTATAATTAGCACTTTTGATTTAGAACATTTGCGTTCATTGTATTTAATAGGGTTCTAAAGTTCGCGCAAACTTTCGGTCCGTTCGCAGGTTCTGGTGCGAACCGAACCGGGGGGGGGGGGGTGTTCGGCTCATCCCTACTGAATATAGAGTACACTAAATGCAGAGTATATACATATATATATATATATATATATATATATATATATATATATATATATATATATGCTAGACTGTGTATATATATATATATATATATATATATATATATATATATATATATATTGTGAGGGGGTTAGCTCGGCAGCGGGTGTGTGTGATCCCCTGGATGGGCTCCCCACACAAAACAGGCCCAGCAGACGGAGGTTGTGGTTTTCAAGATCAAAAAGGTGCGGTTTATTTCTCTATTTACAGTGACAAAAAACACAGCAAAGCAAAAAGAAACATAAACAAAATAAACCCTGGTCAGCTTGACCTCTGACTAAACATGCAGGTTTCCTAACTAACAACTGGGATCAGCCTGGTGCTGTCCTAGTCCCTAAGTCCCTGGTTTAGTAAATGTCCAAACAAATAGCCACACAGGCTTTGTCTCACCGCACAGGGGTTCACTCTCCCTAGACAGTCCACACAGGTCTGGTTCCAGGCATGAGCAAACACCTAATGAAGCTGGGAGTTTTTATAGAGGCCTTAAACGAGCTGACAAGCTTCAGCTGGTCTCATCAACTCCCTGCCTGCACGACGCCCAGCACTCTCCCTAGAGGTATGAATCATCCATGAGCCCACTAGCCTCAGCTGGGCTTCATCAACTCTCTCCCTAGTTGTATAAGTCGGCATAAAGCCTGAATCTGGGAGAAATATACCTACCCCCCTGGATGCAACCAGGTGACTTTACCTTCCTGCTGTCACATACCCCCCCTCTTGTTTTAACCTTGGGGTTGGAACACCAGCAATCAGGCATTCATGTACTCGAGACAAAGCATCCACATTCCCCATTTGAACGCCAGGGCGATGCTTTACTGTGAAGTTGAATTCCTGTAGGGCCAGGAACCACCTATTTACTCTTCTATTTGTCTCCTTGTTTTGAGCCATCCACTTTAACGGAGCGTGATCCGTAACCATGTCAAAGTGCCTACCTAGCAGATAGTACCGAAGGGAATCTAGAGCCCACTTCACCGCTAAACACTCCTTTTCAACCGTGGCGTAATTTACCTCATGGGACTTCAACTTCCTGCTGAGGTAAATGACTGGGTGCTCTTCCCCGTTCCAGACCTGGGACAATACTGCTCCTAACCCCACATCTGACGCATCACTTTGTACGACAAAGTCTTTAGAGAAGTCGGGTGAGTACAACACTGGCTGGCTACATAAGGCTTGTTTCAAGAATTGGAATGCTGCCTCAGCCTCGGGGGTCCATTTAATCATGACCGACCCTTTCCCTTTCATCAGGTTGGTTAGGGGCACAGCCTTAGAAGCAAAGTGGGGAATGAAGCGCCGATAATAACCCGCGATTCCCAGAAAGGCTCGTACCTGCTTCTTGCTGTTGGGACGTGGCCAACTCTGGATGGCCTCGACTTTGTTGAGTTGGGGTTTTATTACTCCCCTTCCAATGGTGTACCCAAGATATTTGGCCTCCTCCTGCCCAATGGTACACTTCTTGGGGTTAGCCGTAAACCCCGCTTCCCGGATAGAGTCTAGGACTGCTTGCACTTTTGGCAGATGTGAGGCCCAATCTGTGCTATGGACAATTACGTCATCCAGGTAAGCCGCAGCATACTTCCGATGGGGCCTCAGTATCTGGTCCATTTTCCGCTGGAATGTGGCCGGCGCATTCTGTAACCCGAACGGCATTCTCTTATATTGGAACGCCCCGTCTGGGGTTACAAATGCGGTTTTCTCTTTGGCCGACTTGGCCAGGGGAATTTGCCAATACCCTTTTGTGAGGTCAAGAGTCGTCATGTATCGGGCTGTTCCCAGCCGGTCGATCAACTCATCTATACGTGGCATGGGGTAGGTGTCAAATTTTGTAACTTTGTTCAACTGACGAAAATCGTTACAAAATCGCCAGCTCCCATCCGGTTTAGGCACCAACACAATGGGACTAGACCAATCACTTTGGGACTCCTCTATCACCCCTAAGTTCAGCATTTTCTGTACTTCCTCCCGTATTGCCTCCCGTCGGGCCTCTGGGATCCGATAGGGTTTTAACTTCACCCTTTCACCGGGCGGGGTAATAATATCATGCTCTACCCCAGATGTTTGTCCCGGCAGCTCAGAGAACACCTCCTTGTTGCGAAGCACAAACTCCTTAACCTCCTGTTGTTGGGGTTGTGACAAGGTGGCTGCTATTCCAACCTCCGGAATCACGCAACCAGTTTGAGCTGGTGACCAAGTTTCTGCGACTAGGGACTCTCTATCCCTCCAGGCTTTCAACAGATTAACGTGATAGATCTGTTCGGGCTTTCGCCTTCCTGGTTGTCTGACCTTGTAATTCACTCCGCTCACTTTTTCCATTATCTCGTAGGGGCCTTGCCATTTGGCAAGGAATTTACTTTCAACCGTAGGGACAAGTACCAATATCCTATCCCCCGGGGAAAAGGTACGGGTCTTGGCTCCACGGTTGTACACTCTCTGCTGTGCCAACTGCACTTGGGCCAAATGTTCCTTCACGATGGGCATTACCTGTGCAATTCGATCTTGCATCAGGGCGACATGCTCAATCACACTCCTGTGGGGAGAACTCTCACTTTCCCAAGTTTCCTTGGCAATATCCAACAGCCCTCTTGGGTGTCTTCCATACAGTAACTCAAAGGGGGAGAATCCCGTAGAGGATTGGGGCACCTCCCTAATAGCAAACATCAAATAAGGAAGTAGACAGTCCCAATCCTTTCCATCTCTATCCACCACTTTCTTCAACATTTGTTTTAGGGTTTTGTTGAATCTTTCAACCAGCCCATTGGTTTGGGGGTGATACACAGACGTACGCAATTGCGTCACTTTGAACAATTTACACAGCTCTTTCATAACCCGGGACATAAAGGGTGTACCTTGGTCCGTAAGCAGTTCTTTACAAATACCCACCCGGCTAAAAACAAGAGATAGCTCTTTGGCTATGGTTTTGGCCGAGGTATTTCGGAGAGGGATCGCTTCTGGATAACGGGTGGCATAGTCCATTATAACTAATATGTACTGGTGCCCCCTAGCGGACTTGATTATAGGACCTACCAAATCCATTGCGATCCTCTCAAACGGGACCTCAATGATGGGTAGAGGGACCAGCGGGCTACGGAAATGTGGCATCGGGGCCGACCTCTGACACACAGGGCAGGAGGAACAATAATTTTCTATGTCCTTCATCACCCCAGGCCAATAGAATCTCTGTAATACCCTCTCTCGGGTTTTCTCTGTCCCCAGATGACCTCCAAGAATGTGCCCATGGGCCAACTCCAACACCAACTTCCTGTAAGGTTTGGGCACTACAAGCTGCTCAACGGTTTCTTCTGCCCTTTTTGCCACCCGATACAGTAGGTCCTTCTCTACGCTGAAGTATGGGTAAGTGCAGGTATTATCTGGGTTCACTAATTCGCCATCTATTTCCACTACGTTTTCCCGTGCCTTTATTAGGGCGGGGTCTTTTAACTGTTCTGTGGCAACATTTTCCCTGTGAACCTCAAGATCAGAAAACTCCACAGACGGTAGGTTTTCGTCTGAGGAGGTGGGCTCCTCTCCAGTTTCTTGAGTCTCGCCTGCCAATACTGACAAGGGAAATTCTGGAGAGTCCTCACCACTCTCAGAGGAGTTCTCGCTATCACCTTCCTGGTACATAGGGGCACCAGTGGGGGGCTCAGGATCATCCCACAGTTCCCAGAACTTCGGAAAATCCCTTCCCACAATGGCATCATGCGGTAGTTGAGATACTAACCCCACTGGATGAGAGAGGGTACCTTTGGGGGTCTTGAAACACACTGTAGTCACTGGATACTCTCGGGTGTCCCCATGCACACAAATAACAGCTACCTTGCTATTCCCAGAGACCTCTGTTTTAACTAATTCAGCCTTTATCAGGGTCACAAGGCTACCTGAATCCAGTAATACCACAACATTTCTACCATTAATACACATTTTGCATAAATGTTTCTCAGTTCCCCGAATGGCAGTGCATGCGACTGTCGCACACAGCGACTGACGTCTGTCCGTCAGAAAGTCACATTGCATGGGTTCCTCCACAACCAGGCAATTTGCTGCAATATGTCCCGCTTGCCGGCAGCGGTAGCAAACAATCCTTTTGGCTGCCTCTTGAGCCCCTGACTTCCCAGGCTGTTCTCGCCAAACTTTGGGTAGAGCTCCCACCCTCTCACTCTCTCCACCCTCACCCCTTGGAATCCTCTTATCCGCCCCTGGGGATGGTCTGGTCTTAGGGTGGAAAGTCCGAGAGTCTCTGGAAGAGGCCGTCAGGTTCTCTGTAGCCAAGTATTTCTCTACACGATCCACAAGACCACCGGCCGTCTCTGGGTCTCCATGGCTTACCCACTTTTGGATGGCAGTAGGAAGAGCTCTCAAAAACCGATCCATTACAACACGTTCCACAATCTCTGGTGCGGACAAAGTCTCTGGCTGTAGCCACTTCCTGCTCAGGTGAATGAGATCATACATTTGAGACCTGGGGGGTTTTCCAAGCTGGAAAGTCCAGTTATGCACACGCTGAGCCCGGACAGCCAGGGTGACACCCAGCCTTGCCAATATTTCAGCTTTTAGCATCACATAGTCTTTTGCTTGGTCAGGCTCTAGGTCATAGTAAGCCTTCTGCGATTCACCAGTTAACAGAGGAGCCACCAGTCCAGCCCACTGCTCCTCAGGCCACTTTTCTCTTTCAGCAGTCCTTTCAAATGTGGTCAAAAATACCTCTGGATCATCCTCTCCAGTCATTTTTGTCAATAAACGACTCACCCCAAAGGACGCGGTATTAGTGGGACGGCTTTCCTCACTGGTCTGCGGACGTTGCTGCATTACTGCTTCCATTTGTTGTAGTCTCTGCTCTTGCTTCTGTAACAGGTCTATGAAGCGGGCCTCAGATTGCTGCTGGGCTGCAAGGCTCTGTTGATGAGCTTGCTGCTGGGCTGCGAAGCTCTGTTGTTGAGCTGCAAGGCTCTTTTGCAAACCTGCATTTGTCTGCTGTTGATTGGCATTTGCTAGAGCCAGCTGTTTCAGTATCTCCTCCATGCTGGCTTAAAAAAAAACTGCCACTGGTTCTCCACCAACTGTGAGGGGGTTAGCTCGGCAGCGGGTGTGTGTGATCCCCTGGATGGGCTCCCCACACAAAACAGGCCCAGCAGACGGAGGTTGTGGTTTTCAAGATCAAAAAGGTGCGATTTATTTCTCTATTTACAGTGACAAAAAACACAGCAAAGCAAAAAGAAACATAAACAAAATAAACCCTGGTCAGCTTGACCTCTGACTAAACATGCAGGTTTCCTAACTAACAACTGGGATCAGCCTGGTGCTGTCCTAGTCCCTAAGTCCCTGGTTTAGTAAATGTCCAAACAAATAGCCACACAGGCTTTGTCTCACCGCACAAGGGTTCACTCTCCCTAGACAGTCCACACAGGTCTGGTTCCAGGCATGAGCAAACACCTAATGAAGCTGGGAGTTTTTATAGAGGCCTTAAACGAGCTGACAAGCTTCAGCTGGTCTCATCAACTCCCTGCCTGCACGACGCCCAGCACTCTCCCTAGAGGTATGAATCATCCATGAGCCCACTAGCCTCAGCTGGGCTTCATCAACTCTCTCCCTAGTTGTATAAGTCGGCATAAAGCCTGAATCTGGGAGAAATATACCTACCCCCCTGGATGCAACCAGGTGACTTTACCTTCCTGCTGTCACAATATATATATATATATATATATATATATATATATATATATATAATAAATACACTGCCACTAGCTCAATCTATCTCCGTCCATAGTCACACACTATACACGGCCACTATGTAGGCAGCCTTATATAGTAGTGTGGGGCGTGGACTTAGTCCCCCTGTGCCATGATTGGCCAAAGGCACCCTGCCTTTGGCCAATTATGGCTCTCGCAGCAGAGCGCGCTGTCATTGGCCAAAGCATGCAGGTCAGGTGCATGCTTTGGCCAATCATCAGACATCAATGCACTGCGATCTTGCAGTGCATTATAGGGCGTTCCAGCGGCACTCAAATTTTCCTTGAACGCCCCATAATATTCGCTGTTCGGCGAACGGGTGGAAACCCGATGTTCAAGCTCATTCCTAGTCTACATTATGATCCTCAGTGGTCACCACTGGTCCAGGTTTTCAAAGTTTCTCTTATTAACACATAATTAACCAATCATTCTGTCATTAATCAGCTTAACTGTAATCAATGCAAAGGAAACTGACTTAGTATTGACATATTGCTGAAAAGCCTGACCTGCTTAAGAATAAGTTGCCCTAGGTTACCAAGCTTTAATTAGCTTACAAAATGCTATCCATAAAATCCTCCCAAAAGAAGTGAACAGGCCAAATTATCAGCAATGTCTATCTGTATCCTTGCCTGGAGGTGATCTACATATGATACTATACACTGAATGAAAGAGTGAGTAGCAATAGTAGAACAGGTCTCCTGGGTCAATTTTGTTTGCAGTACTGCAAGCCCTGCTTCCTGTTAGCAGGATATGCGTTCTAGATATAAATCCTCCCAAAAGAAGTGAACAGGCCAAATTATCAGCAATGTCTATCCGTATCCTTGCCTGGAGGTGATTTACATATGATACTATACACTGAAGTGAAAGAGTGAGAAGCGATAGTAGAACAGGTCCCCTGGGTCAATTTTGTTTGCAGTACTGCAAGCCCTGCTTCCTGTTAGCAGGATATGCATTCTAGATATAAAAATCATAGTATCCCTAGTATCCTGGGGGTCCACTGGTCTATATTGCTATTATACAGTATTTCAAAATGATGTTCTAATGCTTCTTACCATGATGTCATGATGAATAGGGATGACCCGAACACCGCCCGGTTCGGTTCGCACCAGAACCTTCGAACGGACCGAAAGTTTGTGCGAACGTTAGAACCCTATTAAATACAATGGACGCGAACGTTCGAAATCTAAAGTGCTAATTATAACGACTAATATGCATGTTATTGTCCTAAAAAGGGTTTGGGGACCCGGGTTCTGCCCCAGGGGACATGTATCAATGCAAAACGAAGTTTTAAAAACGGCCGTTTTTTCATCAGCAGTCATTTTAATGATGCATAATGTGGAAAAAAAAGAAGTGAAATATTACTTTAAATATCGTACCTAAGGGGTGTCTAAAGTATGCCTGTGATGTGGCATGTGTTTCCCGTGTTTAGAACTGTCCCTGCACAAAATGACATTTCTAAAGGAAAAAAAGCCATTTAAAACTGCTTGCGGCTTTAATGTAATGTCTGGTCCCGGTAATATGGATGAAAATCTTTGAGAAAAATGGCATGGCTACCCCACCAGCCCCCCCCCCCTACCCCAGCCCATTACCAGCCCCTTTGGGTCTTGTATGCATATTAAGGGGAACCCCGCACACAAAATAAAAAAGGCCCTATATACTCTGAACAGCAGTATACAGGCGGTGCAAACAAGACAGGGACTGTAGGTTTGTTCTTAAGTAGAATCTGTTTGTAATTTTGAACACGTACATTGTTTAAGTGTAGCTCCAGCCAAAAAATCTATTTTTAAGCTTTTTGGAAAACATAGGGAAGGGTTATCACCCCTGTAACATTTGTTTTGCTGTCTGTGCCCCTTGTTCAGAACATTTCACCTCACTTTCCGTCCCAATGACAAAAGTTTTTGAAAAGTGGGGTTTTTATTGAAACCAGGATTGGTGATAAATCATCAGTAAAGAGGAGACACCTTTTTCCCATATTAACTTTTACAGGAGAGAATTTCCCTTCCTAGGGGTAGATTTCCTCTCACTTCCTCTTGTCTCCTTCCGTTTGCAAGTAGGAGTCGTTTGTAAGTTGGATGTTTGAAAGTAGGGGCCTGCCGTATATACTCTGCTGAAATTTTCCCCTTACATGTTGGTGTTGCCACAACACTGTGAGCCCTCACAGTTATTCTTGGTGGGCGCTGGAACGCCCTGCTGTGAACTATTATATCAGGAATTGTATTTACATGCCATTGTTGAACAGTGGTAGGAAAAATTGGGCCTTTGGTGGTGGTGCTGGTGCCACAACACTGTAAGCCCTCACAGTTACTCTTGGTAGGCGCATGAATGGGCCCTGCTCTGAATTATTAGATCAAGAATTGTAATTACATGCCCCTGTTAAACAGGGGCAGAAAAATTGGGCCTTAGGCACTGGTGCCACAACACTGCAACCCCTCACAGATACTGAACTTGGAGCACAGCAATGAGCCCTGTTGCAAAGTATTGCATCAAAAATTGTAATTACACACCCCTGTTAAACAGGGGCAGAAAAATTGGGCCTTAGGCACTGGTGCTGGTGCCACGACACTGCAACCTCTCCCAGATACTCTAGTTGGAGTGCAGGAATGAGCCCTGCTGCAAAGCATTGCATCAAAAATTTTAATTACATGCCCCTGTTAAACAGGGGCTGAAAAATTGGGCCTTAGCCACTGGTGGCGGCACCCAGAAGCAAAAAAGTTCTTCCAAGCTATCATCAAGAATCGAATCGGATCATTGAGGAGGAGGAGGATAGTCAGTCAACATAACAGGACAGTCACTCAGCATCAGCATTAGTCTTGAAGGGATGTGACATTTGAAAATAAATTATTCTGTTATATCATCTTCAGGTGCTTGGTAGCTGGTGGTGATCCAAGACTGGTTCATCTTTATGAAGGTCAGTCGATCAACCGAGTCGGTGGACAGGCGCACCCTGTGATCCGTGACAAAGCCTCCAGCAGCACTGAATGTGCGTTCCGAAAGAACGCTGGTGCAGGACAGGCCAGTAGCTCAATTGCATACTGTGCAAGCTCTGGCCAGTGATCCATCCTCAACACCCAGTAAGCCAGAGGATTTTCGGTGGGAAAGGTGTCCAAGTCTGACCTTGCCCCTAGGTATTCCTGCACCATGTATATCAGACGCTGGCGATGGTTGCTGGAACCGATCATACCTTGGGGCTGCGGACTAAAAAATTGTCTGAACGCATCCGTCAGACGGCAACCTTCTCCACCGCTCCTTCTGCTACTGACCGAAGCCTCAGCAACTCGTTGTCCAGGACCAGGAGTTTGTAACCTCCCAGTCTCTGGGAACGCATTGCACAGACCTTTCTGCAAGGCCTCCCGGAGATGTCTCATCCTCTGCTCCCTCTGCGACGGCAAGATAAGGTCCGCAACCTTACCCTTGTACCGTGGATCAAGGAGAGTGGCCAGCCAGTAATGGTCCCTCTCCTTGATCCGAAGAATACGAGGATCCTTCCGCAGACTTTGCAGGATCAGGGAGGTCATGCAGCGTAAGTTAGCTGAGACATTCGGTCTGGAGTCCTCTGGCTCACTAAGGATGACATGATCCACAGCCACCTCCTCCCAGCCACGTACAAGTCCACGGGTTTGTTGGGACTGTAAATCATCCCTAAAAGAGTGCTGCTGTTGATGCTGAGTGCCATGCTCCACCTCCATGCTGACACAATCCTCCTCTTCCTCCTCCTCCTCGTCCTCTTCCTGTGTGATGGGTGGGACAGAAGGAACACTGTCTGGGTAAAGGGGGCCTTGAGAGGCAAGGAAGTCCCCCTCTTCCTGCCTCTATTCTGCCTCAAGTGCCCTGTCCATTATTCCACGCAGCGTATGCTCCAACAGGTGGACAAGAGGTACAGTGTCACTGATGCATGCACTGTCACTGCTCACCATCCTCGTGGCCTCCTCAAATGGTGCCAGGACAGTGCATGCATCCCTGATCATGCCCCACTGGCGTGGTGAAAAAAACCCGAGCTCCCCTGACCATGTCCTGGTGCCGTAGTCACACAGGTACTCATTGATGGCCCTCTGCTGCGTGTGAAGCCGCTGCAGCATGGCCAACATTGAGTTCCACCTGGTGGGCATGTCACATATAAGGCGGTTCTTGGGCAGTATAAACTCCTTTTGCAGCTCAGCCAGCCGAGCACTGGCATTATATGATCAGCGGAAATGCACACAGACTTTCCTGGCCTGCCTCAGGACATCCTGTAAGCCCGGGTACCTGCCCAAGAACCGCTGCACCACCAGGTTAAGGACGTGAGCCACACAGGGCACATGGGTCAGTTGTCCCTGTCGGAGGGCGGAGAGGAGGTTGGTGCCATTGTCGCAAACCACCATTCCTGGCTTAAGCTGGCATGGCGTCAACCACCTCTCGGCCTGCCCCTGCAGAGCAGACAGAACCTCTGCCCCAGTGTGGCTCCTGTCCCCCAAACACATCAGCGCAAGCATGGCATGGCATCTTTTTGCCTGCGTACTTGCATAGCCCCTTGAACGCCTACGGAGCACCGCTGGTTCCGAGGACAAAGCACAGGAAGAGGCCATGGAGGAAGAAGAAGAGGAGGGGGTGGAGGAGAGAGGTGTGTCACAACCAGTAGTAGCATTTTGGAGGCGAGGCGGCGGAACAACCTCCAACACTACTGCACCTTGTCCTGCATCCTTCCCAGCTGCCAAAAGAGTGACTCAATGGGCCGTGAAAGAAAGGTAACGTCCCTGTCCATGCCTGCTGGACCATGAGTCAGCGGTAATATGCACCTTACCGCTGACCGCCCTGTCCAGCGAGGCATGGACATTGCCTTCCACATGCCGGTAGAGAGCCGGAATCGCCTTCCGTGAGAAAAAGTGGCGTTTGGGAACCTGCCACTGAGGAACCGCACATTGCACAAACTCACGGAAGGGGGCCGAGTCTATCAACTGAAAAGGCAGCAGTTGAATTGCTAGCAATTTAGCCAAGCTAGCATTCAACATATGTCTGGTCAAGCATGTGGTGCCCAAGCGGCTGATGTTTTGGCCACGCGAGATACGCTTCAGACATATGTTGCAAACAGCAGCAGTGCGATCTGATGCACTCGACTCAAAAAAGGCCCACACCAAAGAACTTTTGGAATAACGGGCAGAGGCAGCGCCCTGCACAGGCGGAGCTCTACGGTGTGATTCAGTCAGTGTGCTGCCCTTACGCTGGCCCCCCGAGGGCATCCTGCCTCATTGGAGATGTGCCTCCTCCTCATCCTCCTCCTCCTCCTCTCTCCTATCAGGCACCCACGTGGAGTCAGTGACCTCATCATCCCCTCCCTCCTCATCACTGGAGCCAATCTGGCAGTATGCTGCAGCTGCTGGAACATGACTGCCAGATTGCTGTCCTTCTTGAGCATCCCCTCTCTCTGCTCTCACGCCTTCCTCTAGCTGGGTATCATCATCAGACCCTTCGAAACGCTGGGCATCCTCCTGGAGCATGTACCCAACACTGTGCTCAAACAGTTCGGGGGACTCCTCAGGAGGACACGTGGGTCTAGGGAAGGAGTGACTGATGACATTGATACGAGGGAAGAAGACGCTTTGGCAGCTGCTTTGCCAGTACCCTGAGCCCGGGTGAGAGAGGATGAGGAGGATGAGGAGGGCTTGGTCATCCACTCTACCAAGTCTTCGGCATGATGCGGCTCAACACGTCCAGCTGCCGAAAATAAGGACAAGCGTGTCCCATGGCCACGTGCTGATGGCGATGCACCGCGTCCACGACCAGCACTGTTGTCTCTAGACACAGAGCCTGCTTGCCCTCTTTTATTGGCTTCTGACTGTCTGCCTCTCCTTGTTTGCCTTCCAGACATTCTAATGGCCTGCAGGGAGATGGGAAAACCAGCAATAAGGGGTAGCTTCAGGTGTATAATGTGCAGGAGGCACACTACGTCCGCTGTAAGTGCTGCAGATGCCTGCCTGTGTTACACAACAGGAAAGCACAGCAATAAGGGCTAGCTTCAGGTGTATATTTTGCAGGAAGCACACTACGCCCGCTGTAAGTGCTGCAGATGCCTGTTAGTGTAACACAAAAGAAAAAAACCACGAGCAATAAGGGCTAGCTTAAGGTGTATAATGTGCAGGAGGCACACTACGCCCGCTGTAAGTGCTGCAGATGCCTGCCTGTGTTACACAACAGGAAAACACAGCAATAAGAGCTAGCTTCAGGTGTATACTGTGCAGGAGGCTTAGCAAAGAATATCACTGACACTGTCCCTGTCTATCCTTCTCTCTCCCTGCACACAAGGTTTAGCAAAGAATATCACTGACACTGTCCCTGCCTATCCTTCTCTCTCCCTGCACACAAGGTTTAGCAAAGAATATCACTGACACTGTCCCTGCCTATCCTTCTCTCTCCCTGCACACAAGTTAAATGAACAAATAGCACTGACACTGTCCCTGCCTATCCTTCTCTCTCCCTGAACCGGAACACACTACACAAGGCCGCCGCGCTGGCGTTCTTTTATAGTGTGGAGTGTGTACTAAATCCCCCTGAGCTATAATTGGCCACAGGCATCCTGCCTGTGGCCAATTATGGCTCTCCTGGCTGCGGGCGCTGTGATTGGCCAAGCATGCGGGGTCACAGTGCATGCTTGGCCAATCACCGCGCCTGGATTGCACTGCGATGGCGTAGTGCATTGTGGGCTGTTCGCGTCACTCGAATTTGGCGTGAACGGCCCAAATCGTTCGATCTTCGTCGAACGATCGAACAGCCGATGTTCGAATCGAACGTATGTTCGACTCGAACACCGAGCTCATCCCTAATGATGAATATTTAAATGTGTTCCCTTCCTTTCGAGCTACTGTCATGTCTTCAGCATTATTTCTGCTTATCTAAAAATTTCAGTAAGTCATCTATTGGCCAGTCAGTACTTAAAAAAAAAAGAAGAAAAGGTGTAGCAGATAGTAGAAGAAATAGTTGAAATTTACTTCCTGCGACTATGATGCCGCATACACACGACGTTAAAAATGCAATTTTTTAAATTGGGCATTAAAAACGATCGCGTGTAGGCTCCAGAGCATTTTTAATGACGTGAAAAATGGCCTAAAAAAAATGAGAACCTGCTCTATTTTTTCACGTCGTTTTTCACGTCGTTCTTTTTAACATTGTGAAAAACGGTAGTGTGTATGCTTTTACGAGGGGAAAAAAAACGCGCATGCTCAGAATCAAGTATGAGACGGGAGCGCTCGTTCTGGTAAAACTAGCGTTCGTAATGGAGAAAGCACATTTGTCATGCTGTAACGGACTGAAAAGCACGAGGCTGAAAAGCGCGAATCGCCGCTTAACAAACTTTACTAACATGAAGGGTGGCGCCATTCGAACTGAACTTCCCATTTATAGTGCCGTCGTACGTGTTGTACGTCACTGCGCTTTGCTCGAGCGTTTTTTTTCATGAACGTGTGTATGCAAGACAGGCTTGAGAGGAAACAAGAAAAATCACGTCGAGAAAAACATTGTTTTTTAAAATGACATTAAAAACATACGTGTGTACGCGGCATTATACCAAAGCTTATAATGGTAGATGTCCTTAAAGCCCAACTCCGGGGAAAATAAACCCTCCCTTCCAGTAGGGCTGCTCCCACACCTCTAGAGTTAAATGCTCTTTTAGATCTAGGGCTTGAGAAAAGTAATTGTACTTACTTGATCCCACAGCATCTGGTGCTTCCCTACACACCAGTAGTGGACTGTTCCTCAGTGTCCTCACATCAAATACAGGACTGTGCTCTACCTTTAGTTGGAACAATGGAAACCGGCAGGGATGTCCCCTTTCGACTCTAATCTTTGTAAGAACTTTACTTTGCCATATCAGGGTCAATGTGGACAATGGGGGCATACAGAGTAGGAGCATCCATCATAAAGTTGCAGCTAATGCAGACGACTTATTTTACTTTGTCACTAATCCTGAACTTACCATCCCTAACCTGCTGAAAACTTCTCAAGACATATGCAGCACTCTCTAATTACAAAATAAATGAGCAAAAGTCAGAGGCGATGAATGTGAACCTACCCCTCGAAAAGGTTCAGAACATAGGACACAACTTCCCATTTACATGGACCAACAATAAGCTCAAGTACCTGGGTATTTACCTTACCCCGTCATTATCAGAAATATTTAAGGAAAACTTCCTACCATTGTTGGCGATCTCTCTCTCTCGTTGAAAACTTTGCTGTTACAATGACCATCACTGTAACAGCAAACAAATTTGAAAAAAAAAAATCACTGATCACCCCCTCATAGTAGTACAGTCTTACTATGGTGACACTGAAGTACTCTGATGAAAATAATTTAAACATTTTTTAATTTTTTTTAACTAAATGTAAAAAAAAAAAAAAAAAATGTATTTTATTTTTTTACATACTGTCACCAGTCAGTGTCCCTGATAACCGCCACATCAGTCATATGATGTTGCTCTACTGCACTGATTACAGTAAGTAAAAAAAAAAAAAGAGCAAAACATTTTTTTATTAAATTTCTTCATTTTCAAAATAATTTAAACAAACAATTACAACTTCAAAAAACTCGCTATGCTTCTAAATGCCTCAGACTGTCTACTTTCCAAAAAGGGGTAATTTGGAGGGTATTTGTAAAGTACTGGCATTTTAGGGCCTCAAGAAATGAAATAGTCATTACCTCATAATTGATCAATTTGCAAATATATATATATATATATATATATATATATATATATTGTGACAGCAGGAAGGTAAAGTCACCTGGTTGCATCCAGGGGGGTAGATATATTTCGCCCAGATTCAGGCTTTACGCCGACTTATACAACTAGGTGGAGAGTTGTATAAGGCTAGTGGGCTCATGGATGACTCATACCTCTAGGGAGAGGGCTGGGCGTCGTACAGACAGGGAGTTGATGAGGCCAGCTGAAGCTTGTCAGCTCATTTAGGCCTCTATAAGAACTCCCAGCTTCATTAGATGTTAGCTCATGCCTGGAACCAGACCTGTGTGGACTGTCTAGGGAGAGTGAACCCCTGTGCGGTGAGGAAAAGCCTGTGTGGCTATTTGTTTGGACTTTTACTAAACCAGGGACTTAGGGACTAGGACAGCACTAGGCTGATCCCAGTTGTTAGTTAGGAAACCTGTATGTTTAGTCAGAGGTCAACTTGACCAGGATTTATTTTGGTTATGTTTCTTTTGCTTTGCTGTGTTTTGTCACTGTAAATAGAAAATAAACCGCACCTTTTTTTGATTTTGAAAACCACAACCTCCGTTTGCTGGGCCTGTTTTGTGTGGGGAGCCCATCCCGGGGGTCACACACACCCGCTGCCGAGCTAACCCCCTCACAATATATATATATATATATATATATATATATATATACCTGTCATGGATATGCAGTAGTGTTTGTCTGTCAGCTTACCTTCCTTCCCATGTGTTCATCTTAGAGGCCAGACTCTCTCTCACCTGGCTTCCTTTATAATCTCCTCCCAGCCTGACTCCACCCCAGGGCCTATCACAGAACACTATATTAAATTGTGCACTGCAAGCCTGCTTGGCTGATCAACGTGTTTGTTGAGCATTGTGTGTTTGGGTTCCTGCCTGCCGTGTGCTACGCCTGTCTCTCTGTTACGATATTGGCTTGTTCCTGACTATTCCTGTCTTCTTGTGTCCCTTGACCTTCGGCTTGTCCTTCGTTTATCCTTGTCTGCTTGTGACCCTTGACCTTCGGCTTGTCCTTCGCTATTCTTGTATCCTAAGCTGCTGCTTCCCCTCTTTCCTCCTTCCCTACGAGGCGTGAGCTAGGAGACTCTAGGGGTCGCGACCTGGACCCAGCCTGCAGCGTAACATCCTCACCACTAGAGGCTCTGGAGAAGACCTGCTGGGTCTTAGACTCCGCGCCCTGGGGAATCTCGGCTCTAGCTTCCTGTAGGATCCCGGTTGTGCTCCTCTGGTCCCGCTTTCCACAACCACCTAGTTTCCTATCCGCAGCAGTCAGCCATAGGGTTCACTACCTTGTGGTGCACTCCTGACCCCCTACGGTGTGCATCTGTCATCTGGCCACAGGTGACCTGACAATACCATAGAGCTACTAGCCAGGCCTTAATAGTTACTCATCGCCAGTTACTCCTCCAGGTCTGAGCAGCCAGGCAGCCACTTGTTCAGCGGTGGTGTCCAGGGTGCAGAGCAGCGGCCTGAGGCTGGAGGATGTCTGTGGTAGATATGGACGCAGCCTCTCATCAGCTTCCTCCGCACCCCTCTACTGCCTCAGCAGCAGCACCCACTACTTAGTTTACAGAAGGCTCTTCCTGTCTAGGCTTGTGAGTTAAAGTAGCACAGTGATGAATAGTAAAAAATGCCCTGGTCATGAAGGGGGTAAAACCTGAGGTGGTTAAAAAGAACACATAATTAAATAAAAATAATAGGCATTAAGCACAGAGGCTATTTTAAAGTGTTTGTTAACCCCAAAAAAATAAAAACATATCCTGTTCCCTTAAAGCAGGGATATGCAATTAGCGGACCTCCAGCTGTTGCCAAACTACAAGTCCCATGAGGCAAAGCGAGACTCTGACAGCATCAAGCATGACCCCCAGAGCCAGAGGCATGATGGGACTTGTAGTTTGGCAACAGCTGGAGGTCCGCTAATTGCATATCCCTGCCTTAAAGCATGTTATACAGCACAGGGCTTGTGCTGTGTCATTTTGACCCCTCTATCACCGGTATTACCTGTCTGATCCTGCCTGGCTATACCCTCCTCCCTGTAAACTGACCACAGTGTATCGTAGCTGCTGAGCCCTGACACCGTGGTCAGTTTAACCACTTAAGGACCGCCGCACGCCGATGTACGTCGGCAGAATGGCACGGGAGGGCACATGGGCGTACCTGTACGTCCCTGCCTTCCCGCGGGTGGGGGATCCAATCGGACCCCCCCCGGTGCCTGCGGTGGTCCGTTTCGCTTCAGGAGCGATCCGTGATGAGGGGGCGGCCATTGGTTTCTGGCCACCCCCTCACGATCGCTCCTGGCAAATGAGATGCTCCCCCTGCCTTTGTAATGTAAACACAGGCAGGAGGACGTGATGTAATCTCTCCATGCGGCGCTCTTTTCGTCCAGAGCGCCAAGGAGAGAAGACATCAGGTTAGTGCACCAACACTACACTGACACCAGCACACATAGACACATAAATCACCCCCCCCAGGTCACCCCCCAGCCCCCAGTCACAGTGTCACGGATTGCAGTGATCATTTATTTACTGATCACTGCATTTAGTGTCACTTGTGACAGTAAAAAGTGTCAGGGCAGTTAGGTTTAGGCCGCTTTAGGTCCAGGGTAGCCCCCTAACCCCCCCTAATAAAGGTTTAACCCCTTGATCGCCCCCCAGGTAACCCTTTCACCCCCTATCGCCAGTGTCACTAAGCAATCATTTTCCTTATCGCTGTATTAGTGTCGCTGGTGTCGCAAGGTAGCCAGTTATTTTTTTAGGTTCGCCGCCAGGTTTTTATAGCGTCGGCTACCCCCATATATTATCTAATATCTAATAAAGGTTTTAACCCCCTGATTGCCCCTAGAGTTAATCCTTTCGCTAGTGATCACCGTATAGGTGACACTGATTAGCCAGTTAGTTATTTAGTTATTTAGATTAACCGTCAGGTTTTTATTTAGCCCCATATATTACCTAATAAAGGTTTTAACCCCCTGATTGCCCCTAGAGTTAACCCTTTCACCAGTGATCACCGTATAAGTGTTACGGGTGACGCTGGTTGGTTAGTTTGCTTTTGATAGCATCAGGGCACCCGCCGTATATAACTCAATAAAGGTTTAACCCCCTGATCGCCCGACGCGTGATATCAATTAGGTTTTAGCGTCAGAGAGGGTCTGCGTCGCCCCAGGTAGCGTCAGGTTAGTGCCAGTAGCGCTAACACCCACGCGCAAAGCATACACCTCCCTTAGTGGTATAGTATCTGAACAGATCAATATCTGATCTGATCAGATCTATACTAGCGTCCCCAGTGGTTTAGGGTTCCCAAAAACGCATTGTTAGTGGGATCAGCCCAGATACCCGCTAGCACCTGCATTTTGCCCTCCGCCCAGCCCAGCCCACCATCGATCACTGTCACTTACCAAACACAACACACATAACTGCAATGTTCGCAGAGACAGGCCTGATCCCTGCGATCGCTAACAGTTTTTTTGGTAGCGTTTGATACATTTGCTGACAGTCAGGTACTTTTTTACCTGTGAATCCTTACTAGTGTACCACTAAATTTAGAGCCCAAAATGGCAAAGCGAAGGTACACTAGTAAAGAGGCCTACGAGTTTCTGAGCATGACAGATAGTGAAGAGGAGGTCACGCATCTGTCAGATTCCAGCTCAGAATACATCCCTGTAGAAGATAGCGGCTCCATATCAGATAGCACTGACGACGAAGATGAGGTCCCTGCTAAGGACAGGCGTACCCCACCCCATTCTGTTGTTGTTGAGGAGCAAGAACCACAGGTCCCTCGTATGGAGCAGAGAGCCAGTACTAGCGCCGCTATTCCTTCTGGTGAACTGGCAAGCACCAGCTGCCTAGTACACCCTGGTCGTACATCCAGCACTGCAGTATCACGTGGTGACGTTGAGAGTCCCATAAGTGCAGTTCAAGCTGGCGAGGATGCAAGCACAAGTAGTGTCCCACTGCCACCAAGAAGAAGATAAAGACAGGCCCGTTGTGCCCATAGTGCCCTTCCTGCTGCATTCGCCAATCCTGATTGGGTCCCCACCACTTCTGCAGCAACCGTACTTCCCCCATTCACTGGCCAACCCGGTATTCAGGTGGAAACAGCTGATTTTACGTCACTTGATTTTTATTTGCTGTTTTTCGCGGAAGATCTCTATAGATCTATTGTGGACCAAACTAATTTGTATGCTGGTCGATTTATCGCCACTTGTCCCCAGTCCGCCCTTGCCAGAGAATGGAAACTAGTTACGGTTTCCGAATTTAAGATCTTCCTGGGCCTTTCCCTCAACATTGGCATACATAAATTCCCGAAGATGCGGACGTATTGGTCCACACGCCCACATGACCATATGCCCGTGTTCTCTGCTTCCATGGCCAGGAAACGATACGAGGCGATCTTGCGGTTCATGCATTTCAACGACAATGATTGATTAGCACAATCTTTTCACTACCCTTCCTCTCACATTAGCGCAGTTAACACCCCCTTATTATATTTTTATTTCAACGACAATGAACTTTGTCGTCAACGTGGAGACCCTGAATATGATCGGCTCTACAAAATTCGGCCCCTCATAAACCACTCAACAAACGTTTTGCAGCCTTGTATACTCCCCATCAAGTTGTCTGGGTTGACGAGTCCCTGATTCAATTTTCTGGCTGCTTGTCTTTCAAACAGTACCTTCCCAGCAAGCGTGCCAGATACGGGGTCAAGCTCTACAAGTTCTGTGACAGGGCAACAGGCTATGTATGGAGCTTTATGGTTTATGAGGGAAAAGACAGTCAGTTAGAGCCGGAGAACTGCCCATATTACATAGGGAGCGCTGGCAAGATTGTGTAGGACTTGGTGTCACCCTTATTCGAAAAGGGGTACCACTTGTACGTGGACAATTATTACACGAGCGTGCCACTGTTTAGTCACTTGTTTGATCAGCAAATTGGAGCATGCGGCACTGTGCAACCTAATCGCCGGGGCTTTCCCCAGAGGCTTGTAGATTCCCGTCTTAGGCTGGGGGAGAGAGCCTGCTTGAAGTGTAATAACTTGCTCGCTGTGAAGTGGAGGGATAAGAGATAATAAGAATGTTTTTGTTCTTACCTCCCTTCACGCAGACACGACAGTCCAAATTCGTACGGCTAATGGTGTTGTGGAGAAACTCCTCAACGACCAGTTCTTGGAGCCGTTTCACAATGCCCGTAAGGCGAGGCGCTGGTACAAAAAAGTGTCTCTATACTTAGTTCAATTGGTTTTGCTGAACGCTCATGTGCTATACAGAGCTTCAGGACAGACTGGATCCTTCCTTCAATTCCAGGATGAGATCATCACAGACCTCCTGTATCCAGGCGGTGCTGCACCTCACCATTCCCAACCAAATGCAGTAAGCCGGCTGCATGAGAGGCATTTTCTGTATGTCCTCAAGAGTACCCCTACCCAACGAGCCCCCCCAAAGAAAATGTTGTGTCTGTAGAAAGCGTGGATTTAGGCGTGACACCCGTTATTATTGTCCCCGCTGTCCTGACGATCCTGGTCTTTGCATTGGTAAATATTTTGAACGCTACCACACACTAGTGAAGTTTTAGCGTAGGGTACAGCAATGCACTGGATAGGACACACTTACACAGGGTCTCCCAAGATCCCAAGATGCCATCGCATTTTGAGAGACCCAAACCTGGAACCGAAAAGTTTTACAGTTACAAAAAAAAGTGTTAAAAAACACAAAAAAAATATAAAATAAATAAATAAAATAGTTGTCATTTTATTGTTCTCTCCCTCTCTATTATCTCTCTATTGTTCTGCTCTGTTTTACTGTATTCTATTCTGCAATATTTTATTGTTGTTATGTTTTATCATGCTTGCTTTTCAGGTATGTAATTTTTTTATACTTTACTGTGTTTTATTGGTAACTATTATCTTGTGGAAAAGTCCGACTGTGTGTACGCGGCATAACTTCATGCCGCGTACATACGGTCGAAATTCCGACGGAGGCTTGCCCGTGGAAAAGTCCGACCGTATGTACGCAGCATAACTTTTTTGCGGGAGGATGCCCCCATGCTTCCGCATATATATATTTTAGGCACAGGTTGCGTTAAAATTTTTTTTATTTTTACTATGTTTTTTTTTGGTATTTGCTTTGCAGGTATGGTATGGTAAGGTCTTACTGTTATACTGTAATGTTACTTTGTTTTAATGTTAACCATCATTTGCTTAGCAGGTACGCCATTCAGTTGCAGCGCAGATTTATTTATCTTGATAGCAACAGCGTTTGCTCCCACGATACATAAAGCCGTGACTCCAATGCTGTAGGAAGTGATTTCACCACCACAGTTAAAAAAAAAAAGAGCATATATGCCGAAGCATGGGAGCAGCAGGGGCGGAGGAGCGATTTTGCTCCTAATGCCGCGTACATACGGTCGAAATTCCGACGGAGGCTTGCCCGTGGAAAAGTCAGACCGTGTGTACGCGGCATAACTTCATGCAGCGTACATACGGTCGAAATTCCGACGGAGGTTTGCCCGTGGAAAAGTCAGACCGTGTGTACGTGGCATAACTTTTATGCCACGTACATACAGTCGAAATTCCGACGGAGGCTTGCCCGTGGAAAAGTCCAACCGTGTGTACGCGGCATAACTTTTTATGCTGCGTACAGACGGTCGAAATTCCGACGGAGGCTTGCCCATGGAAAAGTCAGACCGTGTGTACGCGGCATAACTTTTTTGCGGGAGGATGCCCCCATGCTTCGGCATATATAAATGGTGCATGTATGCCCATCATTAGAAGTGGGTGGATGAAGGGAGGTATTCTAATGGTGGGCATACCCACCGATCAATCTGTTTTTTTTCGTTCAGCCAACAGGCTGCATGAAAAAAAAGATTACAATACATGTCCAACAAGGACCAGCAATGTACTGGTATGTTGCTGGACTTTGAATGGTTATACCAGAATGATGCCTGCGGCTAATTAGCCTCTAGACTGCTTTTACAAGCAGTGGGAGGGAATGTCCCCCCCCGGATATAAACAGCGCCATTGGGAAATTGGGAAAGCGTTTTATCACACCGATCTTGGTGTGGTCAGATGCTTTGAGGGCAGAGGAAAGATCTAGGGTCTAATAGACCCCAATTTTTTCAAAAAAAGAGTACCTGACACTACCTATTGCTATCATAGGGGATATTTACATTCCTTGAGATAACAATAAAAATGGTAAAAAAAATAAAAGTGGAAGGAACAGTTTAAAAAAAAAAAAAAAAGCAAAATAAATAATAATAAAAAAAAAGCACCCCTTTCCCGCCCTGCTCTTGCGCAAAGGCGAACGCAAGCGTTGGTCTGGTGTCATATGTAAACAGCAATTGCACTATGCATGTGAGGTATCACCGCAAAGGTCAGATCGAGAGCAGTAATTTTAGCAGTAGACCTCCTCTGTAAATCGAATGTGGTAACCTGTAAAGGCTTTTAAAAATGTATGTAGTTTGTCGCCGCTGCGCGTTTGTTCGCAATTTTAAAGCATGTCGTGTTTGGTATCCATGTACTCGGCCTAAGATAATCTTTTTTATTTCATCAAACATTTGGGCAATATAGTGTGTTTTAATGCATTAAAACTTAAAAAAGTGTTTTTTTTCCCCAAAAAATGCGTTTGAAAAATCGCTGCGCAAATACTGTGTGGGAAAAAAAAAAGCAACACCCACCATTTTAATCTGTAGGGCATTTGCTTTAAAAAAATATATAATGTTTTGGGGTTCAACGTAATTTTCTTGCAAAAAAAATAAAAAATTTCATGTAAACGAAAAGTGTCAGAAAGGGCTTTGTCTTCAAGTGGTTAGAAGAGTGGATGATGTGTGACATAAGCTTCCTAATGTTGTGCATAAAATGCCAGGACAGTTCAAAACTCCCCCCAAATGACCCCATTTTGGAAAGTAGACACCCCAAGCTATTTGCTGAGAGGCATGTCGAGTCCATGGAATATTTTATATTTTGACACAAGTTGCGGGAAAAAGACAATTTTTTTTCCCCCGCAAAGTTGTCAAAATTATATATTGCTCAAACATGCCTTGGCATATGTGGAATTGCACCCCAAAATACATTCTGTTGCTTCTCTTGAGTACGGGGATACCACATGTGTGAGACTTTTTGGGAGCCTAGCCGCGTACGGGACCCCAAAAACCAAGCACCGCCTTCAGGCTTTCTAATGCCCCGTACACACGATCGTTTTTACTGTCATTTTTTAAACCGACGTTTTTCTCCTCGTTTTTTTTCATGTTTCCTCTCAAGCCTGCCTTGCGTACACACCATCATTAAAAAAAACGATCAAGCAAAGCGCAGTGACGTACAACACGTACGACGGCACTATAAAGGGGAAGTTCCGTTCGAATGGCGCCACCCTTCATGTTAGTAAAGTTTGTTGAGCGACGATTCGCGCTTTTCAGTCCGTTACTGTGTAATGAATGTGCTATCTCCATTACGAACGCTAGTTTTACCAGAACGAGCGCTCCCGTCTCATACTTGATTCTGAGCATGCGCGTTTTTTTTCACGTCGTGAAAGCATACACACTATCGTTTTTCACGTCGTTAAAAAAAACGACATGAAAAACTACGTGAAAAAAGAGAGCATGTCCGGAATTTTTAATGGCCGTTTTTCACGTCGTTAAAAATGCTCTGGAGCCTACACACGATCATTTTTAATGGCCATTTTTTAAAATGGCATTTTTAACGGCATGAAAAACGATCGTGTGTATGGGGCATTAGGGTGTAAATTTTTGATTTCACTCCTCACTGCCTATCACAGTTTCAGAGGCCATGGAATGCCCAGATGGCACAAAACCCCCCCAAATGACCCCATTTTGGAAAGTAGACACCCCAAGCTATTTGCTGAGAGGTATGGTGAGTATTTTGCAGATCTCACTTTTTGTCACAAAGTTTTGAAAATTTTAAAAAGAAAAAAAAATACAGTTTTCTTTTCTTTCTTCATTTTCAAAAACAAATGAGAGCTGTAAAATACTCACCATGCCTCTCAGCAAATAGCTTGGGGTGTCTACTTTCCAAAATGGGGTCATTTGGGGGGGATTTTGTGCTATCTTGGCATTTTATGGAAACTGTGATAGGTAGTGAGGAGTGAAATCAAAAATTTGCGCCCTTAGAAATCCTGAAGGCGGTGCTTGATTTTCGGGGCCCTGTACGCGGCTAGGCTCCCAAAAAGTCCCACACATGTGGTATCCCTGTACTCAGGAGAAGCAGCAGAATGTATTTTGGGGTGCAATTCCACATATAACTATGGCATGTGTGAGCAATATGTCATTTAGTGACAACTTTTTGTAAAAAAAATATTTTTGTCATTATTCAATCACTTGGGAAAAAAAAATATTCAATGGGCTTAACATGCCTTTCAGCAAATAGATTGGGGTGTCTACTTTCCAAAATGGGGTCATTTGGGGGGGGGGGTTTGTGCCATCTTGGCATTTTATGGCCTTCAAAACTGTGATAGGTAGTAATAGGTAGTGAGGAGTGAAATCAAAAATTTGCGCCCTTAGAAATCCTGAAGGCGGTGATTGGTTTTTTGGGCCCCATACGCGGCTAGGCTCCCAAAAAGTCCCACACATGTGGTATCCCCGTACTCAGGAGAAGCAGAAAAATATATTTTGGGGTGCAATTCCAAATATAACCACGGCGTGTTTGAGCAATATATCATTTAGGGACAACTTTTTGTAATTTTTTTTTCTTTGTCATTATTCAATCACTTAGGACAAAAAATTGTAATATTCAATGGGCTCAACAGGCCTCTCAGCAAATAGCTTGGAGTGTCTACTTTCCAAAATGGGGTCATTTGGGGAGTTTTGTGCCATCTTGGCATTTTATGGCCTTCAAAACTGTGATAGATAGTGATAGGTAATGAGGAGTGAAATCAAAAATGTATGCCCTTAGAAATCTTGAAAGCGGTGCTTGGTTTTCGGGGTCCCGTATGCGGCTAAGCTCCCAAAAAGTCCCACACATGTGGTATCCCTATACTCAGGAGAAGCAGCAGAATATATTTTGGGGTGTAATTCCACATATGCCCATGGCATGTGTGAGCAATATATAATTTAGTGACAACTTTGTGCAAAAAAAAAAAAAAGTTTGCTATATTCCCGCAACTTGTGGCAAAATATAAAATATTCCATGGACTCAACATGCCTCTCAGCAAATAGCTTGGGGTGTCTACTTTCCAATATGGGGTCATTTGGGGGGGTTTGTGCCATCTTGGCATTTTATAGCCTTCAAAATTGTGATAGATAGTGATAGGTAATGAGGAGTGAAATCAAAAATGTATGCCCTTAGAAATCTTGAAGGCGGTGCTTGGTTTTCAGGGTCCCGTACGCGGCTAGGCTCCAAAAAAGTCCCACACATGTGGTATCCCCGTACTCGGGAGAAGCAGCAAAATGTATTTTGGGGTGCAATTCCACATATAACCATGGCATGTGTGAGCAATATATCATTTAGTGACAACTTTTTGTAAAACATTTTTTTGTTTTTTTTTGTCATTATTCAATCACTTTATTCAACTTGTGGCAAAATATAAAATATTCAATGGGCTCAACATGCCTCTCAGCAATTTCCTTGGGGTGTCTACTTTCCAAAATGGGGTCATTTGGGGGGGGGGGTTTGTACTGCCCTGCCATTTTAGCACCTCAAGAAATGAGATGGGCAGTCATAAATTAAAAGCTGTGTAAATTCCAGAAAATTTACCCTAGTTTGTAGACGCAATAACTTTTGCGCAAACCAATAAATATACGCTTATTGACATTTTTTTTACTAAAGACATGTGGCTGAATACATTTTGGCCTAAATGTATGATTAAATTGAGTTTATTCGATTTTTCTTATAACAAAAAGTAGAAAATATCTTTTTTTTTTCAAAATTTTCGGCATTTTTCCATTTATATCGCAAAAAATAAAAATCGCAGAGGCAATAAAATACCATCAAAAGAAAGCTCTATTTGTGGGAAGAAAAGGACGCAAATTTTGTTTGGGTACAACATTGCATGACCGTGCAATTACCAGTTAAAGCAGCACAGTGCCAAATTGTAAAAACACCTCGGGTCCTTAGGCTGCATAATGGTCCGGGTCTTAAGTGGTTAAGTGTCTCCGTCATCCGCAGCCCTGCTCTGTTTCCTCTGAGCTCTCTCAGTGCCGCTGTGCTCCCCACCCCCGTTCTCTCCTGCTGCTCAAATAATGGTTAAAATTACATGTAATGTGCCCTGTGTCTTTGCCTTATAAAAATAATGCTGAAATATACCTGTAACGACACCCCGAGTATGAAAGGGGTTAACATCGCTTAGGATATTCCATTCCCGAACACAAGGCAGCTACCAGACACTCCAATCAGGCGAACAAGAAATCCATACGAATAATTCTCCCCCAAATACGAGACAAGGCTCTGTGTGAGGTTCAAGCAGGAATCACAATCTTTATTGAAAAACTACAGGCTTATATACAGTAAAAGAGGAGGTGCATAAATATCCTGCTCATATTACTCTGAAAATACACCTGTGACCAGACCTAATTAACATGAGCTAATTAACTAATCCCTTTAAGCAGCCAAGATGACTCATATGCATGACCTTTGAGTTTTGTAGACTGGCTGTCTCCTAAACTACAATACACATTATCACTAGCTTCGAGTTCGACTCGAACATTGCCTGTTCGCCCGTTCGCCGAACAGCAAACAATTAGGGGTGTTCGCGGCAAATTCGAAAAGCCGCGGAACACCCTGTAAAAGTCTATGGGGGAAATCGAAAGTGCTAATTTTAAAGGCTTATATGCACGTTATTGTCATAAAAAGTGTTTGGGGACCTGGGTCCTGCCCCAGGGGACATGTATCAGTGCAAAAAATACTCACGGCTGTAATGAATTGTCGGCTCCCAGCAATACAGAGAAAAGTCCCCCCAAATTCAATTACCAGGCCCTTCAGGTCTGGTATGGATATTAAGGGAAAACCCTGCGCCAAATAAAATAAAATGACGTGGGGTTCCCCCAAATACCCATAGCAGACCCTTCAGGTCTGGTATGGATTTTAAGGGGAACTCCGTGCCAAATAAAAGAAAATGGCGTGGAGTTCCCCCCAAAAATCCATACCAGACCCTTTTCCGAGCACGCTCCCTCATCCCCCCCCTCTTTTCCTGCGGCCTGCCAGGTTGCATGCTCGGATAAGGGTCTGGTATGGAGCCCCACGCATTTTTTTTTTTATCAATGACTTTCAATTACTTTTCTCTGTATTGCCGGGAGCCGACAATTCATTACAGCCGCGAGTACTTTTAAATGACTTTTTTTCCTTCAGAAAGGAAATTTTGTCCAGGGACAGTTCTAAGCACGGGAAACAAGCGCTACTTTACAGGCATACTATACACACACCCCAGGTACGAAATTTAAAGGAATATTTCACTTTTATTGTTTCACTTTAAGTATTATTAAAATCACTGCTCCTGAAAAAACGTCCGTTTTTAAAACTTTTTTTTGCATTGATACATTTCCCCTGGGGCAGGACCCGGGTCCCCAAACACTTTTTATGACAATAACTTGCATATAAGCCTTTAAAATTAGCACTTTAGATTTTTCATGTTCGTGTCCCATAGACTTTAACGGTGTTCGTATTTTCAAACAAATGTATTGCCTGTTCGCATGTTCTGATGCAAACCGAACTGGGGGGTGTTCGGCTCATCCCTAATTATCACAGGACTCCTTCACACAATTACAGGGTCAATTAGCACAAGCCACAATGAAAGATCCTCAGAAGCCATCCTAGACTCATTTACATTGAACTTCCTGGAATGCCCAAATAAGGAGTTATACTTCCTGGGCATAGCCCTCACAGTGTACAGGGGATAACATCTTCATATTTCTTGAGAGATATTGTTAATGAATATTGCTGTCCCATTTTAAGTAGTCCAAGATATATTTTCTCAGTCCCCCTGGGCCACTAATGGACATAGGGTGATTTAGACATAAGAGGTGCATGGGGATCTGAAGCAAGGGTATCCCATACTTTCTAAGGGATTCTGGGTTCCACGGGCCCTCCCGTTACAATACCTGTTTCAGAGCGCTGATCGGCGGTCACGTGATCCGCAGTCTCTTTCCTCTCGTATGACAGCTGCAGGGGGCGGGCCGCCTCTCTCCTCCTCTCCTTCTCCCCTCCTGGCTGACATCAGCGGGGGATCCTCGGCCCCGCCCACTGCAGCTGTCAGCCGAGAGAGGAGAGAGACGGCGGATCATGTGACCGCCAATCAGAGTTCAGAATCAGGTATATTGCAGCATTATTTTTATAGGGCATAGATATATGGCACATTAAATTATTACATAGAGAGGATTATGTAATTTTAAAGTAGTGGGTTAACAAACACTTTAATATGCATTTTGGCATGTTTTTAATGCGCATTTTGGCCCAGTTTTTTATGTGCATTTTGGCAAAATGTGCATCTGCTAGCCGTGTTTGGGGTGCCATTAACAATAAATTGTACCACAAGCATGACATGTGCTTTGCATGGGTTTTCTGAATACTGGAATGTACAGGTGTAAATGGGGTGTTAAAAAATGAGCAAAAATGCACGTTAAAAAAAAGCACCAAAATGCACATAAAAAAGTGCTAAGATGCATGTTACAAAAAAGAAACTAATCGAAACGTGTGTTGAAAAAAGTGTCAAAATGCACATTAAAAAACTGCAACAAAATGCGCATTGAAAAAGCAAAAAAATGCCAAATTGAACCTTTTCAAGGACAGAGCGTTGTGCTTTTTGTAGAGCAAAATGCATGTCCGCTAACCACATTGCACATTTTGACACCATTTTTGCATGATTTGGGATCATAGGCAGAATCATGCATGGTCAGATGTTAACAGGGCCTAAAAGACAATACAGTATAGTAAACTATATATAAAATTATATATACAGTGTAAAATATAGACATATAAAACATATACTTTCTACTATATATATACTGTGTGTATATGTATATATATATATATATATATATATATATATATATATATATACAGTCAGGTCCATAAATATTGGGACACAATGGATTTGAAATAAAACAAACAAGATGTGCTTTAACTGCAGACTTTCAACTTTAATTTGAGGGTATATACATCCAAATCAGGTGAATGGTGTAGGAAATACAACAGTTTGTATATGTGCCTCCCACTTTTTAAGGGACCAAAAGTAATGGGACAGATTAACAATCATAAATCAAACTTTCACTTTTTAACCACTTGACCACTGGGCACTTAAACCCCCTTAATAACCAGACCAATTTTCAGCTTTCGGTGCTCTCACATTTTGAATGACAATTACTCAGTCATACAACACTGTACCCATATTAATTTTTTGTCCTTTTTTTTCACACAAATAGAGCTTTCTTTTGGTGGTATTTAATCACCGTTGGGTTTTTTATTTTTTGCGCTATAAGAGAAAAAAGACTGAAAATTCAGTAAAAAAATGTTTTTTTTTTCGTTTCCGTTATAAAATTTTGCAAATTACTATTTTTTCTTCATAAATTTTGGCCAAAATTTATACTGCTACATATCTTTGGTAAAAATAAGTACAAATTGGTGCATATTATTTGGTCTTTGTGAAAGTTATAGAGTCCACAAGCTATGGTGCCAATTAGGGATGGACGAACATCTCCCGGGACGGTTCGCGAACGCGATCGCGTGAACGCGGGTAAATGTTCGCGAACCGCGGGTTCGCGGCGGGCCCCATTCATTTCAATGGGAGGCGAACATTAAAAACCTCCACGTTATATTTTCAGCCACAAAATAATTACTAGCTGTGCACACATAGTCCCACAACATGGACAATGACATAACAGAAGTATTAAGCAAATTTGAGATCGACAACAACAAGCATTCTTTTTTTATCTGAAATTTTTTGTCAATTCAGGAGCGCATGAAGGCCATGGAAGAGACGCAAGGCCAAGCTATGAAGGGAGTGCATGAGATGATCCTGCTATTGGAAAAGTTGCCATAAATGTTTTTTTTTTTTTTATAAGTTGTATAAATCGTTTATACAGTTATAACTTTTATTTCGTTTTTTGTAATATTGCTCGGTTTTATTGTAATAGCTCGGCCTAAATCAGCCGGAACTGACAGCAGCCGGTAAATACATGTCAAATACATATAGGGTCCATTCACACGTCTGTAAAATGGGTCCGCATCCGTTCCACAATTTAGCGGAATTGATTTTCAATTCCAGTCTGAAAAATTAGGCATTCACAGCCTGGATAAAGAAGTAAGTGTCGGCCAGTACAGGCCCCAAAAATTAGCCAACAGGCATTCATCTGACAGCAAAGAACTTTAAATTCTGTGGCTGGAGGTACATTAGGCATTCACAGGATAAATACGTTTCGGGCACTATAGGCCCCAAAAATTAGGCATTCAACGGACATAAAAGGCCTTTTATGCCGCTGTATTTACCCAAGAAGACAAGGACCATGAATAATTGTTATAGGTGGTGGTGGATATTTGTGGCCTGTCATGAGGAATTTGAATGAAACATGGTCTACTGGTCACATGTGTTGAATTCCTCAGAGATCCATGCCTCATTCATTTTTATAAATGTGAGGTAGTCAACACTGTCGTGAGCTAAGCGAGTGCGCTTATCGGTCACGATCCCCCCTGCTGCGCTGAACGTCCTTTCGGACAGGACACTGGACGAGGGGCAAGCCAACAGTTCCATTGCAAATTGTGCAAGCTCTGGCCAGAGGTCAAGCCTGCCCACCCAGTAGTCCAGGGGTTCATCACTTCTCAGAGCGTCCACATCGGGCGTTAATCCGATGTAGTCGGACACCTGTCGGTCTAGGCGTTCCCTGATGCTGGATCCGGATGAGACCTGTCGATGGGTCGGCTGAAAGAATGATCTCATATCAGAAGTGACCAAGACATCTTAAAACCGCCCTCTTGCAGGCGCTGTTGGATTGGTATCCACAACTGTTCCTCTGGGAGTGGAAATTCCTCTGCCAGCTCACGCAAAAGCAGAATGCAGCATTTCTCGAAGCAAGGCCTGGAAGTGCTCCATTCTGACAGCCCTCTGTGATAGTGGTAACATTTCTGCCATTTTTTGTTTGTACCGGGGGTCCAAGTACGTTGCCACCCAGTAATGGTCCTTGCCCTTTATGCTTTTTATACGGGGGTCCCTCTTAAAACACTGGAGCATGAAGGCCCCCATTTGCACTAAACTGGAAGCAGTGTGGTGGCCTGGCTCCTGCTCGTCATCATCCAGGATAATGTCATCCTCGATCTCCTCCCCCCATCCACGAACAACAACAGCAGGGATCCCAGAAAGGTTTAAAGCATGCTCTTCTTGCTCCTCCTCATCCGCCCCGGCACCATCCTCCTCTGACTCCTCTTCAGACTCCTGTTGTTGACTTGTCTCAGATAGAGTAGCCCCCCCCGCTCCTGCTCCTCGATGGCTTGATCAATGACACGACGCAATGCACGCTCCATAAAGAAGGCATAAGGTACGATGTCACTGATGGCACCATGGCTGCGACTGACCAGTTTGGTGATCTCATCAAATGGCCGCAAAAGTCTGCATGCGTCGCGCATGAGCAGCCACTGACACAGTGAAAAAAAAACAAGATCCCCAGAACCTGTTCTGGCGCAGAGTTCGTACAGGTAGTCGTTAACTGCACGTTTCTGCTGGAGCAGCCTATCAAGCATATACAAGGTTGAGTTCCATCACGTCGGGCAGTCACAAATAAGACGTCTGACCGGCAGATTGTGTCGCCGCTGAATGTCAGCAAGGCGAGCCATGGCCGTGTAAGATCTTCTAAAATGGGCCGAGATTTTCCTTACCTGCCGCAAGACGTCCTGGACCCCAGGGTATTTGACAACGAATCGCTGCACGACCAAGTTCAAGACGTGTGCCATGCATGGCACGTGTGTAATTTTGCCCTGTTTCAACGCGCTCAGCAGATTGGCACCGTTGTCGCACACCACTTTACCAACTGTCAAATTGAGCGGTGTTAGCCACTGATCTGCCTGTGAACGCAAAGCTGAAAGGAGTGCAGGGCCAGTGTGGCTCTTGGCTTCCAGGCACAACAGACGCAGCACAGCATGGCAATGTTTCACCTGGCATGTCGAATAGGTTCTGAGGATCTTGGGCGGCGCAGCGGAAGAGACGGTATCAGCGGAAGAGGAGGAGTCAGCCGAGGAGGAGAGGGAGGATGGAGTAGGAGGAGGAGGAGAAGAAGAGGCAGGCCTGCATGCAATCCGTGGCGGTAAAACCAAATCTACACGGGTGCCACGGGTTACATGCTTGACGGCCGTCAGAAGGTTCACCCAGTGGGCAGTAAAAGTAATATACCTTCCCTGCCCGTGTTTGCTAGACCACGTGTCTGTGGTCAGATGTATCTTGGCACCGACACTGTGTGCCAGAGATACATTCACTTGAACATGGTCATATAGCTCTGGGATGCCCTTCTGGGAGAAATATTTCCTTCCTGGAGGACCTTGCATTGTGGTGTTCCAATGGCCACAAATTTTCGAAAGGCCTCCGAGTCCACCAGTTTATATGGCAGTAGTTGGCGGGCTAGGAGTTCTGACAAGCCAGCGGTCAACCGTTGGGCAAGAGGGTTATCCGGCGTCATCATTCTTTTACGCTTGAACATTTGTCCCACGGAAGCCTGCCTTTTTCCAGATAAACTTGGGGACGTGATGATGGAAGGTGGAGTGGAGGACAACTGTGAAGAGAGAGGAGAAGTAGTAGAAGAGGCTGGACGGTGAGAGCCTGGAGTTTGGCTTTGTGGGTTCTGACTGCGTTGCTCCCACTGGGCTCGGTGATGGGAGTTCATGTGCCTTCTTAAGGCGGTCGTCCCTAGGTGAGTGTTGGGCTTACCGCGACTTATGCATTGACTGCAAAGGCTGCAGATGGCAACACTATTGTCAGCAGCGGACACGTTAAAAAAAGCCCACACTGCGGAGCCATGTGCCGGAGTCCTGGGAGCGCCAGATGTGACCGTACATGGTTGATGGCTCGCTCTGAGTCCTGATACATTAGCAGTCTTGTTTGTCACTCGTGTGCAATGTAAGTTCTGCCTGCCTTTCCTCCCTATCTGCTGGTCCATCTCTCCCTCTGAACTCCCCTCCTGGTCCTCTCTTCTGGGCACCCACGTGACGTCCATAGACACATCATCATCTACGTCACCTTCCCCACCACTAACATTAGAGATCTCGGAGTAGGCAGAAACAGCGGGGACCAACATCCTTGGGCTGATCTGAGTACTGTCGTCAGACTGCTGAGTGGTGGTTGTTGCTACCTCCTCTTCCTGATCCAATGTCGAAAATGCCTGCGCATCAGAGAAGTCTTGTGATGGATCGGAAAATAATTCCTGTGACTCAAGCGGAGGGTATATGGTGGCGGTGGTGTTGGTGGTAGTGTCTTTGGGGGTGCACACAGCAGAGAGTGAAGAGGGTGCAGATAGAGAGGATGAGGAGGGTGCAGAAGAGTAAGGCTGAGTGAGCCAGTCAACCAAGTCTGGTGCGTCCTTTGACGTAATCGAACGCACCTTCTGCAACTTCCCACTTTGGCTCCGGCCTGGTGCTCCTGCCCTACCCCTACCACCCCTGCGGAAGGGCCTGCCTCTTCCTCTGTCTGTCATCTTTTTAAATGACCCTGTGACAAAAGGCTGTAGAGAAGGGCAGTATATGTGGAAGAAGGTATATAACACCCCGCTTCAAACTGTCGTTTTCGGGGGCCACTGGTCTATCACAGCAGTTATAATACTTTTTTCTAATTGCGTTTGTCACTCTTTGTAGTATCGCTGCAGAACCTCTCAGCAGTCACAATGCTGCACAGTAGAAATGCACTATACTATTCTTCCTATATGTGAAAGTTTTTTATGCGTGTATTAGACCCCTATATACTGCACACCAAATAGTACACACCTATACCAGTCCTTAAAATGAACTTTTGGGGAGCTTTATTGGTTAGCGATTTTAGTCGCTAGTCTGTGCCTGCGACACACAGCGGCAATTTCTACCTAAACCGAGAAAAGAGCTGCAGCACAACCGCTCAGAAGCTGTACAGTAGAAATGCTGCACAGTTGAAATGCACTATATATTATATAGTATAGTATATAGTATATATTATATAGTATGTTTGAAAGTTTTTTATGCGTGTATTAGACCCCTATATACTGCACACCAAATAGTACACACCTATACCAGTCCTTAAAATGAACTTTTGGGGAGCTTTATTGGTTAGCGATTTTAGTCGCTAGTCTGTGCCTGCGACACACAGCGGCAATTTCTACCTAAACTGAGAAAAGAGCTGCAGCAGAACCGCTCAGAAGCTGCACAGTAGAAATGCACTATACTATTCTTCCTAGAGTATTTTATGCGTGTAGTACACCCCTATTTACTGCACACAAAATAGTACACCTATACCAGTCCGTAAAAGGACTTTTGTGGACTGTACACCTATACCAGTCCTTAGAAGGACTTTTGTTTTAGTAGAGTCTGTCCCTGCTAGTACACACACAGCAACCTTCCTACACTGACTAAAGACAGCTGCAGAACCGCACTATACTATTCTTCCTAGAGTATTTTATGCGTGTAGTACACCCCTATTTACTGCACACAAAATAGTACACCTATACCAGTCCGTAAAAGGACTTTTGTGGACTGTACACCTATACCAGTCCTTAGAAGGACTTTTGTTTTAGTAGAGTCTGTCCCTGCTAGTACACACACAGCAACCTTCCTACACTGACTAAAGACAGCTGCAGAACCGCACTATACTATTCTTCCTAGAGTATTTTATGCGTGTAGTACACCCCTATTTACTGCACACAAAATAGTACACCTATACCAGTCCGTAAAAGGACTTTTGTGGACTGTACACCTATACCAGTCCTTAGAAGGACTTTTGTTTTAGTAGAGTCTGTCCCTGCTAGTACACACACAGCAACCTTCCTACACTGACTAAAGACAGCTGCAGAACCGCTCAGCACTGCAGTCCCAATGCTGCACAATTGAAATGAACTAAAAGTGTATTACACCCCTATACACTGCACACAAAACAATTGTACACCTATACCAGTCCTTAAAAGGACTTTTGTGGACCTAATAGCTAGGATTACAGTCTGTCCCTGCTCCACACAGCAACCTGTCCCTACGCTGACAAATAACAGAATGTAAAATGGCAGCCAGATCAGGTCTATTTATAAGGTAGGGGGTATGTCCATCTGCTGAAATGTCTCATTGGCTGTCCTGTACCACATGATGGATGTGTCATAGGTCAAAGTTCCACAATGTAAAAGATTCAGAATATGGTGGCCGCGAACCGGCCGCGAATAGCGCCATATGTCCGCCGGTTTCGCGAACCGCGAATGCGCAAAATTCGCCGCGAACTGACCGCGGGGCGAACCGCAAGGCCATCTCTAGTGCCAATATCTGAAAATTGATCACACCTGAAGTACTGACGGCCTATTTCATTTCTTGAGACCCTAACATGCCAGAAAAGTACAAATACCCCCCAAATTACCCCTTTTTGGAAAGAAGACATTCCAAGGTATTCAGAAAGAGGCATTGTGAGTTTTTTGAAGTTGTCATTTTTTCCCACAATTCTTTGCAAAATCAAGATTTTTTTTTTCTCTTTTTTTTTTTCCACAAAATTGTCATATTAGCAGGTTATTTCTCACACACAGCATATGCATTCCACAAATTACACCCCAAAACACATTCTGCTATTACTCCTGAGTATGGCGATACCACATGTGTGAGACTTTTACACAGCGTGGCCACATACAGAGGCCCAACATGCAGGGAGCACCTTCAGGCGTTCTGGAGCACCCAGGCCAATTCTGTCATTTCTCTCCTACATGTAAAAATCATCATTTGTTTGCTAGAAAATTACATAGAACCCCAAAACATTACATAGAACCCCAAAACATTATATATGTTTTTTTAGCAAAGACCTTAGAGAATATAATGGTGGTTGTTGCAACTTTTTATCTCGCACGATATTTGCGCAGCAATTTTTTTAACGCGTTATTTACGGAAAAAAAATGTTTTGTGCTTAAAAAAAAAAAAAACAGTAAAGTTAGTCCAATGCATAATGTGAAAGATGAAGTTCCGCCGAGTAAATAGATACCTAACATGTCACCCTTAAAAATTGCACACGCTCGTGGAATGGCGCCAAACTTCGCTACTTAAAAATCCTCATAGGCGACGCTTTAAATATTTTTACTGGTTACATGTTTTGAGTTACAGAGGAGGTCTAGGGCCAAAATTATTGCTCTCGCTCTAACGTTCGCAGAGATACCTCACATGTGTGGTTTGAAAACCGTTTTCATATGTGGGCGGGACTTACGTATGCGTTCACTTCTGTATACGAGCTCACGGGGACAGGGGCGTTTTCTTCATCAGGGAAAGAATTCTTCGGTCATCCACCACAGTTGTTTTCCGTGGTGTTCCGGGTCTTTTGGTGTTGCTGAGCTCACCCGTGCGTTCTTTCTTTTTAAGGATGTTCCAAACAGTTGATTTGGCCACACCTAATGTTTTTGCTACCTCTCTAATGGGTTTGTTTTGTTTTTTCAGCCTAATGATGGCTTGCTTCACTGATAGTGACAGCTCTTTGGATCTCATATTGAGAGTTGACAGCAACAGATTCCAAATGCAAATAGCAACTGAACTCTGGACCTTTTATCTGCTCCTTGTAAATGGGATAATGAGGGAATAACACACACCTGGCCATGGAACAGCTGAGCAGCCAATTGTCCCATTACTTTTGGTCCCTTAAAAAGTGGGAGGCACATATACAAACTGTTGTAATTCCTACACCGTTCACCTGATTTGGATGTAAATACCCTCAAATTAAAGCTGAAAGTCTGCAGTTAACACACATCGTGTTCAGTTCATTTCAAATCCATTGTGGTAGTGTATACAGCTAAAAAGATTAGAATTGTGTAGATGTCCCAATATTTATGGACCTGACATATATATATATATACTTACTGTATATATTATATATACATAAAACATATACATAGCCATAGATATACACACACATATATAACATGTTCTCTGCTCCTCATCTTAGCTATATAAATCTGTACACATGAGAGATCATCTGTGATCCTCCCACGGATCGCGGCTTTTCTCTCTTTCATAAATGAATTCTGAATGACGCTAAAATCGCGGCAAAAATACCATTAGGTGCCATTCATCCTTGATGGCACCCCAAACATTTTGCTGCAATTGTAGCGAGAATCTCGGCAAACTGTACAGGTAAAAAATGTGCCTGGCTCAGGACCAAAATGTGGTTCTTGTGATTCTTTGCTATGACAAACGTGCATAGGGCATCCCATTCAAGTCACTAGGATACACTTTACATGACACGCAGAATCGCATGAAAATCACCTGCACAAAATCGTGAGCAGGAACGCAAGTTTTCACTACGCAAAGTGCAAATGGGTCCTAAGAAGAAAAATCATTTATTTATCTCATTTTACAAATGTAAAAAAAAAGAAGCAAAATCAGGCAAACTCTGGCCAGTAAATTCAAAGAAACAATTTATCTTTAGAATGTAAGCTGGGCCCTCAGATTCCTTCCGTATTGTAACTGTACTGTCTGCCCTCACATTTGGAGATATAGAAATCTTTTATAATAATAATAATCAGTGTGAGAATGCAGTGTTGTTTGCTCAGGAATAAATCATTTGTAACATTGAACCAGACGGAGATTATTCTGTGAATGAAGCCGCACTAATGGTATCATAGTTTCACATTCCTTAAGAGTGTCTTCATTAATCTCGCCTTGGTGCAGTGTGTACGGCTTGAGAACAAAAAACGACAACCCTGACCCCCAAAAACAAAAATAGAAAAACTGAACTTATTTGTTAATTTAAGCATGTTTTTGGTGAATTGACTTATTTTGAGATATTCTGAGTTATTTAAAGGCAAAAATTTAAAGTATCTAAGCAGAACTCCAGGCAAAATAGTAGTGTAAATATAAATTTAGCCTTATGCCTCGTACACACGACCGGTTTTCCCATCGGGAAAACTGCCATGAGAGCTTTTGGCTGGGAAAACCGGCCGTGTGTATGCTCCATCGCAGTTTTTCCCGACAGGAAAACTGCTGGGAATCCCGGCGGGAAAACTGAGAACATGTTCTCTATTTTCCTGCCGGGATTCCCGGCGGTTTTTAAGGCGGCAGTTCTCCTATGGGGAAACACTGCAGTGGAGCATACACACGGCCGGGTTTCCCGACCAAAGCTCTCAAGGCAGTTTTCCTGCCGGGAAACCTGGCCGTGTGTAGGGGGAAAAAGCTACCGAGCAGGTTCTCGGTTTTCCCTGCGGTTTTCCCGGCGGACTTTTTACCACAGAGAAAACCGTACGTGTGTACTAGGCATTACTGCAACTGAACCAAACTGCCCACAGTGCATGCTGTTTCGGGACAGTATTGCGGCATTTAGGGGCTTAAAAGAGGAAACCTGACTGGATTGCTTTTCAGAGAAGTGGCAGTCCTTGCCACTAGTGTAAATGAGCCTGAGGTATTTTCCTAATTTCTGTAATACCTACTCATTCATTCAGACTGAAAAATATACTTATAGCTATACACAGGGCCATGGATAAGGGGGTACCATTGGTCCTCCTTTACGGAGCCCAGGCCCCATCATTTCAGCATGGTGGCCTGGGCAGCAGGAGGCATCGTATCGTGGAGAGGAGGGATTGGCTGGTGCAGTGGGAGGACAATTACAGGAACCAATCCCCTGTATGGGTCTCCCTGCAGCAGCTGAGAGCTGGATTCTTCTCCTCTCCCTCCCACTGGCTTTCAGCTGTTGCAGGGAGAGGCATACAGGGCATTGGTTCCTGTAATTGCCCCCCTCCGCACTGATCACCCCTTCTGTAAATGATCAAATCCCCCCTTCACCCTGCTGTCCGGGCCCCCCTGCATGCACCCCCTTTCCTCACAGCGCTGCCGGCTTCATCTCCTCTCCCTCTCACCAGCTTTAAGTTGCTGCAGGGGGGGGAAGTACAGGGAATCTGTTCTAGTAAATGCCCCCTCCACACCAATCCTGTAGATAACTTCCTTCCCACTGCTGCCCTATGTGTCCCTCCAGCAGTACTGATGGATTTCATCTTTTCCTCCTGCCAGCTGCTTCAGGATATGGGGGACAGCTTTCATAATAGAGAGTGGGTCAGGTAGGCTGTATTTGGCCCCATGATTTCTAACAACATCCCTGGCTATATATAGGCATGTGCACTTGGTGTGTTGGGTGTGCCTAGGGGGTGCAGATTCCCCCTGACGCTCAGGTCCCCCCCTGGGTTTCCCTGACCCCCTTACCTTTGCCGCTGCAGTGCTGCTGACTTCCCTTCTCTCCCGCCAGCTGCTGCTGTGGCAGGCACACAGGGGGATGTTTCAGGATGGAGAGAAAGGAAGTGGCCAGTAAATATGTAATTTACAGACCCCTTCCTTTTTTGAATGATCGCTACCAATAACTCACTGTGTTCATTCATAACTGAAGCATGGTAAACTGTATTTACTATGCTTCAGCTTGTGAATTAACAGGAATTAACCACTTCAGCTCTGGAAGATTTACCCCCCTTCATGACCAGGCAATTTTTTGCGATACGGCACTGCGTTACTTTAACAGACAATTGCGCGCCCGTGCAAAACTTTACCCAAAATAAATTAATGTCCCATTTTCCCCACAAATAGAGCTTTCTTTTTGTGGTATTTGATCACCTCTGCGTTTTTTCTTTTTGCGCTATTAACAAAAAAAATACCAACATTTTTGAGCAAAAAAATGTTTTTTTTTTTTACTTTCTGCTATGAAACACATCCAATAAAAAATAAATCAAAAATCGAATTTCTTCATCAGTTTAGGCCAATATGTATTCTTCTACATAGTTTTGGTAAAAAAAAATCCCAATAAGTGTATATTGATTGGCTTACGCAAAAGGTATAGCATCTACAATATACGGGATATTTTTATGGAAATTGTATTAATTTATTTATTCATTTTTACTAGTTATGACAGCGATCAGTGCCTTATAGCGGGACTGCAACATTGCGGTGAAAAAATCAGACACTAAGTGACACTTTTTGGGGACCAGTGACATTAATACAGTGATCAGTGCTAAAAAATATGCACTGTCACTGTACTAATGACACTGGTAGGGAAGGGCTTAACATCAGGGGCATTGAAAGGGTTAAATGTGTCCCTAAGAAGTGCTCTCAAACTGTGTGGGGGATGCTTGTACTGTGGGAAGACAGAGATGTGTGTTCTTAGCAGAAACCCGGGATCTCTGTCTTCCCTTGTCACAGAACGGCAATCTGCATCTGTCGGGAATGATCATCGGGTCCCGGTGGAAATCGATCTGCCGGACCTGCTGATTGGCTCCCACTGTGTCCAATCACAACGGGAGCTGGTTGCCGGTGGCAAACCCGGAAGTGAAGATCACGTACAGGTACGTGATTTTGCCTGAAGTCCCTTTCTGTGCAGCCTCAGCTGCACTAGACAGTGAATGAATGGGAAGTGCTCTGTGCTGAGTGGCTTGCTGTTAACCTGTTGCTGACCGCACCACGTATATGTACTGCGGGGCAGTCGGCAACAGGTTACAGGAAGCCACCCAGCACAGAGCACTTCCCATTCATTCACTGTCCAGTGCAGCTGAGGCTGCATAGAAAGGCACTGGGGAATCTGTCTATTTCTCTATCTCAAAAGTCATACATCAGGGGTCTGTTTAAACCTCTGATATTTCACCAAAGACCCCTAACGGGGCTACTAAAAATAAAACACATTTTTTTAGAAAATAATTCAAATTAAAAAAATAAAATACTGACAACATCCGCTGCTCTGCTGACAGCATCCTCTGTTCTACTGACACCATCCAGTGCTCTAATGACACTGTCCACTGCCCTACTGACACCATCCATGTTTAATACATGTGTAGCGCCCCTCTACTTTGCTATGTGCCTAAATTTAGGGGTTGCTCTGAGCTAGTAGCCAGGCTCAGACCGGTTTTATTGATCGGTTCTGTTATTTTGTTTCTTCAGGTGTTGTACTGGTGTGCAGTTCCCTGTGGCCTGTGGGTGGCACTGCCATGACAGCTCAGGGTTGAACCACTGGTGACAGTGCTGTGCCTTAGGGTGTCCTCTCTCGGCAGTAGTACAGTGGGCGTGGTCAACCTGCTGTACATGCAGGGAGAGGATACATAAGGGGCAGACGCTGCCTGGAGCGGGTTGTTGTTGGAGAGTTCCGGGGCTCTGGAGTTCGGGTCGCGTGACCTGGCCCTCCAGGCCAGGGGTGTGCATATGCATCGGTCCCAGGCACCTTTAGCCTGGGGCTGCAACTTCGCCATTGGGCCCAGCACCTTTAGCTGGGGCTCTTTTCTAAAAGGAGGAATCCCAGGGTGCCGCTGCGAGGGGACCCGCTCTAAGAAGAGGAGACCGGGGAGGACCTTTCTGAGGGACCGGTGAGAGTTTCACGTTGAAAGAGAGGCCCGGTAAACTTCTGGAGGGATTCCACTATTCATCTAAGGCCTTGTAATGTGCAGCAACTTGCACCTGTTCTTTAATTACAAGCGCTGAAAGGTTCGGGGCTCAGAGATTCTGTGGCAGAGGATCTCCCGATCGTATCTCCAAGGAAAACTTAAGTGAAGTAAAGTTCGTGCATCACTCCGGCTGCTAGGACCGTGAGAGGGGACTATCCAGGTGAGCAGAGTCCACTTGGGATTGAGTGGTGATATTAAGTGCCTGAACCTGCCTCCCTGTTCTTTTATTCTTCAACCCCAACTTTCCTATCCAGTTTTCAGCATAAAGAAAATAAACCTTCCTTCATTAAGGTTTAACCTTGTCTGGACATTGGCCTTATTGGTGCACCTACAACAGACTCTTCCCTACACTCTAGGGGTAAGAACCAGCCGAGGGAAGGTAATTCGCTGCGGGACCCAACAATTTCTGAACACCGCTTACCCTCTTATTCAAGAAGGAACCTGGGTATTGTGGTATGGTGTGTCCCGCCTTGAGGAGGTAAGGCCAGGGATCTGTGTGCTACATGTGGGGGCTCGAGTCTGGGATTCTGCAGCTACCCCCCCCAGAGGTTGGACTGTTTTTCGGCCATTGTGAAAGTTGGACTGCGCCACGCTTTATTGAAGAAAATGGAGGTACAGGACTGTGTTTGAGTTTTTCCAGGTGCGTAGTTCGTGGGCGTGTCCAGAACTAGGAAAAGCCTGTGAGCTGCGTGCAGAAAAGGAAAAGGGGGAGGAGCCTTGAAGAAAATGGAGGTACAGGACTGTGTTTGAGTTTTTTTTCAGGTACGTAGTTCGTGGGCGTGTCCAGAACTAGGAAAAGCCTCTGAGCTGCGTGCAGAAAAGGAAAAGGGGGAGGAGCCCCCACCAAGTGTGTGTTGCACGTGGTGTCTTTGGCGCCAAAGAGACAGTACGAGCCAAACCAGTGAAGAAGAAGCAACATGTCCGCTACTACTCCATGGATTCCAATTGCACCGGGACCCCGATTGTTCCCGACTACTTCAACCATGGATATCGCTTCCATCACTGCCCCCCTGATGGATACAGGGATCCGGCTCAAGCCCCGGGCCAGCTTCGCGCTCTATACCTGCAGGGATGCGGAGGGCCTGGGTGTGCTCTGTCCGAGTTGCCAAGGACTGGACGTGCAGATACGGCCATTCGGAAAATGCCTGACCCGTGGAGAGTTCTTGTTTGAAGTGGAACAACCCACCGAGTCACCCCGAGTTTTCCAGGTCAACTTCCTTACGGGGATGGTTACTTCTGAGGAAGGGAAACACGCCCCAGTGGCTGGGCCCACGTGCATCACTACGGCTGTAGCGGATGTAAAGGATGAAGTCCCAGCCACCGCAGAGCCAGCGACGGATGCTACAGCGGATGCTGCCTCCGTCACTACTGAGACGTCCATCCCACCTGCCAAGAGAAAAGTGGGCTACGTGGAAGCCTCCCGCAGCCGCGGTCGAGGTCAACCCCAGCGCCTGCCTGAACCGGAGATCCACGACTGGGGACGGTAAGGAGGCTGGAGACATTGTGGTGAAAAGTTTGCTGGGGAAGGGGAAGAAGCTCAGTGTCCTTACCATTGGGAATGCTTGGATATCCGACCCGCAGAAACTTTTAAAAGACAGTGAGTCTGTGTCCACTAGAGACTATCTGCCAGCGGAGGAGTATGACACCTCCGATTTGGAATCGTCTTCCGAAGTGGGGGATGATTTTGAGGTGGATGAACTGTTTGTCAAGAAGGGTTGGGACAGAATTCCGCTACCCTCACCCCGAAACACTAGAAAGGCTGAGGCTGGACGTGTGCCACTGCGGGCGCCTTTGCAAAAGCTTGAGGCAGTGAAAGTGCCTAGATCCCCGGACGCTATAGTTTTACCCGGGAGGGGAGACCGTGCAACCCTCCCTCACATTTCAAGGTTGCAGCGGCTCCTCAACAAGAAAGTGGCCGCCGAATAAGGCTGGGAATACCCCTATGTTCCCAGGGAACTTTTGGTCTTCGAACTTTTGTTTGAAATTGAGGCCTACTGTGAGAGGTTTAAAAGGAAAATCAACCAGCGCAAATATTAAAAACCTAAAACAGCAGCTGAGCACTGAGGGTCAAATTATCAAATCCCACAAAATTATATAAAAAGCAGCAGTGCAGCGCAAACACAAATGTACACAATTCTAAAACTAAGAGTCCATATGAAGAGAGTGGAAAATCTTCAGAAGTAAGATGAATAAAAACACCACCAAGTGTCCAGAGTGAAGAAAGAAGCAATTTTCAGGTGACTCTGTGACACCCTCCACCAATGGTAGCAATGGCAGCTCACCTCAACACATGGACCCCTGAGTGCATCAGTCAGGTCAATCAAGCATTCCCCACTAAGGGTAGTATAACCAGAAGCTCCGGGTCAGGGCGATGCGACACACACAGACTTGATCACTCAAACGTTGTTCATATAAGAGAATAAAGCAAATATCTAGTGCTCTCCGTTTTTAAAATGTATTTTAAAAGATAACGTGTAAAGGTTATACTTACAATCTGCAGCACTATTCCCCAGTGCAAGGGATCCACAGCAACAATAATGATCGTAAGAGACACGAGACAGCGTGTATGGACGCGGGTGACGTCACGATCCTAGATCACGTTCCGTACGCGTTACGTCCCCTATGGTAGGCGGGACTTCATCAGCAGTGACGGAGGTACGTGACTCACCCGCTTAAATGTAAAATCCTGCATCTCATCCGCCCCTAAAGGAGGGGCCGAAGAATAGCAACAATGCTGCTATAATATCTCTGCTGGTTCATGAGCAATCTGAATATTAAAATCATCTTAAATAGCTTCATTTGGCTAAAAAAGCTCATATCAGAAACAGAAGGATCGATTCAAAAAGAAAAAGAAAAAATCGTATCAAATATGTCATCCCGCATCCATACTTAGTCTTCATACATACACATACATCATCATAATGAACAACCCAACAATAATTAATACAAACATATGAAATAATACTCACATAAAAATTATCTATCTGAAATAAAACAATTTATGTCGATTTCGACATTGAGGCCTCCCGGCACCATAACCTTAGTTAAATTAATCCAATGGGATTCCCTCCGGCTAAGCTGCCTCATAAAGTTACCCCCTCTCCAATGTTTTATAACCCTCTCTATACCCCCACGTTTATGTGTATTATGAATAATAATGATAGAAATATAGAACTCACCTGGAATATTAGCACTAAAAGCATTATCTTTCTTGATTTGGAAATTAGTATAATTAACGGTCAGTTTCGTTTGTGCAATCATTTCAAGCCAACTGACCGAAATTCGTACATACCTCTAGAGAGCTGTCATCATAGATCATGGCTATGTAATATACCCAAAGGTCAATTCGTCAGACTGAGACGAAACTGTACGCAAGAGAAAGATTTTATATCACAATCCCAATCATTAGCATCTAGATTTAAGGAAAAGGGATACAACAAAGAGTCTCTTAGTAGAGAAATAGAGACAGTGCGGAACTATGATAGATCAGTACTGACTGCGGATAAAGTTAAAGAAGCCAGCGGAAATGGATCGCTTGTTGAGTGACCGTGATACTTATCAGATTCTCAACAGAGATCCTATGTTGACCTATAAAGATGAACTGCATGTTCTAATAGAGGAAGGAAAAAATAGAAATATTTTAAACAAAAAAGAAGCTCTTTACTTGGATCCATTGTTCTTTAGGACCCCAATTATATATTGTCTTCCTAAAATCCATAAGGATTTTATGGAGCCAAACCACCAGGCAGGCCTATCGTTAATGGAATCAAGTCTATTTCCTCTAGATTGGGTCAGACTCCTACGATCACCTTCCCAAATCATAATCAAATCATCAATGAAACGTTTATAACAAATCAGCTGGGGAGGACGATTTTTGAGGACCACTTCTTCCTCCCAGTGGGCCATAAATAAATTGGCCACACTGGGAGCAAAACGGGCCCCCATCGCAACACCTCTCGTTTGCAAAAAAATTTTACGTTGGTACCAAAAATAGTTCCTCGAAAGGCAGAATTCCAGACTTTTCAGGAGAAACCTCTGATTTTTTCTTGGGAGATCAGAAGATGATAAAGCCCACCGTACTGAGGATAATGCATCCTCATGTCCAATGATGGTATAAAGTGAACTTACGTCTGCAGTAACCAAAATGCTGGAAGATGAACATGATGCTGATTCGATGATTTAAATAACATGTTTTGTGTCTTTGAGGATTGCATCTGTTTTCGACACTAAAGGCTGCAGGAAACTGTCAATATACTGACCCAATCCAGAGGAAATAGACTTGATTCCATTACCGATAGGCCTGCCTGGTGGTTTGGCACTATCCTTATGGATTTTAGGAAGACAATATATAATTGGGGTCCTAAAGAACAATGGATCCAAGTAAAGAGCTTCTTTTTTGTTTAAAATATTTCTATTTTTTCCTTCCTCTATTAGAACATGCAGTTCATCTTTATAGGTCAACATAGGATCTCTGTTGAGAATCTGATAAGTATCAGGGTCACTCAACAAGCGATCCATTTCCGCTAGATAATCAGCTTTATTTAAAATAACAAGCCACCCCCCCCCTTGTCTGCAGGACGTATAATAATCTCCTTCCGTTTTTCTAAGGACTCCATCCCCTTTTTGATGAACTGAGGGTCAACTACTTTACGTATTTTCATTTTATCAAGATCATTGAATAATTTGTGTTTAAACACCTCAAGGAATTTATTATCCGCATTCAAAGGGTTAAAAGTAGATCTATTATGCAGATTAGAGTGAACGCCCACCTCTACTGTCAAGGGTCTACTTGAATTTGATAAAAAATATTTACGCATATTAAGATTCCTGACAAACTTGGGTATATTGACATAAGTGTGAAATTTATTAAGGTTGCGGACAGGAGCAAATTTTAGCCCTCTGTTCAACACCTTTAACTCATCCTCATTCAACACACAACTACTCAGGTTAAATATGCCAGCACCTATTGGGGTTTTGATTTTTTGTGGTCTCCTACCCCCTCTCCTTCCTCTCGTTCTTTTCTCTTTCGGGGGTGCCCATTCGTGGTTGGAGATGATTGGGATTGGTGCCTCCACCAATCCCCCGGATTCTGCTGGTAGACTGGTGGACCCCTCCCTGGGCCACTCTGCGCCCCCGAAAAATCCCCCCCATCCCTAGCTGAATGATATTGCAATGGGGAAATCTATTAGATACAGGTATTTGACCCCCACGTTGGACCTGCGGCCCCCCTTTATTATAATAACCATGATCAGGACCTCTGTCCTGCCTTTGGTTATCATTTCTCCGAGGTGATTGGTATTGTTGTTGATATTGTTGTTGATATTGTTGTTGGGGATTATTTCTCATCGGAGTATGGGGACCTCCTCTCCTACCCCTTCCCTGCCTACCTCTTTGGTTGTTTCCTCTCTGCGCTTGTGCGCCTCTTTGATTATAGGAGTCATATTCACTGTAATCATAACCATAGGTTGTAGCATTTCTCTGAATGGGTAGCGGTGTCTCCATAGAATCAGAAATATCTTGACTGGGAAGAGATTCTGAAACAGGCAGGCTGGGGGTATTCAGATTCTGCCACTTGAATATATTTCCACTGCTGAAATCATCATGATCCCTAATATATTTCTTCTTTTTCTTATTTTGTACTTCCAAATCCCACTTACTAAGTTTATTTTTTAACTCAATAGACAATCTCACTCTCTTTCTGAGGTTCTATGAGATTCCTGATGTCACGGATTTGTTTTTCCAAAATAATATTTTTCCTCTGCTTTCTTATAAGTAGGAATTCCAGCAGTTCTAAACCTTTTTTAACAAAAAAGTCCCTCCACTCATTCATGGATTCCTCATCCGTGAGGCCATCATTCGGCGGAACATCCCATCTAAGACGGCGGGGGACAAGTTTAGCACTTAAATACTGCTGAAATTATGTAATGTCCCACCATGTTTTGACATTCTTTTCAAAGATGTGTCCTAATTTCCTGAATGAATAAGCTAAATCATTAGCCTGTCCAGTGGGTGAGCTATGAGAAAATACTTCACCTAGCTTTACCTTTCTTTTTTCCAAATACTGGAAAACATCCATAAATGCAGCTGAAGTTGTGATAAATTGAAAACAGAAAATTTAAAAGGAAAATCAACCAGCGCAAATATTAAAAACCTAAAACAGCAGCTGAGCACTGAGGGTCAAATTATCAAATCCCACAAAAGTATATAAAAAGCAGAAGTGCAGCGCAAACACAAATGTACACAATTCTAAAACTAAAATAGAGTCCATATGAAGAGAAGTGGAAAATCTTCAGAGGTCAGATGAATAAAAACACCACTACTGTGAGAGGTGGTATGCTGACTTTGTTTGGGACCACCTGAAAGTACCTAATGCCTGTAGATACTTTGTGTGCTCAGCTGCTATGGCTGATCGTTTCAAAGGATGCCGGCAAGAATGGAACTATGGTCGGCACATACATGCAAACCGAGTGGTAGTTTGCAACAAGGAGTGAGAAGAGGCTGTGTACTCTATTGAAACTTTTGACACAAAATGGAAACTCCTTGTTTTGACGGATCCTAAGTTCTACACTTAAAAGACAGGACTTTATTTGCTGTGTTTTTCCTGCTTTAGAAGGTGGTGTGTGTAGCGCCCCTCTACTTTGAGGGGTGCTATGTGTCTAAATTTAGGGGTTGGTCTGAGCTAGTAGCCAGGCTCAGACCACTTTTATTGATAGGTTCTGTTATTTTGTTTCTTCAGGTGTTGTACTGGTGTGCAGTTCCCTGTGGCCTGTGGGTGGCACTGCCATGACAGGTCAGGGTTGAACCACTGGTGACAGTGCTGTGCCTTAGGGTGTCCTCCAGGCCAGGGGTGCGCGTATGCATCGGTCGCAGGCACCTTTAGCCTGGGGCTGCAACTTCGCCATTGGGCCCAGCACCTTTAGCTGGGGCTCATCTCTAAAATGAGGAATCCCAGGGTGCCCCTGAGAGGGGACCCGCTCTAAGAAGAGGAGACCGGGGGAGCACCTTTCTGAGGGACCGGTGAGAGTTTCACGGTGAAAGAGGGGCCCGGTAAACTTCTGGAGTGATTCCACTATTCATCTAAGGCAGTGGTTCTCAGCCTTTCTATTGCTGTGACCCCTGGATAAAATTTCCCACGTTGTGGGGACCCCCTAACAGTAAAATTATTCTCGTAGCATGGGTTGTCAGCACCCAAGGTAAGACAAGTCATTTGCGCCCCTAACCCACTGACATTTAGCGCTCCCTGAGTCCCTTCCACTCTTTCTTCTCCTTTCTTTCCCTTTTATCTCTCTCTATCCTAATTTCTTGTTTTTTTTCCCCATCCCTCTCTAGCCGTTTTTTTTCTTCTTTCTCTCACTTTTTCTTTGTTCCTCCCCCTCTTTTCCTCTCACTTCCATGTATTCTCTATTTTTATTCCTTCTCTTACTCCTTGGTGGGGGGAGTTGGGATGAGTGGCAGTGCTGGGGGGAGTTCTGATCAGCCAACTTGGGTGCTCTTGATCAAGGTCATCTGTTGATCTGAAAACTGTAGTGGGGACTTTTAATGGCAACTATAATCACAGGTAGTGTTACTCAATGTGTCTGTGTCTTCACTGTGTCTCTGACTTTGTGGTTTCTCGTAGCAGTGACTTATGCTGAAATCAGGAGATAGGGTCTCCTCCAGCCCCTCCCACTTCACATTACTCATCAGCCAGCTGACCTCTAGTCTCTGCCCCCCAACCATGCTGTAAACTAAATGAGCGGCTGTGAAGAAGCTGAGTGGGCGGCGGCCGTGGGCGAAGAAAGAAATATTATCGCTCTCCAAGTTTATGATCCCTTGTATAGCTCCCGCCCTACTCAAACTGACAGGTGCTGGCTCTGCTTAAGTCCATGTAGAAAGAAAAAATCATTGACTGCCGCACTCCATCAAAGGCGTCTTTATTGTGTAAAATCAATATAATCCAAAGTAATGCAGTCAAAATAAGAGTGGACAACAGGAAAACAAAATGGCTAACGCGTTTCACATAGTGAGATGCTTACTCATAGCATACTCATAGGCCCCAGGAACAGCCCAGCTGGGCGGCTGCGAAAACCTGGGAGAGCGGTGCGGGATTCAGGAACAGCCCAGGATTTGGTGACCCCTGGCAAATCGTCATTCGACCCCCAAGGGGGTCCCGGCCCCCAGGTTGAGAACCACTGATCTAAGGCCTTGTAATGTGCAGAAACTTGCGCCTGTTCTTTAATTACAAGCGCTGAGAGGTTCGGGGGTCAGAGATTCTGTGGCAGAGGATCTCCTGATCGTATCTCCAAGGAAAACTTAAGTGAAATAAAGTTAGTGCATCACTCCGGCTGCTAGGACCGTGAGAGGGGACTATCCGGGTGAGCAGAGTCCACTAGGGATTGAGTGGTGATATTAAGTGCCTGAACCTGCCTCCCTGTTCTTTTATTCTTCAACTCCAACATTCCTATCCAGTTTTCAGCATAAAGAAAATAAACCTTCCTTCATTAAGGTTTAACCTTGTCTGGACATTGGCCTTATTGGTGCACCTACAACAGACTCTTCCCTACACTCTAGGGGTAAGAACCAGCCAAGGGAAGGTAATTCGCTGCGGGACCCAACAATTTCTGAACACCGCTTACCCTCTTATTCAAGAAGGAACCTGAGCATTGTGGTACGGTGTGTCCCGCCTTGAGGAGGTAAGGCCAGGGATCTGTGTGCTACACATGTTAAAATGTTTATTTACAGTTATTCATAAGGGTGTTTGTGTGTGTATATATATATATATATATATACACACACACACACACACACAGTTAGGTCCATATATATTTGGACACAGGCACAATTTTAGTTTTTTTCAGGTATTTACCAAAACATATTCAAGCTATAGTTATATAATGGATATGGGCTAAAAGTACGCACTCTCAGGTTTAATTTGAGGGTATGTACATCCAAATCAGAGGAAGGGGTTAGGAATTACAGCTCTTAAGAATAGCTCCACCCCCCCCTTTTTCAAGGGACCAAAAGTAATTGGACAAACCCATTCACAACATCCAGTGAAGGACACTCTCCAGGAGGTGGGCGTATCATTGTCGAAGTCTACAATCAAGAGAAAACTTTACAAGAGGAGCAAATACAGAGGGTTCACCACAAGGTGCAAACCATTCATAAGCCTGAAGAATAGAAAGCCAGATTAGACTTTGCCAAAAAACATCTAAAAAAGCATTCTTTGGACAGATAAACTAAGATTAATCTGTACCAGAATGACGGGAAGAAAAAAGTTGGAGAAGGCTTGGAACAGCTCTTGATCCAAAGCACACAACATCATCTGTAAAACATGGTGGAGCTTGCAGTGTGATGGCATGGGCATGCATGGCTTTCAGTGGCACTGGGTCATTGGTGTTTATTGATGATGTGACAGAAGACAGCAGCAGCTGGATGAATTCTGAAATGTTTATACTGTCAGCCCAGATTCAGCCAAATGCAGAAAAGTTGATTGGACAGCGCTTCACAGTACAGATGGACAATGATCCAAAACACACTGCAAAAGCAATCCAGGAGCCTATGAAGGAAAAGAAGTGGAATATTCTGCAATGGCCGAGCCAATCACCTGATCTCAACCCAATTAAGCATACATTTTATTTGCTGAAGGCAAAACTAAAGGCAGAAAGACCCACAAACAAAGAACAACTGAAGACAGCTGCAGTTAGAGCCAGGCAAACATCAGAAAGGAGAGAACACAGTCTTTGGTAATGTCCGTGGGTTCCAGACTTTAGGCAGGCAGTAAAGGATTCTCAACCAAATATTAAAAATTAACATTTTATTAATGATTTTATTAATTTGTCCGATTAAATTTTTGCCTTTGAAAATGGGTGGGACAGTGTATAAAAAATGGTTACAGTTCCTAAAATTTGTACTTGATATTTATGTTTAACCCCTTGAATTAAAGCTGAAAGTCTGCACTTCAAATTAATTTGGATTGTTTCATTAAAATTTTTATCTGGTGGCACACAGAGCCAAAAGTATGAAAATTGTGCCTGTGTCCAAATTTATATGGACCTAACTGTACATGTGTGTTTGAGCATTGGGGTGCACGTTTATGTTGCTATTTTTTAGTGCTGCAACAGGAGAGCTGTGGCTCTCATTAAAGAAGCTGCATTATTGTTGCTCTAATCTCACCTTGCCTATTTGCAGAATGCTTTGTGTATTAGTATCACTTTAAGGCTACAGTATATCGAGAAAGGGTGCTTTGCTTTTGTCATCACTCTTAAGCTGGCCATATATCGATTAATATTTGGCCAGTTCAGCAGGAACCTGCCAAATTTGAATCAATATATGGCTGTTCCCGTTCAGGCTTGGTGGTATAGTTTTGCTCAATCAGTGCATGCAGCCAGATCATTGTATTCTGGTGGTAGGGAAGTCCTGCTCTTAGGATACAATGACACGAGGGGAGGATTTCTCCAACCACCTTGAATGTGTGAATGGAGAAAATGGTTCTGTTTTCTCATTCAGCCAGCTGGCTAAATGAAAAAAAATTGAGCTATACACGGTCAGCTTTATATATCTTCACAACACTACTATCTCATGGCCTTAAGTGCCTTGTCCTGTTGTTTGAAATTAAGACACAGACTAGTACCATGCTTTTTGGGCTTGCCCCAAGATCAAAGAATTTTGGAAAGCTGTGGTGTGATATCCTATGTATTCAACTACTTACCCCTCACACTGATTGGGCGCTCTTTGGAATGCTGGACTTCCCTGATATGTAGATGTCTAAGGGCTGTTAACTCATTCTTATTATCTCTCTGGTGGCTAAAAAGACTATTCTACATAAGTGGATTTATTCTGATCTCCTCTCTGTTTTGTTATTTCTTGAAAGATTGTTGTATGTATTTCACATGAAGGCCCCGTTAAACAAGGACACAAGTTTGAAAATGCTTTATTGTCTGGGAATCTTTTATAAAAACACTATATACTGATACTCAACAATCAATAGCACAATGCTTTTGATATTCCCAAAGGTATTTAACCAGACTAATAGACAATAATGGTTGGCACACAACTATCAGAAAAGGTAGAGGAGGGGTGTGTCCTGGATAATGACAGCACAGGCAACATTCCAGGGAAGTGGCAAAACTCTGCCACCCACTTTGGTCCTTTAAAACCTGTTTGTGGGGCCCTGAAAAGCTTCTTAACTGACCAGAGGCACATAGCACAGGCTGTATCCAAGATGATGGCGACAGCCAGCACTTGACACACTGCATCCGCCACAGTTTTTTAAGAAATACAGGCATTTTTTAAGCAGGACCTGGACTCTTTCAAAGCTGTGACTTCACAGCTCTGTCACAGAATGGGGGCATTGGGAATTAAACAGGAGAACATTACACACTCCCTGAAATTACTAAAAGAGCGCTCTCCTAGACAAGCTCTTATAACAAAATCCCTGCTTTTACTAATGGATGATCAGAAAAACAGAAGGTGTCCCAGAAGCTCTAAATCACAAACAATATTCAACCAAATTACAGTGACATATCCAACAACCCGAAATAAAATTTACAGGGCACATAGAGCACTGCACCCACTGTCTCAGGACACGAATAAACTGGGTAATATTTAATCTCCACAAATATACTGAAAAAGCAGCCATTATGGCCAAAATGTGCACACAACAGTTTATTGACTTTGATGGGATACAGCTAAGCTTTCCCCCTAATCTTTACAGATGCACTCTAATGCCAAGAAGAGCCTTTCGCCCCCTTCTGGACCAACTGTGCAGAAAGTGGATGCCCTATTACTGGGGGTATCCATTCTGCCTAACTGCTCAAACAAACAACAAAACCTTCCATCTCAAAGACTGAACCTGGACCTGCCATTCTTCATCGAACAACTATATCTGCCCAGGGACAAAGATTTCTAACTGGAGAGTGGTGGAGGACTTTGCCCTACCCAGCCAGAAAAAAACCTTGGAAAACCAGCAAGGCCAGACTGAAACAGCAGAATGCTCATTCTATCCAACCAAACCATCATTGGAAGTCACAGACTGATACACCTCATCAATGAATTCTGCACCTCACACTGAACTGAGGATGGGTGAGTTCCTTCATTGTCAATTTCCACACCACTAGTAGGCCTTGTACTTGTATGTAGCATTACTTCATATAGATGGGAGACCCCATCCTCATACTATCCAATTCTACTAAAACAAAACAAAACACTGCTCCAGGTCGGTCCACTCTTCCACCACTACTCACACAGTAGCAGGTGCTGGCCCTGTCTGCAACAGTCTTTATGGAACAAAGGAAAATCCGGTTAGCCTCACATCTAATAAAATCAGCTTTGTTTAATGATTCTTCAATGTAAAAACACTTCCACAAGACATTATGGGGAATACAGCAACTCCAATCCTACTCTTTATGGGAGGGCTCAGGGCCCATAAATACCCCTCTCAAAAGGAGTCTCCCTTGATTAGGCTTTTGAACTGATTTAATGTAGCCAGCTGATTTTTACCACTTTTCTTGCATGAGCCCCGGTCTGGAATAGCATCATCACTCTCCATCTAAAGCGTCACCAAGCACCAAGGAACACATACCCCCTGGATTTGCCTCCCTCCACAAAAGGCCTTGATTGGACCTCCTGAACTAATTTACCTATCCTCACAAACAGAACCACCTTAGACGAAACCAAATTAAATTTTCAATATCTGTGGTACATGCCTTGGCTAGTTTCTTACTGTGCACCCCCATTCACCAATTATTAAAACACGTTGTGTCCATGAAGGGGCATAGAAGCTGGGCTAGATGACATGTGATAGCTTGATGTGTGTTCCCAATAGGCTCTGCTCCACTTAATGGAATACATCTCATAAAGGGAAAGGGATCAACCCTTGGTGCACTTAGTGCTCTGCTCTTCTGAAGGGAAAACCTCTACTAAGGGCTCTGGATACTTCCACAGGCAAATATCTACTCTCCTTTGCAGCCCTGAAACATTTTTGCAAAGCAATCCAAAGTTTATACTTGGTGGATGGCTGGAAGTCAATGCACGCGCTGACTGGTGACTATAATTATTACACCAAAGTTCAAAAGACCATCTCCAGAATAGACCTCTTATATGTTGAACAATTTCATCTAGACCACCTGGAAAGGGCTACAATAGAACAAATTATGATCTCTGGTCACACACCCATGAAGATATCATATTTGTGATCTGTAAAGATCAGTTGTGTCGACAAAACCTCAATCTTTTGTATGATATGACCGGTAACAACTCCAAATTAAATCTATTTTCAGAGTAATGTCCCTGGGAGGTGTCTTAGAGCTCAATATGGGAGGGATCCAAAGCTGTCATACACAAGGAGCCTATTGCTCATGGTACCCATCTCAGAATATCAATACAATGGTAGAATCCTCATCAGCAATTAGTTCTAAAGAGAATCTTTCATTGTGTGTCTGTAGTTGTTCCAGTAAAATTGATTGTTTGATCAGAATAAACAGGCACAGGGATTACAAAAGTTCCTGTACTTGGAGCCCTGCTTTAACCGTTTGTTTACAATTGAAGTACACATGTAGTAGTACATTTTTATCCTTCCTTATAAATTTTTTTTTTCCAATCACAGTGTTGTAGCCTTAGGGATTCTGCATGTCACCAGCGCTACTGCTGTCAATATATCTTAACAAGATCGGGAATTGATAATTCCTTGGTGGTGATTTAATTCTCTCTCCAGAATAATAGTTAATTGCAGCAAACATTCCCCCCACCTGGTTCTCCTTGTTTATATCCCAAGATTCGACATTTTATAACATGGGTCCAGTGCTTTTATCAGCAGAGACACATCTGCTATGATCTCAGGGCACAAATGTCATAGTTTATAACTCATGTCAAGCTGCTGGTGTCTGTCGCTACTGATGAAAGATCTTAGCTGTACACATAAAGGCAGGATCACTGTTTGCCTATGACGCACTGCACCATTTTCGGCTCTGCAGCTGCAGACACCTGTTAATTAACTTTAAACCATACTGAGAACCAAATGTAATACTAAGAAATATAAGCATATTATAAGCAAAACCATATATTTGACAATGCCACATTTTTAGGCTTATTGAATTTAAATCATTGCAGTCTTGTTAAGGTCTTAAACAGTTACAAACACTTTGCCAAAGATGGTAAAGTTGCACAAGACAGGTTTTTCAGGGATTTTAACCTACATAATTCATCTCTTTATGCCAGGCAGAGGCGTTGCTAGGGGGGTGCGGGGGGTGCGGTCCGCACCCGGGTGACACCCGCTAGAGGGGTGACACCATCCCGACTCTTCCGAGGGTGAGGAAAAACCTGGTATTTTTTTTTTTTCAGCCTGACCCCGGTCACCCCGCTGGAAGAACACCTCCAGCACCGCGGCCACGCCTGGTGTGCGTGTTTCTCCTACTTCCTTCTCCGGGTCCTCCCTACTGAGCCAGTGAGCGTGTGCCTGTCACATCTCACACCGCCCGGGCGGCGCGGCTGCATGCTGTGACGCTGTCCCCATCTTTTCTCCAGACTCCCGGCCGGAAGAGGTGAATACAGTACAGGCGGGAGGGAAGTGAACGAGTGAAGGGTGACACTCGGCTTGCGAGGGGGTGTCCTGGTGTCCATCGCCGGCCCGAGCCCAAGGTGAGGTGTAGGTGGGGGGGTTTCCATGGTACCGGCAGGCCACCTGAGAGCTGGTGTGGGAGGACTCTCAGACAGTGTCTGGCGCCCTGTGCTAGTCTGATAACGAGGGAGGGGGGTGCAAGGTGGTCTGCTAGACACAGCTATATATAATATAGCTGTGTCCAGCCACCCCCTCCCCCCACCAGACCAGTACACTCAGCTACTGTGCCTAATACATCTAATATACCACCCCAGCCTGCTGTATACAACGCCAGCCTGCCCTGTACCACCCCAGCCTGCCCTGTGCCACCCCAGCCTGCCCCATACCCCTGCAGCCTGCCCTGTGCCACGCCAGCCTGCCCTGTACCACCCCAGCCTGCCCTGTGCTGCCCCATACCACCCCAGCCTGCTGTATACCACCCCAGCCTGCCCTGTGCCATGCCAGCCTGCCCTGTGCCACCCCAGCCTGCCCTATACCACCCCAGCCTGCCCTGTGCCACCGCCTGCTGTATACCACCCCAGCCTGCCCTGTGCCACCCCAGCCTGCCCCATACCACCCCAGCCTGCTGTATACAACCCCAGCCTGCCCTGTGCCACCCCAGCCTGCCCCATACCACCCCAGCCTGCTGTATACAACCCCAGCCTGCCCTATACCACCCCAGCCTGCCCTGTGCCACCCCAGCCTGCTGTATACAACCCCAGCCTGCCCTGTGCCACCCCAGCCTTCCCTGTGCCACCCCAGCCTGCCACATACCCCCACAGCCTGCCCTATACCACCCCAGCCTGCCCTGTGCCACCCCAGCCTGCCCCATACCCCCCAGCCTGCCCTATACCACCCCAGCCTGCCCTGTGCCACAGGAGCCTGCCCTGTACCACGCCAGCCTGCCCTGTGCCACCCCATCTTGCCCCATGCTACCCCAACCTGCCCCAACTTGCCCTATACTACCTCAACCAGTCCTATACCACCCCAACATGCCCTTTCCAACCCTAATTTTCCTGTACCACCCTAACTTTCCCTATACCACTCCAACCTGCTCCATACCGCCTTAACCTGCCCTGTAACACCCTAACCTGCCATATACCACCCCAACCTGCCACTATACGACCCTATACTACCCTAACCGGTTTGGGGTGCGCCCCGTGACTGTGTGCTGCCTGCATGGTGCTGGGCAGCCTAGACGGGGGGGGGGTGACACCATATTTTACCGCACCGGGTGACACCAACCCTAGTGACGCCACTGATGCCAGGCCTGTCAAACTGATGTATTTAAGATACCGTGGCCAGCTAGTGTAAGAATTTAAAGTGAATTTGTGCTTTGTCCATGCAGCATTTGCCATTAAACTGTGGAGAGTGACACGAAATATCCAGTACTTCCGGGTATGGGGAAGGGCAAGTGTACATGTCTCTAAGTTATATCCAAGTCTTGATTTGAAGCGTACACAGGGCTAACTTTCTTTACTCCTAATAGCTAAACAGAGCGGTGGGAAAGCGAAGGTAAAAAAAAAAGCTGCCTGTCGGGCCACTATTAACATAAACCCTGCTGTTTTTTTCAGCATGGACAAGGCACAGGTTCATTTTAAATTGAGTGATCCCCATTACGTCTATATTTCCTTTTATAATTTTGCTTTTGCAATTGATTAATTCAAAAAGGTTTTCTACACCATTTTTAGAGTTAAAATATTTAAAATAATAAAAAACAAAAATGTTTTCATCTAGCTAATGAAAAAAACTCTAGTATGTTTAAAATGTTTAATGATTATGCTACCCCACACTTAAAGCTTCCACTTCAAAATGTACATGTAGCAAAGTCTTTTACCTCTTTTGGTCTAATGAGAACCTCCAAGGCCAAAGATAGCTGACATCCTTAAACATGTGGTGGGTGGTGAGGCGTAGTGGGTGCAAAGATGGCGAAAGTCATTGGGCGCCAGGCACTTCATGGATGTAAAAGATGTTTTATTTCTTTTGACAGTCCTTTTTATATATTTTGGGGGAAGAGGGTTAGGGCCAGGACACCCTTAGATAGTTGCAAACTCAATTGGAAGACTCTGAGACTTCATTGTGATGTATCAGTTCTTTCAGCTCCACTATAACTGCTCCTTGTAGTTCTTCAATACTGAGCTCCTGGTCTCTCACTAGACCCTCTGATTCACTGACTCTGAATCCCTTGAGCTCCTCTAAGGTTTGCAGTGGTATCCCCTCAAGCGTCACCCCCCGCTTCTCTGCTGGGTCCCTAGCTTGTCACTCCAGATACTCCTCAAGCTTCACCCCTGCTAACCGGCTCGGTCCCTGGCTTGACACACAAGGCTGCTCTGCAAGCATCTCCTCCACTAGTTGGGTCCCGGATTTGATCACAGCCTGAAGTTTCCCGATTCTCCATGTGCCCTTCGGTGAAAATATGGTTCAGGTACTTGCTTCAGTTACTCACTGTGGTCCCTGGTAAAGGCGATTGGTCCCTTTGTGGCGACAGCTTCCCTTCTACCTTCAACCACTGACAGGTTCTCCGGCCGGCAGAACCGTCACTTTTGGTTAAACTGCAAGCCGCAATCCCAACCCTGCACTGCCCCCTTACTTCTGGATAGGCCCTCACACAGCCAGGCAGCCAGATGCCCCCAGGATAGGCCCAATCTCTGGCCTAGCAGCCCGGGGCAGATGACACACTTCCACCCAGACGGCAGTCCGAATGGCACAGAGCACAGGTCACCTGATCTCACCCAAATATATAGGCTCTCCCAGCAGGCCAAGGGATTAAAGAAAACCTCTGCCCATTAGGCTGGGACACCCACATACCCATAACCTGACCTTGGGTTGTCCTTCTCGTATCTAGTACCACCAAGTACCTGGCCACGTAGTGGTAGAAGAGAAAGTGCAACAAGGCCAAGCTTAGGGAGAAAGCAATAGATCCCTATCAATCGATCAAGATAACTACTCTTGGCAATTAAATTTATGAGGAGCTCCCTGATCAAACTCCAGAGTGCTACATACACTTGTAAATAAATTTAAGCTCCAAGCATACAGATAAATGCACAAAATAATTACACATATGAGATCTATTATAGATAACCACTTGCAGACCAAGCCTTTTTTGGCACTTTTTGTTTACAAGTTTAAATCAGTATTTTTTGCTAGAAAATTACTTAGAACCACCAAGAATTATGAAGGAGCCTTAGGGTAGTGGATTAGATCAAGAGACTTTCAAGTCAAAACGAGTCTCCAAGTTAAAGTAATTTAACAAGTTGCCGACCACCGCACGACGATGTACGTCGACAGAATGGCACAGGCAGGCACATTGGTGTTCAGGTACGTCCCTTTAAATTTGCCGCCCATTTGCCGCCCAGCGGGCGCCCGCCGCGTGTCTCGCGAGTGTGCTCGCGGGTCCCGGGAACTTGATGTTCCCGGGTGGCCCGCGATTGCGGTCGGCAACGGCAGAACAGGGGAATGCCTTTGTAAACAAGGCATTCCCCTATTCTGCCTAGTGACACTGTCACTGATGACTGTTCCCCGTGTTCGGGAACGGTCATCAGTGATGTGTCACGTGTAGCAACGTCCCCTAACAGTAAGAATCACTCCCTAGTACTGACTTAACCCCTTCAGCGCCATCTAGTGGTTAACCCCTTCACTGCCAGTGTAATTTTCACAGCAATCAGTGCATTTTAATAGCACTGATCCCTGTAAAAATTACAATGGTCCCAAAAATGTGTCAAAGGTGTCCGATGTGTCCACCGCAATGTCGCAGTCATGATAAAAATCACTGATCGCCACCATTACTAGTAAAAAATAAATTATTAATAAAAATGCCATAAAACTATCCCCTATTTTTTAGACGCTATAACTTTTGCGCAAACCGATCAATAAATGCTTATTGCGATTTATTTACCAAAAATATGTAGAAGAATACGTATCGGCCTAAACTGAGGGAAAAAAAGTTTTTTTTATATATTTTTGGGGAATATTTATTATAGCAAAAAGTTAAAAATATTGCATTTTTTTTAAAATTGTCGCTCTATTTGTCTTTATAGGGCAAAAAATAAAAACTGCAGAGGTGATCAAATACCACCAAAAGAAAGCTCTATTTGTGGGAAAAAAAAGGACGTCAATTTTATTTGGAGCCACGTCGCACGGCCGTGCAATTGTCAGTTAAAGCGACGCAGTGCCGAATCGCAAAAAGTGGCCTGGTCTTTGACCAGCGAAATGGTTAAGGAGCTTAAGTGGTTAAGGAGCTGAACAGAAGTCGAGTGAGTGTGTTAGAGTGGATGAGTACGGTCAAGGAGTTGAAATAGTGTACTAAAATATATAGTGCAGGTGCACAACGGAGATGAGAACATAAAACGATCAGAGAAAAAGTATCCCAAACATACAAATAATTGCGGGACTTTTTGCACATGGGTTCGCTGAATAAGCAAGCTCCCTAGATCTCACCGGATGAACAGGGTTATGTAACTGCCCGTCTGTAAAATGACCTGATTGGAATTGTCCAGGCCATAAAGACATGGGAGTGCTAGGAGGTGGCCAGTGAACCCATGATAGAACAGAAAAGCGGTGCCCAAATAGGGTAAATGTTTTCTAAACCAGTAACTGATAACAAGTTGTAAAAACATCACATGAACAACAGATGAGAAAGCTAATCTGAAATCGTTTACCCATATGTCTTAATACCATAGAGGCCATGAGGGCCATAGTGGGGGTAGATTCAGCGATAGCCGAAGCGGTTGTTGGAACTTGAGGATTTAAGGCATTTCGGGGGGTCCTTCCTTGGACTCTGTTGATCCAGGGGGCGTGAAATGGGTTGGGTTTTAGTAGGGAAATTTACATGAGCCTCCGGGTTCAGGGAGTGGAAAAAGTTTTCAGCATCTGATGGGTCATGGAAGGTGAGTTGGTCCCCGTTCAGTGACTTTAGCCGGAGTATGGCAGGGAATGCTAGAGTGAATTTGATTTGGTGCTAGAAGAGCTCTGAATATATTTGCTGGAAAGCTTTACGTTTTTTTAGACACGTCCACAAAGTAGTCAGCAAAGATCAGGATTTTTGCCCCATCAATCTGTAGAGGACCTCACTGAATTTTGTCAGTATAGTTGAGGTATTTACCAACAATTGGACGGGGGAGGTGCAGTCAGTAGTGGGGGCCCCCAAATGATGTGCTCATTCTACTATGCAGGGGGCGGAAAAACCCAAGGATTCCGGGATGCGCGAAGTGCAGAATTCCAAAATGGTAGGTGCCTGTAGAGATTCAGGGACTCCTATGAAGCGCAGGTTACTGTGCCGTGACCGATTTTCCAGCTCTTCTAGCTTCTGAATAATAAAATGATTGGTTTTGTCTTGTGATTCTTCAGTGGCTTGAGCCTTATAGAGCTCATCCTCTATGGTAGAGATCCTGTGCTCAGCTTCATTTAGTCTAAGATTATTCTCCCCCAGTTCTTTTTCTATCTGTAGCATGCCTGCCTGGACTGCCTTCTTCACTGATGCAGCGATGGTTGTGGTCAGGAGAGCAGCTACTGCTTGAGCAATATGCTCAGTGTGTGTGTCCTCGGGCAGAAGAGGAGGAGGGGCAGAGGCTGCACTAACATCTGTGTCTGCTGTGTCCGGCGGGCGCTGGGCATTGTGAGATCCCGTGCCACTCTTGTCCAGGAAGCAATCCATCGGATAGTGCGGAGCTATGCCGGGAATCAGCAGGCTGTGGAGGCTTTGTAAGCCAAATGTTTTGTGAGATCTGCAGGAGCCGTGAGAGGAGGTAGCTACTCCATGCGGTGCCGGAACCGGCAGTCAACAAGCATTATAAATATATATATATATATATATTGTGAGGGGGTTAGCTCGGCAACGGGTGTGTGTGACCCCCGAGATGGGCTCCCCACACAAAAACAGGCCCAGCAAACGGAGGTTGTGGTTTTCAAAATCAAAAAGGTGCGGTTTATTTTCTATTTACAGTGACAAAACACAGCAAAGCAAAAGAAACATAAACAAAATAAATCCTGGTCAACTTGACCTCTGACTAAACATACAGGTTTCCTAACTAACAACTGGGATCAGCCTAGTGCTGTCCTAGTCCCTAAGTCCCTGGTTTTAAATGTCCAAGCAAATAGCCACACAGGCTTTGTCTCACCGCACAGGGGTTCACTCTCCCTAGACAGTCCACACAGGTCTGGTTCCAGGCATGAGCTAACATCTAATGAAGCTGGGAGTTCTTATAGAGGCCTAAATGAGCTGACAGGCTTCAGCTGGTCTCATCAACTCCCTGTCTGCACGACGCCCCACACTCTCCCTAGAGGTATGAGTCATCCATGAGCCCACTATCCTCAGCTGGGCTTATACAACTCTCCACCTAGTTGTATAAGTCGGCGTAAAGCCTGAATCTGGGCGAAATATATCTACCCCCCTGGATGCAACCAGGTGACTTTACCTTCCTGCTGTCACATACCCCTCCCTCTTGTTTTAACCTCGGGGTTGGAACACCAGCAATCAGGCATTCATGTACTCGAGACAAAGCATCCACATTCCCCATTTGAACGCCAGGGCGATGCTTTACTGTGAAGTTGAATTCCTGGAGGGCCAGGAACCACCTATTCACTCTTCTATTTGTTTCCTTGTTTTGAGCCATCCACTTTAACGGAGCGTGATCCGTAACCAAGTCAAAGTGCCTACCTAGCAGGTAGTACCGAAGGGAATCTAGAGCCCACTTCACCGCTAAACACTCCTTTTCAACGGTGGCGTAATTTACCTCATGGGACTTCAACTTCCTGCTGAGGTAAATGACTGGGTGCTCTTCCCCGTTCCAGACCTGGGACAATACTGCTCCTAACCCCACATCTGACGCATCACTTTGTACGACAAAGTCTTTAGAGAAGTCGGGTGAGTACAACACTGGCTGGCTACATAAGGCTTGTTTCAAGAATTGGAATGCTGCCTCAGCCTCGGGGGTCCATTTAATCATGACCGACCCTTTCCCCTTCGTCAGGTTGGTTAGGGGCACAGCCTTAGAAGCAAAGTGGGGAATGAATCGCCGATAATACCCAGCGATTCCCAGAAAGGCTCGTACCTGCTTCTTGCTGTTGGGACGTGGCCAACTCTGGATGGCCTCGACTTTGTTGAGTTGGGGTTTTATTACTCCCCTCCCAATGGTGTACCCAAGATATTTGGCCTCCTCCTGCCCAATGGTACACTTCTTGGGGTTAGCCGTAACAGAGTCCAGGACTGCGTCAAACGGGACCTCAATGATGGGTAGAGGGACCAGCGGGCTACGGAAATGTGGCATCGGGGCCGACCTCTGACACACAGGGCAGGAGGAACAATAATTTTCTATGTCCTTCATCACCCCCGGCCAATAGAATCTCTGTAATACCCTCTCTCGGGTTTTCTCTGTCCCCAGATGACCTCCAAGAATGTGCCCATGGGCCAACTCCAACACCAACTTCCTGTAAGTTTTGGGCACCACAAGCTGCTCAACGGTTTCTTCTGCCCTTTTTGCCACCCGATACAGTAGGTCCTTCTCTACGCTGAAGTATGGGTAAGTGCAGGTATTATCTGGGTTCACTAACTCGCCATCTATTTTCACTACATTTTCCCGTGCCTTTATTAGGGCGGGGTCTTTCAACTGTTCTGTGGCAAAGTTTTCCCTGTGAACCTCAAGATCAGAAAACTCCACAGACGGTAGGTTTTCGTCTGAGGAGGTGGGCTCCTCTCCAGTTTCTTGAGTCTCCCCTGCCAATACTGATAAGGGAAATTCCGGAGAGTCCTCACCACTCTCAGGGGAGTTCTGGCTATCACATTCCTGGTACATAGGGGCACCAGTGGGGGGCTCAGGATCATCCCACAGTTCCCAGAACTTCGGAAAATCCCTTCCCACAATGGCGTCATGCGGTAACTGAGATACTAAGCCCACTGGATGAGAGAGGGTACCTTTGGGGGTCTCGAAACACACTGTAGTCACTGGATACTCTCGGGTGTCCCCATGCACACAAATAACAGCTACCTTGCTATTCCCAGAGACCTCTGTTTTAACTAACTCAGCCTTTATCAGGGTCACAAGGCTACCTGAATCCAACAATACCACAACATTTCTACCATTAACACACATTTTGCATAAATGTTTCTCAGTTCCTCGAATGGCAGTGCATGCGACTGTCGCACACAGCGACTGACGTCTGCCCGTCAGAAAGTCACACTGCATGGGTTCCTCCACAACCGGGCAATTGGCTGCAATATGTCCCGCTTGCCGGCAGCGGTAGCAAACGATCCTTCTTGCCGCCTCTTGAGCCGCTGATTTCCCAGGCTGTTCTCGCCAAACTTGGGGTAGAGCTCCCACCCTCTCACTCTCTCCACCCTCACCCCTTGGAATCCTCTTATCCGCCCCTGGGGATGGTCTGGTCTTAGGGTGGAAAGTCCGAGTGTCTCTGGAAGAGGCCGTCAGGTTCTCTGTAGCCAAGTATTTCTCCACACGATCCACAAGACCATCGGCCGTCTCTGGGTCTCCATGGCTTACCCACTTTTGGATGGCAGTAGGAAGAGCTCTCAAAAACCGATCCATTACAACACGTTCCACAATCTTTGGTGCGGACAAAGTCTCTGGCTGTAGCCACTTTCTGCTCAGGTGAATGAGATCATACATTTGAGACCTGGGGGTTTTTCCAAGCTGGAAAGTCCAGTTATGCACACGCTGAGCCCGGACAGCCTGGGTGACACCCAGCCTTGCCAATATTTCAGCTTTTAGCATCACATAGTCTTTTGCTTGGTTAGGCTCTAGGTCATAGTAAGCTTTCTGCGATTCACCAGTTAACAGAGGAGCCACCAGTCCAGCCCACTGCTCCTCAGGCCACTTTTCTCTTTCAGCGGTCCTTTCAAATGTGGTCAAAAATACCTCTGGATCATCCTCTCCAGTCATTTTTGTCAATAAACGACTCACCCCAAAGGACGCGGTATTAGTGGGACGGCTTTCCTCACTGGTCTGCGGACGTTGCTGCATTACTGCTTCCATCTGTTGTTGTAGTCTCTGCTCTTGCTTCTGCAACAGGTCTATGAAGCGGGTAGTGATGAGCCGAACACCCCCGGGTTCGGTTCGCACCAGAACCCGCGAACGGACCGAAAGTTCGAACGAACATTAGAACCCTATTAAATACAATGGATGCGAACGTTCGAATTCTAAAGTGCTAATTATAACAACTATTATGCATGTTATTGTCATAAATAGGGTTTGGGAACCCGGGTTGTGCACCAGGGGACATGTATCAATGCAAAAAGAAGTTTTAAAAACGGTCGTTTTTCGGGAGCAGTCATTTTAATGATGCATAAAGTGAAAAAAAAAAAGTCAAATATTCCTTTAAATATCGTACCTGGGGGGTGTCTAAAGTATGCCTGTGAAGTGCCACGTGTTTCCCGTGTTTAGAACTGTCCCTGCACAAAATGACACTTCTAAAGGAAAAAAAAGCCATTTAAAACTGCTTGCGGCTTTAATGTAATGTCTGGTCCCGGTAATATGGATGAAATTCTTTAAGAAAAATGGCATAGCTACCCCATGACCCCCCCCCTACCCCAGCCCATTACCAGCCCCTTTGGGTCTTGTATGGATATTAAGGGGAACCCCGCACATAAAATAAAAAAGGCCCTATATACTCTGAACAGCCGTATACAGGCGGTGCATACAAGACAGGGACTGTAGGTTTGTTCTTATGTAGAATCTGTTTGTAATTTTGAACAGGTACATTGTTGAAGTGTAGCTCCAGCCCAAAAATCTATTTTTAAACTTTTTGGGAAACATAGGTAAGGGTTATCACCCCTGTAACATTTGTTTTGCTGTCTGTGCCCCTGTTCCGAACATTTCACCTCACTTTCCGTCCCAATGACAACTGTTTTTGAAATGTGGTGTTTTTCTTGAAACAAGGATTGCTGATAAAGCATCAGTACAGATGAGACCCCTTTCTCCCATATTTATTCTTACAGGAGAGAATTTTCCTTTCTAGGGGTAGATTTCCTCTCACTTCCTGTTGTCTTCTTTCGTTTGCAAGTAGGAGTCGTTTGTAAGTTGGATGTTTGAAAGTAGGGACCTGCCGTATATACTCTGCAGAAATAGGCCCCTTAGTTGTTGGTGTTGGCACAACACTGTAAGCACTCAGTTACTCTTGGTTGGTGCTGGAACACCCTGCTGTCAACTATTATATCAGGAATTTTAATTACATATAATTGTTGAACAGTGGTAGTAAAAATTGGGGCTTTGATGGTGGTGCTGGTGCCACAACACTGTAAGCCCTCACAGTTACTCTTGGTGGGTGCAGCAATGGGCCCTGCTGTGAATTATTAGATCAAGAATTGTAATTACATGCCCCTTTTGAACAGGGGCTGAAAAATTGGGCCTTTCGTGGTGGTGGTGGTGGTGGCGTTGCCACAAGACTGTAAGCCCTCAGAGTTACTCTTGGTGGGTGCAGCAATGGACCCTGCTGTGAATTATTAGATCAAGAATTGTAATTGCATGCCCCTGTTGAACAGGGGCTGAAAAATTGGGCCTTAGGCACTGGTGGCACAACACTACAACCCCTCACAGATACTGTACTTGGAGCACAGCAATGAGCCCTGTTGCAAAGTATTGCTTCAAAAATTGTAATGACACGCCCCTGTTAAACAGGGGCTGAAAAATTGGGCCTTAGGCACTGGTGCCACAACACTCCAACCCCTCACAGATACTGTACTTGGAGCACAGCAATGAGCCCTATGGCAAATTATTGCTAAAAAAATTGTAATTACACGCCCCTGTAAAACAGGGGCTGAAAAATTGGGCCTTAGCCACTGGTGGCGGCACCCATAAACAAAAATGATCTTCCAAGCTATCATCATCAATCGTATCATTGAGGACTCGGAGGAGGAGGATAGCCAGTCAACATAACAGCACAGGCACTCAGCATCAGCATCAGTCTTGAAGGGATGTGACATGTTAAAATCAATTAGTCTGTTATATCAGCATCAGGTGTGTGGTAGCTGGTGGTGATCCAAGACTGGTTCATCTTGATGAAAGTCAGTCGATCAACCGAGTCGGTGGACAGGCGCACCCTGTGATCCGTGACAAATCCTCCAGCAGCACTGAATGTGCGTTCCGAAAGAACGCTGGATGCAGGACAGGCCAGTAGCTCAATTGCATACTGTGCAAGCTCTGGCCAGTGATCCATCCTCAAGACCCAGTAAGCCAGAGGATTTTCGGTGGGGAAGGTGTCCAAGTCTGACCTTGCCCCTAGATATTCCTGCACCATGTTTATCAGACGCTGGCGATGGTTGCTGGAACCGATCATACTTTGGGGCTGCGGACTAAAGAATTGTCTGAACGCATCGGTCAGACGGCCACCTTCCCCACCGCTCCTTCTTTGACTGGCCGAAGCCTCAGCAACTCGTTGTCCAGGACCAGGAGTTTGTAACCTCCCAGTCTCTGGGAACGCGTTGCACAGACCTTTCTGCAAGGCCTCCCGGAGTTGTCTCATCCTCTGCTCCCTCTGCGACGGTAACATAAGGTCCGCAACCTTACCCTTGTACCGTGGATCAAGGAGAGTGGCCAGCCAGTAATGGTCCCTCTCCTTGATCCGAAGAATACGAGGATCCTTCCGCAGACTTTGCAGGATCAGGGAGGCCATGCAGCGTAGGTTTGCTGAGGCATTCGCTCCGGAGTCCTCTGGGTCACTAAGGACGACATGATCCGCAGCCACCTCCTCCCAGCCACGTACAAGTCCACTGGTTTCTTGGGACTGTAAATCATCCCTAAAAGACTGCTGCTGATGATGCTGAGTGCCAGCCTCCACCTCCATGCTGACACAATCCTCCTCCTCCTCCTCCTCCTCCTCCTCTTCCTGTGCGATGGGTGGGACAGAAGGAACACTGTCTGGGTAAAGGGGGCCTTGAGAGGCAAGGAAGTCCTCCTCTTCCTGCCTCTGTTCTGCCTCAAGTGCCCTGTCCATTATTCCACGCAGCGTGTGCTCCAACAGGTGGACAAGAGGTACAGTGTCACTGATGCATGCACTGTCACTGCTCACCATCCTCGTGGCCTCCTCAAATGGTGCCAGGACAGTGCATGCATCCCTGATCATGCCCCACTGGCGTGGAGAAAAAAAACCAAGCTCCCCTGACCCTGTCCTGGTGCCGTAGTCGCACAGGTACTCATTGATGGCCCTCTGCTGCGTGTGCAGCCGCTGCAGCATGGCCAACGTTGAGTTCCACCTGGTGGGCATGTCACATATAAGGCGGTTCTTGGGCAGGTTCAACTCCTTTTGCAGCTCAGCCAGGCGAGCACTGGCATTATAAGATCTGCGGAAATGCACACAGACTTTCCTGGCCTGCCTCAGGACATCCTGTAAGCCCGGGTACCTGCCCAAGAACCGCTGCACCACCAGGTTAAGGACGTGAGCCACACAGGGCACATGGGTCAGTTGTCCCTGTCGGAGGGCGGAGAGGAGGTTGGTGCCATTGTCGCAAACCACCATTCCTGGCTTAAGCTGGCGTGGCGTCAACCACCTCTCGGCCTGGCCCTGCAGAGCAGACAGGACCTCTGCCCCAGTGTGGCTTCTGTCCCCCAAACACACCAGCGCAAGCACGGCATGGCATCTTTTTGCCTGCGTACTTGCGTAGCCCCGTGAACGGCTACGGAGCACCGCTGGTTCATAGGACAAACCACAGGAAGAGGCCATGGAGGAAGAAGAAGAGGAGGGGGTGGAGGAGAGAGGTGTGTCACAACCAGTAGTAGCATTTTGGAGGCGTGGCGGTGGAACAACCTCCAACACTACTGCACCTTGTCCTGCATCCTTCCCAGCTGCCAAAAGAGTGACCCAATGGGCCGTGAAAGAAAGGTAACGTCCCTGTCCATGCCTGCTGGACCATGAGTCAGCGGTAATATGCACCTTACCGCTGACCGCCCTGTCCAGCGAGGCCAAGACATTGCCTTCCACATGCCGGTAGAGAGCCGGAATAGCCTTCCGTGAGAAAAAGTGGCGTTTGGGAACCTGCCACTGAGGAACCGCACATTGCACAAACTCACGGAAGGGGGCCGAGTCTACCAACTGAAAAGGCAGCAGTTGAAGCGCTAGCAATTTAGCCAAGCTAGCATTCAACCGCTGGGCATGTGGATGGCTGGGAGTGAACTTCTTTCGACGGTCCAGCAGCTGGGGCAGGGAAATTTGCCTGCTAGAATCGGACGTTGGTGTACTGCTAGCAGAGTGGCCGCAAGTACTTGGCTGTGACACACCTAATTCTACACCTTCATTCCTCTCAGTGCATGTTTCAGAGAGGACTGAAGTTATAGTGGGGTTGGAGATCCCAGCTGATGCGGTGCAAGGAGAGGTCCGCTTTGTTCTTTGGTGTGGGTCTTTGAGGTAGGCTTGCCAACGAGCTGCATGGCAGGTCAACATATGTCTGGTCAGGCATGTGGTACCCAAGCGGCTGATGTTTTGGCCACGCGATATACGCTTGAGACATATGTTGCAAACAGCAGCTGTGCGATCTGATGCACTAGCCTCAAAAAAGGCCCACACCAAAGAACTTTTTGAATGACGGGCAGAGGCAGCGCCCTGCACAGGCGGAGCTCTGCGGTGTGATTCCGTCGGTGTACTGCCCTTACGCTGGCCACCAAAGGGCATCCTGCCTCGTTGGAGATGTGCCTCCTCCTCATCCTCCTCCTCCTCCTCTCTCCTATTAGGCACCCACGTGGAGTCAGTGACCTCATCATCACCTCCCTCCTCATCACTGGAGGCAATCTGGCAGTATGCTGCAGCTGCTGGAACATGACTGCCAGATTGGTGTCCTTCTTGAGCATCCCCTCTGTCTGCTCTCACGCTACTGCCTTCCTCTAGCTGGGTTTCATCATCAGACCCTTCGAAACGCTGGGCATCCTCCTGGAGCATGTACCCAACACTGTGCTGAAACAGTTCGGGGGACTCCTCAGGAGGAGGACATGGTGGGTCTAGGGAAGGAGTGACTGATGATGAGTCTGACATTGATACCAGGGAAGAGGACGCTTTGGCAGCTGCTTTTCCAGTACCCTGAGCCTGGGTGAGAGAGGATGAGGAGGAGGAGGAGGGCTTGGTCATCCACTCTACCAAGTCTTCGGCATGATGTGGCTCAACATGTCCAGCTGCCGAAAAGAAGGACAAGCGTGTCCCATGGCCATGTGCTGATGACAATGCACCGCGTCCACGACCAGCACTGTTGCCCCCAGGCACAGAGCCTGCTTGCCCTCTTTTATTGCCTCCTGACTGTCTGCCTCTCCTTGTTTGCCTTCCAGACATTCTAATAGATGGCCTGCAGGGAGATGGGAAAAAAGCAATAAGGGCTACCTTCAGGTGTCCTTCTCTGTCCCTTGAAACAAGGACTTTGACAGTGAAAGAAACTGACACACTCTCCCTACCTACAGTTTTCTGTCCCTAGAAAAAATGTTTTTTTTAAGCACAATTTAGCACAAGGAGAATTACCTCACTGTCCTTCCAGGTCCCTGGAAACAAGGACTTTGACAGTGAAAGAAACTGACACACTCTCCCTACCTACAGTTTTCTGTCCCTAGAAAAAATGTTTTTTTTAAGCACAATTTAGCACAAGGAGAATTACCTCACTGTCCTTCCAGGTCCCTGGAAACAAGGACTTTGACAGTGAAAGAAACTGACACACTCTCCCTACCTACAGTTTTCTGTCCCTAGAAAAAATGTTTTTTTTAAGCACAATTTAGCACAAGGAGAATTACCTCACTGTCCTTCCAGGTCCCTGGAAACAAGGACTTTGGCAGTGAAAGAAACTGACACACTCTCCCTACCTACAGTTTTCTGTCCCTAGAAAAAAAGTTTTTTTTTAAGCACAATTTAGCACAAGGAGAATTACCTCACTGTCCTTCCAGGTCCCTGGAAACAAGGACTTTGACAGTGAAAGAAACTGACACACTCTCCCTACCTACAGTTTTCTGTCCCTAGAAAAAATGTTTTTTTTAAGCACAATTTAGCACAAGGAGAATTACCTCACTGTCCTTCCAGGTCCCTGGAAACAAGGACTTTGACAGTGAAAGAAACTGACACACTCTCCCTACCTACAGTTTTCTGTCCCTAGAAAAAATGTTTTTTTTAAGCACAATATAGCACAAGCACAAAACACACTGACACTCTCCCTACCTATCCTTCTCTTTCCCTAAACTAAAGGAATCCAGGTTAAGCAAGAAAGAAATAAAAGTCACTGTCCCTGCCTATGCTGCTCTATCCCTGCTCCGGAACACACTACACTAGGCCGCCGTGCTGGCGGCCTTTTATAGTGTGGGGCGTGTACTAAACTCCCTCAGCAATAATTGGCCACAGGCATCCTGCCTGTGGCCAATCATTGCTCTCCTCGCTGCCGGCGCTGTGATTGGCCAAGCATGCGGGGTCACAGTGCATGCTTGGCCAATCACAGCGCCTGGATGACACTGCGATGGCGTAGTGCATTGTGGGCCGTTCGCGTCACTCGAATTTGGCGCGAACGGCCCAAATCGTTCGATCTTCGTCGAACGATCGAACAGCCGATGTTCGAGTCGAACGTATGTTCGACTCGAACACAAAGCTCATCCCTAGAAGCGGGCCTCAGATTGCTGCTGGGCTTGTTGCTGAGCCTCCAGACTCTGTTGCAAAGTTGCGTTTGTCTGCTGCTGGGCTGCAAGGCTCTGTTGATGAGCTTGCTGCTGGGCTGCAAAGTTCTTTTGCAAACCTGCATTTGTCTGCTGTTGATTGGCATTTGCTAGAGCCAGCTGCTTCAGTATCTCCTCCATGCTGGCTTAAAAAAAAAACTGCCACTGGTTCTCCACCAACTGTGAGGGGGTTAGCTCGGCAACGGGTGTGTGTGACCCCCGAGATGGGCTCCCCACACAAAAACAGGCCCAGCAAACGGAGGTTGTGGTTTTCAAAATCAAAAAGGTGCGGTTTATTTTCTATTTACAGTGACAAAACACAGCAAAGCAAAAGAAACATAAACAAAATAAATCCTGGTCAACTTGACCTCTGACTAAACATACAGGTTTCCTAACTAACAACTGGGATCAGCCTAGTGCTGTCCTAGTCCCTAAGTCCCTGGTTTTAAATGTCCAAGCAAATAGCCACACAGGCTTTGTCTCACCGCACAGGGGTTCACTCTCCCTAGACAGTCCACACAGGTCTGGTTCCAGGCATGAGCTAACATCTAATGAAGCTGGGAGTTCTTATAGAGGCCTAAATGAGCTGACAAGCTTCAGCTGGTCTCATCAACTCCCTGTCTGCACGACGCCCCACACTCTCCCTAGAGGTATGAGTCATCCATGAGCCCACTATCCTCAGCTGGGCTTATACAACTCTCCACCTAGTTGTATAAGTCGGCGTAAAGCCTGAATCTGGGCGAAATATATCTACCCCCCTGGATGCAACCAGGTGACTTTACCTTCCTGCTGTCACAATATATATATATATATATTGGCAGAGACCTTAGAGAATAAAATGGCAATCATTGCAATATTTTATGTCACTCTGTATTTGCGTAGCAGTTTTTCAAAAGCAATTTTTTTTTGTAAATAATACACTTTAAAGAATCTTAATGCAAAAAAACACAATATATAACCATTTTTGGTAAAATATAATAGAGGATGTTATGCTAAGTAAATAGATACCTAACATGTCATGTTTTAAAATTGCACACACGCGTGGAATGCCAAAAAACTACGATACTTAAAAATCTCCATGGGCAATGCTTTAAACATTTTGACAGGTTACTGTATAGAGTTACAGAGGATGTTACATAGTAGGCGAGGTTCATAAAAGACACAAGTTCATCAAGTCCAGCCTATGTGTGTGATTTTATGTCAGTATGTCACGTACCTGGTGAAAGAGTCTAGTATGCAGGGGGAGGCCTCCCTTACACCTCTGGCTCGAGGCCCCTGGTAGAAAAAACAGGAGGCGCAGGAGTGCAGAGTCGCACGAGAGCCTGGCAAGGTTGCTGGTAGACAAGCTGGACCGGAACTGGAACAGGAACTGGAACGGACCCAGGAACAGCTCTCAGACTGGAAACTGGAGCTCAGGCAGGTGCAGTCAGATGGACTGGAAGAGTGGATACACCAGTCCAAAGCAGGTGAACACTGGAGCAGGATCAGGTAAAAGCAGGTTTAGGCAACTGGCTGGCGGCAGGGTAGCAGACGGGGTAGACAGGAACGTGGCCTCAGGTACAGGCAGGTTCGGCAACAGGCTGGCAGCAAGGTAGCAGGAGGAGCAGGCAGGAACATAGTCAACACAGGCCGAGGTCAGATGCAGTCAGATAAGCAGGTACGGTCAAAAGCAAGCCAGGTAGGGTCAGCTGGAGCAGGATACAGGTAAACAAGAATCAGAGGTCTCAGGTAACGCTGTAGACCGAACAGCAAGGAGACCAGGCATCAGTCCCTTTAAATAGCCCCGTTTGGCGGCAAGAGACGTCACTGCGCGCTCCCGCGCGTGCCTGCGCATGCCTGTGCGCCGATACCGCGCATGCACGCACCAGCGTTTGGCGATGCACGGCTATAGCCATCTTGATTGCTGGCGTGCCCTTCCTGACACAGTATTACATTTTATATCCCTGTATGTTGTGGTCGTTCGGGTGCTTATCTAATAGTTTTTTGAAATTATCAATGCTCCCCGCTGAAACCACTAACTGTGGAAGAGAATTCCACATCTTAACCGCTCTTACCGTAGAGAACCCTCTACGCAGTTTAAGGTTAAAATGTTTTCCTTCTAATTTTAGTGAATGTCCGCGGGTCTTATTAATTTCCCTTTCGTGGAAAAGTTTTATCCCTATTGTGGGGTCACCAGTACAGTATTTGTACATTGAAATCATATCCCCTCTCAAGCGTCTCCTCTCATTTACATTTAGGAACTGGTGAGCCTTGGATGAATACGGGGTTCCTTCCACTCAGTCAATGTCTGGATAATTTAAATCCCCCATTATATTCCTATTCTTGCCGCTAATCCAAATTGTGATAGGATGTCCGCCTCCTCCCTCTGGTTATGGGGCCTATAGCATACTCCCAGCATTACTTTCCCCTTAGTTTCCTCCCTTTGTAGCTCTACCCATAAGGATTCCACCTCCTCCCTTGCTCCCTTAGTGATGTCATCTATCACATTCACTTGTACATTGAAGTAAATGATACAATAAATAAATATTCCGAAGGTGGTTACGGATTCCCTCTATTTATTGCATATATGTATTAATTTGTCTATACCTATAATTAGCTACTCTATTAAGACTCTGATAAGCACAATGATATAAGGTTAGCCATGAAAATAAACACACTGCTTAGTAAAACAATATCTTTCATTTATTTCCCAAGAAAATAGGAATATGCTAACATGGAAATACTATATAGAATTATACAGAGTACAGAGTATATGACAAAAGAACATCAGATACTTATTACAATGCTGTCCTCAAGATATTGTTTTGTCAGCTGGGCTCAGGATGGTAAAACAGCCAGAGCCATGAGGCTCACAGAAGCAGGCCAAAAGCCAAAAGGGACGATTTCCCTTCTGTGTGTACTTTTTACACATTCATTCACACCCGCTCGTAACCACCCCCACTTGCCTCCTGTCCAATAAGATATTGCCAAGAGGAAGTCCTTTTAATATATTATATTTCTGTGTGTCCTGATGTATTGGCATTTGGGGGCAGCATTGTCCATTTATCATGTCTATGTGCCCTGGGCCATCTTCAGTGTTAGCTAGCCCTTGTTCTCTTTGAAGCCTGTAATCACGCATATCACACCAGGGGGGCAGGAGCCAAGCTCTTGTTCTACAAAGCTTTGAAGTGCAATTTGTTACATTACAACTTGTGGCAATCTGCCTGTATCAACCAGGAAGTGAAATTCCAGAAATATGATATTAAACCATGTTGCATTCCAACATAAGCCGCTTTGCGCCTAAAGATCGCATATCACCCTTCTTCAGACACAGCTCCTATGGAACAGTCCATAACTATCTTAACGTGTTGCACTTCCCAACATGTCTTCAGAAACCGTTCCTATGGAACAGTCCATAACTGTCTTAACATGTTGTGCTTCCCAACATGTGCTTCAGAAACAGCTCCTATGGAAAACTCCATAACAGGCTTAACGTGTTGTGCTTCCCAACATACATCATTCTGGGTCTAGCGCTAAAATTATTGCTCTTGCGCTAATGTTCGCAGCAAAACCTCACATGTGTGGTGCAAGCATCATTTATATATTTGTGCATTTGCTTCTGCGTGTGAGCATGGAGGAATGGAGCACTTTGCAGTTTTTTTTCGTATTTATTTTATTTTTATACTGTCCCTTTTAATTTTTTTAATGTTTTTTATTACTTTTATTATTAATTACAAAGAATGTAAGCATCCCTTGTAATAGAAATAAGGGATGACAGGTCTTCTTTATAGAGAGATCTGAAGTCAATAAGACCCCAAATCTCTCCTCTACCTTTTAAAAGTGCAAGATAATAAAAAATTTGACCTTTACTTTAAAAAAAAGCACAAAGCAAAAACATAAGAATAGGAAGAAAAAACTGTGCTACCAGGGGGAATTGATACTATATATAGGCAGCAGCTATAAGTGAGATAACACCAAGATCATAATTGGAAAATAAAAAAGTAAAAAACTGCGCCAACCATAGAAAATAAATTCAAATTAAAAATAGAATCCAATAAATTTGATTATTTGAGCAAATTCTTATTTGACAAAAAGATAGCCCACTCAGTCTGGCGCCGAGTAATAGTCTGTAGGTATATCACAGTTCTTATTATTGAAAAGAGATGGCACCACAGTGACTTCTTAAAACATATGTGAAATCCACCACCCAATAACAAAGCCGCTTACCAGAAGGCAAGCGTAATAAAGCAGTCGGCTATAGCCCAGCCACAGCCTTTAGTTCCGGGAAGGATATTCCTCATATGGGACGGAAGCTCACAGACCCGGGTTTCTCCACACTCGTGCAAATACATCCGCAAACGCAGGTATAAAAGAAAGAAGGAGGAGGACCATAGTGTAACTCCGTATGGATAGATTTATTTAAAAATAGTAAGTTATGCTTACAACATGAACGATAAAAACAGCAAATATAGATGTGCCGGCCGGCATAACGTGATCCCTTACTCCTCAGTTCAGCGTGGTGACGTCACTGCGCGTCCTCCCATATGCATTTCGTCATCAAACAGACGCTCTCAATTGGAATAGGGCACCGCAGTGATTCACCATACTAATATACACCAGACCTCGTTGTGAAGTGCGCGGAACAGCCATGTTGTTTAAGGGCAAAAATGCCATTAGTTAATACCGTCTGGTATCCATTACAACCAATCCGATAGAGAGAATTCTTAAACATTGAATTTAAAAGACTACTCTTAGTTTGGACAGTACATGACCCAGATCTGAATGGGTGGAAAGTTGGAGATTGAGATTCCGTCTCGGGATATACATTACCCAAAAGAAGGCTGTTATGGGAATAGTAAACATTGTTATGCATCGTGTATGCATATAACCTTATAAATAATACAGTTAATCAAAAAATATATTAAATCCGGAGTTCCCACGTAGTTAGACACCAAAGTCAGAAACTCTCACATGACACCTAGTGGGGTGAATATGAATCACAGTGAATATTATAAATTATTAAGTGAACAAAAACCGTGATGATAAATTCACATTGATGACAACAATATATAAATAGGAATGACTCCCAGTGATGTTTAACGTGCAGGGCAATAATGGCCATAATTAATAGAAAATGAAATGAAAATATAAGAATGTATAAAAACTATAAAAAATACAAAAAAATGTAATAAAAATATATAATTACTATAAATTATATATGAGAATAAGTTGCATTTAGTGTAAGTATCTACAAAAAATTGTGTAATTAAATTGGTCAAAATGATTTGTAAACATATTATATTACCAAATTGGCGATTGGTGATGCCTACCTGTGCATAACACGAGTTTACATATTAACTGGTTCATGCATTGTTGATAAAAGCATTAATGTCAGTCTCTATATTTCACCCATAGGGGGTATACGTTTTTAAGCGATGAATCCAGGCCATTTCCAGCCTTGAAATTTCTCTGACCAAATGGTTCCCCCTCCAATTGGGTTTGAATTTATCAATCCCTAGAAAAAAAGAGTATTTGAGGGGTAATGCTTAGAGACAGAGTGATTCTTAAATCCCACCAGGATATTAGAGATGTGCTGCTCATTGAGCCGTACCTGCAGTGGGCTTTTGGTACGTCCCACATACTGCAGGCTACAAGGGCACTGCAGTAGGTAGACAACCCCAGTAGTGGCACATGTAATACAGGGTTTTATAGTATGATGTAAACCCGTAGCGGTGGAAGTAAATGAGGTAGTACGTCTCTGAGAATTTGAGTTCAGAGAACAAACCCTACACCGTCTTCATTTATAATACCCTGTAAGCTGTTCAAAAAAAAACTGCCAGTACTGGGGGATCCAAAACACCAGGGGCTATACCGCTTTTTAAGGATTGTACACCCTTAAAAATTATCCTTGGTTTTTCTGGCAATACATCCTTCAAAATATTGTCATTGGTCACAATATGCCAATGTTTGCCAACAAGCAGTTTAATGGCTTTATGTTGTATTGAGTAAAAGGTAATAAAGGGTACACCCAATGGGAACTGGCCAGCATCACGCGGTCCCCGCTCCACCAAGAGATCCTCCCTATCAGTGGCTTTAACTGAATCTAATGATTCTTGCAGGGAATCCATCCTATATCCCTTCTCCAAGAAACGACTTGTTAGTACTTCTGCTTGTTGCAAAAATTCCTGGGTATCAGAGCAGTTCCTCTGAAGCCTTAAATATTGGCTCTTTGGAACCGCTCTAAGCCAGGAATCATGATGACAACTGTCAACAGGTATAAAGGAATTTCTATCTGTTTCTTTGAAAAACGTGGAGGTCATAAATTGATCACCCCTGATGGAAATCCTTAGGTCCAAATATTGAACCTCGGACTGGCTAGCAACATATTTAAGTTGTATGCCCCTCTGATTTTGATTCAAAGAGGCCATAAACTCAATCAGAGCTTGGTGTTGGCCATCCCATAGGAGGAGGATGTCATCAATATACCTGGCCCAAAAGGCCACCTGAGGCACATTTCTGGAATAGATGACATCCTCCTCCCACCTAGCCATAAAAAGATTGGCCAGGCTTGGGGCATATTTGGCTCCCATGGGAACTCCCGTGTCCTGTCTGTAGAAGTTGCCATCAAACCAAGAATAGTTTGAGGTTGCAGCAAATCTCAGGAGGGACATAAGAAACTCAATCTGTTTGAACGGGAGACCAGAATCCCGTTCTAAATGAAATTGTACCGCCTCAAACCCTAAGTCATGGGGGATGATGGTATACAGAGACGTGACGTCAACTGTTACCAACCACATACCCTCCCTTGGGGAGATTCCAGATAACAAGTTAATGATGTGTCTTGAATCTTTGGCATAGGAAGGTATTCTCTGCACAAGGGGCTGTAGAAACAAATCAATATATCTGCCCACCCGGGACGTGATGGAATCAATCCCACTCACTATGGGCAGTCCCGGGGGACAGATAGGATCCTTATGTAGTTTAGGTAAATAATAAATAGTGGGTGTATGAGAAGCCTTAGGTATCAAATATAACCTCTCTTTGGGGGTGAGAATTCCTTCATAGAATCCTCTAGCAACCAATACTTCCAGCTCCCTAACGTATTTAGCCTTAGGGTCGGAAGACAGCAGAGTATAAGTATTGGTGTCATCCACAATGTTATGCATCTCTGCTAAATAATCCTTTCTGTCTAAAATAACAATCCCCCCCCCCCCCTTGTCGGCTGGTCTTATAACCAGTTCCTTGTTGTTACAAAGGCAATCAAGGCCATCCTGTAAGGTCTTATTAAGCCTCGCCTTTTTCACTTCCAACAGATCTAGATCCCTCAACAAAACATCACGAAAACTGTTGAGGGAAGGTGCCAAAATACCTGGGGGATTGAAAAGGGATGCGTTGGATAGCCCGGAGTGGACATAATCATTTGGTGCTGTCCGGTCAGTGAATGAAACACCAGCCATGTACCGTTTATATTTAACTTTCTAATGAACTTGTGAATATCCATATAAGTGTGGAATTTATCTAAGCCCTTTGGTGGCGCAAATTTAAGGCCTTTATCAAGGATATGTTTCTCAGATTCAGTGAGTACTTTAGTATGTAGGTTAAAAATGCCCTGTCCTGTTACATTTTGGGCCATTTTAGCTGCTCTTGACCGCCTCCCCCTCTGGTTCCTCTCCTCTTTCTCCTAACCTTTTTACCCCTTGTGTAGGTTTGTGAAAACCCCAATTGGTCTGCCCATTTGGCACTACAGGGCCTCAAGGGTTTTGGGGTCTAGAGTAGGACGGATGGGGAGATGGGGCCTGATTGGGTCCAATATTTTGTCGGAAATAATGGGAACCATTAAACGCGTAATCCGTGTCCGGACCATCCCCATACCTTAATGGAAAAAAGGAATTATGTACGGGGACGTTGTAGTCCCATCCTAAAGATCCATCTGGTTGGTAGTAGGAGGGGGATTGGGGATCAAAATCCCCACTGGGGTCTTGTCTACAACCTTCCAAGTGGTCAATATAGGAACCTCCACCCCTTTGGTTCCTATGGCCCCATCCTCTGCCACAAGGATTTTGCCCTCTCTGCTTAGATGGTGGACCTTGATAATATGATCCTGTATCCGTACTCGATGTCTGCCCCGGTCTAGGGGGCCAGAAAGGTCTACCCTGATTAGGTTGCAGCGGGCCACCTCTAGAGCCACCAAATCCCCTTCTAGGTGACTGATAGGGGTGGTGACCATTTGTTCTATTGGGCACACTACGTTTTGGGCCCACAGGGGCTGTTGGCAATTGGCTCCTATTGTTCAAACCAGGGTCCACTGGAACCAAAATTTCCATTTCGCCAGTGTTAGTCATGGCTTGTTCTTCCAAAAGTGTTTTCTGCCAATTAAAAACTATATTGCCATGACAATCCGCAAGGTCCCTATTATATTTTTTCTTTTTCTTAACTCGTTGGTCTTTATCCTCTTTCTCAAGTGTTTTGAGGAGGCCCTGAGATTTCTCTCTATATTCCTCACTTTCCCTGACTGGGTTCAATTTTTCTCGGATAAGTTTGATTTCTTCATCCAATTTTACCAGCTTGGTAGCTTTCCTCTCAACTAAAAAACGGAGGAAAGATAACCCCGCCTGGTTAAAATATTTGAACCAGTTTTCTAGGTCAGTGTCACCTTTTTTGGGGGCCACATCCCATTGAAGGCTTCTAGGGACCATGGTTTGTTTGATGTAGGTCTCAAGGTAGGCGATATCCCACTTGGTATGATTCTCGGATATCATGAGATTTTTTAATCTAGTGAAAATCCCACCTAGATCCCCCTCCTCATCTTTATAGGATTCAAACACCCTTTCAAGGTTAACCACTTTTGTGGCCCTAAAATCAAATACATCCATTTCAGGTTTATGCTAATAATGAAAAGCAATACAATACAAAAGCAGCAGCAGTAATTATATCAGAAAAGCATATAGGAAGAAAAAAACTGCGCTACCAGGGGGAATTGATACTAAATATAGGCAGCAGCTATAAGTGAGATAACACCAAGAGCATAATTGGAAAAGAAAAAAGAAAAAACTGCGCCAACCATAGAAAATAAATTAAAATTAAAACTAGAATCCAATAAATTAGATTATTTGAGCAAAATAGGATTTTTTACTCACCGTAAAATCCTTTTCTCTGAGTCCATGGACCGACACAGCTTCTCTATTGACAAAGTGGGTATTATCAGTTAATTAGGAGTGACTAGGCAGAAAACTTGCAAACAGTGTTGCATCACACCTTCTGGGTATATCCTCTCAGTCTGCATCTTGCAGATCAGTTCGTCAAAAAGCAGTACAAACTTAAAAGGAGGGGTGAAAAGGATTTTACGGTGAGTAAAAAATCCTATTTACTCTTTCGTCCATGGACCGACACAGCTTCTCTATTGACAAAGTGGGACGTCCCAAAGCAGTGTCAGAGAAAAAACGAGGGGTGGTAACAGCATAAAAATAAACTTCACCCCAAACACAAAACAGCACTCCTCCAGCGGAGGAGTTGCAACTCTAAACAGCCGCCTGCAAAACCTTGCGGCCGAAAGAGGCATCCGAAGATGCACCTACATCAACTTTGTAGAATTTTGTGAAAGTGTGAGCGGATGACCAAGTCGCCACTTTACATAATTGGGAAACAGACGCTTGATGTCGGAAAGCCCAAGAGGCACCTATTGCCCTAGTCGAATGCGCCATGACCGGAAAGGGTGGCGCTTGACCCTTTAAGGCGTAAGCCTGGATTACTATCTGTCGGATCCACCTAGAGATGGTGGCCGACGAGACTGCTTGGCCCTTCTTGGGACCAGCCACCATAACAAACAGTGAGTCTGACTTCCGGAACAGGGAAGTAGCAGATAGGTATACTCTCAAAGCTCGGACAACGTCCAAGGAATGCAACGCTGACTCCTTAGGATTCGAGGGATGAGGACACAAGGATGGAAGTACAATGTCTTCGTTGAGATGAAAAGCCGGAACGACCTTCGGAAGAAAGGAACGCTGCGGCCGCAGCACCACCTTATCCTTGTGGAAAATCAAATAGGGAGCCTTGCAGGACAAGGCTGCCAGCTCAGAGACTCATCTAACTGACGTAACAGCCACCAAAAGACCACTTTCTGAGAAAGTGTAAACAGGGGAATATCTCTAATATTCTCAAACGGTGCCTTCTGAAGCACCGAGAGGACCAGGTTCAAGTCCCATGGAGGTAGCGGGGGATGGACCAGAGGGGCCACATGTCGAACCCCCTGCTTAAATGTACTCACGAGAGAGTGAGCCGCCAGGGGTCGCTGAAAAAAGACAGCCAGGGCAGATATCTGTCCCTTAATCGTACTTAAGGCAAGCCTTTGGTCCACCCCATGCTGTAAAAACAGCAGGATTCTGGAAACCAAATAAGTACGCGGATGCCATTTAATTTCCTCACACATGGAGATGTAGGCCTTCCAAGTGCGGTGATAAACCTTCCTAGAGGACAGTTTCCGAGCACTTCTCATAGTAGAGATTACTGAATCTGACAGGCCCTGGTTCTCAACAGCCATGCCGTTAAAGCCAGTGACCGTAAAGCAGGATGGAGTATGGGACCTTGCGATAGCAGGTCCTTCCGTAGTGGTAGGCGCCAGGGGACATCTGCTACCAGACGTACTAGATCGGCGTACCAAGGACGCTGAGGCCAATCTGGAGCGATTAGGATCATTGGAATTCCCTCTGCCTGCACTCTGCGGAGCAGAAGAGGAAGAAGCCTTAAGGGAGGGAAGGCATAGATTAGCCGATACTGACCCCACGATGCCACCAACGCGTCCGTTGCGTCTGCCTGTTAAATGTTAGATAATTTCACTAAAAATTAACGGTATAAATAACGGTATACTGTTCTTGATGTATTCGTCTGAGACAAAATTCGTGAATCAGCTTGAAAGCAAACCGTGTGTTTTATTATACACACCAAAAAGGAATTAATACAGTTACAGTATATTAATTCAATAGCTTCTTAAAGGTTCCAAAATAATGTTCAAGTATAAAATAAAGTTCAGTATATTAGATGCTTCATGCTTCTTAAAATGTCCTTAAAATGGCTGATTAACCCTGTGTATGCTGAATAGTCTGTGGGCTGTAGAAATAGATGTTTCCTGAATCTCTGGCTGGTGAAGAAGCGCCGTTCCTTCCTGCTCACTCAGCTTTTTAAAGACAGTTCTTTCTTTGTTGAAATTCACGCTCAAAAGTAACCACACCTATATTTTAAAATATTACCTCTCCCTCATTACACACTATGTAGGGATTCCAGAATATACATATGAGGAACATCTGGTTCGACTTATCAGACTGCATAGGAAATGCCTCGGTGTAAATTACAGGATTTGGGGGAGGGGAAGTAAAACTAGTCTAAACTGCATCTATATTCCTAACAAAATATTAGTTACATAGCAGTATTGTCTAGAAGTTAAAATATATTTACAACATACATCAAAACCCTGACAGTTTCTGGAATTTAAAGCTCAAGTTCAAATGTCACATTTGGGATTTATTAAATCATAAGTCCAACCATTCATCCAGACTAAGAGGAATTCTTATTCTTACTTTTGGCCAAATTAAATTTTAGATATTAAGAATATAACATTCCCCTCTGAAATATGAATAATAATCATATTTTTCAATTAAATCATTCATACAAACATTTATGTCCCATGTACTCTGACTCTGATCCAATAACTCCAAATGATTTGTTATTTGTAACCAAGCCTGCAACTCCAAAACCCATCCTTCTCTTAAGCTTATTTTGCAACATATCATCACCTTTCTTAATTTCATTTCTGATTTGATTATACAATTTTTTTTCATTCTAAACATTAAACATAATTGATATATAATGCATAACATAATAATAATAAAAATAATACCTATAGAATGCGATAAAATATTTCCTGCTGCGGAAGTCATGGAAGTTTTTCCCCAAATGGATATACTAGTTCTGAATTGTCTCCACTAGGTGGCGCCTGCAAAATCCGACCATTGATGACGAGACACTTTCTCTGAGTCTGTCATGATCTGAAAACAAACCTTCTTTTTATCTATAAGAGTAATCAATTCAGAAGTAGTTCCAACTTTTTCTATTCTTGCTGAACATAAATGTATGATTATGATAACAAGAATGAAATATACTTTTATCTTGATTAGGTAAACAAATAACTTTAGATTGGAATTGTAAACATGATGACAGATCTAGTTGTTCTAAGTCAAAATTATCCTTGTTAAACACAAAATCTGTATACTGCAACTTATAATATAATAATTGAGTATCACTAATTGGTAATCCCAATACAGTAATTGGAACCAAAATTTCTTCTTTCCCTGCTACTGGAATCATAGAAGAACTATGACACTCATTCTGATTACATCCTATCCATTTATTTACCCATAAATCAGTATGATTTATTGCAAATGCATATTCTCTGGGTAAATTCTGCAAAATGCCAAGAGGAGTTATTCCACCCTGAAATGCTTGCGCAATTATTTTAAAGTTAGTGGAATATTCTGTCTGGATCTCTAAACATGCTCTAGCTATATGAGAATGTTCTTCACTTGTCATTAGATTTAAAATAATTTTCTGGAGATGCAATATGGATGGAGCCATTACATTAGCTGTTTCAAATAACCATTTCTTCTAATATTTGATTCAAATTTCTTTGGATTGTAATACCTTTACTTCCCACTAAACCAGCTCCTAAAATGCCTTCAACGATACCACGTTTATTCCTGTTATGATTCCTAATATTGATTCCAAACTATCTTTCAATTCCCAATTCCATATTAACCAAATGTCCTTGACATTGTGGAAACCTTGTAGAAATTTTCCATTCTGAGATATTAAAGTTCCACAATATAATGACAAACTTTCCTTCTCTCAATAGAGCTCTGGATTGGAAATGGTTAATCTGGAAAGGATTAGCAAGAACGCTATCTTTACCTATACATAGAGTCTTCCTTGGAGACACTACAACAACACTTGCATTAGCACATTTCAATGGATAACCTTCTATTAATATGCAGCACTCATATATACCGGTATCATCTAAAGATACACCTGATTGATGATAAATAAATTTATCATTGATCCAATTCACAGTACCAAAAACTCCTTTATGAATGATATTAGTGGTACTGTGAAGAAAGCTACCCAAAAATTCACCATTCCTTTTCCAAATTAATAATGAATTTTGAGGCAAAAAATATCTGAGTACTACATACCAAATTCATACCATCTTCATCTATCAATGATTTTTAAGGACTGTGGAGACACTTCTATTTCTGGAACAATAATATCTACCACAGTACGACTAATTTTAACTATCCAATATTTTTCCAAAACTTTGTAGCAAGTAATAATACCGTTCTACTGAATACCACAGTAATTTCCCAGTGATTTCAACATCATTACTATGAATGAATTACAATTCCATACAGCAAGTATGTCTATGTCCTATACATACATATACCAACAAATCTTCTGCTGTATTGACATTACTATATCTAAATGTATCTCTTTTTCATCTATATCAATATCAATATGCTTTTATCACTTTTGTCCTCCGTATTAATATCAATATTTATCATTTTTGTCCTCTATATTAATATCAGTGTCTATATCTCTTTTGTTTCTGAATAATGGAATGTCTTTGCTGTGAAAATCTTCCATCCTGTTAACCTCTGCATGGCTGGAACAGTTTGTGATATAGTATTACCACTGACAAAATTGTCACTAGAGAATGAATCCGTTGATCAACTTTTTCTTTTTAGAACTTTTCTTTTGTTGTCATTTTCCTTCTTTAATCAGATTTGTTCAAAAAAAATTCCTAGGAAAAAATAAAAGCAGTATCATTTATCTAAATATAAATTTTTATCTCATAATATACAATTATTGTCTCATAATATACAATTTCCACTGATCATTGTGTACCCACATTTTTATTGTCTACGTGCATTACCCACTGAATTGAGAGGTCTTTGAACTTGCACCATTAATCATTATGTTTTCTCTATTGCCCCTCTGTGCAGCGTAGACAAAAAAACTCATTGGGAAACACAAGTGACATTTTCCTTCCTGTCATAAGTTTAAATGGAGAATACTTTGTTGCAGAAGATGCTGTGCTTCTAACACTCATCAAAACAAATGGTACAGCATCAACCCAAGTATTTCCTCTGTCCAACAATATTTTAGCAGTTCTAGATTTAATGGTACAATTCATCCTTTCTACAATACCTGCAGACTGTGGATGATAAGGCACATGAAATCTCTGTTCTATTCCCAAAATTTTACACATTACCTGCATGATTTTTCCTGTAAAATGAGATCCTCTGTCACTACTGAGATTTTTTTTGGTATTCCCCATACTGGAAAAACATGATTCACTAGCATCCTAGCAGTTGTCAAAGAATCATCTTTGCGAACTGGTAAGATTTCAACCCACTTTGAAAAAACGTCAACCAAAACTATCTGAATTCATTTTTCCCTGATGGTAAAGGACCTATATAATCTATTTGTATTGAAGAGCAAGGTCCGTCTGCTGGAGGAATTCTTTGTAAAGGAGGTTTCTGCCCCTTTGGTCTAGGATTCACTTGTGCACAAATCAGACAGGATTAGATTACACTGTCTGCTGTCTCTTCCATTTTTTCCCTGATAGAACTATTCTTTAAAAATGTAAATCATTTCTGCTTACCCATGTGACAATAAACATTCATGATGAAATTAAGTGAATTCCACCTGTAGGTGTTGACGTATAACGAGACACAGACAACTTTTTGTCATGTCATAAGGCCAAAGTTTTCATAAACCAAATGAGGTCTTATGACAACCGAAGCGGAAGGAAATAGATGCATCCATTCTCTCTTCCTCTAAAATTTAAGAAATCTGTGTGTCTGTTTTCCTGGCAACATTAAAATTCAGGTTGAATCACCAATTCATCATGCAAACCTGCTTCCTTTGCTAAATCTGTCACTATACAAACTACAAAATACTATGTGGGGTTGTAAAACCTGAAATATTCTCAGTTGCTTTTACTGCATAATGCACAACCACTAATTATCTCAATGTCTAGAATGCTGTTGATACAGGTAAAGAAACCATAGTGTCAATACATTCCTGTAAAGGCTTTTCTTTCCTGAACCAATCAAAATCCCTAAAAATGTTTATTCACTTATCATAAGCTGAACCTTGCATAAATTCAACTTAAAACCTCTTCTTCCAGAATTCTCAACAATTCTACCAGAAGAATAAAATGTTCCTTAAATCAATATATATCTTGCTATAAAACAAAGATAAACAAAATTGCTCAAAATGTTCCTATTTCAAACATTCTTTCTGTAAGCAATTAACATTTCCTATTTCCTGTGTTCTGTCTGTGACGTGTATCTCATCATATCTGTGTGTGGCCATACACGTGACAATTCTGAGTTCACCATCTTTCTTGCATGCCTGCAGCTTTATTCAAAATTTTGTTTAAACAAAATTTCATGTTCCTGGCCAAATTCCCCTATTGACCGCATAACTTGTACAGCAGACTTTTACTTAGAATCATCACTAACATTACTGTAGCTTGACTCTGCTTTAAACTCAAACAACTGAATTGCACTTTGCAAATCATTTATTCGTTCAGTCAAAATCGAACAATTAATTGTCCTCTTTTTTTCCCTGTTGTACATACATTCCTTTTTGGAGCTTCTAAAATCATTGCATCAAAAACTTTCACAAGCAAATTCCTAATCATTATATTAGCTTGTAATTTTTCATTGAACATGTATTCATCATCTTGTTTCTTAATCCAAAAAAACTAAGAATGTGAGTGTGTGTATCTGGCTGTATCCGCCTTGTGTGTGTGTGTGTGTGTGTGTGTGTGTGAGATTTCAGCATGTAAACTGATCACTCCTAGCTAAAAGAATCTGACCCCCCTTTTTCTACTCCGGGAGGAGCTGTAAACTGACATTAAAACCTTATCCGTAGCCAAAAAACGCTAACCAGTAAATTCTCACCATCCATACAGCTCACTAATAACTGTATTGATTGTTTCCCTCCATTGCTATATTTGAAAAAATATTTGGCTCACTGCACTTCATATAGTTATGCTTTTCCTGTCTTAATTGTATATGGCTTTTAAAAGAGAAATACATCTGTGTACTCTGGCTTCTATGTCTAGAATTTTTACTCCATCTTGAGTAAACCTCAAAACGCCTTGGTTTAGTTTTATAAGATCTTCTTTGCATATAATAAGGATTCACTGTCCAACAAAATCTTGCTTTATGACCCTTCCTGTTACACAAACAACATTTGAAAACTGGTTTGTTTGTATAAGCCTTTCTCTGAACATCACATTGCTTTACAACAAAATCACTTTCATCATCTGAGATCTCTATTGATTCACAACCATTTAAATCTGCAGCAACAATGGTATCTAATTTCTCTGTTTGTTTTTCCTCTAGGTTAGCTGAGCATTGAACAAATTTGTTTAATTCCATATCTGACTGCGTATTACCTTTTCCCTCTGTAATCCCCAAAAAATGAATGTTTTTTGAAAGTGTAACATTCTGCACTTCTAATTCCTTCTCTAAATGTTCAACATAATTACATAACGTGTCACAATCTGAACAATTAGGTTTGTGTGTCTGCTCTGCACAACTCAAATGTGTATCTGTTACCTCAGAAACCATAGAATTAAAACCTGTAACTAACTTCATTACATTACGTAACTTTTTCTTTGTTTTAGCTAATGAGAATCTTTCCTTATCAATATCCATATTTGACTGTAAACACTGTTCATACATAGATTTCCATAAAACAGAATAAGAGACCTGTTTCGTTAAACCTGTACATTCATTAGCTAAATATTTAAAACTTTGCATAATAACGATTCTACTTACTCACCCGATTAAATCTCAGCAAAAATTCTCCCGTCTTCAGGATAAATACATCGATCAAATTCTTCTTGACTTTTTCTTCTAGGTTCTTTTCAAACGTTTCAAAAGTAAGACCTCTCCCCTCTGTTAGCACTCGGGAAAAGTGGTATAAATTGGAATGACTGGCGGCTGAGCCAATGTTAAATGTTAGATAATTTCACTAAAAATTAACGGTATAAATAACGGTATACCGTTCTTGATGTATTCGTCTGAGACAAAATTCGTGAATCAGCTTGAAAGCAAACCGTGTGTTTTATTATACACACCAAAAAGGAATTAATACAGTTACAGTATATTAATTCAATAGCTTCTTAAAGGTTCCAAAATAATGTTCAAGTATAAAATAAAGTTCAGTATATTAGATGCCTCATGCTTCTTCACCAGCCAGAGATTCAGGAAACATCTATTTCTACAGCCCACAGACTATTCAGCATACACAGGGTTAATCAGCCATTTTAAGGACATTTTAAGAAGCATGAGGCATCTAATATACTGAACTTTATTTTATACTTGAACATTATTTTGGAACCTTTAAGAAGCTATTGAATTAATATACTGTAACTGTATTAATTCCTTTTTGGTGTGTATAATAAAACACACGGTTTGCTTTCAAGCTGATTCACGAATTTTGTCTCAGACGAATACATCAAGAACGGTATACCGTTATTTATACCGTTAATTTTTAGTGAAATTATCTAACATTTAACACTGCCCATGGGTCTCTTGACTGGGCCACAAACCTCAATACCTTCCGATTGAGTCGGGAAGCCAGAAGATCTACGTCTGGTGTGCCCCATCTTTGGCAGAGGAGTTGGAACACCTCCGGGTGTAAGGACCATTCTCCCTGGTCCAGCATCTGGCGGCTCAGGTAGTCCGCCTGCCAGTTTTCCACACCCGGAATGTACACGGCCGACAGTGCCGGTACGCTCTTCTCTGCCCACTTCAGGATGCGAGCGACCTCGGATGCTGCAGCTGAGCTTCTTGTTCCTCCTTGATGATTGACATATGCCACTGCTGTGGCGTTGTCTGACTGGATCCTGACTGGACGCCCTTGCAGCCTCTGAGACCATTTGAAGAGGCGCAGCCTGATCGCCCGGATTTCCAGGACATTGATCGGCAGGAGGGCTTCCTCTGGGGTCCAGCGACCTTGCGCCAACTGAACACCCCAGACTCCCCCCCAACCTGTAAGGCTGGCGTCCGTCGTGATCACTATCCAGTAAACTGGAAGAAATGACTTCCCGGCCATTAGAGCCGGTGCTGTCAGCCACCATACCAGGGATCTCCTGACTAGGTGGCTCACTCGGATTTGATAATCCAGAGATGATGGACATCTGTTCCATCTGGACAGAACTTCCTTCTGTAACACTCAAGTGTGGTATTGAGCATATGGGACCGCCTCGAAGGAGGCTACCATGAGACCTAACACTCGCATGCAAAAACAGAGTGACGACCAATTCCTGGAAGTCAGCTGCCATACTGCAGCCCGGAGGGTCTGCAACTTCTCCACAGGGAGGAATACCTTTGCCTCTGAGGAATCCAGAATCAACCCCAGGTACACTAGGCATTGAGTGGGCACCAATACTGACTTTTGCGTGTTTAGTATCCAACCACAGTCTCGAAGAGTCTGACAGGTAATGGACACGCTTACCTCTAATTCTGAGCTTGAAGGGGCCTTCAGCAGAAGGTCGTCCAAGTAGCCCATGATAGCGATACCCCGCTGTCTTAGAAGTGCCAGAATCGGAGCGAGCACCTTGGTGAACGTCCTGGGTGCTGAGGCAAGGCCAAACGGGAGGGCCACAAACTGGTAGTGGCTCTTCCTGATAGCAAATCGCAGAAACCTCTGGTGTCTGGAGTATATGTGTCCTTAATGTCCAAGGAGGCCAGAAAGTCCCCCGGATGGAGAGCCGTGACTACAGATCGAACCGACTCCATCCGAAATCTTTGTACCTTCACAAAGCCAATTGAGGGCTCTGAGATCCAAGATTGGACGAACCCCCTCCTTCTTCGGCACAATGAACAGATTTGAGTAAAAACCCTGACCCCGTTCCTGTTCTGGAACTGGAATAACTACCCCGCATTCCAGTAGACCCTGGACCGCTCCATACAGGGCCTCCCGACGGGTCAGTAGTAGCTGGAGATAGGAGGTGACGAATCTGTCCGGTGGACAAGATAGAATTTCTATCTTGTAGCCTGAGGAATTACTTCGCAAACCCACCTGTCAGAGACTAGAGCTGTCCACTGAGTCGCGAATTTGCGAAGATGTCCCCCCACCCGAGAGCTGGGTGGGGGCGGACCTTCATGCGGATGCAGATTTGTCCGCAGGCTTGTTGGGTCTGCGGGACCAAGGACGCTTTTGTCCTTGGGCAGGCGCCTTGTCGGCCTGGGGTCTTTTCCCTGTCGCCCTAGGGGGACGAAAAAAACGCTTGTGTGCAGTAAAGGAGGGCCCTTGCCCTTGGCGTGGCCCCTTACCCTTGCTAGTTTGGGGAAGCAAAGTGCTTTTACCTCCTGTGGCATCCTTGATGATGTCATCCAGAGAAGCCCCAAAAAGTCTGTCTCCCTTAAAAGGCAGATCCAACAGGGCTCTCTTGGAAGTCTGATCCGCAGACCAGCCCTTTAGCCATATCAGGCGGCGTTTTGCTACTGCATAAACCAAAGCTTTTGACAGCAGGGGAATAGTATCCATGTCTGACTCGCAGACAAACTTAAGGCCCTGGACCAACTGGTCGGCCAAAGTTATTTCATTAGGAGGAGCATCTTGCTCCTTTAACCCCTGGAGTAGCAATTTTGCCCATTCAGTAAGTGTCTGAGACACTAGGGCCCCCGCCAATGCCGGGCGTACTGCCGAACCTACCACTGAGTATAGGTAGCGAGCGAGTGCTTCAGCTTTCTTATCCACAGGGTCCTTGAAAACAGGAGCCCCTTCTACTGGAATAGTGGTAGCTCTATTAAGTCTGGACACCGGAGGGTCCACTATAGGGGGAGAGGTCCATTTCTTCAGAAAACTCTCCTCAAAGGGGTACCGTACCGCAAACCTCTTTGGGGCTGTAAAGACCCTCAGTGGGTTCTCCCATTCCTTGTATAAAAGTTTGTCAAAATATGACACACAAGGGAACGCCTTAGCAGTGCGGGCAGGTTTACGAAACCCAAAGGGGACTGGAGTCTCTGCTGCTTCTGCAGTATTTTCCAACTTTAGCGTATCCCTCACTGCAGTAATAAGGTCAGATACCAAAGCCGTCTCACGTACTGACCTGGACTTGGAGTCATCCTCACTGTCCGATCGGTCACGGTCTGCAGTCTCTGATGCATCAGAATCTGGGCCATGAGCCGTAGCTGGACCTGGTTCTGCATCAGAATTATCCCCAGAAGATTGCAGGGGATGGGGGCGTTTACTACCCCCTGTATTACTGTGTGCTGCTTCCACCCTGGCAGCAAACGCCTCTAGGATTGCCGACATAGCGTCCATAGACACCTCAGGGGCACCAGCTGCTAAATCTGGTGTTTCAGGGGAGAAGACATCTGGCTCAGATGCCATGCTGACCACACGCTGACACCCACATGGCTCCAGGCAAGATATCAATAGGCCACCCTCCTGCGCTGCAGAGATGCTGGGTCACCCAAAGGACTCACCACCCTGGACCGGTACTGCTATGCTGCCGCGTGCTGCACCTGTGATGCTGTCCCACTGCTGCTGTGTTAGTCTGCTTCTTTTATCAGCGCTTCCTGTGTGAATTTTTCGCACCCGTGTAATGCACCCTAGAGGCCGGAGACTCTCGCAAAATGGCCGCCAAAAACGTCTGTATGGAAGATAATGTGGGCTCTAAGAAAATGGCCGCTGAGCCGAAGATAGAGGCCAAAGCAGCCGTAGACCACAAAAAGATGGCCACCGAACGGCAATATATACATACAGCGTGGATCATTACAAACATGGCCTCCGATCAGTCGATAGAGGCCAGTGGGTGTGGAACTACAAGAAAATGGCGCCGAAACCACAGGAAGATGGCCGCCGGGCAGTCACTAGAGGCCGAACCCGGCATGGACCACAGCAAAATGGCCGCCGACAGCATGGAGGAGGAAGCACATACAGGTAAGCAGAAATTACATTTCTTTTAAATGTTAGTTACAGCCAGCCCCGCACCAGTGGAACCCCTTAGGTGACCCCCAGCACCCAACAACCTTTAGCTAGAAGCCCAGGGAGGAGGGAAAGGCAGGGAGAGAGGGAAGAAAGGGGCCACAACCACTTACTTGGTCTCTCCAGGAATGTCCAGCCAAATCACCCAGCCGAGTCAGGGGAGTTTACTTACCTATCCTGCGTGTATTATGCTGGAAGACATTCCAAACAGATCATCGTCCGCGCACGGAAGGTGACTGTTGGCCAGGCATGCTGTGATTGGACCCAAGGGGACGATCATATGTATGCCCTGGAGCGCGACGCTCACCGGACAGGCTGCTGCGACTCGGCCGTAAGGTCAGCCGAAGCTGAGCGGTCCGATGCAAGCCTTGGAGCGTAAGCTAACCAGCCAGGCTGCTGCGACTCGGCCGTAAGGTCAGCCGAAGCTGAGCGGTCAAATGCAGGCCCTGGAGCGTAGGCTCACCGGCCACCCGTGGAGCGACGGGCATGTCGTGGAAAACCCAGCGCGTAGCTAGGGTCGGCACACGCTCGATGGCCGAAACTGGGGAGACTACAAGGATCGAGGATCCAGCCTGTCACCCAGTCGGCAATTGATCGAAGATCGCAGGAAACAAAAAAATGTAGCAAAAAAATATATTTTTCCCCCGGACCAATGGGCCCGAAGGGAGCCATGTCCTACTCCTTGCTAGACAGAAAAAACTGATCTGCAAGATGCAGACTGAGGGGATATACCCAGAGGGTCCGCCCCCTGGGCAGTACTGTAGAAGGTGTGATGCAACAATTTTTACAAGTCTTCTGCCTAGTCACTCCTAATTAACTGATAAAACCCACTTTGTCAATAGAGAAGCTGTGTCGGTCCATGGACGAAAGAGTAATCCTTATTTGACAAACAGATAGCCCACTCAGTCTGGCGCCGAGTAATAGTCTGTAGGTATATCACAGTTCTTATTATTGAAAAGAGACGGCACCACAGTGACTTCTTAAAACATATGTGAAATCCACCACCCAATAACAAAGCCGCTTACCAGAAGGCAAGTGTAATAAAGCAGTCGGCTATAGCCCAGCTACGGCCTTTAGTTCCGGGAAGGATATTCCTCATATGAGACGGAAGCTCACAGACCCAGGTTTCTCCACACTCGTGCAAATACATCCGCAAATGCAGGTATAAAAGAAAGAAGGAGGAGGACCATAGTGTAATTCTGTATGGATAGATTTATTTAAAAATAGTACGTTATACTTACAACATGAACGATAAAAACAGCAAATATAGATGTGCCGGCAGGCATAACAGGAGCCCTTGCTCCTCAGTTCAGCGTGGTGACGTCACTGCGCGTCCTCCCATACGCGTTTCATCATCAAACAGACGTTCTCAATGGGAATAGGGCGCCGCTGTGATTCACCATACTAATATAGACCAGACCTCGTTGGGAAGTGCGCGGAGCGGCCATGTTGTTTAAGGGCAAAAATGCCATTAGTTAATACCGATTGGTATCCATTACAACCAATCCGATAGAGAGAATTCTTAAACATTGAATTTAAAAGACTACTCTTAGTTTGGACAGTACATGACCCAGATCTGAATGGGTGGAAAGTTGGAGATTGAGATTCAGTCTCGGGATATAACCCCGCAGACAGAAGGCAAATAACATAAGACAGAAAAAAACCTCTTATATTAAAAAGAGAAGGGGGGGAATGTTGTTTACCTTAACTGAGTATGTATACTTTGGGTGTACCCCCACGGAAATACATTACCCAAAAGAAGGCTGTTATAGGAATAGTAAACATTGTTATGCATCGTGTATGCATATAACCTTATAAATAATACAGTTAATCAAAAAATATATTAAATCAGGAGTTCCCACGTAGTTAGACACCAAATGCGTAAACTCTCACATGACACCTAGTGGGGTGAATATGAATCACAGTGAATATTATAAAATTATTAAGTGAACAAAAACCGTGATGATAAATTCACATTGATGACAACAATATATAAATGGGCAAAAAAATGGGGAAAAAATTGCGCTACAGGTGTATACCTGTCTGGAGAACTATGAGTCTGCTGGAGGCTGCTAAAATATTCAACAAGGACTGTTAAAACATTGGGGTGAAGACCCATCCACGAATTGTATGTGCCTTTTTACTTTTTGCTGAAGGTGATACCCCTAATGGAAAGCTTACTGAAGTGTACACCTCTCATGTAAGAACCATCGGGAGAGGTCCTTTTAATCACAGTTCCTGTGCCTTCTGGAAGTTGGAGTTGAGACATCCCCATTGGAGTAACTGCCTTGGAGTTCCCGTCCATGCTCACTTACATCTAATTCACGGTAAGAGTATTTATTACCTACCTTTCTATCGTGGATGCTGGAACATACTTCATATTCATCCTGGGTGTTTTCACGCAACACATCTTAACGTGGATATTTTTCACAGTGGATTCGGCCCGTCCATCGGGGAATAACATAGACTCTGTTTTCATCCACATTTATTATAGGACACTTCATTGTGTGTTATATATATTGGTTTGGTCTATTCAATTAGGCGTACCATTGCAATATATGTTTTTATGTACATTATTGTATGTCCACCTCACCATTATTATTTTGAGTTCTTTCAGTGGAGTCACGTTTGGGTATTCTTTCTTGAATTTAGTTTCATAGAAACTTACTCGGCAGCGCTCCTAGATTTAGCGCTGCATTTTACACCTTTTTTAATATATAAATGGGAATGACTCCCAGTGATGTTTAACGTGCAGGGCCCAATAATGGCCATAATGAATAGAAAATGAAATGAAAATATAAGAATGTATAAAAACTATAAAAAATACAAAAAAATTAAATAAAAATATATAATTACTATAAATTATATATGAGAATAGGTTGAAATTAGTGTAAGTGACTACAAGAAATTGTGTAATTAAATTGGTCAAAACATTTTGTAAACATATTATATTACCAAATTGGCGATTGGTGATGCCTATCTGTGCATAACACAACGAGTTTACATATTAACTGGTTCATGCATTGTTGATAAAAGCATTAACGTCAGTCTCTATATTTAACCCATAGGGGGTATACGTTTTTAAGCGATGAATCCAGGCCATTTCCAGCCTTGAAATTTCTCTGACCAAATGGCTCCCCCTCCAATTGGGTTTGAATTTATCAATCCCTAGAAAAAGGGTATTTGAGGGGTCCCTATTATGTTTAAGCAGGTAATGCTTAGAGACAGAGTAATTCTTAAATCCCACCAGGATATTAGAGATGTGCTCATTGAGCCACCTGAGGCACATTTTTGGAATAGATGACATCTATTTTTGGTTTGATGGCAACTTTTACAGATAGGACACGGGAGTTGCCATGGGAGCCAAATATGCCCCAAGCCTGGCCAATCTTTTTATGGCTAGGTGTGAGGAGGATGTCATCTATTCCAGAAATGTGCCTCAGGTGGCCTTTTGGGCCAGGTATATTGATGACATCCTCCTCCTATGGGATGGCCAACATCAAGCTCTGATTGAGTTTATGGCCTCTTTGAATCAAAATCAGAGGGGCATACAACTTAAATATGCTGCTAGCCAGTCCGAGGTTCAATATTTGGACCCAAAGATTTCCATCAGGGGTGATCAATTTGTGACCTCCACGTTTTCCAATAAACAGATAGAAATTCCTTTATACCTGTTGACAGTTGTCATCATGATTCCTGGCTTAGAGCGGTTCCTAAGAGCCAATATTTAAGGCTTCAGAGGAACTGCTCTGATACCCAGGAATTTTTGCAACAAGCAGAAGTACTAACAAGTCGTTTCTTGGAGAAGGGATATAGGATGGATTCCCTGCAAGAATCATTAGATTCAGTTAAAGCCACTGATAGAGAGGATCTCTTGGTGGAGCGGGTACCGCGTGAAACTGGCCAGTTTCCATTGGGTGTACCCTTTATTACCTTTTACTCAATACAACATAAAGCCATTAAACTGCTTGTTGGCAAACATTGGCATATTGTGACCAATGACAATATTTTGAAGGATGTATTGCCAGAAAAAACAAGGATAATTTTTAAGGGTGTACAATCCTTAAAAAGCCGTATAGCCCCTGGTGTTTTGGATCCCCCCAGTACTGGCAGGGTTTTTTTTTTAACAGCTTACAGGGTATTATAAATGTAGACGGTGTAGGGTTTGTGTCATGATCAGTGTCATTGCCTGGGTCACCTGCTGGTGGTGCTATTGCTTTCAGCACCAAAGGGTGCAGTTCTGGTGGCCACCAGCGGGTGTGTCTCCCATTTGTCTGGAGCCGAAATCATCTCCTGCAATCAGGCGTCACCTGAGACTGATTGCAGGAGGTGTGTATAAATACCCAGCAGACACTAAAGCATTTGCTCTGGTATTGTCTTGGAACCCAGACCTGTATGCCTGAACCTGAACCTGAACCTGAACCTGAACCTGAACCTTGTGACCTGTTATCTGTTACCTTGTATCCTGTGTTCCTGAACCCTGCATCCATCCCTGGACCCCTGCCTCTGTACCTTGTATCCTGTGTTCCTGAACCCTGCATCCATCCCTGGACCCCTGTCTTGCAGACTCATCCCTTCCTCCTGTTGTCCCTTCCGGCTCCCTGTTCAATCGGACTGATCTCTCGTGTATGACCCTGGCTTGATTACATTTACGCTTTAATCTCTAAACTGTATTCACGTTGGTGTAGGGAGTTGTTTTGTGTGTCACTGTGGTTGTTTGCTGGTTGCCTTTATTGTTTTAGGAATTATCCTTTCAATAAACTCATATATATATTTACTTACCTTGTGCCTAGTTCCTTTAGTGCAGCCCACTGATCTGCGTACCCTGTGCTGGATGCCGTGTTAGGCATCCGTGACAGTTTGTTCTCTGAACTCAAATTCTCAGAGACGTACTACCTCATTTACTTCCACGGCTATGGGTTTACATCATACTATAAAACCCTGTATTACATGTGCCACTACTGGGGTTGTCTACCTACTGCAGTGCCCTTGTGGCCTGCAGTATGTGGGACGTACCAAACGCTCACTGCAGGTACGGCTCAATGAGCACATCTCTAATATCCTGGTGGGATTTAAGAATCACTCTGTCACTAAGCAGTGCCTGTTTAACCACTTAACGACCGCTCACTGTATATATACGTCGGCACAATGGCACCGACAGGCACAATCACGTAGAGTGTACGTGATTGCTTTTGTACAGTTGGGGGGTCCGATCGGACCCCCCTTCTGTACAGTGAGCGGTCGGAATTCGTCTGGGAGCGTTCCGAGATGGGGGGGGGGGGGGCGGCCGTTCGATTCCGGCCACCCCCCCGCGATCGCTCCCGGCGAATAGAAATGCCCCCTCTGTCTGTGTAATGTTTACACAGACAGAGAAAGCAGGAGGAAGTGATGTCATCTCCTGTGCGGCGCTCACATATACCGAGCGTCGTACAAGAGAAGACACACAGGTCAGTGCACTAACACTACACTAACACCAGCACACATAGGCAAATAAATCGCCCCCCCAGGCCCCCCCAGATCACCCCTCCAGCCCCCAGTCACAGTGTCACTGATTGCAGTGACCATTTATTTACTGATCACTGCAATCAGTGACATTTGTGACTGTAAAAGTGTCACTACATTTAGTTTTAGGTCCAGTGTAGCCCCCTAACCCCCCTAATAAAGGTTTAACCCCTTGATCACCCCCCAGATAACCCTTTCACCCCCTAGCACCGCCGTCGCTAAGCGATCATTTTTCTGATCGCTGTCTTGGCGTCGGTGATGCAGATCGGTACCCAGTATTTTTTTTTAGGTTCGCCGCAGGTTTTTATAGCGTCGGGTACCCCCATAAATTATCTAATAAAGGTTTAACCCCTTGATCACCCCCCAGATAACCCTTTCACCCCCTATCACCACTGTCGCTAAGCGATAATTTTTCTGATCGATGTCTTAGCGTCGGTGATGCAGATCGGTAGCCAGTATTTTTTTTTTAGGTTCGCCGCAGGTTTTTATAGCGTCGGGTACCCCCATAAATTATCTAATAAAGGTTTAACCCCCTTGATCGCCCCCCAGGTAACCCTTTCACCCCCTATCACCACTGTCACTAAGCGATCATTTTTCTGATCAATGTCTTAGCGTCGGTGATGCAGATCGGTAGCCAGTATTTTTTTTTAGGTTCGCCGCAGGTTTTTATAGCGTCGGGTACCCCCATAAATGATCTAATAAAGGTTTAACCCCCTTGATCGCCCCCCAGGTAACCCTTTCACCCCCTAGCACCACCGTCGCTAAGCGATCATTTTTCTGATCGCTGTCTTAGCGTCGGTGATGCAGATCGGTACCCAGTAAATTTTTTTAAGTTTGCCGCAGGTTTTTATAGCGTCGGGTACCCCCATAAAATATCTAATAAAGGTTTAACCCCCTTGATCGCCCCCCAGGTAACCCTTTCACCCCCTATCACCACTGTCACTAAGCGATCATTTTTCTGATCGATGTCTTAGCGTCAGTGATGCAGATCGGTAGCCAGTATTTTTTTTTTAGGTTCGCCGCAGGTTTTTATAGCGTCGGGTACCCCATAAATTATCTAATAAAGGTTTAACCCCCTTGATCGCCCCCCAGGTAACCCTTTCACCCCCTATCACCACTGTCGCTAAGCGATCATTTTTCTGATCGCTGTCTTAGCGTCGGTGATGCAGATCGGTAGCCAGTAATTTTTTTTAGGTTCGCCGCAGGTTTTTATAGCGTCAGGTACCCCCATATATTATCTAATAAAGGTTTTAACCCCCTAATTGCCCCTAGTTAACCCTTTCACCAGTAATCATCATATAAGTGTTACGGGTGACGCTGGTTAGTTAGTTTGCTTTTTATAGTGTCAGGGCACCCGCCGTATATAACCCAATAAAGGTTTAACCCCCTGATCGCCCGGCGGGTGATATCAATTAGGTTTTAGCGTCAGAGAGGGTCTGCGTCACACCCCAGGCAGCGTCAGGTTAGTGCCAGTAACGCTAACACCCAGGCGTGAAGCATACACCTCTCTTAGTGGTATAGTATCTGAACAGATCAATATCTGATCTGATCAGATCTATACTAGCGTCCCCAGCAGTTTAGGGTTCCCAAAAACGCAGTGTTAGCGGGATCAGCCCAGATACCTGCTAGCACCTGCGTTTTGTCCCTCCGTCCAGCCCAGTCCACCCAAGTGCAGTATCGATCGATCACTGTCACTTGCAAAACACAACACACATAACTGCAGCGTTCGCAGAGACAGGCCTGATCCCTGCGACTCCAGTGCTGTAGGAGGTGATTTCACCACCACAGTTAAAAAAAAAAGCAAATATGCCGAAGCATTGGGGCAGCAGGGGCGGAGGAGCGATTTTGCTCCAATGCCGCGTACATACGGTCGAAATTCCGACGGAGGCTTGCCCGTGGAAAAGTCCGACCATGTGTGTGCGGCATAACTTTTTTGCGGGAGGATGGCCCATGCTTCGGCATATATAAATGGTGCATGTATGCCCATCATTAGAAGTGGGTGGATGAAGGGCGGTATTCTAATGGTGGGCATACCCACCGATCAATCTCTTTTTTCGTTCAGCCACCTGGCTGCATGAAAAAAAAAGATTACAATACATGTCCAACAAGGACCAACAACGTACTGGTATGTTGCTGGATTTAAATGGTTATACCAGATTGATGCCTGCGGGTTTAGGTATCATCTTGGTATCATTCTTTTCAGCCAGCGGCCGGCTTTAATGTAAAAGCAATCCTAGTGGCTAATTAGCCTCTGGACTGCTTTTACAAGCAGTGGGAGGGAATGTCCCCCCCCCCCGGATATAAAAAGCGCCATTGGGAAGTTGGGAAAGCATTTTATCACACCGATCTTGGTGTGGTCAGATGCTTTGAGGGCAGAGGAAAGATCTAGGGTCTAGACCCCAGTTTTTTCAAAAAAAGAGTACCTGTCACTACCTATTACTATCATAGGGGATATTTACATTCCCTAAGATAACAATAAAAATGATAAAAAAAAAATAAAATATGGAAGGAACAATTTAAAAATAAAATAAAATAGCAAAATGAATAATAAAAAAAAACAAAAAAAAACACCCCTGTCCTGCCCTGCTCTTGCCCAATGGCGAACGCAAGCGTCGGTCTGGCGTCATATGTAAACAGCAATTGCACCATGCATGTGAGGTATCACCGCGAAGGTCAGATCGAGGGCAGTAATTTTAGCAGTAGACCTCCTCTGTAAATCTAACGGGGTAACCTGTAAAGGCTTTTAAAGGCTTTTAAAGATGTATGTAGTTTGTCGCCAATGTGCGTTTGTGCGAAATTTTAAAGCATGTCGTGTTTGGTATCTATGTACTCGGCCTAAGATCATCTTTTTTATTTCATCAAACATTTGGGCAATATAGTGTGTTTTAGTGCATTAAAATTAAAAAAGTGTATTTTTTCCCCAAAAAATGCGTTTGAAAAATCGCTGCGCAAATACTGTGTAGAAAAAAAATGCAACACCCACCATTTTATTCTGTAGGGCCTTTGCTTTAAAAATATATATAATGTTTGGGGGTTCAACATAATTTTCCTGCAAAAAAAAATATGTTTTCATGTAAAGAAAAAGTGTCAAAAAGGGCTTTGTCTTCAAGTGGTTAGAAGAGTGGATGTAAGCTTCCTAATGTTGTGTATAAAATGCCAGAACAGTTCAAAACCCCCCCAAATGACCCCATTTTGGAAAGTAGACACCCCAAGCTATATACTGAGAGGCATGTCGAGTCCATGGAATATTTTATATGTTGACACAAGTTGCGGAAAAAAGATTTTTTTTTAATTTTTTTTTTTTTTTTGCACAAAGTTGTCACTAAATGATATATTGCTCAAACATGCCATGGGCATATGTGGAATTACACCCCAAAATACATTCTGTTGCTTCTCCTGAGTACGGGGATACCACATGTGTGAGACTTTTTGGGAGCCTAGCCGCGTACGGGACCCCAAAAACCAATCACCGCCTTCAGGCTTTCTAAGGGTGTAAATTTTTGATTTCACTTCTCACTGCCTATCACAGTTTTGGAGGCCATGGAATGCCCAGATGGCACAAAACCCCCCCAAATGACCCCATTTTGGAAAGTAGACACCCCAAGCTATTTGCTGAGAGGTATTGTGAGTATTTTGCAGATCTCGCTTTTTGTCACAAAGTTTTAAAAATTGAAAAAAAAAAGAAAAAAAAAAATTCTTTCTTCATTTTCAAAAACAAATGAGAGCTGTAAAATACTCACCATGCCTCTCAGCAAACAGCTTGGGGTGTCTACTTTCCAAAATTGGGTCATTTGGGGGGTCTTGTGCTATTTTGGCATTTTATGGCCTTCGAAACTGTGATAGGTAGTGAGGAGTGAAATCAAAAATTTGTGCCTAGAAATCCTGAAGGCGGTGATTGGTTTTCGGGTCCCGTACGCGGCTAGGCTCCTAAAAAGTCCCACACATGTGGTATCCCCATACTCAGGAGAAGCAGCAAAATTTATTTTGGGGTGCAATTCCACATATAACCATGGCATGTGTGAGCAATATATCATTTAGTGACAACTTTTTGTAATTTTTTTTTTTTTTGTCATTATTCAATCACTTGGGACAAAAAAAAAAAATATTCAATGGGCTCAACAGGCCTCTCAGCAATTTCCTTGGGGTGTCTACTTTCCAAAATGGGGTCATTTGGGGGGGTTTTGTACTGCCCTGCCATTTTAGCACCTCAAGAAATGAGATAGGCAGTCATAAATTTAAAGCTGTGTAAATTCCAGAAAATGTACCCTAGTTTGTAAACGCTATAACTTTTGCGCAAACCAATAAATATACACTTATTGACATTTTTTTTACTAAAGACATGTGGCTGAATACATTTTGGCCTAAATGTATGACTAAAATTGAGTTTATTCGATTTTTCTTATAACAAAAAGTAGAAAATATCATTTTTTTTCTAAATTTTCGGTCTTTTTCCGTTTATATCGCAAAAAATAAAAATCGCAGAGGCAATCAAATACCATTAAAAGAAAGCTCTATTTGTGGGAAGAAAAGGACGCAAATTTCGTTTGGGTACAACATTGCATGTCCGCACAATTTACAGTTAAAGCAGCGCAGTGCAAAATTCTGAATTCACCTCTGGTCCTTTAGCTACCAAATGGTCCGGGGCTTAAGTGGTTAAACATAATAGGGACCCCTCAAATACCCTTTTTCTAGGGATTGATAAATTCAAACCCAATTGGAGGGGGAGCCATTTGGTCAGAGAAATTTCAAGGCTGGAAATGGCCTGGATTCATTGCTTAAAAGCGTATACCCCCTATGGGTTAAATATAGAGACTGACATTAATGCTTTTATCAACAATGCATGAACCAGTTAATATGTAAACTCGTTGTGTTATGCACAGATAGGCATCACCAATCGCCAATTTGGTAATATAATATGTTTACAAAATGTTTTGACCAATTTAATTACACAATTTTTTGTAGTCACTTACACAAAATTTAACCTATTCTCATATATAATTTTTAGTAATTATATATTTTTATATTTTTATTAAATTTTTTAGTATTTTTTATAGTTTTTATACATTCTTATATTTTCATTTCATTTTCTATTAATTATGGCCATTATTGGGCCCTGCACGTTAAACATCACTGGGAGTCATTTCCATTTATATATTGTTGTCACCAATGTGAATTTATCATCACGGTTTTTGTTCACTTAATAATTTATAATATTCACTGTAATTCATATTCACCCCACTAGGTGTCATGTGACAGCTTCCGCATTTGGTGTCTAACTACGTGGGAACTCCTGATTTAATATATTTTTTAATTAACTGTATTATTTATAAGGTTATATGTGTACACGATGCATAACAATGTTTACTATTCCTATAACAGCCTTCTTTTGGGTAATGTATTTCTGTGGGGGTACACCCAAAGTATATATACTCAGTTAAGGTAAACAACATTCCCCCCCCACCTCCTCTTTTTAATATAAGAGGTTTTTTTCTGTCTTATGTTAATTGCCTTCTGTCTGCGGGGTTATATCCCGAGACTGAATCTCAATCTCCAACTTTCCACCCATTCAGATCTGGGTCATGTACTGTCCAAACTAAGAGTAGTCTTTTAAATTCAATGTTTAAGAATTCTCTCTATCGAATTGGTTGTAATGGATACCAATCGGTATTAACTAATGGCATTTTTGCCCTTAAACAACATGGCCGTTCCACGCACTTCACAACGAGGTCTGGTCTATATTAGTATGGTGAATCACAGCGGCGCCCTATTCCCATTGAGAACGTCTGTTTGATGATGAAACGCATATGGGAGGACGAGCAGTGACGTCACCACGCTGAACTGAGGAGTAAGGGCTCCTGTTATGCCGGATGGCACATCTATATTTGCTGTTTTTATCGTTCATGTTGTAAGTATAACTTATTATTTTTAAATAAATCTATCCATACGGATTTACACTATGGTCCTCCTCCTTCTTTCTTTTATACCTGCGTTTGCGGATGTATTTGCACGAGTGTGGAGAAACCCGGGTCTGTGAGCTTCCGTCCCATATGAGGAATATCCTTCCCGGAACTAAAGGCCGTGGCTGGGCTATAGCCGACTGCTTTATTACGCTTGCCTTCTGGTAAGCGGCTTTGTTATTCGGTGGTGGATTTCACATATGTTTTAAGAAGTCACTGTGGTGCCGTCTCTTTTCAATAATAAGAACTGTGATATACCTACAGACTATTACTCGGCGCCAGACTGGGCTATCTTTTAGTCAAATAAGGATTTGCTCAAATAATCAATTTTATTGGATTCTATTTTTAATTTTAAAAACATAAGAATACCCATAAGATCCTTTCTATACTCCTTTCTTCTTTTAGATAAAGTTTAGTGTTGGATAGACACTCAGCACTGTGCAATGCAGTAGAGCTTGATTGGCTTACAGTGTTGCCCTGCCACTGAATGCAGTATTCTTGTGTTCAAGAGAGTTTCAGATATATTTTCTGGCAGTATGTATAAATACATATAGACTACATTTAGGCTTATGCTTTTTCTATGTGGTGCAGTTGTAGTGCGGTGCATTTAGACACATTATATTATATTTAGACGCATTATAATATATTTTACATTTACCCATATAGAAGGTGCATTTTCCTGGAATCATAGAATCAGAAAGCAGCATTCAACACACTGCACTAAAATGCAAATGTGTAAATACAACATAATGATTTTTTTCAAATGATCCTAGAACTGGATTATAGGGTAGGTGTTTCTATCTGCCCGGAGTTCAGGCACCTTACTATTATGGCTGAATCTCATGCCATTCTGACAAGTAAAACTTTGGTACTTCCTGATGAAGCTGAAGCTACCCTCCCTCCCTGACCTCTAGCACATTTCTACTGGCAATTGAGGCATATTGATGGGCAGAAGTGGCCCATCCATAAGGGGCACAGGGGTGCCACCCCCCTAATCTCTATGCGCCCGACCCCTAATCTTCATGCAGGGCGTCGGATACATAGAGTTCTACAGAGTTTTTTTGTGAAGCATGTGATTAGAGCCAGAGGCTCTAATTGGCTTCAAAAGGGTTGGCTTGGGGCACAGAGCCCTGCGCCCTGAGTCCACCCACTTGTGACATTAGCAAATCAACATTCTCTACTGTCTTCCTGCTTCTCCTCCTGGCCATTCAGGATAGGAAGCGGGTCCTGAGACCAGATTGGGCGTGAGGAGAAGCGACCGGATTGGCTGGAAGGAGAAGCCGAGGAAGCCACCAAAGCCACCCAGGACCTGGATGGGATAAATGTGGGGCTGGCGGGCGAGTGGGGCTGGCGAGTGGACTTGCGAGTGGGGCTGCTGAGCGGCTGAGCGGGGCTGCTGAGCGGGGATGCCGAGCAAGCGAGTGGTTTGTTTGCCGCCCCACCCCCCAAAAAATGGAGCACCAGCCGCCACTGGTGATGGGCCAATAGGAATGTGTAAGAAAAGGGTTTGGCAGCATGCTCTGACACTAGTTGGAAGTGTTGGAGTTTTGCCTATCAGAAAAACTGAAGTTCGGCTGTGCTAAGATCTTATCTGAAATAATTTCAAAAAAATATATATACTTTAATCCAAAACGTTGAGGTTGATTTACTAAAGAAATAGAGCATGTTCACTTTTCAAAGTGAATTAATTCTAGTTAAGTGAATGAGGTGAAGTAGACATGTGCATGACGAAAAAAATTATTTTGTTTTGTTTTGTTTAGATTCGTTAATCTAGTTATTTTGGTTCCTTAAATTCAGTTGATTCGTTCAATTCGTATTCTGGATTTGTATTTGGAATTTGTATTCGGAATTCGTTTCATGTCTTTTTTCAAATTTTCTTCTATTTGAAATATTCAAGTCAATAAATTTTGAATCGGTCGAATCGAAAACGTTTTTTTTTTTCCATTCGAATGTGGCAAAGTGAACAAACGAAAGAAAGATCTTAATCGAATGATTACAATGACTCTTTAAATAACCTTTGGCTTAACAAAAGCATTATTTCGAAATGGTACTCTAATGACAAAAAAAGTAAATATGTATTGCATCCCTAGTCTAACTGTATTTAGAACATTACATTCAAAGGACCTATTTTAATTAAAACTCTCAGATAAAAGTTTACTTGCATAATTGTTTCTGTATTTCTGTTTCTGTATTATGAATGTTGTAAGATTGCAATGTTATAAATATTTGTAAGGAAAGGCTATTATTTTCTTACTCTCAGTACTTAGAAACACTCCTTGGCACTGGTGAGAATTATAAGATCCTAGTTATTTTACCATTCCTCTGGCGCTAATCTTGATGAAGCCACATGAAAGCTGACATGACTGTCCATGTTGGCATATGTTGGTTCAAATTAGCCCATCTACTGGCTCCAAATCGTTTCTGAAAATATTCCAAGATCCTTCAGGCATGAGTCCATCTGCTTAAGTTTTGGTTTGAAACTGTTTAGACAGAGGGGGAAAAAAGCATTTCTAAATAAGAATTTATATAAAGATGTAACCAACCAAGCACATTTAAAAAACAATTCAAACCGAGAACATCCCCCACAAATGGATAAAGGTCTGTTTACCGAGAAGCAGTAATTCTCCAAGTAATTCTCCTTAACAATCCACAAATAGGTTTGTATTTGCATAGAGACAGTGAAATTTTTAGCAGAAGAAAAATAACGTCTGTTCAAACACCGAAGATATTTCTACTATTACTCAATAGGAAAGAAAAATTATATAAAAATAGTAACTGGTAATAAACACAGATGTAGCTAAAGTTATTGTTCCACATTTTTGTTTGGCAGATATTAGTAGAAGTTGTTACTTGAAATATTCTGCTACTATAGAAGGCCCCAAATGGCTATTCCACTAAGGGCTGGCAGGTCTGCCTTTTAAATCACAGCAAATTTATCGACAGATGTAACATTTTGTTCACATTGGGCTCCATGTCTGCAATCCTTGCAATGCATCTGTGCATTAGGCAAGATTTCAGAAGTTTAAAAAAATAGGGCTTTCATGCTTTCTTGTGTTTCTTGTAAATATTTTGTCTTTCAAAGCACTATGCATCCTAAGCAATTGTTTTTTTTTTGTAATAAAATGTGTTTTCACCCTTTTTTTATCATTTCTTGCATCTCAGTCCAGTCTTTTTGCAGCCACTCCAGTCTACATGCACTCCAGCTCATAGCAAGGGGGGGGGGGGGGATTCTGGTGCTCCTAGCAATGTGATGCCTTTAAAATGAATGTAATAGTGGCTCTAATGGCACTTCTAAGTCAATCTGTATATTAAAAAACAAGAGGAGGCAGCCATCCTTAGAGGGTGTCCATGTCCTCTGTCAGCAAGAAGTATAAGAAAAGAGAGGGGTGGAGGCGCCAACTAAAATAATCCTACTGTGAAACGTCCCGCTCTATGTTTGGAGGACTGCCCTGCTGTATGACATCACTTCCGCTTCCGCGTTCCAGACTGGATAGCGTGGAGCTTCCTGTCATGTGACACCGCAGAGAACCCAGTGCAAACAAAAATCTACATCTCCTACACCTCACGGCCGAGGGGAACATTGCCAGAGCCAGCAGAGCGGCACCAACAGACCTCAGAACACCCCCATCCTCCATGGACATCATTTGCAAGTGAACCTGTAAGTATATATACTATACTTACATTATTTATCACAGTAGGATTATTTTAGTTGGCGCCTCCACCCCCCTCTTTTCTTATACTACATGCACTCCAGCGATGGCTGCATCATACATTTCCTGGCAGAATTAAGATGGTGACAAAAGTTTAAGGGCATCTCTATGGAAATGTTTGATCATTCTTCCAGAAGGGCATTTGTGAGGTCAGGCACTGATGTTGGACGAGAAGGCCTGGCTTGCAGTCTCCGCTCTAATTCATCCCAAAGGTGTTCTTTTGGGTTGAGGTCAGGACTCTGTGCAGGCCAGTCAAGCCCCTCCACCCCAAACTTGCTCATCCATGTCTTTATGGACCTTGCTTTGTGCACTGGTGCACAGTCATGTTGGAACAGGAAGGGGCCATCCCCAAACAGCTTTATATTCACTATTACACTGCATATTGCCATTTCACTTTTTTATTTTATTTTATTGTAATCTACACATTAAGTAGCACATAAGTACTTTTTCTATTTTCATTTATACATCCCCAAACTGTTCCCACAAAGTTGGGAGCTCGAAATTATCCAAAATATCTTGTTATACTGAAGCCTTAAGAGTTCCCTTCACTGGAACTAAGGAGCCAAGCTCAACCCCTGAAAAACAACCCCACACCATAATCCCCCCTCCACCAAATTATTTGGACCAGTGCATAAAGCAAGGTCCATAAAGACATGGATGAGTGTATTTGGGGTGGCGAAACTTGACTGGCCTGCACAGAATCCTGACTTCAACCCGATAGAACACTTTTGGGATGAATTAGAGTGGAGACTGCAAGCCAGGCCTTCTCGTCTAACATCAGTGCTGCCTGACCTCACAAATGCGCTTCTGGAAGAATTGCCAAACATTCCCATAGACACGCTCCTAAACCTTGTGGACAGCTTTTCCAGAAGAGTTGAAGCTATTATAGCTGCAAAGGGTGGGCCAACTCTACAAACTAAGACTGGGATGACATTAAAGTTAATGTGTGTATAAAGGGAGGCGTCCCAATACTTTTGACAATATAGTGTATATATACGAGGTGTGTCTATTAAATAACGAGACTGATTAAATAACTCACCTTTGATTTATATGTATTACAAATGTAATGCTTGTCCCCTTCAATATATTCCCCATTTGCACTAATACATTGCTGCAGTCTTGTTTTCCACTGGTCGAAGGCATGGAGAAAATCAATTTCTGTCAACTGTTTCAACACATCCGCCGTTTTCTTCTTTACAGCAGTATGTCACAGTACATGTTGGCATTCATGGTTCCTTCAATGAACTGTAGCTCCCCCGTGCCAGCAGCACTCATGCAGCCCCAGACCATGACACTCCCACCACCATGCTTGACTGTAGGAAAGATACACTTGTCTTTGTACTCCTCACTTGGTTGCCGCCACACACGCTTGACACCATAAGTTTATCTTGGTCTCATCAGACCACAGGACATGGTTCCAGTAATCCATGTCTTTAGTCTGCTTGACTTCAGCAAACTGTCTGCGGGCTTTCTTGTGCTTCATCTTTAGAAGAGGCTTCCTTCTTGGACGACAGCCATGCAGGCCAATTTGATGCAGTGTGCAGTGTATGGTCTGAGCACTGACAGGCTGACCCCCCACCCCTTCAACCTCTGCAGCAATGCTCATATGTCTATTTCCCAAAGACAACCTCTGGATATGACACTGAGTACGTGCACTCAAATTCTTTGGTCATCCATGGTGAGGCCTGTTCTGAGTGGAACCTGTCCTGTTAAACCGCTGTATGGTCTTGGCCACCGTGCTGCAGCTCAGTTTCAGGGTCTTGGTAATCTTCTTATAGCCTAGGCCATCTTCATGTAGCGCAACAATTTTTTTTTAGATCCTTTAGAGAGCTCTTTGCCATGAGGTGCCATGTTGAACTTCAAGTGACCAGTATGGGAGAGTGAGAGCGATAACACCAAATGTAACACACCTGCTCCCCATTCACACCTGAGACCTTGTAACACTAGCGAGTCACATGACACTGAGGAGGGAAATGGCTAATTGGGCCCAATTTGGACATTTTCACTTAGGGGTGTAATCACTTTTGTTGCCAGCGGTTTAGACATCAATGGCTGTGTGTCGAGTTATTTTGAGGAGACAGGAAATTTACACTTTTGTCATTTCTTCAGTGTTGTCACATGTAAAGATATAAAAAAATAGTTGCAAAAATGTGAGGGGTGTACTCACTTTTATGAGATACTGTGTATATATATATATATATATATATATATATATATATATATATATATATATATACTGTATATCTCAAGAGTTTAGCTCAAGCTTTTTTGTATTATAACCCCATAACATGTAAGATATTAGAACCCCTGCTATTTTTTTATTTAGTCCTATTTTGGAGATTTTTTTTTTTCTCACATTCTATCCTGGTGCCAAAGTTAGCACACTTCAAGTGTAAGCCCCAAAATGTGACAATCAGGTGTATAATGAAATAACTATTTTATGTTTAAGGCCTGGTTCACACTACTGCAGAGAATTGCATTTTTCTGTAGGACAAAATCGCAGCTCTCCACTCAAAAAACAATGGTTTTCTGTGTGCCCCATTTGCACTTCCACATTGAGGGTCAGAGAGGTGAAGCAAAATGCAACATGTCTGCATTTTTCCTGCTCTGCCACACAGCTATTTGTGACCCTGTATTTCAATGCATGGCAGATATGCTGGCGAGCATAGAAATTAATGGTCTTGTGACATTCCATTAAAGTTTAGAAAAAAAAGGAAGACAGTGCCTTGCATTGTGAACCCACCCTAAGTTAACCAATTGAAGACCAAGCCTTTTCTGGCACTTTTTATTTACAAGTTTAAATCAGTATTTTTTGCTAGAAAATTACTTATAACCCCAATTTTTTTTTTTTAGCAGACACCCTAGGGAATAAAATGGTGATCGTTGCACTTTTTTATGTCACGCGGAATTTGTGCAGCGGTTTTTCCAATGCATTTTTTTAGAAAAAAATGCTAAAAAAAAAAAAAAACCACAATATATACCTCAATTGTTTTGTAAAATATGAAAGATGATATTACGATGAGCCAATAGATACCTCATATGTCATACTTTAAAATTGCGCACGTTTTGTGGAATGGCAACAAACTACATACTTAAAAATCTTCCTAGGCGACTCTTTAAAAATCTTGACAGGTTACCTATTTAGACTTAAGCCCCGTACACACGATCCAAATGTTGGCCAACTGAGCATCTTGCATACTAACGGCAAACAATTGTCAGCCAACAAACACGAACGTAGTGATGTACTACAAGGAATTTCAGCTCTTGAGCGCCACCCTTTGGGCCCCTTCTGCTAATTTCGTGTTTGGTGAGCATTGATTCCGAGCGTGCGTGTTTGTACTTTCGACTTTTGTGTGACGGACTTGTGTACTGATGATACGAAAATCAGACAACAGACCGTTGTCCGCCGAAAATGTACTAACCTGCCATTCAACATTTGTTGGCCTAAAGTTGGATAACAATTGTCTAAAGGAACGTACTAACGGTCAGATTTTAGGACAACAGTCTGTCAACAGACAATCCCCTGCCAACAATCAGATCGTGTGTACGTGGCTTTACAGAGAAGGGAGAGAAGAGAGCTGGGGGGTGGAGAATGCAGGGAGGCATGTCAGCAGGAGGAAAAAAACAGCAGTACAGTGATCTTCTCAGTGCTTAGCTGTGCTGGAGGAGGGGGGGGGGGGTCAGAACAGGTCTGACCAATGGAGTACAGGCAGATTGTGTTTCCAAGTAAGGAAAAAAGTTGACGATGCTGGGATGGATGTGCTTCCATGCCTAGCGTGGTCAGTTTGAATAAGAAAGGAGAAGACAGAGAACAGGATATTGTTTCATACAGATACATGGTAACACAGACATTTATCAGGAATATGAAACGTTGGGTAACATACATTTTAAGGAACCTATGTCCAACATTTTGGGGGAGAGAAATACCCTTAAGATACTGGCTCTGTTAGGAAAGCCTCCCATGTAACAGCACAGACCTGGCAATTGTTTGCTTCTGCCCTAAGCTTTGTATTGTGGGTAACCACTGCAGTAGATCCCATAACAGTATGTACATCAATGTAACCATCTATTTTGGAAATTATTCTTTTATTTCTATATCTGCATCAGTTCAAGTTAAACTCCAGGATAAGCAAATACTCTCTAGATACAAGAGGAATCTGCATTCTTACATAGGGATAGGGTTATTTATGTTTTTTTTTCTAGATCTGTGCAGTAACTTAGCATGAAACTTTGCCTCTGTGCAGGAAAAATCCTGTAAAAAACACTAGACATGTGCACACTGAAATATTTCTTTTCGGAATTTCGTTTTCGTCCGAAAAATAAAATTTAGTTACTCCCGAAATTCGTTTTTATTTATTTTGTTTTTCGTTAGAAATTGCATTCGTCCGAAAATCTGAATTAATTAAGGTCGAATCTGTCATTGAAGGCTTATGGTGTCTGTCGAATGTTCAAAGAAGATTCGATGGAGCAGCGAAACTGTAAGACGCTGCAATCATACATTTCCGGTCGAATGTTCCGCCTACAAGCTAGCTATAGTAGAATTCTAATGTTGTATGACTAGTAGGGATGAGCTTTGTGTTCGAGTTGAACATCCGTTCGACTCGAACATCGGCTGTTCGATCGTTCGACGAAGAACGAACGATTTGGGCCGTTCACGCCAAATTCGAGTGATGCGAGCGGCCCACAATGCACTACGCCATCGCAGTGTCATCCAGGCGCTGTGATAGGCCAAGCATGCACTGTGACCCCGCATGCTTGGCCAATCACAGCGCCGGCAGCGAGGAGAGCAATGATTGGCCACAGGCAGGATGCCTGTGGCCAATTATTGCTGAGGGGGTTTAGTACACGCCCCACACTATAAAAGGCCGCCAGCGCGGCGGCCTTGTGTAGTGTGTTCCGGAGCAGGGAAAGAGAAGCATAGGCAGGGACAGTGTCATTTTTTTTCCTTTACTAATCCTGGATTCCTTGTGTTTAGGGACAAATAAGGATAGGTAGGGAGAGTGTCAGTGTGTTATTCTGTGCTAAACCTTGTTTGTAGGGACAGAGAAGGACAGTGAGGGAAAGTGTCAGTGTGCTATTCTGTTCTAAACCAATCTTGCTGAACCATATTTGAAATCCTTGAGTTTAGGGACAGAGAGGTACAGTGAGGGAAAGTGTCAGTGTGCTATTCTGTTCTAAACCAATCTTGCAGAACCATATTTGAAATCCTTGAGTTTAGGGACAGAGAAGGACACTCGTGGAAACTATCAGTGTGCTATTCTGTGCTAAATCTTGTTTGTAGGGACAGAGGACAGTGAGGGAAACTGTCAGTGTGCTATTCTGTTCTAAACCAATCTTGCTGAACCATATTTGAAATCCTTGAGTTTAGGGACAGAGAAGGATAGGCAGGGGACAGTGTCAGTGTCATTGTTGCTAAGCCTCCTGCACAGTATATACCTGAAGGTAGCCCTTATTGCTGTTTTTCCCATCTCCCTGCAGGCCATCCATTAAAATGTCTGGAAGGCAAACAAGGAGAGGCAGACAGTCAGGAGGCAAAAAAAGAGGGCAGGCAAGCTCTGTGTCTGGGGGCAACAGTGCTGGTCGTGGACGCGGTGCATTGTCATCAGCACATGGCCATGGGACACGCTTGTCCTTCTTTTCGGCAGCTGGACATGTTGAGCCACATCATGCCGAAGACTTGGTAGAGTGGATGACCAAGCCCACCTCATCCTCCTCATCCTCTCTCACCCAGGCTCAGGGTACTGGCAAAGCAGCTGCCAAAGCGTCCTCTTCTCTGGTATCATTATCTTCATTAGTCAATCCTTCCTTAGACCCACCATGTCCTCCTCCTGAGGAGTCCCCCGAACTGTTTGAGCACAGTGTTGGGTACATGCTCCAGGAGGATGCCCAGCGTTTCGAAGGATCTGATGATGATACCCAGATAGAGGAAGGCAGTAGCGTGAGAGCAGAGAGAGGGGATGCTCAAGAAGGACACCAATCTGGCAGTCATGCTCCAGCAGCTGCAGCATACTGCCAGATTGGCTCCAGTGATGAGGAGGGAGGGGATGATGAGGTCACTGACTCCACGTGGGTGCCTAATAGGAGAGAGGAGGAGGAGGAGGATGAGGAGGAGGCACATCTCCAACGAGGCAGGATGCCCTTGGGTGGCCAGCGTATGGGCAGCACACCGACGGAATCACACCGCAGAGCTCCGACTGCGCAGGGCACTGCCTCTGCCCGTCATTCAAAAAGTTCTTTGGTGTGGGCCTTTTTTGAGGCGAGTGCATCAGATCGCACAGCTGCTGTTTGCAACATATGTCTCAAGCGTATATCGCGTGGCCAAAACATCAGCCGCTTGGGCACCACATGCTTGATCAGACATATGTTGACCTGCCATGCAGCTCGTTGGCAAGCCTACCTTAAAGACCCACACCAAAGAACAAAGCGGACCTCTCCTTGCACCGCATCAGCTGGGATCTCCAACCCCACTATACCTTCAGTCCTCTCTGAAACCTGCACTGAGAGGAATGAAGGTGTAGAATTAGGTGTGTCACAGCCAAGTACTTGCGGCCACTCTGCTAGCAGTACACCGGCGTCTGATTCTAGCAGGCAAATTTCCCTGCCCCAGCTGCTGGACCGTCGAAAGAAGTTCACTCCCAGCCATCCACATGCCCAGCGGTTGAATGCTAGCTTGGCTAAATTGCTAGCGCTTCAACTGCTGCCTTTTCAGTTGGTAGACTCGGCCCCCTTCCGTGAGTTTGTGCAATGTGCGGTTCCTCAGTGGCAGGTTCCCAAATGCCACTTTTTCTCACGGAAGGCGATTACGGCTCTCTACAGGCATGTGGAAGGCAATGTCTTGGCCTCGCTGGACAGGGCGGTCAGCGGTAAGGTGCATATTACCGCTGACTCATGGTCCAGCAGGCATGGACAGGGACGTTACCTTTCTTTCACGGCCCATTGGGTCACTCTTTTGGCAGCTGGGAAGGATGCAGGACAAGGTGCAGTAGTGTTGGAGGTTGTTCCACCTCCACGCCTCCAAAATGCTACTACTGGTTGTGACACACCTCTCTCCTCCACCCCCTCCTCTTCTTCTTCCTCCATGGCCTCTTCCTGTGCTTTGTCCTCGGAACCAGCGGTGCCCCGTAGGCATTCAAGGGGCTACGCAAGTACGCAGGCAAAAAGATGCCATGCCGTGCTTGCGCTGGTGTGTTTGGGGGACAGGAGCCACACTGGGGCAGAGGTCCTGTCTGCTCTGCAGGGCCAGGCCGAGAGGTGGTTGACGCCACGCCAGCTTAAGCCAGGAATGGTGGTTTGCGACAATGGCACCAACCTCCTCTCCGCCCTCCGACAGGGACAACTGACCCATGTGCCCTGTGTGGCTCACGTCCTTAACCTGGTGGTGCAGCGGTTCTTGGGCAGGTACCCGGGCTTACAGGATGTCCTGAGGCAGGCCAGGAAAGTCTGTGTGCATTTCCACAGATCTTATAATGCCAGTGCTCGCCTGGCTGAGCTGCAAAAGGAGTTGAACCTGCCCAAGAACCGCCTTATATGTGACATGCCCACCAGGTAGAACTCAACGTTGGCCATGCTGCAGCGGCTGCACACGCAGCAGAGGGCCATCAATGAGTACCTGTGCGACTACGGCACCAGGACAGGGTCAGGGGAGCTCGGGTTTTTTTCACCACGCCAGTGGGGCATGATCAGGGATGCATGCACTGTCCTGGCACCATTTGATGAGGCCACAAGGATGGTGAGCAGTGACAGTGCATGCATCAGTGACACTGTACCTCTTGTCCACCTGTTGGAGCACACGCTGCGTGGAATAATGGACAGGGCACTTGAGGCAGAACAGAGACAGGAAGAGGAGGACTTCCTTGCCTCTCAAGGCCCCCTTTACCCAGACAGTGTTCCTTCTGTCCCACCCATCGCACAGGAAGAGGAGGAGGAGGAGGAGGAGGAGGATTGTGTCAGCATGGAGGTGGAGGCTGGCACTCAGCATCATCATCAGCAGCAGTCTTTTAGGGATGATTTACAGTCCCAAGAAACCAGTGGACTTGTACGTGGCTGGGAAGTGGTGGCTGCGGATCATGTCGTCCTTAGTGACCCAGAGGACTCCGGACTGAATGCCTCAGCTAACCTACGCTGCATGGCCTCCCTGATCCTGCAAAGTCTGCGGAAGGATCCTCGTATTCTTCGGATCAAGGAGAGGGACCATTACTGGCTGGCCACTCTCCTTGATCCATGGTACAAGGGTAAGGTTGCGGACCTTATCTTACCGTCGCAGAGGGAGCAGATGATGAGACAACTCCGGGAGGCCTTGCAGAAAGGTCTGTGCAACGCGTTCCCAGAGACTGGGAGGTTACAAACTCCTGGTCCTGGACAACGAGTTGCTGAGGCTTCGGGCAGTCAAAGAAGGAGCGGTGGGGAAGGTAGCCGTCTGACCGATGCGTTCAGACAATTCTTTAGTCCGCAGCCCCAAAGTATGATCGGTTCCAGCAACCATCGCCAGCGTCTTATATACATGGTGCAGGAATACCTAGGGGCAAGGTCAGACTTGGACACCTTCCCCACCGAAAATCCTCTGGCTTACTGGGTCTTGAGGATGGATCACTGGCCAGAGCTTGCACAGTATGCAATTGAGCTACTGGCCTGTCCTGCATCCAGCGTTCTTTCAGAACGCACATTCAGTGCTGCTGGAGGATTTGTCACGGATCACAGGGTGCGCCTGTCCACCGACTCGGTTGATCGACTGACTTTCATCAAGATGAACCAGTCTTGGATCACCACCAGCTACCACACACCTGATGCTGATATAACAGACTAATTGATTTTAAAATGTCACATCCCTTCAAGACTGATGCTGATGCTGAGTGCCTGTGCTGTTATGTTGACTGGCTATCCTCCTCCTCCTCCTCAATGATCCGATTAATGATGATAGCTTGGAAGATCATTTTGGTTTATGGGTGCCGCCACCAGTGGCTAAGGCCCAATTTTTCAGCCCCTGTTTAACAGGGGCGTGTAATTAAAATGTTTGATGCAATACTTTGCAACAGGCCTCATTGCTGTGCTCCAAGTACAGTATCTGTGAGGGGTTGCAGTGTTAAGTCACCAGTGCCTAAGGCCCAATTCTTCAGCCCTTGTTCAACAGGGGCATGCAATTATAATTATTGATCTAGTAATTCACAGCAGGGCCCATTGCTGCGCCCACCAAGAGTAACTGTCAGGCCTTACAGTGTTGTGTCAACACCACCACCACCACCACCACCACCAAAGGCCCAATTTTTCAGCCCCTGTTCAACAGGGGCATGCAATTATAATTATTGATCTAATAATTCACAGCAGGGCCCATTGCTGCGCCCACCAAGAGTAACTGTCAGGCCTTACAGTGTTGTGGCACCAGCACCACCATCAAAGGCCCAATTTTTACTACCACTGTTCAACAATTATATGTTATTACAATTCCTGATATAATAGTTGACAGCAGGGTGTTCCAGCACCCACCAAGAGGAACTGTGAGTGCTTACAGTGTTGTGCCAACACCAACACCTAAGGGGCCAATTTCTGCAGAGTATATACGGCAGGTCCCTACTTTCAAACATCCAACTTACAAACGACTACTACTTGCAAACGGAAGAAGACAACAGGAAGTGAGAGGAAATCTACCCCTTGGAAGGAAAATTCTCTCCTGTAAGAATTAATATGGGAGAAAGGTGTCTCCTCTCTACTGATGCTTTATCACCAATCCTTGTTTCAATAAAAACACCACATTTCAAAAACAGTTGTCATTGGGACGCAAGGTGAGGTGAAATGTTCTGAACAGGGGCACAGACAGCAAAACAAATGTTACAGGGGTGATAACCCTTCCCTATGTTTTCCAAAAAGCTTAAAAATAGGTATTTGGGCTGGAGCTACACTTAAACAATGTAGCTGTTCAAAATTACAAACAGATTCTACATAAGAACAAACCTACAGTCCCTGTCTTGTATGCACCGCCTGTATACGGCTGTTCAGAGTATATAGGGCCTTTTTTATTTTGTGTGTGGGGTTCCCCTTAATATCCATACAAGACCCAAAGGGGCTGGTAATGGGCTGGGGTGGGGGGGGGGGGGGTGGTTGATGGGGTAGCTATGCCATTTTTCTTAAAGATTTTCATCCATATTACCGGGACCAGACATTACATTAAAGCCGCAAGCAGTTTTAAATGGCTTTTTTTTCCCTTTAGAAATGTTATTTTGTGCAGGGACAGTTCTAAACACGGGAAACACGTGGCACTTCACAGGCATACTTTAGACACCCCCCAGGTACAATATTTAAAGGAATATTTGACTTTTTTTTTTTCACTTTATGCATCATTAAAATGACTGCTCCCGGAAAACGTCCGTTTTTAAAACTTCTTTTTGCATTGATACATGTCCCCTGGTGCAGAACCTGGGTTCCCAAACTCTGTTTAGGACAATAACATGGATAATAGTCGTTATAATTAGCACTTTAGAATCCAAACGTTCGCATCCATTGTATTTAATAGGGTTCTAATGTTCGTGCGAACTTTCGGTCCGTTCGCAGGTTCTGGTGCGAACCGAACCCGGGGGTGTTCGGCTCATCACTAATGACTAGTAATAATTATATTTATTAATTCCTATTACTAGTCAACCAATATTAGAATTCTTCTATAGCCTATGGGCGGATGCGTTTGACCGGAAATGTACGATTGCAGCGTCGTACAGTTTAGCTGCTCCGTCGAATCTTCTAACTTTCGACAGACACCATAAGCCTTCAATGACAGATTCGACGTTTGTATGTTTTTCGATGCTTTGTCGAATCTTCGTCATTCATGTTGAATTGTCAAGTTAGTTGTAGCTATTTTACTGCTCCTCCTCTTTGGTTACAATCAGCCAATAACATTCATCATCATCATTATTTTTATTTTACTTCCCCCACCCAATTCCAGCAGCGATCTTTTCTCTCTATAATGTCGAATCTTTTCTCTCTATAATGTCGAATCTTTTCTCTCTATAATGTCGAATCTTTTCTCTCTATGTAGAATAATCTTGGACTAATAGAGTTAAGGTTCCATGCACACGAGACACTGTTATTTGCTGTTAAACGGGCTTTCAGAGGCAGTTGGACGCTTTTTTCAACTGCCCCTGAACCCATTCAATGTTATCCTATGTGTCCATGCACACAGTCTATTTTTTTGGCGTTTACAAGCAGTTGCGTTTAACCTCGTTTTTCAAGAAGCAAAAAAAATGGGTTCAGACGCAAAAGTTTTCCACGTTTTAGACGCTAAACGCCACTAAACGCGGTACCGACGTTTTGGCGCGTTTGCGTTTATAAGCGTTTTTAAAGGTGACCTATTTTTTTAACATTAGAAATCTCAAAAATGATGGCAAATAATGAAAAACTATTAAAAAATATAAAAGAAAACTGTAATTGCTTGCATTGCATTGTGGACAATCCACAACTTGTGGCAGGTAACGTGGCAAGTGGACAATCCACAGCTTGTGGCAGGTAACGTGGCAAGTGGACAATCAACACTTTGTGTCAGGTGACGTGGCCAGGTGACGTGGCCAGTGGACAATCCACAACTTGTGGCAGGTGACGTGGCCAGTGGACAATCCAAAACTTGTGGCAGGTGACATGGCCAGGTGACGTGGCATGTGACGTGGCCAGGTGACGTGGCCAGTGGACAATCCACAACTTGTGGCAGGTGACATGGCCAGGTGACGTGGCATGTGACGTGGCCAGGTGATGTGGCAGGTGACGTGGCAAGTGGACAATTCACAACTTGTGGCAAGTGACGTGGCCAGGTGACGTGGCAGGTAACGTGGCCAGGTGACGTGGCCAGGTGACGTGGCCAGTGCACAATCCACAACTTGTGGCAGGTGACGTGGCCAGGTGACGTGGCCAGGTGACGTGGCAGGTGATGTGGCAAATGGACAATTCACAACTTGTGGCAAGTGACGTGGCCAGGTGACATGGCAGGTAACATGGCCAGGTGACGTGGCAGGTAACGTGGCCAGGTGACATGGCCAGGTGACGTGGCAAGTGGACAATTCACAACTTGTGGCAGGTGACGTGGCCAGGTGACGTGGCAGGTGACGTGGCAAGTGGACAATTTACAACTTGTGGCAAGTGACGTGGCCAGGTGACGTGGCAGGTAACATGGCCAGGTGACGTGGCAAGTGGACAATCCAGAACTTGTGGCAGGTGACGTGGCCAGGTGACGTGGCACGTGATGTGGCCAGGTGACGTGGCAAGTGGACAATCCACAACTTGTGGCAGGTAACGTGGCAAGTGGACAATCAACACTTTGTGTCAGGTGACGTGGCCAGGTGACGTGGCCAGTGGACAATCCACAACTTGTGGCAGGTGACGTGGCCAGTGGACAATCCAAAACTTGTGGCAGGTGACGTGGCATGTGACGTGGCCAGTGGACAATCCACAACTTGTGGCAGGTGACATGGCCAGGTGACGTGGCATGTGACGTGGCCAGGTGATGTGGCAGGTGACGTGGCAAGTGAACAATTCACAACTTGTGGCAAGTGACGTGGCCAGGTGACGTGGCAGGTAACGTGGCCAGGTGACGTGGCCAGGTGACGTGGCCAGTGCACAATCCACAACTTGTGGCAGGTGACGTGGCATGTGACGTGGCCAGGTGACGTGGCCAGGTGACGTGGCCGGTGATGTGGCAAATGGACAATTCACAACTTGTGGCAAGTGACGTGGCCAGGTGACATGGCAGGTAACATGGCCAGGTGACGTGGCAGGTAACGTGGCCAGGTGAAATGGCCAGGTGACGTGGCAAGTGGACAATTTACAACTTGTGGCAAGTGACGTGGCCAGGTGACGTGGCAGGTAACATGGCCAGGTGACGTGGCAAGTGGACAATCCAGAACTTGTGGCAGGTGACGTGGCCAGGTGTTGTGGCACGTGATGTGGCCAGGTGACGTGGCAAGTGGACAATCCACAACTTGTGGCAGGTGACGTGGCTAGGTAACGTGGCCAAGTGACGTGGCAGGTGACATGGCAAGTGGACAATCCACAACTTGTGGCAGGTGACGTGGCATGTGACGTGGCCAGGTGACGTGGCCAGATGACGTGGCAGGTGATGTGGCAAATGGACAATTCACAACTTGTGGCAAGTGACGTGGCCAGGTGACATGGCAGGTAACATGGCCAGGTGACGTGGCAGGTAACGTGGCCAGGTGACATGGCCAGGTGACGTGGCAAGTGGACAATTTACAACTTGTGGCAAGTGACGTGGCCAGGTGACGTGGCAGGTAACATGGCCAGGTGACGTGGCAAGTGGACAATCCAGAACTTGTGGCAGGTGACGTGGCCAGGTGACGTGGCACGTGATGTGGCCAGGTGACGTGGCAAGTGGACAATCCACAACTTGTGGCAGGTGACGTGGCTAGGTAACGTGGCCAAGTGACGTGGCTAGGTGACGTGGCAGGTGACATGGCAAGTGGACAATCCACAACTTGTGGCAGGTGACGTGGCCAGGTGACGTGGCAGGTAACATGGCCAGGTGACGTGGCCAGGTAACGTGGCCAGGTGACGTGGCAAGTGGACAATCCACAACTTGTGGCAGGTGACGTGGCCAGGTAAAGTGGCAGGTGATGTGGCAGGTGACGTGGCAGGTGACGTGGCAAGTGGACAATCCACAACTTGTGGCAAGTGACGTGGCCAGGTGACGTGGCAGGTAACGTGGCCAGGTGACGTGGCCAGTGCACAATCCACAACTTGTGGCAGGTGACATGGCCAGGTGACGTGGCAAATGGACAATTCACAACTTGTGGCAAGTGACGTGGCCAGGTGACGTGGCAGGTAACATGGCCAGGTGACGTGGCCAGGTGACGTGGCAGGTAACGTGGCCAGGTGACGTGGCAGGTAACATGGCCAGGTGACGTGGCCAGGTGACGTGGCAAGTGGACAATTCACAACTTGTGGCAGGTGACGTGGCAAGTGGACAATTTACAACTTGTGGCAAGTGACGTGGCCAGGTGACGTGGCAGGTAACATGGCCAGGTGACGTGGCAAGTGGACAATCCAGAACTTGTGGCAGGTGACGTGGCCAGGTGACGTGGCACGTGATGTGGCCAGGTGACGTGGCAAGTGGACAATCCACAACTTGTGGCATGTGACGTGGCTAGGTAACGTGGCCAGGTGACGTGGCAGGTAACATGGCAAGTGGACAATCCACAACTTGTGGCAGGTGACGTGGCCAGGTGACGTGGCCAGGTGACGTGGCCAGGTGACGTGGCCAGGTGACGTGGCCAGGTAACGTGGCCAGGTGACGTGGCAAGTGGACAATCCACAGCTTGTGGCAGGTGACGTGGCTAGGTGACGTGGCAGGTAACGTGGCCAGGTGACGTGGCCAGGTAAAGTGGCAGGTGATGTGGCAGGTGACGTGGCAAGTGGACAATCCACAACTTGTGGCAGGTGACGTGGCCAGGTGACATGGCAGGTGACGTGGCAAGTGGACAATTCACAACTTATGGCAAGTGACGTGGCCAGGTGACGTGGCAGGTAACATGGCCAGGTGATGTGGCAGGTAACGTGGCCAGGTGACATGGCAGGTAACATGGCCAGGTGACCTGGCTAGGTGACGTGGCAAGTGGACAATCCACAACTTGTGGCAGGTGACTTGGCCAGGTGACGTGGCAGGTGACGTGGCCAGGTGACGTGGCAGGTAACATGGCCAGGTGACGTGGCCAGGTGACGTGGCAAGTGGACAATTCACAACTTGTGGCAGGTGACGTGGCAGGTGACGTGGCAAGTGGACAATTTACAACTTGTGGCAAGTGACGTGGCCAGGTGACGTGGCAGGTAACATGGCCAGGTGACGTGGCAAGTGGACAATCCAGAACTTGTGGCAGGTGACGTGGCCAGGTGACGTGGCACGTGATGTGGCCAGGTGACGTGGCAAGTGGACAATCCACAACTTGTGGCAGGTGACGTGGCTAGGTAACGTGGCCAGGTGACGTGGCAGGTAACATGGCAAGTGGACAATCCACAACTTGTGGCAGGTGACGTGGCCAGGTGACGTGGCAGGTAACATGGCCAGGTGACGTGGCCAGGTAACGTGGCCAGGTAACGTGGCCAGGTGACGTGGCAAGTGGACAATCCACAACTTGTGGCAGGTGACGTGGCTAGGTGACGTGGCAGGTAACGTGGCCAGGTGACGTGGCCAGGTAAAGTGGCAGGTGATGTGGCAGGTGACGTGGCAAGTGGACAATCCACAACTTGTGGCAGGTGACGTGGCCAGGTGACATGGCAGGTGACGTGGCAAGTGGACAATTCACAACTTATGGCAAGTGACGTGGCCAGGTGACGTGGCAGGTAACATGGCCAGGTGACGTGGCCAGGTGACGTGGCAGGTAACGTGGCCAGGTGACATGGCAGGTAACATGGCCAGGTGACGTGGCTAGGTGACGTGGCAAGTGGACAATCCACAACTTGTGGCAGGTGACTTGGCCAGGTGACGTGGCAGGTGACATGGCAAGTGGACAATTCACAACTTGTGGCAAGTGACGTGGCCAGGTGACGTGGCAGGTAACATGGCCAGGTGACGTGGCCAGGTGATGTGGCAAGTGGACAATCCACAACTTGTGGCACGTGATGTGGCCAGGTGACGTGGCAAGTGGACAATCCACAAATTGTGGCAGGTGACGTGGCTAGGTGACGTGGCAGGTAACGTGGCCAGGTGACGTGGCAGGTGACGTGGCCAGGTGACGTGGCAGGTGACGTGGCAAGTGACGTGGCAAGTGGACAATCCACAACTTGTGGCAGGTGACGTGGCCAGGTGACGTGGCAGGTAACGTGGCCAGGTGACATGGCAGGTTACATGGCCAGGTGATGTGGCAGGTAACATGGCCGGGTGACGTGGCTAGGTGACGGGGCAAGTGGACAATCCACAACTTGTGGCAGGTGACGTGGCCAGGTGACGTGGCAAGTGGACAGTCCACAACTTGTGGCAGGTGATGTGGCAAGTGATACGCTAAATACAAGTACACTGCTGCTCTCTCAGCTGCTGCTACTCCATCTGGTCTCACAAACTGACTGAAATGGTTAAAATTTACTGTTTTTTGAGCTTAGGGAGGGTCTATGATGAAACGCTTATAAACGCAAACGCGGTAAAACGCCGCTAAACGCAGCCGCAAAACACGCATTTTTAAACGCCGGTTTCAGCGTTTAAAAACGTGTGTTCAGCAGAGTTTGCACCTGCGTCTCGTGTGCATGGGGCCTTAAGGTTAGGCACATTCGACCACAGGTTCGATAGACACAGATTGTTATTGTCAGCGTCACGTCGAATCTCCTATCTATATCGAACTGTTGTCGCAACGAAAACGAAAAAAAAGCATTTTTTTATGTTGGATCTTTCGGTTTTCGGATTCTGTGCTTTAGTTTTCGTTTGTTAAAACGATAACGAAAATACCTGAAATTCGGACGAAAATTCATTCGGACTAAAACGAATGCACATGTCTAAAAAAGACCACTCACTACTGTTTTCCCTCTTTGTGCAGGGTGACTGGTCTTGTATCCGCCCCCTTTTCTAGTTTTCTGCGGGCAAACTGTAGTGGGTGGGCCTACTCACTCCTTCCTACCACTTCATTCTCTGCAAAGGCCAGGTACAGCACAATGGTGATATCACGCTACATTTTCATGGTAATAACTGGTTTGTCAAGGACACTTGGTGTACAAAAAAAAGAGTTCTATTCTTTGTGGAGTGCATTTAAATGAAAGATAAAGAGTTCAAGTTTAAATTTTCTTACACAATGTTCTTTGTTTGTACATGAAACTATTCTGCTGTTACTAAAAATACTTATTTCCTATTCATTTACAGTGTAGCACACCCCCGTAGGAGCTGCTGGTTTAAATTTGGGCCTTGCATGTTACCTCAGTATTCGTTGTCTAGGGGAAGAAAGTCTGTAAAAACTCCAATGTCCACACAAGATGTAAAACCTTAAGCTGTTATGTTTTATGAAAAGGAAAAATAAAACCTATGAAAAATAGTAGAAGATTGAAGGGAAGGGGTAGGTTCAGGTACACAGTACAGATCACTGGGGGAAACTCCTCAACTAAAAAGTCATTCACCACTTCTCCTTGAGTGGGTATTGCTCACCCGGATAGGCCCCTCTCACCTGGCCTAGCAGCCGGAATGATGCACAGACAATGATCAGGACCAGTCTCTGCCACAGACTGGTTGTGCACAAGATTGGATAATCCGGGATCCTCTGCCACAGGACATAATGCCCGGACTTCCAGCCAAGCAGTCAAAAAGCCTTTAAGCCAACCCGGCAGACTGCAAGGTGAACTTTAGCTACGGTGCATCCTCCAATAGAATTACCAGGCCCTCCTCAAGACTCGATGCCGTCCGCTCGGTCTTTTCCAGGACAGGTCCTCCCCTGGTTTCCTCCATTGAGTGGCTTCCTCCCGCAGGACAGACAGCACAGGATCACCATCAAAGTTGTCAGGGTCACCTGTGGCCAGGTGACAGATGCACACCGTAGGGGGACAGGAGTGCACCGCGAGGTAGTGAACCCTATGGCTGGCTTCTGTGGATAGGAAACTGGGTGGTTGTGGAAAGCGGGACCAGAGGAGCACAACCGGGATCCCAACGGAAGCGAGAGCCAAGATTCCCCAGGGCGCGGAGTCTAAGACCCAGCTGGTCTTCTCCAGGGCCTCTAGTGGTGAGGATGTTACGCTGCAGGCTGGGACCAGGTCGCGGCCCCTGGAGTTTCCTAGCTCACGCCCCGTAGGATAAGGGGAAGCAGCAGCACACGATAGAGAGAACCGAATAACAAGCCGAAGGTCAGGGGCCACAAGCAGACAAGGATAACGAAGAACGAGCCGAAGGTCAAGGGTCACGAGCAGACAGGGATGGTCGGGGACAAGCCAATAACGTAACAGAGAGACAGACGTAGCACACGGCAGGCAGGAACCCAAACACACAATGCCTAACAAACACGTTGATCAGCAAAGCAGGCTTGCAGTGCACAGGTTAATATAGTGTTCAGTGATAGGGCCTGGGGTGGAGTCAGGCTGGGAGGAGATTATAAAGGAAGCCAGGTGAAGGAGGTCTGGTCTCTAGATGAACACATGAGGAGGAAGGTAAGATGGCAGACAGACATTAATGCATATCCATGACAGTACCCTCCCTCTTATGGGCCCTCCCCCGCCTGGACCCAGGCTTAAAGGGAAATCTCTGATGAAACCTTCTCAACAGATGAGGTGCAGCGACATCAGATGCAGCGATCCAAGACGCCTCCTCAGGACCAAAACCTCTCCAATGCACAAGGTACTGAAGAATGCCTCTGCAGAGCCGAGAATCCAGAACTTGTCTAACCTCGTACTTAAGATTATCCTCAGAGACTGAAAACGAGGTAGGGAGATGACAAGAAGATCTATTGAGGACCAAAGGCTCTCTAGGAATAAGCAAGGGCATGAGACGATCAACAGGAATCTGAGGAGGGTCCCCTAGACCCTTAAAGGGGAACTGGTCATCTTGCACAGGACCATCAGACTGGGCAGATGTCAGTGGAACCCTGAAGTCAGGTTGGTTAGAAGGTGACATGTCGCCGGAGTCAAGCTGAATAGCTGAAGGACAAGCAGAATGTCCCGAACAAGAAAAAGTGAGAGGCTCACTGGGCATGGGCTGGACTGGCATAACTAGTACAGAGGCAGAGTGAATAGCTGAGTCAGGTGTAGCGACTACCTGAATCGCATCGCAAGACGTAGCGACTGCAGGACTTGTAGACAAGCTAGCCTGGCTGTGCGTCCAAGGGTGGTTAGGGACAGAGAAATGTAAATGGTTATGCAACCTGGAATGAATGACCGGCTCAAATTCACAGGGGGCAACCTTGGGTAGGCAGGACGAGGAACAGGAGGGACCCCAAGCCAGGATCTGTCCAGTAGTCCAGTCCACATGAGGAGAATGGAGCTGTAACCATGGGAGACCCAAAATTATAGGCGTTGAGGCCTTGGGTAAGATAAGGAAGGATATCCACTCCTGGTGGAGTGTACCCACCGACATCTTAACAGGGAGGGTCTGGAAGCGGATAGGTCCCCCTGGGAGAATAGTACCATCAATCGCCAAGACCACCAATGGCGTGGTGAGGGGCAAAAGAGTAAGTCTCATGGACGATGCGATTTCCCAGTCCATGAAATTACCAGCGGCTCCGGAATCCAGATATGCTGAGACCGAATGAGAAGAAGCACCAACATGAAGGAACACAGAAAGCAGAAGACGAGAAGGGGAAGGTGATATTTCTGGGTCCAATACTCCACTTTCCAGATGAAGTGGACCCAAACGTTTTTCTGGACAAAGAGAGCAAGTGTCACGAAAATGACCTTTGCCCCCACAGTAGAGACACAGGCCTAGATTTCTGCGCCTAGCACGTTCCTCTGGGGATAGCCTGGTCCTGCCCAGCTGCATGGGTTCCTCAGCTGGCAGGAGATGCTCCACGGGTCGAGGAGAGGGGAGCTCAGGCTGACTAAGGACCAAGGAGTGCTGGCGCCGCTTTTCTAGGGTCCTTTCCTGAAAGCGAATATCGATCTGGTTACACAAGGAGATAACTCCGTCCAGATCAGTGGGGATGGTTCTTCCTGCTAATTCATCCTTCACTCTATCAGAAAGGCCATGCAAAAAGGTTGCGACTAAGGCCTCATTGTTCCAGCTCAACTCAGCCGACAGTATGCGGAAATTAAGGGCGTACTGTCCCACTGAAGCAGACTCTTGGCGGAGACGTAGAAGGGCGCTGGCCGCTGAAGAGACACGAGCCGGTTCTTCAAAGATATTCCGAAAAAGTTTCAAGAAGCCAGACAGGCTAGAAACCACTGGATCATTCAGTTCCCACAGAGGGGCTGCCCAGGCTAAAGCTTCACCGGAGAGGAGGGAAATGATATAGGCTACCTTTGCCCTATCAGACAGAAAGTTTTGAGGCTGAAGCTCAAAATGAATCGTGCATTGGCTAAGAAACCCTCTGCAGGCCTTGGAGTCCCCAGAGAAACGGAACGGAGCTGGCAGTATTAGTGAGTGTGTGGCTGCGACTGGTGCGATAGGTACCACCGCTGGTTGTACTTGAGGTTGCGGATTCGGGGTTCCCAAGGAGGCCTGAAGCTGCTCGAATCGAGAAGCCAGATCCTGGAGGAATCGCATCACCTGAGTCTGATTCGATTCCTGGGTTTCAAGTCTGTGGACTATGCCCTGCAATGGATCATCCGCGGGGAGCGGGATGTCAGCCGGGTTCATGGCTGATCAAACTGTCAGGGTCACCTGTGGCCAGGTGACAGATGCACACCGTAGGGGGACAGGAGTGCACCGCGAGGTAGTGAACCCTATGGCTGGCTTCTGTGGATAGGAAACTGGGTGGTTGTGGAAAGCGGGACCAGAGGAGCACAACCGGGATCCCAACGGAAGCGAGAGCCAAGATTCCCCAGGGCGCGGAGTCTAAGACCCAGCTGGTCTTCTCCAGGGCCTCTAGTGGTGAGGATGTTACGCTGCAGGCTGGGACCAGGTCGCGGCCCCTGGAGTTTCCTAGCTCACGCCCCGTAGGATAAGGGGAAGCAGCAGCACACGATAGAGAGAACCGAATAACAAGCCGAAGGTCAGGGGCCACAAGCAGACAAGGATAACGAAGAACGAGCCGAAGGTCAAGGGTCACGAGCAGACAGGGATGGTCGGGGACAAGCCAATAACGTAACAGAGAGACAGACGTAGCACACGGCAGGCAGGAACCCAAACACACAATGCCTAACAAACACGTTGATCAGCAAAGCAGGCTTGCAGTGCACAGGTTAATATAGTGTTCAGTGATAGGGCCTGGGGTGGAGTCAGGCTGGGAGGAGATTATAAAGGAAGCCAGGTGAAGGAGGTCTGGTCTCTAGATGAACACATGAGGAGGAAGGTAAGATGGCAGACAGACATTAATGCATATCCATGACAAAAGTGTAGGCCCCAGTCAGCATAACTGGGCCTACTTGGTAGAGTTACAGCCTCGGACCAACATGGTCGCGAGGCCGAAATCACACGACACACTCCTCGTGCCAGGAGGGCCGCGAGGGAAAGAATGACCCCAAAAAATGGCGTCTGCCCCTTAAGTATCTTTCCCCAGCATGCTCAGCGGGTAGACCACGCCCACTGAAGTGTTCCCTGGGAAAGGTACTCAATGCATTCTGGCCCGTCAGTCTTCTACATTGGCCCGGGGTGGTAACGCCACCTACAGGCAAACAGTGGGAAGTCTTCCAACACAGCCATAGCCGGAACAGAGGCTAATATAGCATAATTATTTACAGAGCCTGAGCTAACTACCAGCTCAGACACCCACTAAATTTAACATAGCGCCCAGTCATTGGGAGCAGGGTGCTACATACTCCCCTTGCTGCAATAAGACACTGTCCCCAGTGTCTGGAAAAAAAAAACAACACCTCAATCCTGAGGTTTTGGTACCTGAACCAAAAAAACTGGATGGGGAAGGGGAGGAAAGAAAGAGACAAGATATAACAATGACATAAATTTTTCAATGAGATAATAGTATATCACACATTATACATTACACATTACCACCCATCACTACCTATCTAGCCCTCCCCATTCTCCGGAGGTCTTGAAAGAAGATCTGGTTACCTAAAAGAGAAAAGAAAACACAGAGACACATAGCAAAATAACTAGCAATCTTAAAACATTTCTACAGAAGCAGAGCTAAACCTCTTTTAGAGGTGGAACTTTCCTTCTTGAATTTTAACGCCTATGTGATAAACATAGAAAAGTCTCTTCCTACTCTACTGCCACCTAGTGGCAGAGATAGCACACAAGAGTTCTTTAAGTAGGGGCTGAAACAGATGACATCTTGATCCCGACGTCCTCAGCAACCCTATTCCTAACTGTCAACTTCCCCAAAGTCCAGTTAGCATAGTAAAGATGAGAAGGCAAACAAAAAAAATATCCTTCTCTCAGTTGAAAGTGTTTTTTTTTTCTTGCACAAAAGAAAAAAAAATGGAATTGAAGGCAAAGAGTTACTTTAAATACTCATAGGTAAAACCTGGAGTCCGGCAAATTCAGAGGTTTTCCTTGCTTGTCCAGGGTAGTAATAAAATAGGTAACATCGTCCTTCCCTGGTCTGCAAATAACTACCCGATCGGCGTGGATATGCCGCCCGTAGCTCCAATATAACTGGCACCCTTTGAACCGATCAGCCATGATGAACGAATAGTCCAGATTCCTAAATGGGTTTGGCACTTTCAAATAGTCCCAGATGGCCTCACTGCACCATTGTTCCCTATTAGCTTCAATCTCTTGCATTACCTCTTTCGGCACGTACGGGAACTCAAGGCCGTATTCCGTGGCTACCCTCTTCATTAGCACCCGCTGCAGATGGGCGAGTCTAGGCAATGTCCAAGAACTTCCCATCCCGGGCAACACACACCAATCCGGTGACTTATTTACCATAGACTTGGTAGGTTTAGGAACAGTCCTCTTAACAGGCAAAGTCACGTTAGCAATGTCCGGGTTTCCCTCCCTGGGGGTAGTTTCCCCGGAGTCCATAGCTGTCCACTCTGAACAACTATGTGTTGAGGTAACATCTCCCATGTTGTTCCATAACAATTCTCTAGGCATGGGCTCAAACAAATAGTCATCTCCAGCATCCGACAGAGTCTAAGTCAGAGTCTGCTAACTCTTCTGCCTGCAAATAGCTAACCAAAGTCCCGGTCACTTTTCCCCCAGGTTTCTTACCAGCTCCTGACGTGGACGTCCCGGGAATATTATCGCTCACGGGGTCCGGTTCCGGTAAACGCTGGGGTAGGCCTCAACCGCGGCCGCGGGAAGCCTTCACATACCCCACCTTCCATTTCACGGGTGGGACGGGGGCACATGCTGTGGATGTGGTATCCGCTGTGGTGTCTGCTAGTACCTCTGTGATGGTAGCGACTGCTCTTCCAGACTCACTTTCTGCAGCAGACGTAGTGCACACAGGCTGAACCGCAGGGGCAAAGGCGACATCTTCCAACGTATCGGTGCCTTATCCCAGTCTATCCGATAGGCGCGGGGCAACGCAGTGGGTTGTTCCACCTCAAACAAGTATTCCCCGCAGGATGGGCACCGGGCAAATGGATGCAACTGCACGACTAGTCCTTCACATCCAGGGCACAGCATGTACAGCGCCTCTACATCTCGGCTTGTGTACAGTATGAAGCGTCCGTGTGGCTTCAATCAGATCCCTGTATCTGTGAGCAAGGCTCTGGATGGCGTAGCACCCACAGCGGCGGGCATGGGGAACATTCCAGGCCCTGGCCTGGGTGGTGCCCACGAACATAGCGACATGCTGCTTTCCGATCCACTCACTTGATCTGGCAGCTCATGGGCGTTGGCGTCAAACACTCTCACGTGTCTCACGCAGTTGGCCGGAACTCCTCCCCTTTAGGTTCTTTTGCACGTAGCTCGCGGGCTTTTCTTTCCTGGCTCCGCCCACGGCCTACGCAGTTAGCAAAGTGATCTGTACCTTTACCCCTTTGATTTCAGTTCAAAGCACAGTCCAACACCTTCTTGTAGACTCTCAATAAAGCAAAATCCTTTTTATAGTTGCGAGAGGTAAATCCCGGACTCGAGCCCCCACGTGTAGCACACCCCCGTAGGAGCTGCTGGTTTAAATTTGGGCCTTGCACGTTACCTCAGTATTCGTTGTCTAGGGGAAGAAAGTCTGTTAATACTCCAATGTCCACACAAGATGTAAAACCTTAAGCTGTTAGGTTTTATTTTCCCTTTGCATAAAACATATGAAGAATAGTAGAAGGGTGAAGGGAAGGGGTAGGTTCAGGTACGCAGTACAGATCACTGGGGGAAACTACTCAACTAAAAAGTCATTCACCACTCCTCCTTGAGTGGGTATTGCTCACCCGGATAGGCCCCTCTCACCTGGCCTAGCAGCCGGAATGATGCACGGACAATGATCAGGACCAGTCTCTGCCACAGACTGGTTGTGCACAAGATTGGATAATCTGGGATCCTCTGCCACAGGACTTAACGCCCGGACTTCCAGCCAAGCAGTCAAAAAGCCTTTAAGCCAACCCGACAGACTGCAAGGTGAACTTTAGCTATGGTGCATCCTCCAATAGAATTACCAGGCCCTCCTAAAGACTCGATGCCGTCCGCTCGGTCTTTTCCAGGACAGGTCCTCCCCTGGTTTCCTCCATTGAGTGGCTTCCTCCCGCAGGACGGACAGCACAGGATCACCGTCAAAGTGTAGGCCCCAGTCAGCATAACTGGGCCTACTTGGTAGAGTTGCAGCCTCGGACCAACATGGTCCCGAGGCCGAAATCACACGACCCTCCTCACGCCAGGAGGGCCGCGAGGGGAAGAATGACCCCAAAAAATGGCGTCTGCCCCTTAAGTACCCTTCCCCAGCATGCTCAGCGGGTAGACCACACCCACTGAACTGTTCCCGGTGAAAGGTACCCAATGCACTCTGGCCCGTCAGTCTTCCACATTGGCCCGGGGTGGTAATGCCACCTACAGGCAAACAGTGGGAAGTCTTCCAAAACAGCCATAGCCGGAACAGAGGCTAATTTAGCATAACTATTTACAGAGTCTGAGCTAACTACCAGCTCAGACACCCACTAAATTTAACATAGCGCCCAGTCATTGGGAGCAGGGCGCTACAACAGTATTTATAACACAGAATCAACCATATTATGCAAATATAGATTCTTGTGACTTTATCTTTGCTGCTATGTACTTATTTTTGAACATTTAGATGGCCATTGACTACTAGTGTTTTTGACTGTTGAAAAAAATAACAGCAAAATGCTAAGTGACCTTAACCATTGCTTTCTGCTCTAATGTTTGTGTTTTCAAATGTGGCTTATTTTCAGGTGTAGGTCCCAAGTTATTGAGAATTTGCATTGTATACAGTATATATGCATGCTTACATAGCCCTCTTTCATGCACTTCTAACAAAGGATAACTTTGCTGCATAAAAATTATACATATAATTGCTACAAAAGACATTTTGTAATTTCTTGGTGATTATAAACTACCTTTCAATTTTAATCAGCAGCCAGCTATAATTTTCCAAAATTGGCAAAAATTCAAGTATGGCTTCATTGTAATCATGACAGCAATGGTGGTATTTTGTACTCTGTGTACAGAATTAGTCCAAAAATTTAATTTCCAGCTCATATGATTGATTGCCTTTTCATAGTACTGGCTTCATTGAGTACGAGGGAAGTTTGGTAGGTTTATACTTACCCCTAACCCTATACACCATTTCTTTGCTAGCTAAAAACGAATTCAAATTACCGTATATACTCGAGTATAAGCCAAGTTTTTCAGCACATTTCTTTGTGCTGAAAAAGCCCCACTCTGCTTATACTCGAGTCTCGCTGCCTCACTGTGGCCATCTGCAGCCTCACGTACCTGATCTCGAGCTGTGACATGCAGTCTTAAAGAGGAAGTAAACCCTGATGGGTTTTACTTCCTCTTTGTTTCCCTGCAAAGGTAAAGCATAATGGGCTACTATGCATTGCATAGTAGCCCATTATGTGTCACTTACCTGAAACCAAAGCCTGCGATTTCACCGCTGTCCGCTGTTCCATGAAGCGTCCATCTTTCACCCTCTTCCTTCCGGGTATCGCGGCTCCGGCGCTGTGATTGGCCAGAGCCGCGATGACGTCACTCCCGTGCATGCGCAAGGGAGCCGCCAGTCACGGCACGATCTCCTTTAGAAACAGCGCGATCGGCATTTCTAAAGGTTTCTAAAGTGCGCCTGCGCCGCTGTCTATGACGCATGTGCCGTAGACATCACCACCCGTCTCTTTTGTAAATATTTCCTAAACCTTGGAGGTTTAGGGGATATTTCGAGCACCTACAGGTAAGCCTTAATCTAGGCTTACCTGTAGGTAAAAGCGGTTGTAAAGTGTTTACAACCACTTTACCTGCAGTCGGCGGCCGTGCAATGTAACAAAGCCCTGCCTCCTTCTCGTCCTCGTTGGTGATAGGCGGAACACTGACTCACTGCTGGGAAACTGAATCAGTGTTCCCTCACCGACAAGGACAAGGAGGAGGCGGGGCTTTGTTACACTGGACGGCCGCCGACGATGTCACAGCTCGAGATCAGGTACATGAGGCTGCATATGGGCACAGTGAGGCATGCATTTGGGCACAGTGAGGCGTGCATATGGGAACAGTGAGGCGTGCATATGGGAACAGTGGGGCATGCATATGGGCACACTGAGGCTGCAAATGGGCACAGTGAGGCTGCAGATGGGCACAGTGAGGCTGCAGATGGGCATTGTTGACCCTCTCCACTTACAGTAGCTGCTGCATTTATCACCCTAGGCTTATACTTGAGTCAATACGTTTCACCGTTTTTTGTGGTAAAATGAGGTGCCTCAGCTTATATTCGAGTCGGCTTATACTCGAGTATATACAGTACTTCAATTTTTTAGTTATATTATTATCTTTGGTGTCTTTCTGTATCAGGCGTATTAACATGTTTTTTCCTATCGGGTATAAAGGGGCTTCTTCTTACCTGCAGCAGTCTTCAAGCTGTGCTATATTGGAATGTTGGGTTTTTCTGATTAGACAAAGCTCAGGCACATTTGGTAGTGTCAGAGCTTGCCCACACTCATCCTACCCCCTTCGCATTCCTATTGGTCATTGTGGCGACCCATCATAGTGATGGCCCAATAGGAATGCTTGGGAGGTGGGAGTTAATGATCACCAGGAAATCTCAAAGGTTTACTTAATCAGAATAGCCTGGGATTTGCACATAGTGGTGGGTAAAGCACCTTTAGGTGACTCGGTTACTTTAATGTCAAAACATGGTATGTTGATATATATACTGTAGCTATTTTTTATTTATTTTTTAACACCAAGTCGTTGCGGCACTCTTCTTTTTTCTTCTTTTTAATACATCTGGAGTAACAAATCCTGACCGTTTCCAAGTAGGTAAAAAGGCACTATACTTATAACAGTTTCAGCTCTAGCTCCCTGACACCTCCTCAAGTCTATTGCCTGATCCTCATAGGCTTGAGGAAGGATCAAGTAGCTAGACCTAAGAATTGTCAGTATATTGTCTTGCTTGAAACCTGGCCACAATAAATATTGACCTGATTTGGATATCTCTTCTGTTCATTTATTTTCCATTTTGTTAATTCATAAAAATAAACTATTAACACTAAATTCTACGTTATTTACAAACATTTTTCACACTTGCCGGAACCTTTTGCCCAGATATATATATATATATATATATATATATATATACATACATACATACATACATACATACATACATACACACACACACACTATTTTACCAAAAGTATTAGGACACCTGCCTTTACACACACATGGACTTTAATAGCATCCCAGTCTTAGTTCGTAGGGTTCGGTCAATATTGAGTTGGCCCACCCTTTGCAGCTATAACAGCCTAAACTCTTCCTTGGAAGGCTGTCCACAACGTTTAGGAGTGTGTCTATGGGAATGTTTGACCATTCTTCCAGGAGCGCATTTGTGAGGTCAGGCACTGATGTTGGGGAGAAGGCCTGGCTCTCAGTCTGCGCTCTAATTCATCCCAAAGGTATTCTTTCGGGTTGAGGTCAGGGCTCTGTGCAGGCCAGTCAAGTTCCTCCACCCCAAAACCCGCTCATCCATATGTTTATGGACCTTGCTTTGTGCACTGGTGCGCAGTCATGTTGGAACAGGAAGGGGCCACCCCCAAACTGTTCCCACAAAGTTGGGAGCATGAAATTGTCCAAAATGTCTTGGTATGCTGACGCCTTAAGAGTTCCCTTCACTGGAACAAAGGGGCCAAGCCAAACCCCTGAAAGGCAACCCAGCATCATAATCCCTCCTCCATCAAATGATTTGGACCAGTGCACGAAGGAAGGTCCATAAAGACATGGATGAGCAGGTATGGGGTGGAGAAACTTGACTGGTCTGCAGAGTGCTGACTTCAACCCGATAGAACACCTTTGGGAGGAAACAGAGCAGAGACTGCGAGCCAGGCCTACTTGTCCAACATCAGTGCCTGACCTCAAAAATGCACTTCTGGAAGAATGGTCAAACATTCCCATAGACACACTCCTAAACCTTGTGGACAGCCTTCCCAGAAGACTTGAAGCTGTTATAGCTGCAAACGGTGGGCCAACCTAATATTGAGCCCTACGGACGAAGACTGGGATGTCATTAAAATTAATGTGCGTGTAAAGGCAGGCGTCCCAATACTTTTGGTAATATAATGAGTGTGTGTATGTATATATATATGTATGTGTGTGTGTGTGTATGTGTATATATATATATATATATATATATATATATATATATATATATATATATATATATTGATATATGTAGCGCCCTGCTCCTGATGATCAGGCGCTATGTTAAATTTAGTGGGTGTCTGAGCTGATAGTTAGCTCAGACTTTGTAATGATTAAGGCTAAATCAGCCTCTTTTCCGGCTATGGCTGTGTTTGTAAGGATTCACCACTGTTTGCCTGTAGGTGGCGTTACCACCCCAGGCCAATGTTGGAACACAAGCAGGCCAAAGTGTATTGGGTGCTTTCCCCCGGGAACAGCCCAGTGGGAGTGGACTCCCCGCTGGGCATGCTGGGGAAGGGTACTTAAGGGGCAGACGCCATTGCTGGGGGCTCTTCGCCTCGTGGCTTTCCTGGCTCGAGGTATGTGGTACTGGAATTTCAGCCGCGGAGCCATGTTGGCCCGAGGCTGCATCTCTGCCAGGTAGGCCCAGTTGTCCTGACTGGGGCCTGCACTTTGAAGGTAATCCTGTGCTGTCTGTCCTGCGGGAGGAAGCCACTCAATGGAGGAAACCGGGGGAGGACCTGTCCTGGAGAAGACTAAGTGTAAGGCTGGTGTCTTGGGGAAGGCCTGGTGACCTTGTTGAAGGATGCACCATAGCTCACGTTACCTTACAGTGTGCCGTGTCGGCTTAAAGGCTCTTTAACTGTAAGGCTGGATATTCGGGTACTAAAGGCTATGGCAGAGACTGTTATTCCCTTACTTGTTCGTGCATCATCCCGGCTGCTAGACCTAGTGAGAGGGGCTTATCCGGGTGAGCAATACCCACTTGAAGAAAAGTGGTGAGTGTGACTATGGAAGCTTAGAAGTTTCCCAGTGATCTGCATCGTGTGCCTGAACCTTCCCCTAACCCTCCATCCCTCTACCTATGCAAGTTTGTGTGAAATAAAACTCAACGAAAAGGATTTATAACTTGTGTGGACTTTTATAGACTCTCATCCCCTAGACAACGAATGTGAGGTAACGTGCAAGGCCCAAATCTAAACCAGCAGCTCCTACGGGGGTAGTGCTACACAGATATATATATATATATGGCCAAACTGGGTACAAGTCTGTTATTTATTGATCAGGAAAACTACTTTATATGCCTGTGTAACCAGTGGCGGTGCGTCCATAGAGGGCGCCGGAGCACCGCCCCTCTCGCTCCCGCACCGCCACTGAAAGACAATACACAGATTCATGCATTGCATGAATCTGTGTATTGTCACCACTGCCGCGCTGCCCACTATACATATGGCCGGCCTCCTGGTGAGCGCCGGCCATATGAATTAGAGCGGCGGCCGGCGGTGGGTGGAACTTGGAAGTGCCAGCGGCTCTGATAGGCTTTCCGAATACAGCTCTCACGCTGTATTCGGCTTCCAAAAACTCCTCCCAGGTACGCACGGGGATGCGTTCCTGGAAGAAGACTGTGTGGAGGTTTCAGCCAATCAGGTTCACCGGATCTGGTTACCGGTAACCTGATTGGCTGAAGCGACATCGAGGGCGGGAGAACACATCGAGGACGGCGCGGACCGAGGAAGGTAAGTGCAGGGCTGGGGGGGGGGGGCAGACTGCATTTGGGGCACAAACTGGGTGAATATGGGGGGAACTGGCTGAATATGGGGCACAAACTGGCTGAATATGGGGCACAAACTGGCTGAATATGGGGCACAAACTGGCTGCATTTGGGGGGAACTGGCTGAATATGGGGGACAAACTGGCTAAATATGGGGCACAAACTGGCTGAATATGGGGGACAGACTGGCTGAATATGGGGGACAAACTGGCTGAATATGGGGGGAACTGGCTGAATATGGGGGACACGCTGGCTGCATTTGGGGGAACTGGCTGTATATGGGGGACAAACTGGCTGAATATGGGGGGAACTGGCTGTATATGGGGGACACGCTGGCTGCATTTGGGGGGAACTGGCTGTATATGGGGGACAAACTGGCTGCATTTGGGGGGAACTGGCTGTATATGGGGGACACGCTGGCTGCATTTGGGGGAACTGGCTGTATATGGGGGACAAACTGGCTGCATTTGGGGGAAACTGGCTGTATATGGGGGGGGGGGACTGGCTGCATTTGGGGGGAACTGGCTGTATATGGGGACAAACTGGCTGTATATGGGGGCACACTGGCTATATATATGGGGACACACTGGCTGTATATGGGGGCACACTGGCTATATATATGGGGACAAACTGGCTGTATATGGGGGCACACTGGCTATATATATATATGGGGGCACACTGGCTGTATATGGGGGCACACTGGCTGTATATGGGGGCACACTGGCTGTATATATATGGGGGCACACTGGCTGTATATGGAAACAAACTGGCTGTATTTGAGGGGGCAAACTGGTGGCGTTTGGGCACAGTGGCTGTGTTTAATGGGCACAGTGGCGGCAATTGATTTTTTTTTTTTAGTTTGTTTGCGCCCCCCCAAAAATTTTGAGCACCAGCCGCCACTGTGTGTAACAATTGCTTCTTGTTTGCACCATGATTTACCATAAAATATGTAGTTAGTAAATGGACACTGCTGCATTGTTGAGCCAACACCAATAGATGGTAAAGTCATGTTCACTGGATGCACAGTCTAAATATGAGTCAATACATGTTTTTTACTGCTAGTCTTTCTCAGTATTTCCATCGTTCAAATGACAGAGAGCAATTTATATGGCAGTTACAAGTGATACAAATGAATGTAAATATGCAGAGAAATAAGGATTGATGTGCAGAATAACACATACCCATATGTTTCACTGAACATTAATAGAAAAAATATGTCAAAATAAATGCTACTAACACATAGGGTATGTTTCCCTTTCTAAGTAGAATGCCTGATGAAGAGAAGCCAGCAGAGGATAGCTGAGATAAATGACTGAAGATGTAGACATATCCTGTACACTTCCATAGTGTGATGATGATAGTTTATACAGTGCAAGTAGTGCAAGAAAAAAGTGTTTTTCCTATGTTACTTTGCTCCGGCTTTCTGAGGTTTGTTAAAATAGCTTGGGTAATCAAACATTATACAAAATTTGCTAAATTACTTAATGCAGACCTGAAGTCCTCCTTCCCCTCCCTACTCCAAGCTAATGAACTGACTCCAGACTACATTGGCCACTGTTAACTTTTTCCTCTGAATAACAGAAGTTCAGGGAAGGAGCATTGAGAGCCAGCAGCATTGAAAGTTGAAATCTGCAAATGTTGGAGTAAGCATTTCAAAAATACTTTACTGGGGAATGTTTATTGTATTGTGCTCAGCATATTAAGCTAGAAAATGCTGAGGGTTTCATTTTACATCAAGAGGGACCAGTCCAATTGTTACTTTAGGGACATTCCTGTTTATATTATAGCCTCAGTCGTTAAGTGTCTTACTGAATGAAATTCAAAGGCAAGAATGGCACCTATGTAAATAGCTTACTTATACAAAATGTAGTCCCTGTATATATTCACTTATATTGGTAGGTGTGCATTTGTCTTTTTACTAAAAGATTGCGTTTCTAAATGGGTTTTTAGGATACCTAATTTATCCAATATACATTTTTATTCTTTATTTAATTTTCCTCAGAGAATAAAAGAGTAAACATATATGGAACACTGATTTAAAGTGACATTTTCCATCCAGGAATTATATATTTTAGGGTATGGAATCAACATGGGTGTAATCTGACAAATTGGAAATAAAGCATCAGTTTGAACACCTGCATGTCTAATATGGTGAGGAAGATTGTATCCTGTCACAGACATCTATGTTGCATACATGTATATAATGAATGGGTTCAATGCATAGTTGTCTGTGTGGGCGCTCTGATTTCTCCAAGGAATTATATTTCCTTCTATGTAAGGATGGTGAAAAGGGAGGCAGGGATAAGATAAGATATTATTATGAATTCCTTTAGCCTTATACATATGAAGTATTTGCACAATTATGAATTTCAAAACAAAGATTTCCCTACAGTTTGAGTTGGTATAAAAAAAAAAAGAAATCTGAAACTTTAGGTCACTCCGGATAACCTAAATGGCTAAGCAATGCAAATCCAATGCAAGTTTAACTAAGTAGATTGGAAAAAGCTTTCACATTTTGAGTGAAAGTGAATAAGACAACAATATATGCAGTTTCAGGATTTATTTTCTCAATCACTAGGGCAAAATTATGACCTTAATAGCACTATAAGCACTACAGAGTTAAAAGGAATGTATAGTAATTTCAATGTTTTTCTGGAAGCCATATAAAATATCAACTGTGCTGTAAATGTCAATAATTTTTTCAATGCGTGGTAATGTTTTAAAAACTTGTTTGTATGCATAGTCTGAAATTAAATGTTTGCATGAGAATGGCCAGATTTTTAAAGCAAATGCAGACTCTATTTCCCACTTTAAAGTTTAACAAAGTGCTTAGGCTTTATGGTTTACTAAATTCTATGACCAGCTAATTAAATAAAAACATTCACTTCCTGAAAGAAATGATGTCTTATCTCAAGAGTTGTTATTGAAAGAATGAGAGTGCGGCACTAATAAGTTCAGTCCAGTATGATTTTATTTGTAACCTGCAGTGGCGGCCCATCCAATGGGGAGCGCAGTGAGGCTGCATATGATGGACACATCAAGGCTGCAATTGATTGGCTCAGTGAGGCTGCATTTGATGGGCACAGTGAGCCTGTATTTGATGGGCACAGTGAGGCTGCAATTGATGGGCACAGTGAGGCTGCATTTGATGGGCACAGCGAGGCTGCATTTGATGGGCACAGCAAGGCTGCATTTGATGGGCACAGCGAGGCTGCATTTGATGGGCACAGTGAGGCTGCAATTGATGTTTACTGATTAAAAAAAAAATCACTGATTCATGGTACATTTATAGTATTCTTTAACAGTTGACTTTAACATTAACATTTTGAATATTTTATCTAGCTATAATGATACATAATCACTTGATAAATGGCTATTTACTGTACAGTCCTGCATTACTAACAGTTTGTTTGCAACCCCCCAAAAATAATTTCAGCACTAGCCGCCACTGGTAACCTGGACTGTAGCTGATAACTGCTGTGGAATATCTTCCTTTGTTGCTGCTATATTATTCTTTTGTAGTGTGGACAGGATTAAACTGAATATTTTTTTATGCAGAAGTGCAGCAGCCAGCTTTAAGGAGACCACTTTATAATACTTGTCTATGGAGTGTCTCTAGTGCAGGGGGCAGCCATCTTGGCTGGGTCTAAAGGGCAGTAATTGGTAGACTCAACAGAGCAAGGGGGCAGTAAACTCGGCTGCTGGAGAAAGGGAGCCCTGTTGTGCCAGCAGCCTGAAGAATGCAGGGAGGAGGATAAATGCTGTGGAACTCCTTCCTTTGTTTCTCCTGTGATATTCTTCTGCAGTGTGGACAGGATTAAACTGAATATTCATTAATTCAGCCACCAACTTTAAGGAGACCAGTTTGTAATGCTGGTCTATGGAGTGTCTCCAGTGCAGGGGGTATCCATCTTGGCTGGGTCTAGAGAATAGTGATTGATTGATGCAACAGAGCAACAAGGGGCTAGTAAACTGGGCTGCTGGTGAAAGGAATATCTGTTATGCCATCAGCCTGCAGATTGTGGGGACTATGTGCTGCTGCAACCATTTTCCTGTGCTGAGCAGCTGAAAGAAAGCACCACAAGATTGCAGTAAATGGGGAACAGTGGTGTGTGGCCAGAGCTTCCTGGTGCTATCTGATGCGGTGCTGCCCAGGAACTGTGCAATGCTACATGTGAGGTGACGGTCCTGAAAGCAAGCAGGTGTGTGGAAAAGAGACTGAGTTTATTCTGCTGCTAGATCAACGGATCCCTGCCAGAGCTGACCACAATTGGGTGAGAACTCAGAGAAGCAAAGAGACTGGGAACCTTCTCCCTGGGAGGGTGTGATTTGGATGCCTGATGAGATCAGACTGCACTAGAGAGCACTCCCACCACTCGTAAGAAAGGAAAAGAGGGACTGTCTCAGCAGGATTGAAAGAGTGAGATCATCAACAACTTCTATCCCTGTCTGACTTGGAACTGGACTTTTACTGAATCAGAGCACTTGTCTGGAGATCCAGAAAAGGGTGCCCTGGGACTGGTAAGAGGCTAACATCATACAAGTTAATCTGTTGTCTGCTGGTAACTGTTGTGCCTTCTTCAAGGGCCCCAACGCTGCCGGCCAACTTCTTTTTTCATCAATCACTGGACAGTGGGATAAAACTGGAACTATTAATGCAAGTTAGGACTGTATATACTATTGCTATGCTAGGTAAATTCGTTTTGTTCCGTTAATTACTGTAAATGAGAATACTGAAGGTGTTTAACCATATCTCTCAGAGTAATGTTGTTTACTTATTGATTCTTTGTATAAGTACACTTGCTAAACCTCTCTTCTTTTAGGCTATGCTTGGCCTAATAATTTTTTTAAATACCTCAAGAAAGATGTGTTGGTATGTGCTGGGTGTGTCATCTTCAGGTGGGCAAAGAAAGCACAAAACAATTCTGTGGCTCCTCTGAGGTTAGCTCTACATATTTATTAAATTTGAAGCAAAAGATAAAAAGACAATCTGTTTCAGGGGCTCACAATCCCCCTTCATTAGGGCTGGAACAGTTGTTAAGAAGGGAGACAGATTGATTACAAACTGCAATTTGATTTGTAGCTTGATTTGCAAACTACAAATATTTAGGGAGACCCTGTCACCAGTTTAAAGATTTGCAAGAAAAAGGACAAAAAAAAAGTGTTTAAAATGCTTACTTGCAGTGTTTTTTCCTTTCCATAAATGAATATGCAATGTGCCTTTGAGCTTGCTAGAAAAATGTAAGTGTCTAATTATATTCTCTGCTGGCTTAACTCCTTCACACCTTCCCTCACCTACCTACATAACTTTTTTCTGTAGCTGCTAGGAGAGTAGTGAGGGGGAATACCATACAGTGTCCATCTACTAGGATGGCTGACATCACATCTAAGATGCCCAGAAGCAGTCTCAGGGATTTTGCTGAAAAAATGGTCTGGTCACTGGCTCTCCTTTTAACCTCCCTGGCGGTATGATTCTGTCAGATTTTAGGTGCTGAAAGTGGTACCATTATTCTGCATGGAAATTTGGTGTTTTATATTGTAGGCCTGTAATTCTTAGGAATAACTCACGTAAATCTTTCCAAACCAGAGTCTAGTAGACATCCCGGGTATGATAAAGTTCAAAAAACAAAATTATACATTATAATAAAATAAATAACTATAAAATAATTATAACAAATAATAATATAATAATAATAAAAGTGTTTTTCAGTGTTTGATGACAAATTTCCCCACAAATCACTATCGCTTAATTCTGCGAGTGATTCTAATTTATTATCGCTGTTTTTTAGCTGGTCTAAAACCACTTTTGACATAAAGGGACACTTTTTGGTTGCTATGGACAATCTCCAGTTTCCAGGCAGAAAAAAAAAGTTTTTATTATATAAAAGTGCATGCAGGACACTGGGCAGACCACTAGGGACAATGGGGGTGTGTAATTATTACATACAGTACTGTAATCAGTAAGATTACAGTGTACTGTATGTATACTGTGTTTTTACTTGTTTGAATTTGGCGCCGATCTCCGTCCCCGTGCGTCGTAACGTCGCAGGGAACGGAGCTCGGCGGCATTCGGCAGTGTGTGAATCGAGCAAGATGACGGCTCGATCACACAGCGGAGAAGCATCGCAGGATCCAGGGGACAAGGTAAGTAACTCCTGCCTGGATCACTGCGACGCAGCCTGAGTCTGGCTCGGGGTTACCGCTTTTGGTGCTGAAATTTAACCCAGAGCCAGACTCGGGAATACCGCTAGGAAGGTTAAGCTTCATACACACAATGGAATATCAGACTAATGATTGTCTGTTTTTTTTTTTTGCATGCGTGTCTCATATTAAAAATTACTAAAGCTATTACTAAAGTTTTGAAAATTCTCGTATGACAGAATACAAATTCAATATACAAATTCAATACAAATTTCGGTGCCAACTTCTTGGATGGGCAAGTCATTCTTAAGTTCGTTGTGGCGAGCCATACCTGGTCTCCCAGTTGCAGCAACAGTTCCCCTCTTCTCCTCTTATCGAATATTCTCTTGTTGTCCTCTTGAGCTTTCTTGACCGCCTCCTGTAACAACAAAAGTTGTTAGAAGAAAAAAAATCCAGAGTGCTCTGGACAGCAGGAACAGCAGTTTCAGGAATCAAGTCAGGTAAAAAGGTTGGGTGGAACCCATAATTTGCAAAAATTGTGTGGTGGCAGAGTGGCTGGCGTTATTATATGCGAACTCAGCCAAAGAAATAAGAGGTACCCAGTCATCTTGGGCGAAGGACGTAAAACATCGACCGTTGGCCTGGGGATGATATGCTGATGAAAAGGATAGTTCAATCTTTAGGGATCCACATAATGCCTTCCAGAACCTTGATGTGAACTGGACTCCACGGTCAGATACGATGTTCATCGGAATGCCATGGAGTCTGACAACCTCTTTGATGAAGACCTGAGCGGTCTCGGCTGCAGATGGAGTTCCTTTCAGGGGTAGGAAGTGCGCCATTTTTGATAAGCGATCCACCACCACAAAAATAGCAGGTTAGTGAGAGCAAGCCGGGTCAGTGATCAGAGGTCAACACAGATAACAGGTTTCAGGACACACAGAAGCTGCAGACCAAACAGCAAAGAGTCTTTGGTGCACTTACTTTAAATAGCCCTTTTGGCACCAACGTTGGTGGCAGGCGCACATGCGCGCGTGCGTGTGTGCGTGACGCGCTGTGAATGTGTGTGTGTGCCGTGCAATTCCTGCTGCACGGCCATGCCTTCACTGACACCTTGAGCCTTGGATTGGGACCTGAACCGTGGGGAGCCTGCTGTACAGTAAAGAGTCACATGCTGAGGATACCACCAGAGAAAAAAAGATAAGCCCTTGGTGCCTGGTGCTGGGACAGAAAGCCTCTGCTTTTACAGGACTGGCGATTGGCCTCTGGCCAACTATACACTGCAGTCTAACAGAGGACAGACATGCTTAGTAAGAACACTTTCATTTTGCGTGCTCCAATGCAAGGTTTTTGGCACCAACAAGCTGGTCAGCAGATTTAGTACATGTGGTCTACTGTCTACTGCTGACTGTTGATACGGTAACAACCCATAGGTCCTCTCAACCCACCTTAGCTAGGCCACCCTGTATAGCTTAAGGAAAGAAGTGTATTATTAGGTTTGCAGCTTGTTAATAATCTCGGTTAACCACTTTAGCCCCGGAAGAATTTACCCCCTTAATGACCAGGCCATTTTTTGTGATACGGCACTGCGCCACTTTAACTGACAATTGCACGGTCATGCGACGTTGTACCCAAACAAAAGTGATGTCCGTTTTTTGGTGGTATTTGATCATCAGACTGACAATTTTGAAGAAAAAACAACAATATTGTTTACTTTTTGCTATAATAAATATCCCCCCCCCCCCCAAAAAAAAAAAGAATTTCTACATCAGTTTAGGCCAATATGTATTCTTCTACATATTATTGGTAATAAAAATAGCAATAAGCTTTTATTGATTGGTACATGGAAAACCAAAAAGGGGTTGGATTGGGACTTTAAGTGATGCCTGTGGGTGTTTGTAATAATAGGTTCATAGCATGAAAATAACCTGAGTGTCACAAGCCCCTAGGGGTGATTCATGGTAGTGATATAAGTAAACATAATTGAGCAATATAATCAGGCATTTATGATGTAAAAATACAGTCATAAAATCAACAAAAGTTGATATAATCATAATACATTTACTGATAAGGGAATTGATCACTAAAACATGATATGTGACAAACAGTAAAATTCATAGCAGACAATAAGTATATATAATTTAAACATATATAATGTATACATAATTCACATGATAAATACAGAGAACATAATTAGTTGAGGTTATTGGAGCAAGCGTGGCTTGGCATCGCTGGATGGACACTATGCATTTCATGGCCTTTTGCCAACCATCAGGAGTTGGATGCATGTGTATTACTATGGAATAATGAAATATGAGGTCATTTTAATTGTTATCTAGAAGATGAAAGATAAGGATGGTTACTTTCTTACTTACATAATAGCCCATAGATGGAAATCAGCTCCAGGGATGGTATTGAACAAGGGTCTGGTGAGAGTAGTCTCACCCGGGACTGAGGCGGGGAATAGCCAGATGATATCCAGGGAAGACACACAGTCGCAGGAGACGGTCGATGCTTACTGGATATGTTTATATGATGCATGTTAGATGCAGGGTTCGCATTGAACGAAATCTGTGTGACATAGGGGTGAAAAAAGAGGATTAAAAAAAGGGGATGCGAAAAAGACATGAAGAGAGGAGGGGGAAGGATGTAAAAGGATGAAAGTAGGTGAATATATAAATAACTGTGTGAAGTGGTGTGTGGACGAGTGTTATTTGAATACCATTTTATGCACACCTAGAAATAGGTGTGAGTGCTGGAAGTATCCTGTTAATGAGTGATAGAATATAATAGGTAAGAATTTGTATGGTGAGGAGCTAACATGGTGAAAGTGAAAAAATAAATAAAATAAATAAATAAATAAAACGAAAATAAATAAAAGGTAAATGAGTGGGTGTGTGTACCTATGAATGTATAAATATGTGTGTGTATATGAGTGTGTGTTGAAGTGTAAATGCGTGTGTGTGTATGTGTATTGGAGTCTATATGTTAAATCGTGTATGTGGGTAATAGTGAGTGTTCGTGTCTGAAGAAAGAATAAAGAAAAAAGAGGAAGTGAATGGCATTTTCAAATACCTGTGTGGATGGTTTAGATATGGAAGGTCTGCTTCTCATACGAGATCAAGGCAGAGTGAGGCGTCGGTCTGCCCCTGGTTGGGAATTCCCTGGCTCTGGGTGTGTATATCCCCGCCTACGTCATATATAACTCGTAATTGGCCAATGGGCGGGACGGCAAGACTCCACAGGTGCTCGTTAAACACACTAATGGATACCTGTCTCCCTCTGCCAAAGTGAGAGATGTGATTAGTACGTATCCGTCCGATCAGGCGTTAGAAACTCCAGGGATGGGGCGCACTCATATGACGCCGATGCGCTGAGATCAGGCTCTGCCCGTCCAGCCAGATCTGGATGGGGGAGAGAGAGCTGGGCGCATTGCAGCCCCGGGGAAGCAATACCAAGATGCACCAGTCCCTCCAGCCTGGAGCTGGATGGGAAACCAGGTGGCATGAAAGCTATGCACAAGGAATAAAGCCAAACGCTATATAGGGGATCTCTAGAGTAGCCATTAAAACAAGATTATATACCGATTTAAATGATAATGGTTTAGGATAGTGGAACGTAAACGATCGAATGATATTTTAATAAGGAAGTAAGAATGCATGTTCTATGTATAAGTTAGATTGATTAATGGGTTATTAAAACCACTTATATAGGTTAATAATGAAGTACAAGGTGGGGCAGGTCAGGGGAAAGGCGTGTGTCTTATATTGATTGGTTTGCACAAAAGTTATAGCATCTACAAAATAGGGGATAGATTTATGGAATTCTTATTATTTATTTTTTTACTAGTATTGGCGATGATCAGCAATTTTTAGCAGGATTGCGACATTGTAGCGGACAGATCCAACACTTTTCATACTTTTTTGAGACCAGTGACATTATTACAGTGATCATAGCTAAAAATAACCACTGATCACTGTATAAATGTCACTGGCAGGGAAGGGGTTAACACTAGGGGGATCAAGGGGATAAGTGTTCCCTAGGGAGGTGTTTCTAACTGTGGGGGGAGTGGACTGACTGGGAGTAGAGAGATCGCTGTTCATGATCACTAGGAAGAGACAATTTCTCTTTACTTCCCTGACAGAACGGGGATCTGTTTGTTTACATTGACAGATCCCCGCTCTGGCTCTCTGTGGAGCGATCGCGGGTGGCCGGTGGACATCGTGGCCACTGGCCATGCATATCGGCTCCAGCGACACGCTGGTTGGTAAAGGTAAAGGTACCAACGTACACCTACGGCGGTTTGCACAGCCTAACCAACCTGCCGCAGTATAACTGCGGCGGCTGGTCGGCAAGCGGTTAATTAGCATTTGCTAATGTTTGATCGTTACCTGCTGTCTTATAATCTTTGATAGTGAACCCATATTAGTATAACTTTTCCTTCCTAATATACCCCAGTATAAGCTCTTCACATCAATTACAATATACTTGACTAATTTTTAAAGTGGAACTATATTACATCTAGGCACCACAAACCAAAAATGCTATTTAATTTATTTTTATTATTCAGAGCAAACTCACCCATCCATTCACATCTCCATGATTTATTTTGTTGAGAAATCACTTTGAAACCCCCCCCCCCCCCCCATTTTTGGCCATAGCCATCTTGAGTAAGGACAGATGATTCATGTAGTATTTATTTCCTAAAATGCATCTGCACTTAGCAGAAACCCCTCCTCCCTCTGCTGAAGACTCATGGGATCTATGACATAATTTGCTGAGGCCTAGAAACCAGGAAGTAATTAAAGTAATGTAACAAAAAGTTTAAACCAAGTAAATATAATATACCTTCCTATTAATTTACTAATGCTATCAGCATAAGGATTTAGAGTAGTCAATATTGATTGAGAGAGTGAAGTTCTGCTTTAAACAGGTCTGTGTCATTTTCTGGTGTATATTTGTTTCTGTGTTTGGGGGTCTTTATACATACATGAAGGTTTTTGCACCTATATCCTCAGTTCAACCAGGTGTGTTAGAGTACAGAGCTGTTAGCAGAGTCATGGGAACAAGAACAGAGGACCTGACATGTCAAGTGGTTCCTTCGGGGGTTAATATTTCAATACAATAACAAAATGTGGAAGAGTAAACATGTAAAAATTTGAAACTTACATCAAATTTTACTTTCTGCCAACCACTGCAATAATAACACAAAATATGTGTATGTTCAATTAAACTTCAAAATACAATGTCATTGTGACATATGTGAGGTGAGATCACAATGCTGTAGATCACACTGAGACATTGCACAAGTCAGCTTTTAAATTTAAACACCTGACTAGTGATGAGCCGAACACCCCCGGGTTCGGTTCGCACCAGAACCCGCGAACGGACCGAAAGTTCGTACGAACATTAGAACCCTATTAAATACAATGGATGCGAACGTTCGAATTCTAAAGTGCTAATTATAACAACTATTATGCATGTTATTGTCCTAAAAAGGGTTTGGGAACCCGGGTTCTGCACCAGGGGACATGTATCAATGCAAAAAGAAGTTTTAAAAACGGTTGTTTTTCGGGAGCAGTCATTTTAATGATGCATAAAGTGAAAAAAAAAAAGTCAAATATTCCTTTAAATATCGTACCTGGGGGGTGTCTAAAGTATGCCTGTGAAGTGCCACGTGTTTCCCGTGTTTAGAACTGTCCCTGCACAAAATGACACTTCTAAAGGAAAAAAAAGCCATTTAAAACTGCTTGCGGCTTTAATGTAATGTCTGGTCCCGGTAATATGGATGAAAATCTTTAAGAAAAATGGCATAGCTACCCCATGACCCCGCCCCCCCCTACCCCAGCCCATTACCAGCCCCTTTGGGTCTTGTATGGATATTAAGGGGAACCCCGCACATAAAATAAAAAAGGCCCTATATACTCTGAACAGCCGTATACAGGCGGTGCATACAAGACAGGGACTGTAGGTTTGTTCTTATGTAGAATCTGTTTGTAATTTTGAACAGGTACATTGTTGAAGTGTAGCTCCAGCCCAAAAATCTATTTTTAAACTTTTTGGAAAACATAGGTAAGGGTTATCACCCCTGTAACATTTGTTTTGCTGTCTGTGCCCCTGTTCAGAACATTTCACCTCACTTTCCGTCCCAATGACAACTGTTTTTGAAATGTGGTGTTTTTCTTGAAACAAGGATTGCTGATAAAGCATCAGTACAGAGGAGACACCTTTCTCCCATATTTATTCTTACAGGAGAGAATTTTCCTTCCTAGGGGTAGATTTCCTCTCACTTCCTGTTGTCTTCTTGCGTTTGCAAGTAGGAGTCGTTTGTAAGTTGGATGTTTGAAAGTAGGGACCTGCCGTATATACTCTGCAGAAATAGGCCCCTTAGTTGTTGGTGTTGGCACAACACTGTAAGCACTCACAGTTACTCTTGGTTGGTGCTGGAACGCCCTGCTGTCAACTATTATATCAGGAATTTTAATTACATATAATTGTTGAACAGTGGTAGTAAAAATTGGGGCTTTGATGGTGGTGCTGGTGCCACAACACTGTAAGCCCTGACAGTTACTCTTGGTGGGTGCAGCAATGGGCCCTGCTGTGAATTATTAGATCAAGAATTGTAATTACATGCCCCTTTTGAACAGGGGCTGAAAAATTGGGCCTTTCGTGGTGGTGGTGGTGGTGGCGTTGCCACAACACTGTAAGCCCTCAGACTTACTCTTGGTGGGTGCAGGAATGGGCCCTGCTGTGAATTATTAGATCAAGAATTGTAATTACATGCCCCTTTTGAACAGGGGCTGAAAAATTGGGCCTTTCGTGGTGGTGGTGGTGGTGGCGTTGCCACAACACTGTAAGCCCTCAGACTTACTCTTGGTGGGTGCAGGAATGGGCCCTGCTGTGAATTATTACATCAAGAATTGTAATTGCATGCCCCTGTTGAACAGGGGCTGAAAAATTGGGCCTTAGGCACTGGTGGCACAACACTACAACCCCTCACAGATACTGTACTTGAAGCACAGCAATGAGCCCTGTTGCAAAGTATTGCTTCAAAAATTGTAATGACACGCCCCTGTTAAACAGGGGCTGAAAAATTGGGCCTTAGGCACTGGTGGCACAACACTACAACCCCTCACAGATACTGTACTTGGAGCACAGCAATGAGCCCTGTTGCAAAGTATTGCTTCAAAAATTGTAATGACACGCCCCTGTTAAACAGGGGCTGAAAAATTGGGCCTTAGGCACTGGTGCCACAACACTCCAACCCCTCACAGATACTGTACTTGGAGCACAGCAATGAGCCCTATGGCAAATTATTGCTAAAAAAATTGTAAGTACACACCCCTGTAAAACAGGGGCTGAAAAATTGGGCCTTAGCCACTGGTGGCGGCACCCATAAACAAAAATGATCTTCCAAGCTATCATCATCAATCGTATCATTGAGGACTCGGAGGAGGAGGATAGCCAGTCAACATAACAGCACAGGCACTCAGCATCAGCATCAGTCTTGAAGGGATGTGACATGTTAAAATCAATTAGTCTGTTATATCAGCATCAGGTGTGTGGTAGCTGGTGGTGATCCAAGACTGGTTCATCTTGATGAAAGTCAGTCGATCAACCGAGTCGGTGGACAGGCGCACCCTGTGATCCGTGACAAATCCTCCAGCAGCACTGAATGTGCGTTCCGAAAGAACGCTGGATGCAGGACAGGCCAGTAGCTCAATTGCATACTGTGCAAGCTCTGGCCAGTGATCCATCCTCAAGACCCAGTAAGCCAGAGGATTTTCGGTGGGGAAGGTGTCCAAGTCTGACCTTGCCCCTAGATATTCCTGCACCATGTTTATCAGACGCTGGCGATGGTTGCTGGAACCGATCATACTTTGGGGCTGCGGACTAAAGAATTGTCTGAACGCATCGGTCAGACGGCCACCTTCCCCACCGCTCCTTCTTTGACTGGCCGAAGCCTCAGCAACTCGTTGTCCAGGACCAGGAGTTTGTAACCTCCCAGTCTCTGGGAACGCGTTGCACAGACCTTTCTGCAAGGCCTCCCGGAGTTGTCTCATCCTCTGCGACGGTAACATAAGGTCCGCAACCTTACCCTTGTACCGTGGATCAAGGAGAGTGGCCAGCCAGTAATGGTCCCTCTCCTTGATCCGAAGAATACGAGGATCCTTCCGCAGACTTTGCAGGATCAGGGAGGCCATGCAGCGTAGGTTTGCTGAGGCATTCGCTCCGGAGTCCTCTGGGTCACTAAGGACGACATGATCCGCAGTCACCTCCTCCCAGCCACGTACAAGTCCACTGGTTTCTTGGGACTGTAAATCATCCCTAAAAGACTGCTGCTGATGATGCTGAGTGCCAGCCTCCACCTCCATGCTGACACAATCCTCCTCCTCCTCCTCCTCATCCTTCTCTTCCTCTTCCTGTGCGATGGGTGGGACAGGAGGAACACTGTCTGGGTAAAGGGGGCCTTGAGAGGCAAGGAAGTCCTCCTCTTCCTGCCTCTGTTCTGCCTCAAGTGCCCTGTCCATTATTCCACGCAGCGTGTGCTCCAACAGGTGGACAAGAGGTACAGTGTCACTGATGCATGCACTGTCACTGCTCACCATCCTCGTGGCCTCCTCAAATGGTGCCAGGACAGTGCATGCATCCCTGATCATGCCCCACTGGCATGGAGAAAAAAAACCAAGCTCCCCTGACCCTGTCCTGGTGCCGTAGTCGCACAGGTACTCATTGATGGCCCTCTGCTGCGTGTGCAGCCGCTGCAGCATGGCCAACGTTGAGTTCCACCTGGTGGGCATGTCACATATAGGGCGGTTCTTGGGCAGGTTCAACTCCTTTTGCAGCTCAGCCAGGCGAGCACTGGCATTATAAGATCTGCGGAAATGCACACAGACTTTCCTGGCCTGCCTCAGGACATCCTGTAAGCCCGGGTACCTGCCCAAGAACCGCTGCACCACCAGGTTAAGGACGTGAGCCACACAGGGCACATGGGTCAGTTGTCCCTGTCGAAGGGCGGAGAGGAGGTTGGTGCCATTGTCGCAAACCACCATTCCTGGCTTAAGCTGGCGTGGCGTCAACCACCTCTCGGCCTGGCCCTGCAGAGCAGACAGGACCTCTGCCCCAGTGTGGCTTCTGTCCCCCAAACACACCAGCGCAAGCACGGCATGGCATCTTTTTGCCTGCGTACTTGCGTAGCCCCGTGAACGGCTATGGAGCACCGCTGGTTCATAGGACAAACCACAGGAAGAGGCCATGGAGGAAGAAGAAGAGGAGGGGGTGGAGGAGAGAGGTGTGTCACAACCAGTAGTAGCATTTTGGAGGCGTGGCGGTGGGACAACCTCCAACACTACTGCACCTTGTCCTGCATCCTTCCCAGCTGCCAAAAGAGTGACCCAATGGGCCGTGAAAGAAAGGTAACGTCCCTGTCCATGCCTGCTGGACCATGAGTCAGCGGTAATATGCACCTTACCGCTGACCGCCCTGTCCAGCGAGGCCAAGACATTGCCTTCCACATGCCGGTAGAGAGCCGGAATAGCCTTCCGTGAGAAAAAGTGGCGTTTGGGAACCTGCCACTGAGGAACCGCACATTGCACAAACTCACGGAAGGGGGCCGAGTCTACCAACTGAAAAGGCAGCAGTTGAAGCGCTAGCAATTTAGCCAAGCTAGCATTCAACCGCTGGGCATGTGGATGGCTGGGAGTGAACTTCTTTCGACGGTCCAGCAGCTGGGGCAGGGAAATTTGCCTGCTAGAATCGGACGTCGGTGTACTGCTAGCAGAGTGGCCGCAAGTACTTGGCTGTGACACACCTAATTCTACACCTTCATTCCTCTCAGTGCATGTTTCAGAGAGGACTGAAGTTATAGTGGGGTTGGAGATCCCAGCTGATGCGGTGCAAGGAGAGGTCCGCTTTGTTCTTTGGTGTGGGTCTTTGAGGTAGGCTTGCCAACGAGCTGCATGGCAGGTCAACATATGTCTGGTCAGGCATGTGGTACCCAAGCGGCTGATGTTTTGGCCACGCGATATACGCTTGAGACATATGTTGCAAACAGCAGCTGTGCGATCTGATGCACTAGCCTCAAAAAAGGCCCACACCAAGGAACTTTTTGAATGACGGGCAGAGGCAGCGCCCTGCACAGGCGGAGCTCTGCGGTGTGATTCCGTTGGTGTACTGCCCTTACGCTGGCCACCAAAGGGCATCCTGCCTCGTTGGAGATGTGCCTCCTCCTCATCCTCCTCCTCCTCTCTCCTATTAGGCACCCACGTGGAGTCAGTGACCTCATCATCCCCTCCCTCCTCATCACTGGAGCCAATCTGGCAGTATGCTGCAGCTGCTGGAACATGACTGCCAGATTGGTGTCCTTCTTGAGCATCCCCTCTGTCTGCTCTCACCCTACTGCCTTCCTGTAGCTGGGTTTCATCATCAGACCCTTCGAAACGCTGGGCATCCTCCTGGAGCATGTACCCAACACTGTGCTCAAACAGTTCGGGGGACTCCTCAGGAGGAGGACATGGTGGGTCTAGGGAAGGAGTGACTGATGATGAGTCTGACATTGATAACAGGGAAGAGGATGCTTTGGCAGCTGCTTTGCCAGTACCCTGAGCCTGGGTGAGAGAGGATGAGGAGGAGGAGGAGGGCTTGGTCATCCACTCTACCAAGTCTTCGGCATGATGTGGCTCAACATGTCCAGCTGCCGAAAAGAAGGACAAGCGTGTCCCATGGCCATGTGCTGATGACAATGCACCGCGTCCACGACCAGCACTGTTGCCCCCAGACACAGAGCCTGCTTGCCCTCTTTTATTGCCTCCTGACTGTCTGCCTCTCCTTGTTTGCCTTCCAGACATTCTAATAGATGGCCTGCAGGGAGATGGGAAAAAGCAATAAGGGCTACCTTCAGGTGTCCTTCTCTGTCCCTTTACTTAAGGATTTCTAAATATGGTTGAGGATGATTGCTTTTGCACAGAATAGCACAACGACAATTTCCCTGACTGTCCAAAAATCAAGGATTTCAAAGATGGTTGATGAGGAATGCTTTAGCACACTATAGCACAAGGAGAATTCCCCTCACTTTCCTTCTTTGTCCCTGGAAACAAGGACTCGCACAGTGAAAGAAACTGACACTCTCCCTACCTAGAGTTTTCTGTCCCTAGAAAAAATGTTTTTTTAAGCACACTATAGCACAAGGAGAATTCACTCACTGTCCTTCCCTGTCCCTGGAAACAAGGACTTGCACAGTGAAAGAAACTGACACTCTCCCTACCTAGAGTTTTCTGTCCCTAGAAAAAATGTTTTTTTTAAGCACACTATAGCACAAGGAGAATTCACTCACTGTCCTTCCCTGTCCCTGGAAACAAGGACTTGCACAGTGAAAGAAACTGACACTCTCCCTACCTAGAGTTTTCTGTCCCTAGAAAAAATGTTTTTTTTAAGCACACTATAGCACAAGGAGAATTCACTCACTGTCCTTCCCTGTCCCTGGAAACAAGGACTTGCACAGTGAAAGAAACTGACACTCTCCCTACCTAGAGTTTTCTGTCCCTAGAAAAAATGTTTTTTTTAAGCACACTATAGCACAAGGAGAATTCACTCACTGTCCTTCCCTGTCCCTGGAAACAAGGACTTGCACAGTGAAAGAAACTGACACTCTCCCTACCTAGAGTTTTCTGTCCCTAGAAAAAATGTTTTTTTTAAGCACACTATAGCACAAGCACAAAACACACTGACACTCTCCCTACCTATCCTTCTCTTTCCCTAAACTAAAGGAATCCAGGTTAAGCAAGAAAGAAATAAAAGTCACTGTCCCTGCCTATGCTGCTCTTTCCCTGCTCCGGAACACACTACACTAGGCCGCCGTGCTGGCGGCCTTTTATAGTGTGGGGCGTGTACTAAACACCCTCAGCAATAATTGGCCACAGGCATCCTGCCTGTGGCCAATCATTGCTCTCCTCGCTGCCGGCGCTGTGATTGGCCAAGCATGCGGGGTCACAGTGCATGCTTGGCCAATCACAGCGCCTGGATGACACTGCGATGGCGTAGTGCATTGTGGGCCGTTCGCGTCACTCGAATTTGGCGCGAACGGCCCAAATCGTTCGATCTTCGTCGAACGATCGAACAGCCGATGTTCGAGTCGAACGTATGTTCGACTCGAACACGAAGCTCATCCCTACACCTGACTAAATAACCAGCATCAATAAAAAAATCTTCAGCTTTGTCCCCGTAAAAACCCAACTTCCTCCTTCCATTTTCTGCCACCTGTTCACTTAGTACACACATATACCTAATCATCATATTCTTGTTGCATGTGTTTTTCACATGGGTTTCTGAACTCCCATGCAAGCATTTTCAAGTCAGTGTAGGTATTGGCGTGCCCACTTCTGATTTCTCATTGGTCAGTCGTTCTATATAAGATGGTTCTTGCCTAAGCCCAGCGCATATTGCAGTGCTTGCCTGGTCGCTCTGTGGATGCTATCCATCTCTTCCTGACTCCTGGGCAGTTCTACTTGACCTTAGTTTTACAATTCTCCATGGCTTGCTCTTACCCCTGACCCAGAAAACATAAAGAGCTATTAAAAACTGCTGTTATCCCTTTGTAATTAGTTGGGGAACCCATGCCAGTTTCTGCATCACTCTGAAAATCAACTGGTATGGGTGGCGCAGATAGACCTGAAACAGGTCTATCTGCTTTGTTAATTCAGCATATGCCACTTATGCCAGCTTCATGCACTATGATAATGGAAAAGGAAGCTCTGTTAATTCCCACTTATACGTCCATTAAAACATTTTTTATGAAGAAAAACATCAATGTAAAGTATAAACATTAATAAAACATATACATACCTATTTAGGCATTGTGTTATGTAACACGTTTAATTAGAATGTATTTCATAGGTACACAGTTATTTGTGCTGTTGTAGTTCAGTTGAGGATCCTAAAGAGTTTGAAAAAGGTTTTCAGCCCAATGGAACATCATGAGAATTAGAAAAAAAACATAAAGGTCAGGACTTTAAAAATACAATGTGCTTTTCATAACCTGAAGGCTGAGTATATCTGTCTGCAGCAACAAGTGAAAGGTCACTTCAAGACTCTTGACAGCACACAGACCTTGGTGTCAACTCAATAATCCTCTGGGGAGGGATTTTTGTGCAGAAAAATTGATTCAAATTGCATCATTCATTCTTTCACAGGCTTGTAACACCTTGAAAATGAATAGAATGTCTTCAAAATGTATTTCTGATATGCCATGTAAATGAATCTGCTGATCTGAGGCAAGCAGGGGCTCTGTAACATTTGCCCCTCACTTGTTTAAATACAACAACTTATAGGAAAACTGTTCTGAAAAGATGTGTAGACTGCTATTGCCGAATCTTGACTGACTTTTTTTTCTGACTATCTGCCCTAGAACAAGTGTGCAGATGAGGAAAACAAACTTTCCTCTGACTTCATTAGCTGCATTGCTTGTTCCATTAAAGTGTTGAACCCAGGGACAGCAAGTGATCTAGCATTCACAATGGCAACCCCTGTACATGTTTTCTTTATAGCGTGTTATTTCTATATTTTATGCAATACAATGATTTTTACCTCCAATGACCCCTTATCTGCATGTCTAGGGTGTAATCACATCCACACCCCTATACTACATGTACTGTGTCACGCTGTCACACATACCCCTAATGCAGGTGGTCAGACACTATAGCTGGCTTCTGTGTTCTTCACCTATAGCTGCCCCCTTTCCCATAAGGCAAGCAGGCCTACCAGTACTTGGTTGCCCCCAGGACTTATACACAATGCTATAATGTCTGGCTACCATGCCAGGGCAGGCACAAACTGAGCACAGAAAACAGGTACTTGTGGTTGTCGGACAGGCAGAGTGGTTCAATTGACAGTCCAGGTACAAGACAGGCAAGGTTTAGAATAGTCAGGCTCAAATCCGTAGTCAGGGTTCAGAGAGTAGTTGATATCCGATCTGAGGTTGTCAACAAGGGAATCGAATTTAGCAGAGCAGGGTAGGCAAACAGGAAGCTTGGAGCATGTGTAACAAACGCAATATCACAAGCATGAGACTGCAGACTTGGCTGGCCTAAATCAGGTTTGGTCTCCACCCAGAGACTGGAAACATCAATCACCTTCCAGGTGGACAGACAGTCAAGCAGAATGCCACAACCAAAACCAGGATGTTGGAATGAGGAGCAGGAGCGTTACATGCTCCTGATGCACACCTACCCCTAGCGTTGGTAGTCAGGCACTATAGTTGGCTTCTGTGTTCTTACCTATAGCAGCCTCCTTTCCCATAAGGCAAGCAGTCCTACTGGTACTCGGTTGCCCCCCGATCTTGTACACAATGCTATAGTGCCTGGCTACCACTCCAGGGAAGGCACAAATTGAGCACAACAAACATGTACTTGCAGTTGGCAGACAGGGAATGCTGGAGTTCTGAGCGTAGTCGATATTCCATCCGAGTTCGTCAACAAGGTAATCCAAACTAACAGGCACAGGAATAGGGCAGACATACAGGGAGCTTGAAGCACTTGTTACACACACTATCACAAACAAGAGACTGCAGGCCTGGCTGGCTTAAATCAGGTTTGGTCTCAGCCCAGAGACTGGCTACATCAATCACCTTGCAGGTGGACAGGCAGACAGGGAGAATTCATCACAGCCAAAACCAGGATGCTGGAATAAGACCAGCAGCTATCATGGAACCAGAGGTCGGGGCACCGGAGCCGAGCGTAGCCGATCAGAGCCATTCGGAAATACTCAGAAAAACTCGGAAACGCTCCGTTCCCAAGCCTTTCCGAGGTTTTCGGAGTTCAGCCGAGCTGTCCCCGAGCCTTTCCAAGTATTTCCGAGGCTCTCCGGCACCCCCCCACCTCTGGCTACATACGGTATTGCATGCCGTAGAAGTCAATACGGAACAAATTATTTTCGTTTCCATTGACTTCTATGGGGAATCTCGCTTTGATAGACGAGTGCTTTGGATTACGAGCATTCTTCTTGAATGGCTTATGCTCGCAATCCAAGGTTCCACTGTATATGCATGCACTTGCCTACATTTATGCATGCTTTCACCTAGTGTTTTTTTTGTGTACCTTTTTTTATTGTTTTAGGTTTATGTATTATGCAAAGAATATTCAAGAATAGTGACCAGCTTTAGATGCACTTACAACACAACAAACTACCCTTTTTAACCACTTGAGTTTCCCCCCAGACACTTTCTGAAGGATCACAAAAAAATCCACTGCGGGTCTACAAGTCTGGGTGATTGAGGCCATCTCCAGAGATCTTCCTGCTGCGGAGCGTTTTAAATGGCTGTGCCAGCAGGAGACCTTCTGGATATACTCTTTAAGCACTCCCTCGCCAGGGAGGCTTAACAAAGAGATTGAGATACATACTCTATTATAATACATGTACATAGATACCAGCTTATTTAATACTATTTCATTTTTTACAGTAGAACTGTACGGTCATCATTTTCAAATTTGGATATTGATGGGTCCCTAGTCTGCGGTTGCGGGTGGTGGGATTGTAAGTAACTATCTCCCACATACATACATTGGTGTGTATCTGCATTTGTGTGGTCATACAGTATACAATAATACATATTTATATGTATGTATATACAGTAAAACCTTGGCTTGAGAGTAACTTGGTTTGAGAGCGTTTTGCAAGACAAGCAAAATGTTTTAATAAATTTTGTCTTGGTATACAAGCGATGTCTTGATATAAGAGTAGCGTCATGTCACAACTGAGTATAAAAAAGAAGAGAGGAGCCTCTAAGTGTAGCAATATGGTTACATTTAATGAAGGTACAACATTTAGCAACTTATTGCTACACTTAGAGGTGCCTGTAAAAAAAATGCTTTGATATACAAGTGCTTTGGATTACAAGCATGTTTCTGGAACGAATTATGCTCGCAAACCAAGGTTTTACTGTATGTATATAGTTTTAATATATTCCTCCCCTATATACACACACATATATATATATATATATATATATATATATATATATACACACACACACACACACACACACACACACACACACACACACATACATATATATATATATATATATATATATATATATATATATAAATTAAAAAAAATGTAATTGATTTTTTAACCACTTCCCTACCCAGCCATAGTCAAATGACGTCCACAGATGGGATCTCCCATCCTGGGTGGACGTCATATGACGTCCTGGCTTTGTAGGGGGATTTCTGAATGATGCCTGCAGCTAGAGGCATCATTCAGATATCCTTTTAAAGTGCCGGCGATTCTGTGCACCATAAGAATGATCATAGCGGCAGCTCCGACGCTTGATCGTTCTTATAGGCGGCAGGAGGGGACACCCCCCCTCCCGCCGCCATCCGGTGCTTCTCCGGGCTCTCCCGTGCGATCGGGGACCCGGAGCGAATCTTCCGGCGCCGTTGGTGGGTCACGTGACGAGCATAGAGATGACTGGTGACCAGATGGTCACCAGTCATCTCTATGATCGTCGGAGGCCCGGGCACGATGTGATGACGTCACGCCCGGGTCCTCAAATGTAAACAAAGCCGCCATTGCGGCTAGTAAGTATGAGATCAGTGAAAAAATTTTCACTGATCTCATGCTTTCCAGCCTGGAGGAGAGATGTGGGGTCTTATTGACCCCGCATCTCTCAATAAAGAGGACCGGTCACACACATTCCTATTACAAGGGATGTTTACATTCCTTGTAATAGGAATAAAAGTGATAAAAAAAAAAAGTAAAATAATTATAAAATAAATAAATAAGTAAAATAAATAAATAATAATAAAAACAAAAATTAAAACACCCCTGTCCCCGGTAGCTCGCGATCAGGAGCGAATGCACACGCAAGTCGCCCACATATAGAAACGCCATTCAAACCACATATGTAAGGTATCGCCGCGTGCGTTAGAGCACGTTCAACAATTCTAGCACTAGACCTCCTCTGTAATTCTAACCTGGTAACCTGTAAAAAAAAATAAAGCGTTGCCTATGGAGATTTTTAAGTACCGAAGTTTGGCGCCATTCCATGAGTGTGCGCAATTTTAAAGCGTGACATGTTAGGTATCTATTTACTCGGCGTAACATCATCTTTCATATTTTCCCAAAAAATTGGGCTAACTTTACTGTTTTGTTATTTTTTAATTCATGAAACCATTTTTTTTTTTTTTTAAAAGGTGTTTGAAAAATTATTGCGCAAATATCGTGCAAGAAAAAAAGTTGCAATGACCGTCATTTTATTTCCTAGGGTGTCTGCTAAAAAAACATATATAAATGTTTGGGGGTTCTGAGTAATTTTCTAGCAAAAGAATGAAGATTTGCACATGTAGGAGAGAAGTGCTAGAATAGGCCCGGTATTGAAGTGGTACAAAAAGCCCTGTATTGAAGTGGTTAACATTGATATTCAGATCATGCACCCTTGGGCTGGGTTTCCACTATTGCGACCTGAAAGTCGTGCGATTTTGCTGCAATTTTGATGCGACTGGAAACAATGCCTGTGTGTTCTTGAGGTCTGTGGATCTCAAATCGCATTGGGGTGGGACTGGAGTAGTGCAGGGATTGCTTTGAAGTTGCTGTGACTTGGGGTTGCACAGATATCATGCGACTTTGCCGTCCCAAGTCGCATGATAAGTCACACGTGGAAATCGAGCCTTAGTTTGATTTTTTGCCTTTTTTAGCTCAATATGTGCTCTGTTTTGCATAAGCTGTCAACCTTTGCAAACCCAACTATTTATAATCTTTTTTCCGAAAAATTCCTTCATCCCATTGCCTTTGGTCAGCTGATCGTTGTAGTTCTACGGCTGCGGACGTCATGCCCAGGAGAGTATTTAATGATGCTCTCCTCCAGAGAACAACAGGCCAGTAGAAGGAACTGTGAGCTCCGAGCGCGTAGCCTTTCATTCCACAGAGACAGTCCTGACCCCTTCCTCCCGCCCCCTGCTGGTGACATCATTTCCGCTTCCCATTCAAGATGGATAGCATGGAGCTGACTACTTCCTGGTTTTTCTGAATGTACAGCTATTCAGCACAACATCACACCAGAACCTTTCCCAGCTACCTGGATTATACAAGGAGCCTGTGGGACGCAGAAGAACTGCCAGGACTACATACTTATGATGAGCATGACTCCCACTTATATCTTATGAGTGTTTTTAATCTTGTGCAATAAATGTTACTGTTTTAATACTACACTTAGAGAGGGCCCCCCCCCCGCCCTGTTTCTCTGAGGATGGCTGCCTCTTTTTAAATCACCCCCTTACCGTGGTTCAACTTTGTTTTTACCTAAAGACTGACTAATCAAATGTACATTATTACAAACTAAGGGAATTGCCTCCTGAAGCGCTAGATACCCAATTTACTAAAAATTATACACATTAAACAAATCACGTTAGAAATGCAGGGCTACAAATCAAACTAACAACAAGCATGACTAACTTTTTTGGTGATCAGAAGTCCTCTCCCCAAACCCCAAAAAAGTTACATGGCAGAATGATCATAAGCAAATAAAGACAAAAGTAATACAAAGGCAGAGCACAAACTATATTGACACACACACACAGCAGGGATGAATTAGCAGGAACATTCCTTTTTTATCTCAACCATTACAAAGCAGTTTAAGTCTAACATGTGAGATTTAGAAGCAATCTTCAAACAGCCTTAGTGGGGTGTTCAGGGTTAGGAATTTATGCACCCCCCTAAACCCACATCTATTTGTAACCCAATATACACTTTTTTTTTATAGTCTCAGTAAACGGAAAACAGCACAAATATACTGTCAGTACTTAGTGACTGTCTCCTCCACATCATATGACCACCAAACAAATTAACAATAATACACAGCACATTTTAATAATCATGTAAACATGATCTACAATCCAGGATCAAACAATAAACTGATATCCATCTTCTTAGTTAGCATATTCCCTCCCAGATCCGTCTTCACCCGAATTCTCATATGCAACTTGACAGTTATCCTCAGAATGAAAAGAAACATTGTATTGACCACTGGCCACAAAATCCTGGAGAGCGAATATATCACTGACCTGTAAATGCAGCAACTTTTGTAACATCCACAGCGATTGTCTTCAAAACCACTTCACCACGGTATTCAGGCTTTACCTGTATTCTCATAGAATTTCACAAACGCATCGAACCTCGCAACATGGCGATGTTCCACCTTTATTTGGCCTCTTGTTTATCCAGGAGTCCCCCTAGAAGAGGGGCCCCTAGAACACCCCCCAACCCAAAGCCTAGGGATACATGACACCCGCAGGAGTCCGAGAAGCCATCTTTGTAAGAAAAATTCAGGCCTGTTCTTAGGCCAAACAGCCGCCACAAATTCTGGCTTTTAAATAACCTAACTAAGCTTGCTCATCTCCACCCACCCAGTAAAGGACACACCTACCAGTGTAATATATTCTGTCTATTGAGGTAGGACTCAAGTGGTCACACCTGTTCATTATAATACACACTCTTTACGAATAGAAAATGCCTCAGCATTGATATCTGGGCAGGGTAAAGCTCAAAATAACACATGTCCAAGGCTCTGGCCATAATCAATGTACCCAAAAATATCCAAATCAAACTTTTACATTGTTGGGCATATGGAGGGTCCAAAACAGGAAATTACAACTTTGTGAGGGGTGCGTCACACAAATTGGTGACAAAGCGCATTCGTCATTCATCATAAACATACAACATTAAATTATGTGTGCAACATTACACCAGACATATACATCAATATCTGGGCCAAAACACCCCAGTTCTAGATTTGGTGCAAACCCACACTTGCTTGATTTATAATGTGATTTCTTGGGGTTCCATTATGTGAAACCCATCAAAAATGTTAGCACTGGTAAAAAAGAAAGTTTACCACCACAACATATAAACCTCTAGCCAGGTAGCAGGATTGGGAATCAAACCAAGAAACTCAGCACTGCAAGGCAAAAGGGCTAGGCTGTGAGCCACCATGTTCCATGTTTTTAGGTTGCATCTCCGTGGTGTCAAACTGTCCTAAGTCCCAAGGGTGCAATAAGTTAATCAATGCAGGTGTACTGTGGAAGGCCAGAGAGCCAGTGAACAACCTGTTTCTGGCATATGCCATCTGTTTTGAAGGCTGGGTATTGCTGATTACTGTCAGCATGCTAAGAAATAAACAGCTGTCATTTTGTGGGTTTTGGCTTTCTAAGAGGCTGCAATTAGTGCTGGTGGGGAAATGTTAAGGCTGATTATAGTCCTTCCCCATGGAAAACATATGACACAATTTGCAATGGTGGTGGAACCCTCCTACACATAAATACTACATTTTGACATAATTAATGTAAGGACCTGCGTTAGGAGTTATGTTTAACAACATAGGAAGAATAGAACTTCTCTACATGAAGTGGCATGTTTGGGATTCGAATCCAGAAACACAGTGCTGATAGGAGGAAATGCTAACCTGTAAGCCACTGTGCTGCCACATGTGGAGCACTCCTACACATAAATACACATAAATACTGCATTTCTTTGGCCATATAGGTGGTGGAATTACATTAGTCAGGAGTTATTCTTCTTGATTTATTCTGTGATATTTGGTGGTTCTTGGTGTGTGAGTGTAGAATAGTGATGTTACCCTCTGAATTTTGAGAATGCCATTTTGATTTCTGATGTTGGTACACATTTCAAATTTTTTGGGCTCAAATTATGATTTTGTAAATAATAAAAAACACACAAAATTGTGACATTTAAAATTTGCATCAGCAAACATATTGTTTCTTTTTCAAAATAGATGAAAAAGAAACAATATGTTGCAAGGACAATTTCTTTGAGAGAAAGATACATTTCATCTCAACATTAAAAGGATTTATTTGGGGAAGTTACAATTGTACCATTAGAATCAATGGCTGAAACTTGCATTGGGCTACAGAACTCAAATTTTTACTCCCAAAAAACGCTCTTTAGCCCAGTGCTGATTTTGGTATTTACTATAACTCTTGGTAAAAAAGCCATGGGAGTTAAAATGAGAGTAGTTTGCATGTCAGAGCATGCTCAGTTGTGCTGGTACCTAGTTGTAAAAAGACTGGGAATTTATCTCTTCTCAGACTTTTAACTATATTTCAGTGTAGAAATTACTGTTTCACATAGTATAAAAGCAGATTATCTTTAAACAATATACTGCATATTTCAGTACCATTTAGGTGATTATATCATGCTCTAAACATTATTTCCATGTGCAATAGTCATGGTCCTAACAAGAGAAAGGGTTTGGGCGCTATTTGTTTTCTGGGAGCTATAGTAAATTTGGTTTTGAGAGTATTTTTGCACCTTCGCTATAGTGAATACCGTTTTAGCGCTAATTACCGTGCGGCGCTATAGTAAATGACCCCAATAGAGAGTAACTTGGCAGCATAACATTATGATAAGATCAAGTTGAGTTGGTGAGGGGGGGAGTGACATCACATAGGTGTGATTTTTATGTAGCATAGTAAAATGGTAATTCTCAAAGTGATCGTTTGCGTTTTACTTTTGGAGATCCTTATTTCCCTTTCAACAATATATTGCAGTGCATAAAGGGGAAAAAATTCAGTTTGTGTAAATTGGTAGCATAACATTAAAGATAAGATCAAGTTGGCTTGATGAGGGCACATATTAGCACGAGGGCAACTTTTTTTTACATGTTTCCAGCCAAATGACACGGCCTTTACTTACATGAGCATTTAATGCTCTTTAAATAATTTTTTATATCTTTTAATTTTTTTTACACTTTTTTCCCCTCCATGGGGGCTTTGGATCTGGTCTGTGTTAGAGAATATACTACTATACTGGGGAAGACAAGGGGGCAGTTGGGTTTATTTAACCTGTAAATATAGTTATCATTTAAAGGGACTCTGTCAGTAAACTAAAAGTGCCAATAAACATATATCTTTGTGAAGTAATACTTACCTATACACTGGACACATACAGGGACCAGAAAATTGACACACCTTGAAATGTCAATTTTTTAAAAAGATTCAGCTGGCAGTTTCTCTTCGATAAGGTGGCTTTTAGCAGCATGGCTAGCAGAAGAGGTAATTATTTACTTTACAGGGACATCTTTTATTGGCACATTCAATTTAGCAATAGACTCACTTTAAGTGGGCAATCAGACATGCCTAGCAGCTGGACACTTTTCACTGTAAAAAAGATTTAAAAATAAATTGTGAACAAACATCTTCCTGTCTAGCAGGAAGATGTTTGCTCATTGGTCTTGGTTGTTACGGTAGAGTCCTCCTCCCAATTTAGAATTTTTATTTAAAATACATATTGAAATATATATTTAAAAAGCTGTTTATTTATGCATTTGTTTGTAAGTAACAGCAACCAAACTGCATACCTGCAAATATGCTAACATAAGACAAATTGCACACACCCATGTACATTCACATACTCAGAAATTCTGCACCTTTACAGTGGTAAAGGAATCAAAATAATTAGGCATTTTAAATAACAAGTTAGCAGGTCCCAGAGTATAGGGGGTCCTGTTGAGCTGCTGAGTCGGGTGACCAAGGGCATCGATAAAGGGTTGCCAGATCTTAAAACTTTTGGGGGCAAGTCCTATTGTTATATATTATTTTAAATTACCGGTACAATTTGAAATATTTAGCACAATGAATGGTTGAGCACTGCTTGGAAATTTAGCCCATATTGTCCACTTACTACTTGAATAATATACAGTATTTAAGTATTCTAAACCTTTCGTACATTGATTATAACTTGCAATGCACCACACACAATGTTCTTTTAGGGTCTGTCAAAAGGTTAAAATCAGGTGAAATAATATGACATTAAATTTAGTATGTGCTAGGCATAAAGGGAGGTAGGTGGTCTTAGGATCAAACTGTTCATTTAGAGTGTATTGTTAAATATTGTACTTTTCTGAATACCGATTTTAAAATATTAGCAAACATTTTGGCCAACCATGTTAAACCAATTCTTCCAACGATCATAAACCTTGATCAAACGGGGTTCATTGCGGGGAGAGAGGCCAGGGATGACTCTAATAGAGCGATCCAGTTAATTCTCTGGGTTGAATCACAGGCTAAGTGCCCTCCCTGTCTTTTGCTTTCTGCAGATGCTGAGAAAGCGTTTGACAGTTTGGATTGGACCTACCTACGGACGGTGTGGGCCAGACTTGGTCTGGGTCCTAACATGCTGTCATGGATATCCTCCCTTTACAGTTCCCGAGAAGCCAAAGTGAAAGTGAATGGGCTGTTATCGGACTCATTCCCTATTCGCAATGGGACGCAAAAGGGGTGACCTCTATCCCCCCCTCATTTTCACTTTAACCCCCGAGCCACTGCTTAACAAGATACTTATGCGGATGATGTACTGTTCTATGTCTCAGACCCCTTGATTTCTCTCCCTAATATTATGGCCGAACTAAGGGACTTTAACCTGCTTTACAATTTTAAAATAAATTATAATAAGTCAGAGATTCTGTCCTTGAATGTGCCTTCGGTTTTGCGTACACAGCTGCAGGCTTCTTTCTCCTTTACCTGGTGCCAGACTTATCTAAAATACTTGGGAGTTTACTTACCTGCACGCTGCTCCCAGTTTTACACTTGTAATTATGCCCCATTGCTTTCTACTACCAGAGCGGACCTAAAAAGTTGGAACCGCACTGCCTTCTCCTGAAGGGGGCGAGTCAGTGTTCTAAAAATGAACGTGTTGCACTGTATTCTTTTTTACTTGCAAATGGTGCCTGTTTCATTGCCCAGACCTTTCTTTTCAACCTTGAACAGCCTGTTCCTGCAATATACTTGAATGGGAAAAGCCCTTGTTTGGCTCTCCGCACAATACAACACCCCAAATGCAAGGGTGGTATGGGTGTCCCGGTCATTTGCGAGTACTATGAACCGATAACTCTACAACGAATCCTGGATTGGTACCATAATGTAGCCTCTAAACTGGGTCCCACTTAATAAATTTCTAGCGGGCCGCAACTTATCACATGCCCCATGGATCCCCCGGGACTGCAGGGGACTCTCCGCACTGCCCCCCCCATGGCCATCTATGTCCTGACAACTTGGGACACCTTGAATGGTTTCCCCCCTGATTTCCCCCTGGCTCCCTTCGGGGGAACATCCCTCCTTTTTTAGGGCTTGGTCGGCCGATGTAGAGACGAGTTGTGGCAGATTTATCCAAGACCAGGGTTTATTGCCTCTGCCCACATTGAGAAAACAATATGGGTCTTTCCCCATGGACGAATGGCGCTATAGACAGCTCCAACACTTTAGTCATAGCCTACTCCAAGGTGTTCGGTCCCCTACCACGGCGTCCCCCTTTGAGCGGTTCTGTATGACTGTGTACCTCTGCTATTCCACATACTATATCTGTGCTGTATATATTACTACAGTCATTAGAGAGCGGGGGGAAACTTGTTTACATAAGGGAGTGGGAGAGTGACCTTCAGCATGTCTTTACTGAAACACAGTTGGACCATCTCTACCGCCTCACGCATACGAGCTTGGTGGACAAGAAAATGCAGGAAAATAGTTTTAAGATACTCACCCAGTGGTATAGAGTTCCCTCTGAGCTTGCCAGGACAACACCTCCTGTTAATGGGGTTGGTAATGTGGAGGCTCCCGATCCTTAACAGACACAGACCGGCCACTATACCCACACACCTGGTGTGGGACCATGTTTTTCATGGAATATTGCCTTAAATATAATATGCTTTATTTGGTTTTGTTTTATATCCTTTTACCTCTTACTTATCCCTAGTTTCTTATCCATGTTTGGGGGTCTGAGTCATCCTTAGCATCATGTCGGGGGGATACCAGGGGCAACACTTTGATGTTTGTGTTCATATGATATGGTTGGACTATGATGTTCCCTTTGCCCCCCTTTTCCCCTCCTTTTTCTTAACATTCAATTGAGTAATGCGTATGACACCAACGAGGATTATTTTTGTAAGTTTTTATTCGTTTATGTCTTTTGTAATAGACAATCACAGTCTGCTTAAGCGAATAACAAACAAAGAATTAAATGTTACCATGTTTTTATTGAACACACCATGTAAACATTCACAGTGCAGGTTGAAAAAGTATGTGAACCCCTAGACTAATGAGATCTCCAAGAGCTAATTGGAGTGAGGTGTCAGCCAACTGGAGTCCAATCAATGAGATGAGATTGGAGGTATTGGTTACAGCTGCCCTGCCCTATAAAAAAAACACACACCAGTTCTGGGTTTGCTTTTCACAAGAAGCATTGCCTGATGTGAATGATGCCTCGCACAAAAGAGCTCTCAGAAGACCTACGATTAAGAATTGTTGACGTGCATAAAGTTGGAAAGGGTTATAAAAGTATCTCCAAAAGCCTTGCTGTTCATCAGTCCACGGTAAGACAAATTGTCTATAAATGGAGAAAGTTCAGCACTGCTGCTACTCTCCCTAGGAGGGGGCGTCCTGTAAAGATGACTGCAAGAGCACAGCGCAGACTGCTCAATGAGGTGAAGAAGAATCCTAGAGTGTCAGCTAAAGACTTACAAAAGTCTCTGGCATATGCTAACATCCCTGCTAGCGAATCTACGATACGTAAAACACTAAACAAGAATGGATTTCATGGGAGGATACCACAGAGGAAGCCACTGCTGTCCAAAAAAACATTGCTGCGTGTTTACAGTTTGCACAAGAGCACCTGGATGTTCTACAGCAGTACTGGCAAAATATTCTGTGGACAGATGAAACCAAAGTTGAGTTGTTTGGAAGAAACACACAACACTATGTGTGGAGAAAAAGAGGCACAGCACACCAACATCAAAACCTCATCCCAACTGTGAAGTATGGTGGTGGGGGCATCATGGTTTGGGGCTGCTTTGCTGCATCAAGGCCTGGACGCATTGCTATCATCGAAGGAAAAATTCCCAAGTTTATCAAGACATTTTGCGGGGGAAACTTAAGGCCATCTGTCCACCAGCTGAAGCTCAACAGAAGATGGGTGTTGCAACAGGACAACGTCCCAAAGCATAGAAGTAAATCAACAACAGAATGGCTTAAACAGAAGAAAATACGCCTTCTGGAGTGGCCCAGTCAGAGTCCTGACCTCAACCCGATTGAGATGCTGTGGCATGACCTCAAGAAAGCGATTCACACCTGACATCCCAAGAATATTGCTGAACTGAAACAGTTCTGTAAAGAGGAATGGTCAAGAATTACTCCTGACCGTTGTGCACGTCTGATCTGCAACTACAGGAAACGTTCGGTTGAAGTTATTTTTGGCAAAGAAGGTTCAACCAGTTATTAAATCCAAGGGTTCACATACTTTTTTCACCTGCACTGTGAATGTTTACATGGGGTGTTCAATAAAAACATGGTAACATTTAATTCTTTGTGTGTTATTCGTTTAAGCAGACTGATTGTCTATTGTTGTGACTTAGATGAAGATCAGATCACATTTTATGACCAATTTGTGCAGAAATCTATATCATTCCAAAAGGGTTCACATACTTTTTTTTGCAACTGTATATATATATTGTCCTTTTTTAAACTGTACACCTTACAAAGGAGTCTGCTCCAAGTGTTGTTGATTTTTCTAATCTGCAGTTTGTATGAGCTTTGAATATCTTACTCATTCTTCTGCTGTGACTGGAAAATTGCATTCATGTTAATGTATACCCATAAAGAATTAAAGATAACCAATTTCAAGTATGAGAAAGTAATTTCTATTACCTCCAGGCAAACTGTAAAACACAGTAATATGGTATATGAACAGCTGTTTACCTATGTTTCTCTGCAAGCACTGTGTTGTGGAGAAGTTCTCGGTCATTTTAGGTTACTGCAATTACAAGCAACAAAGCCTGTGTGCAGCAACGTGCTGTTTAGGTGCGCCAGGAATGCAACAACTAGCAGTTACATAAACTGTACACCAAGGCCTTTGGGGGCTCATAATTCCCTTTTCCACAGCTAGAAAGGTTTACATTAAAATAAATTTCTGCCCAAATAAATGTAGACTGTGACCATAAATCTGTCTTTTTAAAAACACTACTTGAATGGTTGCCATGCTCATTCAATGGCTCCAATAATTCCTGTCACATACTTGAAAGAAGTGGGACAGCTTCACTTTATTCCAAAATCAACAATACATGCCACACTGTCTCCAACCACCAAAAAGAGATGAAGTTGGTGCTCGACCAATGGTGGTGCCATCAAATAAATATTACCAGAAAAAAAAAAAGGATACCATATGCAAATGCAGCGCATATTACCTTAGTCCCATATAAAGCATAACCAATGTTTCAGAGACACGCAGGTCCCAATTATTAACCACAAACAGTGCTGTGGAAAAAGTAATTGCCCCCCTCTTCCTTGCTTAATAATGAATGAACTGTGATTAACCACATTTTTTGGAAAGCTGAGTTAAATTTCACTTGCCACACCTGTAACGACAACCCATGTATGAAAGGGGCTAAAGTCGTTTAGGATATTCCATTCCCGAACACAAGGCAGCTACCAGACACTCCAACCAGCCGAATAAGACCCCATACGAACAATTCTTCCCCAAATACGAGACGACACTCTGTATGAGGTTCAAGCACGAATGACAATCTTTTATTGAGAGGCTACAGGGTTATATACAGTAAAAGAGGAGGTGCATACATATCCTGCTCATATTACTCTGAAAATACACCTGTGACCAGGCCTAATTAACATGAGCTAATTAACTAATCGCTTACAGCAGCTGATGACTCAGAGACATGACCTTTAGGCTAGACTTGCCGTCTGTGTCAGAAGACACAATCAACATTATCACAAATACACCTTCACACAATTGCAGGGTCAATTAGCACAAGCAACAATGAGATCTAATGACTCTTAAATTGAACTTCCTGGAATGCCCAAATGAGGAGTTATACTTCCTGGGCATAGACCTCACAGCACACAGGGGATAACATCTTCATATTTCTTGAGAGATATTGTTAATGAATATTACTGTTCCATTTGAAGTAGTCCAAGATATATTTTCTCAGTTACCCTATGCCCCTAATGGACAGGGTGATTTAGACATAAGAGGTGCATGGGGAGCTGAAGCAATGGTATCCCATACTTTCTAAGAGATTCTGGGATCCACGGGCCCTCCCGTTACAACACCCATGCCTGATTACTGTCAGACCTGTTGAATCAAGTAATCACCTAAATAGACACTGTCTGACAAAATAAAGCATGCTAAAAGATCTCAAAAAGCGACACATCAAGCTAAAATATAAAGAAATTTGAGAGCAGATGAGAAACAAAATAATTGACAATTTGACATGTATCAATCTGGAAAGGATTACAAAGCCATTTCTAAGGCTTTGGGACTCCAGCAAACCACAGTGAGCCATTATCCACACATGGAGAAAACTTGGAACAGTGGTGAATCTTCCCATGGGTGGTCGGCCTACCAAAATTACTCCAAGAGCACAGCAACAACTCATCCACTAGGTCATAAAAGAACCCAGAAAAACATCTAAAGAACTGCAGGCCTCACCTGCCTCAATGAAGGTCAGTGTTCATGATTCAACATTAAGAAAGAGACTGGGCAAAAATGGCATCCACGGGAGAGTTCCAAGGCGAAAGTCACTGCTGACCAAAAACAACACAAAGGCTCATCTCACATTTGCCAAAAAACATCTTGATTATCCTCAAGACTTTTGGGCAAATATTCTGTGAACTGATGAGACAAAAGTTTAACTTTTTGGAAGGTGTTGATCCTGTAACATCTGGTGTAAAACGAATACAGTATTTCATAAAAAGAACATCATATCAATTGTCAAACATGGTGGTGGTAGTGTGATGGTCTGCTTAGCAGCTTCAGGACCTGGATAACTTGCCATAATGGATGGAACCATGAATTCTGCGCTCTACCAGAAAATCCTGAAGGAGAATGTCCAACCATCAGTTTGTGACCTCAAGCGCACTTGGGTTATGCAGCAGGACAATGATCTGAAAAACACACCAGCGAGTACACCTTTTACTGGTTTAAAAAAAAATAAAAACTTTGGCGAGGCCTAGTCAAAGTCTGGACTTAAATCTGATTGAGATGCTGTGGCATGACCTTAAACAGGCCGTTCATGCTCCAAAACCCTCCAATGTGGCTGAATATAAACAATTCTGTAAAGAATGGGCCAAAATTCCTCCACAGCGATGTGAAATACTCGTTGCCAGTTATCGCAAACGCTTGATTGCAGCAGGGCTGTCTTTAACGCAGGGCAAAAGGGGTAGCTGCCCAGGGTCCAATCATGGTTTTGAGGCTCAAAACAGCTGCCCGCGCTGCCCATGCTTGCCAACTGTCACAGATTTCTGCATGTTCCTGCTCTGAAAATCAGAGCCGCAGTCAGGACAGATTACAGCCATTACTCTCTTTGCTCACCGCATCACTGTATCTCAGTAGGGAGGAATTGCTGCCCACACAGGGACTGGAATCTCCGCCCCCCTGTATCTCCCTCTACCCGCTCCTCCAGCAGTTTTTCAGGCACAGCCACTGTCCTGCAGGAATACAGGGACATCCCTGAGGTGGAGCCTCCTGGCCTCTGCTGTTTGAGTGGGCGGGATGAGAATGTGCCTGACTTCCAAGGTCTGTGTTCCTGACTTAAAAATCTCCATAGGCGACGCTTTGAAAATTTTTACAGGTTACCAGTTTAGAGTTACAGAGGAGGTCTAGTGCTAGAATTGTTGTACGCGATCTAACGCACGCGGCGATACCTCACATATGTGGTTTGAACGGCGTTTACATATGTTGGCGGGACTTACGTGTGCATTCGCTTCTGATCGCGAGCTACTGGGGACAGGGGCGTTTTAATTTTTTTTTATTATTATTTTTATTTTTATTTTACTTATTTGATTTTATTTTAACACTTTTTTTTACATTGTTTTTTTTTTATCACTTTTATTCCTATTACAAGGAATGTAAACATCCCTTGTAATAGGAATGGTGTGTGACAGGTCCTCTTTATGGAGAGATTTGGGGTCAATAAGACCCCACATCTCTCCTCCAGGCTGGAAAGCATGAGATCATGAAAAAAAATTCACCGATCTCATGCTTACTAGCCGCAATCGCGGCTTTGTTTACTTCTGAGATCCCGGGCGTGACATCATCACATCGCGCTCGGGCCTCCGACGGTCATAGAGATGACTGGTGACCATCTGGTCACCAGTCATCTCTATGCTTCCTATCCGGCACTGGACGATTCATTCTCCGGGCCCCCGATGGCACGGGAGAGCCCGGAGAAGCACCGGATGGCGGCGGGAGGGGGGTATGTCCCCTCCCGTCGCCTATAAGAATGATCAAGCGGCGGAACTGCACAGATCAATCTAACTAGTGTCCACATTGAGCAAATTGCACTCTAGCACTTTGTTGTGTACACCCCAAATCATTGGGCAGTTTGGGGTTTAGTAAAGACAAATCCACTCTGCAGTAAAAGTGTAGCTGCTGAAAATCTGAGGGAAAGTACTGGTGATTGGCTGTTCCAATCATGTAAAAGCAAAGATGGTGTATTTTTTTGGCTTGCATGTCCTCCTCAGATATACAGCAAGTGCACTTGTAGTGCAAAGTAGATTTGCCTTTAGTAAATAAACCCCAAAGTCCAAAATACCTAATAGATTGGGGTGTACCCCGCAATATGCTGGAGTGCAGTGTGCATAATGGGGAAAGTATTTAGACTGACCTGTGTGTCCCCAAGAAAAGACATTGTTAGTAGGGATGAGCTTCGTGTTCGAGTCGAACATACGTTCGACTCGAACATCGGCTGTTCGATCGTTCGACGAAGATCGAACGATTTGGGCCGTTCGTGCCAAATTCGAGTGACGCGAACGGCCCACAATGCACTACGCCATCGCAGTGTCATCCAGGCGCTGTGATTGGCCAAGCATGCACTGTGACCCCGCATGCTTGGCCAATCACAGCGCCGGCAGCGAGGAGAGCAATGATTGGCCACAGGCAGGATGCCTGTGGCCAATTATTGCTGAGGGTGTTTAGTACACGCCCCACACTATAAAAGGCCGCCAGCACGGCGGCCTAGTGTAGTGTGTTCCGGAGCAGGGAAAGAGCAGCATAGGCAGGGACAGTGACTTTTATTTCTTTCTTGCTTAACCTGGATTCCTTTAGTTTAGGGAAAGAGAAGGATAGGTAGGGAGAGTGTCAGTGTGTTTTGTGCTTGTGCTATAGTGTGCTTAAAAAAAACATTTTTTCTAGGGACAGAAAACTCTAGGTAGGGAGAGTGTCAGTTTCTTTCACTGTGCAAGTCCTTGTTTCCAGGGACAGGGAAGGACAGTGAGTGAATTCTCCTTGTGCTATAGTGTGCTTAAAAAAAACATTTTTTCTAGGGACAGAAAACTCTAGGTAGGGAGAGTGTCAGTTTCTTTCACTGTGCAAGTCCTTGTTTCCAGGGACAGGGAAGGACAGTGAGTGAATTCTCCTTGTGCTATAGTGTGCTTAAAAAAAACATTTTTTCTAGGGACAGAAAACTCTAGGTAGGGAGAGTGTCAGTTTCTTTCACTGTGCAAGTCCTTGTTTCCAGGGACAGGGAAGGACAGTGAGTGAATTCTCCTTGTGCTATAGTGTGCTTAAAAAAAACATTTTTTCTAGGGACAGAAAACTCTAGGTAGGGAGAGTGTCAGTTTCTTTCACTGTGCAAGTCCTTGTTTCCAGGGACAGGGAAGGACAGTGAGTGAATTCTCCTTGTGCTATAGTGTGCTTAAAAAAAACATTTTTTCTAGGGACAGAAAACTCTAGGTAGGGAGAGTGTCAGTTTCTTTCACTGTGCAAGTCCTTGTTTCCAGGGACAAAGAAGGAAAGTGAGGGGAATTCTCCTTGTGCTATAGTGTGCTAAAGCATTCCTCATCAACCATCTTTGAAATCCTTGATTTTTGGACAGTCAGGGAAATTGTCGTTGTGCTATTCTGTGCAAAAGCAATCATCCTCAACCATATTTAGAAATCCTTAAGTAAAGGGACAGAGAAGGACACCTGAAGGTAGCCCTTATTGCTTTTTTCCCATCTCCCTGCAGGCCATCTATTAGAATGTCTGGAAGGCAAACAAGGAGAGGCAGACAGTCAGGAGGCAATAAAAGAGGGCAAGCAGGCTCTGTGTCTGGGGGCAACAGTGCTGGTCGTGGACGCGGTGCATTGTCATCAGCACATGGCCATGGGACACGCTTGTCCTTCTTTTCGGCAGCTGGACATGTTGAGCCACATCATGCCGAAGACTTGGTAGAGTGGATGACCAAGCCCTCCTCCTCCTCCTCATCCTCTCTCACCCAGGCTCAGGGTACTGGCAAAGCAGCTGCCAAAGCGTCCTCTTCCCTGTTATCAATGTCAGACTCATCATCAGTCACTCCTTCCCTAGACCCACCATGTCCTCCTCCTGAGGAGTCCCCCGAACTGTTTGAGCACAGTGTTGGGTACATGCTCCAGGAGGATGCCCAGCGTTTCGAAGGGTCTGATGATGAAACCCAGCTACAGGAAGGCAGTAGGGTGAGAGCAGACAGAGGGGATGCTCAAGAAGGACACCAATCTGGCAGTCATGTTCCAGCAGCTGCAGCATACTGCCAGATTGGCTCCAGTGATGAGGAGGGAGGGGATGATGAGGTCACTGACTCCACGTGGGTGCCTAATAGGAGAGAGGAGGAGGAGGATGAGGAGGAGGCACATCTCCAACGAGGCAGGATGCCCTTTGGTGGCCAGCGTAAGGGCAGTACACCGACGGAATCACACCGCAGAGCTCCGCCTGTGCAGGGCGCTGCCTCTGCCCGTCATTCAAAAAGTTCCTTGGTGTGGGCCTTTTTTGAGGCTAGTGCATCAGATCGCACAGCTGCTGTTTTCAACATATGTCTCAAGCGTATATCGCGTGGCCAAAACATCAGCCGCTTGGGTACCACATGCCTGACCAGACATATGTTGACCTGCCATGCAGCTCGTTGGCAAGCCTACCTCAAAGACCCACACCAAAGAACAAAGCGGACCTCTCCTTGCACCGCATCAGCTGGGATCTCCAACCCCACTATAACTTCAGTCCTCTCTGAAACATGCACTGAGAGGAATGAAGGTGTAGAATTAGGTGTGTCACAGCCAAGTACTTGCGGCCACTCTGCTAGCAGTACACCGACGTCCGATTCTAGCAGGCAAATTTCCCTGCCCCAGCTGCTGGACCGTCGAAAGAAGTTCACTCCCAGCCATCCACATGCCCAGCGGTTGAATGCTAGCTTGGCTAAATTGCTAGCGCTTCAACTGCTGCCTTTTCAGTTGGTAGACTCGGCCCCCTTCCGTGAGTTTTGCAATGTGCGGTTCCTCAGTGGCAGGTTCCCAAACGCCACTTTTTCTCACGGAAGGCTATTCCGGCTCTCTACCGGCATGTGGAAGGCAATGTCTTGGCCTCGCTGGACAGGGCGGTCAGCGGTAAGGTGCATATTACCACTGACTCATGGTCCAGCAGGCATGGACAGGGACGTTACCTTTCTTTCACGGCCCATTGGGTCACTCTTTTGGCAGCTGGGAAGGATGCAGGACAAGGTGCAGTAGTGTTGGAGGTTGTCCCACCGCCACGCCTCCAAAATGCTACTACTGGTTGTGACACACCTCTCTCCTCCACCCCCTCCTCTTCTTCTTCCTCCATGGCCTCTTCCTGTGGTTTGTCCTATGAACCAGCGGTGCTCCGTAGCCGTTCACGGGGCTACGCAAGTACGCAGGCAAAAAGATGCCATGCCGTGCTTGCGCTGGTGTGTTTGGGGGACAGAAGCCACACTGGGGCAGAGGTCCTGTCTGCTCTGCAGGGCCAGGCCGAGAGGTGGTTGACGCCACGCCAGCTTAAGCCAGGAATGGTGGTTTGCGACAATGGCACCAACCTCCTCTCCGCCCTTCGACAGGGACAACTGACCCATGTGCCCTATGTGGCTCACGTCCTTAACCTGGTGGTGCAGCGGTTCTTGGGCAGGTACCCGGGCTTACAGGATGTCCTGAGGCAGGCCAGGAAAGTCTGTGTGCATTTCCGCAGATCTTATAATGCCAGTGCTCGCCTGGCTGAGCTGCAAAAGGAGTTGAACCTGCCCAAGAACCGCCTTATATGTGACATGCCCACCAGGTGGAACTCAACGTTGGCCATGCTGCAGCGGCTGCACACGCAGCAGAGGGCCATCAATGAGTACCTGTGCGACTACGGCACCAGGACAGGGTCAGGGGAGCTTGGTTTTTTTTCTCCACGCCAGTGGGGCATGATCAGGGATGCATGCACTGTCCTGGCACCATTTGAGGAGGCCACGAGGATGGTGAGCAGTGACAGTGCATGCATCAGTGACACTGTACCTCTTGTCCACCTGTTGGAGCACACGCTGCGTGGAATAATGGACAGGGCACTTGAGGCAGAACAGAGGCAGGAAGAGGAGGACTTCCTTGCCTCTCAAGGCCCCCTTTACCCAGACAGTGTTCCTTCTGTCCCACCCATCACACAGGAAGAGGAAGAGGAGGAGGAGGAGGAGGAGGAGGAGGATTGTGTCAGCATGGAGGTGGAGGCTGGCACTCAGCATCATCAGCAGCAGTCTTTTAGGGATGATTTACAGTCCCAAGAAACCAGTGGACTTGTACGTGGCTGGGAGGAGGTGACTGCGGATCATGTCGTCCTTAGTGACCCAGAGGACTCCGGAGCGAATGCCTCAGCAAACCTACGCTGCATGGCCTCCCTGATCCTGCAAAGTCTGCGGAAGGATCCTCGTATTCTTCGGATCAAGGAGAGGGACCATTACTGGCTGGCCACTCTCCTTGATCCACGGTACAAGGGTAAGGTTGCGGACCTTATGTTACCGTCGCAGAGGGAGCAGAGGATGAGACAACTCCGGGAGGCCTTGCAGAAAGGTCTGTGCAACGCGTTCCCAGAGACTGGGAGGTTACAAACTCCTGGTCCTGGACAACGAGTTGCTGAGGCTTCGGCCAGTCAAAGAAGGAGCGGTGGGGAAGGTGGCCGTCTGACCGATGCGTTCAGACAATTCTTTAGTCCGCAGCCCCAAAGTATGATCGGTTCCAGCAACCATCGCCAGCGTCTGATAAACATGGTGCAGGAATATCTAGGGGCAAGGTCAGACTTGGACACCTTCCCCACCGAAAATCCTCTGGCTTACTGGGTCTTGAGGATGGATCACTGGCCAGAGCTTGCACAGTATGCAATTGAGCTACTGGCCTGTCCTGCATCCAGCGTTCTTTCGGAACGCACATTCAGTGCTGCTGGAGGATTTGTCACGGATCACAGGGTGCGCCTGTCCACCGACTCGGTTGATCGACTGACTTTCATCAAGATGAACCAGTCTTGGATCACCACCAGCTACCACACACCTGATGCTGATATAACAGACTAATTGATTTTAACATGTCACATCCCTTCAAGACTGATGCTGATGCTGAGTGCCTGTGCTGTTATGTTGACTGGCTATCCTCCTCCTCCGAGTCCTCAATGATACGATTGATGATGATAGCTTGGAAGATCATTTTTGTTTATGGGTGCCGCCACCAGTGGCTAAGGCCCAATTTTTCAGCCCCTGTTTTACAGGGGCGTGTACTTACAATTTTTTTAGCAATAATTTGCCATAGGGCTCATTGCTGTGCTCCAAGTACAGTATCTGTGAGGGGTTGGAGTGTTGTGGCACCAGTGCCTAAGGCCCAATTTTTCAGCCCCTGTTTAACAGGGGCGTGTCATTACAATTTTTGAAGCAATACTTTGCAACAGGGCTCATTGCTGTGCTCCAAGTACAGTATCTGTGAGGGGTTGTAGTGTTGTGCCACCAGTGCCTAAGGCCCAATTTTTCAGCCCCTGTTTAACAGGGGCGTGTCATTACAATTTTTGAAGCAATACTTTGCAACAGGGCTCATTGCTGTGCTCCAAGTACAGTATCTGTGAGGGGTTGTAGTGTTGTGCCACCAGTGCCTAAGGCCCAATTTTTCAGCCCCTGTTCAACAGGGGCATGCAATTACAATTCTTGATGTAATAATTCACAGCAGGGCCCATTCCTGCACCCACCAAGAGTAAGTCTGAGGGCTTACAGTGTTGTGGCAACGCCACCACCACCACCACCACGAAAGGCCCAATTTTTCAGCCCCTGTTCAAAAGGGGCATGTAATTACAATTCTTGATCTAATAATTCACAGCAGGGCCCATTCCTGCACCCACCAAGAGTAAGTCTGAGGGCTTACAGTGTTGTGGCAACGCCACCACCACCACGAAAGGCCCAATTTTTCAGCCCCTGTTCAAAAGGGGCATGTAATTACAATTCTTGATCTAATAATTCACAGCAGGGCCCATTGCTGCACCCACCAAGAGTAACTGTCAGGGCTTACAGTGTTGTGGCACCAGCACCACCATCAAAGCCCCAATTTTTACTACCACTGTTCAACAATTATATGTAATTAAAATTCCTGATATAATAGTTGACAGCAGGGCGTTCCAGCACCAACCAAGAGTAACTGTGAGTGCTTACAGTGTTGTGCCAACACCAACAACTAAGGGGCCTATTTCTGCAGAGTATATACGGCAGGTCCCTACTTTCAAACATCCAACTTACAAACGACTCCTACTTGCAAACGCAAGAAGACAACAGGAAGTGAGAGGAAATCTACCCCTAGGAAGGAAAATTCTCTCCTGTAAGAATAAATATGGGAGAAAGGTGTCTCCTCTGTACTGATGCTTTATCAGCAATCCTTGTTTCAAGAAAAACACCACATTTCAAAAACAGTTGTCATTGGGACGGAAAGTGAGGTGAAATGTTCTGAACAGGGGCACAGACAGCAAAACAAATGTTACAGGGGTGATAACCCTTACCTATGTTTTCCAAAAAGTTTAAAAATAGATTTTTGGGCTGGAGCTACACTTCAACAATGTACCTGTTCAAAATTACAAACACATTCTACATAAGAACAAACCTACAGTCCCTGTCTTGTATGCACCGCCTGTATACGGCTGTTCAGAGTATATAGGGCCTTTTTTATTTTATGTGCGGGGTTCCCCTTAATATCCATACAAGACCCAAAGGGGCTGGTAATGGGCTGAGGTAGGGGGGGGTCATGGGGTAGCTATGCCATTTTTCTTAAAGATTTTCATCCATATTACCGGGACCAGACATTACATTAAAGCCGCAAGCAGTTTTAAATGGCTTTTTTTTCCATTAGAAGTGTCATTTTGTGCAGGGACAGTTCTAAACACGGGAAACACGTGGCACTTCACAGGCATACTTTAGACACCCCCCAGGTACGATATTTAAAGGAATATTTGACTTTTTTTTTTTCACTTTATGCATCATTAAAATGACTGCTCCCGAAAAACGACCGTTTTTAAAACTTCTTTTTGCATTGATACATGTCCCCTGGTGCAGAACCCGGGTTCCCAAACCCTTTTTAGGACAATAACATGCATAATAGTTGTTATAATTAGCACTTTAGAATTTGAACGTTCGCATCCATTGTATTTAATAGGGTTCTAATGTTCGTACGAACTTTCGGTCCGTTCGCGGGTTCTGGTGCGAACCGAACCCGGGGGTGTTCGGCTCATCACTAATTGTTAGGGATTTTCCCTCTCTTCCTGTGTGGCTATGTGACAGGAAGTGAATTATTTGGAAGGATAAAGTGGCCAAATTATTTAGTTTAACTTTTCAAAGACTCATTCCTAAGTTGAATTGTGATGCAAGTCAATGGCCCATTTAGACCCTCTTTAATCACTTGAGATCAGCGATATAACTGATCGACGGCCACAGCGCGGTCCTCAATTGCCGGGAGTCCGTCAATAGACGTCCTCCCCTTTGCGCGCACGCGCTGTGGTCACAGAGTCACTGAGACTCAGGTGATGACAGATCCGAGTAAGGGGCCCGATCCCTGCCCTTTACCATGTGATCAGCTGTCAGCAAATGACAGCTGATCACGTGATGTAAACAAAAGCTGGGTAATGGTTTTTGTTTTCTCCTTGTGCTGACAGCGTGAGCATAAAAAAAAAGGCAATCACTGGCTTATGTGCTAGGGACATGGGGCCCGAAGAGGAAGAGGCAATTCTGCATCATCTGTGACAATTAGTAGCCCCTGCCAGTGCCACCTATCAATGCCCACCACTGGTGCCAATCAGTGGCACCTAGTAGTGCTGCCTATCAGTGCCCATCACTGCCAACTATCATTGCCACCTAGCAGTGCCACTTCTCACTGCCCACCAGTGCCAAATAGCAATGCCACCTCTCAGTGCCCACCCTTGCCACCTTATCGGTGCCCATCAGTGCAGTCTCATCAGTGTACATCAATGAAGAAGAAAAATTACCTTTTTTAAAAATATTAACCAGTTTCCTACCGCCCACCGTCAAATGACATCCTTGGCTTTGGGCGGTGACATCTGAATGATGCCTGCAGTTGCAGGCATCATTCAGATATCATTCTTTTCAGCCGGCGATTCTGTGCACAATAAAAACGATCATAGTGGCAGTTCCGCCGCTTGATTGTTCTTATAGGCGGGGGGGGACGTCCCCCCCCTCTTGCCGCCATCCGGTGCTTCTCCGGGCTCTCCCGTGCCATCTGGGGCTCGGAGAACGATTTGGAGATGACTGGTGACCAGATAGTCATCAGTCATCTCTATGACCGTCAGAGGCACGGGCACGACGTTATGACATCACGCCGTGTTCCCGCATGTTAACCAAGCCGTGATCTTGGCTGTCAGCATGAGATTGGTGATTTTTTTGAACCAATATCATGCTTTCCAGCCTGGAGGAGAGATGCGGGGTCTTATTGACCCCGCATCTCTCCATAAAGAGGACCTGTCACACACATTCCTATTACAAGGGATGTTTACATTCCTTGTAATAGGAATAAAAGTGATCCAAAAAAAAAAAAAAAAAAAAGAGTAATGCCGCGTACACACGACCGCTTTTCTCGACGAGAAAAACGGCATTTTTTCTTTTCGCCGAGCAAAACGATCGTCTGTGGGCTTTATGTCGTTTTTCTCGTCGAGAAAAACGGCATAAAAAACGACGAGAAAAATTAGAACATGTTCTAAATTTTCTCGTAGTTTTTTCCAGCATTTTTTTCCGCGGCAGTTTTCCCATAGGGAAACACTGCCGCGGAGCCCACAGACGGTCGTTTTTCTCGTCAAGAGAAAAAATTATGGGAAAAACGACTGTGTGTAGGGAACCAAGCGGTTCCCTCGTTTTTCCTGTCATTATTCACGGCGGTTTTTTAACCGTCGTGAATAATGATCGTGTGTACGCGGCATAAGAAATACAAAAAAGTAAAAAAAATAAGCAAAAATACGAAAAAACGCCCATGTCCCTGGTAGCTCGCGCTCAGAAGCCAACACACACGTAAGTCCCGCCCACATATGTAAACGCCGTTCAAACCACACATGTGAGTTATTGCTGCGTGCGTTAGAACGAGTGCAACAATTCTAGCACTAGACCTCCTCTGTAATGGCAAAATGGTAACGTGTAAAAAAAATTAAAGCATCACCTAGGGAGATTTTTAATTACTGAAGTTTGGTGTCATGCCATGTGTGTGCGCAATTTTAAAGCGTGACGTGTTAGGTATCTATTTACTCAGCATAACAACATCTTTCACATTATACCAAAAAATTGGCCGTAACTTTACTGTTTTGTAATATTTTTAGGAAACAAAAGGCGTTTGAAAATTTATTGCGCAAATACCGAGCGAGATAAAAATTTGCAATGACCGCCATCTTATTCCCTAGGGTGTTTGCTCCAAAAACATATATAATGTTTGGTGTTTAGAAGTAATTTTATAGCCATAAATTTATGATTTTTACATGAAGGAGAGAAGTGCCAGAATAGGCCCAGTGCTGAAGTGGGTAAAATATCAATTTTTATTTTTTTTAAACTCTGTCTTTTGTATTTATAGAAAAAAAATAAAAATAAAACACAAAGGTGATCAAATAGCACCAAAAGCAAGCTCTATTTGTGTGCCAACAAATAAAACATTTTCATTGGGTTACAGTGTTGTATGAGCGCGCAATTGTCATTAAAAGTGCATCAGCGCTGAAATGTGAAACTTGGTCTGGGCAGTGCGCAAGTGGTTAATACAAGGCTACATGCACACGGACGTTTTTCAAGCCGCTTGTTTGAGCGTTTTTTGCAGCTTAAAAACATCTCTCCATGTTAGCCTATGGCCTCTTGGCCACCATGGCGTTTTTGAGCTGTAAATGGCATAGGCGATTTTAGGCCCCATGTAGATGGGACGCTGGTGCAAAGTGTTCTGAACTAAGGTTGAAAGTGGCGTTTAGAAAGGCGCGCTTTGTGGCGTTTGCATGCCGTGTTTTACCACATTTGCGTGTATATGATAAGGAGCCGCCCTAAGCTCAAAAAACAGTATTATTTACGATTTTAGCTATTTAGTGAGACCAGAGTGATATCAGCAGCTGAGAGCAGCAGTGTAGTTGTATTTAGCGTGTCACTTGCCACAAGTTGTGGATTGTCCACTTGCCACGTCAGCTGCCCCAAGTTGTGGATTGTCCACAATGCAATGGAAGCAATTTCATTTATATATATATATATATATATATATATATATATATATATATATTGGTTTTTCCTCATTTGCCATAAATTTGGAGTTTATCAATGTAAAAAAATAGGTCACCTTTAAAAACGCTTCTAAACTAAAATGCGGCTAAACGTTGCTACCGCGTCTGAAACGTGGAAATCTTTGGCGTCTGAAGGCATTTTGAGGGTTTGTGAAAAACGATTTTAAACGCAACAGCAGATTTTTTTTGCCAGGCCAAAAACAGTGTTTTGGATGTAATAGAATTCAATGGACCCGCATCCAAAACGCAAGTAGCGTAATTTTGCGGCGATTTTTTGTTTTACCTGTTTATAGCTGGTTGTTAAAGGAAAGGAAAAAAACGTTTAAAAAAAAAAAAGCAGCGTGGGGTCCCCCCCCAGGTCCATACCAGGTTTCACGTCACAGTCCCATCATTCCCCGGGACTGTGACATCATACGGGGGCGGGGTCAGCGGTGGCATCAGCCGGTGACCACGCCCCATGCCAATAAAAGTGGCACCGCTGCTCGGACAGATCATTGCAGCGGTGGACAGCGACGAGGTAACATCGGGCGAAGAGAAGAGGTAAGAAGGCGACGAAGAAGACCGGCCCCCGCTAGCAAAAGAGCTGCGAGAAGATAGCGGGGCGCCCGGCAGAAGGCAGAAAGAACCGGAGATCGTGGAGCAGACACCGGAGAAGAACCGGAGAACAGAACAAGAGACCCCCGAAGTCGGAAGAAGACGGCGAGGAAGCCCGGGACCCCCGCTAGCAAAAGAGCTGGCAGAAGATAGCGGGGGCCTGGCAGAAAGACCCCCGAAGTCGGAAGAAGACAGCGAGGAAGCCCGGGACCCCCGCTTTTTAAAGGGGGCGCCCGGATTCCGAAAAGTCCCCCGCCCGCATACCCCGACAACCAACGGCCAGGGTTGTCGGGAAGAGGCCCTTGTCCCCATAAACATGGGGGCAGGGTGCTTTGGGGTGGGGGGGCCGCAGGTCGCCCCCCGGCCCTGAAGCACCAAACCCCCCATGTTGAGGGCATGCGGCCTGGTACGGTTCAGGAGGGAGGGGGGCGCTCTCTCGCCCCCCCCTTTTCACCTACGGCCTGCCAGGTTGCGTGCTCGAATAAGGGTCTGGTTTGGATTTTGGGGGGACCCCCACGCCGTTTTTCGGCTTAAGGGGGTTCACCTTAAAATCCAGACCAAACCTAAGGGTCTGGTTTGGATTTTGGGGGGGACCCCCACGCCGTTTTTCGGCTTGGGGGTTCACCTTAGAATCCAGACCAGACCTAAGGGCCTGGTATGCTCCTGAAGGGGAACCCATGCCGGTTTTTTCATTAAAATTTGGCCTGGAGTTCCCCTTCATGATTCATACCAAACATGGGACAGCGAGGCTGCCGAGGACCAGCGTGATGACATCGCGCTGGACACATTCTCGGCCAGCTAGTCGCCTCTAGGACACGACTTGAGCGGCTGCTTCACGCTCAGGTCGTGTCCAGGTCGCCTCGCAAAGTCGCGCTGTCCCTGTGTCAGCCGGCACACGAGTCGCCCGCAAGTCGGATCCGACTTCCCGGGCGACCTCTATTCAAATCAATGGGCTCCCATAGGGAACCATTCATTTTCAATAGAGCGCGGCTGACATTTCTATTTACTATAACAGTGCACCGCTGCTTCCTGCGCCCAGTGAAGGAGTTATCCGGCGCACCAATTAAGGTTAGAAGCAGCGCAGCGCACTGTTATTAGTAAATCAGCCCCAATGTGTTCTCCACTTTCCTCCCTAAAAGTGGGCTGCGGTCTCCGAGCGAGGGGGGATTTCCTTCCAGGCGGTCTCCGACGAGAGACTCACCCGTCACTGGCAATATGCTGCACCAGGTCTTCGAGTGAGGAGCTCCCCCCGGTCCATTACGCCTTCCGGATTCGGGTACCCACTCCCGGGGTTCCCTAGGATCTCCTTCCCTCGCGGAACTCAGTGTTGGGCACTGAGCTCCAGATCCTCCATCCGAGTACCTCACCCCAGGCTAAAGGTGCCTGGGATGGAACACGACCTCCGACTGTCCTCTAGGCCTAGGCCCGCCTAGAGGACCGACACGAACCACCGTCCGCAGGCTGAAGGTGCCTGGGACTCGACCCCGTGACAAAGATGGCCAGCCCCTTTATACCCTCCCCCAGCAAGCACGGCGGGTTCCCCGCCCCACCATACCGCTGCCGAGGGAGGACAAAAAGGAAGCGCGACACACAGCAATGATTCAACCCCAACCCAGAGCGACACTGTTTTGTTTTATATATTCTACATGTGAAGGGAACACATTTTCTGTGTGTGTAGCAGCCAGGTGGGGTGGTATTTTTTCAATTTTTTTCACTTCTTGTTTTTTTGTGTGGGATTTTGCTAAATCACCCACTACACATATCACTATTTAGTGAATAAGGACATTATTCTATTATTTTTTGCGCTGATAGAAATTTGTTTTATTATAAACAGGTAGACGTATCTCAAAAAACTAAACAAATCAATACAGGAGGGATCAGAGGGCCCTGCTCGTTAGAGCTTACAATCTAGAAATGAGTGATCAACAAATTCCACCCTGACCCCCCTGATTGTGTATCCATCATACCCACCCCAGGGTAATGCAATTAATAACATAATAAATGATACATAGCAAAGTGGCCCTTAAATTAGGGTGACCAGACATCCCTGGTTTCAGGGGACAGTCCCCGGATTGAGGACACTGTCCCCGGACCAAGTCTGTCCCCGGTTTTGTCCCCGGATTGGATTTGAACAGGGGCTGGGGCAATTTCAAAGACAGTCAGTGCAGGATAAAAAACAAAAAAATTCTGAAATACACCCCCCCCCACTCTGCCGCTCCTACTAGCTTAGGGGGTGTGTATTTTTCCAATATCTGTGCCCCTTTCTGATGATCATGTGCTAGTTGGAGCAGAGAAAATATTTCTTCAGTTTCAGGCGCATGACCAGCTCCGCTTGCATGTTCTACTGCCTTGGCTCAAGTCCTAGCCAGCCGCCTGCCTGCTTATCTCCTTGCCTTCCCAGGCTGTGAGGCGAGCGGCCACGGGCAGAGAGTCACTGATTGCCGCCTTTACTAGTAAAAAAAAAAAATATGTCTCCGGATTTCATTTTAAAAATCTGGTCACCTTACCTTAAATGCAGGTGATAGCATGAACCAAACGTACACAAGCAGCTCAATTTACTCAATCCGATCGCTTCAGCATGCACTTCTGAAACCATATGTGCCTTTGCTTACCAGTGAGCGTGCGCTTCATCACCTGGAAGGGATGTTGCATGCATCGTCAAGATGTCATCTTTCTTGGGTCCATGTATTTTGTTAGATTGGTGGTGGTCATAGCTAAATCATAGATCATAGTAAACAGGCTAAGAAAGTAAACAAAAAGAGCAGAGGAGGCACACACATACACATGTGCAAATAAAGGAGGTGGATGTAGATCATAGAACCTAAGTGAATGTAAACAAAAATACAATTTAAATAAAGTAAACCTAACTTAAATGTTGTACTACAGTTAAATTCAAAGACAAACACAAAAAGAAAAGGTAATGAGATGTAAGATTCAGGTAAGAAACAGGTCAACAATAAATTTGTTCTGAACCAAACTGGGTAAATTATTCATAATGTGTGAATTCAAAAGGGTTATATAGCAATACTCTGTTCCTGTCACCACCGCAATTTGATTATGAACACGATTGATGATCATTCCACGAATTGCTAAATTTGATTATGTACTTCAAGGTGAACCACTACAGGTTTATGCCTATTATGCAGTTTCTTTTGATAGTAACTCTTGAGGGCAACAAGGTTCAATTGAATGGCAGATCCAGCTGCAGATTCTTATTTGCCTTTTCCCAATGCCAAAATGCCTAATTCTACCAGAAATTAAGTGAGTTAAAAAATTGTTGTGCACAGCTAGGGGTATGGAAATGAAGGAGGGGCATGAAGAAAGGGCTGAGTCTTTTGAAATCCATTAAAAATTAAGTGGCAGGGCTGACACCACTTGCTTAGGATTTCAGCTCACAAAAGACACTGTTGTCAGATCAAACAGGAAAGTAAGGACACACCTTATTTCTGGGACATCAGCATTTTTATTTATTTTTTGTGTACTAGCAGCTTGTTTAAAATGATAAAACACGGGGATGCACAATATTGCAGAGATGTACTAAAATATATTCTTGAAATATGCTTTAAAAGAGAAGTGTGTTTTTTTTGTTTTTTTTGGGATTCATACTTACCTAGGTGGATGACCAATGCTGCAGCTGTCCCCCGCCGTCTCTGCACTGAGAACCGAGCCACCGAACATTGCCGATGGCTCAGTTTTCACAGATCCCAGAGAGGAGAGCTGCCGACGGTCAGTCAGCAGCTCTCCTCTCTGCTTCCGCACGCTCACTGGAGTGCTGAGCTGTGGAGGGGCGGGGAGCAGCCCTCTCAGTGGCTCGCTGAGACTGCCATCAATCAAGGAAGCTGGTGGATCCAGACTTGGCAAGTCAGGATGACGCGCTGCCTCGACTGATGGCAGTGACGTCAGCGGAAAGCGGACTTCAGACCGCTCTCTGCTGAAAACGGGTCACAGGAGTGCAAAATGAATTACACTCCTGTGACCCAGAGGAGAAGCCCAGCCTAAAAAGCTCAGGCTGGACTTCTCCTTTGGAGGATAAAAAAGGATAATTTCTCCTGATACAGGAAATGGCCTCATAGGAAGGGGGAACAAGGACAGCTGTCACGGTCAAGGGTCAGGCTCAGAGATCAGTAGCTATAGCGTAGAGAGGCTACCAATGACCAGCTGTACAGGTGTTCAAGCAGGTCACTCTGGTGGATGATGCAGGCTCACCCAAGGTGTGAGTCTAAGCACTAACCGGTATTCATTAGTGTTGCTGCTGCGTGTTAGTACCCGGTCCACAGGATCGCCTCAACAGGAAGTGAGCAAGCCAGAGTCCAGTAGCAGATATAGCAGTTAGGGACCAAGCAGAAGTGTAGTTAGTAAACAAGCTGAAGGTAGGTAACACATGGTTGCAAGTTAGGATTAAGCAGAAGAGTAGTTGGGGAACAAGCCAAATGTCACTAATGAGTGGTAGTGGAGATAAGGACAGCAGCAGGTAAGCAAAGCAAGATATTTGCTGGAGAGAGCACAATAATCTGCCAAACAGGAATTGCAAAAGCATGACTTAAATAGGATGCTCATGGGAGGAGCATGGAGTTCAAGGTTCACAAGAAACAAGGTACAAGGCAAGCTTATCCAAAGGCTCATATAGGATGCTGTCCAGCATCTCAGATGTCTCAGCAAGGAGAGCTTTTGCTGGAAGCAGAAGATGTCATGGAAGAAAAAAATGAAACATCAACGGTTGAGTTGGGAAATGCATTCCATGAGCATCCCACTACAGCTCACTGATAAATGTTTAAACTGCTCACAATATTTTTGAAAGTATTTTGTTATTGAGTAGCAGGACAAGTGCAGGACTAGTCAACAAAAGCTCCATTCGTATCGTTCAATGAATGGGTGCCCATTTTCCTATGGGGCACATTTTCACTTCAATATTACACTGTTCTTAAATGGGCACACATTATGGGCACACATTTGCCAGTATATAAATAAATTAATCTGTACATATTTAGTATTTTTTTTCTTCATTTTTACACACCCAAATGTGTGTGCTTAAAAGAGAAGCATGGGGTTTTGTTTTTTCCAGAATCATACTTACCTAGGTGGATACAGCATCGGTCTGATGTTTTATCTATCCCCCGCCGGCTCTAATATTGAGAAATGAGCGATCAAACACCACCGATCGCTCAGTTCTCAGGGCTCCCTGAGCAGAGAGCTAGTGACTGTCAGCCCCCCACGCTCACTGGATCTCTGGACTGTGGAGGGGGCGGGAGCGACCGGCTTACACTCTCAGCGGCTCGCTGAGAGGCTGAGCCGGTTGCCGGTCCAGGCATGTGGGCAGATCACAACTTCATTGTGCGATCTTGCCCAAGCCTGGACCGGCTCTGTGTGACGTCAGCTGACAGTGTGCTTCAGCTCACTGTCTGCTGAAAACGGTTCACAGGAGTGCAGATCAAACTGCACTCCTGTGATCCACAGGAGAAGTACATTCAAACAAGCTTTGGCTGAACTTCTCCTTTAAAAGAAAAAAGAGCAGCGATCTATCTTCCAAATTTAGGTGAACAAGGGACACCAGATGCTAAAAATTCTGCTTCTATCAAGCATTTCTTTAGATTTTTGTCGTAAAGGTAAAAACAAGTGATGATGGGGATGGGGAACCTTGTGAAGTGAACAAAGAGGATGATGACACAACAGGGGAGAAGGGTGATGGGGGTTTCTGTACTTCTTTCATTGTCACTTAGATTCAGTTGCTGATTGCAAAAGACAAAAAGTTTTTGCCAACAAAATCAACAGTAGCTGTCACTATTTCTCCCTCAAAAATTATATTTTTATATCCTATAAGCTTCCTAAAGAGAAATGTATTTTTAACATCTCAGCTGCTGCTGTGCTCACTGTTAGCAACTTTTGGTGCTACTATCCTCTGCATAAAAATGAAATTCTCTTTTGCTAATTCCTATCTGAATGCTGTTGCTCCAAAGCAAAGCATTACATAAGAAGAGCAGTTAAAGCTACCAAGCAGAAGAAAAATTCTGTTACAGATAGGGATAACCCGCTAGAAGGAAATACTTTTTTCACCACAATTTTTTTCTGCAATCTTTATCCTTTCCAAGAGACCTTTTCAATTTCGGATACATGATGTTCTGCAATACAAAATGGCCTTTGAAATCTCCCCTAGAAAAAAAAATGAAAATTGCATTAAACCTAATTTCAGTCATAGGCGAATGCTTTGCGACAATGCTATAGTTGAAAAAAAAAAAAAAACAAGTAGAGAAATTTTTGATATTTCACTAAAATCCCTATTCACAAGGAAAACTAAAAATTATCTCATATAGGCAACTGACAGGTTGTCAGAGGCAGAGTGACATGAAAGAACCATCAATTTACCTCTGAGGAATCATTCCCCTGATGGCTTTGAATGCTACCCAATCTCGATTGCTAGCAGCGGGAGCAACATCTTGCTGGCTCAGCTAGTGAACAAGCACTTTTGTAGGGGCTGGCAGGCAATCTCTTAGCAATCCTGCCACTGGTGACTTTTCTCCTGCATCCAGATCACCCCATGACATTAGCCTAAGTAGAAATGGATACATTTGATATAATCGTGGCAGTATTCTAAGGCACATTTATGTGATTGACTTTAATATCTTCTGTTACCGAAGAAGCACCCAGAAGAGTATTCATTACTTCCGTGAATGTGGCTTCATACCTTCAAGTGTATTACAGCCATCTGTTTATGTCTCAAAGGTATCTAAAGATAGAATAGCAGAAATAATCTGAATATGGCTTAAACAGAAGTGTTTTATATGACCTAAAGTTGGCAAAACAGCCGTAGTTATATATGCTTGGAGAAAATGGCAGCTTTTTTATATGACAGCTTATAGATCACTAGCGAGTTCATAGTAAAGGTCATGTATACTTTTCCAAGCAATAGGATAACAGAAGTATTCCCTGGCAGAGCTTTCTTTATATATTAATCATAGCTAAAAACCTGACCAGTGTCAGTTTATTTCTTCCTCCGATCAGCAACTTAGCAACATGTGCATCAGAATTCTGAGCAGGCAAGGAAGGGGTAAAAAACTTGCTCTCCTATTGAGTACCATTAGTAGTATAGACACACAAAGTGGTTTAAAGGGGCTAGGACATGGCTTGTAAATATTAATTGCTTATGTTTGCGTACATTTATGGCCTCCCTACCTTAAAGTAGAATTAAGGGCAACATTTTTTTCCCCATTTGGATAGAGTAAGGGAGGCTTATAATCCTTGATGCCGTGTACACACGACCGTTTTTAATGACGAGAAAAATTTCATTTTTTAAAATGGTCATTAAAAATTATCGTGTTTGGGCTTCAGAGCATTTTTCATGACGTGAAAAACGGCCATGAAAAAATTGGAACATGCTCTAATTTTTCACGTCGTTTTTTACATCGTCTTTTTTCTCGTCATGAAAAATGGCCGTGTGTGGGCTTTAACGACGTGAAAAAAATGCGCATGCTCAGAATCAAGTATGAGACGGGAGCGCTCGTTCTGGTAAAACTAGCGTTCGTAATAGGGATAGCACATTCGTCACACTGTAACGGACTGAAAAGCACGAGGCTGAAAAGCGCGAATCGTCACTCAATAAACTTTACTAACATGAAGGGTGGCGCCATCCGAATGGAACTTCCCCTTTATAGTGCCGTCGTACATGTTGTATGTCACTGCGCTTTACTTGAACATTTTTTTCCACGATAGTGTGTAGGCAAGGCAGGCTTGAGAAGAATCACGTAGAGAAAAATTCTGTTTTTTTCAATGACATTAAAAACAGTCGTGTGTACACGGCATGACAGTTTTTTTGCCATCTGTGTCTCATTGGGGAAATTTTCCTCTCTCTTCCTGTCCCATAGGCAAAAGAGGAAAGAAGAGGAGAAATCCTCCAAAGTGAGAGAATCCCTGGTTGTCACCAGGATCACCAGAACTAGAGTACCAATTGGAATATTTCCACTCACTTCCTATTCTGGTGACAACCCAAAATTTAGGATTTACTTTTACTTTCAATCTCGGTGGTAACAGTCACCATGACATCCCTTCCTCACTGTCCCTTTTCCCTCCCTGGTGCTTTCTCTCGTTTTTTCCTTTGTTCTTTACTACCTCCCTTTTCTGAAGCTGGTGGCATCAACTTCTTTTCATTGATGCCGTTGGATTTTCATGGGTTCTATCCGATACATTTGAATCGATGTCTAGAAACGCAAGTGGCACCTTGTCTGTTTCTTGGCCTTTTCCCTCGTCATATAAATTACTTTGAGGTCGCCGTTATTAGGATCAGATGATTGTGATGCTAATTGTAAGCATAGTCACCGGAACTGATATTTTTCACAATACTGATTATACATGTATAAGTATTATACTACTGCCATATTGCTACAGATTATTTTCTTTCTTTCTTTACCCATCTGGAGCCACTTTTCCTCCTTGTGCAAAATGGATAATTGAGTTGCATAGGTCACCAACCATTTTCTTGTTATTCTACTACATTTATTGTTATCTTCTCTAACTCTATGTCTAAAGCATTTCTGATAAAAAGATTAAGAAACTAAAAGAGGAACACATGCAATGCTCACTCCTTAGCAACAGGTGACCCAATCTCCTTTGCATTACTAGATATACACACATAAAACCCAGGCATTTTTGCTTCTTTTCACTCAAAACCATACAGTGTATAAGTTCTGTAACATATGTATCAGTTCTTCATGTTACAAGTGTGAAAAAAAAAAAGCTCTTTGAAACTCTTTGAAACATAAAAACAATTCTCACAATATTGCTACTTCTATTTCCACACAAATCCTTTGTATGTGTTAAAAAATATATAAAAAAACAACTACCGGTATGTGTTGTAGCACAGTTTTCCCAGTCTGAGTTCTTCATGGCCCCCGTCTACTTCTCTGCAATCTCCTACAGACCTGTGAATATCAACTATTTTCTGTTTTCTAAGTTCTAAGTTTCATTTTTACTGGTGATGAACTCAGGCATATTCAGACATGAGTCCAAACCTGCCTGAGCTATCCCGCCGAGAATCTGTCAAAGCTGACAGCCAATCATAGGAGACATTCCCCACCCTAGACCCACACATACTGTCTATCTGCCCCTTGCATACATGCGGCCCTGAGGGGATGGTATTCCTGCACCTATGACTGACTGTTGGATTCGATAGCTTTGTGGCAGGGTGGGTTTTGACTTAAGTTCAAACCCACCTGAGCTGAGTGAGCTCATACCTTGTCTTTACTGTGTCCTGTGTAGTATTCTCCCACTGCCATTCACAATTCATTTAATTTGTTGCGGGACACAATGTTCGGGTAATTTGTTCTGGGATTTCAATGTGTATTCTTCCTCGGAAAAAATAGGTCTGTGGTCTATGTGTTCTAACCCCTCTCCACTCCATCCAAAACTAAAAAAATAAAATAAAGTACCACAATAACAATGTTTACAGCGCAGTAAGCCATAGCAATGTGCACACACTCTTTGCCTGTCAAAAATGTAATGCTGCCTATTACTGATTGATCTATTTTGTAAATCTTCACATGCAAAGTACAATTAGAACACCAGCCAATTGGCATTTACTCTTTGTTTTACTATTAAAGACCATTGCCATCCTTACATACACACTAATTTCACTGCTTCTGGATCACTAGGCTCATGCTGATGATCATTGCCATGCACCTAACCATGGGTGGGCATTGTCACCCACAGGCCCTTGAGGCAGGTCCATTTTTTGGTCTCTGCATTACTACCCAGTACAAACATTTATTCACTGTGGAAAGATGCAGTTCAGACAGTTAACCCCCCATACCTCCAATCTCAATGGCATCAAAAGGAAGTAGGTGAAGCACTGTAAAAGGCTACAGCCACACTGGGCATTTGAAAACCCACCACTGAATGGCAGAACTGCTATAAGGGAAAACACAGCTGCAAAAATGCTTTTTAAACTGTTTTGCTCACACCTTCTTCACTTCTAAATGCCCACAGTGCATAGTTAAATAGTTAAAGTGGAAGTAAACCCTCCTATCATTTTCAGGCAAGGAAGCTGCCATATTGGCCTCTGTTTAATCTTCAACTGCCATGATGCTGCACATGTGATCAGTTATGACACCAGCCATTGGATGGTTTGACAGTTTGGTTGAGAGCACAACCAATGTGACAGTTGGTATTCCCGGCATGCCGGGAATGTAACTGCTTTTTGAAACTGTTCAATCGATGGGTTTACTTCCACTTTAATTATTTATTTTGGGAGCCATTTTGGGAGAGCAGGGAGAGCACTGGATTTAGCAGGGAGCTATCTGTCTTCCCTTGCTTCGTTCACTATGGATCCAGTCATGAAGAAGATTGAGGAAATACACCTGCTGATGCTGTTGGAGAGGGTCAGAAAATGGAGAGAATTGCATGAGAGCACCATAATTTGTAGCTACTTGACTCATTTCTTAATGTTTCAGTGCATATCTTCGGGATTCTATGCTAACATGTATGTTCAGCTACAGAATTATACTGACAAATTCTTCAACAAGGGTGTCTGTAGGCAATGATCTTCTGGAGAGGTTGTGACCCCATCTAACTTGCATGGACACCCAGATGAGGATAAGCATGTCACCTGAGGAATGTCTTCTAGTGACATGTACCTATTTTTTACAAAAAATGTTTGTGCCAATAATTTTTTTCAATAATTTTGTCTAAAAAAAATTAAATAAATGGTCCTGTTTTTCCTATAAGAATTTTTTAACCCTATTTGTCTTTAGCTCTTTTATTCATATTTTTCCCTTTATTTCTATTGTAAAAAATTTTCTGACAACAGGACAAACTTTTGCATCCCTACACCCTAAAAGCCCGTACACACAATGTGAATTTCGGAAGGAAATTGTCGTTCGACGGCCTGTCGTCCAAAATTCTTACCATTAGTGTGCTCCTTTCGACATCCGATTTTAATTTTTCGTACAACAAAAGCTGGATTAGACTAGTAATTTTTTGACGAACGACAGCTTAAAGTCCGATTTTCAGATGATCAGTACAGAAATCGTCACACAAAAGTTGAAAGTACAAACACGCATGATCAGAATCAAGGAACGACGTGGAAGAGTTCGGTCTTGTAAACTACCTTTTGTAGAATTAACATCCATGACGCGGCAATGGATGAAATTTCGAAATGCAGCGCACATTCTCATCTTCTTATTGGGATAATAATGAAGCTGCTTTGCTGGTGATACTAATGTAGTTATGCCAAACGTATTTGAAAAGGCATTTGTTTTGTAGTGATATAAATAACATTAATATTATGGTTGTTGTTTGATTTTTGGGGAAGTTACCACAGCACCATTATCCTTGAGTTTTTAAGATCAAAGATACAACTATGTTGGTGTCCCTTGTTAATTTTTCATTGTGTTGTTTTTAATGTAACTGTCTACTCCCAAACATGGGAGTCCGCTGAACTTTTTTCAGAGGGGGGGGGGGGGGGGCATCATTTTAAGGTCATCCATGCTCGGCCCCTTTTTGAAAATGTCATGAAGGGGAGGGGCTTAGTCATTATTACATAAAGCGCTGGCATGCAAAGGTTTGAGAAACCTGATGCAACTATCAAGCAACTAGCAACTTTGAAGAACAATATCATAAAAAATGGAGTCCCCCCCCCCCCCCCCAAGGAAATAACAACCCTCAGGATCAGTGCCAGTTTCTGCAATAACAATCCCTAGCTTTGCTGTCAGTAGCAACAATAATAACCCCCCACATCGGTGCAGATTTCTAGAATAAAAACGTCAGCATCTGTACCAGACAGTGTACATAATAATGACCCTCAGCACTGGTGTCAGTTTCCGCACTAAAAACTCCCAGCATTTGGTGTCATTTTCTGCAATAATTGCCCCCGGCATAGATGGGAGGATATCAGTTTAGACACTTCCTAATGGCTCAGTCCCTAGGAACAGTAATGGATAATGGCCAACAGGCCCTCTTACCAGACCTGGTGAAACCACAACAGTGATCCCTCTGGCTGGACGTTCGCTCACTCTGGGTTGCCCAGGGTGACTCTAGTCAGTAGTGTAGCATGCCTGTACCCTGGCAGTGGCTCGGTCTTTCTCCCTCTCTGGTGGTGCGGGTACAGCGTGGCTCCCTCTCTGGTGGTGCGGGTACAGCGTGGCTCCCTCTCTGGTGGTGTGGGTACAGCCTGGCTCTCTGGTGGTGCGGGAACAGTGTGGCTCTCTGGTGGTGCGGGTACAGCGTGGCTCTCTGGTGGTGCAGGTACAGCATGGCTCTCTCTCTGGTGGTGCGGGTACAGCGTGGCTCTCTCTCTGGCTTCCCCCAGAACAGTATTCTCTTTTCTCCTCTTGTAACACAGAGAGTGCTTGCATGCTGGGGGTTGTAGCATGGTGTCTGTGGACACGCTGGGGCCGCCACTCTTCGGGGACTACATTCCCCACGATGCCCCCAGTCCCCAGAGTCTTCTGATTGGCCCTCTGCTGTGGCCAATCATGGGGAGGAAAACAGCGGGCAGGAAGCGTGGCGGTGGCACAGCAAATCCAATTAGAGCCGCTCTCTCTCTCTTTTAGCTTCAGCTGACAGAAAGGGGGAGGGGGAGATCGGGGGAGACAGACAGCCCGCAGCTCTCCTCTCCCTGTCACAGCGCCACTGCTCCATTTACCAGAGAACTCGGCAGCGGCGCCGTGACAGGGAGAGGAGAGCTGCGGCTGTCTGTATATCTCCCCCGATCGCCCCCTCCCCCTTTCTGTCAGCCGAAAAGAGAGAGCGGTTCTAATTGAATTCGCTGCGCCGCCGCCTTGCTTCCTGCCCGCTGTTTTTCTCCCGAGAATCACGGCACTGGATCGGGGGGGGGTGGCAAACGCCCTCCCTTGCACTATGGAGCAGACGCCCATGTTCCCAAACTGTAGTTTGAAGAAAAACACATAGCCAAGTATTATTATTAAAAAAACAGAAATTAAATTAGAGATGCTATCTGCCATCCAAATAAAAATAACTCATCAAAAAAGTGCATTCCATGCAGAAAAAAAAAACGAAGAAAATATAACAAAACAAAACATTACAAAAAAAAACACAAAATAATAGAAATTAGAAAATGGGCTAGGGGTGATAATCCCCAGACCAGCACGGTTTTTGGGGTTCATGTGGCTGGTATTGCCACTGACCGGCATGCTGCTGTGAAGTGGCTGTGGAGGTGGTGAAGGTGGGGCCACAAAATCAGAAATGTGGGTGCTTTCTGAAATTTTGCCCCTCATCCCCTTGTTTAGGAGCTGCGGGATGAGTTCCTCACACCTGCTCCTTTGCTCACTGGCCATCTGCCTTAATCTATTGTTCGTCACACACCCAAATCCTTCATCCTCATCTGGGTCAGTACAAAGCGCAGTTGAGACCTGGCTGAGAAATGAAGCTGTGGCCTCCTCCAGATTTCTGGTCTTCCTGGCTCTTTTCGCAGCAGGAGGTAGGGGAGGGATCTGCGACTCCGTCTGACTACTGGCCGCTGGCTCCTCAAGACTGACACTTTCCTGTGTATGAAAATGGGACATAATTAGAATCTTTTTTTGGGTTTGGTTTTTTGGGTTTGGGTTTGGTCATTAATTACACACAATTTAGATCTCCTCACTGTTGCAAATTGAATGTGGAGAAACAAAAAAGACTATCATTCTGACCCCAGCATTTTTCATTCTTGTTTAAATCATTTTTGGTCACTACTGTGTATTTATATGCAAACCACTTTGTTAAGGCTGAAATATTTTTCCAATAAGGTATAGTTATCATTATTGTATTTTTTGGATCCAAATATGTTCAACAATGCTATACCTGTGTTAAGATGGGCTCCTCCACATGTTCATCTTGTGCATCAGGAGCTGTGCCCTCAGCAGAGGTGGAAGGCAGGGTTGACATTGATGGCCTTGGTTCAGTCTGGTCTGTCAGAAACCGCAGGCTGTGATAGTACCAGAGCCTCGGTACATAGATGTCATCTGCTGCTGCTCCTGACCTCTCTGATTCCTGGATCTTGTTAAGCTTCCTTTTAAAGGTGGTACGGAGGTTAGCAATCTTTTGGCGGATATAGGTAGAGTCTGCCTTGGGGTAAACTGGTTTGAACAATTTGGCCAGTTTCTCCAATGCTGCCAACCTTAGTTTTTTATTAGAGTAGTCTTTGCCCTTAACCCTCCATAGACAGGGCAGCTGTATAAATAAAATGGGGCAGAAAGTCCGGTGATGTGAACTTATCATTCATGATATGATGCCTGCAAGATAGAACACAAGACAAACCATAATGTCTAGCTTAACCCATAAGCTGGTCCCAATATAGGCCTCAATCTAAGCCCAATTATCCTCCATGTCGGCCCCAGTCTAACCAGTATAGGCCACTAACCACCTATGCCCCAATTTCCAATTGTACCTTAGTTTTCTGCCTCCTTTTGTGCATTGCCGATCGATCGTCCTCCCCTCACAGATTGTTCCTAAGGCCGTTTTGTCGAACGTGCGTTCTGGCTTAATATACACTGCGCATGAGTCCAACTCTGCTCTCATGTGCGTCATGATGCAGGGGTGTGAACACCTCTCCTATCCTGCATGCGACACACACAATGGAACTTTTGTGCGGGACATGGCGGATTCATCGAGTTGCAGCCAGCCCTGCGGTGGTGGAGCTCATGGGAGGGAAAAGCCACACCAATGAGCAAGAGTAATATAGTGGAAAAGGTGCGCATCCTGGAGAAGCACGATTACGATTGCAAGCTGCAGAATTATCAGAGGCCCAACAGCCGAAATGTCTGCATTTTGGATAAGGTAACCGTTGTTTTAAAGAAAGAATTTTTGGTGCACCGATCAAAGGACCAAATCCGGAAACGATGGTCCGATCTTAAACACCGGAAACAAGACCAGCTGGAGCACATACATCATATCCTTAAAAAAAAGTAAGCAATAGTTGTATCTAAACAATATGTACAGTGCCTTGCGAAAGTATTCGGCCCCCTTGAACTTTTCATCCTTTTGCCACATTTCAGGCTTCAAACATAAAGATATAAAATTTTAATTTTTTGTGAAGAATCACCAACAAGTGGGACACAATTGTGAAGTGGAACGAAATCTATTGGATATTTTAAACTTTTTTAGCAAATAAAAAACTGAAAAGTGGTGCGTGCAAAATTATTCGGCCCCTTTACTTTCAGTGCAGCAAACTCACTCCAGAAGTTCAGCGAGGATCTCTTAATGATCCAATGTTGTCCTAAATGACTGATGGTGATAAATAGAATCCACCTGTGTGTAATCAAGTCTCTGTATAAATGCACCTGCTCTGTGATAGTCTCAGGGTTCTGTTGAAAGCGCAGAGAGCATCATGAAGACCAAGGAACACACCAGGCAGGTCCGTAATACTGTTGTGGAGAAGTTTAAAGCCGAATTTGGATACAAAAAGATTTCCCAAGCTTTAAACATCCCAAGGAGCACTGTGCAAGCGATCATTTTGAAATGGAAGGAATATCAGACCACTGCAAATCTACCAAGACCTGGCTGTCCCTCTAAACTTTCAGCTCAGACAAGGAGAAGACTGATCAGAGATGCAGCCAAGAGGCCCATGATCACTCTGGATGAACTGCAGAGAACTACAGCTGAGGTGGGAGAGTCTGTCCACAGGACAACAATCAGTCGTACACTGCACAAATCTGGCCTTTATGGAAGAGTGGCAAGAAGAAAGCCATTTCTCAAAGATATCCATAAAAAGTCTCGTCTAAAGTTTGCCACAAGCCACCTGGGAGACACACCAAACATGTGGAAGAAGGTGCTCTGGCCCGATGAAACCAAAATCAAACTTTTTGGCCACAATGCAAAACGATATGTTTGGCGTAAAAGCAACACAGCTCATCACCCTCAACACACCATCCCCACTGTCAAACATGGTGGTGGCAGCATCATGGTTTGGGCCTGCTTTTCTTCAGCAGGGACAGGGAAGATGGTTAAAATTGAGGGGAAGATGGATGCAGCCAAATACAGGACCATTCTGGATGAAAACCTGTTGGAGTCTGTAAAAGACCTGAGACTGGGACGGAGATTTATCTTCCAACAAGACAATGATCCCAAACATACAGCAAAATCTACAAAGGAATGGTTCACAAATAAACGTATCCAGGTGTTAGAATGGCCAAGTCAAAGTCCAGATCTGAATCCAATCGAGAATCTGTGGAAAGAGCTGAAAACTGCTGTTCACAAACGCTCTCCATCCAACCTCACTGAGCTCGAGCTGTTTTGCAAGGAAGAATGGGCAAGAATTTCAGTCTCTCGATGTGCAAAACTGATAGAGACATACCCCAAGCGACTTGCAGCTGTAATCGCAGCAAAAGGTGGCTCTACAAAGTATTAACGCAAGGGGGCCGAATAATTTTGCACGCCGCACTTTTCATTTTTTTCTTAGTTAAAAAAGTTTCAAAAATCCAATAGATTTCGTTCCACTTCACAATTGTGTCCCACTTGTTGGTGATTCTTCACAAAAAATTACAATTTTATATCTTTATGTTTGAAGCCTGAAATGTGGCAAAAGGATGAAAAGTTCAACGGGGCCGAATACTTTCGCAAGGCACTGTATATGTGTAAATTAGCTGTCTGTATATGTTCTTGCTCAAAGTAGCTATAGAGAATTCTATATAAGCTTAGAAAATCTTTGTATAACTTGGGGTTCCAAAGGAGAAGGTAAATATAAAGCATATATAGTAAAACTGAGGCATATTGTCAGGGGAGGTATGCTGCGATCTTTGGAAATATATGTAAACTAAGAGAATGGACTTTAGGCGGCACATGGGTATATATTGTTATAAACTAAGGGTTTTATTTTAAACAACATGGTAAGAAAAAATATATAAACATTCAAACAGTAACAGTTTGTTTGTATTCAGATACAGGGTTAGGGCTGTAATAGAATGTATAAATAATCAACTCCATTTTAAGTAGAAATGAACTTTGACATACTTAGCTTAACTGAATAGAGTCACACCCTGCTACTGATAGTCATTGTGATTAAGCCTGTTCATGCAGTAGCCTGATTGTCAGCAGTATAATATAAGATAAGAATATACTGAGTTTGTATAATTTTTAGAAACGTATGTGTTAAGACATAGCCCCTCCTATCTTTCTTTTACATATAAGCCACTCTAAAAATCAATAAAGCCCAGAGATCTAATGAACACACTATCCGTTTCCAAGTGTCATTTTGATTTCTCACGGATCCGGGGGTCACTGAAAATGATCTTGCATTTACCTGAAGTACACCTGGGTGGCGATATTACCTGCTTTAAGGGCTAGTTCTTTAACAATGCTTCAAAATTGTATAACGTTGAAACATTCCATCTTAATGAAAATGCCAAACCAGCAGACCAAGGCTGATATAACGGTGAGCATATAGAAGCAAGTGGCAAGAGCCAAAGATCCGGTGTATCAGGTATATTCTTGAGTTGCTCTACTAGTTTCGTGAATTAACGCTTCTTCGGGAGCATAGTAATCGATCGGGTGTGCTGCAAAATGCAGCATACACCTGGGAAGAGTTTTAATTGGCTGTTGGTCAGTAACGATCAACCAGCCAGGATATAGATCACAATGATCGACAGCTGGGTGTGCTGCTGGATAGAGGCTGCTGGTGTGCAGTGACGGGTAATGTCCTCCAGGACTATTGAGGCTGTAACTTAGATAGTATAATGTAGACTTGTGCACAACGGCAAAATTCATTCCGTTTCGGTTCGCTTCTTGTGCACAACGGAAAAATTTGTTCCGTTTCGGTTCGTTTCTTTCGGGTCCTGTTGATTCGTAATCATTCGGAATTTTGCTAGACGGGATTTTTCGTGTTCGGACTAATTCGTATTTTCGCAAGCGACATTTTTCGTTGAATTTTTTGTTGCTTTATAATTCGTACTTTCGGTAGAGTACGTTGTTTTTCGTTGATTCTGGACACAACTCCTACTTTCGTAACTTTTTTTGGGTTCGTTGATTCGTAATTTTCGGTGTCTCTCTCACAACGACGCTGCCTATTATGCCTAATGTGCTTCGAATGGATTTGTACTTTTCTAAATACATAGCGGTTATTTGTAACGATTCGAAATCTCGTATTTTACTTTCGTTTTTTACATGCGGCTATAGGCTCCGCCCCTGTACACCATTTTGAGAGGGTTCAGCACGGTGAGGGAGAAGCAGAGAGCAGAGCAGAGTGTTATTGTGCTTCGAATGGATTCGAAATCTCGTATTTTACTTTCGTTTTTTCATGCGGCTATAGCCTCCGCCCCTGTACACCATTTTGAGAGGGAGTTCAGCATGGTGAGGGAGAAGCAGAGAGCAGAGTGAGTGTTATTGTGCTTCGAATGGATTCGTACATTCGTAACTTTTTTCAGAACGAATTATGCCGAAGACATTCGGGCATTCGCTATTTTGCGGTATAATTTATTTCGGATTCGGTTTTATTCATAATTGCTTTGTTCGGAAATTCGAATGCTTCCGAATGTCCGAAAGTTGCTAAATTCGGACGAATTTCGATTCGTTACGAAACGAATTGCACAAGCCTAGTATAATGAAAAAAGGCTTGGATAGCACCAGTGTACGTACTGGTGCATAGATGGGCAGAGGGTATCTAACTCCATCGAGCCTTTAAAGTAGTGGCCAGGCTGTAGACCTGTGCCTAGAAAGAAGTTAGCCAGTCCAGAGCAATTCCAGCAGTCAGCTGATGAACATATATATATATATGAACATTCTAATTTGGTCATGTTTTTGGACATTTATTTATATTTTGTACTTATAGGGGCTGATTTACTAAGAACAATGCGTTGCGCCGGTTCATACCTTAATTGGTGCGCCGGATAAATCATTGATAGGGCATGCGAACCGGCGCACGCAGACGCGCAACACGATAATAAATATGTAAACGGCAATTGGTGCCAGGGTAACTGCTGTTTTCTCATTGATAATAGCGCACACCCATCTCATTTGATGTGTCTTGTTAGGCAATTAGTAGGTGTTCTCACTTAATTAACCCTTTTGATGCTAATCTCATTCCTATTACTTCTAATATATCTTTAAAATGTTTTTTTTTCTATTTTCACACAAATCTTTCAATACATTTCAAAGAACAGAAAAGTGTTTCTAAACCCAATCAATTTATATTTTCAGATCTTGATCTTTAAAGGTGACCATACACTGCAATCTTAAAAAAAAGTATAAAATTATAAAAATTAGATTAGGCAAGAGCCTCTTTGATTTCCAAAAATTTGACTTAATTGTTCAAGTGCGTATTCCTATTACCTATTTTGCCGAAAGCTCGAGTTGTACAGAGATTGGCCAATCAGATTGCATAGTGCATGACCATCTTAAGTACCAAATTTGGAATGTAGATGTGCCATGACCCACTTGTATTTTCACAAGTGGACACAAGAACCTACATCTCTAGATATATGTTTGTGCAGCACAGTGGTTAGCACTTTCATCTAGCAGCAAAAAGGGTCGCTGGTACAAATCCCGCCCGTGACACCATCTGCCTGGAGTTTTCATGTTCTCCCTGTGCCTGCGTGGGTTTACTCCAGTTTCCTTCCACAATCTAACATGCTGTAAATCGGATCCTGTCTAAATTGGCCCTAATATGTATGAATGTGTGTTAGGGACCCACACAAACACCACCCCATGTTAAAAAAAATTTTTTTTCTTAATTTGCAAATAAGTATCATCTCTTCCTCAGAGAACTTAGCAGCAGTACAAGCAACTTCCTGTAGGGGCGTGATGTAATTCCTGTGTGCTGGCCACCGCTTTTACGAGTACCACATATGCACATACCTGTGCGTACACAGCAGGTGCGCATCTCATATACACGGCGGTCGCGCATCTACATACATTTGGCGCATCTAGCTGCAGGAACTCAATTTTTATGGAAATTAATAGTAAAGCAGATGCAGATTTCCAGGACTGGACTAACAAATGTTTCTAGTAAAAGGCAACTGGTGTTTTCTATTAAACAAGGTCCAAATGGGCCATTGACATGCATCACAGTTGTACTTAGCAATGTATCTTTGCAAAGTTAAACTAAATGAAATCCTTTCTTATTTTTGCTTGGGGATAGAGAGCAGAGGGATTAGAAGTCTGGTCAGTTTTTGGGGATGTCTGCACCCCTGATAGGGTGAAGACAACTCCCTCAATGCCCTCTGACGAAAGCATTGAGGAAACGCGCGTCAGGGTGAGACCACGCAGCAACCATCGCCGTTGTATCTCCTGCTCTGCCCACCCGGGAACACCGCTATGGCGGTGGAAGGTATAGCAGGACAGAACGACTCTACACTTGATACTGTTTTTAACAAGGTTGACACATTGTAAGTGTACACCAAATTGAATTTTCTAAAATAAAGAATTCTTTACTGGATCATGCTATGTGCACCCTTTATATTTGTTTGTAACGAGTCATATATAGATGGGGCTTTTGGAGACCACTGACAATGAGTATATGGGATCCATTCATCAGCTTAAGATTATGGATGAGCTCGGTGTTCGAGTCGAACATACGTTCAACTCGAACATCGGCTGTTCGATCGTTCGACGAAGATCGAACGATTTGGGCCATTCGCGCCAAATTCGAGTGACGCGAACGGCCCACAATGCACTACGCCATTGCAGTGCAATCCAGGCGCTGTGATTGGCCAAGCATGCACTGTGACCCCGCATGCTTGGCCAATCACAGCGCCGGCAGCGAGGAGAGCCATAATTGGCCACAGGTAGGATGTGTATTACACTAACAGGCATCTGCAGCACTTACAGCGGGCATAGTGTGCTTCCTGCAAAATATACACCTGAAGCTAGCCCTTATTGCTGTGTTTTCCTGTTGTGTAACACAGGCAGGCATCTGCAGCACTTACAGCGGGCGTAGTGTGCCTCCTGCACAGTATACACCTGAAGCTAGCCCTTATTGCTCATGTTTTTTTTCTTTTGTGTTACACTAACAGGCATCTGCAGCACTTACAGCGGGCATAGTGTGCTTCCTGCAAAATATACACCTGAAGCTAGCCCTTATTGCTGTGTTTTCCTGTTGTGTAACACAGGCAGGCATCTGCAGCACTTACAGCGGGCGTAGTGTGCCTCCTGCACATTATACACCTGAAGCTAGCCCTTATTGCTCGTGGTTTTTTCTTTTGTGTTACACTAACAGGCATCTGCAGCACTTACAGCGGGCGTAGTGTGCTTCCTGCAAAATATACACCTGAAGCTAGCCCTTATTGCTGTGTTTTCCTGTTGTGTAACACAGGCAGGCATCTGCAGCACTTACAGCGGGTGTAGTGTGCCTCCTGCACATTATACACCTGAAGCTAGCCCTTATTGCTCGTGGTTTTTTTCTTTTGTGTTACACTAACAGGCATCTGCAGCACTTACAGCGGGCGTAGTGTGCTTCCTGCAAAATATACACCTGAAGCTAGCCCTTATTGCTGTGTTTTCCTGTTGTGTAACACAGGTAGGCATCTGCAGCACTTACAGCGGGCGTAGTGTGCCTCCTGCACATTATTTACATGAAGCTAACCCTTATTGCTCGTGTTTTTTTTCTTTTGTGTTACACTAACAGGCATCTGCAGAACTTACAGCGGGCGTAGTGTGCTTCCTGCAAAATATACACCCAAAGCTAGACCTTATTGCTGTGTTTTCCTGTTGTGTAACACAGGCAGGCATCTGCAGCACTTACAGCGGGCGTAGTGTGCCTCCTGCACATTATACACCTAAAGCTAGCCCTTATTGCTCGTGGTTTTTTTCTTTTGTGTTACACTAACAGGCATCTGCAGCACTTACAGCGGGCGTAGTGTGCTTCCTGCAAAATATACACCCGAAGCTAGCCCTTATTGCTGTGTTTTCCTGTTGTGTAACACAGGCAGGCATCTGCAGCACTTACAGCGGGCGTAGTGTGCCTCCTGCACATTATACACCTGAAGCTAGCCATTATTGCTCGTGTTTTTTTTTCTTTTGTGTTACACTAACAGGCATCTGCAGCACTTACAGCGGGCATAGTGTGCCTCCTGCACATTATTTACCTGAAGCTAACCCTTATTGCTCGTGTTTTTTTTCTTTTGTGTTACACTAACAGGCATCTGCAGAACTTACAGCGGGCGTAGTGTGCTTCCTGCAAAATATACACCCAAAGCTAGACCTTATTGCTGTGTTTTCCTGTTGTGTAACACAGGCAGGCATCTGCAGCACTTACAGCGGGCGTAGTGTGCCTCCAGCACAGTATACACCTGAAGCTAGCCCTTATTGCTCGTGGTTTTTTTATTTTGTGTTACACTAACAGGCATCTGCAGCACTTACAGCGGGCATAGTGTGCTTCCTGCAAAATATACACCTGAAGCTAGCCCTTATTGCTGTGTTTTCCTGTTGTGTAACACAGGCAGGCATCTGCAGCACTTACAGCGGGTGTAGTGTGCCTCCTGCACATTATACACCTGAAGCTAGCCCTTATTGCTCGTGGTTTTTTTATTTTGTGTTACACTAACAGGCATCTGCAGCACTTACAGCGGGCGTAGTGTGCTTCCTGCAAAATATACACCCGAAGCTAGCCCTTATTGCTGTGTTTTCCTGTTGTGTAACACAGGCAGGCATCTGCAGCACTTACAGCGGGCGTAGTGTGCCTCCTGCACATTATACACCTGAAGCTAGCCATTATTGCTCGTGTTTTTTTTTCTTTTGTGTTACACTAACAGGCATCTGCAGCACTTACAGCGGGCATAGTGTGCCTCCTGCACATTATTTACCTGAAGCTAACCCTTATTGCTCGTGCTTTTTTTCTTTTGTGTTACACTAACAGGCATCTGCAGAACTTACAGCGGGCGTAGTGTGCTTCCTGCAAAATATACACCCAAAGCTCGACCTTATTGCTGTGTTTTCCTGTTGTGTAACACAGGCAGGCATCTGCAGCACTTACAGCGGGCGTAGTGTGCTTCCTGCAAAATATACACCCAAAGCTAGACCTTATTGCTGTGTTTTCCTGTTGTGTAACACAGGCAGGCATCTGCAGCACTTACAGCGGGCGTAGTGTGCCTCCAGCACAGTATACACCTGAAGCTAGCCCTTATTGCTCGTGGTTTTTTTATTTTGTGTTACACTAACAGGCATCTGCAGCACTTACAGCGGGCATAGTGTGCTTCCTGCAAAATATACACCTGAAGCTAGCCCTTATTGCTGTGTTTTCCTGTTGTGTAACACAGGCAGGCATCTGCAGCACTTACAGCGGGCGTGGTGATTCAGTTGCTGCAGGAGTTTGGACTGTGAGGACGTGCCTGTAGGGAGCTCCTGGAGCTCCAGGAGGAGGGGGTGTGATGGCCTCCTCCAGCCCAGGACCGGGGCAGCTTTCCCGGCCTGATGCTGCTGCCTCCTCCCTGGGGATTAAGGACTTGTCCAGGGAGGAGACGCTCTTTTTAAAAACGCAGTTCGAGCTTATGGATTGGACCCTGCCCCAGCCTGGGGAGGGTCCTGCAAAGTTGCTAAGAAGGGTTGAAAGGGTCAAGGACTTGATCCAGAAGGCCAACCGGGCCTTCTGTGGGAGGACCGCAGTCCTAACGGATTTGAGGAACAGAAGGGACCGGGCCAGCAGCTTTAGAAGAGGCGAGTATGCTGAGGACATTAAACTTTTAAAAGGTCAAAATAACGACCTGTGGACCCTGCTTGGTGGGCTATGTGAGAGAGGCCGTGGGGAGACAGAATTCCTCCTAGAAGTGAGGACTGAGCTCCGGAGAGCGAGTAAGGAGGGCTCCCAGGCTGCCAGGCGTAACAGCCAGAAAAACCCGCAGGACCATCCGCAACCTCAAGAGCCTGTGGAGGTGGTAAGCCCCGGTGATGGTGAAGGACCTCCCCCCTCCCTGGGAAGTGTGGTCCCTGTGGTCCCGGCTGTGGAGGGTCCCCGAGTCCATGCAGCGTTGCGGCCAGGAAAATCTGCCGGCACGCAGGCAGTCTTGGGTAGGGTACTCCATGATACAGCCAAGAAGGGCCAGGACGGGTGCACTCTGGGAGTGGGAAAATTGGGGGGAGTTACGGTGGTGGTCCTAACGCCTCTCCCGGGGGACAGGCTAGAAGCAGGGAGAAAGGAAGCAGCCAGGCAAGATGGCGGGGCCCCCAGGACCCCTGTGAATCCCGCATGTGGCATAAAAACTGCACATGCTGTGGAGGAGGGAGAGGGGTTCGCTATGCAGACAGAGACTGCCACAGGAGTTATTATCTCAAAAGCTGCAGGAGAGACTGGGAAAGCAGAGATTGCAAGTGTGCCGGTGTTAGGGGGGGAAAAAAACTAGAGGTGGTGGGGTGGTGGTTGCAGTGGGTGTGGGGGAGGTTGGTGGTGAGGGTGGGGGGCGCCATTTTCCAGTGGAGATGGAGGAGGATTGGATGCTGTAAGCAACGCACATACAATGGACACTATGGCGCCGGGATGTGTGACATCCACTGCTGACAGTAGGGGTGTGGCCAGTGGACGGAGCCTGGGCGGGCTGGGGGCCAGGGGGAGGAGTTGGGGGCGGGAGTCTGGGCGGTGGGAGGATGTGGGAGGGGCTAGCGGTGTCAGTGCGGCCACTTCCGGTTTTTCTGGTCAGCCTGACCCGGAAGTGTGCAGGAGGGCTGACCAGGAAGTGAGTCCTGAACCGGAAGTGGTTGGGGACTTCCGGTCCGCGGCCATTGATGGCCCTGAAGGTGAAGATGGGATGGAGGTATGTGAGGGGGGAGAAATGTGTGTTGTTCCAGTATTTTCTTCAGGGGATCTGAGCCCAGCCCAGAGGGTGGGCAGGTGGAGCGAGGCTGAGGCTGGGGAACTTCTCAGGGATCACCCAGCTGTGGCCTTTATCAGAGGCATGGAGTCTCAGGGGGGACAGGTAAAGGGGAAGGAGCAGTCACGGCCGCAGGAGCAGGGGGGGAGCCATCTGGGGCTCGTGCCTGTTGCTCCAGCGGGCCCTCAGTGGTGGACCCTCCTCCCAGTGTTAGGAGGAGGGATGTTGTGGGTGTGGCTTGCTCCGGGGGGGTGGTGGATGGGAGGGACCCCCCCGGCAGGATTAGGCCGGGGGTTCCCCCGGTTGGTGAGTCAGCCATGGGTGCTGGGGTGCCCTCTGAGGGTGCCCCTGGTGATGCGGCTGAGGGCACTTCTGGCACTCAGGCTGAGGGTGTTTTGGGGCAGGCCCAGGAGGCAGTACTACTCGAGGCGCTTAGGGAGACCAGGTCTTTTGCCCGGGTGGCAGGGACCAGCGTCCCTTTGGCCCCCCTGTACGACCAGTTTGGTGCCCAAAACGTCCGGGTTCCCCCCGCAGACCAGCTCCAGGGGGTGAACCCGTGGTCGAGGGGTACAGGGGGTCCGGAGAGGCGCAGGCGCAATGTCGTGCAGCTGCGGTGGGAGGGACCTGGACAGTGCCCCAGCAGAGGGCAGGTAGTGGATCTCCTGCTGAAGGGGGCCAACTTCAAGGTAGCCGACCTCTTCGCGGTGATCTATCCCACGGGCACCAAGGAGTTTGATGTCAGTTTCTCCTCCTTGGTGCTAATGGAGCTCTTTCTCACCGTCTATGAGCTCCTGAAGAGGTCGGAGCCTTGGAAGTTCTTTAAGGTGGTCCCCCTGTCCAGGCAGGAAGATATAAAGGCCCTGACCATTTTGGTCAGGAACGAATCCCTCTCACCTGAGGACATTGCCACCTGGTTGGGGAGGTATGGGCAGCTGCAGTCTCCCCTCCGCAAAAACCTGGATGAGCGTGGGGTCTGGACCGGGGCGTGGTTGGCCAGGATCCGTCTCAAGCGCCAGAGGACTAGTGTGACCCATGTCCCCGGAAGTGCGTTTATTGGGAGAGATAGGATCCTGGTCTTTTACCCCGGTCAGCCCCGTCGCTGCTTCAAGTGTGGGAGTCCCACCCATTTGAGTGCGGATTGCACAACACCCCGGTGCGTCAGGTGCAACAGGCATGGGCACTCCCCGGAGACTTGCAGACTAATTGTCTGCAACCTCTGTGGGGTGTCCGGCCACCCATTCAGCCGCTGCCCTAAGGCTTTTCGGGGGCGTGCGGCTGATGGGGATGGGCCAGGCCCAGATGACGCATCGGGGGGGGGTGGGTCTCCCACCCCAGGCGCCTCGGGCAGGCCCAGGAGATGGGCCTGGGGTTGGTGGCCCAGAGGGGCCTTTGCCGCAGAGGCCCGGGCGTAGGCGTGGCAGAGTTGGGGCCCCTGCTGAGTATGTGCCTGGTCCAGTGGGGGTGAGGGGCCCTCTGCTGGGAACCTCCCCCCTCCCCCCTCCCTCTCCCCCTCTTTTGTCCGTACCCCTTTCCCCTTCTACCCCCCTCTTTCCCCCCTCCTCTCTACCCTTCCCCCTCCCCCTTCTTTCCCCCCTCCTCCCCCCTTTCTCCCTTCCTCTCCCCCCTTCTCCCTATTCTCCTTCTGCCCTTCCCCCTTCCTCTCTGCCCCCTTCCCCCTCCCGTTCCATCCTGGATCCCCTTGTGTTATCCCAGGATTCGGGGGGGGAGATGGAGGTAGCCGTGTCGTCGAGGGGCCCGCACAAGAGGCCCATGGGGGCCTCTAGCGGGCACTCCGGCGACGAGGTGGGCGGCCAGACCCAGGCGGGCTGGCTGCAGAGGAAGGTGAGGAAGAGCAAGAAGAAGAAGGATCCTGGGGGGGGGTTGCGGGACCCCGGGTTGTCCCTGGTAGGGACCATGGGGGGCCCCCCAGTGATCCTAGGGAATATGTACGGGGCCCTCTCCGACTCGGAGGAGGACCCTGGGGTATAGGCGAAAACGCAGAGGAGAATGCGGGCCAAAATCACTAAGAATGGCGGTACCCTCTCCAATACGCGTTGCGACCATTAATGTCGCAAGTGTGCGTTCTGCGGCGGCTCGTTTCATGGCCTTCGATTTTCTCAGCCGAGTTGAAGCTGATATTTTGTTTTTGCAAGAGGACCTGGCTGGCATCGGTGGCAGAGATGCATCTAGCAAAGAGGGAGTGGAGATGCGGGCCCTCCCTCTGGTCTCTTGCGGCCGAGCCCTGCAGTGGAGTTGCAGTCCTTTTTAAGACTGGTCCGGTGGCTTGTCGACGAGTGATTGAGGTAGAGGTCGGTAGGTGCCTGGTGGTGGACGCCGTCGTGAGGGGGCAATTCCTGAGGCTGATTAACTTCTATGGCCCTCAGACCAAGAGGGACAGGAGGAGCCTCCTCACGATGGTCAAGCCCTACTTGTTTACGTCCCAGCAGGTGGTCTTTGGTGGTGACTACAACATGGTCACCAGATCAAAGGATCGGGCAGGCGCCTCAGGCCCCCTGGGATATGATAGTATCTTCTTGAATAGAATAGTAAGGGAAGCCAGGTTGGTGGATGCACATGTTCAGTGCCTCCCCAACCACACTGGGTTCACCTATGCCCGAGGTAATAGTAGGAGTAGGTTAGATAGTTTTTTTTTAAAGGGGAGCTCTACCTTTGCGGCACCTGTGCTGCAGGCGGTGGAGTTCTCCGATCACTGTATGGTTTCTGTGACTTTGAATGTGGCCGACACTCCTCAGAAGGGTCGAGGTTTCTGGCGTCTTAATGGATCGCTGCTCGAGGATCTCGAGGTTAGGGAGGCCTATGAGATCTTCTTTGCGGATCAGGCCTCGCTCCTTGAGAGCGGCTGCTCCCGCCGGGAATGGTGGGAAGTGGTGAAGAAGAGGTCCGAGGGCTTTTTCCGCAGGATCTCTAGGTACCGGGCGACGTCCAAGTACCTGGCCTACCAGAGGTTGCGCAGGCAGTTAGACCACCTGGTCTCAGCTGGGGGCCCTCAGGAACAGATATCCGATCTGAAACTTCAGATGAAGGGGTGTCAGTATGACCGTCTTGCCTCCCTGGTCCTTGAAAGGGATTACGGGAAGTTTTCCTCCCCGGATCCCTACAAGAGCTGTGGGGAGGCGGTGAGTTCGAAGGCCATACATGGCTTGAGGGATGCCTCGGGGTCCCTGGTCCGGTCCAGACCGGGTATCCTGGGCATCATCAGGGACCATTTTTCAGACCTCCTTCGTAGGAAGCCTTTAGATATGGAGAAAGCCAGGGTGTTTCTTGATGAGACTCCGCTTCGTGCGGGGCCTGATCTCCCGGACTCTCTGACGGCAGAAATCTCGGTTGCAGAAATCTCAGGCCATTGACTCTTTGTCCTTGAAAAAGTCGCCGGGGCCCGATGGGCTTACGGCTGAATTTTATAAAACCTTTAAGAGTCTCTTGGCTCCTCATTTGAGGGAGGTTTTCAATGAGTGTTTGGCCAGCGGCCTGCTCCCTCCCTCAATGAGAAGGTCAGCCTTGATTCTGCTGTCAAAGGGGAAAGATCCGACTGTGATTGAGAACTGGCGCCCGATCGCCCTTCTCACTACAGATAGGAAGTTGTTGGCGAAAATATTATTTTTGCGTATGTCAGCAGTCGCTGACGAGATGCTTTCTGTCTCCCAGGACTGTGCAATTCCTGGCCGGAGCACCTTTAGTGCCGTCCTGAACGTCCGGGAGGCCGTGGAAAGGTGCAGGGCAACGGGGGATGGGCGGTATCTGCTGGCATTAGACCAGGCCAAGGCTTTTGACCGGGTGAACCATGAGTACCTCTGGCTTCTTCTGGGAAAGTACGGTTTGTCTGAGCAATTTGTGAATTGGCTGAAAGTATTGTACAGGGGGGCGGTGAGCTTCCCCCTTGTCAATGGTTGGGTGGGTCCTGCCTTTGCTGTGGACTCTGGGGTCAGGCAGGGTTGCCCGTTGAGCCCCCTTCTCTACGTTTTTGCCGTCGATCCCTTTGTGAGAAGGCTCGACTGTGAGCGTTTGAGGGGGGTTCCGGTGGAGCCTTGCATTGGTCTGGATCCGGCAGTGAGGGTGGTGGCCTACGCAGACGATGTCTCGGTGGTGGTGTCCAGCCGCGAGGAGGCCCTGTTTGTGGAAACGCAAATTGGGAGCTACTCCGAGGCATCTGGTTCGTTGGTCAATTGGGACAAGAGCGAAGTTCTCTGGTTGGGGAAGGAAGGCGAGCAGTTCGCTCTTCCGGACGTGTTTCCCCAGCCCCAGCCAGAAGTTAAAATTCTTGGCATCCTATTTGGCCCGGGTGATTACCCCAAGCTAAATTGGGAGCGCAGACTGGTCGGTGCATCTCGGAAGGTGAATGCCTGGAAGGGCTGGAAGCTGTCATTGAGGGAAAGGGTAAGCCTGGTCAAAACATACCTACTGCCAGAGTTCCTCTATGTCAGCTACGTTTGTATTTTGCCTGCATCTCTCTATGCCCGGATCTCTGGCCTGTTTTTCCTGCTGTTGTGGGGAAACAGGCTAAATCTGATCAAGAGGGAAGTCACGTACCGACAGAGGAGGCATGGTGGGTTGGATATGATCAATCTGGTGGTGTTTTTCATCACCTTATTTGTGAAATTCAACCTGCAGTCCATCTTTGTGGACCTGCCTACTCTGTGGGAGCGCTTATGCAAGAACTGGCTCTTGCTGTTCCTGAGTAGGTGGGAGGATGGGGGTCGGCCCGGTGATCTTCGTAGATCACACGGGTATCTCCCGTCCTATGTCCCCCAAGCTTTGAAGGTACTGAGGCAGTGGCGGATGACTGCCCTGGAGGTGGGCTCTTTGGGTCAGCGTGAGCTGTACTCAAGAGTCATGGCCTCGGACATTTTGAGGCCACTGTCTTTAAGGGATTGCCCGGAGAGAGTCCTTGAGAAGGGACTAGCTCTTCTGAATTCCCCAAGAGTCCCAAGCAAGTTTTGGGATCTTGCGTGGAGGGCTTTCCACGGACGCCTCTATGTCTGTGGAAACCTAAAGTTTAGGAACCTAGGGGACAGAGGTTGTCCTCGTGCAGAATGTGGGGGGGCATTGGAGACCATGGACCACTTTTTGGCCGAATGCCCCTTCAACATTGAGGTTCGCGAGGGGGCAGGGGAAGCCATTGGTTATCCCCGACTCTCGTCCTTGACTTACTCTGAGGTGGTGTACGGCGACTTTAGGGTTCACAGAGGGTTTGAGTTATCGTCACTTTATTTAGCTAGCTTAGTGGCTCTCTATTACACATAGCACGCTCGGTGTTTGGTGTCCACTAGGGGCAAAGTCCTGTCCACGCATGAGGTGGTGGGTGATATCTTTCAGGAGTTGGTGAAGGTGAGGAGTCTTGAGAGGGAAAGGGTTGGAGCCAATAGGAGTGCCCGGCTGTGGAGGGGTTTCTCCTTCCGGCCTCCTTGAGGATTCTGGGCCTTTTTCTTTCGGGGGGTGGTTCTTTCTGTCCTTTTCACCCCCCTTAGATTTTGGGTTCTTTTTTTAAAATAGGGCTTGCAGGCATTCTAGACCTTATTTGCGTTCTCGCCTGTAAGTAGCCGGTGGGTGGTTGGTGTTAGCGTTTAGGTCTGGTGTTAGTGTTAGGTTTGATGTGTGTTAGTATTAGGATTTTGTAAGATTAGTGGGTGATGTGTTCTTTTTCTTGTATTTTAGGATTTCGGATATATATAATGAGAAACCCACGTGTGGGTGGTCGGAAAGTGGGTAAGGGTGGTGGTGGTGAGTTTTGGTAACGTGTGTTAGTTTGATGTGTGAGGGTTTCTTTAATGTATATGTTATTTCTTTTTGTATATATACTGGCAGTAGTTTTTAAAATAAACAAAAATTTACAGCGGGCGTAGTGTGCCTCCTGCACAGTATACACCTGAAGCTACCCCTTATTGCTGGTTTTCCCATCTCCCTGCAGGCCATTAGAATGTCTGGAAGGCAAACAAGGAGAGGCAGACAGTCAGGAGCCAATAAAAGAGGGCAAGCAGGCTCTGTGTCTAGAGACAACAGTGCTGGTCGTGGACACGGTGCATCGCTATCAGCACGTGGCCATTGGACACGCTTGTCCTTATTTTCGGCAGCTGGACGTGTTGAGCCGTATCATGCTGAAGACTTGGTAGAGTGGATGACCAAGCCCTCCTCATCCTCCTCATCCTCTCTCACCCAGGCTCAGGGTACTGGCAAAGCAGCTGCCAAAGCGTCCTCTTCCCTCGTATCAATGTCATCATCAGTCACTCCTTCCCTAGACCCACCGTGTCCTCCTGAGGAGTCCCCCGAACTGTTTGAGCACAGTGTTGGGTACATGCTCCAGGAGGATGCCCAGCGTTTTAAAGGGTCTGATGATGATACCCAGCTAAAGGAAGGCAGTAGCGTGAGAGCAGAGAGAGGGGATGCTCAAGAAGGACAGCAATCTGGCAGTCATGTTCCAGCAGCTGCAGCATACTGCCAGATTGGCTCCAGTGATGAGGAGGGAGGGGATGATGAGGTCACTGACTCCATGTGGGTGCCTGATAGGAGAGAGGAGGAGGAGGAGGATGAGGAGGAGGCACATCTCCAACGAGGCAGGGTGCCCTCGGGGGGCCAGCGTAAGGGCAGCACACCGACTGAATCACACCGCATAGCTCTGCCTGTGCAGGGCGCTGCCTCTGCCCGTTATTCCAAAAGTTCTTTGGTGTGGGCCTTTTTTGAGTCGAGTGGATCAGATCGCACCGCTGCTGTTTGCAACATATGTCTGAAGCGTATCTCGCGTGGCCAAAACATCAGCCGCTTGGGCACCACATGCTTGACCAGACATATGTTGACCTGCCATGCAGCTCGTTGGCAAGCGTATCTTAAAGACCCACACCAAAGAACAAAGCGGACCTCTCCTTGCTCCTCATCAGCTGGGATCTCCAACCCCACTGTACCTTCAGTTCTCTCTGAAACCTGCACTGAGAAGAATGAAGGTGTAGAATTAGGTGTGTCACAGCCAAGTACTTGCGGGCACTCTGCTAGCAGTACACAGACGTCCGATTCTAGCAGGCAAATTTCCCTGCCCCAGCTGCTGGACCGTCGAAACAAGTTCACTCCCAGCCATCCACATGCCCAGCGGTTGAATGCTAGCTTGGCTAAATTGCTAGCAATTCAACTGCTGCCTTTTCAGTTGGTAGACTAGGCCCCCTTCCGTGAGTTTGTGCAATGTGCGGTTCCTCAGTGGCAGGTTCCCAAACGCCACTTTTTCTCACGGAAGGCGATTCCGGCTCTCTACGGGCATGTGGAAGGCAATGTCCATGCCTCGCTGGACAAGGCGGTCAGCGGTAAGGTGCATATTACCGCTGACTCATGGTCCAGCAGGCATGGACAGGGACGTTACCTTTCTTTCACGGCCCATTGGGTCACTCTTTTGGCAGCTGGGAAGGATGCAGGACAAGGTGCAGTAGTGTTGGAGGTTGTTCCGCCGCCACGCCTCCAAAATGCTACTACTGGTTGTTGTGACACACCTCTCTCCTCCCCCCCCTCCTCTTCTTCTTCCTCCATGGCCTCTTCCTGTGCTTTGTCCTCGGAACCAGCGGTGCTCCGTAGGCATTCAAGGGGCTACGCAAGTACGCAGGCAAAAAGATGCCATGCCGTGCTTGCGCTGGTGTGTTTGGGGGACAGGAGCCACACTGGGGCAGAGGTTCTGTCTGCTCTGCAGGGGCAGGCCGAGAGGTGGTTGACGCCACGCCAGCTTAAGCCAGGAATGGTGGTTTGCGACAATGGCACCAACCTCCTCTCCGCCCTCCGACAGGGACAACTGACCCACGTGCCCTGTGTGGCTCATGTCCTTAACCTGGTGGGCAGGTACCCGGGCTTACAGGATGTCCTGAGGCAGGCCAGGAAAGTCTGTGTGCATTTCCGCAGATCATATAATGCCAGTGCTCGGCTGGCTGAGCTGCAAAAGGAGTTGAACCTGCCCAAGAACTGCCTTATATGTGACATGCCCACCAGGTGGAACTCAACGTTGGCCATGCTGCAGCGGCTGCACACGCAGCAGAGGGCCATCAATGAGTACCTGTGCGACTATGGCACCAGGACAGGGTCAGGGGAGCTCGGTTTTTTTTCACCATGCCAGTGGGGCATGATCAGGGATGCATGCACTGTCCTGGCACCATTTGAGGAGGCCACGAGGATGGTGAGCAGTGACAATGCATGCATCAGTGACCCTGTACCTCTTGTCCACCTGTTGGAGCATACGCTGCGTGGAATAATGGACAGGGCACTTGAGGCAGAACAGAGGCAGGAAGAGCAGGACTTCCTTTCCTCTCAAGACCCCCTTTACCCAGACAGTGTTCCTTCTGTCCCACCCTTCACACAAGAAGAGGACAAGGAGGAGGAGGAGGAGGAGGATTGTGTCAGCATGGAGGTGGAGCATGGCACTCAGCATCAACAGCAGCAGTCTTTTAGGGATGATTTACAGTCCCAACAAACCCGTGGACTTGTACGTGGCTGGGAGGAGGTGGCTGCGGATCATGTCGTCCTTAGTGACCCAGAGGACTCCGGACCGAATGCCTCAGCTAACCTACGCTGCATGGCCTCCCTGATCCTGCAAAGTCTGCAGAAGGATCCTCGTATTCTTCGGATCAAGGAGAGGGACCATTACTGGCTGGCCACTCTCCTTGATCCACGGTACAAGGGTAAGGTTGCGGACCTTATCTTGCCGTCGCAGAGGGAGCAGAGGATGAGACATCTCCGGGAGGCCTTGCAGAAAGGTCTGTGCAACGCGTTCCCAGAGACTGGGAGGTTACAAACTCCTGGTCCTGGACAACGAGTTGCTGAGGCTTTGGTCAGTAGCAGAAGGAGCGGTGGAGAAGGTGGCCGTCTGACCGATGCGTTCAGACAATTTTTTAGTCCGCAGCCCCAAGGTATGATCGGTTCCAGCAACCATCGCCAGCGTCTGATATACATGGTGCAGGAACACCTAGGGTCAAGGTCAGACTTCAGAAAGATGACCTCTTAGCAGATAACCTCATATGCAGTAGTGGTCCGGGAATATCCCAATCAATATGAGCAGGTAAGTATCATGTAATAGAGAAAAGAAACAGCCACATAGCGTAACTCTGTATATAAATCAAAATTTTATGTAGTGGAAACACTTACATTTAAGTTGATATAAAAGCGCTTTGCAAAGAATGTGGCAACAATGGAGTCCTCCCTTTGTAAGTGTTTCCACTACATTAAATTTTGATTTATATACAGAGTTACGCTATGTGGCTGTTTCTTTTCTCTATTACATGATACTTACCTGCTCATATTGATTGGGATATTCCCGGACCACTACTGCATATGAGGTTATCTGCTAAGAGGTCATCTTGCTTCTGCGGTTTCTCTCTCCCTGTTGATGTTTGGCCATTTCCAGCACAGCAATTTGCAGCATACAGATTGTCCAGGTTCCATTGTGGTTCCACCACACCAAGCCCGTTTGACCCACTGAACATATGTTCCTCTGGGTTCAAACTTTCTGGTAAGCTCCTTACCTATTGGTGGTGGTTCTCTTCATCTTCTCACCGTCACTTTTCCTTCAAAGTCTTCACCCACTTTTGAATTTCACCATTGCCTTCAGTTTTGAATTACTTTAGGACACTCAGTTGCACAAGTTTTCACTTGTATTTCGCATATAGACATTTTGTGTATATGAGGACTTCTTACTGTTCTTACTTTATATTTGAGTGTCTTTTTTTATATTGCACCATTTTTATATACTCATTTGAGTGCGTCATGCATTCTTGTTCATTTTTTTGATTAGCGCTACACTTTTTGTTTCCTCTCTCGGATAACATCAAAGAGGAGATAGCAGCCCGAGATATACCCACCGAGCTGGAGAGGTTGATCACATTTGCCATCCTCATTGACTCCAGACTCAGAGAGAGACTCTCTCTTAAGGAGCACTTGTGGAAGCCTCCTGTACTTTTGTCTCCGAGCTTTGCAGTCCCACCCTTGCCTCCCTCACCTCCCATGCCTCCTGGTACCGAGTCGGTCTGTGAAGATGAACCCATGCACTTGGGCTTTACGCGTCTCTCTGCAGATGAGAGAGCCCTTAGGAGGAGGGAGAAATTGTGCCTTTATTGTGGCCAGGCCGGTCACTTTTTGAAGTCTTGTCCTACCCGTCCTGGGAACGCCCGAACCTTGAGGTCCTGTCAAGGACAGACCCTACGTGGCGTTGTTTTGTCTCCAGTTGCCCAGAAGGATAAGCCCCTAGTTACGGTTACCCTGTCGTGGGCTGAGTCGTCCGTCGAGATACAGGCTCTAATCGACTCCGGGGCTGCAGGCCTGTTCATTGATGCTGCCTTTGTGTCTAAGCACTCGATTCCGCTGCAGCTGCGTGACATTCCACTTGCCATTGAGGCTCTTGACGGGAGACCTCTACAGCCTGCCCATGTGACTCATGAGACGGTTCCGTTGTCCATGGCCGTAGGGGCTCTTCACCATGAGATAATCCAATTCCAAGTTATTTCCTCACCTAAGTTTCCGCTCGTTATTGGTTATCCTTGGTTACAAAGGCACAACCCGTCTTTTGATTGGCTCCGTGCTGAGGTTTTGTCCTGGTCGCCACAGTGCAGTGAGAGATGCTTCCAGAAGGTAGCCAAGTCTCTGTGCATCTCTTCACTCTCCTCCCTGCCAGAGGAGTATCACGATTTTAGCGATGTCTTTGACAAGGGTCAAGCCGGTACGTTGCCTCCACACCGGTTGTATGATTGCGCAATTGACCTTCAACCTGGTGCCATACCCCCTCGTGGCTGGGTTTACCGTTTGTCGGTCTTGGAGGATAAAGCCATGGAGGTGTATGTTGCAGATGCACTTTCTTGAGGTTTCATCCGCAAATCCTCATCTCCTGCCGGTGCTGTTTTTTTTTTTGTAAAGAAGAAGAGTTGTGAACTGAGACCTTGTATCGATTATAGGGGCCTCAATCGTTTCACCATTAAGAATGCCTATCCGATCCCGTTGATTACGGAGTTATTTGACCGCTTCAAGGGAGCAACGGTCTTCACGAAGCTTGATTTGAGAGGGGCATACAATCTCGTCAGGATTAAGCAGGGCGACGAGTGGAAAACTGCGTTTAATACCAGAACAGGTCATTATGAGTACCTCATAATGCCTTTTGGCCTCTGTAATGCTCCGGCAGTTTTCCAGGAGTTTATTAACGATGTCCTCCGAGATTTGTTGCAATTATGTGTGGTGGTCTATCTCGATGATATCCTCATATTTTCCAAGTCCCTGGAGAGCCACCACACAGATGTCTGTCGAGTTCTACAAAAACTAAGAGAGAACAATCTCTATTGTAAGCTGGAGAAGTGTGAATTCCATCGGGAACAGGTCAAATTCCTGGGTTATGTCATTTCCACGGCTGGTTTTTCGATGGACCCAGAAAAACGTTCTGCTGTCCTACAGTGGCCTCGACCCGTGGGTTTACGCCCTCTGCAGCGTTTTCTTGGCTTTGCCAACTATTATTGGAAGTTTATTCGTAACTTCTCGTCTCTGGTCAAGCCCTTGACTGATATGACCAGAAAGGATGGTAACCCACAGACTTGGTCTCCAGAGTCCATTAAGGCTTTTGAGAGTCTTAAAACAACCTTTGTTTCTGCTCCTGTGTTGGCACATCCTGATCCTACGTTGCCTTTTATCCTTGAGGTTGATGCTTCTGAGACTGGAGTTGGCGCTCTTCTGTCTCAACGTCCTAGCTCTGACAGCGCTATGCATCCGTGTGGCTACTTTTCCAAGAAATTGTCACCTGCGGAGTGCAATTACGAGATTGGTGACAGGGAGCTTTTGGCGATCATTTTAGCCCTGAAAGAATGGAGACATCTTCTCGAAGGTACCACTGTGCCGGTGCTCATTCTTACTGACCATAAGAATCTCACATTCTTGTCTGAGGCTAAGCGCCTTTCTCCCAGAAGGGCACGATGGGCTCTTTTCTTGTCGAGTTTCAATTACATTGTCTCATTCTTACCCGGTACTAAGAATGTAAGGGCTGACGCCTTGTCACGACAATTTTCCTCCACTTCCAAGATGGAGTCGGTTCCGGTTCCTGTGATTCCTCCTGATCGTATTCTGGCTATGGTTCGCACCAGTCTCACTTCTCCTTTGGGAGACAAAATTCTGGCTGCTCAGGTCGATGCTCCTCCTGAGAAACCTTGTGATCGCTGCTTTGTACCCGAGAGTCTCTGTACTGCCGTGCTCCAGACTTATCATTCTCCCAAGGCTGCTGGCAACCCTGGGAAGAATCAACTCTGGGCTATTTCCCAACAATTCTGGTGGCCTAGTCTATGTGCTGTTGTAACCGCCTTCGTAGCTGCCTGTTCCGTGTGTGCTCAGAGTAAGACTCCACGACACCTTCCAGTGGGCCTCCTACAACCCATACCCAATGGAGAGAGGCCCTGGACCCACCTGTCTATGGATTTCATTGTGGAGTTACCCAACTCCCAGGGCAACACAGTTATCCTTATGGTGGTAGACCGGTTCTAGAAAATGTCCCACTGTATTCCACTTAAGAAGTTGCCTACGTCTAAGGAACTGGCTTCCATTTTTGCTCGGGAGATCTTTCGCTTACATGGCCTACCCAAGGTCATTGTCTCAGACAGGGGAAGTCAGTTTGTGTCCCGGTTCTGGCGAGCTTTTTGTGTACAGTTGGGAATACAGCTTGCTTTCTCCTCTGCGTATCACCCACAGTCTAATGGGGCAGCAGAACGAGAAAATCAGTCCTTGGAGCAATTCCTACGTTGCTATATTTCTGACTATCACAACAACTGGTCAGACCTCTTACCATGGGCGGAGTTTGCTCACAATAGCGCTCTGAATTCTGCTTCCCGTTTGTCCCCGTTTATGGGGAATTATGATTTCCTACCTTCCATGTTGCCTGACTCGTTTGTTCCTCAGAGTATCTCTGCGTTAGAGGAACATCTCTGTGGTCTTCATTCCACTTGGGTACAAGTCCATGGGGCTTTGCGAGAGGCTAACGAGAGGTACAGACTCCATGCTGACCGCAGACGCCTGCCTGCGCTTTCCTACCAGGTGGGGGACAGGGTCTGGCTGTCATCTCGCAACCTCCGACTTCGTGTTCCTTCTCTGAAGTTTGCACCTCGGTTTATTGGGCCTTTACATATCCTTTGCAGGATAAATCCAGTGGCTTACGCGTTGGACCTTCCTTCTAGTATGCGCATATCTAATGTGTTTCATGTCTCCTTATTGAAACCTTTGGTCTGCAACCGTTTTACCACCTCGGTGCCACGTCCTCACCCTATACAGGTTGAGAACCATGAGGAGTATGAAGTACAGTCCATTGTTGACTCCCGTAGGTTTCCGTGGGCACATACAGTACCTGGTGCATTGGAGGGGGTACGGTCCAGAGGAACGCTCTTGGGTCCCATCCTCGGACGTACATGCCCCTGTCCTCCTCCGTGATTTCCATAGACGTTTTCCCCTCAAGCCCGGTGGTCCTCCGAGGGGAGGGATCATTGAGGAGGGGGTACTGTCAGGGCTGCGTTCAGCCCTTCCTTCTCTGTGCTGGTAGCTCAGCTGTCAGGTAATTGCCAGCTTCCATCTCTCCAGTGATCCACCTGTTGAGAATCCGCTCGTCAGCTGCCTACTTAAGGACTTCCAGTTCATTTGCTCTTCGCCTTCGCCTGTGTTAACATCACTACAGACCTTCTCCTGCGTTCCAGTTGAGGACCTGCATGACTACGTTCCCTCTGGCTACAGATCCTGCTTGCTGGACTCTAGCTTTATCCCTGGCTCTTGGACATTGGCTTGGCTGACTACCCGCTCCGGTTACTGAACCCTGGCTTGTTTTACTACGCTTACTCTGGTTGCCTTTTAATTTTTATTATTAAACAAGTGTGATTCAACTGTACTTCTGTCTCAGTCTGATTCATGGTTCCTGACACTACACTTGTACTGCAGAGTGGATTTGCCTTTACGAAACCCCAAACTACTAAATGATTTGGGGTGTACACAACAAAGTGCTAGAGTGCAATTTGCTTAATGGGGACACTAGTTAGATGTATCTATATGTCCCCAAGAAAAGACATTGGTAGGGTTTTACCCTCACTTCCTGTTTGGCTGTGTGACAGGAAGTGAAGCCAATTGTAAGAAAAGGGACACAAAGCCCAACCTAAAAAAGACAAGCAGGGGTTCTAACACTCACTTGGTTTCCCTCAAATGCCCACAATTAGAATAAGATTGCCTTGAGCTAGATTTTAGCGCAGTGCTCTAAATCAGTGCTTCTCAAGCATGTCCTCAAGGACCCCCAACAGGCCATGTTTGCAGGTTTTCCTTCATCTTGTACATGTGCTTTAAATCACAGTCAATGGCTTGGCATTTTGAACAGCAATTCTAGATAAAATAAATTCAAAAAACATGTCCTGTCGGGGGTACTTGAGGACTGAGGCTGAGAACCACTGCAGTAAAAAAGGAAAATTGAATACTTACCGCTCTTTATTTTTCCTTTCCTGGTGACTATCCATAGCAGCACACAATCCATGCATATGCTACCATCAAGGCACCAGGAAAGTAACTTTCAGACAAATCGCACCTGTTTTGTTTTGACATGCCAATCAGCCTAGTTAAGCTGCAGCTGTGAAATTTGTTGCATGGAAAATAAAAAAACAAATATCAAAATTTGCATCAAATTTTATTGGTCAACAAAACAGGACTTGGAAAAGAGCAAGGAAAGCAAAAAAGAAACATGTATGTTAATTTTAAACATTAGTCACAAAATCTTGAGAAAGATTTTGCTAAATACTGCAGCACAGACAATTAAATCAAGGTGAACAACATACAAACGACACACAATAACAACATCAAAAATATTTCATGGGAAAATATCCCCCACCCTAAAAAAATAGGATTTTTATAACAGCTTACCTGTAAAATCCTTTTCTTGGAGTACATCACGGGACACAGAGCGACATAGTCATTACTAATGGGTTATATAGATACCGTCAGGTGCTGGCACTGGCAACTTCCAAAACCGGAAGTACCCTCCCCTATATAAGCCCCTCCCATCCGGGAGCACCTCAGTTTTGTAGCAAAGCAATAAGTGTCCCTAAAGAGGGGCGGGAGCTCTGTGTCCCGTGATGTACTCCAAGAAAAGGATTTTACAGGTAAGCTGTTATAAAAATCCTATTTTCTTTCTCGTACATCACGGGACACAGAGCGACATAGTCATTACTAATGGGATGTCCTAAAGCAATGCCAAATGAGGGGGGGGATACACCATATATAAGCTGAGCGCTATCAGACATGAGGATCTTTTGCGGCCTGCAACACACTGCGCCCAAAGGCGACATCCTCCTGACTTCTAACGTCCACCTGGTAGAACCTAGTAAACGTGTGTACCGAAGACCATGTTGCGGCCTTACAGATTTGAGCCAGGGAGGCCTGGTGATGCACTGCCCATGAAGTTCCAACTGCTCTCGTGGAGTGCGCCCTAACTTTGAACGGAGGCGGTCTACTTCTCAAGCCATAGGCTTGTATTATGACCTGTCGAATCCACTTGGCTAAAGTAGATTTTGACGCTGCCTGACCCTTTCTGGGGCCTTCCGGCAGAATAAACAAAGTATCCGTTCTGCGAATCTGAGCAGTGGCTTTTAGATAAGCTTTAACTGCTCTTACTACATCCAAAGAATGCAATAACTTTTCCTCTACCGAAGTAGGTTTGGGGAAAAAAGAAGGAAGAACCACATCTTGGTTCAAATGAAAACTCGATACCACCTTAGGAAGAAAGGCTGGATGAGGACGTAACACTACTCTGTCCTTATGGATAACCAGATATGGCTCCTTACAGGACATAGCTGCTAATTCCGATACTCTTTTAGCCGAACAAATGGCTACTAGAAAAATCAATTTCCTGGTGAGAAGCACCAAGGAAATATGCTGTAATGGTTCAAATGGTTGTTTCTGTAGAACCGACAGAACCAAGTTTAGATCCCATGGACATATGGGAATATTAACCGGAGGACTAATACGCATCACTCCTTGTATAAAGGCTTTGACTAGTGAATGCGAAGCCAAGGGCCTTTGAAAAAATATTGACAAGGCCGAAATCTGACCCTTGATAGTACTCAAGGCAAGCTTCCTATCTACAGCCCATTGTAGGAAGTCCAGAATCCTACCTATTACGTATTTATGTGGATGCCATTTCCTGGCCTCACACCAGGCGATGTACGCCTTCCAGATTCTATAGTAGATCTGCCTGGATACTGGTTTCCTGGCATTGATCATGGTAGACACCACAGCATTAGAGAGCCCTCTCTTTTTTAGAATGTGGGCTTCAATAGCCAGGCCGTCAAACCTAGGGCTGGTAAGGAAGGGTGGTATATCGGTCCCTGCGAAAGCAGGTCCGGACGATGTGGGAGGGTCCAAGGACTCCCCACAGACATTTTTACAATCTCCGCGTACCATGCTCTTCGGGGCCACGCTGGAGCCACCAGAATCACTGGTTTCTTTTCTACCCTGATTCTGCGGAGTAATCGAGATAACAATTGTGGCGGTGGGAATGCATATATCAGCTTGAACTGATCCCAAGGGAACACTAGGGCATCCGAGCCGCAAGCTAGGGGATCCCTTGTCCAAGAGACAAACCTGTCCACCTTTGCGTTGAATCTGGATGCTAGCAGATCTACATCCGGTGTTCCCCACCGCTGACATATTGTCCGGAAAACCTCGGGATGAAGGGACCATTCCCCTGGGCATAATTGTTGGCGACTTAGAAAGTCCGCCTTCCAATTCTCCACCCCTGGAATGAATACCGCAGATATGGCTGGGACATATCTTTCTGCCCATCTCAGGATGTAATTTACCTCCCTTTGGGCTGCACGACTCCTGGTGCCCCCCTGACGATTGATATATGCCACTGCTGTGGCATTGTCTGACTGAACTCTGACAGGGGACCCTTGGAGTTTGGATGTCCATGCTACTAGGGCATACCGGGCTGCTCGTATCTCTAAGAGATTGATGGGCAGGGCCTTTTCTGTATCCGACCATCTGCCCTGGAGAGACCATTGCTCCAGTACTGCTCCCCAGCCTACAAGGCTGGCATCTGTAGTGACCACCTTCCAGGAAATCGGACTGAAGGATTTCCCTCTTTCCAGATTCTGGGGAACCAACCACCAGCGGAGGCTCCTGCGAACGGAAGGGGACAAGGACATTGGTAAGTCCAGAGCCTGAACTTTTTTGTTCCAGGCTGACAGTATGGCCCTTTGCAACTTCCTTGAATGGAATTGACCGTAGGGTACTGCTTCGAATGATGCCACCATCTTTCCCAGCAGCCTCATGCACAGGCGTATGGATGGCTGTCTTTTTGAGCCCACTAAGTGGATCAAATCTCTCAAAGACGACCCCTTTTCTTGAGGCAAGAAAATTTTTCTCTGGTCTGAATCCAGCCTTAGCCCCAAGTATTCCAGACTTTTGACTGGCTTTAGGGCTGACTTGTCTCGGTTGATAATCCAACCGTGATATTCCAGATACTTGATTGTCTTGTGAACAACCACTTCTAGTTTTTCCACTGAGTGGTCTATCAGCAACAAGTCGTCTAGATATGCCATTATCGTTACACCTCGTGTTCTTAGATTGGCCAATAATGGGGCCAAAATTTTTGTGAACACTCTTGGTGCTGTGGCCAGACCGAAGGGTAAGGCTCTGAACTGAAAATGGCGGCCTTCTACCGCAAAGCGTAGAAATTTTTGGTGGGCTGGAAAGATGGGAATGTGCAAATAAGCATCCTTGATGTCGATCGAGGCTAACCATTCCTCCCCTTGTAGGGCAGTGGCTACCGATCGGATCGACTCCATCCGGAAAGTCCTGATATGCAGGAATTTGTTTAGCCCTTTTAGATTTAGTATGGGCCTCACGTCCCCGTTTGGCTTCGGAACTGTAAAGAGGTTTGAGTAAAACCCGAACCCCCACTCTTCCAGGGGAACCTCTATAATTACTGCTTGAAGCAATAATTGTTCTAGTGCCAACAGGAGGGATCCTCTCTTCTGGGGATCCCTTGGCACGTTTGACCTTATAAAGCGGGAAGAAGGGGAGTTTTTTAACTCCAATTTGTATCCCAGATTTACTGCGGAGAGCACCCATCTGTCTCGGATCGTGTCCCGCCAGGTCTCTGTGAACAACTGAAGTCTTCCCCCCACCCGATTGGGTGGGGGCAACCCTTCATGCATTTGACTTTGGGGGAGGTTTTGTACCTCTCCTGCTCCAGGGCTTTTTGTTACCCTGCAACTGTCCCTGATTTCTACCTCCGGGATTTGACCGAGGAGGCCGTCGGAACTGTTTCACAGCCGATGTCCTAGGGACTGGAGAAGCCGGCCTCTTAAAAGAGGGACCTCTAACTCTATTTTTAACCGGCAAAAGTGTACTTTTACCGCTGGAAATTCTCTGGATATACTTGTCCAGGTCTTCCCCGAATAAGCGCTCCCCATGAAATGGGAAGCTGACCAGCAATTTTTTACAGGGAGCTTCAGCAGACCAGTTTTTGAGCCATAGAAGCCTGCGCATATGTACTACAGACAGCGTAAGGCGGGAGGCCTGATGGATTGAATCCTTTATAGCGTCCACCGCAAAGCATAAGGCTCTAGGTAGATCAGCTAGGGCAAGAGCCTGCTGATCCGGCAAGTCCCTTAAGACCTGTTTCAACTGATCCTTCACTGCTTGGCAGACCCCAATAGCTGCCACTGCTGGTTGTGTCACCAATCCTGCTGTAAAAAAAGCAGATTTTAATAAGGACTCCAATTTTTTATCTATTGGGTCCTTGAACATTTGGACATTTTCCATCGGACATGTCAGTGATTTATTCACACAAGAGATGGCTGCGTCCACTGTAGGGACCCTCCATTTTCTGATGAACTTATCCTCCATGGGATAGACCACCGGAAATCTCTTGGGGGGAGTAAATATTTTGTCAGGATGCTCCTAATCCTGGTAAATGAGCCCCTCCAGTAAAGGATGGATCGGAAAGGAACAAACAGTCTGGGGAGCTTTTAGCGACCCCAACGAGGAGACAGAAGTGGAGGATGGCTCCGCAAGTGGCATTTTAAATGCTGATCGGACCATATTAGTCAGGGACTGAACCCATAACCTTTCAGCATGTGATGCTGAGAACGGCTCTTCCACTGTGGATTCCTCTGCAACCGAATCGACCTCATCCTGATCCCCCTCAGGTAGGTTGACCTCTGTATGGGACTGTTGCTCTGTTAACAGGCACTCTGAGGGGGGAGACGGAGATCGAGCGCTTTTCTCCTGTGACAGGGAAGCAGCGATCAATGCTGACAATCTCTCTTCCAGCCCTCCCAGAGCTGAGGAAAAAACCTCCTCTGTTACATACACAGGAGCAGGTGAACTGAGGACAGCCACAGTACCAGGTACTCCTGAGGGTGCTCTACGGTCACTAACCTCTGATTCTTCAGGGGAGACTGGTGCAGCCAAAGCATGCCCAAGATCCTCAGAGCCCGATGGAGACCCCCTATTCCTCCTGGAATTTCTAGTCCCGGAGTTTTTAGACGGCATATTCCTAAGCCACAAAGCTGAGGTATTCCAGCCGAAATACACCAGTTACTGATAATAGTCTAGCATAAATGCTGCTATAAGAAACAGTTGGTGTCTACTAATGTGCCTTTCTAGGGGATGCCTGTATCAACCGCTTGCTGTATGCCTTTAAATGTTGCCAGCTCTGTCTCTGTACTTCATAGCCAGCTCACTACAATATTGTGGTTTTTTTAAACTGCTGGGACGCCCGCACATGTGCAGAAGCGCTGCGGCGCGCACAGAGCGTCATCCCCCAGGCTCCGCCCCCTTTCCCGGCTCACCTCTATATATAGAGGCGCGTGCACGCGCACGCGCGCGGCCACGTGCGCCTTCAGCGCTAATTTCAAAAAATGGTAACAAGGGACAGGAGCCAGGGCCCCTCTTTGCCGCAGGCCGGGGGATGGACGAGCACTGCAACATGGCAGAGGAAGCAGTTTCCTATAAGAGAACTCACCATCTGCCTGGACTTTGCTCTGCTGAGAAGAAACTAGTCCACATGACAAGAAAACATTCCACAGCGGCCTCTAGTGGACAAACACAGGTACCGCAGTCTAATATATTAAATATATATATAAAAAATATTTTTTTTTTTTTTTTTTCTTGACCACCATTAAAAATTATTACATTTTTTTAGTAGTTACAGGCATGCATGGAATTTTGCGGGAATACCATTAGGTAACAGACAGAAAGACAAATTAGGCTTGGGGGTCCCCCAATAGAACCAAGTTCCTGGGGGCCCCCACTTACCTGTTCCCCGCCGCAGGACTTTGTTTGGTCCACAAAAGCCCAAACTTCACCTATCACGGCAGGCATTGTAATCAAACCTTCAGGGACCGGGTTCCCAAGGATTCCACTCCCCTGGACCTGTATAGCACCCTGCACAGAAAACATCTTGGTCGTGGGTATGACCAGAGCTCTGGATCCCAGGGTCCAGCTCTCCTAAGAGAAGCATTACAGGCAAAACCTTGCTCTTCTCTGCAAGGCCCGGGTACCGACCGTTTAGCTATGAAGCTTTTTTGGTCGGATCCGGAATAGCTTACTGAGGCCCAAAAGAACCTGTACGCAAGCTCAGTGAAAAACACATGTTTCTTCTTGGCCAACACCTTAGACACTGGCAAAAAACTGAGGTGCTCCCGGATGGGAGGGGCTTATATAGGGGAGGGTACTTCCGGTTTTGGAAGTTGCCAGTGCCAGCACCTGACGGTATCTATATAACCCATTAGTAATGACTATGTCGCTCTGTGTCCCGTGATGTACGAGAAAGAAATACAATAAACCAAAGTAAAAAAAACATCTGTTTTGCAAAGACATAACAAACAAAATACAAAGCAAAAATACATGTGTTACAAACTCGATAAGGACACCAAAATTTACTCTCTTGCCGACCGGCCACACACACACAATCTTGCCTCTTTTCAGGGCAAGGTAGAGAATGCTATCTGCAAGCTTTATATAACATAGGTTTGTGTGCGAATGAGGCAATTAAAAACACATGCACAGTCCATGAAACACACAAAACGCAAGTTCACCCAATGTAGAGACTTAACTTCAAAGTGGGTACACCTGTTAAGGATGTCCTTAAATCAATAATCCAAAAAAAAAGCTCTATGAGCATGCCCAGAAACATCCAAGTACTGTTCACACACAAAAAGCACCAAAAAAAGCAAAGTCCCTGAGCATGCCCAGACCAACCCAAATTTATTTCACACACCAAAAGGCACAGGAAAAAACCAAAGTCCCTGAGCATGCCCAGACAAACCCAAATGCAGCTAGCACAAAATAAGCCACCCCCTGTCCAAAATTTAGCACATCATCCAGCATGCTACTAAATTAGAGATGGAACAAACAACCCCCTGTCCAGGGGGGCAAACAAAGAGCTCAACATGGGCAAAAGTTAGACAACAAATACCATTGCAGTCTATGGGAACTGACTTGTTTATTTTGCTAGTCCCCACTTGGCTGCCTTATCTTCTAGTTATTGGCCTTAAAATGGGTATGGGGGCCCAGGTCCCACCCTAAGGGACATATATCAATGTCACTAATTTGGAGAACCCCAAAAATAAACAAGGAGAAGTGCCTTTAAATATGCCAAATTGCTTAAGGGCCAGTTCACACCACATGCAGTCCAGTGCGTTTTTTTATGCCTCAAAAACGCATGTAAAGTAGGTTATATGTGTTTCAATGGTATAGTTCACTCTATTGCTTGCAGTTCCAGTGCGTTCCAGTTCCAGAAAATAAAGTAGAACATGCTGCATTTTTCCTGCACTGGACTGTACTGGAACGCTGTAAAACGCAAAAAAAAAACATATCACAAACGCACAGGAACACATCAAAAACGCACATGTAGAAAAGCATCTGGGCTGGGTTTCTATAGAGTAAACTTGCCCTTAAGCTATTAACTTGGGGGGGGGGGGGTTACTCTGCCTGTAAAGTGGTGCATCTGTAGCATGTATCCAAAATGCTGCTTCAAAGATGTACGGCTTTAGAGCAAACTTACAAATCGACATTGCAGCTGCAAGATTTTAACAAAAAAAATATAAAAAATAACCTGCCCCCACAATACATACAAGGCCATTTGGGTCTGGAAATGCTTAAAATGAGAACCCCACATGAAAAATACCACCCCCTCCCACGCACTAACAAACCCCTAGCCAAACACAGCAAGCCAGCTAATGAAAGGGGGTGGATGCTTGGGGACAGGAGGGGCTCGGGCACCCCAAAAATGGTTTGGATTGGTGAAGGATTAGATCCATTAAGAACAAAAACATTGTGTGTGTGTGTAGCAGACCCCCAGCACACCATAATAGTTAGCTGAAGAAGATATTGTCACCTCATGTAGAAATTAAGGTACGTTTTCACTATTGGAGCAAGTGTCCAAACAAAATCCCATTTGGGAACATAATATACATATAAGAATGTAGCGGGGTCTTTAAATTGTGTTGGGATGCACCTGGGTAATAGTATCATGAGAGGGTTTTGGACCATTTGTGTTCGTGGAGGACTGGGTGGTGTATTATTCTCCTTGGCCTGTGGGTGGCGCTGTGCCCGCAGGTTGAAGGTAGAATTGCTGCCGCAGTGCTGTCTTTTTTTGTCCCTTCCCGGAGATGGTACGGCAAGGGTGGGGAACCTGCCGTGGCGTCAAGGGAGGGTATAAAAGGGGGAGACGCCCTAACCACGAGGTCTTCTGGATCTTCTCCTTCACGCGCCCAGGCACCTTAGGCCTGGGTGCGGGCGGTTCAGAGTTCCGGCCCAGGCGCCCTAGGCCTGGCCGGAACGGAGTTGGAGTCCATCCCAGGCACCTTTAGCCTGGGGTGAGGTACTAGGTCGGAGGCCTGGGGCCCAGTGACTTCGACAGGGTGGAGAAGTCCGAGGGTCCCTGAAGTGGATGGGGCCTATGTCTGAGGTGAGGAGGCCGGGGAGGTTACCCATTCGGAGAGTCTGGAGCAGCATCAACCCAGTGACGGATGGGCCTCTGGTAACTCCCTTGGAGGGACATCTTCCCCTGACAGGGGCCACAACGCAACAAAGGTACTCCTATCTACGTTCTCTTGAGTCGCTGGTAGAGACTCTCAAGTTCTAAGTTCTCTCTAGCCAAGGCTATAGTAACCGCTGGTGAAACCACAGTGGTTTAGCTGACAATCAGGATAGTGCCTCGACCTGCTCATTCCCCGTATCAAACTGTTATTGAGTCCCAACCAGTTGGCTACTGAAGCACTGTTTATTGTGAGCTATGCAATAAAACAAGAGTTGGACTGTGATCGGTGTGTGGAACTATGGTTAATGGGAGCAAAGGGAAGTGTGGGCACAGCAGGACTTAATCCTTGACAGAAACACACAGGCCCGAGGAAATATCTGGTACTGGCCTTCACCTCACCCACAGCTATGGGGAGGACATGGGCCGTAGCGCATCTCACCCTGTCATGTGTGATACCCCTAGAAGAAAGAGATGGGGTGAGGTCGCTACACGTGGGAGCTTGTGAGTCCGGGATGATGTGTGTTTTGACTTTGGAAGTAAGAATGGCTGTGTCTAAACTTTGCTGCCCGGAGGAGTTCCGAGCAGGTCGGCCATGTGATCGGCCAAAGTGCATCCCTGCTCAAAGTCGTGGACATGACCCTAAGACGGGAAAGACCCATGCAGAAGAGCGAGAAGAGGGAGAAGTCCAGCCGTGTGACGTACTACATGTGGGGGCTTTTACTGCACTGCGCCACGAGGCACCCCGTGACTGTGCAATTCGTGGGCGGAGACGGATGGAAGCCCGCGAAAACGTGCAAGTCGTGGGAGGAGTCTGGTCATGTGAGGAGATACACGTGGAGACTCCGGCGCGTGGTCAGTGCGTGATGGAGCAGCAGACAGTCGGGATGGCCTCAAGCTCCCCGTGGATTCCGGTTCCCTACCCCACGAAGATGACTACCTTTGCTGCTCCCCTTACAGACACGGGGATAAGACTCAGGCCCCGAGGACAGTTGGCTCTGTACACCTGCAGAGACACGGAGGCCCTCGGCGTGATCTGTCCCGGATGTTCGGGACTGGTGGTCCACCTGAAGCCATTCGGGCGTTGCGAGGCATGCAAAGAATTCTTGTTCGAGGTGGAGCCATCTACAGTAAGGCCCCGGGCCCTTCGCCTGAACAGCTTCACAGGTACCGCTACTCCGGAATGGGAGATCCAGGCCTTTGCGGAGGTTCCCATACGCACTGACCGGGGCGATGTGACTGCCCAATCAGAGACTGAGAAAGAAAAATCCGAGGATGCTGCTTCGGTCACCACAGATTCTCTGCTCCCACCTCCGAAGAGGAAAGTCGGCCTGGTGCAGGCCTCCTATGGTCGTGGAAGAGCTTCACCCCGTCGCTTGCCTGGCCTGGATGGATCCGGTTGGAAGAGTCCTGGACATCCCAGTTCTACAAAAGGTCAAGGTGAGCCAGGGGCTGAGACTGTGGTGGTGGTTGGAGGTGTCGGGGGTCCATAGTCGGTGGAGCCCGCTAGGGAGGGTAGTTCCACGTCTGCTAGAGACTACCTTCCCGCGGAGATGTATGACACTTCCGACCTAGAGTCGCTGTCGGATTGTGGAGATGACGGTGAGATCGATGAACTGTTTCACCAGAAGGGCTGGGACAAACGGCCATTACCTATGCTACGTGCACCCCAAGATTCGTCTATGTCCATAGGAGATAGCATGCCCCGGGCGGAGGCCCCGGAGTCTATGAGGAAGCCTAGTCCTCTAGTTGCTCTTCCACAGTCCACAGCATCACCCGTTTTGTTGGCGGGGAAACAACAAGCATCACTACGGGCACCAAGAGAAAAGCCATCCGAGGTAGTGAAAGTACCTCGGCACCCGGAGGCCATTGTTCAACCAGGAGAGGGTGAGCGGGCCACAATGCCTCCTTTGGCCCGATAGCAACGACTCTTTTCCCAGAGGGTCGCTCACGAGTACGGATGGGAATATCCTTACTTACCCAGGGACTTGCTGTTTGAAGTTGAAGTTCTGCGACAGCGGTGGTATGATGAGTTCGTTTGGGAGAAACTTAAAGTGCCTCATGCCCGGCGATACTTGTCCTGTTCGCTACCGGTGTCGAAAAAGTTTAGAGACTGCAGAGCAGACTGGATGTGGGGCCGCCATATCCACGCAGACAAGGTGCACATCTGCAGGAAAGATGGAGAGGACACTGACTATTCGATTGAGGTTTTCGATAAACATCTGAAGCCCTTGTTCTTGCCTGACCCGAAGTTTTACTTGTGAGAAGAGACTCACTTGTGGGTTTTTTTCTGTAGCAACTTTCTGGAAGTGTTCTTGCCGGAGCATCGAACTGTACCCTAGTTTTTTATTTGGGTTTTGTTTGTTTTTTCTACTCTTTGGAGGAATGAGAGCTGTTGTTTGTTCTCTCTTCTTTCACAATTTAAAGACAGAGACTTTGGGAGTAGAATCAGAGTAGGGACGCAGGAAGACTGAAGATTTCACCAAGTGTCGTTGCCGTGGCACTGTCACCAGGTGGCAGTGTTGCGCAACGGCTGTTGTTTGTACATTTGCATCACTTTACTCATTGGAGCAAATGGGTCTCTCGGCTGATAGACCCATTCATTCCAAATTAACACAGAATGTCAGGATGTGGTTTTTTTTTTCTTGTGTGTTGTTTTTTTTTTTCTTCTGCAGGAGATTCGTCTGTCAAGACTGCTGAGTGTGGGGTGGTTCTTAGACAGTAAAGGGAGGGAGTGTATATGTGTACATGCTTAGATGGTTTTATGGAAAAGTTTATTGTTTTATGTTTCCCTTTCCCTGAGCAGGTCTTGGCACACTTGGGATTTTAATTTTGAGGGATAGCCTCTGGGGTCAGGCTTATGTCACCACTCCTTGGGAGACATGGGTTTGCACCAGACGCTGGGGACCAGCGTCAAATCACAGGGGGGAGTATGTAGTGGGGTCTTTAAATTGTGTTGGGATGCACCTGGGTAATAGTATGACCCAGGTGTGTAAATCATGAGAGGGATTTGGACCATTTGTGTTCGTGGAGGACTGTATTATTCTCCTTGGCCTGTGGGTGGCACTGTGCCCACAGGTTCAAGGTAGAATTGCTGCCGCAGTGCTGTCTTTTTTGTCCCTTCTCGGAGATGGTACGGCAAGGGCGGGGAACCTGCCGTGGTGTCAAGGGAGGGTATAAAAGGGGGAGACGCCCTAACCACAAGGTCTTCTGGATCTTCTCCTTCACGCGCCCAGGCACCTTAGGCCTGGGTGCGGGCGGTTCAGAGTTCCGGCCCAGGCGCCCTAGGCCTGGCCGGAACGGAGTTGGAGTCCATCCCAGGCACCTTTAGCCTGGGGTGAGGTACTAGGTCGGAGGCCTGGGGCCCAGTGACTTTGACTGGGTCCCGCGAGGGTGGAGAAGTCCGAGGGTCCCTGAAGTGGATGGGGCCTATGTCTGAGGTGAGGAGGCCAGGGAGGTTACCCATTCGGAGAGTCTGGAGCAGCATCAACCCAGTGACGGATGGGCCTCTGGTAACTCCCTTGGAGGGACATCTTCCCCTGACAGGGGCCACAACGCAACGAAGGTACTCCAATCTACGTTCTCTTGAGTCGCTGGTAGAGACTCTCAAGTTCTAAGTTCTCTCTAGCCAAGGCTATAGTAACCGCCGGTGAAACCACAGTGGTTTAGCTGACAATCAGGATAGTGCCTCGACCTGCTCATTCCCCGTATCAAACTGTTATTGAGTCCCAACCAGTTGGCTACTGAAGCACTGTTTATTGTGAGCTATGCAATAAAACAAGAGTTGGACTGTGATCGGTGTGTGGAACTCTGGTAAATGGGAGCAAAGGGAAGTGTGGGCACAGCAGGACTTAATCCTTGAGAGAAACACACAGGCCCGAGGAAATATCTGGTACTGGCCTTCACCTCACCCACAGCTATGGGGAGGACATGGGCCCTAGCGCATCTCACCCTGTCGTGTGTGATACCCCTAGAAGAAAGAGATGGGGTGAGGTCGCTACACGAAGGACAGACAACAGAAGTTCAACTGAACTAAGAGTTTATGAGCTCCAAAAAAGTTTAGACAGGATCAGCTAGAAATTGCTGCCAAGACACTGCCCCTCTACCCACAAAATAGTCCATGTATTTCTGGCGTAAATCCCGGGTAATTTGGGAGGGCAAGCCAGCATGGGCATTTTCTATAGCCGTCATCACGCCCACAGACGGACGACCTATAGCCTCTCCAGCTGAGCCTGGCACTGCAGGGTCCATGTGCCTTGGAAGGGAGGCAAGGTAGCTCATAGCATTCCTCCTTAAAAAATTGTGGAGGATACAGCAGCACAGGACCACATGATTAATTTTGTAGAGTGTTAGGTTGATGGGAGTCAAAAACAACTGGAAATGGTTGGATAAGATGCCAAAGGCATTTTCGACCACCCTTCTGGCACGAGAGAGTAAGTAATTAAATATTAATTAAATATTCCACACATTTAAAGCTACATACTCCACCTTTCCATGATCAACAATTTAATCTTCATTTTCAACGTATCCACATATCAACACTCATAATTTTACTTTTACTTTTTCCACAGTCACTGCTTCCCATTCATACCTCACATACCCACTTCCACAATGGCCGGAAGCCTGTCTGCCCTGGGTGTGCCATGTGTTTGGTTGCCTGCTGTGCGGGAGCCCCGTCTCAGCCCCCTTGGGGGGGTTTTCTGCCTGCAAATGGAGGTGTTGGTGGCCCAGCTCCCAGGCCAGTAATACACGGATACCCTGTAAGTACCAGCTGGGACTCTGACCTTGTGCTCACAGTCCTCCAATATGTGAATGCCCTAGACTAATTTTAAAAATGGTATTTTGTCATTGCAGAGACACAATACACGTTTTTCTCCTGATGAGCGACTTAAATTAGCAAAACGCGTAGAGCCAACAGATATCGTGTCAACTATGTGTCATAACCAGTACTTTATAATGCATTACCAAAAAATATTTATTTGTCTGTACATTGTTGTGTATCCCTGTTCATTGCTGTGTGGACCTTGTGTGCCATACATTAATTTTTTAATTACATTTTTTTATAATAAAAGTGGACAATTTTTAATCCTTTATACTTTTCTATCTTTATTCATGGCATAGTCTATTAACATTTAACCTAGTAGGTACCTATTGTTATGTATATTCATTTATCTGTCTGTTACAATAGAATATGTCAGCCAGTTATAAAAAACATGTAAAATTAAGATATATAACGTATAACAAATTTGTTCATTACTAAAAACAACTAGACCCCTTTCCCACACAAGCTTAAAGTCACACCCTTTTTGCTCTCTCTCAATTAAGTAATTAAATATTCTCTGCTTGGGGGTGAGGTTCCTCATAGGAAACGGCTTCATCAGATGTTCCCCCAGAGCAAACGCTTCATCTGCTACAAACACAAAATTGAGGCCCTCCACATTGTGATCAGCAGGTGGCAAGTTTAAGGTGCCAATCCGGAGCCGCCTGTAGAACTCTGTCTGCATGATGACTCCTCCGTCAGAGTTGCGGCCGTTCTTCCCAACGTCCAAATAAAGAAATTCATAATTGGCTGACACAACAGCTAGCATCACTATGCTGCAAAAGCCCTTATAATTAGATTAATAATATGAGCCAGATCTGGCTGGCGGTACAATCCGGACGTGCTTCCCATCAATAGCACCACCACAGTTGGAAAAATCCCATTGGTGAAGAAACTGGGCTGCAACGTCCTGCCATTGCTCTGGGTTGGAAGGAAACTGTGGATTAAAAAAATAAAAATACATTACTACTTCTGCACATAACATTGCAATCAGATTTGACACAAACATGCTTAGCCAACATAAGGATACACTTAAAAGAGTATTTAAATCAAAAGTGGAAGGTCAACTTATCTGATTCCTCCCTCCCTTTGGTGGCCCATTAGACAACTTTTGGGGGGGGGGGGGTAATGGGTAGATGTTTTGGACAGGTAACCCTCTCCACTTCCATGAGAGCTGGTTGCAGAAATAATCAGGGATACTTTGGCCAGCCCCTCCTTACTTACACTATTGCCAGCAAAGTGGACAGGTAAGAAGTGTCCTAATCTAAAGCTGAATACACACTGTCCAAATTGCAGCACATTTTTACATTATGATTTAACCAATCAATATAATAGGAGAGAAAACGAAGAAGTTTCAATTTGTAGGTAATCAGGCAGGCCTACACGGTTTGGGTAATTTATAATGAAATTTGACCGCAAAAGAGGGATAGTGTGTATGGGTTTTTAAAAGTCAGCAGATAGAGTATTTGGATCTGTTGACTTAGCATTTTTGGTGGGGAGGGAGGGTCCAAAATTAGTTTGGCCATAATAATAAGGCCTCTTGCACTCTGCCCGATTTGGAGCACACAAATTACATTTGAATACATTTTAGAGGTTGTTTAGGGTAAGCCCCAAAATATAGCTGGCAAAAAACATTGTTAAGTTACCAGGCTAGGTGTGTATGGGCCCAGGATAGCATGCTGGGGAGGTTATTGTACAAAAATATGCATGTAGCCCAAAAAAGGACCTGAAAAACCTTACAGCAGACATGTCCAAAGTCCGGTCCGCAGGCCATTTGTGGCCCGTATTCCGGTTTGATGTGGCCCCCACTTGGAATTTGCATATATATACATCTGTGACCCGCCAAGTATATCCATCTGTGGATGGAGCCAAAGCTTGAGCGTGTTATATTTTTTATGCTGTTAATATATCTATCTTCTTTAGCCTGACAAATCCCGAGCACCGCGCTCATTGTTAGTATGAGCCGGGGCGTGTGGCTGGGCGTGTTCAGAAGTCGATGTGCCAGAGCCGATATTAAGCTGACAGTGCGAAGAGCCAATCACAGGCACTGTGACTATTCCCGATCTCTGCATCTGCGGACTGCAGATGCAGAGATCAGGGAAATGTCACAGTGCCTGTGATTGGCGGTGGCGCTGCGCGCTGTCAGCTTCCTTGCGGGCTCGGGCACATAGACTTGTGAACATGCCCCGGCTCATCCTAAGAATGAGTGCGGCACTCTGGGATTTGTCAGGGTAAAGAAGATAGATATATTAACTGCAAAAAAAACATAACACGCTCGAGCTTTGGGGGCCCCAGATGGATATACTTGGGGGGCCACATCATACCGGAATGCGGGTTCCTTAGAGAGATAGAGAGAGAGATAGAGAGATAGATAGAGAGATAGATAGAGGGATAGATAGAGGGATAGAGAGATAGATAGATAGAGAGAGAGAGAGAGAGATAGAGAGAGGGATAGAGAGATAGAGATTTATATATATATATATTTTTAAACATACCACGCCTGAGCTCATCGCTACCCTGAGCGGAGAAGAGAAGATATATTGTATATCATCATATATTGTCATCAATGTTATGAAATGAATGGTCGGCCCTCACGCATGTTCACTTCATGAAATCTGGCCCTCTTTGAAAAAAGTTTGGACATCCCTGCCTTACAGCATGCATCAGGGCAAAGAGGACATTCACAGCATATTACAATATTGATAATTATGTAATCAAAAAATAAAATAAAGATATAAAGCAAACATAAATACATAGAATGTGATCTTAAATAAAAAAAATATACCCTAATATAGTCCTTCTGAGGCACTTGAATGATGGCTGAGCAGGTTTCTGGAATAATGACCCCCAGAGCCTGAAGGGAGATCCCAGTAGTAAACTTCAAATCCTGAAGGCTTCTCCCCATCGCCATGTACCGCAAGGAGGCTATGAGCTTTTGTTTAGGAGTGATGGAAAGCCGCATACATGTGTCCTGCTTCTGGATATAGAGGGTCACCAATACCAAGAGGTGGTGAAAGCAGGGATCTGTCATCCAGGGATAATTCCGAAAATCATCCAGATTTTTCTCCTGGAGCTCCCGCAGCAAAGGCATATGGCATAGTTGCTGACGATTGAGCAACCAATTTTTGGTCCAAGAACTCCTCTTCCTCCTATTCCTGGAAAGGACTTGGTTCAAAGCAATGACTCCTAGCCCAATAATAGCACGTTCTTTCCTCTTATTTTGTAACATGGCTGGTTGACGAACCATCGATCGGGAACGATCTGAAAATCGCAAATCAAGGCTCACCAAACTTCTACTAACACGAAATTAGCAGAAGGTGCCCAAAGGGTGGGGCTCGAGAAATTAACTTCCTCTTTATACTCTCGTAGTACGTCACTACGTTCATGTTTGTCGAACGACAATTTGCGGATAGTTAGTATGCTAGACAAAATTCTGCACATGCGCTTTTGACAAAAATCTGACGCTCGGTCGTATGACAATCAAACCGTGTGTACGAGGCTTTAAGCCCCATACACAATATTAGATTTTCTGCAGATTTTTGTCTTCAGATTTACCAAACCCATATAATATGAGGTCAAACCTTAAAGCCTCGTACACACGGCCAGTTTTCTCTGCAAGAAATGACAAGAAAACTGCTGGGAGAGCTTTCTTGCTGAGAAAACCGTGCGTGTGTACGAGGCTTTAAGGTTTCTCATCGGGAAATCTGCCCAGAATCTCGACGAGAAAAATAGAGATCCTGCTCTCTATTTTCTCGTCGGAATTCTTGTCGACCTGTTTCCCGACGAGAAACCCGAGCGTGTGTATACTTACCTGCCTCCATGGAAACCCGTGGATGCTCGAAATGACTTTGACGCATGCGCGGTAGCTTCCAAGGCATAGGTAGGGTGAAGCAAGATGGCGGCGGCGCATGCTCGTCTTAGTCGATGACGTCACCGCGTTCGTGCCATTCAAAAGAACGTACATGTGTACACTCGGCCGGCAAGAAAACTTGGCAGGAATCTCGTCAGGAAAACCAACGGGTTTTTTCCTGACGAGAATCTCGGCCGTGTGTACTAGGCTTAAGAGTTTCAATTTGTTGCAATCAGGCAGGCCCTGGCACTACATGGTTTTGGTAAATCTGAAGAGAAAAATCTGCAGAAAATCTAATAGTGTGTATGGGGCTTTACTTTTTGATGGGTGTGAGCATGGTGGCAAAAGTGACCTGGGAAACTTGCTTGGCACTGCAGGAAGAGTTACATAATGTCATTATGCCTCAGCCAATGGAAGAGATGTGGGAAGAGGTTGCTGATGAATTTTGGGAGAAGACTCAGTTTCCCAATTGCATATGAGCCCTGGACGAAAAACACATTTGAGTGAAAACGTCACCCAAGCCCAGTTCATGCTATTTTAATTATAAGAAATACTTTTCCATAGTACTCTTGGAATTAGTGGATGCTCACCTGTGGGAGCCTCCGGGAGTCAGGGAGATAAAGGAATCCTCTGAGAGTCTGCGATGAGGTATTAAACTTCTTTCTTATTATAGTTAATATGAAAAAGTGAATTTTTTTTTTTTATATATTATATTTTAAATATATTATTAAATAGAAGCCTTGGCCAGAACATTTGACAAACATAAAAAAGGCCAAAACAATTGGCCAATAAGTAGAAAAAAAAAATAACAAAAAACCCCAAACAATTTTTTTTATATATTGCAGCTTACCAATCATGGCTGCATCAGTTTTATTTTCTTTGGCTTTTTCCCCTCTGTTTTCACCTGATGATCTGGCCAGTAACACACATCCTGTATTAGTGAGACACAACTCTGGAATAATGAGAACAGGAGGCATAGCAGACAGTAGCATTGTCGATCTGGGGAAGATGGGGGTGGGGGAGGAGAGGGTTAACTAGTTACAGCAAACTATTTTTGCCTTCAGGGATGCAAGTTTTACGTGAATATATAAAAGCTAACCATTTTAGCCACCCTTGCCAATTTTAAATGGTTTGTCTCATCCATATAAACTGATATTGGAGAGCTTGAGCTTTTGTAAAACAACAAACTTGCTGGCTAGATCACCAGATGAAAATAGAAGAAAGAAAGCCTAAAACAGAAAATAAACGGGGCATCACATCTAAAGCCCTGTACACACGATCGGTTTTACAGATGAACAGTCCGATGGACTGTTTTCATCGGACAAACCGATCGTGTATGGGCCCCATCGGTCTTTTTTCCATCGGTGTGAAAAAATAGAACATGTTTTTAATTTTTCCGATGGATAAAAAACCGATAGCAAATTCCGATCGTCTATGTCCATCGGTTAAAAAACCCACGCATGCTCAGACTGAATTATGAGACGGGAGCGCTCGTTTTGGTAAAACTAGCATTCGTAATGGAGATAGCACATTCGTCATGCTGTAACGGACTGAAAAGCACAGAGACTGAAAAGCGCAAATCAGCTCTCACCAAACTTTTACTAACACGCGGTAACACGAAATCAGCAACAGCAGCCCAAAGCGTGGCGCCATTAGATTTGAACTTCCCCTTTATAGTGCCGTTGTATGTGGTGTACGTCACGTCGTTTTGGTGCGGTCGGTTTTTTGACTGATGGTGTGTGGGCAAGACTGATGGAAAACAGTTTCATCGGATTTCCGATGGAAAAATCCATCGGATTAGAATCCATAGGATATCCGATCGTGTGTACAGGGCTTTAGAGTTGGTAAGCTACAATATAAGAAATGTTTGCTTTTGGGTGTAATACTGCTTTAAAGCTTGTGGTAGGTAGGTAAGATGGGGATTGGAGGGATCGGGATAGGTATGGTATGAAGGTGTCGACAGACATGGAGGAGGTTTGGTTTGGTGGAAGGATGAAGGTGGACATGCCACAGCTGCAAATCTGTGCATAGAAAGGAGCAGGACCTGTTGCAAAATGGTGGATGTGGGGATCGGGGGGAATAGTGTATGCTGCAGAGTGGTGCATGTGTGGGCTGGCAGGAGCAGTGCCTGGAAAGCTTCCACCAGAAGCAGATGGAAAGAGCGGTGGTGGTAGACCACTCCTTTGTGTTGCCCTGGAGGCCAACACAAATGTATATATACTTTCTATCAGTGGCAGCCTGTCCATATGGGGCACAGGGGCACCACACCCCCTAATCCATGCGCCTGGACCCTAATTTACCTGCAAGGCACCGGACGCATGGATTCCAATGTTTTATTTTTATTTTTTTTAGAAGCACATGATTAGAGCCTGAGGCTCTAATTCACTTCAAAAAAGGATGGGCTCAGGGCGCAGAGCAGTGCGGGCGATTCGACCGACCGACCGATCGTGGTGGGTGGATTGTTTACCGCCCCCCCCTTCCAAAAAATATACCACCTGCCGCGACTGCTTTCTATGCAATGCTTCTCTCGGTCCACACCAAGCTCCTCGAGAAGCATAAAAAAGCTTTGGAAAAATCTCACTTAGGGATTGTTCAGATAGGGAAAAACATAATTTTTTCCTTCTCTCCTGCCTGATATCCCCAATTAGCTCCAGTAATGTTGCTTCAGTTTGTGTTGCCATTTCTTACTCCCTCTCATGCTTACAGCGCCTACGTCCACGACCTCTAGAAGAAGAGGTTTCTACATGAGTAAGCTATGAAGAAAGAAAATAGACAAGTTAATTATAGATAATGGAGATGCAGTAGATAATGGAGATAGATAGATAGATAAAAAAATAAAAAATTAATTATGTTAATAAAAATAGTCATTTTGTATTATTGAAAAAAAACACAAATCATCCAGTGATCCAACTTAGTAGGTACAAGAATGTTCAGCCAATATAAGGATTGAAGGCTTACTGGAATTATTGGCTACACAATTAAGTGCAGCAAACACGCATAAATTACGCCAATCCTGTGGAATTGGTATGTCCTCTCCTCTATCCTTATTTGTGAAACACCAGGTGTGTTAGAAAAGAAGAAAAATATGGTGTAATATTGTTACAATATTGATAATTACACCCAAGTGGATATCACTCCATACAAAATATTAGTGCAAACTCCGATCACCAACCTTCACTGGTTATCACCCCCATGCAATGCGCACTCACCAAAAAATTATCTTTTTAAGGCAACAAGAGTGAAGTTAGGAATATCGGCATGCTTCTTCCAAAGTTCTTTCCAATCTTTCTCACTTTAACAGGGTAGAGCTTCATTCATATGTCCCCAAATACCAAAGGCAATAAACAAAAACATGCATAAAGTGAAAATGACAATGCGCTACCCTCTGAAACAAGCAAACAAAGTGCTACTAATTCATATGTGTTCACACACAAAGAAAAACAAACAAATCAGTGTCTGATTCCAGTGTCTCTTGGCTGATTGTCCGTTGGGATTAATATATGAGTTTGAGCCCCTATAGATCTCCGTAACAGAGATCCATCTGATCCGGTAAGCTGCTAATTCTTCTATATGTTATCTGAACAAGTTGGATGTGGAGTTCTTTGCCTACAACTGCATAGAAGATTGCACCACACATACACCAGCAGATGTGGTTGCTCGTCTTGTGCATGAACTTATCCCATTTGGAATTTTTTATTTTTATTTTTTTATTTTGTCTATATTCATTCATTTGTCTCTAGGTGTCACTATTGATATAATTTTTTTCAGCAAAGGATTTTGTTTTTGTTTGTTTTTCTTTGTGTGTGAACACATATGAATTAGTAGCACTTTGTTTGCTTGTTTCAGAGAATAGCGCATTGTCATTTTCACTTTATGCATATATTTATGTAGCGGTTATTTCAGCTATTACTTTTGCAGCACCCATTAATTCACTCCATCACATTGACTATTGTCATATTTATTTTAAATAGTCTCTCTTTCATTAATTTATTCACTTATTTCACATTTAATCACGGTTAGCGCAGATTTTCTCCTTTTTTATAATAAACAAAAACATGCCTCATAGTGCAGTATTTATTGGAATGGACATACAATTAAAAACAAAACAGGTATAAAATACATGTAAAATTAATGTGACAAGCCGCTAAATTTACATCTGACACGGCCACCCGGACCTCCGATGTGATGGCGCATATTCTGTCTGTTTGCGATTCGCACAAAAGTGCATCCTCAGGGACCTCATGGAGTTTCACAAATAAGGATAGAGGAGAGGACATACCAACTCCACAGGATTGGCGTAATTCATGCGTGTTTGCTGCACTTAATTGTTTAGCCAATAATTCCGGTAAGCCTTCAATCCTTATATTGGCTGGACATTCTTGCACCTACTAAGTTGGATCACTGGATGATTTGTGTTTTTTTTTTTAAATACAAAAGGACTATTTTTATTTACATTATTATTATTATTTTTGCACATATCACAGTGCTGCACATTTTGTATGTTTATTGATTTAAAGGACTTGGTATATTGCCATTTGCTAGCAGCTGCAAAATTTTGGTTTAGCGCAAAAAAAATTCAGCTTATAGATAACTATAAATCTATATGCAAATTTTTTTCAGCTTATAGATAACTATAAATATAGATCTATAAAGACATGGAGGGAGATAGAAACTGATGTGGTTGTGGCTGTGGGTGGATTGGAGGTACTAGCCTCCTCTTCAATATTTTGCCTCTGCCGCCTCCGACTCCTCCTCTGACTGATGTTGTGGCCAATTGGCTGTTCTAAAAAGAGTAAACACTAGAAATAAAAAAAAAATTGCTAAAAAAATCAATAATTTAAAAATTTTATGAGAATAAAAATTAAAAAAAATTATGGCTAAAGTACTTTCAAAATTGACGGAGTTTAGGGAGGGAAAGTTGATATGCGGAGGAGATTTAAATATCCCCCTAGACCCAAAAGTAGATACATCCGGGGGGACCTCATCGGTACCCAGTGGAACTAGAAGACGTATCTTGCAGAAATTACATGAACTCCAATTGGTAGATGGGTGGCGTATTATACATCCAGAGGAGAGGGACTATACTCACTTTTCGAATCTTCATCAAAAATACTCTTGATTAGATCTTTTTTTTGCTACCCCATCAATTACTTCAGTTGGTACAAGAAATATCAATAGGAAATATAACATGGACAGACCACGCACCAGTTACAATGGAGTTAACTTTAAAGGGGGGGACCCAATCAACAGATTGGAGATGGTGCTTAAATGAAAGTTTACTACAGATCCCCCAAATAACAGAAGACCTGATCAATGAAATTAAGTGGTATTTCCAGATAAATGACAACGAAGAGAGTGACCCGGGTATAGTATGGGAGGCCCATAAAGCAGTAATGCAAGGTATTTGACATGGATCCTGAGTGAAAAAGGCTAGAAAGGAACAAATAAAAGATTTATTAGAAAAGTTACAGGAACTCGAGACACAACACAAAAAAAGAACAGGAATCAATGTAGGAATAGAATTAGCACATTTGAGAAGACAAATAGCCGACCTCCTTCGATATAAGGCTGAAGCGATTCTGCAGTACGGGAGGAGGACAGAGTATGATTCGGGAGACAAATGCGGTAAAATATTAGCAAAAAAACTAAAAAAACAGCAGACACGGTCAGGTCATATATACCAATGATTAAAACAAAAGCAGACCAAAAACGATCACTTCCAAAAGAAATATCGCAAGAATTTGGGGAATATTATTCGTCATTATATAATTTGCCAGAGACATCAGTTTCCCCTTTGTTCCTTGAGAAATACGTGTCCTCCCCAACACTGTCTAGATTACCATCGCCAGTTCGAAGGGAAGTAGAGAGGCCAATTACTATAGAGGAAGTGCAAACAATAATGAAAACAATAAAACATGGTAAAGCACCAGGCCCAGATGGGTTAACCATTTGTAGCGGGTGTCAAATTTAGTTGGGTGTATCTGGGCAATAGATGGCCCTGATACATTGATTTTAGGGATTTATGTACACTTTGGAGTGTGGGAGGTATGAATGGTGTCATGTTTCCTGCGGTCCCTGGGTGGCGCTGTCACCTGGGACCAGGGTTGAACTACCATTCTAGAGCCGTGCCCTTTTTGTCCTCTCGCGGCAGTAGTACGGTGGGGCGGGGAACCCGCTGTGCCTGCTGGGAGAGGATATAAAAGGGGGCGGACATCTTGCGCACGAGGTCCATTCCCCAGGCACCTTCAGCCTGGGGGCTGCTGCGGTTCGTCTGTGCCCAGGCGCCCTTGGCCTGGGCGCGTGGAGTCGAGTTCCATCCCAGGCACCTTCAGCCTGGGGTGAGGTCCTATACCAGGAGGCCTGGGGCCCAGTACCTTCGACTGGGTCCCGCGAGGGCGAAGCATTCCTAAGGTGCCCCCGATATTGGGTGCCTGAATCCTGGGCGTAAGGGACCGGAGACTTGACCTCCCCGTAGAGCCAGCGCAGCATTTGCTGGTGCCGGTGGAGGCCTCTGGTGACTGTCCGGATGGATGTCTTCCTCTGACAGGGGTCATTTGTTCTAAAGAAGGTACTTCATTTTCTCATGGCCTGTGGCAGAGACCCATCTTTCTCAGGTCAGTGGCAGGCCTCATCCAAGGCCTGTGGCAGGGGCCTCAACGTTCACCCAGGTCAGTGGCAGTGACCAAATTCACGGTCGGTGGCAGCGACTGTGCACCAAGCCTGTTTGCACTAAAAGGAACAGGAGAAACTTTAATTCATCAGTTGTGCCTGGACCTACTCTTCCCTACACCTTGTCTGTTCTTTTCAAAGTCAACCAGTTTCAAGGCAATAAAACAGTGTTGGACTTTTCTTGGTGTGGAACTCGTGTTACTGGAAGCTAAGTGTCCCTGTCAGTGACAGTGGCAATCATCCCTCTGGCCTAAAACGCAGACCGGAGGGTAAATGGTTTAGCTCATATCTCTGCATCCTACATCAGAGAGCCGAGCTGGTAGTGTGCATCTTTCCCCCTTCTCCCAGATACCCCTAGACGAGTAAAACCAGCCGTGAAGAGAGGGGAGAAGCTGGGGAAGGACTGCTACACATACAATATTACAAAAGTTTTATTACAGATCTGGGGCCATATATGACTAAGGTGTTCAATGAAGTTGGACAAACAGTGGTGCTACTGCCGGAGACTGTAACAGCGCATATCACAGTCATTCCAAAAGAGGGGAAGGATCCAGCGAGCTGTAGTAGCTATAGACCAATATCCTTGTTAAATGTGCATTTAAAAATCTTGACAAAGATTTTAGCATCCTGTATACAAACTCATCTCTCATAAATAGTACATCTTGACCAGGTAGGATTTATTCCGACAAGAGAGGCAAGAGACAGCACTATAAAAGTATTAAACCTGATCCATAGGGTAAATCATAAGAAGATACCAAGTGTTTTTTTAAACACAGATGCAGAAAAAGCATTCGACAGATTAAACTGTAAATTTATGCTTGAGGTCTTAAAACAGATTGGTTTAGGGGAGCGGATGATCCAATGGATAGCAGGAGTATATACGGGTCCCCTGGCATTGGTAAAAGTAAATGGGATTTATTCCAGGCCCTTTACTATCACAAATGGAACCCGGCAGGGCTGGCCACTATCGCCCCTTTTATTTGCCTTAACATTAGAACCACTTTTAAATAAGATCCGACAGAACCCGGATATTGTGGGGATTGATGTGGGGGGAAAGGAATATAAAGTATCAGCTAATGCGGACGAAATGCTCTTCTCACTAGCAAGACCACGAATTTCGTTACTCAATTTAATGAAAGAAGTAGAATTATATGGGTCTATGTCAAACTTAAAAATTAACTATGGTAAGTCAGAGGCGATGGGGGTGGCACTTCCAGATCCCATCAAAAGTGGACTAAAATATAGCTTCAAGTTTAGATGGACAACTAAAGCATTGAATTATTTAGGAACACAAATGCCCCCAAACTTAGTAGATACTTTTGAGTTAAACTTTGTACCATTACTTAGTACAGTTAGAACATTATTGGAAGGCTGGAGTAAAGGCACACACTCATGGTTTGGGAGATGTAATATTTTAAAAATGAGTGTGGTGCCAAAATTCCTTTATCTCTTTCAAGCATTGCCGGTCAGAATCCCCATGTCTTACTTCAATCAAGTCCGTAGTGTGTTTACTAAATTTATATGGGCCAGCAAATGGCCAAGAATAAGTAGAACATTGTTGACTTCCCCTAAAAGGGCTGGAGGAATATCGGCACCAGATATGTATAAATACTATCAGGCGGCCCAACTCAGTAGGATAGTAGATTGGAGTAGACATGGGGATTATAAGCTATGGGTTACTATGGAGCAGCAAGTGTGTCCAGTTCCTCTAAATAGGGCCTTATGGTGCTATACAACTTTACCATTATTAGTTAAAAATCACCCTATGATAGGAGAAACTTTAAGAATAGGGAATAAAATAAACCAGAACTCTAAACTCTCCACCAAAAACTCCCCCGTTTCCAATTTTGGGAAACCCAGAGTTCCCACCAGGTATGGATTCACAAATACTTAGGAAACTGAGGGAAAAGGGAAGTTTTCAAGCCTCACACTTTTTAGGAGACAGGGGATGGGTATCAATTGGGGAGTTAACACGACGAGGAGGGCAATATGAGATTCCCATATGGCAAGCTAGACAGGTTAGACATTATTTAGAGACCCTGGGACCTGCAGGAAAATACAGGCGAACACAAACTAAGTTTGAGGAGTACTGCGAGGGAGAGGAGCCCCTATTTCACATAATCTCTAAAATATATATAATCCTGACTGCACCCACAGTGGACTCTAAAATGGGGTGCTTTGCCAAATGGGAGCGCAATCTAGGCCAAACTTTCTCTCCAGCACAATGCCAGAATATTATAGATCTGTCTTTAAAATCTTCAAGGTGTACGAAAATGCAGGAATCAAATTATAAAATTTTAACACGTTGGTATTATACGCCATCGGCCTTGAACACATTTTTTCCAGAAATATCTGACAGGTGCTGGAGAGGATGTGATGAAAAAGGGACAATGTTTCACATTTTCTGGGCATGCCCAGCAGTAGTTAGACAATTCTGGCAAACTGTACAGAGAATCACCCAAATATTCACAGAATACCAGATTGCAGAAGACCCAGCCTTCTTCCTGTTACACCACACACAAATTCCACTGAAAAAAATATACAAATTCAGTCCTGTGCCACCTAATAAATGCGGCAAAAAGTTGTATAGCAATGAAATGGAAAGACCCTAATCCCCCTACGATCTCAATGTGGTTAAACAAAGTCAGAAGGGTGGGAATAATGTAGAAACTTCTACCTAGAACGTTGGAGGGAAAGAACAAACACAAGAAATATGGGCACCATGGGAGCAATTTGTAAAAACAGAAGAAGGGAAGAAGTTATTAGGAGAGTAAAGATAAAAATTAGGCTGACAGGTAAAAACAGTAAGAAAGAGCTTTACGAGAGCATACACGCCCAGAATAGGGAAGAGGAAAGGATAGAAAAGAAGAGATAATTTTTTTTTTTGTCCGTTAGTTTGTTTGTTTTGTGGGTTTAGATGTTGATCTAATGCTCTCCTGCGTAAAGCAGGGGTGAAGGGAGGAAAGTGGGGTCGAGGGTAGGGGAGGGGGGAGGATAGGGGAAATAGGAAAGGGCAACAGGGATAAGGGAAGTAGGAGATGATGAGGGAGAGAAAGGGAAAAAAGAAGAGGAGTAATAGGAAGAAGAGGCCAGAAGAAGATAGTAGAATAATGAAAGTGAAAAAAAAAAAATGGTTTAAATAAGGTCTTCTTTATATGCTCTCTCTAAATGATAATGTTATATTTGTATACCCTGTTTCAAGAAAATAAAGAATTAAAAAAAAAACATTAAAAAGTAGTTAAAAGCAGGAAATCACCACAAGCACAGCCTGTTTGTGGATGACATTGTGCTATTCATCACCAACCCCGTTGTCAGGCTTCCCAACCTGAAGCGTGACAACAGGGTTGGTGATGATTTCAGCAGCATTTCTGGCCTGCACATTTACCACATTTACCAGTGCCAGATTTTGAATATTTCCTTACCACCAGCTCAAAAGGATCTTGTTACAAACAACCTTCTCTTACCACTAGGAGACCAAACGACTTTCCTATTTAGGGATCTAGCTTATGCCCTCCTACCATTCTCTATATGCTTGCTAACTATCTGCAATTTCCTAGCAGACTTAAAACCCTGCTGCAGGCTTGGAAGGATTACCTTTTCTCTTGGTTGGGCTGCATTGCGGCGATCAAGATGACTTACGTACATTTGTTCTGGGTCCTGCCTATTAGTGTCACAACCCCTGTTCTGCGAGAACTTCAACACAAACTGTTAAAATTTGTCTGGCACCACCACAAGCCTAGAGCACCTAAACAAACTCTTTACTAGAGTCAGCTTAGAGGTGGGTTTGGGGTTACGTATTTTCAGAAGTACTATCAATCGGAACAATTGTCGGTCTTTACTAAATACAATGCCAAAGCCAAAGCCTCTATATCAGTGGTTCTCAACCTTACTAGTGCCGTGACCCCTTGATAAAATTTCCCAAGTTGTGGGGACCCCTAACGGTAAAATTATTTTCGTAGCGTGGGTTGTCAGCCCCCAAGGCAAGGCAAGTAATTTGCGTCCCTGACCCACAGACATTTAGCACTCCCTGTATCCCTTCCACTCCACATTTTAGGATGTACCACTCTTTCTCTTTGTTCTCCTTTCTTTTCCTTTTATCTCTCTCTATCCTAATTTCTTGTTTTTTTCCCATCTCTCTCTCTCTAGCCGTCTTTCTTGTTCTTTCTCTTATTCTTCCTCTCCCTTTTTCTTTGTTACTCCCCCTCTTTTCCTCTCCCTTCCCTTCCCTTCTTACTCCTTGTTAAGGGAGAAGTAGCAGTGCTGGGAGTTTTGATCAGCCAGCTAAGGTGTTCTTGATCAAGGTCATCTGCTGATCTGAGCACTGTAGTGGGGACTTTTATTGGCAAATATAATCACAGGCAATGTTACTCACTGTGTCTCTGGCTGTAGCTGGCCAGCTAAGATTAGCTAAGATTAGCTAGGTTGCTAATGTGGCTTACATGCACATATATAGCTAGACCTGCTAATAATGTTAATACAGTGCATATGCTCATTTGTGAGAGATAAAAGCAGAGTTATTTACTGTGACTTTATATGTGGATGTCATATAACAGTTGTATATTGTGTTCACAGAAGAAAATAAAAATATACCTTTAAGAGTCATTTCTATATGCAGAAAAGTAAGCTTAATAACACAGCAGAATTGCAACCAGAAAGCATAGAGTTAAGCTTTTGTGACTCACCAGGAGTTTTAGCCAATCACAACCAATCTCACTGAGCAAATGTCTCTGACCAATCATAGCCAGCATTTCACTCATGTTCTGTCTAGGAAATCTCATATCACATGTCTAGAATTTCATTTTACATCAGAGTGTGGAGCTGAACAGTTCAGATCCATCCAGAGTCCAGTTTTATGGAAGCAAGTGGCCAAAATAGGTATTTAATACAGTTATATAAGTTCCTATTGTAAATAATGTGATTAGAACTGTATACTGAAACTAGTTATGTGTTCACTTGTAGTTCCACCAAACCAGGTTTGCAAACAATCAAACCAGACAAACAAACGTTCAAACAGACAGACAAACCAGGAATCAAACCAGGTTTCAAACCAGGTTTCAGAGCAAACATCAGAGCAAACAGCATATAGAGCAAGTCCCAGAGAGATCTTAAAGTGTCTAAAGTATTTTAAAGTGAAAGTACAGATACTGAAGAGAGAAATATATCTACCATTTTATGTAGAATTACAAGATTGAACAGTTGAACCGACATTTGTTATACTTTATTCATCACGTGTTTGTACATGGACTTCTGCTAAATTGTCAGTGTTATATAAGAAGAAAAGCTGAAGTGAATAAAGAAGTTATCTTAAAGGTTTGGTGTGCTCTTTAAACCTACTGCTTCCATAGAACGGCGCTAGAGGAATTATAGAGTAACAGATAGTCTTGTGTGGACTAAAAGATCAGAGAAATCAAATTCTTCTAATGCCACAGCGCATAAAGGCACTTCATAGTGCTGCGCCTGCCACACTGGCTTCGTGGTGTCTCGCAACAGTGACCCCTATGCTGAAATCAGAAGATAGGGTCTCCTCCAGACCCTCCCACTTCACATTACTCACCAATCAGCTGATCTCTAGTCTCCGCCCCCATCCATGCCCTGAACTGGACAGCTGCTAATAGGCTGAGTGGGCGGCTGCAGGCTCCAGGAACAGCCCTGCTGGGCGGCCGTGAAAAGGCTGGGAGAGTGGCGCGCGCTTCAGGAACAGCCCGGGATTCAGTGACCCCTGGCAAATCGCAATTCGACCCCCGAGGAGGTCCTGACCCCCAGGTTGAGAACCCCTGCTCTATATGGACATCCCTCGAGGCAGCTGACTGCAGTCCTATAATGCCCACAAATCTGCTGTGGCTTTTTCCATGTTACAAGTCCTCTCTATGGAACCCCATCACCCATCACTCTTTAAAGATACGGGATGAACTTAAATACTCAGGCGGGCTCCAGTCCCCTCACCTACCCCTCACCTAATCCTGCTTTCCTGCCGGGATGGGAAAATCCAAGCGCATTTTGACATTGGGTAGACCTAAAACTTACCAACATGAGTTCCTTCCTCACCTTGCGTGGCCCCAAAGTCTAAATTATTTTGCTATCTGCAAGTCAAGCATTTTGTTCAGTCCTTCATCCCTTTCCCAATTGTAGGACCACCCATGATGCCTTTGAAGGAAATTGCCAGAATGATCCACACTCCCTTGGCTTGATCCCCTTACTATATTCTCAGCTCCTAGCAGGTTCCGCATCCCTCCATCACACTCTTAGGTGGAAATGGGAATCATATCTCAGCATTTCCTTTCCTTTCCCATAGGGATGGTCCCGATGTTCGAATCGAACGTAAGTTCGACTGGAACATCAGGGGTTTGTGGCAATTTCAAGCGGCGCAGAGTGCCCCATAATGCAGTCGAGATCACAGTGCATTGACGGATGCTGATTGGCCAAAGCATGCACCTGACCTTATATATACAGTGCAGTCAGTGTAGAATATATTTATATATATATATATACATATATATATATATATATATACACACACACACAAGGCAGGCAATGTATTAATTAACAAAACGGCATGGGGTCCCCCCCAAAATCCATACCAGGCACTTTGGGTCTGGCATAGATTTTAAGGGGAACTCCACGCCAAAATTAAAAAAAAATTGGCGTGGGGTCCCCCCCAAAATCCATACCAGACCCTTATCTGAGCAAGCGGCCTGGCAGGCCAGGAAAGGGGGAGGATGAGCGAGCGCCCCCCCTCCTGAACCATACAAGGCCGCCTGCCCTCAACATGGGGAGGGTGCTTTGGGGTGCCCTCCAAAACACCTTGTCCCCATGTTGATGGGGACAAGTGCCTCTTCCTGGCAACCCTGGCCATTGGTTGTCGGGGGCTGCGGGCGGGGGGCTTATCGGAATATGGTAGCCCCCTTTAACAAGTGTTGGATGTGAATGAGTATCGGGTACATTGTACCCCTACCCATTCACCTAAAAAAGTGTCAAAAAGTCAAAACGACAACAGACAGTTTTTGACAACTCCTTTATTAAAAAAAAAAAGTGTCCCGCAATGTCCATCCATCTTTAATCACGCCGCCCGACGGACCTGAAAAATAGAAAAAAGCTCTGCCTCGATGAGAGGCCTCCCAGCGACTGCTGTACCTTGGCTGTAACAGCTATTATATAGGCAAGTGACCCTGCCAACTTCTGACATCATGTGACATCAGACGGAGGCAGGGTCATCCGGTGGCCCCGCTCTTGCCTATATAACAGCTGTCAAAACCAAAAGACAGCAGTCGCCGGGAGGCCTCCCATCGAGGTGGAGCTTTTTTTTATATATTATTTTTCTTTTTTAATAAAGGAATTGTCAAAAACTATCTATTGTGGTTTTACTTTTTGAAACTTTTTTGAGTGAATGGGTAGGGGCACAATGTACCCAATACCTATTCACATAGGGGGCGGGATCTGGGGACCCCCTTGTTAAAGGGGGCTTCCAGATTGCGATAAGCCCCACACCCGCAGACCCCGACAACCAATGACCAGGGTTATCGAGAAGAGGCCCTTGTCCCCATCAACATGGGGACAAGGTGCTTTGGGAGGGCAAGTGGCCTGTTAAGGGCAAGCGGCCTGGTATAGTTCAGGGGGCACTCTTTTAAATTTTGGCGTGGAGTTCCCCTTAAAATCTATGCCAGCCCCAAAGGGCCTGGTATGAATTTTGGGGGTGACCCCACGCTGTTTTTTTATAATTTTTTTTATCTATATTCCTACATTACAGCCACAAGCAAGTTTAAATGAAATTGTTTCCTTTGGAAATGTCATTTTGCTGCGGCACTGTTCTACACATTGCACAGATGCACCACTTTACAGGAAGACTAAGGGGACCCCCCAGGCATGATATTTAAAGGAATATTTCATTTTTATTGTTTCACTTTAAGCATTATTAAAAAAATGCTCCTGAAAAAACAGTTGTTTGAAAAAAAAAAATTTGCATTGATACCCCATACACTTTTTGTGGCAATAACTTGCATATAAGCCTTTAAAATTAGCACTTTTAATTTTTCATGTTCGTGTCCCATAGACACGATGGGACACGTTCGCTCGAACATTTTGCCTTTTCGCATGTTCTGGTGTGAACCAAACTGAGGGGGGGGGGGGGGGTTCGGCTCATCCCTACTTTTCCACAAGAATAGCAACAAATATGGGAAACCACCAAATCTTGCTTACACTCACACTTAACGAACTAACTATAAATTGCTGTACCATTGGTACCTGGTTCCAGGTTCGAGTTGCATGTTATACCATAACTATATATCGCTAAATATATATATTTACAAATTTGATATACTCACAGATTGTGGCTGACAAACACTCTCTTTGTGGAAGTGGTCAGATCTAAGATGCATTGGAGGCTCATGAACAATAAATTGACTGCTATACTCATCCACACCATGCGCACCTTTCATTAAACCTGGGATCCATAGATCTTGAAATTGATGCCTGCAGTCTTGATTACCACCTTCTAGACCTGTGAACAGTCATTCTACTTAACCAGAGTTGGAGAGATACCATTAAGCTTTCTTTGTTGCTCCTCCCCCCTCCCCCCCTGACACTTGACCCCCCTCACCTTCCCCTACTCCCCCCCACCTTCTTTTTTCTCTTTCAACTCACATCTTTTTCTCTCTCACCTCCTAATTGCATGCTGGTTGACACTGTGCAAGGGCCCTGAGCTCATACTTTGGTCATTCTTTCTTGTACTATACTGTCTACACCTGTTAATGTCTGACAATTGGCCTGCGTGTCCTGTTCAGGCTCCATGTATCTTGCATTGACTTGTTATGTGCTATCTTGTGAAATCAATAAAAATGATTGAACAGAACAAACTAGGTAATTTTCCCCAACAAAAAAAAAAAACGTTTTGGGTAAAATTGTAAAATGAAAAAAAAACAAACATAAAAAATCAAAAAAGTTCTTATTAAAATTGATAAAATTAGAAAAATTAAGAAAACAAATAAAATTATATTCCGGGTCCCCTCCCCCCATGGAAAATAAATGAAATGTCAATATACTCTCTAGATGTCATGGAATCCCTCATTAAAGAAAGCTGCTCCGTCATACGGTGTGGCTTGTAGGTGCTTGGGGCTCCACTCTAGATGCTCCAGGTGCTTAAATTTCCTTATTATAGTCTCTCTGTACATGGTCCTAGAGGTTATTTCAGCTGGACCGGAGGATTTGAACTGAAAAAAAAAAACACACAAAAAGAGGAACATAAGCATACATACTTTCGATAAACATAAAATCATGAGGACATATGCACTTACGCCACTCCTTCTTCTGCCTACGTATAAGAGCCTCCCAATCCTCTGTCAGGCTCCAACCAATTTCATCCCATATATTCTGCTTAGATATACGATCTGCATATTTGGGATGGGATTTGTCCCAAATTTCGATATGCATTTAGATGGCTGCAATTAGCTGAGACTGGTTCACATTCCTAGCCATGGTGTCTGTCTTTCTCTGCAGCCGTGTGGACTCCAAAGTGGATGGGTCAAGGTCAAAGGAAACTTCCTGCATACACAGCATTTTCTGGATTGTCATGGTTAACAGTCTTCCAGTAAACTTCAAAAGTGCGTCTGAATGTAAACACGTCTAAATGTGGCACCCCATTAGATGCATTAGCCTTTTTTATGCCCAAAAGTTCTCCTGAATGTGGTTTTGGTGTGTTCAGAATACTGCCTCTAAATGCTCCTACCTGTAAACTCCTCTAAAAGTCTATGGGGTTGATTTACTAAAACTGGAGAGTGCAAACTCTGGTGCAACTGCATAGAAACCGCTATCAGCTTCCACGTTTTTTGTCAAAGCTTAATTGAACAAGCTGAAGTTCGAATCTGATTGGCTATCATGCACCACTGCACCAGATTTTGACCAGTTTTAGTAAATCAACCCCAATGTGTACATGAACACATAGGATAACATAGGGTAGGGTTCAGGGCCATCAGGAAAAAATGCCAAAAGCCTGAAAAAACGCAGTTTACAAGTTGCAGTGTGCATGAGCCCTAAAGGCAACCAATGTTTCTCTGCACTAATTCCTGGCTGGGATTTGAATAAAAGACACTAGTGCTGCAAGGCAGAAGTACTAACCACTGAGCCAGAAGTACTAACCACTGAGCCACTGTACTGCCCAATTTCCTTACAGAAATGTTCTGTTTACAAATATAAAAATGTCAGAGGTGTAGGAAGGTTATATTTCACAATAGATGGGTATTTCATTGATAAAAGACAAGGCTGAGTTCATATCTTTGTGATGCGCCAGTGCATGTGCGTTGCTAGAAGCCAGGGATCTTCAAACTATGGCCCTCTCCAGCTGTTGCGGAACTACACATTCCATGAGGCATTGTAAAACTCTGTCATTAACAGACATGACTAGCATGGGTGTCCGCAGAACTTTTTTCAGGGGGCATCATTTTAAGGTCACCCATGATCTGACCCTTTTTGACAATGTCATTATCACATTATCACACTCAGAGACTGCAGACGTAGTACAGGAGATGGTCAGAGACTGCAGACATACTACAGGAGATGGTCAGAGACTGCAGACATAGTACAGGAGATGGTCAGAGACTGCAGACATACTACAGGAGATGGTCAGAGACTGCAGACATAGTACAGGAGATGGTCAGAGACTGTGGACATGGTACAGGAGACGGTCAGAGACTGCATACATGGCACAAGAGATGATCAGAGACTGCATACATGGGCCAAGAGACTGTCAGAAACTGGATACATGGCTTAAGAGACAGTAAGAGACTGCATATATGTGGGGGGTGACAGAGAGAAACAGAGGGGGGTGACAGAGAGGGGGTGACAGAAAGAGGGGGGGGTGACAGAGAGGGGTGATGGAGGGTGAGAGAGAGAGACCCCTAGCCCTATCTGCAGTCCCTCTAGTGCCCCTATGTCCCAGTGGTGTGTGTAATGCTCAGTACGGTACCTTGCATGCCAGTAGGAAGTCCATGATGGCCAGCAGCTGGCAAGACCCGTTTTCATTCTGGGTGAGGACAGGAGGTGCTCTGTTCTCTGGTTACTGGTTTGACTTTCTTGGCAGACTATACAGCTGACCTAGCCAGCTGTGCCCTGGTCTGGAGTAGGGGACAACCTGGACCTGAAATTATGGAGGATGGCCCTTTGACTGATCACTCCACGCAGACGGAGCACCACATGAGTTCCCGGGTGCCCAATGAAATGCGTACCTTGAATTCTGACATCCACTCATACTCCCCTCACACGCTTTTTTTCTATATGTTTCTTTTTTTTCCAAATTGGACCAGCACTCGCCAGTATGTAGAGGTGACAGGTGAACCCTGCATAGGAGATCCCATTTATGTTTTTACCTTATATTACTGTATTGATATTTCCACTTGTCAAATTCTGAGGTTGGTCCCCATGACCTGTCTTGAGGACACCATGGAGTTGATTTACTAAAATTAGAGAGTGCAAACCCTGGCGCAGCTCTGCATAGAACCAATTAGCTTCCAGTTTTTTTTTTTTGTCAAAGCTTAATTAGCCACTTGCCTACTGGTCACTTTCACCTTTTTCCTGCTTAGGCCAATTTTCAGATTTTAGTGCTGTTGCACTTTCAATGACAATCGTGCAGTCATGTAACACTGTACCCAAACAAAATTTGTATAATTGTTTTGAGACAGATAGAGCTTTCTTTTGGTGGTATTTAATCACCACTGTGTGTTTTAATTTTGCTAAACAATTAAAAAAGACCAAAATGTTTTTATTTCTTTTTTCTTAGTTTATGTTATAACATTTCCTAAATAAGTCATTTTTCTCCTCCATTAATGTGCACTGATGAGGCTGAACTAATGGGCATTGATAGGCTGCACTGATGAGGTGGCACTGATGAGGTGGCACTGATGGGTGGCACCGGTGGGCACTGATAGGTGGCACTGATAGGCAGCACTGATGGGCAATGACAGACAGCACTGATGGGCACTGATTGGCAGCACTGGTGGGCACTGTTGGGGCTGTACTGATCATCAGGACACTGATTATCATTGTAGTTGTCCCCTGTGTGGATTTGCCATATATCGTCTCTCTTCTTCTCATGTGCTATCAGCGTGAGGAAAGGGATGCAGATGACCGGCAAATCCTGTTTACATTGTGGTTAGCTGTGATTGGACACAGCTGGCAACATGGTAAAGAGCCGCTGTAACTAGGTCTTTACCCCAATCTGTGATCAGCTGTTTCTGTTGGACACAGCGATCACAGATCTGTGCTGATGCTCGCCGCAGGGAATCACAGGACGTCTATAGACTCCCGGCATTGGGAGCCCATGCTGTAGCTGTCTTTTGGCTATAGCACGGGCGGGGGGTGGTTAAACAAGCTGAAGTTAGAAGCTGATTGGCTACCATGCAGAGCTGCACCAGATTAGGCACTCTCCAGTGTTAGCAAATCAAACCCCATATGTAATGTTCTTTGTTCCTGTTATGTTTTTATATTACCATTTCTTAATCATTTGTGTGTTATAGCTAAGCCTATGTTGAGTTTTTCTTTTCCAATAGTTTTTTTATTAAAGCAGAGTTCCACCCAAAAGTGTAAGCTCTGCTTGTTTGCACCCTCCTCCCCTCTGCTGCCACATTTGGCACTTTTTTTGGGGGGGAATGCCTGTCAAAAACAGGTACTCACCCCCATTTCCAGATTAGGTCAGCGCACAACGATGCCGCGAGCTATGAATTTTCTGGCCTCTCTTCCTCCCCCCCCCCCCGCTGCCTTCTGGGAGACACACAGGTCCCATAAGACAGTGCAACCATTCAGAAAGTGCAGCGCGACTTGTGCATATGCAGTAGGAAACAGGCTGTGAACCTGCAAGGCTTCACTTCCTGTTTCCCTTAGTAAGGATGCCAGCACCTGCACCTAACGTCGATGGACGGCTTGCTAGGGGTGCTGACATTGTGGAATACTTGGACAGGTAAGTATCCTTATATTAAAAGTCAGCAGCTACAGTATTTTTTAATACAGGCTGGAACTCCGCTATAGACCCCTTTCACACTGAGGCAGTTTTCAGGTGCTTTAGGGTTTCGAAATAGCCTCCGAATAGCCTGCGCCTGTGGGATGTTACGAAAAGTCCTGTAAGCAGCAACTTTGGGGCAGGATGGGAGTGCTGTAAATAGCGCTCCCAAAACGCCCTGCCCATTGCAATGAATGGGCAATGCTTCCAAATAGCCTTAAAAGCACTTTGAAAATGCCACAAAACTGGACTTTTTACCTTGTTTCTAAATGAAAACCGCCCCGCTAGTGGCTGAAAAGCTAAAGTGCCGCAAAAATGAGCGATGCTTTAGCGCTAATGGCCGGGCGCTGCAGTGTGAAAGGGGTGTTAAGGTTATAAACCATTCAGATATAACACCATACAATACAGTATAGAAAAGTGCCAGTACATGACAAGATTATTGACATACAGCACTGGTTGTTAAGGGACCGGTATAATGCTATTTCAGGCTATGATTATAATTCTGAAGAACAGAAGATACATCCTCCGAAGAGGGACTTCATGACTGGGGGCACTCTCATCTAAGATGAGGGGTCATCTCAGCCATGAATTGATCATGGTAGCTGGTCATAATGGGAGAAAAAGAAACCCTGGACTGCCGCACTCTGTATAGACAGTTATTTATTCCAAAATTTCAGGTAAAAAATCCAAATTCAAAATAAATCCATAAATCCAAAACAACAAATGCAGATGGTGTGCATGCAGGGAAGGGTGGCTAACGCGTTTCACGTCACGAATTGACGCTTACTCATTGCTAGCTATGAGTAAGCGTCAATTCGTGACGTGAAACGCGTTAGCCACCCTTCCCTGCATGCACACCATCTGCATTTGTTGTTTTGGATTTATGGATTTATTTTGAATTTGGATTTTTTACCTGAAATTTTGGAATAAATAACTGTCTATACAGAGTGCGGCAGTCCAGGGTTTCTTTTTCTCCCATGCATCAGTGCAGAGCCAGCACCTGTGTGAGTGACCGGGCGGAAGCAGCTATTTGGTGAATTCTCAAGCTTTTGAGCGGTACGTTTTTCCTTTCCTCTGTTTCTAGCTGGTCATAATGTTTGAATACAAACAGGGCGTGGGACCAATGGTGGTCGACCAGCGGTCCTACATCACTCCTCAAACTACCAAAGGGTTTATTAAGTAAGAAAAAAGAGAAGGGGAATAAAAGGAAAGAGAAAGAAAGAAGAAGAAGGGGGAAAAAGACGACGAGACACTCCTGAGGCACTAAGAGGTCAACCTCAAATCTGATGAAGCTGAGCCCGTCAGGTATCCAGGAGTCCCAGGTTTTTTTTTCAAATCGGGGAAGCTTTTCCTTTGGAATGGCAGACAGTTGGGTTTTGAACGACGTGCTTACCCTCTAGGCTTTTGCGCCATATGCTTAAGCTGAATACACACTATACAACTTTTGTTGTTAGATTTCCTTTAGATTTACCTTCATCTATGTAGTCGGGCCTGCCTGATTGCATACAAATTGTAAGTGTTTAGGTTTGACCTCATATTATATGGTTTTGGTAAATCTAAAGCAAAAAATCCACAGAAATGTTATAGTGTGTATCCAGCTTAAGGCACATGCAATCTTTTTCTTTTCTGATGTATGCTGAAAATATCTAAAGAATTAAAAAAAAACAAATAATACTTTATGGGGATACATTCTCCCCTGTACTGCGACTAAGCACATAAATCCACCACATACCAATACAGTTCCAATCACACAATAAATAACATTCACTCAGCGGTATGATGCCTAACGTGTGGTGCGGAGCAAAGTTCCCAGTGAATCAGTCACCGGGAGGAATGGGATACACCTGCAGCGAATTGTTTGAGGTAAATGCTGGAGATGATATGGTGAGGTGTCCAGGAAACATGTGAGGAATTGTGTGTATTAGCACAGAATAGAGTGTGAGGTGATGTTTGTACATATAAATGCCAATGCAGGGGCTTATCGTGGAGTGTGGAGCTCCCTCAGCCAGTAACAAGGGTTAACCATGTGCTGCTTTATTCCTCCATCCATCCCCATCTCCCGGCCCCGCCCCCTCTCCTCCGCTCCATCATTATGGTCCTCTCTGCTCGTGCACCTGCTGCAGCCCCTTCTACTCGGCGCGCTCCCTGCTCCCCGGGTGCGCGCCCTTTATGACAGGTCGCCGCGCGGCCCCGCTTCCTTCCCGGAGCCCTTATAGTAAAGAACAGGAGGAGAGGGAACAATGGCAGCAGCGGCGGCGGCGGCGGGCGCTGTGTGAGGATGGAGAGCGGAGGACACGTCTAGTGCAGGAATAGCGGAGCGCTCCCGGTCGGCCCGGTCCCCCTCCTCCTCCTTGAGGGAGATGCAGAGAGCAGGGTGATGCACAAAGGGCTGTGCGCGCTAGGGAGGATGCAGCATCCTGCAGGAGGAGCAGAGACAGGGAGGAGCATCCACCTGCTGCAACCGGGGCTCCCGAGCCAGCGCTCTGCTCCTCACTAAGTGCTGCAGAGGGGTGGGGGGGGGGACAGTCACTCAGCCAGCAAGGGCCCCCAGCGAGGGAAGGAGGACACTAAGGGCTCCAGCAGCAGCAGCAGCAGCAGCACTAGGACATCCATCCATCCACCATACAAGAGAGCCAGGAGGGGGACACCCTGCACCCCAGCCATGTCACATTGCCTTCTAGGTAAGTGCCTGCTTTGGATCTCATTTTAGGGTGTGGGGGGTGAGGCATCCACCATCCAAGCCTGCCCAGGCCTCTCCTCCTCCATGCCCCCCCCCCCCCAGCTCCGCTCCAGGCATGGGGAACATGGCCAGGCCCACGTTGGCTCCCTCTGATCCTTTATAGATGAGATGTGTGGCTCTGGGAGGCTTCCATGGGTGAATGCATTGTACATGTCAATGGGTTGTCTTTGCCTTGCACTTGTTCGGCATTTGTAGAATCAGGGCATAGTAAGATGTCAATGTATTAGGCACCATGCACCTCCTATCCAGAGAACCAATCACCGGGGCCACCTATTTCCCCAAAAGCCTCCACCGCACACCGTGCATCATCTACGCCGAGGTGTTCACATATGCTCCAGCTTGACATTCACTTCATCCACATGACATTCCCCTTCCACTTTCCTAGGAGGTGGACTATTCGCACCCAATGTCACAAACAAAGCTACAGTGGTCTCTTCTATGGAGTAGATTCCTAATAAGAGAAGCTCCATGTAGTTGTGCCCGGGTACCGGCCGGGGCTGTCATCTCTCTCATTCAAGGTCCTCTTAGGATGGGGGATGAAGAGTTAGTTGTGTATCATTTACCTCCGATGGTCCACAGCACAAACTCCTAACTGTCAGTCATCATCTATGTCTATATGAAACGTTTGCATCTACATGGGTCAGAAATAAACAATTATGTAATTATCTAACATTTCCCTTTCACCCCCCCCCCCCCCCAATGAGTGCGCAAAGCAAATACCATTTTAACGAGCCAATCAACCCGGCGTATATATAATGATGACATAGAAATTATCTTTATTTAAAAGTCCGTTTTCTGACATAATTACTATTTTGTCTAATTACTGTTGTGTCTGAAATACTTTGGAGTATGTGGATTCCTGGAGGCTTGGGAATAAATTCTCCATAATGTCGCTAATTATGTCAGCGTCTATTAAATTATTCTTACTAATGTAATATTAAGCGATTTTATCATTTATGTATAAAGAGGCAGACATTTGCAGTGCTGCTGTGGTTATTGGAAAGATGATATAATGATAAATGAACAATATATTTGGTGGAAAGTGATCAAATCTGGTAATGCTTGCTTTGAGGGCCCATTGGGAGGTTAGAGGGCAGCAGAAATGCCCTGAAGGTCCACAGCTGGCCCATGAGACTCTACATTACAATGGTTAATGTAAGTAAATACGTGTATGAAACAGTTTGTATTTGATGAGTTGTATTTATTGTAAGAAGGTATATAGTAGAGGCCTTGTGTGCACATGGAATCCTGTGTGATGGGGTAGTTGGGCTATACAGAAGAGATCCTCCGATTGCCGTTGTGTGTATAGTATGATGCTGTTAGCGCTTGTGACATCTTAGCAGTAATGTGTGGTATACAAGTGGATTTTGTCTTTGCCACAGGCCATTGCTGTTCCCTTGACTTCCTTCCACGTTCTGCCTTGCAATGTATCCCCTTGTACTCTCTGCGTACACTTTGTAGAAAATCGTTTCTCTGGACTTGGCACAACCATGCAGTGATTTACCGTGCACACATATAATGCCAACATAGAAACACGGCTAGCTATCATTTACATATTAACAAGGTTGCTGGCAAATAGTCCGCTGTGTGAATGACTTTTGGAATGGATACCGGAGAGGAAATTTGGTTGCTAATACAATTAACCATCTGTGTCGGGAGTAACAGAAATCTCCAGTGGGAACATTCAGTTACAAGCTCGGATTCCTAATGTCTATACGTAAATAGGTTGAGTCCCTTATTGCTGTATAATTTAGGCTTGGAAAGTTGTATTGTCCATCATGAAAGATCACCATGACATAGAAATTACATCCGTCTCCTTAGTCTGAAGAAAGCTAGAGCCATACTTAAAGACGTAATGGGTCATTCTGCCCAAAAGCAGCGGTTCAGTTCGAGGTGGTATTGGCCACCTTGTCTGGCTTCTTCAATCTCTTGGGTCCTCCAGTGGTGACATCTGCCTACCACAATTTCTGCCCATTTTGGAGTATTACTCTTGATGCAATGGTCTTTCCACACTTCCCTTTGTTTTCATTATATAAAATTCAATAGGGAAGTGGGGGAGGGGAACACCTTGTCATTGCCATAGTAGGTGTTCGGATGTGACATCTCAGTGTCAGGATCCTAAGGCCTCATGCACACTGGAAATTTTAGTAGCTGCTCCTAGGGGCGTTTGGCTTTTTTTCCCCTGCCTCTAAACTCCCCTGCATGTTAGTCTATGTATCCATGCACACATAGACCTTTGGCAGCATTTAGTGGCAGGGGCTTTTAGAGGCAGATAAAAAAAAACCACTGCCAGTGCAATACAGAAGTGGCAACATTTTGGCATTAAAAATGCTTGGTGCTTGTAAACGTGTTTTAACGTGTTTAAACTCATGGTAACGCATCACATGCATTTTGTGCCACATCCGATTCCCATAACATGTGAACCAGACCGGCTTCAATAGAGCCGGTTCACATACACTATATTACCAAAAGTATTGGTACACCTACCTTTACACACACACATGAACTTTAATGGCATCCCAGCCTTAGTCCATAGGGTTCAATATTGAGTTGGCCCACCCTTTGCAGCTATAACAGCTTAAACTCTTCTGGGAAGGCTGTCCACAAGCTTAGGAGTGTTTCTATGGGAATGTTTGATCATTCTTCCAGAAGCGCATTTGTGAGGTCAGGCACTGATGTGGATGAAAAGGCCTGGCTCGCAGTCTCCGCTCTAATTCATCTCAAATGTGTTCTATCGGATTGAGGTCAGGACTCTGTGCAGGCCAGCCAAGTTCCTCCACCCCAAACCCGCTCATCCATGTCTTTATGAACATTGCTTTCTGCACTGGTGCACAGTCATGTTGGAGCAGGAAAGGACCATCCCCAAACTGTTCCCACAAAGTTGGAATCATGAAATTGTCCAAAATGTCTTGGTATGCTGATGCCTTAAGAGTTCCCTTCACTGGAACTAAGGGACCAAGTCCAACCCCTGAAAAAACAACTCCACACCATAATCCCCCCTCCACCAAATGATTTGGACCAGTGCACAAAGCAAGGTCCATAAAGACATGGATGATTGAGTTTGGGTAGGAGGAACTTGACTGGCCTGCACAGAGTCCTGACCTCAACCCTATAGAACACTCCAAAATCAGTGCCTGACCTCACAAATGCGCTTCTGGAAGAATGATCAAATATTCCCATAGACACACTCCTAAGCTTGTGGACGGCCTTCCCAGAAGAGTTGAAGCTGTTATAGCTGCAAAGGGTGGGCCAACTCAATATTCAACCCTACGGACTAAGACTGGGATGCTATTAAAGTTCATGTGTAAAGGCAGGTGTCCTACTACTCTTGGTAATATAGTGTATATGCTGTCTGGTTTGATGTTTGGTGTAAATTATAAAAGGGTCCTGTGCATTTTTCTTTCCGGTTCAGTTACGATTTCAGTGTGAAATTTGCACCTGAACCGGTAAATGGAAACCGCACCGGACTCTGCAGAGAAACTGGTTCCTCATATACAGTATGTGAACAGAGCCTTAGCCTAGCATTAACGCACATTTAATTCATTTCATTGGCTTACTATTTTGGCCAATGAAATGAACTAATGCCCAAGCGCTTGACGGCTGTAAACACTCCTTAAGACTACACACTTTTAGACCCCTTTCGCACTGGGTCGCTTTGCAGGCGCTATAACGCAAAAAATAGCGCCTGCAAAGCGACCTGAAACAGCCGCTGCTTTCCCACTGGAGCGGTGCGCTAGCATGATGGTAAAAAAAAAGTCCTGCTAGCAGCATCTTTGGAGCGGTGAAGGAGCGGTGTGTATACCGCTGCTCCACCGCTCCTGCCCATTGAAATCAATGGGGCACCGCGGCTATACCACCGGCAAATCGCCTCTGCATAGATGCTTTGCAGTGGTTTTTAACCCTTTCTCAGCCGCTAGCGGGGGGTAAAAGTCCCCTGCTAGCGGCCGAATAGCGGCGCAAAATTGATGGTAAAGTGCCGTTAAAAATAGCGGTGCTTTACCGCCGATGCCGCCTCGCCCCAGTGTGAAAGGGGTCTAACAAGCGTCAGGCATTTTTTTCTGCCAAAACGCTGCTGCCAAAAGAAAAGGCTTGCAGGAGAGTTTACAAAATGTCCAGTGTGCATGAGGCCTAGAGTGGCCTCATGCCCACGGGCGTTTTTTCAGCCGCGTTTTTGAGCGTTTTTTACAGCTTAAAAACGCCTGTCCATGTTAGTCTATAGCTTCATGCCCACCTAGGCGTTTTTGAGCTGTAAAGAGCATAGGCGTTTGTAAGCTGTAAAAAAAAACCAGGGCCAGTGCGTTCCTCAGCGTCAGAACTAGGCAGGAAAAAACGCGAGCGTCAAAAAACGCGCACTAACGCGCACTAACGCGCACTAACGCGCAAAAAACGCGCACTAACGCGCGGTCGCGTTTTTAGCTCCGACGTTTTTTTTTTTTTTTTTTTTTTTTTTTTTTTTCAAAAAAAAAAAAAAAAAAAAAAAAAAAATATTTACAATAACATGGACAGGCGTTTTTAAGCTGTAAAAAACGCTCAAAAACGCAGCTGTAAAAACGCCAGTGGGCATGAGGCCTAAAACTCATTTATTCTTTTGTTTGTTTGTTTACTAAGCTCTTGATTGAAGTAGACCATAAAAAAATAAAAACCACACACACGTGCATGTGAGACTGAATTTCTGAGGGCGTAGTTTTTAGCTGAGCTGTGTTCTTTTTCAAATGATCAATCACATTTATACAGTATATATTTATTGACCATGGGATGCATCTACTTATGTGCATTTCATGTAAAATACTCTCCATTAGGGTTTACTAATCAATCCATTGAACAATGTTGTCATAATTTTGAGCCATGACCATGGGGTGCAAAGCAATGTCCTTTTTAATGTGCCATTAAAAGAAGTGTATCCGGTGTGCACAAAGCTGTAAAAAATAACATTGTCACCTTAAGGCCTCTTGCACACATAAGTAAAAAACATAATGTTTTTTTACTGATCCATTGTAGTTTATGGAACCATACACACAGATGAGTATAGAGCCGTAAAATAAAAATAGAAAATGTGATGCTGGAGTGCAAAAATGTACCCGCATACACGTGTTTATGTGCCCATGTGCATGTTTATATATTGCAATACTGCCAACGAAGGATAATTTTTCACTTATGTACACCTACGCACCTTTACGCTCTTTTACGCAACGTCTTTATGAAACATTTTAATTTAGGATCTTTTTGTCATTAATAATTTTAACTCAAGGGTGCTCAACATGTGGCCCTCTGAGCCCTCTGATGTGGGTCGTGACCTCAAACCAGAGAAGCGCATAAAAGTCACCAGATTAGGAGCGCTTAACCATAATGAATGATAAATAATAACCATAAGCCCAAATTGTCAACAAAAAGTAAAGAGTCACAGTTTATTCTAAGCAATAAATAAAAGCAGCTCACATGAAAACCAAGTGTTCCAGGTCAGCAAGGTTCACAGGCAGATGGACTAGATCATATGAGTATCATGGAGAAACTTCCAATGTGGTCCTTTCACTTGGGAATTGTTCAGTGCGCCCTGTTTTTTGTATCGTTTACAGGGAAGTGTATGCCCATGCTCTGGGATGGTGGCCCAGATCATGATCAATGGTCTGCTGACCCACCATCCCAGAGTATCAGAGTACATGGAGCTGGTACTGGCAGCGGAGAGATCAGGTGACGGTGGAGGGAGCAGGAGCCGCATAAGCTTATACTTCCTCTGTAGCTTCAGCTCCTGTCCCAGGCGGAGTGATACCAAATGCACTTAGCCTGAGACCCTTCTAGTAGCCTGGAGAACGATGCCAGCAGTAGCTGGAGGAGGAAGAGGTCAGTGTATTAAACATCTCATATACCACTTTTGCAATGGACGAATTAGTACTTATAAAAAATGATATTAGGCTGCTTTCACATTGATGTGTAGGTGCAGCGCAGTGCACCTTTAACTTAGCTGCCCTGAGCTCTAGACTTCTATTATAGCCTGCGGGTTTGCTGTGCTTTTAGAAAGTGCACCACACTCGCAAGATGTAATAGATGTCTATAGCAAAGCGCAGCTAACCTGCAGGAAAGCCACAGGATCACTGCACTGCACCTGCAATGCTGGTAAACCGCGGTGTATCAGTGTGAAAGCAGCCTTGTAGGGGGATCAGGACAGTAAGAGCTTGTTTACATTTGCTGGGGCGGTAAAAACCCATAGTTCCATGTGGCCTTCGGCAGGTTGCCAAATCACTTCAGTGGCCTTTGCTTTTCAAAAGGTTGAGCACCCATGTTCTGATAAAACACAATAACCACATTGATTTTGTCAAAACTGCAAAGGAATCATTTCATGTGAGTGTGATAATGACCACCATCTCACACCATCTTCACTGCACAATTAGATGAATATAGGTGGCTGCTGTTGATACTATTTATGTTATTGCCTGTATACTTTTGTATGCCATACATATTGTATGCGTGTTTTTTAATATGTTATAGGCAACAAGAATTCTGTGCAACTATAGATGCCAACCCATAAGTAACACTATGCTTTATTTATAGGCTACTCTCACCTCACACAATGTTTGCAGACATAGTGAGGTGTCAGAGCCCATTCACACAGGGGCGTCTTTGGATCCGACTCCAAATCGCCCCAGGTCGCCCCTAGTCGCCTCAGGTCGCGCTGGCTGAAGAAATCAATGTAAGTTAATGGAGCCGTCCTTATGTACACTACTGCAGTCGCTCCGACTTCAAAAAAGGTCCCTGTACTACTTCAATCCGACTCCTAGGCGACCTGTAACCAGTCATTTCAATGGGAGTCGCCTCTCACTGTCTTAATAGGAGCAACTTTCCAGGAAGATAACATACATTTCTCCTGCAAACCTCTCCCTCCCCCCTCCCTCCCACAGAGCTGATTCTTGTTTGATTGGCCACTGGAATGTCTCCTGTCCTGCAGGCAACTTGGAGTTGCTTTGTAAATAGCTCCAGGTCGTGCTGAGTTGCCTCATAAAATCGTGTCTGAGTTGCCTCATAAAATCGTGCTGGAAGTCGTGTTGCCCCAGTGTGAATGGGCTCTCAGAGATTTGCCACACCAGCAAACGTGTGTTGCAATTTGGTTTGGGGGCAGAGTTGATTGGTGTTCCACCTGCAGAAACAACCTTAGACCAGTATTGCAGATAGGCAGACAGAGAGAGAGCACGAAAGGTAATATTTTCCATGTTAAAAAAACAAGTGAAACAGTACACAATCAAACACTATAGTCTCATTTCACAAAGCTTTAAGTGGAACTAAAGTGAAACAATACAAATTGCGAGCAGGCATGCTTTTTGCAGAAGAGACATACTACAGTTCTTGTTCAGTAAAACAAACTTACCTGCTTGTTCTAAATCTTCTATAGAATTACACTGAGCTGCCCATGCACAAAGTACTTTGTCATCATGCCTTGTTACTGGAATAACTGAACTCCTATGTGTTATGTCATTCTCCGCTTGCCAATCAAGACGGATGAAAACCTGGACCTGAAAAGGTTGGAGAGAAGATGTCGGTGCCGGCGAGGGAGCTCTCAAACATCACATCACTGGAGTGGAGGTATTTTTGGAGGTAATTTGCAGTTTAGTTCAGCATTAACACCAGACTAAAGCTGGCCATAGATGGATTGAAATTCAGCTGGTTCAGCAGGGAGTGGCTGAATTTTGATCTTTATGTAGCTGTACCTGTTCATCAGAAGTCCATCGTTCGATTGACTTCTGTCAAATGGGAATGTTGGAAAACTTTTGTTGATCAGTGGCTGCAGCTGCTGATCAGTGTATTCTGACAGTGGAGAGTCCCGCAGTCAGCATACAATCTCCTGGCAGGGGGGATACCTCCATCCACCTTGCGTATGTGGATGGAGGAATCTAGCGTATTTATCGGCGTATAACGCGCACAGGTGTATAACACACACCCTAACTTTAAGAGGGAAGTTTCAGGAAAAAAACTTTCCACAGCCCCCTGTGTATAACACGCAGGCACAGTTCACCCCTAATTTTCAGGGTAAAAAAGTGAGTGTTATACGCCAATAAATACAGTATTTTTTTTTTCTTTAAGCACGCTGGGAAGGAAGGAAAACATGAATCATCTATGGCTAAACTCAAGCGTATCTACATCCTCAATTTTATGTTGCCTCCTCTCCACCCTTCCTTCCCTCCGCTGTGCAAATAGGGCTTTTTTTAAATTCACCTTTTTTGTTTAAATAAACAAGCTCTGGCCCACCCCTCATGCATGTCACTTGCCTATGTGAATGACATGAACTTTGCCTGCTGTGCCTCCTGGGATAAGTATCTCACATATTCCAGGAAGTATAGTCCTTCATTGAGAAAGGAGGAGGGGAGTGGGCCTAGTGGCTTATTATCAGGAGAGCCACCCGCTGAACCTGGAAGAGCCGGTAGCTTCCTGATGGCATCACACAAGAAGATGGCGGCGTGGCACAGAGAGGGGGCAGGAGAGAAGAGGATCTCAGCAGGACAACACTGGATCTGCTGCACCATACTGAGAATGCACCCTGAGCTGTGCATGCACCAAGACCCTCTTGGTCTTTCTTGAGTAGTAAGCAGTGGTAGATTGATGTCCCGCCTGATAGTACTCTGCTGAGCCACTGACATGGGACGAGTAGAACTTCTCCTCTTGTTTCTCACTCAGGTAGCCACTGGCACCAATGATCATGTTAACAGTGTGTAAGGGGGAAATTTAGCCTATTAACCACCATTTAAAGGAGTATTCTTCTCACTGACCTCCAAAGTATTGGGGAACCACACTGATCACCAGTGAACCATGACATGATTATTATGGACCATCAATATGGTGTGGCTATTGTACTGAGAACTGTAGATATAACCTTTATTAACAGGAGTTCCCAGAGACCTGAAAATTATTTCAAGGGTTCCTACATGGTAAAAAGATTGAAAAGGCTGGTCTAAGCTAAACACATTGTTTAAGTATGCTGTTGCACTGGGCTGTTTTGGTAAATCTAAAGGAAATTCTCAAGTCAGGTTGTAACCTTTCTGTGCATTTTTAGAATATGTAAAGTTAAAATCTGGTGACAGAAGTCAATGCAGTGAATAGCAAAGTTATTGAGGTGTCTGGATCACAGGACTGAGTGAACAGAATTATGGATCTTGGGGAAGAACAGACAATTTACATATTAGTGTTTTAACTGTGTGTTTAGCTGTCTGTCTGAAACTTGCTTTAGTACCCTAGAAGGCTGATGTTCACAATAATACTTGTATATAAAGGAGTAGAAAGCTGTTTCCGAAACTGTATTATTTTGATATTTTCCAAACAATTACCACTGTCTGATGTCTATAGGCACATTAGATCATTGAGATGGGTATATAAAGAAAAATAACATTGAGAAAGTGGTGGTAACCCTTTCAGTGTCTGTTGTTTGGACCTTGAATGTTTTGGTCAACAACATCCTAACGTTAAGGGCCAGTTCACACCAGACGCAGTTCCGTTCAGTTCCGTGTGCTTTCTTTCTGCACAAAATGCACGCACAGTGTTTTTCATGTATTCCAATGGCTCTAGTTGGCTCTAGTTCACACCATGCAGTCAGTTTCCGGTCAGTTTCTGCACCGGAAACTGACCGGAAACAGACTGCATGGTGTGAACTAGAGCCAACAGGAGCCATTGGAATACATGGAAAACACTGTGCATGCATTTTTAGTGCAGAAAAAATGCGCACAAAACTGTACGGAACTGCATCTGGTGTGAACTGGCCCTAAACGATTTTAAAGCAGATTTTGCTTTTTATTTTTGTTTAAGACCATTATAGAAGGCATGACAGCCTCCAAAGCACAGTTTGACATTGTTAATGGAGTCTGGCAGCTTAAGTATTCCCCAAAGTCGTGTTTTAGTTAACTGTAGTCAGTGTCCTTGAAACAATAGTAAAGGCATGCAGAGTGGAGCTGAGATACACCGCTACTGTGTGTGCTCTTATTAGTAAGATGTGTATGCAGGGCTGCTGTTAGAAATCATGGGGCCCCATACAGCCTACCTGACAGGCCGCCCTGAAAAATTTTAATGATATTTTTGCTAAAATGCCATGGTCACGATGCTACGCTTTGCAGCCATGGCAGAAATTATATACCCTCATTAATGCTGCCTCCTGACACTTGGTTTTTTCTTTTTTTTACTTTTTTGCTTACACTGCGAGACTGGGCTGCAACTGTGAGCCAAGTATTTGTCTCGTAGTTGCCAAGCAGCCCCATTGAACTCAATGGGTAGTTTGATAGGTGGTGCTACCTGTCAAACTCTGCAGCCATGGTGCAGCTGTGAACTAAAGCATCACAGCCAAGGCATGTATACAGCCCTACTAACTGTATTGTTAGGATTTGGCTTAGCCGCTTATGTGAAAGTGCCCTTAGTTTGTCGTTTCCTGAATGTGTGACAGTGCATAGGAAATGCACATTGTGCAGTGCATTTCAGAAATGAACTGCAAACATGCATAATGCTTGTGGTGCCATTAATTGTTAATGGCAACCCAAATGCAGTGAGCAGACCTGCATTTTGTCATGTGGCAAATCTGCAAAGGTACACAACTAAAAGGGTTCTAGAGCTTCTATGGTGCATTTTTCGCACGTATACCAGCCCATTCAAGTTTTCAAGTTAATGGGCTGCCTTATGTGCGAGAAACAAGCAAAATAAAAATAAAAAATGCAAGCAGTAATTTATGTTCCCGCTACGTGAAGTGGGAGTGGGGCCTTAGGGGTGGTATATAGAAATGGTTGGCAGAGATGTCTGTCAGCTGGAGGAATTGGTGTATTCAGGGGCCCTTGACTCCAGCACTGCAGTGGCAGCTAGTGTCTACTTGGAGTTCTAGGCTGGCATTCACCCCCTCTCTGAATCCTGAACTTTCTGCTGCTTCACCCCCCCCCTCACTCACCCCCTCCAGCAGAAGCATTATTTAATTTGAGCCCTGCAGCCAGCACTGGAGTTTACAGTACACAGAGCACAGTGTGGAGGGAACAGAGCCTCAGAGGTAGAGCAGGCAGAGAACTTCTTCATTCCTTGATCTTTCATCCTGGCAAGAGATAACACTGCTGACCAGGGGGGGGGGGGGGGGTGGAGCGGGAGTTTCAGGACCTGGCAGACTCGGAGGCAAAGGCAGAGACTTTAGAGCTGTTCCTGCTGCAAAATCAGGACAGTTTACAAGTTTGTAGAACTGATCCCCCTGAGCAGGAGGGAGAAAGTTTCCAGCGCTGCAGGGGGATCCACAAGAGTCACAAGGCAGTACAGCCATCCCTCCTGCTGAGCAGGTGCCTGGGCCCCCCTTTTGAACTGATGGGGCCTGGGCTTGGTACAGACGTGTTGGCTGTACTGCCTTATCAGCAGTACATGAGCCCTCACTCAGTCTAGCCATGTGCCTGTCTGTAGTGGCTCTCCCTGCTGTCAGAGGGTTTGCTGTCAGTCAAATCCTGTGACGAGGGAGCTAGGGGGCAGGGCAGAGCCATGCTGTCTGTGTCTATATACACAGGCAGAGCGGCTCAGGATTGAGTATGCACGTGAACCACCATAGAAAGTGTCTTCCTATGGTGGCACACCGAGAAGAGGAGGAGCTAGGAGCACCCATGGGGAACCAGAGAAGAGGTGGATTGGGGCCACAGAGCAGGTAAGTATAATAAGTTTGGTAAAAAACAAACAATCACTTTAAATTACAGCTCAGGAAAACCTTTTTCTTTAGTTTTGAGTAAAATCCCTTCAGGCATTTATTGCAGTGTCCCTACATGGGAAACCTTCCTTCACTCCTTGTCCCTGGGACAGGACACAAGGTGCATTCTCTCCCTAAACACCAATATAAATGTCTTTTTAGTAAAAGTGCACTTACCATTTACAAAGGTGTACCTGTCGGATAGGGGAAAGGAGGTAGTGGTTTGGCTGCAGGATTCAGGACATGGCTGGAATTTCAGCTCATTATACTGTATGTGGTAACTGTTTGGGTAATACAATAGCTGGCAATGCAGATTCCTCCATCCATGCTGTTTAGTGTGGATTGAGAAATATATTGATTTTCTAAATGTGCATGGCTAACTTTAGCTTCAAAGTTGTTGAGATCAGGCTTAGTCAAACCAAAGTCAAGTGAAAACACAGAAGAGGATTTCTAGTTAAAAAAAAAGAGGTAATATCAGACACCTCCTCGCCTTCGATGGTGTTTTTTTAAATATAAAATGTCTGGCAGATGTTACTTTTTGTTGACAGCACAAGAGCACTTGCTTGTATGTTAAAACTTTGAATATAGGTGAAAAAGGTATTTATGCTTGTTTTACTGCGGCACCCTATATTCGCTTATTTACCTATAGTATAACAATGGCAACTGTAACTTGTATATTATGTGATAATGTGCGTTTAAATAACATAATCGAAAACCCTTTATATGATTTTTGATGAAGAAATTAAAGCACTTAAAGAATGCTTATGTATGTTTTCCTAGCGATTGGAAGAGTGACATTTTCTTAGCCTTGCATTTTCCATCTTAGAAGAGTTAAATGTTTTCATCTTTGGGTCAAAGGGTAAGTTCAGCCAAATGTAATTTTTCAGATTTTTTTGCGAATGCAAGCTTCTTTTTTTTCAAGCCTTCTTGAGCTTCTATTTCACAGGCTGTGGACATTGCAGGAGATTCCATTGTCATTGCTGGACCTTTGTTCCTTTGCTTCTGTAACCAATGCATCAGAGGCAAAAATATCATCCTGTGTCCCTGAGAAATATAAGAAGCAAGTGTGTGATTCCCACCAAGTACAGTTCTCTTTAATAAAACTTAAAAGAGTTTTGCCTTGTACACACGATCGGATTTTTCGTCGGGATGAACTCCGACGGATTTTTCTGACGGAATTCCGTTCAAGCTGTCTTGTATACACACTGACACACCAAATTCCGACCGTCAAGACTGCGGTGACGTACAACACTGCTACGAGCCGAGAAAAATGAAGTTCAATGTTTCCGAGCATGTGTCAACTTGATTCTGAGCATGCGTGGGTTTTTCTCCGTCGGAGTTCCATACAGACGAACAGAATTTCCGATAGAAAATTTTTTCGTCTGAAAAAAAAGAGAACATGTTCTCTTTCTAACTCCGTCTGAATTTCTGACAGAAAAAGTCCGATGGGGCATACACACAGTCGGAATATTCCGATGAAAAAATTCCATCTGACTTTTTCCATTGGAAACTCCAATCGTGTGTACAAGGCATTTTAGATGCAGAAAAATATCTCAAATGTGGGATCCATCCCAACTGTCCCCTTTTCACATTCCAGTCAATTTACCCTCAAGACAAAATTTCAGTTTATTGATACAATATATCTATAGTCAAAACTTTTTATTTTTGAATATGAAGGGTTGAAGCTTTTTTTGTTTTGGCTAGGGAGATTGTCTCACTGCCTGTGATTAGCGCTGCAGAGTGTCAGCTTCCTGGCGGGCGCGGGCACGTGGACTTGCGAACACACCTGAGCTCATCCTTAGATAGTAAGTGAAGAAAATCTGACAGGGGTTTTGACCCTTCACTATATCCAAAGCTATAAAACAAAAAGTTTAAGCTATACATAGACTTTATCCACTTTTTTGCTAATGTTATCTTTTTTGAAACCCTCGCAAACAACCAAATGTTTTCTGAAAGTAGAGGTCTTGTAGAATTGTCACACGATATTTGAGCAACTATTCAAATCATCTTTTTCAGAAAAATGCACTAAAATTAATTTTAGTGCAAACAAACAACATAAAATGTTAATTTTGTGGAAAAATATAAAAAATGGGGCTATGTAAAATAAATAGACATCAAACGTATGAAGCCTTAAAATTGTGCGTGAGAAACAACTGGCGAGAAACTACTGTACCCTAAATCATCCATAAGCAACACTTTAAGGCCTTTACAGGTCTTTGGTTTAGAGATGACAGCAAATGATGGCCCTATAATTATTAATTCCACTATGACATTTGCGACAGTGCCTAATATGTGTTGCGCAGTTGCTATTTGCATACACGCAGTGTGTGCTTCGTGACAGGGTTGCTTTTTTTGTTACATACATTTTTTTATAAACAATTTATTTTATTTACAGGGTTAGCTCCCCTTTACCAAAAAACTGGATATGCAGATAAGAGGCGTCTGTAGATTAAAGAACAAACTGTGCAGCTCTGACTAAAGTTGAATAATGCCCTTGCTATAGGTGTAGGCCATTTACATACCTCATGAAGCCTGACTGGAATTCTCCCCGGGCGTTGCTAGGACGTTGCTAAGTAAAGCTTAGTCGTTACTGCTGTCCATCACAGGAGGGAGCTCTCAAACGTTGAGCTCAGAGCTCCTGCATTAGGGAGAGAAAACGCATGCGAGGGGTTTTGAATCAGAGAAAAAGGTCACACCTGTGATTGTGGATGTGAGCAGTAGCGACTACACCTCACTTGGCAAACTCCTAGCAATGGTCTGTGAGTATTTCAGTTAGGCTTCATGAGTTTGTAAATGGCCTACACCTATGGCAAGGTTATTTTTTAACTTCAGTCAGAGCTGCACAGTTTGTTTTTATCTACAAACATCCCTTGTTTGCATAGGCAGTTATTTTTTTAACTTTATTGCTAGCATTGACAAGTGAAAGGTTCTCTTTATGGAGACATCAGGGGTCTATTGGAATCCCTAATGTTTCCCTGCCCTCTGTTACAGCCAAACTTACGGCCGCCTGGATGACTTTTACATAAACGCCAAAACAGTAACGGCCATGAGCTTGTTTTAACAGGACAATTATAAGCATACCTTAGTAGAAAGGTGGTTTGCAAAGGAAATGTAACCGTAATTTTCTGGGTAAAACAGTTGATTTTTAACTGCAATTTGAGGGGTTAGTTCATCTTTATAAAAAAACTGCCTATGACTGGAATACTCCCAGGATATTGCTAAGTGAGGCCTAGTCCTTACTGCTCGAGGTCCACCATCACAGGAGTGAGCTATTTCTCCTATTTTCGCTCTCACATGCGCTCTCTCTCTCCTCTGATGCAGGAGCTCTGAGCTCAGCATTTTAGAGCTCACTCTTGTGATGGTGGAGGTGAAAAGTAATGATTAGACCTCTTAGCAACATCCCAACAACATCCTGGGAGCATTCCAGTCAGGCTTCAGGAGGTATGTAAATGGCCTACACTTATAGCAAGGGTATTATTTAACTTTAATCAGAGCTGCACTGTTTGTTTTTATCTACAGAAGCCCCTTATCTGCATAAGCTGTTTTCTGGTAAGGTGAACTAACCCTTTGAAAGGGGTACAGATTTAAAAATTGAAGAAACAATTAAATTGGATACCAAGGGCAGTTCATGTTTTCTTTTTCTCCACTTGTATAGAAATCCTAACATTACTTGTTTATGGTCCATTTTGCATATATAAAAGGATCTTTCAGCAATAATCATCTGGAATTACAATACTGGTTTTCACAATAATTTTCTAAAAAAATGGTATGTTTAGAGCCGTGAGTACCTTTCACTTCTGTTTGCCAGTACAGCTTGTCTGTCCTGTTGGATAACACATTATCATCACCTGCCTGCGAACCAAACATCAGGCGTAGTTGGGAGAATAATTACTTGCAGACGTTATTAAGGATTATCTGTCCCCTTTGAAGAAAGATGGCAAAAATGTAGGTGGCTGGAAATGCCTTTTAATATTGCATGACCTCTCTTGTAGAAATTGATACAGACTATCCGCTGTGCTGACCTCAAGTGTTCTGCTTCTGATTTGTTATGGATTGTGGTCAGTTGATTTCATTAAGACCAAGTGTAAACCATTCTTCTGAATCTACTCTGCATGAGGAATGTATAGTGAAAATTTAGTCATTCAGTTCAGTGGAAGGCTGTGTGCATTGTAAGGCCTGATGTGGTTTACATTCAATACAGATTTCCTGCAGTAACAGTCCACACTTTTCCATGTTTTCCAGATCATGTCTAGGGAACAGCGGGCAGTGATAATTATAACTAAATTATTTAATGGGAACACCTTTTGCCACTTTTCATTGTTAAATTCTTTACTGAGAAACAAATAACTTTAAAAGAGAACTATGGCAAAGCTATTTTGACCCTATTTCTCCTATGGATCACAGGAGTGCAGTTCCTTCTGCACTCCTGTGACCCGTTCAGCCAACAACGGACTAAAGTCCACTGTCGGTTGGCTTCACTCAGCCAGTCCAGGCTGTGGATCGATCCCGACTTTACAGTCTGGATCCACCCAGATATCTGAACTAGCAGCTGGCTCAGCATCTCAGCTTTCCACTGTGTGCCTGAGCCAGCAGCTCCCACCCCCTGCACAGCCCAGCGCTTTAGTCTGCACTGGAGGGGCAGAGCTGAGAGCCGCTGACTGACAGTTGTCGCTCTCTGCTCAGAGCATTTAATGCTGTGGCTGGCGGGGAGAGACTACGTGGGGCAGGATACAATTAAGATTCCTGAAGTGATTTCGTTTCACTGTTGGATTTGCAATATAAGGCTGGGATTTGTTCCTGTTTCCTTTTTCCTTTGAGCCCTGCTATGTTGGATCGGTGCGGGCTCTTTTCGCATCTATAGAACCTCGTGCAGGCTGCAGAACAATAGTGCCCTATGTCCTCTACCTGCTCTCCTCCTCTCCTCGTTCTTTGTTCCCCCCCCCCCCAAGCTACACAGCACCTTATGTGAGACGCATGCGGTCCCGGTTCGCTTTCTGGACATCGTGTGTGTGCAACTCTCACCCATCCCCCTCCAAAGAAGGGTGTTCTTTTATCACTTTTCTGCCAAACCACAATTCTCCACTTTTGGGATTGAGGTTTCCATGGTAACTATGTTCTGAGCTTGATGCGTGGCTGTCAATATTTCAATTTTGAATTATATATCGAATTATCCCTGAAGAAGGAGTTATCTCCGTAACGCGTAGGATCTGATATATTTATGCATTAAGTAATTTTGTATCTTCCACATGTTCATGTATTAGCATTGCAGTCCAGAGAAAAACAACAATTCCTTCTGGGCATGCTATGCATTATATATGATCCATTGTCAACCTTGTGATTCATTGACTGTACAAATCGCATTCATCTAGTCTCATTGTATTTGCATACAATTTTTACTCATTTATGTTTTCTACTTTTGTAATAAAATATTTATAACTTTACCTTCAGTGGTTGTGTAAATCTATGCCTACAAAGTCCCGCCTTTGAGGGGAAACTCTTGTATTTCTGCTCAGAGCATAGGGCAGAACTTTGGGATCAGCTGTGTTTGATCGCTCAGTTCTAACTGCAGAGGTGGCGGTGGACAGATGTAGCATCAGATTGATGCTGCATTCACCAAGATAAAAAATAAGATAACAAGATTGGCTTTTGTCGCAACATGCACCTTCAATCCAGAGATTTCCCCTGCAGTATTTTTTTCCACTGCTTGATGTCTTCAGCCTGATGGTCGGCATCATTTACCTTCCTCTGAGCCCAGGTTGTCCTGGATCCGCCTCAGCCTGTGACTGGACAGTGAATGGAGAAGCAGCAAAGTGATGAGCCCATCTCTCCTTTACTCTGCTTCTCCTCCTATCAGCATCCTCCTTGTCAGCACATGAACCGATTGGCTCCTCTTCCTGTTTCTTCCTCTCACACTCTAGCTGCAAGAGGCTGATACCAGCTCAAATTTAGATACTTTCACTGCCTGCATTTGAAAAAAACATGTAATGATGTTTTAATGATTGCTGAACTCTTTGTGTTTTTATATCTGTCTGGTATCTGAGTTCATTTAATACTAATATTCAAAATACCAACCAAATCATTCTGTTTGTTCCTCTCAAGAGCTCCTGCTCTCTAGTTCCCTTGTCACCTCTTCCCTTGCTCACCTCCGGGACTTTCCACGAGCCTCTCCCATCCTATGAAACTCTGTACCCCAATCTGTTTGATTATCTCCTACTCCTACTTCAGAGAAGCCCTAACAACTGTATTTATTTTTACTTCATTAGCTCATCCCCCATAGTTATTACTTTTTGTATTACTTGACCCTCTCTCCTAGATTGTAATCTCTAATGAGCAGGGACCTCTGATTCCTCCTGTATAATTGTTTTTGTAAATGTACTGTCTGTCCTCATGTTTTAAAGTGCTGTGCAAACTGTTTTGCGATATATAAATCCTGTATAATAATAATAATATGTATTTGTTTTGTGTCCGACTCTTTACTCAAAGCTTTATTTATAATCCCAATGAGTGGTGGTGGCCATTTTTCTGAGTCCCAGAGCTATTTGGCTGTGATATCTGATTTCTGCTTGCTTGTTATAGCGTACTTCACATCACTGCTCTTTGTATTGTTATTAAATGAACTCTGAAGTGTTAATGTGATTGCACAGTTGGAGCTGGTTCTTATGAATCTCTGGCAGACAACTGTGAAGGTTCTACCTGGCTGTAGCAGAATGGTATGGAATGCAGCAGAAGGGACAATGAATTTACACCCTTACCTGCTATCTCCTGCATTGTATATGCTATGTGCGCTGGAGAAGATCCAGCCTCCACTTAGAGCCTCTATGAGAAGCTTGGATTTTCTGTTATTTCACAATGTGACAATAATCTTATTCAAAGGCAGAAACACCCCTTTGTCCAGTGTGTGAGAACTCGCACAGATACTTTTTAGTATTTAAAGGGGTTGTAAAGGTACATTTTTTATTTTCTAAATAGGTTCCTTTAAGCTAGTGCATTGTTGGTTCACTTACCTTTTCCTTAGATTTCCCTTCTAAATGTTTTTTTTTCTACAGTTTTCTACATGCATTCATAAAGCTTCATCCACTATGTATTCTGGCCTTCCTTGCCCTAAAATATTTTTTTAGCTTTTTATAAACATCAACAAGTTTTTCCTCTCATTTGTATAAGTTTGGGTTACACAGTGAGAGTCTTCTCGTCTCACAACGTGCCAGGTTTTGTGCTGATTGCTTTTGTGGTTGCGAAGATACCGCATGCTGAAATTCATATTTTTTTTGGGCTGTTTTTTGACCATTTTAAAAACTGTAGCAGTTGGGTATTTTAGTGTGAGCTTTTAATCTTATGATGCATAAAATTAATTAGATGTATGTTTTCTGGAAATGCTCTTGTTTATTGAAACTTGGGTATAGCTTGAAACTAAAAATTATTTTACTTTTCCAGTTTTGGATTTATCCACACAGATTTAGTAGTACAATAAAACAAAATGGAGAATGCTTTCATTCGAGAATTTCATTGGGGAATACTTTTATAAAGGGATTTTTTTTAGGTATGGATATAAAAATAGTGTCAGCTTATAGCAAATAATCTTTTTACGATACAATTTGTTGTTGATTATAGTTTAGAATTATTTAGGTACAGACGATGATCATATTTGCTTATTACATGTACTTGTGATGCCTTTTGCTCACCAGTTCAGCAAATTGTGTTATTGTCCTCTTATCTAAATGTACAGTAAGTGGAAAGAGATGTGTCAACTGTCTTTCCCTTTAATCATGTAACTTTTGTAGCAAGCTTATATTTTGCAGTAGCTGTTTAGTAAAGATGCTGCTTGCACTGTCTGACATCCTGGTAGCTAGGAGAGGAAGTAGCAACATATTTGTAATTTCAAAATGACAGTGATGGGTTTAGTGCTATTGATGTTAGTATCTAAAAAAAATATATTATTATTAACCACTTTAGCCCCGGACCATTTGTCAGCCTAAGGACCAGAGGTCTTTTTACAATTTTGCACTGCACTGCTTTAACTGGTAATTGCGCGGTCATGCAATGTTGTACCCAAACTAAATATGCGTCCTTTTTTCCCACAAATAGAGCTTTCTTTTGGTGGTATTTGATCACCTCTGCGGTTTTTATTTTTTGCGCTATAAACAAAAATAGAACGACAATTTTGAAAAAAATGAAATATTTTTTACTTTTTGCTATAATAAATATCCCCCAAAATATATATAAAAAAAATTTCCACAGTTTAGGCCGATACGTATTCTACATATTTTTGGTAAAAAAATTAGCAATAAGCGTTTATGGATTGGTTTGCGCAAAAGTTATAGCTTCTACAAAATAGGGGACTGTTTTATGGCATTTTTATTAATATTTTTTTTTTTTTTACTAGTTATGACGGTGATCAGCAATTTTTATCATGACTGCAACATTATGGCGGACACATTGGACACTTTTGACACATTTTTGGGACCATTGTAATTTTACAGCGATCAGTGCTATAAAAATGCACTGATTTCTGTGAAAATGACACTGGCAATGAAGGGGTTAACCAGTAGGTGGCGCTGTAGGGGTTAAGTGTTCCCTGATGAGTGTTTCTAACTGTAGGGGGGATGGGCTGTGTGTGACATGACACTGATCTCCGCTCCGACTACACAGAGCGGAGATCAGTGTCATTGTCACTAGGCAGAGCGGGGAGATGCTTGTTTACACAAGCATCTCCCCCCTGTATTTCTCCGTGAGACAATCGCGGGTGTCCCGCGGCTATCGAGTCCGCGGGACCCACGGTCGGGCTCATGGAGAAGGCGGCAGGTTCGCGAGCGACCACATGGCGGCATCTTAAAGGGGACGTACAGGTACATGGTTATGCCTGTCCGTGCCGCTCTGCCAAAGTATATGTACAGGCGGCGGTCCTTAAGCGGTCAATTGTCACAGTGGTAAAATAAGTGAATGATAACTATAATGCATAATTGGATGTCGCCAAATATGTTATCAGAAGCTTTGTGTTGAATTTTTAATACTCTTAGATAGTGTATATACAGTATCTGACAAAAGTGAGTACACCCCTCACATTTTTGTAAATATTTTATTATATCTTTTCATGTGACAACACTGAAGAAATTACACTTTGCTACAATGTAAAGTAGTGAGTGTACAGCTTGTATAACAGCAATTAATGTCTAAACCGCTGGCAACAAAAGTGAGTACACCCCTAAGTGAAAATGTCCAAATTGGGCCCAAAGTGTCAATATTTTGTGTGGCCACCATTAATTTCCAGCACTGCCTTAACCCTCTTGGGCATGGAGTTCACCAGAGCTTCACAGGTTGCCACTGGAGTCTTCTTCCACTCCTCCATGACAACATCACGAAGCTCGTGGATGTTATAGAGACCTTGCGCTCCTCCACCTTCTGTTTGAGGATGCCCCACAGATTCTCAATACAGCCTAGGTCTGGGGACATGCTTGACCAGTCTATCATCTTTACCCTCAGCTTCTTTAGCAAGGCGGTGGTCATCTTGGAGGTGTGTTTTGGGGTCGTTATCATGTTGGAATACTGCCCTGCGGCCCAGTCTCTGTAGGGAGGGCATCATGCTCTGCTTCAGTAGGTCACAGTACTTGTTGGCATTCATGGTTCCCTCAATAAATGTAGCTCCCCAGTGCTGGCAGCACTCAGATCATGACACTCCCACCACCATACTTGACTGTAGGCAAGACAAACTTGTCTTTGTACTCCCCATCTGATTCCGACACACACGCTTGACACCATCTAAACCAAATAAGTTTATCATGGTCTCATCAGACCACAGGACATGGTTCCAGTAATCCATGTCCTTAGTTTGCTTGTCTTCAGCAAACTATTTGCGGGCTTTCTTGTGCATCATCTTTAGAAGAGGCTTTCTTCTGGGACGACAGTCATGCAGACCAATTTTGATGCAGTGTGCGGCGTATGGTCTGAGCACTGACAGGCTGACCCCCCACCCCTTCAACCTCTGCAGCAATGCTCATATGTCTATTTCCCAAAGACAACCTCTTGATATGACGCTGAGCATGTGCACTCAACTTCTTCGGTCGACCATGGCCAGGCCTGTTCTGAGTGGAACCTGTCCTGTTAAACCGCTGTATGGTCTTGGCCACCACACTGCAGCTCAGTTTCAGGGTCTTGGCAATCTTCTTATAGCCTAGGCCATCTTTATGTAGAGCAACAATTATTTTTTTCAGATCCTCAGAGAGTTCTTTGCCATGAGGTGCCACGTTGAACTTCCAGTGACCAGTATGAGAGAGTGAGAGCGATACTGCCAAATTTAACACACCTGCTCCCCATTCACACCTGAGACCTTGTAACAATATCAAGTCACATGATACCGGGGAGGGAAATGGCTAATTGGGCCCAATTTGGACATTTTCACTTAGGGGTGTACTCACTTTTGTTGCCAGCTGTTTAGGCATTAATGGCTGTGTGAGTTATTTTGAGGGGAAAGCAAATTTACACTGTTATACAAGCTGTACACTTACTCCTTTACATTGTAGCAAAGTGTAATTTCTTCAGTGTTGTCACATGAAAAGATATAATAAAATATTTACAAAAATGTGAGGGGTGTACTCACTTTTGTGAGATACTGTATATATAGTCTTGCAATGAAAAAAGTGAAACGGTTCTACACAGGTACACAATGTAGATCACCTTTGGCCAAAATGTTTTTAAAGCTTTGGATATATTTATTTATGTATAATTTATATTATCTTTTGTTTATTTTTTTCTTTACGTATGTGTCACCTCCTGGGGAGATTTTTTCACTTCTGATGACATGGCAGAAAGTGAGTGGAGTAAATATCACCGAAACTAAAGTCCCCATTAGAAGATATCTTCTCTCTTCATGTTCTGGTGACATCTGCCACATTTTGGATTTCTCACTTTTTGCTCAGATGACAATAATCTTTTGAATAGTAGGTGAGGATGGATCATCTCAATACCTACACAAACAGCAATAAAAAACGAAGGCCCCTTTCACACTGGGGCGGGAGGTGCGGTGGCGGTAAAGCGCCGCTATTTTTAGCGGCAGTTTATCGTCGGATTTGCGCCGGTATTCGGCCGCTAGCGGTGCGGTTTTAGCCCCCCGCTGGCGGACAAAAAAGGGTTAATACCGCCGGCAATGTGCCTCTGCAGAGGCGCATTGCCGGCGGTATAGCAGCGCTGCCCCATTGATTTCAATGGGCAGAAGCGGTGAAGAAGCGGTAAACTCACCGCTCCAAAGATGCGGCTAGCAGGACTTTTGGAGTGGTTCTGCTAGCGCACCGCTCCAGTGTGAAAGCCCTCGGGCTTTAAACACTGGAGAAACAGCAGCCGCTGTTTCACGTCGGTTTGCAGGCGCTTTTTTTAACACAATATCGCCTGCAAACCGCCCCAGTGTGAAAGGGGTCTTAGAGGGCCTCTAACCTCTCCAAACTCTATCCAAACATTAAATACATTTTCATTGACGGCCTACATTAGATGGATTGGCTGTTTGCAGTATTACTGAAAATATTCTAAAAACTTAGTATCAGAGGATGGACGATGGAAGGCAAAAGGTTTTCCTCCCAATTTTTACATTCATATTATTTGTAGATAGTTGATTCTAGTACATGTATTTTATACCTTCTGGTATATTAAAATTTAAAACATGGGAAAAAGTAGGCCTCACCTTTCATCTACTGTATTCAAACCCTACCCTGACTGCATCATGTTTTCCAAAAAACACTTCTTTCCCTCCTCCCCGCAAGGCCCAGGTTTTATAATGAGGACTGCTATCCAACTTGGTGCAGACTAGGGGTGATTTCTTTCCACTTGTCACCTACGCTGACACTTGCTGTGATAGAAATTAACAGAATTGGACAAAGTTCCTCTCTTCCTCATATACTGTAAATGTGTTTATTGCAGGAGGCCTCTATTTAGTGTTACTTATGCAATCACCTCAGATAAACTGTGAACTGATGCTAAAGACGTTCTGAGCACAGTGATAATTAATATTTGAGGCCTGCTCAGTCCTTGTCACATTTGTATGCAGAGTGCTGTGGATGGAAGATGATAAGAGACCTAGAACAGTACACATACACGCACACATTCTGTGGACGTGTAAAAATCCACATACACACTGCGAACACATCTGTACATGCTCTGTGAACACATACGTACACACACGCTCTGTGAACCTGTACATACAGCACATACATACATACAGTACATGTGCAGAAGTGCAACATGAAAGAAGCTTTTCTTGGCCTGCCCGTCTTCTGTATTCCTGAAGTAGAATTGTCCTTCTACTCACCCTGTTCTAATTCGATTGCCCTCTCTCTTTGTGAACCCCAGGGCTAACGCTCACAAGGACACATCAGGGGATATTAATCAGAGCCTGTGCATGGATACAATGCTTACAGGTTTATCAATGCAATGTTTTATTTGGTGCAGTGCAGTATTATTATAATTCTCTGTAATTTAGTATTCCTAAGTATTCTTGAGTGCAGCCTAAATGCAGATTCATTGCTGAGAAAATGGCATGCACTTTTTACATTTACATGTATATCTGGAATGGCAACAATAATTTTAGTTATTTTTTATGGGATTTGTATTATAATTATGCATAGCAGAGATGACTTGGTTTGGTTTGGCATCAAATGTACTGATCAGCTAATACACTTAAAATAGCAATAGAAATATAGTGACAGAGAGGTAATCATGGAGTAAACTGATTTTTTTTTTACTTAAAGGACAAGCACACCCAATAACAAAAATGTAAAATTTTGCAGATTACCAGTCTTTAAGGTGGTTGTAAAGGCTAAAGGTTTTTCTTTTACTCTTAATGCATTCTATACATTAAAGTGAAATTTCAAACAAAGGGGGAAGTTTTGCTTGTCTGCCTCCACTTCATTTTTTTTGGGGGGGGGGGGGGTGGGGTACCTAGTTTGGACAGGTAGCCACTCCTTCTTCCAGTTGGATTGCTGCGGCAATCTGAGCAGAAGTATTTTGCCGCGTACACACGACCGTTTTTCCTGTCATGCAAAAAAACGACGTTTTTCTTGACGTGATTCGTCGTGATTCCTCTCAAGCCTGCCTTGCATACACACGTTCAGGGAAAAAAAACACTCGAGCAAAGCGCGGTGACGTACAACAAGTACGACAACACATACAACGGCACTATAAAGGGGAAGTTCCATTCGAATGGCGCCACCCTTTGGGCTGCTTTTGCTGATATTGTGTTAGTAAAGTTTGGTGAGAGACGATTTGCGCTTTTCAGCCTCGTGCTTTTCAGTCCGTTACAGCGTGACGAATGTGCTATCTCCATTACAAACGCTAGTTTTACCAGAACGAGCGTTCCTGTCTCATACTTGATTCTGAGCATGCGCGTTTTTTTTCCCCTCGGAAAAGCATACACACGAGCCGTTTTCGCAACGAGAAAAAGAACGATGGGAAAAACGACGAGAAAAAATAGAGCAGGTTCAAATTTTTTTGCGGGCAGTTTTCTCGTCAAGAAAACTGCTATGGAGCATGCACACGACCGGTTTTCACGACCAATCTAAAAATGGCAGTTTTCTCGTCATGAAAAAACGGTTGTGTGTACGCGGCATTATGTATTAAGATAAAAAGCCTTCTGTGTGCAGCAGCACCCCACAGCCCCCCTAATACTTACCTGAGCCCCATCTAGATCCAGCTATTTTGTAGGATTTTCTCGGCTGCCCGGGACTCCCCTCCTTATCGGCTGAGACAGCAGCGTGGCGCCATTAGCTCCTTCTGCTGTCAATCAGTCAGTCAGCCAATGAGGAGAGAAAGGGGGCGGGCCGGGCCACAGCTCTGTGTCTGAATGGACACAGGGAGCTGTGGCTCGGCTTGGGATCCCCCATAGCAAGCTGCTTGCTGCGGACACACTCAACAGGAGAAAGGGGCCAGGAGCACTGAAGAGGGACCCGAGAAGAGGGGGATCTGTCTGCTCTGTGCAAATCCACTGCACGGAGCAGGTAAGTATAACATGTTTTGTTATTTTTAACAAAAAAAAACGAGACTTTACAATCACTTTAAGAGAAAGCACAAAACAGCTTCTGTAAACTGCAAACTTGTAATCCCATCAACCCAAATTTAATGGCAGACAAACAAAGGCAAACATGTCCAACCATGGCATTTTTTAACCGATGGACTTGCCCATAGACGATCGGAATTTGCTATCGGTTTTTTATCCATCGGAAAAATTTAAAACATGTTCTATTTTTTGACACCGATGGAAAAAAGACCGTTGGGGCCCATACACGATCAGTTTGTCTGATGAAAAAAATCCATCGGACTGTTTTCATCGGTAAAACCGATCGTGTGTACGCGGCTTAACTGAAAATCAGTGAGATAGTTGCTATGGCCATATAGACTGGTCTCCCACTACATGTGGGTATTTGCCATCTATTCAAAAAATTACATTTGTTTAAAGGCTCATAGTATATAGACTCACTTGTGGTTTAAATTGCCAAGCATCATTCGTCCATTACTGCATTTATATCCACGTATTGGATGTCCTTGTTAATGGATGATATTGATATACTGCAAGGTTCAAGGCAGTTGCCCTAAGCAGTTAACATCTATAGGGTATCTATTTAGAGTTAGTGACTCGGTCATTGTTTGGGTGTATTTGGGGGTGTTGTTTTTTTTGGGGGGGAGGGTGGGTATGTATGCTGCACCTACTGTCTCCCTCTTCTAGGGAGGCATACCCCAGTTTAGTCATCTGTGCATGCCGTCACTGGAGATATATGTGGGGAATGTTCTGGTATTGATTCCCTATATTAGATAGGGGACCTGGTTTTATGTATGTTTATTGGTACTTTTTGATACATGCTTTTTAGCATTAATTATAATAAATGCAGTTAACTCTTTAGGGAGTGTGTTTGTCTGTTTCTTTTTTCTTTTTTCTATTTGTAGCAACATAGCCACTTTGTGACAGAAATTATTTGCAGGATTACCAGGTGAAAATAAAGGAAAAAAGGGAAAGTTTCAATATATTACATTTTTTTTATTTTAGATATGCTTTGACCCTACTACCAGTGGCAGCTCGTCCATAAGGGGCGCAGGGGCAAAACCCCTAATTCTTGCACCAGGCCCCTAATCTACATGCAGGGATTAGGACGCATTGATTTCAATGTTTTTTTATTTGAAGCACAGGTACATTTTGGGCATTTTGCCTAGTCCATGCAGTGGGACTGTGCTGCTGGGATAGCCACCAAACCCGGTCCTACCGCATCTGCTGTGAATCTACCTTCACAGTCTCATGTAACATGTCTTCAGTCTATAACTGTCTCCTGAAGCATGTCGATATTCTACAACAGCTCTCATATTTGGTTAGTCTCTATCTCCTAAACTATGTCTGCAGTCTTTGTCCATATCCCGTTCCTATCTGCAGTCAAGCTCTGACAGTTTCATCTACTATTACATTTACTGTACATTATGTGTGGCCCTTTGGTGATACAAAGGGCTGCACTTGAAGCCTCCTATGTTAGGGTGACCAGACATCCCCAGTTTCAGGGGACAGTCCCCGGATTGCGGACACTGTCCCCGGACCAAGTCTGTCCCTGGTTTTGTCCCCAGATTGGATTTGAACAGGGGCTGGGGCAATTTCAAAGACAGTCAGTGCAAAATGAAAAAAAAAATTCTGAATTACACACCCCCGCTCTGCCGCACCTACTATCTTAGGGGGGTGTATTTTTTTCCATTATCTGTGCCCCTTTCTGATGATCATGTGCTGGTCGGAGCGGAGGGAAAATGTCTTCAGTTTCGGGTGCATGCCCATTCAGCTCCCTCGCATGTTCTTCTGCCTTGGCTCAAGTCTCAGCCAGCCGTCTGCCTGCCTATCTCCTTGCCTTCCCTGGCGGAGTGATCTTTCTCTGCTCCCCACCCAGTAGTAACCGGGGACCTGAGAGTGATACTTGAGAGGCTGTGAGGCGGGGGGCAGAAAGTCGCTGATTGTCGCCATTACTAGTAATAAAATAAAAAATATGTCCCCGGATTTTATTTTTAAAATCTGGTCACCTTATCCTATGTCAAGAAAGTTGACCCCCACTTCCGTTCAGTGATTGGTCTTGATGCAGATTCAAGGTGTACAATAAGATAAGATTCTTAGCTTGCCTTATGGGGGGACCATTTCACAACAGTGTGACTCAAGTTGTAAAGTGGAAACCCACAAAATATGACTTCATTCACTGGGTGCGCTCTTCACTCCCAAATGGCTTGATCCAACTGCTGAGAGGTCTTAAAGAAAAGTATAGCTCATTTTAATATTGCTCATGTGTTTTACATACTTTTCAGTATTGTACTACAGTGTTGTAGATAGAGTGTTAGTTATCACATTTTCAGTTTTTGTGAAAAGGTGAACATACACTTAAACTCTTTTTGTATATGAAAGCTGTATACATACAGTATATTGTGAGAAGAAGCAGTAAAGTACAACCATTGTGTAGCACTGCAGAGCAGGAAGAAGGGCCTCATCATAAGTATGCACAGGGAATTTTTTTTTTGTTCAACCCAGTGGGCTGAACTAAAAAAAATGCAAAGATCGCTGTGCTATTGTGTTCTGACAGGGGGACTTCCCCCCCCCCCCCCGCCAGAACACACTGATCACAGCCATTGGCTGCCAGTGCTGATTGGATTTCCAGAATGCTCCTTCGATAAAGGCCGGCCGTTAGACCACCTTCTGTCGGACAGGCTGCTGTACACGCAGGCCGAATGTCAGACGGTTTCAGGTAAACCGGCCGATACCGGATGATATTCGGCCCGTGTGTACCAGCTTTTACTATGCAATGAGTACATATAACTGCACACGTGTGCTTATCTATTTGCAGACTATGCATAGAAACAATGTTTTTAAACTTTAAACACACACTATTGGGTATTAAATGAAGCTGACCTCTTTTTTATGTATATCTAAATGTTAAAAAGACTATACATTTTTTCTTTAAGATGATTTTGCTTATTTTTTTTTTTTTTTTTTTTAGATTTCATTCCTGCAATCCCTTTGTAACCTGGGAATACAATCATATACCGTATTTATCGGCGTATAACACGCACCGGCGTATAACACGCACCCCAAGTTTAGGAGGGAATTTTAAGGAAAAAAACTTTTAGGAGGGAAATTCATGGAAAAAAAACTTACATTTAAATGCAGCATGCAGCCTTGCCCAGTGTCCATCTGCAGCCTTGCCCAGTGTCCATCTGTCCATCTGCAGCCTTGCCCAGTGTCCATCTGTCCATCTGCAGCCTTGCCCAGTGTCCATCTGTCCATCTGCAGCCTTGCCCAGTGTCCATCTGTCCATCTGCAGCCGTGCCCAGTGTCCATCTGTCCATCTGCAGCCTTGCCCAGTGTCCATCTGTCCATCTGCAGCCGTGCCCAGTGTCCATCTGTCCATCTGCAGCCGTGCCCAGTGTCCATCTGTCCATCTGCAGCCGTGCCCAGTGTCCATCTGTCCATCTGCAGCCTTGCCCAGTGTCCATCTGTCCATCTGCAGCCGTGCCCAGTGTCCATCTGTCCATCTGCAGCCTTGCCCAGTGTCCATCTGTCCAACTGCAGCCGTGCCCAGTGTCCATCTGTCCAACTGCAGCCGTGCCCAGTGTCCATCTGTCCATCTGCAGCCGTGCCCAGTGTCCATCTGTCCATCTGCAGCCGTGCCCAGTGTCCATCTGTCCATCTGCAGCGTTGCCCAGTGCCTTTGCGATCGTGTCAGTCCCGGCGTTTTTTAAAATTTGGCGCCGATTTCTGTGGAGAGGAGCGAGCGGGGCCGAGTGTACTTCGGCTAGACTCGGCTCCTCTCGCAGTCCCGCCCATCTCCACTGACTGCGCCGCTGACGGAGAAAGCCGAGTGTACTTCGGCTAGACTCGGCTCTGCTCACAGTCACAGGCAGGACTGCGAGAGGAGCCGAGACTAGCCGAAGTACACTCGGCTTTCTCTATGTCAGCGGCGCAGTCAGAGATGGGCGGGACTGCGAGAGGAGCCGAGTAAAGCCGATTGTACTTCGGCTTCGGCTCCGCTCGCTCCTCTCGCTCGTTTTCAGCAGGGGAATTCGACGGAGTATCGGCGTATAACACGCACCCACGATTTTCCCCTGATTTTAAGGGGAAAAAAGTGTGTGTTATACGCCGATAAATACGGTAGGTGTCTGTAGGCTACACACAGTTGATTTTCTTTCTATTGCTTTATTATTCCCCAGGGTTGAATTATATACTCAGAATAAGTTTGGGAATCTAAATTCCCTTCTTAGATTGGTACAATAACATGTGAGATTTCTCACATCAGAAAGTGATACTTCGCCATAAAATCAGGACTAGTTTTTTTTTTTTTTTTTACTTGGTGCTTTTAGCTGTCGTTAGTAGTCAGATAATAAAGCTTTTGTATTGCCAGTAGCAATGTATCTATCCCAGCTGGGATGCTAGCGTTACATTTATAACTCCAGCAAAAACAAACACAAATCAGATGAATGGCCAGCTTCCTACTTCTGTCATTTTTCACTGGAGCCGCCGGAGTGTCTCTCTGTTCACCTGATATAAACTGGTAAAAAATTAGGAGATCAATAGGGTAAAAACCATGCCGGATTTTTCTGCAATTTATCTGTATTCTAGGCTATAAAACATGATTTCAGTTCAGATTTACAGCTAAGATTTTAGCTCAGAAAATGCTGACAGTTCGGTGTATGTGTGGAATGGGCACATTTTGCTTTTATTTCACAGTTAGTGTTTCTAAACAGTTTTTTTTCTCAATCCCATTATGTATATACGTTTGATACATAGCTCCTGCATTATTTTAGCCTAACTTTAAATTCTTTTACATTGCCATTTCAGGATTCACTTAGTTTACTTAACTAGACTCTCTTTCTTTCTACAAATTCCCTTTAATTCTTAATTTCTGGCTTGGACTTTCATCCAAGCAGCTTTAGCATTGGCCAGAGGAGCTTATGTGTAACAGCCTACCGAAACATAGCAGCTTATGTGCAAGAGCGTACCTAAAGCCATAGCAATCCATGTGGGGGTTCCAGCTCTGGGAGGTACAGAATGATTCATCAACACAGCAACAATAATTGACAAATAATGCAGAAGCAAATGAATGTACAACATATAGGCCTCATGCCCACGGACGTTTTTACAGCCGCGTTTTTTACAGCCTAAAAACGCCTGTCCATGTTATTGTATAATTTTTTTTTTTTCGAAAAAAAAAAGTCGGAGCTTAAAAACGCAATCGCGGCGTTTTTGCGCGTTTTTGTTTTTTTATGCCTAACGCTGACGCTGAGGAACGCACTGGTCCTGTTTTTTTTTTACAGCTTAAAAACGTCTAGGTGGGCATGAAGCTATAGACTAACATGGACAGGCGTTTTTAAGCTGTAAAAAACGCTTAAAAACGCGGCTGTAAAAACGTCCGTGGGCATGAGGCCATATAGTTAAAGCATCTCTGTATTATTACTATGAAAGAATTGGTGTGCTGCATTGTTTTTTGTCCAAAAACAGACAGATTTTGTAACATTAACAAAATGTACTGAATTATCAACAACTGTGGAGTGTGAGGTTCTGTGTGTGTGTGTAATTTGCATGGATTGCTCAAGAAGGCCTTCACACTTGTTAATTCTTGGTAGCCTTTGCTGATATGACAGATCAAACCTCAAACAAAAGCTAATCGTGTGGCCATATTTAGTAATTGCTTTGGAAAAGTACAGTTCTTAACAATGTCTTTAACATGGAGGTTGAAGTAGCAGAGCAGTACACAGGCACATAAAGATTTCAGTGCCAAAATCAAATCAAAACCTGTGGACCCCAAAAATCACTAATTCTTAACATGATATTAAAGCTTAATCTTTTAAAATAAAATAACAAACATGTTATATTTACCTGCTCTGTGCAATGGTTTTGGACTGACAGCCCGATTCTCCTCTTCTGGGGTCCCCCGCTGGTGCTCCTGGCTTCTCTTCTTAAGCGAGTGCCCCATAGCTTCTTTCCATGGGGGCACTTGTGCGGGCTTGCTCCTGACACAGAGAGGGCGGCTTTGCCCTGCATCCCACTCCCTTATCACAAGATTTGACTGACAGCAGCAGGAGCCAATGGCTCCTGCTGCTATCAATCTGCTTAGTGAGAAGGGAGAGAGCAGAGAGAGACACTGCTCATATGCATAGCACTGGATCGAGATAAGGCTCAGGTAAGTATAAGTAGGCTGGGGGTGATTCTGTGACACAATTTTTTTTTTACCTTAAAGTAGAACTAGGCAAAACTTTTATTTTCATTTTGGATAGAGGAGTAAGGGATTGTTATAACTCCTGTCAGATTTTTTTTCGCCATCTGTGTCCCATGGAGGAGATTTCCATTCTCTTCCTATCTGTTAGCCAAACAGGAAGTGGGAGGAAATGGCTGCAAATTCAGGGAATTCCTTGGGGTCCCCCAGGACACCAGAACTGGTGTCACCATTGGAGGGTTTCCCCTCTATTACTTTTCTGGGGACAACCCTAAATTTGGGATTTTCTTTTACTTTCACTTCCAATGATAATGGTAAACAGATCACATAGAGAGGGTAAATCTCCTTAACTAAGGCACAGACAGAAAAAAATAAAAATAACATGATCATTGGATCGTAGGAGAAATGTTCGGACTCCTGCAGACTATTCCTCCAGCCCAAGTCTGTAATAACTCTTGCAGCTCCTACACCAAATAAAGTATATCCTTAACCACTTAACGACCGCTCACTGTATATATACGTCGGCAGAATGGCACCGACAGGCACAATCACGTAGAGCATACGTGATTGCCTTTGTATAGTTGGGGGGTCCAATCGGACCCCCCTCCTATACAGTGAGCGGTGGCTAAGTGTCCGGGAGCGTTCCGGGATGAGGGGGCAGCCATTCGTTTCCGGCCACCCCCTCGCGATCGCTCCCGGCGAATGGAAATGCCCCCTCTGTCTGTGTCAGACAGAGGAAGCAGGAGGAAGTGATGTCATCTCTGGTGCGGCGCTCACATATACCGAGCGCCATACAAGAGAAGACATCAGGTCAGTGCACACAACACTACACTGACACCAGGACACATAGGGACATAAATCGCCCCCCAGACACCCCAGATCACCCCCCAGATCACCCCCCCCAGCCCCCAGTCACAGTGTCACTGATTGCAGTGACCATTTATTTAGTGATCACTGCAATCAGTGACATTTGTGACTGTAAAAGTGTCACCAAAGTTTAGTCTTAGGTCCAGTGTAGCCCCCTAACCCCCCCTAATAAAGGTTTAACCCCCTGATCACCTCCCAGATAACCCTTTCACCGCCTATCACCACTGTCGCTAAGCGATCATTTTTTTGATCGTTGTCTTAGCGTCAGTGATGCCGATCGGCAGCCAGTAATTTTTTTTAGGTTCGCCGCATGTTTTTATAGCGTCAGGTACCCCAATATATTATCTAATAAAGGTTTAACCCCCTTGATCGCCCCCCAGGTAACCCTTTCACCCCCTATCACCACTGTCACTAAGCGATCGTTTTTCTAAACGCTGTCTTAGTGTCTGTGATGCAGATCGGTAGCCGGTAATTTTTTTTAGGTTCGCCACAGGTTTTTATAGCGTCAGGTACCCCAATATATTATCTAATAAAGGTTTAACCCCCTTGATCGCCCCCCAGGTAACCCTTTCACCCCCTATCACCACTGTCGCTAAGCAATTGTTTTTCTAAACGCTGTCTTAGTGCCGGTGATGCAGATCGGTAGGCAGTAATTTTTTTTAGGTTTGCCGCATGTTTTTATAGCGTCAGGTACCCCCATATATTATCTAATAAAGGTTTTAACCCCCTTGATCGCCCCCCAGGTAACCCTTTCACCCCCATCACCACTGTCGCTAAGCGATCGTTTTTCTAAACGCTGTCTTAGTGTCGGTGATGCAGATCGGTAGCCAGTATTTTTTTTTAGGTTCGCCGCATGTTTTTATAGCGTCAGGTACCCCAATATATTATCTAATAAAGGTTTAACCCCCTTGATCGCCCCCCAGGTAACCCTTTCACCCCCATCACCACTGTCGCTAAGCGATCGTTTTTCTAAACGCTGTCTTAGTGTCGGTGATGCAGATCGGTAGCTGGTAATTTTTTTTAGGTTCGCCGCAGGTTTTTATAGCGTCAGGTACCCCCATATATTATCTAATAAAGGTTTTAACCCCCTGATTGCCCCTAGTTAACCCTTTCACCAGTGATCACCATATAAGTGTTACGGGTGACGCTGGTTAGTTAGTTTGCTTTTTATAGTGTCAGGGCACCCGCCGTATATAACCCAATAAAGGTTTAACCCCCTGATCGCCCGGCGGGTGATATCAATTAGGTTTTAGCGTCAGAGAGGGTCTGCGTCACACCCCAGGCAGCGTCAGGTTAGTGCCAGTAACGCTAACACCCACGCGTGAAGCATACACCCCCCTTAGTGGTATAGTATCTGAACAGATCAATATCTGATCTGATCAGATCTATACTAGCGTCCCCAGCAGTTTAGGGTTCCCAAAAACGCAGTGTTAGCGGGATCAGCCCAGATACCTGCTGGCACCTGCGTTTTGCCCCTCCGTCCAGCCCAGGCCACCCAAGTGCAGTATCGATCGATCACTGTCACTTACAAAACAAAAACACACATAACTGCAGCGTTCGCAGAGACAGGCCTGATCCCTGCGACTCCAGTGCTGTAGGAGGTGATTTCACCACCACAGTTAAAAAAAAAAGCAAATATGCCGAAGCATTGGGGCAGCAGGGGCGGAGGAGCGATTTTGCTCCTAATGCCGCGTACATACGGTCGAAATTCCGACGGAGGCTTGCCCGTGGAAAAGTCCGACCATGTGTGTGCGGCATAACTTTTTTGCGGGAGGATGCCCCCATGCTTTGGCATATATAAATGGTGCGTGTATGCCCATCATTGGAAGTGGGTGGATGAAGGGCGGTATTCTAATGGTGGGCATACCCACCGATCAATCTCTTTTTTCGTTCAGCCAACTGGCTGCATGAAAAAAAAAGATTACAATACATGTCCAACAAGGACCAGCAACGTACTGGTATGTTGCTGGGCTTTGAATGTTTATACCAGAATGATGCCTGCGGGTTTAGGTATCATCTTGGTATCATTCTTTTCAGCCTGCGGCCGGCTTTCATGTAAAAGTAATCCTAGCGGCTAATTAGCCTCTGGACTGCTTTTACAAGCAGTGGGAGGGAATGCCCCCCCCGGATATAAAAAGCGCCATTGGGAAATTGGGAAAGCATTTTATCACACCGATCTTGGTGTGGTCAGATGCTTTGAGGGCAGAGGAAAAATCTAGGGTCTAGAAGACCCCAGTTTTTTCAAAAAAAGAGTACCTGTCACTAACTATTGCTATCATAGGGGATATTTACATTCCCTGAGATAACAATAAAAATGATAAAAAAAAAAATACTTGGAAGGAACAATTTAAAAATAAAATAAAAAAGCAAAATTAATAATCAAAAAAAAAAGAAAAAAAAAAAAGCACCCCTGTCCTGCCCTGCTCTTGCCCAATGGCGAACGGAAGCGTCGGTCTGGCGTCATATGTAAACAGCAATTGCACCATGCATGTGAGGTATCACCGCGAAGGTCAGATCGAGGGCAGTCATTTTAGCAGTAGACCTCTTCTGTAAATCTACTGGGGTAACCTGTAAAGGCTTTTAAAGGCTTTTAAAAATGTATGTAGTTTGTCGCCAATGCGCGTTTGTGCGAAATTTTAAAGCATGTCGTGTTTGGTATCTATGTACTCGGACTAAGATCATCTTTTTTATTTCATCAAACATTTGGGCAATATAGTGTGTTTTAGTGCATTACAATTAAAAAAAAGTGTATTTTTTAACCCAAAAAATGCGTTTGAAAAATTGCTGCGCAAATACTGTGTAGAAAAAAAAATGCAACACCCACCATTTTAATCTGTAGGGCCTTTGCTTTAAAAATATATATAATGTTTGGGGGTTCAACATAATTTTCTTGCAAAAAAAAAAATGTTTTCATGTAAACAAAAAGTGTCAAAAAGGGCTTTGTCTTCAAGTGGTTAGAAGAGTGGATGTAAGCTTCCTAATGTTGTGTATAAAATGCCAGAACAGTTCAAAACCCCCCCAAATGACCCCATTTTGGAAAGTAGACACCCCAAGCTATATACTGAGAGGCATGTCGAGTCCATGGAATATTTTATATGTTGACACAAGTTTATATGTTGACACAAGTTTTTTTTTTTTTTTTTGCACAAAGTTGTCACTAAATGATATATTGCTCAAACATGCCATCGGCATATGTGGAATTACACCCCAAAATACATTCTGTTGCTTCTCCTGAGTACGGGGATACCACATGTGTGAGACTTTTTGGGAGCCTAGCCACGTACGGGACCCCAAAAACCAAGCACCGCCTTCAGGCTTTCTAAGGGTGTAAATTTTTGATTTCACTCCTCACTGCCTATCACAGTTTCGGAGGCCATGGAATGCCCAGATAGCACAAAACCCCCCCAAATGACCCCATTTTGGAAAGTAGACACCCCAAGCTATTTGCTGAGAGGTATTGTGAGTATTTTGCAGATCTCGCTTTTTGTCACAAAGTTTTGAAAATTGAAAAAAAAAAAAATATATATATATATATATATTTTCTTTCTTCATTTTCAAAAACAAATGAGAGCTGTAAAATACTCGCCATTCCTCTCAGCAAATAGCTTGGGGTGTCTATATTCCAAAATGGGGTAATTTGGGGGGGTTTTGTGCGATTTTGGCATTTTATGGCCTTCGAAACTGTGATAGGTAGTGAGGAGTGAAATCAAAAATTTGTGCCTAGAAATCCTGAAGGCGGTGCTTGGTTTTCGGGGTCCCGTACGCGGCTAGGCTCCTAAAAAGTCCCACACATGTGGTATCCCCGTACTCAGGAGAAGCAGAAAAATGTATTTTGGGGTGTAATTCCACATATAACCATGGCATGTGTGAGCAATATATCATTTAGTGACAACTTTTTGTAATTTTTTTTTTTTTGTCATTATTCAATGACTTGGGACAAAAAAAAAAAATATTCAATGGGCTCAACAGGCCTCTCAGCAATTTCCTTGGGGTGTCTACTTTCTAAAATGGGGTCATTTGGGGGGGTTTTGTGCTATTTTGGCATTTTATGGCCTTCGAAACTGTGATAGGTAGTGAGGAGTGAAATCAAAAATTTGCGCCCTTAGAAATCCTGAAGGCGGTGCTTGGTTTCCGGGGTCCCGTACGCGGCTAGGCTCCCAAAAAGTCCCACACATGTGGTATCCCCGTACTCAGGAGAAGCAGCAAAATGTATTTTGGGGTGAAATTCCACATATAACCATGGCATGTGTGAGCAATATATCATTTAGTGACAACTTTTTGTAATTTTTTTTTATTTATTTTTTTAGTCATTATTCAATCACTTGGGACAAAAAAATAAAAAATTCAATGGGCTCAACATGCCTCTCAGCAATTTCCTTGGGGTGTCTACTTTCCAAAATGGGGTCATTTGGGGGGGTTTTGTACTGCCCTGTCATTTTAGCACCTCAAGAAATGAGATAGGCAGTCATAAATTTAAAGCTGTGTAAATTTCAGAAAATGTACCCTAGTTTGTAAACTCTATAACTTTTGCGCAAACCAATAAATATACGCTTATTGACATTTTTTTTACTAAAGACATGTGGCTGAATACATTTTGGCCTAAATGTATGACTAAAATTGAGTTTATTCGATTTTTCTTATAACAAAAAGTAGAAAATATCATATTTTTTCAAAATTTTCGGTCTTTTTCCGTTTATATTGCAAAAAATAAAAATCGCAGAGGCAATCAAATACCATTAAAAGAAAGCTCTATTTGTGGGAAGAAAAGGACGCAAATTTCGTTTGGGTACAACATTGCATGTCCGCACAATTTACAGTTAAAGCAGCGCAGTGCAAAATTCTGAATTCACCTCTGGTCCTTTAGCTACCAAATGGTCCGGGGCTTAAGTGGTTAATATACTCTACACTTAGTGATGACCGACCCTGCTCTCAAATTGCCACTTTAAACAAATGGGAGGTAGAATTAAACACCCCTATCACTCAAGCTATGTGGCAACAAGCATTCAGAATAACCTATGAAGCATCCCACTGCAGCAACCACTGGGAATCTTACCAGGAAATCCATCCACAGGTGGTACTTAACTTCCTATCGACTTTTGAAAGTGTATCCTGGACAATCCCATGACTGTTGGAGGAAATGCGGTAGTGTAGGATCTATGGCTCATATCTTATGGTTTTGCAAGTCTTTAACCACTTAAGCCCCGGACCATTTTGTAGCTAAAGGACCAGAGCTGTTTTCAGAATTTTGCACTGCGCTGCTTTAACTGAAAATTGTGCGGACATGCAATGTTGTACCGAAACGAAATTTGCGTCCTTTTCTTCCCACAAATAGAGCTTTCTTTTAATGGTATTTGATTGCCTCTGCGATTTTTATTTTTTGCGATATAAACGGAAAAAGACCGAAAATTTTGAAAAAAAATGATATTTTCTACTTTTTGTTATAAGAAAAATCGAATAAACTCAATTTTAGTCATACATTTAGGCCAAAATGTATTCAGCCACATGTCTTTAGTAAAAAAAATGTCAATAAGCGTATATTTATTGGTTTGCGCAAAAGTTATAGCGTCTACAAACTAGGGTACATTTTCTGGAATTTACACAGCTTTTAATTTATGACTGCCTATCTCATTTCTTGAGGTGCTAAAATGGCAGGGCAGTACAAACCCCCCCAAATTACCCAATTTTGGAAAGTAGACACCCCAAGGAAATTGCTGAGAGGCATGTTGAGCCCATTGAATATTTTTTTTTTTTGTCGCAAGTGATTGAATAATGACTAAAGAAAAAAAAAAAAAAATTACAAAAAGTTGTCACTAAATGATATATTGCTCACACATGCCATGGTTATATGTGGAATTGCACCCCAAAATACATTTTGCTGCTGCTCCTGAGTACGGGGATACCACATGTGTGGGACTTTTTGGGAGCCTAGCCGCGTACGGGCCCCCGAAAACCAAGCACCCGCCTTCAGGATTTCTAAGGGCGCAAATTTTTGATTTCACTCCTCACTACCTATCACAGTTTCGAAGGCCATAAAATGCCAAAATAGCACAAAACCCCCCCAAATGACCCCATTTTGGAAAGTAGACACCCCAAGCTATTTGCTGAGATGCATGGCGAGTATTTTACAGCTCTCATTTGTTTTTGAAAATGAAGAAAAAAAATAATTTTTTTTTTTTTTTTTTTTTTAATTTTCAAAACTTTGTGACAAAAAGCGAGATCTGCAAAATACTCACCATACCTCTCAGCAAATAGCTTGGGGTGTCTACTTTCCAAAATATGGTCATTTGGGGGGTTTTGTGCCATCTGGGCATTCCATGGCCTCCGAAACTGTGATAGGCAGTGAGAAGTGAAATCAAAAATTTACACCCTTAGAAAGCCTGAAGGCGGTGATTGGTTTTTGGGGTCCCGTACGCGGCTAGGCTCCCAAAAAGTCTCACACATGTGGTATCCCCGTATTCAGGAGAAGCAACAGAATGTATTTTGGGGTGTAATTCCACATATGCCCATGGCATGTTTGAGCAATATATCATTAAGTGACAACTTTGTGCAAAAAATTAAAAATAAAAAAATAAATTGTCTATTTTCCGCAACTTGTGTCAACATATAAAATATTCCATGGACTCGACATGCCTCTCAGTATATAGCTTGGGGTGTCTACTTTCCAAAATGGGGTCATTTGGGGGGGTTTTGAACTGTTCTGGCATTTTATACACAACATTAGGAAGCTTACATCCACTCTTCTAACCACTTGAAGGCAAAGCCCTTTTTCACACTTTTTGTTTACATGAAAACATATTTTTTTTTTGCAAGAAAATTATGTTGAACCCCCAAACATTATATATATTTTTAAAGCAAAGGCCCTACAGATTAAAATGGTGGGTGTTGCAATTTTTTTTTCTACACAGTATTTGCGCAGCGATTTTTCAAACGCATTTTTGGGGGAAAAAATACACTTTTTTTAATTTTAATGCACTAAAACACACTATATTGCCCAAATGCTTAATGAAATAAAAAAGATGATCTTAGGCCGAGTACATAGATACCAAACACAACAAGCTTTAAAATTTTGCACAAACGCGCATTGGCGACAAACTACATACATTTTTAAAAGCCTTTAAAAGCCTTTACAGGTTACGCCGTTAGATTTACAGAGGAGGTCTACTGCTAAAATTACTGCCCTCGATCTGACCTTCGCGGTGATACCTCACATGCATGGGGCAATTTCTGTTTACATATGACGCCAGACCGACGCTTGCGTTCGCCATTGGGCAAGAGCAGGGCAGGACAGGGGTGCTTTTTTTTTTTTTTTTATTATTAATTTTGCTTTTTTATTTTATTTTTAAACTGTTGCTTCCATATTTTTTATTTTTTTTATCATTTTTATTGTTATCTCAGGGAATGTAAATATCCCCTATGATAGCAATAGGTAATGACAGGTACTCTTTTTTGAAAAAACTGGGGTCTATTGGACCCTAGATCTTTCCTCTGCCCTCAAAGCATCTGACCACACCAAGATCGGTGTGATAAAATGCTTTCCCAATTTCCCAATGGCGCTTTTTATATCCGGGGGGGACATTCCCTCCCACTGCTTGTAAAAGCAGTCCAGAGGCTAATTAGCCACTAGGATTGCTTTTACATGAAAGCCGGCCGCTGGCTGAAAAGAATGATACCAAGATGATACCTAAACCCACAGGCATCATTCTGGTATAAACATTCAAAGTCCAGCAACATACCAGTACGTTGCTGGTCCTTGTTGGACATGTATTGTAATCTTTTTTTTCATGCAGCCTGTTGGCTGAACGAAAAAAAAAGATTGATCGGTGGGTATGCCCACCATTAGAATACCGCCCTTCATCCACCCACTTCTAATGATGGGCATACATGCACCATTTATATATGCCGAAGCATGGGGGCATCTTCCCGCAAAAGTTATGCAGCGTACACATGGTCAGACTTTTCCACGGGCAAGCCTCCGTCGGAATTTCGACCGTATGTACGTGGCATTAGGAGCAAAATCGCTCCTCCGCCCCTGCTGCCCCAATGCTTCGGCATATTTGCTTTTTTTTTTTAACTGTGGTGGTGAAATCACCTCCTACAGCACTGGAGTCGCAGGGATCAGGCCTGTCTCTGCGAACGCTGCAGTTATGTGTGTTGTGTTTTGTAAGTGACAGTGATCGAACGATACTGCACTTGGGTGGCCTGGGCTGGACGGAGGGGCAAAACGCAGGTGCTAGCAGGTATCTGGGCTGATCCCGCTAACACTGCGTTTTTGGGAACCCTAAACTGCTGGGGACGCTAGTATAGATCTGATCAGATCAGATATTGATCTGTTCAGATACTATACCACTAAGGGGGGTGTATGCTTAACGCGTGGGTGTTAGCGCTACTGGCACTAACCTGACGCTGCCTGGGGTGTGACGCAGACCCTCTCTGACGCTAAAACCTAATTGATATCACCCGCCAGGCGATCAGGGGGTTAAACCTTTATTGGGTCATATACGGCGGGTGCCCTGACACCATAAAAAGCAAACTAACTAACCAGCGTCACCCGTAACACTTATATGATGATCACTGGTGAAAGGGTTAACTAGGGGCAATTAGGGGGTTAAAACCTTTATTAGGTAATATATGGGGGTACCTGACGCTATCTAAAAACATGACGGCGAACCTAAAAAAAAATTACTGGCTACCTATCGGCATCACCGACACTAAGACAACGATCATAAAAAAGATCGCTTAGCGACAGTGGTGATAGGGGGTGAAAGGGTTACCTGGGGGGCGATCAGGGGGTTAAACCTTTATTAGATAATATATGGGGGTACCTGACGCTATAAAACCCTGCGGCGAACCTAAAAAAAATTACTGGCTACCGATCTGCATCACCGACGCTAAGACAGCGATCAGAAAAATGATCGCTTAGCGACAGTGGTGATAGGGGGTGAAAGGGTTACCTGGGGGGCGATCAAGGGGGTTAAACCTTTATTAGGTAATATATCGGGGTACCTGACGCTATAAAAACCTGCGGCGAACCTAAAAAAAATTACTGGCTACCGATCAGCATCACCGACGCTAAGACATCGATCAGAAAAATGATCGCTTAGCGACGGCGGTGCTAGGGGGTGAAAGGGTTACCTGGGGGTGATCAAGGGGGTTAAACCTTTATTAGGTAATATATGGGGGTACCCGACGCTATAAAAACCTGCGGCGAACCTAAAAAGAATTACTGGCTACCGATCAGCATCGCCGACGCTAAGACATCGATCAGAAAAATTATCGCTTAGTGACAGTGGTGATAGGGGGTGAAAGGGTTACCTGGGGGAGATCAAGGGGGTTAAACCTTTATTAGGTAATATATGGGGGTACCCGACGCTATAAAAACCTGCGGCGAACCTAAAAAAAAATACTGGCTACCGATCAGCATCACCGACGCTAAGACATCGATCAGAAAAATGATCGCTTAGCGACGGCGGTGCTAGGGGGTGAAAGGGTTATCTGGGGGGTGATCAGGGGGTTAAACCTTTATTAGGGGGGGGTTAGGGGGCTACACTGGACCTAAAACTAAATGTAGTGACACTTTTACAGTCACAAATGTCACTGATTGCAGTGATCACTAAATAAATGGTCCCTGCAATCAGTGACACTGTGACTGGGGGCTGGGGGGTGATCTGGGGGGTGATCTGGGGGGGCGATTTATGTGCCTATGTGTCCTGGTGTCAGTGTGCTGTTTTGTGCACTAACCTGCATCTTCTCCTGTACGGCACTCGGTATATGTGAGTGCCGCAGGAGAGATGACATCACTTCCTCCTGCCTGTGTAAACAGTACACAGGCAGGGGAAGCTCTCTCATTCGCCGGGAGCGATCGAGAGGGGGGGGCCGGAATCCAATGGCCGTCCCCTCATGCCGGATCGCTCCCGAAGGTAAAACGACCACCCACTGTAAAGAAGGGGGGTCCGATCGGACCCCCCAACTATACAAAGGCAATCACGTATATGTACGTGATTCTGCCTGTTGGTGCCATTCTGCCGACGTATATTTACAGTGGGCGGTCGTTAAGTGGTTAAGCTCCTTTTGGAAGCAAATATTCGTACTAATTTCTATTACTGAAATACCTTCAACCCCCACCCCCTCCCAGGCCCTGCTTTTTGTATTAGAAAAATATCCCCCCCCCCCCCAACTCTCAAGTCGCTATTATACACCTATTGTTCACTAGGTAGAGAAGTTTACAAACAAGTGGTCGCAATGACTGAAGCTCCCAAAGTGTACAGTGCAAATATGAACTGGTAGTTATCTATCTCCTCTAACTGATACTGTTGTAATGGTGTTCTGGTGTCCTTCCAACTCCTATCACATGCTCCCTACTCCCCACCCCCACCCCGTCTAAAGCAATAACATAGATTTAACATATAACATTTATTCATGCCACTTTGAATTACAAATGTTTATCTTAGGTATGGATCTGTTAATTGTTGTACCCTGCTTTAGATGGAACATCTGTTTATATCTGACAATCTTCCGAATTATATCTCATTTGTAAAACTTTACTAAAGAACTATTGAAACTAAAAAAATAAAATAAAATAAAAATAACGCGTTCTTACCCCTCTCCACTCTATCCAAAAGTAAAAAAACTGTTTTGCCTTTAGTTATACTTTAATGCACACAGTGCATTAGGGTAAAAAAAACTTTAGACTTTAGAACTGATCCTCCCAATCACTCTATAAATTTGAACAGGTATTATTCTTCTAACAATTAAATTTAACCTATACATGAATTGACCAGGAATGTTTTTTAAAATATGGGATATGATCTATAGACAGGCAAAATGGGAATATAAATCACCACTAAAAAAAGAAACATGGGATTTCACAGACTTACAAGGTTCTCACGGAGATGGAGGGATGGGGAATGCCTCCATTCATAGAAAAATGGGAAAGGGAACTAGGGTCACGTCTAAAAAAAACAACAAATAGGTAAAATACTGGGGGCTGTATATTGCGTTTTTTAGTAGACATAAACGCAATGAAAAAGAACTATAAATGTATGGCAAGATGGTACATGACACCGGATAAAGTACAGAAATACCAACCAGGGAAATCCCAATTGTGCTGGAGAGGGTGTGGTCAGAAAGGCACTATGGCACACATATGGTGGGATTGCCCAATGATAAGGGAACACTGGCAGGAGGTACAACAGAACGTGAGGGAGATTACGGGGTCAGAGATCCCTGATGACCCATGGTTCTGTTTATTCCATAATGTAAACATCACAAAAAAATATATAAGAATTCAGTTACACCATATCTAATAAATGCAGCAAAGGGAGCAATACCAATAAAATGTCTGGAACCGGATAGACCTACAGTTAGGGATTGGTTTAACAGAATAGAATATTTATACAAAATTTTATATTTGAGTAGTAGGGAAGAACTTGTAAAGGGAAAGTGGACAGAATTTAAGAAAACTAAGAAATATACAGATTGTTGGGTAGTGTTGGGATAGAATGAGAGAGAGATGGGAGACGAGAAACAGGAGTGAATGGCACATTGTCAGGGTCACCTGTGGCCAGGTGACAGATGCACACCGTAGGGGGACAGGAGTGCACCGCGAGGTAGTGAACCCTATGGCTGGCTTCTGTGGATAGGAAACTGGGTGGTTGTGGAAAGCGGGACCAGAGGAGCACAACCGGGATCCCAACGGAAGCGAGAGCCAAGATTCCCCAGGGCGCGGAGTCTAAGACCCAGCTGGTCTTCTCCAGGGCCTCTAGTGGTGAGGATGTTACGCTGCAGGCTGGGACCAGGTCGCGGCCCCTGGAGTTTCCTAGCTCACGCCCCGTAGGATAAGGGGAAGCAGCAGCACACGATAGAGAGAACCGAATAACAAGCCGAAGGTCAGGGGCCACAAGCAGACAAGGATAACGAAGAACGAGCCGAAGGTCAAGGGTCACGAGCAGACAGGGATGGTCGGGGACAAGCCAATAACGTAACAGAGAGACAGACGTAGCACACGGCAGGCAGGAACCCAAACACACAATGCCTAACAAACACGTTGATCAGCAAAGCAGGCTTGCAGTGCACAGGTTAATATAGTGTTCAGTGATAGGGCCTGGGGTGGAGTCAGGCTGGGAGGAGATTATAAAGGAAGCCAGGTGAAGGAGGTCTGGTCTCTAGATGAACACATGAGGAGGAAGGTAAGATGGCAGACAGACATTAATGCATATCCATGACAGTACCCTCCCTCTTACGAGGCCTCCCCCTTCCCCGCCTGGGCCCAGGTTTAGAGGGAAACTTCAGATGAAACTCCTTTAACAGACGAGGTGCAAAGACCTCAGATGCAGTGATCCAAGACCTCTCCTCAGGACCAAACCCTTTCCAATGAACGAGGTACTGAAGAACGCCTTTACAGAGTCGGGAGTCCAGAATTTGACTGATCTCGTACTCCTGATTATCCTCCGAGACAGGCGCCACGGTAGGAAGAGGACGAGAGAATTTATTGAGGACTAAAGGCTTTAGAAGAGCAACATGAAAGGAGTTAGTGATTTTAAGGCTCTTAGGAATCTGGAGTTTGAAACAAACCGGATTCAGTTTAGCAGTTACCGTGTATGGACCGATGAATCGTGGAGCAAACTTCAGAGAAGGAACTCGGAGCTTGATGTTCCTGGTAGAGAGCCAGACTTTGTCCCCTGGCTGAAGAGAAGGCGGTTTACGCCTGCGGCGGTCGGCAAAGCCTTTGAATTTTTCAGCAGCTGCCCGGAGGGAATCATGAACGTGACCCCAAACGGAATTGAGAGACTCCTGAACCGAAGCCAAAGCTGGAATGTCTGGAGAACAGATCATAGGAAGAGGAAGTTGAGGGTGTTTTCCATAAACTGTGAAAAAGGGTGTCTTCTGCGAACTGGTATTCACATGATTGTTATGGGAGAATTCTGCCCACGGGAGTAGAGAGGACCAATCGTCATGGTGAGAAGACACAAAGGTGCGAAGAAAGACCTCTAACTCCTGATTAACCCTCTCAGTCTGTCCATTGGATTGGGGATGGTAAGAAGAAGAAAAATCCAAGACAATATTGAGGGATTTGCAAAAGGCTCTCCAAAAACGAGACGTGAATTGGACTCCCCTGTCGGAAACAATATGAGAAGGGACCCCATGTAGGCGGAGAATTTCTCGAATGAAAATGGGAACCAAGGCAGGGGCAGAAGGAAGACCAGGAAGAGGAACAAAATGAGCCATCTTGGAGAATCGATCGATTACCACCCAAATGACTGTATTATTCTCAGACAGTGGGAGATCGGTGATAAAATCCATGGCAATATGGGCCCAGGGTTCCTTAGGAATAGGCAAGGGCATGAGGAGACCAGCAGGAGCTTGTGTGGAGGATTTGGACTGAGCACAGACATGACAAGCTTTAACGTAGTCTTTGACGTCTGAGCGGAGATTAGGCCACCAGTAGTGACGACTGATGAGTAGGAAGGATCGGAGGAATCCAGAATGCCCTGCCACCTTGGAATCATGTCCCCAACGAAGGATCCTAGCTCTTAGCTCAGTGGGGACAAAGGTCTTACCAGGCGGAATTTTAGACTTCAGGGTGGTAGAGTGGGCAACAATGCATGAGGTGGGAATGATCGGCTCAGGTTCAGGGGCGGACTCCTCGTCCAAAGTGTCAAATGACCTAGAGAGCGCATCAGCCCGACCGTTGCAGGAACCAGGTTTGTAGGTAATCATGAAATTAAAACGGGCAAAGAAGAGACTCCACCTGGCCTGTCTAGGATTCAGACGTTTAGCATTCTGTAGATACTGTAAATTCTTGTGATCGGTAAAGATCGTTATGGAGTGAGGGGAACCCTCCAAGAGATGACGCCACTCCTCTAACGCCAATTTAATTGCGAGAAGTTCCCGATCACCGATGGCATAATTCCTCTCTGCCTGAGAAATTTTTTTGGAGAAGAACGCACATGGTTGGCGTCTCTTCTCAAAGATTTGAAGAAGCACAGCTCCCACCCCCATTGAGGAAGCGTCCACTTCAATAAAAAATGCATTCCCAGGATTTGGTCTCCTCAAGAGGGGGCCAGAAACAAAGGCCTGTTTCAGGTTGTGAAATGCAGAGACAGCTTCGGGAGGCCAGTCTCTGGCATTCACACCCTTCTTGGTCAAAGCGATAATAGGCGCGGCAATGGAAGAGTAATTCCTTATGAACTGCCTATAATAATTAGTGAAGCCAAGAAAGCGCTGTGTGGCCTTGAGGCTAGCAGGAAGAGGCCAGTTGGTGATAGCCAAGACCTTCCCAGGGTCCATACGAAGCCCCGAACATGAGACAAAGCACCCCAAAAACAGGACCTCAGAACATTCAAAGGAACATTTCTCCAGCTTGGCATAGAGATTGTTCTCTCTAAGACGTTGAAGTACAGTGCGGACATGGTTTCTGTGGACGAGCAGATTTTCAGAAAAGATCAGAATGTCATCCAGATAGATGACAACAAACTGGTACAGCAGATCTCTGAAGATTTCATTGACAAAGTTTTGAAACACGGCTGGAGCATTACACAGACCAAAAGGCATCACCAGATATTCGTAATGCCCGTCTCTAGTGTTAAATGCAGTCTTCCATTCGTCACCCTCCCGTATTCGAATGAGATTGTACGCGCCTCTGAGATCCAACTTGGTGAAAATGGAGGCACCCTTCAACCTATCGAATAGCTCAGATATTAAGGGTAAGGGGTATCGATTTTTAATAGTAACCGCATTTAAACCCCGATAATCGATGCAGGGTCTTAAGGTACCATCCTTTTTGGCAACAAAAAAGAACCCTGCCCCTGCAGGCGATGAGGATTTCCGGATGAACCCTCTCTCCAGATTCTCTGCTACATACTCCGACATGGCCTGGGTCTCTGGGATGGACAGAGGGTAGGTACGACCCCTGGGTAGAGTTGCTCCGGGGACAAGATCAATAGCACAGTCAAAAGACCTGTGGGGAGGAAGCACCTCAGCTGATTTTTTACAGAACACATCCCGGTAATCGCTGTATGCGGCGGGAAGATCAGAAGAAACAGAAGTGGCAGCAACCGGAAGACTCTCCTTGGGGGTCACCTTGAGAAGACACGACGAGAAACATGAGGAACCCCAGGCCAGGATCTGCCCAGAGACCCAGTCCACATGTGGAGAGTGGAGCTGTAGCCAAGGGAGGCCCAATACAACTGGGGTAGAGGCCTTGGGTAGAATAAGAAAGGATATCCACTCCTGGTGGAGAATCCCTACCGACATCCTAATGGGTAGCGTCTGGAAGCGAATAGGGCCCCCTGGGAGAACAGTGCCATCAATTGCCGAGACTACCAATGGGGTAGTGAGAGGTGAAAGGGTAAGCTTCATAGAAGAAGCAGTTCTCCAATCCATGAAATTGCCGGCAGCCCCGGAATCCAGGTATGCAAGGGTTGACTGAGGAGAAGTGCCTACATGAAGGGACACCGGCAAGAGCAGGCGAGAAGGTGATGTTTCTGGGTCCAATACTCCACCTTCCAAATGTATTAGACCCGAGCGTTTCCCGGACGAAGCGAGCAGGAGTCACGAAAATGACCCTTGCCCCCACAATAGAGGCACAAGCCCAGAGTTCTGCGCCTAGCACGTTCTTCGGGGGTTAGTCTGGTCCGGCCCAGCTGCATAGGTTCTTCAGCAGGTAGAGGATGCTCCACGGAATGAAGGGAGGGGAGCTCAGACTGGCTAGGACCCAGAGAGTGCTGGCGTCTTTTTTCTAAGGACCTCTCTTGAAAACGAATGTCGATCTGGTTGCATAATGAAATTACATCGTCCAGACCGACGGGAATGGCTCTTCCCGCTAATTCGTCTTTCACTCGGTCAGAGAGGCCATGTAAAAAGGTAGCGACCAGGGCCTCATTATTCCAGCTCAATTCAGCTGTGTGGATACGGAACTGAAGAGCATATTGCCCCACTGAACTAGATTCTTGGCGAAGACGTAAGACAGCACTAGCCGCTGAAGAAGCCCGAGCCGGCTCTTCGAAGATATTACGAAAGAGCTTCAAGAATTCGGACAGACTGGAAACCACCGGATCGTTCCTCTCCCACAGGGGGGCAGCCCAGGCCAAAGCTTCACCGGAGAGGAGGGAAATGATATAGGCTACCTTAGCCCGGTCAGATAGGAAGCTTTGAGGCTGAAGCTCAAAATGAATAGTGCATTGGCTGAGAAACCCCCTGCAGGCCTTGGAGTCCCCAGAGAAACGGAACGGAGCTGGCAATCTTAGTGAGTGTGAGGCTGCGACTGGTGCGATAGGTACAGCCGCTGGTTGTACTTGGGGTTGCGGATTCGGGGTTCCCAGGGCGACCTGAAGCTGCTCGAATCGAGAAGCCAGATCCTGGAGGAATCGCATCACCTGGGTCTGATTTGATTCCTGGGTCTCAAGTCTGCGAACTATGCCCTGCAATGGATCATCCGCGGGAAGCGGGATGTCAGCCGGGTTCATGGCTGATCAAACTGTCAGGGTCACCTGTGGCCAGGTGACAGATGCACACCGTAGGGGGACAGGAGTGCACCGCGAGGTAGTGAACCCTATGGCTGGCTTCTGTGGATAGGAAACTGGGTGGTTGTGGAAAGCGGGACCAGAGGAGCACAACCGGGATCCCAACGGAAGCGAGAGCCAAGATTCCCCAGGGCGCGGAGTCTAAGACCCAGCTGGTCTTCTCCAGGGCCTCTAGTGGTGAGGATGTTACGCTGCAGGCTGGGACCAGGTCGCGGCCCCTGGAGTTTCCTAGCTCACGCCCCGTAGGATAAGGGGAAGCAGCAGCACACGATAGAGAGAACCGAATAACAAGCCGAAGGTCAGGGGCCACAAGCAGACAAGGATAACGAAGAACGAGCCGAAGGTCAAGGGTCACGAGCAGACAGGGATGGTCGGGGACAAGCCAATAACGTAACAGAGAGACAGACGTAGCACACGGCAGGCAGGAACCCAAACACACAATGCCTAACAAACACGTTGATCAGCAAAGCAGGCTTGCAGTGCACAGGTTAATATAGTGTTCAGTGATAGGGCCTGGGGTGGAGTCAGGCTGGGAGGAGATTATAAAGGAAGCCAGGTGAAGGAGGTCTGGTCTCTAGATGAACACATGAGGAGGAAGGTAAGATGGCAGACAGACATTAATGCATATCCATGACACACATACAGGACAATGGGGGGAGAGAAAAGAAGAGGGGTTGGAAATGGCGCTCGAAGGAGAAATGTAGGTTTGCTTTGGGCAATGTGTTTAAATATGTGAAATGTACATGTTACTTCTTTTTTATATGGAAAAAAATAAATAAAATAAAAAATAAACTTTAACCTATAACCCTTAACATGTAACCTACCGTATCACCTAGCCCTTAATTTTGTTTCTGAATCTGAACTCCAGGCAGACAAAGGACACACATTTTTGCATCTCTGTAATTGTTAATACATCCCTAAATCTACAGTATTTTCTAAATTCATGCGGTTTAAAGTGATTGTAAAGGTTCTTTTTAAAAAAAAATAACAAACCTGTACTTACCTGCTCTGTAAAATGATTTTGCATGGAGCAACCTTAAACTTCCTCTTCTGGAGTCCCCCACTGGCTCTGTGGGCTCCTCCTCTTTTTCGTGCACCACTATAGGAAGCCGCTTCCGATGATGGCACGCATGAGGGCTCCATGAGGGCATGAGGGCTCCACCCCCCCTCATATCCTCATCAATGGATTTGATTGACAGGAGAAGGGGCCCACTGCTCTCACTGAGTCAAGTGAGTAGGGGGAGAAAGAGTACTGCTACTCTTGGGAAAAGAGATCAGGCTCAGGTAATTATAAGATGGTGGAGGGGCTGCACATTAATAGTTTTTTTTTTGTAATTCCTTTACTTTGTAAAAAGTCATGTAAAGTACAAATATTAACCTGATACATATAATTATGGTGTCAATACAATCTCTAGTATAAAAAAGGCTAACAGAGACCACTAAAGCAGTAATCCAAGTAAGGATGTCCAGCAAAACAGTCCAGTACCAAAACTGGGCAATCCTGTAGACTTATTTTGCAGGGACAAAGACAATAGTTAACCTTGAAATGGGAGATGATAAACATTGCAGGATCAAATAAACATATAAACCATTTAACGCATTGCACAAAACTAAGCGATGTTGCCAGTAGTTTCAAATTTAAAAAAAGGGTGGACACCAGGACGGGGACTACAGAGGAGCTTAATAGATTTCACACATCCGGGGCCTGTAGTCACCCACAAAAAACAATTAGGGGGGTGTGGAGGGACATATAGGATAGAAGGAAGTGAAGTTGAGCGGAGGTGTGTGAGGACAGGGCCAAGGGAAAAACACAGGAGGGAGGAAACTGGAGAGGAAGGCAGACAGGGAGGGATGGGGGCGGGTGGCACATACAAGATTTTTTACTTTAACCACTTGCTTACTGGGCACTTAAACCCCCTTCGTACCCAGACCAATTTTCAGCTTTCAGCGCTGACGCACTTTGAATGACAATTGCGCGGTTAATACAACGCTGTACCCAAGTTATATTTTTATCATTTTTTTCCCACAAATAGAGCTTTCTTTGGGGGGTATTTGATCACCTCTGCGGTTTTTATTTTTTGCGCTATAAACAAGAAAAGACAGAAAATTTGGAAAAAAAACACAATATTTTTTTACTTTTTGTTATAATAATATCCAATTTTTTTTTTAAAAAAAATATTTTTTTTCTGAGTTTAGGCCGATACGTATTCTTCTATATATTTTTGGTAAAAAAATTGCAATAAGCGTATAGTGATTGGTTTGCGCAAAAGTTTTAGTGCCTACAAAATAGGGGATAGAATTATGAAATTTTTATTATATATATATATATATATATATATATATATATATATTTTACTAGTAATGGCGGCGATCTGCGATTTTTGTCAGGCCTGCGATATTGCGGCAGACATATCGGACACTTTTGACACTGTAGCGACCTCACCTCTCACTCCCTCCTTCTCTTCTCGGTGAATGGCTCTCGTCTAGGGGACCAGGGTGGAGAGTGTGGCGCACCACCAGCTCGTATCCTCTTGTGTGTAGAGGTGTGAGCTATAACCTTTTACCTTCGGGCCTGTGTCCCTGTCCAGAGCCAAAACTTCCCTTGAGGATGATTCCCACCCTCCACGCAGGTGGAGGTAGGACCCTTTAACTCCCAGAAAGTCAAGTTCCACACCACTGAAAGTCCAACACTTATTTATTCTTCAGAGCAATAAATAGTCCTTTTGAGAGCGACTGGTTAGACATAGAACAGTTCAGAACACAGTGGGGAGGAGGTCCAGGCACAAACTTGAACTTGGTTTTTCTCCTGTTCCGTTATAGGGCGAACAGGCTTGGCGCACAGTCGCTGCCACCCAATGCTGTATCCTGGCCTAGGCCAACAAGGCCCAGGCCTAGGGCAGCACTTTGCAGGGGGGCAGCACGGAAAGAGTCCCCGGCGGCTTGTGCTACACTGTTAGTGTAACGCAAGCTGCTTCTAATTTTGACTGTCCTATCAGCCTGGACCACAAACCTTCCTCACTGTGCTATATGTTTTCTGCTGCACCATTGGCATGGTTATATCTTCTCTCCATAAAATTATCAGAAATTTGTGCTTAAAGTAGAACTATAGGCAACACCTTTTTTTTTTCATTTTGGATAGAGTAAGAGAGGGTTATAGCCCCTGTCAGTTTATTTTTTACCATCCCTATCCCAATGCAGAGATTTCCCTTCACTTCCTGCCCCATAGCCAAACAGGAAGTGAGATAAAATCTATGCAAATTAAGGGAATCCATTGCCCCCCCCCAGGCCCTAAGAACTAGTGTCCCCACTCAAAAATTTCAGGGTGGGTCTTAAACAGAAAGGGGTGTGGCCTTGACAGGAAGGGGTGGGTCATATATAAATTGGAGGGTGCACGAGTTTAGTCAGGCCTAGGGCAGCACAAAACCTAAATACACTACTGCTGCCACCGACCGTGAGGGGGTCTCTGCCACAGACCAGATGAATAAGGCCTCTGCCACAGACCTGGTTGTTGGGTCTCTGCCACCTACCTGATTCACGATGGGTCCCTGCCACAGACCATGAGAACGTGTACTACCTTCTATAGGAAATGGCCCTTGTCAGGGAAAGGACATCCATCCGGACAGTTACCAGAGGCCCCGCCGTCACCAGCAAATGCTGCACTGGATCTTTGGTTAGGGTCACCTCCCTGGCCTCCTCGTCCTAGATTCGGGCGTCCACACCGGAGGACACCCTAGGAGCCCTCGATCCCTTGTGGGACCCAGTCGAAGGTACTGGGCCCCAGGCCTCCAGAGAGTACCTCACCCCAGATCAAAGGTGTCTGGGTGGAACCGCAACTCCCTCCCCGAGCCTAGGGCACCCGGAGACCGCCTTCACGCACATGCACCCAGGCTGAAGGTGCCTGGGCGCGGACCTCGTGCGGAAGATGTCTGCCCCCTTTATACCCTCTCCCAGCATGCACAGTGGGTTCCCCGCCCCGCTGTACTACTGCCGCGAGAGGACACAAAGGGCACAGCCCTCCAATGGTGGTTCAACCCCAGCCTATGGCAACAGCGCCACCTATAGGCCGCAGGGAACTGAACACCACTGATATCCTCCACTGGCATAAATGGGTCCAGGAATCCTAACAATTGCTGCGTCTGAGCCTGGTATCACTCAGATGCATCCCCTAAATATGACCACCCGCTACAACACTATTTTGGGACCATTCACATTTATACAGCGAACAGTGCTATAAATAAGCATTGATTACTCTATAAATGTGACTGGCAGGGAAGGGGTTAACACTAGGGGCGATCAAGGGGTTAAATATGTTCCCTATTAGTGATTCTTACTTTGTGGGGGAGGGGACTGACTGGGGGAGGTGACCGATCTGTGTCCCTATGTACAAGGGACACAGCATCGGTCTCCCCTCTCCCTGACAGGACGTGGATCTCTGTGTTTACATACAGAGATCCACGTCCTGCCTCTGTAACAGCCGATCGCGTTATCTGGCAGACATCGCAGCCGCCAGGCTTGCGCATCGGCATCATGTGATGCGGCGGGCACAGCTGTTCCCCGCTGCGCGCCCTCTGCGATCAAGGGGTTAAATATGTTCCCTATTAGTGATTCTTACTGTGTGGGGGAGGGGACTGACTGGGGGAGGTGACCGATCTGTGTCCCTATGTACAAGGGACACAGCATCGGTCTCCTCTCTCCCTGACAGGACGTGGATCTTTGTGTTTACATACAGAGATCCACGTCCTGCCTCTGTAACAGCCGATCACGTTACCTGGCGGACATCGCGGCCGCCAGGCACGCGCATCGGCATCACGTGATGCGGCGGGCACAGCTGTTCCCCCGCCGCGCGTCCTCTGCTGCGCGCGGCCGGATGTAAACACAGCAGGACGTCCAGGGGACGTCCACCCGGCACTTGAGAGCCGCGCTGCAGGCGTCTTTCGTCTATAGCGTGGGTCTCAAATGGTTAATGCAAAAATGCTAAAACCTGAAGCCTCAATTGGACTGAGCAGCCAATTGCTGTGCCAGAGCACTGTCACGTGAGGAAGGGTGAAGAGTCTGTGTAAACTAAGACCTGACCTGAAACTTACAGAGCAATTTTGTGTATAAAACTGTGTATATTTTTTAAAAACTGTCCATTTCGGTTTCGGTTTTCGACCAAGTCAATCTTGAATTTCCATTTCAGTGCACCACTAATTCTCCAGGTTCATTGCCATCTGCTGAATGTTGTATCCAGAGGTGCCCATTGAAAATCTTTGATAACCACACAAATCTACTCCCAAAAGTGAGAGAACCTTTTAGAAATAAAAATTTGTGAACAGAACACAACTTATTACTGCAAACATCAGCCAATACGGCAGACCATCTTTCCCTTTTAAATATAATAAGCACATTTTCTTAAAGTGTTACTAAACCCAGGAGCCTGCATTAACTATATCTGTTCTCCCAAACTACACAGAACATGGAAATGCAATTATTTTAGTAAATATAAACTGCTAAATACCTTTTCTCATCAGTATATAGCAGTCGTGTGACTCCTATCAGTAACTGGCTAAAGCCTGTAGGAGGAGTCTTCATTCTGCCCTAATTGTCCTATAGAACCCCGACCCTCTACCTGGACAGTGCTGATTGGCCCTGTGCTGATCACATGCAAAAAAAAATAAAAAACTCTCTAGCAATACACATCAAACTGAGCATGTGCAGCTTGTCCCCTAGCTCTGTACTATCAGGAGATGGATTGGTTACATGGAAGAAAGGGAGGATCAGAGGAGACAGGATGAAACAGCCTTTTTACACAATGCAGAGGATTAACCCCTTAGGTTCCACAGTGAGTATAACAAGCATGCTTTACTGCATATATAGACTGATTTTACTGTTGTAGGTTTAGTAACATTTTAAGCAGTAAGATAACTGCAAGCATATGGTCCACCTGCTATGCTATTCAGTATACATTCCAGTATTAGACTGGTGTTTTAAAAGGATCTTTAAAAACAGTTCTTTCAATAAATCATTCTAGCTTTGAAGGATACAAGTTGCTTCGGCATTTAATGTAGAAAATGATCTGCCCCATGTGTCAGTCTGAAAATACTGTACACATAAACAGTTAGTGAAACAGAACAATAATAGTAAGATGATTAGGTAGTGCCCTTTAAATACTGTTACATTGTAAAGCACTGTAACATGTTCCATGAAGTAGACATGAAGCTGTAGGCGGAGTGAGCCTGTAAAAGGCAGTCAGTAAGTAGAAATATACATTTATGAAGAATAGGGATGATTCGTTCTGCTGTGATATACATTTTATATGTGATTAAGCTTCTCTTATATCTGCTATAATGATACAGGGCTTACATAAAATCCGCATGCGGCATTCTCAATAAAAAGCTGCTGAAGGGGTTAATGCTTTTATGCATCTGCTAAATTTTATTGTGCTTTGTGCTCCATGTGTACATGGTAACATTCATGGATAATTGAACCTTATAGCTGTAAATTGAGATGAACAGAAGAATGAGGTGTTTGCAGTTGTAATCTATTTTAAATAACATTGGGGAGATGGTAGAAGAGAGGACACATCTGTTATGTGCCATTTCTTTTTTTTTGTGTTTGTAATGTGTGTCTCATCTGCTCACTCACTGCAGTATGTTGTTCAAAGCAGCATTGCAGGTTTCAGAGGAAAATGGACTCTGCCTTTGGATAGATTTGGTGCAGTGCTAATGGCGATCATTTCATCACTAACTCATCACACAAATCTGTAAGAAACAGGCAAACATTTTCTTTTTATTTAAGTGATTATGTTGTTATCGGCTTTTTGAATTTCTAAACAGTTTGAGAATTTTTCATGCCATGGAAACAGCAGAAATGTTCTTCACACCTCAAATCCCAGTGACCTTCTGATCTTCTTTGAACTTGTTTATTTCACAAATGAATATGTCGTTCTTTATTTTAGATATTTTCATAAACAGTATATTTAGAGCCCATTCACACAGGGGCGTCTTTGGATCCGACTCCAAATCGCCCCAGGTCGCCCCTAGTCGCCTCAGGTCGCGCTGGCTGAAGAAATCAATGTAAGTTAATGGAGCCGTCCTTATGCACACTACTGCAGTCGCTCCGACTTCAAAAAAGGTCCCTGTACTACTTCAATTCAACTCCTAGGCGACCTGTAACCATTCATTTCAATGGGAGTCGCCTCTCACTGTCTTAATAGGAGCGACTCTCCAGGAAGAGAACATACATTTCTCCTGCAAACCCCTCCCTCCCCCTCCCTCCCACAGAGCTGATTCTTGTTTGATTGGCCACTGGAATGTCTCCTGTCCTGCAGGCAACTTGGAGTTGCCTTGTAAATAGCTCCAGGTCGCGCTGTGATTCATACTCAGGTCGTGTCTGAGTTGCCTCATAAAATCGCGCTGGAAGTCCTGTTGCCCCTGTGTGAATGGGCTCTTATTATACTACTTAAATAAGACTTGTCATGAATCTGAACAAAGCAGGTTGAGTGTACAGTATACTCAAAGGTTCCGTTTATTACAAAACTGCATGTCAAAATGATCAGCAGATCTAAAGACAGCTGAAACTAGATATAAAGGATGACTTTTCATGTAATGCCGCGTACACACAAACAAATTTTCCGTCGGAAAAAAACTTGGATGGTTTTTCTGACGGAATTCCGCTCAAGCTTGGCTTGCATACACACGGTCACACAAAAGTTCTCTGAACTTTAGACTGTCAAGAACGCGGTGACGTACAACACTACGACGAGCCGAGAAAATTAAGTTCGATGCTTCTGAGCATGCGTCGAATTGTTTCCAAGCATGGTCGGAATTTTGCGCGTCGGAATTGTTACAGACGATCGGAATATCCGATCGGAATTTTTTCCGTCGGAAAAATTGAGAACCTGCTCTCTATCTAAGTTCGTCGGAAATTCCGACAGAAAAAATATTTTCTGACGGAAATTCTGACCGTGTGTACGCGGCATAAGACCTGAAAATGGATTTGCCTCTCCTACCGTTCTTGGACCCCCAAAATGTGTTAGCTACGTTTTGGATTGTCCCCCTGACTTTTATTGGAATAAAGCTGTATTTGGACCTCTTAGCAGCGGTATGGCACTTCAATTTCAATTTTTGTTACATCACACTAAAAGTAGGGTTGTCCCGATACCGATACTAGTATCGGTGCCGATACCGACCATTTGCACGAGTACTTATACTCATGCAAATGCTCTCGATGCCTAGTCCGATACCTGGACACTCAGGGATGATCAGTGCGGCGGCCTAGGGAAGTTATAATCACTGACCTCCCTGTGTGGCTTTCAATAAAGCAGCTGACAGCCGCTTCTCCTCCTCTCCCCTCCATGGCTTTCAGCTGCTTTATTGAAAGCCACACAGGGAGATCGGTAAATTATAACTTCCCCCGCCACCGCACTGATCGTTCCTGAGTGTCCCCTGTATCCTCTTCCGGCTCCCCTCTGTGTCCTCCTCTGTGCTCCTCTGCTACCCCCCCTGTCCTCCTCTGGTCCCCCTCTGTGTGCTCCACCAGTCCTCCTCCAGTGCCCCTCCGTGTGCTCCTCCGGTCCCCCCCATCCTCCTCCGCCCCCACCTCCCAGATCTTTCAGGAGCTGGGTAAATCTGTAATTTACTGGCTCCTTCCTTTTTTGAATGCACAGAGTCAATGATCATCGACTGAGCATCGTAAACCGATGCTTCAGTTTATGAATGGAGAGGAGCCGCTGTCTCCTGAACATTCATGTTCAGTGCAGCTGAGACTGCTGAGAAAGGGACTGGGGAATCTCTATCCTCAGTCTCTTTTCAAGTCTCAAAGGGGAGATGTCAGGGGTCTGTTTAGACCCCTGGCATCTCACCAAAGCCCCCCCTACCCCCCAACAGGGTTAAATGGAAAAAATAAACATTGTAATAAATATTTTAAATTAAAATTGTATTCTGACTGTCCATCCCCCCCCCCAAAAAAATTGTAAAAATAAAGCTGTAAAAAAAATCAGTGCTGCATATTAGTGCCACTGTATCCGTAATCGGTATTGGCGAGTACTTGAAAAAAAAGTATCGGTACTTATACTCGGTCTTAAAAAAGTGGTATCGGGACATCCCTAACTAAAAGCCAAGGAGATCATGGAGATTAGTGATGAGCCGAACACCCCCGGGTTCGGTTCGCACCAGAACCCGCGAACGGACCGAAAGTTCGTACGAACATTAGAACCCTATTAAATACAATGGATGCGAACGTTCGAATTCTAAAGTGCTAATTATAACGACTATTATGCATGTTATTGTCCTAAAAAGGGTTTGGGAACCCGGGTTCTGCACCAGGGGACATGTATCAATGCAAAAAGAAGTTTTAAAAACGGTCGTTTTTCGGGAGCAGTCATTTTAATGATGCATAAAGTGAAAAAAAAAAAGTCAAATATTCCTTTAAATATCGTACCTGGGGGGTGTCTAAAGTATGCCTGTGAAGTGCCACGTGTTTCCCGTGTTTAGAACTGTCCCTGCACAAAATGACACTTCTAAAGGAAAAAAAAGCCATTTAAAACTGCTTGCGGCTTTAATGTAATGTCTGGTCCCGGTAATATGGATGAAAATCTTTAAGAAAAATGGCATAGCTACCCCATGACCCCCCCCCCCCCCACCCCAGCCCATTACCAGCCCCTTTGGGTCTTGTATGGATATTAAGGGGAACCCCGCACATAAAATAAAAAAGGCCCTATATACTCTGAACAGCCGTATACAGGCGGTGCATACAAGACAGGGACTGTAGGTTTGTTCTTATGTAGAATCTGTTTGTAATTTTGAACAGGTACATTGTTTAAGTGTAGCTCCAGCCCAAAAATCTATTTTTAAACTTTTTGGAAAACATAGGTAAGGGTTATCACCCCTGTAACATTTGTTTTGCTGTCTGTGCCCCTGTTCAGAACATTTCACCTCACTTTCCGTCCCAATGACAACTGTTTTTGAAATGTGGTGTTTTTCTTGAAACAAGGATTGGTGATAAAGCATCAGTACAGAGGAGACACCTTTCTCCCATATTAATTCTTACAGGAGAGAATTTTCCTTCCTAGGGGTAGATTTCCTCTCACTTCCTGTTGTCTTCTTGCGTTTGCAAGTAGGAGTCGTTTGTAAGTTGGATGTTTGAAAGTAGGGACCTGCCGTATATACTCTGCAGAAATAGGCCCCTTAGTTGTTGGTGTTGGCACAACACTGTAAGCACTCACAGTTACTCTTGGTTGGTGCTGGAACGCCCTGCTGTCAACTATTATATCAGGAATTGTAATTACATATAATTGTTGAACAGTGGTAGTAAAAATTGGGCCTTTGATGGTGGTGCTGGTGCCACAACACTGTAAGCCCTGACAGTTACTCTTGGTGGCTGCAGCAATGGGCCCTGCTGTGAATTATTAGATCAAGAATTGTAATTGCATGCCCCTGTTGAACAGGGGCTGAAAAATTGGGCCTTTCGTGGTGGTGGTGGTGGTGGTGGTGTTGCCACAACACTGTAAGCCCTCAGAGTTACTCTTGGTGGGTGCAGGAATGGGCCCTGCTGTGAATTATTAGATCAAGAATTGTAATTACATGCCCCTTTTGAACAGGGGCTGAAAAATTGGGCCTTTCGTGGTGGTGGTGGCGTTGCCACAACACTGTAAGCCCTCAGAGTTACTCTTGGTGGGTGCAGCAATGGGCCCTGCTGTGAATTATTAGATCAAGAATTGTAATTACATGCCCCTGTTGAACAGGGGCTGAAAAATTGGGCCTTAGGCACTGGTGGCACAACACTGCAACCCCTCACAGATACTGTACTTGGAGCACAGCAATGAGCCCTGTTGCAAAGTATTGCTTCAAAAATTGTAATTACACGACCCTGTTAAACAGGGGCTGAAAAATTGGGCCTTAGGCACTGGTGGCACAACACTGCAACCCCTCACAGATACTGTACTTGGAGCACAGCAATGAGCCCTGTTGCAAAGTATTGCTTCAAAAATTGTAATTACACGCCCCTGTTAAACAGGGGCTGAAAAATTGGGCCTTAGGCACTGGTGGCACAACACTGCAACCCCTCACAGATACTGTACTTGGAGCACAGCAATGAGCCCTGTTGCAAAGTATTGCTTCAAAAATTGTAATTACACGCCCCTGTTATACAGGGGCTGAAAAATTGGGCGTTAGGCACTGGTGGCGGCACCCATAAACAAAAATGATCTTCCAAGCTATCATCATCAATCGTATCATTGAGGACTCGGAGGAGGAGGATAGCCAGTCAACATAACAGCACAGGCACTCAGCATCAGCATCAGTCTTGAAGGGATGTGACATGTTAAAATCAATTAGTCTGTTATATCAGCATCAGGTGTGTGGTAGCTGGTGGTGATCCAAGACTGGTTCATCTTGATGAAAGTCAGTCGATCAACCGAGTCGGTGGACAGGCGCACCCTGTGATCCGTGACAAATCCTCCAGCAGCACTGAATGTGCGTTCCGAAAGAACGCTGGATGCAGGACAGGCCAGTAGCTCAATTGCATACTGTGCAAGCTCTGGCCAGTGATCCATCCTCAAGACCCGGTAAGCCAGAGGATTTTCGGTGGGGAAGGTGTCCAAGTCTGACCTTGCCCCTAGATATTCCTGCACCATGTTTATCAGACGCTGGCGATGGTTGCTGGAACCGATCATACTTTGGGGCTGCGGACTAAAGAATTGTCTGAACGCATCGGTCAGACGGCCACCTTCCCCACCGCTCCTTCTTTGACTGGCCGAAGCCTCAGCAACTCGTTGTCCAGGACCAGGAGTTTGTAACCTCCCAGTCTCTGGGAACGCGTTGCACAGACCTTTCTGCAAGGCCACCCGGAGTTGTCTCATCCTCTGCTCCCTCTGCGACGGTAACATAAGGTCCGCAACCTTACCCTTGTACCGTGGATCAAGGAGAGTGGCCAGCCAGTAATGGTCCCTCTCCTTGATCCGAAGAATACGAGGATCCTTCCGCAGACTTTGCAGGATCAGGGAGGCCATGCAGCGTAGGTTAGCTGAGGCATTCGGTCCGGAGTCCTCTGGGTCACTAAGGACGACATGATCCGCAGCCACCTCCTCCCAGCCACGTACAAGTCCACGGGTTTCTTGGGACTGTAAATCATCCCTAAAAGACTGCTGCTGTTGATGCTGCTGAGTGCCAGGCTCCACCTCCATGCTGACACAATCCTCCTCCTCCTCCTCCTCCTCCTCCTCCTCGTCCTCTTCCTGTGCGATGGGTGGGACAGAAGGAACACTGTCTGGGTAAAGGGGGCCTTGAGAGGCAAGGAAGTCCTCCTCTTCCTGCCTCTGTTCTGCCTCAAGTGCCCTGTCCATTATTCCACGCAGCGTGTGCTCCAACAGGTGGATAAGAGGTACAGTGTCACTGATGCATGCACTGTCACTGCTCACCATCCTCGTGGCCTCCTCAAATGGTGCCAGGACAGTGCATGCATCCCTGATCATGCCCCACTGGCGTGGAGAAAAAAAACCAAGCTCCCCTGACCCTGTCCTGGTGCCGTAGTCGCACAGGTACTCATTGATGGCCCTCTGCTGCGTGTGCAGCCGCTGCAGCATGGCCAACGTTGAGTTCCACCTGGTGGGAATGTCACATATAGGGCGGTTCTTGGGCAGGTTCAACTCCTTTTGCAGCTCAGCCAGGCGAGCACTGGCATTATAAGATCTGCGGAAATGCACACAGACTTTCCTGGCCTGCCTCAGGACATCCTGTAAGCCCGGGTACCTGCCCAAGAACCGCTGCACCACCAGGTTAAGGACGTGAGCCACACAGGGCACATGGGTCAGTTGTCCCTGTCGGAGGGCGGAGAGGAGGTTGGTGCCATTGTCGCAAACCACCATTCCTGGCTTAAGCTGGCGTGGCGTCAACCACCTCTCGGCCTGGCCCTGCAGAGCAGACAGGACCTCTGCCCCAGTGTGGCTTCTGTCCCCCAAACACACCAGCGCAAGCACGGCATGGCATCTTTTTGCCTGCGTACTTGCGTAGCCCCTTGAACGCCTACGGAGCACCGCTGGTTCAGAGGACAAAGCACAGGAAGAGGCCATGGAGGAAGAAGAAGAGGAGGGGGTGGAGGAGAGAGGTGTGTCACAACCAATAGTAGCATTTTGGAGGCGTGGCGGTGGAACAACCTCCAACACTACTGCACCTTGTCCTGCATCCTTCCCAGCTGCCAAAAGAGTGACCCAATGGGCCGTGAAAGAAAGGTAACGTCCCTGTCCATGCCTGCTGGACCATGAGTCAGCGGTAATATGCACCTTACCGCTGACCGCCCTGTCCAGCGAGGCCAAGACATTGCCTTCCACATGCCGGTAGAGAGCCGGAATAGCCTTCCGTGAGAAAAAGTGGCGTTTGGGAACCTGCCACTGAGGAACCGCACATTGCACAAACTCACGGAAGGGGGCCGAGTCTACCAACTGAAAAGGCAGCAGTTGAAGCGCTAGCAATTTAGCCAAGCTAGCATTCAACCGCTGGGCATGTGGATGGCTGGGAGTGAACTTCTTTCGACGGTCCAGCAGCTGGGGCAGGGAAATTTGCCTGCTAGAATCAGACGTCGGTGTACTGCTAGCAGAGTGGCCGCAAGTACTTGGCTGTGACACACCTAATTCTACACCTTCATTCCTCTCAGTGCATGTTTCAGAGAGGACTGAAGTTATAGTGGGGTTGGAGATCCCAGCTGATGCGGTGCAAGGAGAGGTCCGCTTTGTTCTTTGGTGTGGGTCTTTGAGGTAGGCTTGCCAACGAGCTGCATGGCAGGTCAACATATGTCTGGTCAGGCATGTGGTACCCAAGCGGCTGATGTTTTGGCCACGCGATATACGCTTGAGACATATGTTGCAAACAGCAGCTGTGCGATCTGATGCACTAGCCTCAAAAAAGGCCCACACCAAAGAACTTTTTGAATGACGGGCAGAGGCAGCGTCCTGCACAGGCGGAGCTCTGCGGTGTGATTCCGTCGGTGTACTGCCCTTACGCTGGCCACCAAAGGGCATCCTGCCTCGTTGGAGATGTGCCTCCTCCTCATCCTCCTCCTCCTCCTCTCTCCTATTAGGCACCCACGTGGAGTCAGTGACCTCATCATCCTCTCCCTCCTCATCACTGGAGCCAATCTGGCAGTATGCTGCAGCTGCTGGAACATGACTGCCAGATTGGTGTCCTTCTTGAGCATCCCCTCTGTCTGCTCTCACGCTACTGCCTTCCTCTAGCTGGGTTTCATCATCAGACCCTTCGAAACGCTGGGCATCCTCCTGGAGCATGTACCCAACACTGTGCTCAAACAGTTCGGGGGACTCCTCAGGAGGAGGACATGGTGGGTCTAGGGAAGGAGTGACTGATGATGAGTCTGACATTGATACCAGGGAAGAGGACGCTTTGGCAGCTGCTTTGCCAGTACCCTGAGCCTGGGTGAGAGAGGATGAGGAGGAGGAGGAGGGCTTGGTCATCCACTCTACCAAGTCTTCGGCATGATGTGGCTCAACATGTCCAGCTGCCGAAAAGAAGGACAAGCGTGTCCCATGGCCATGTGCTGATGACAATGCACCGCGTCCACGACCAGCACTGTTGCCCCCAGACACAGAGCCTGCTTGCCCTCTTTTATTGCCTCCTGACTGTCTGCCTCTCCTTGTTTGCCTTCCAGACATTCTAATGGATGGCCTGCAGGGAGATGGGAAAAAAAGCAATAAGGGCTACCTTCAGGTGTCCTTCTCTGTCCCTTTACTTAAGGATTTCTAAATATGGTTGAGGATGATTGCTTTCGCACAGAATAGCACAATGACAATTTCCCTGACTGTCCAAAAAACAAGGATTTCAAAGATGGTTGATGAGGAATGCTTTAGCACAGTATAGCACAATGAGAATTTCCCTCACTGTCCTTCCCTGTCCCTACAAACAAGGTTTAGCACAGTAAAACACACTGACACTCTCCCTACCTATAGTTTTCTGTCCCTATAAAAAATGTTTTTTTAAAGATGGTTGATGAGGAATGCTTTAGCACAGTATAGCACAATGAGAATTTCCCTCACTGTCCTTCCCTGTCCCTACAAACAAGGTTTAGCACAGTAAAACACACTGACACTCTCCCTACCTATAGTTTTCTGTCCCTATAACATTTTTTTTTTTTAAAGATGGTTGATGAGGAATGCTTTAGCACAGTATAGCACAATGAGAATTTCCCTCACTGTCCTTCCCTGTCCCTACAAACAAGGTTTAGCACAGTAAAACACACTGACACTCTCCCTACCTATAGTTTTCTGTCCCTATAAAAATTTTTTTTTTTAAAGATGGTTGATGAGGAATGCTTTAGCACAGTATAGCACAATGAGAATTTCCCTCACTGTCCTTCCCTGTCCCTACAAACAAGGTTTAGCACAGTAAAACAGACTGACACTCTCCCTACCTATAGTTTTCTGTCCCTATAATTTTTTTTTTTTTAAAGATGGTTGATGAGGAATGCTTTAGCACAGTATAGCACAATGAGAATTTCCCTCACTGTCCTTCCCTGTCCCTACAAACAAGGTTTAGCACAGTAAAACACACTGACACTCTCCCTACCTATAGTTTTCTGTCCCTATAATTTTTTTTTTTAAAGATGGTTGATGAGGAATGCTTTAGCACAGTATAGCACAATGAGAATTTCCCTCACTGTCCTTCCCTGTCCCTACAAACAAGGTTTAGCACAGTAAAACACACTGACACTCTCCCTACCTATAGTTTTCTGTCCCTATAATTTTTTTTTTTTAAAGATGGTTGATGAGGAATGCTTTAGCACAGTATAGCACAATGAGAATTTCCCTCACTGTCCTTCCCTGTCCCTACAAACAAGGTTTAGCACAGTAAAACACACTGACACTCTCCCTACCTATAGTTTTCTGTCCCTATAATTTTTTTTTTTTAAAGATGGTTGATGAGGAATGCTTTAGCACAGTATAGCACAATGAGAATTTCCCTCACTGTCCTTCCCTGTCCCTACAAACAAGGTTTAGCACAGTAAAACACACTGACACTCTCCCTACCTATAGTTTTCTGTCCCTATAAAAAATTTTTTTTTAAAGATGGTTGATGAGGAATGCTTTAGCACAGTATAGCACAATGAGAATTTCCCTCACTGTCCTTCCCTGTCCCTACAAACAAGGTTTAGCACAGTAAAACACACTGACACTCTCCCTACCTATAGTTTTCTGTCCCTATAAAAAATGTTTTTTTAAAGATGGTTGATGAGGAATGCTTTAGCACAGTATAGCACAATGAGAATTTCCCTCACTGTCCTTCCCTGTCCCTACAAACAAGGTTTAGCACAGTAAAACACACTGACACTCTCCCTACCTATAGTTTTCTGTCCCTATAAAAAAATTTTTTTTTAAAGATGGTTGATGAGGAATGCTTTAGCACAGTATAGCACAATGAGAATTTCCCTCACTGTCCTTCCCTGTCCCTACAAACAAGGTTTAGCACAGTAAAACACACTGACACTCTCCCTACCTATAGTTTTCTGTCCCTATAAAAAATTTTTTTTAAAGATGGTTGATGAGGAATGCTTTAGCACAGTATAGCACAATGAGAATTTCCCTCACTGTCCTTCCCTGTCCCTACAAACAAGGTTTAGCACAGTAAAACACACTGACACTCTCCCTACCTATAGTTTTCTGTCCCTATAAAAATTTTTTTTTAAAGATGGTTGATGAGGAATGCTTTAGCACAGTATAGCACAATGAGAATTTCCCTCACTGTCCTTCCCTGTCCCTACAAACAAGGTTTAGCACAGTAAAACAGACTGACACTCTCCCTACCTATCCTTCTCTTTCCCTAAACTAAAGGAATCCAGGTTAAGCAAGAAAAAAAAAATGTCACTGTCCCTGCCTATGCTTCTCTTTCCCTGCTCCGGAACACACTACACTAGGCCGCCGTGCTGGCGGCCTTTTATAGTGTGGGGCGTGTACTAAACACCCTCAGCAATAATTGGCCACAGGCATCCTGCCTGTGGCCAATCATTGCTCTCCTCGCTGCCGGCGCTGTGATTGGCCAAGCATGCGGGGTCACAGTGCATGCTTGGCCAATCACAGCGCCTGGATGACACTGCGATGGCGTAGTGCATTGTGGGCCGCGAATTAGGCGCGAACGGCCCAAATCGTTCGTTGTTCGGCGAACGTTCGAACAGCAGATGTTCGAGTCGAACGTATGTTCGACTCGAACACCGAGCTCATCCCTAATGGAGATCCTCTGAGGTGTAAAAACTGCCTGCCTGGGAAGAAAGGGGATAGTCTGGCGCACTAAACGATAAGTCCCAAAATTTCTTACAGGAAGATAAAACAATGAACCGATTAAAAGTCCAAAAATGTCAAATGACTTGGTGGCAGCCGCTATAAAAGAGCTAGAAGGAACTCTGCAATGGCAAGAATAGAAAAAGAAGCAGCGCCTACTAAGTGTAGTATGGAAGCACTTTTAATGGAAATCAACAGATTGGCAACTTACAGGAGAAATGTTAAAGGAACACTCATCAGTGTGTAGCAAACCACTGCTGCAGCTGGCTGGGCAGTGCATGCTCTCCCTGGAGTATGGAGCCGGATAAACCCTAGGTGGTGCTGAGGTCTATCCGGCTAGGATTTACCTGGCTCCATACTCCAGGAAGAGCATGCACTGACCGGTCAGCTGCAGCGGTGATTTGCTACAAACTGATAAGCGTTCCTTTGACATTTGTCCTGTAAGTTGCCAATCTGTTGATTTCCAGTAAAAGTGCTTCCATGCTACACTTAGTAGGCACCGCTTCTTTTTCTATTCCTGCCTGGGAAGCAGATTATTTACTTCAGCATCAATACCTTAAGATGGCAATATCAGTGAGATAACCCTATGGGTGCCACTTTCCTCTGTTACCAATAAAGCTTTCCTACTGCCGAGTAAAGATGTATTTTCCATTAAAGTACTATGGAGAATCCAATGGTGGCCATACACACTTCACTTTTTTATCCAATTGATCAGTGATTCGATCAAAACAGTTGAATCTGCCAAAAAATCGAATAGCAATAACTTCCCTTCTGATTGAATTAGACTTCATTTACAATCTGATTCGATCAAACTAAGTTGATTGGCCAGAGCGGAAAATTATCAATTGCTTTTCATTGATTGGCACACTTCCCATGTGTGTCATATTGACTGCCTGAGAAAGGGATGCTGAGTGGCCCTGAAACGTTGCTGTGTTACTCCATGATCGTTTAGCAACACTTTTGGACACTTTTTCGGAGTTCTTTGGTGTTGGTCAAATGGGTTGTTGACTATAGATTGATTATTCTGATCTGAGAAGATTGATTAAAGTGTGTATGGCCACCATAAAGTGTTATGAGGAGAGACTCTCTTAAGTTATAAAATAATATTTGGATAAAAGCCTCCTTTGTTTTTGGATCTATTGATCGATTTGACATGTAATTTTCAGTGTGTTTGCAGCTTTTATTACATGCTTAGTTTGAGCTGTCCCGGTTTGTGGCAGGTTTAGTGTACCATATAGTATATATCATTTTAGTATTCTAGGAATCTTATTTTGGATCCTTTTGGTTCTCATAACAAAATATATTATTGTAGCGGGACCCCCAAAAATGGGGTCGCTATGCTGTAAATTCAGGGGCAGCCTGAGCAATAGTATGGCTCAGATTCTACAATTCTGTTTAATATGGACTTTGCTCTGCCATGTTGTTGCCTGGTGTATAGTTCCCCTGGGCCTGTGGTGGCGCTGTTGCCCAGGTCTCGGGTTGAACCATGGGTGACATTGTGGTGTGATTGGGTGTCCTCTCTCGGCTACCGTGCGGTGGGCGGGTTCAGCCTGCTGTGCATGCCAGGAAAGGGTACATAAAGGGCAGACGCCATGATCTAGGGAGGAGTGTGCCCCATTGGAGTGGTGTGCCAAGGGGGATTCCAAGGAGGACCCTTGGTGGCGAAGTCGCGCTGTTGGCCTTGCTGGCCTGGGGTGCGTGAATTGGCCGAGGAGTCTTGGGCGCCTTTAGACTGAGGCTACAGAGTTCCAGGTAGGCCCAGTACCTTCAACTGGGTCTACAACAAACACACTGGAGTCCCAGGGAACCCGTGTGAGGGTGGCCCGCTCTGAAGGAGAGGAAACCAGGGGAGGACCTGTCCGATGGATCGGTGAAGGAATTCACGATGAAGGAGAGGCCTAATTGTCTATCAGAGGGAAGGATTCGTGAGTTGCAGTATAGCCCCTGTAGTGAGTCCCATTAGCACCTATGGTCTCTTCTAATCTATGGGGGGTTTCAAAGTTTTAATTCAGTAACTAAAGGATTCTGTGGCAGAGGATCTCTTGGACTTGTCCGTGAAGTGGACTAAATTAAAAAAATTGTTTGTGCTTCACTCCGGCTGCTAGAACTGTGAGAGGGATCTATCCGGGTGAGCAATTCACACTCAGGCTTGAGTGAAGAATAGGGTAACTGGGTGCCGCGTTTCTGAATCTGTCTCCCTACCCGCTTTTGTTGCTATCTTCAACCTATTCCCAAATCTGTTTCAAGCAAGATAAAATAAACTCATCTGTTTGGAGTTTAAACACTGTCTGGACATTGGCCTTCTTTCGGGGAAAAGAACAGACTTTTCCCTATATTCTGGGGACGAGAACCAATGGACGGGAGGTAACTCGCTGCAGGACCCAAAATTGTAAGAACACCGCTCAACCTCTTATACCAGGAGGATCCGGGCATGTGGCACGGTGTGCCTTTATCCCTGCAAAGTGAAGGTAAGCAGGAGAAAAGGGTCCGTGTGCTACACTATTATTTATTATTTAAATATATATTTTTTTAAATGTAGGGTTTGGATTGGCTTCTTAAAAAGGAAATGAAACAGAAGCCTATTAAATGCAGACAAGGGTTACATTTCCATTCCATGCCCCTGCTGTAAATATTTGAAGCTGGTCATACATGGATCAAAATTTGGCTGGATTAACAGGGAACAGCTATATTTGAAACCATGTGTGATCACTGATCTACCGATCGACTTCTGTTCAACTGCCATTTCGGTATGTTTTTGCTCAATCAGCCCTACTGATCTGTGTATTTTGATGGCGGGAGTGTATTCCCCGTCATGACAGAGAGAATACAATGACACAAAGAGGAGGATTTTCTCATCCACATCGTCAGTGGATGTGGAAATCGGGTCAGCTTGTATCTGGTTGTCCAATGCAAATTCTTTGCTGACGGTGTCTAAATGAACCCTTTTGAAACAGAAGCATAAATATATTTTCCCAGTCCCAAAGAGTATTTTTACCCCTAAGGCCCGGTTCTCACAGGGGCGGCACGACTTCGGGGGCGACTCGGCGGCGCGATCTCAAGACGACTTGAGACGCCCGCCTGAGGCGATTTGCACAATGACTTCTGTATAGAAGTCAATGCAAGTCGCCCTGAGTCGCCCCCAAAAGTAGTACAGGAACGTTTTTCTAAGTCGGAGCGACTCAGGTCGCTCCTATTAGAACGGTTCCATAGCACAGACCGGGACGCGACTCCTCAGGCGACCGAGTCGTCTGAGGAGTTGCCCCTATGTGAACCGGGCCTTAGGAACATTGTTTACATGTATAAGGTGTAGCTTGTATCTTTATTATGCAGTAAATATGTCACATGCTGCATATGATAGAAACAGATACGGTATATTTAATGGAATTGTAACTTTTATGTAGAAGGGTTTTAGATGGAGGAACAGTAGACAATGGTTGAAGGTCTTGCAGTTGTTTGCTAGGATTCCAAGAACAAAGCAGGATCAGAAGTCACAGGAACATGCTTGATATTCCTTGAATGCTTGTCTTCATACCTGCAGATTCTGCAGGGATACATTTGAAATAACACATAATTGTGATGAATCAAGTGGTAGTCTTTTCAGACAATATTTAAACTACTAGGTCTTCCTGGATACATAAAATGAATAGCTTTTTATTGAAATACCAGCACTCCAAGATGTCAGAATTGCATACCGGATGACAATATTTATGTGATTTTATAGTCATATGGGTGACTTCTGATGTGTGATTTATGACCAACATTTTATCCCTGTTTATCATATTAGTATGAGCTTGCCAGGTGATTGGACTAGGACTGTTTAACCCATACATACAAATGATTATGGGCAAATAATCAGCATTGTTATTTCTCTCTGAACAACCTGCCTTTTGACCATATCTGATTCATATGAATCTAATTTGTGAGGAACATTACGTAATGTAGGATTATGCACCTATCTGCTTGTAGACCTGAAAATGTAATGGTGCTTTAGGGATTTGAGGATAGTTTTTAATTTTTATTTTCCACGAGTCAAACAAAGGCACTTATAAGCACAATTGTTATGATGATTAACAGCACACCTGCCCCCAACTCAATATGCTTTCAATTGCAGCCCAGCCCCCATGCCCTTATTGACCATGCTACATGGCATTAGAATCGGAAGAGCTTGAGAACAGAAAAACCTATGTATTTTAAGAGGCATGTCTTTCGTTTTTTTATCTGTCCCAATATATAAATACACTATATAAATGATATATTGAATAAGGACTATTGCTCAAAACAATCCTCTATTAAAGCATGTTCATATGGAACATCATACAAAAAATGCAGTTGTCTTAAGAATTGTTGATATATGTAGCTTTCCCAGCGATATGACATTCATGTGCATTTAAATGTGAATGGGAAAATAGTTTTTCATATGACTGTATCCTAAAGACAAGATCCATTGTCCTTTTTTTATTTTATTTTTTTGGCTGTGGATGCATTACAAACAGATGCATACTGTACCTCTTAACCACTTAAGCCCCGGACCATTTCGGGCCATTAGGACCAGGCCTGTTTTTGGGATTCGGCACTGCGCTGCTTTAACTGTAAATTGTGCGGACATGCAATGTTGTACCCAAATGAAATTTGCGTCCTTTTCTTCCCACAAATAGAGCTTTCTTTTAATGGTATTTGATTGCCTCTGCGATTTTTATTTTTTGCGATATAAACAGAAAAAGACCGAAAATTTTGAAAAAAAATGATATTTTCTACTTTTTGTTATAAGAAAAATCGAATAAACTCAATTTTAGTCATACATTTAGGCCAAAATGCATTCAGCCACATGTCTTTAGTAAAAAAAATGTCAATAAGCGTATATTTATTGGTTTGCGCAAAAGTTATAGCGTTTACAAACTAGGGTACATTTTCTGAAATTTACACAGCTTTAAATTTATGACTGTCTATCTCATTTCTTGAGGTGCTAAAATGGCAGGGCAGTACAAAACCCCCCCAAATGACCCCATTTTGGAAAGTAGACACCCCAAGGAAATTGCTGAGAGGCATGTTGAGCCCATTGAATATTTTTTTTTTTTGTCCCAAGTGATTGAATAATGACAAAAAAAAAAAAAAATTACAAAAAGTTGTCACTAAATGATATATTGCTCACACATGCCATGGTTATATGTAGAATTGCACCCCAAAATACATTCTGCTGCTTCTCCTGAGTACGGGGATACCACATGTGTGGGACTTTTTAGGAGCCTAGCCACGTACGGGACCCCGAAAACCAAGCACCGCCTTCAGGATTTCTAAGGGCGCAAATTTTTGATTTCACTCCTCACTACCTATCACAGTTTCGAAGGCCATAAAATGCCAAAATAGCACAAAACCCCCCCAAATGACCCCATTTTGGAAAGTAGACACCCCAAGCTATTTACTGAGAGGCATGTTCAGTCCATGGAATATTTTATATTTTGCCACAAGTTGCGGGAATATGACAAACTTTTTTTTTTTTGCACAAAGTTGTCACTAAATGATATATTGCTCACACATGCCATGGGCATATGTGAAATTACACCCCAAAATACATTCTGCTGCTTCTCCTGAGTACGGGGATACCACATGTGTGGGACTTTTTGGGAGCCTAGCCGCGTACGGGACCCCAAAAACCAAGCACCGCCTTCAAGGTTTCTAAGGGCATAAATTTTTGATTTCACTCCTCACTACCTATCACAGTTTTGAAGGCCATAAAATGCCAAGATGGCACAAAACCCCCCCAAATGACCCCATTTTGGAAAGTAGACACCCCAAGCTATTTGCTGAGAGGCATGTTGACCCCATTGAATATTTTTTTTTTGTCCCAAATGATTGAATAATGACAAAAAGAAAAAAAAAATGTACAAAAAGTTGTCACTAAATAATATATTGCTCACACATGCCATGGTTATATGTGGAATTGCACCCCAAAATACATTCTGCTGCTTTTCCTGAGTACGGGGATACCACATGTGTGGGACTTTTTGGGAGCCTAGCCGCGTACAGGGCCCCAAAAACCAAGCACTGCGAACGCTGCAGTTATGTGTGTTGTGTTTGGTAAGTGACAGTGATCGATCGATACTGCACTTGGGTGGGCTGGGCTGGGCTGGGCTGGGCGGAGGGGCTAAACGCAGGTGCTAGCAGGTATCTGGGCTGATCCCGCTAACACTGCGTTTTTGGGAACCCTAAACCGCTGGGGATGCTAGTATAGATCTGATCAGATCTGATCAGATACTATACCACTAAGGGGGGTGTATGCTTTGTGCGTGGGTGTTAGCGTTACTGTCACTAACCTAACACTGCCTGGGGCGACGCAGACCCTCTCTGGCGCTAAAACCTAATTGATCTCACCCGCCGGGCGATCAGGGGGGTTAAACCTTTATTGGGTTATATACGGCGGGTGCCCTGATACTATAAAAATCAAACTAATCAACCAGCGTCACCCGTAACCTTTATATGGTGATCACTGGTGAAAGGGTTAACTAGGGGCAATCAGGGGGTTAAAACCTTTATTAGGTTAAATATGGGGGTACCTGACACTATATAAAAACCTGACGGGTAACCTAAATAACTAAATAACTTACTGGCTAACCAGTGACACCAGTGACGCTTATACGGCGATCACTGGTGAAAGGGTTAACTCTAGGGGCAATCAGGGGGTTAAAATAATATATGGGGGTACCTGACACTAATAAAAACCTGCGGCGAACCTAAAAAAAAATAACTGCCTATCTAAAACACCAGCGACACGAATACAGCGATCGGAAAAACAATCGCTTAGTGACGCTGAAGTTAGGGGGTGAAAGGGTTACCTGGGGGGTGATCAAGGGGTTAAACCTTTATTAGGGGGGGTTAGGGGGCTACCCTGGACCTAAAGGGGCCTAATCCTAACTGCCCTGCAACTTTTTACAATCACAGATGACACTAAATGCAGTGATCAGTAAAATAAATGATCACTGCAATCAGTGACACTGTGATTGGGGGCTTTGGGGTGACCTGGGGGGTGATCTGGGGGTGACTGGGGGGTGATTTGTGTGCCTATGTGTACCTACGTGTCAGTGGACTGTTGGTGCACTAACCTGCTTCTTCTCTGCTCGGCGCCGGGAACGAAAAGACCGCGGCGAGGGAGATGACATCACTTCCTCCTGCCTGTGTTTACATCACATGGCGGAGGAAGCATTTTCATTGGCTGGGAGCGATCGCGAGGGGGGGGCGGAATCAAGCGGCCCCCCCCTCATGCCTGATCGCTCCCGAACACTTAACGGCCGCTCACTGCAGTGAAGGGGGGTCCGGATGGACCCCCCAACTGCACAAAGGCGATCACGTAGATCTACGTGATTCTGCCTGTCGGTGCCATTCTGCCGACGTAAATCGGCGGTGGGCGGTCGTTAAGTGGTTAAATATGCTTAAATCACTGAAAATTGTATTTTACTATAATTAGAATAGCAGTTGCCCTTTGTTGTAATTCTTATGATAAGGGTGAAGTTCCCCTTTAAAGCATTTGTTAAGGTACCGGTAATTTAAAAATAACAAACATGTTATACTTACCTGCTATGTGTAGTTGTTTTGCACAGAGCAGCCCTGAACCTCTACTTCTTGGGTCCCCCACCAGTGTTCTTGGCTCCTCCTCTTCTTTGTGTGCCCCCATAACAAGCAGCACACCCACAGGCTCGATCCTGAGCCGGACTGTTGACACACACAGCCTGGCTCAGCCCTGCCCCATGCTCTCTACTCACAGGATTTGACTGACCGCAGCAGAAGCCAATGGCTCCCGTTGCTGCCTCTGTGAGCAAAGCAAGAGGAGAGGGCCACTACAGATGGGCACAATGCTGGATCGAGGTAGGACTCAGCTTAGTATACAGGGGGGGGGGGTGAGGGGGCATTACAAACACTAGGACATTTCTTAGCTTAACCACTTAAGGACCGGCCCATGTAGATTTACGTTGGCAGAATGGCACGGCCAGGCATAAATGCCTGCCGTGTGGTCGCGAGCGCTGCCGGCGGCGCGCTCGTGACCTTGCCGCCTTCCCTGTGAGTCGGACCGCGGGTCCCACAGACACGATCGCCGCTGGCATCCCCGCAATCGTCTCACGGAGGTATAGAGCGGGGAGATGCTTGTGTAAACAAGCATCTCCCCGCTCTGCCTAGTGACAATGACACAGATCTCTGCTCCGTGTACTCGGAGTGAAGATCAGTGTCATGTGACACACAGCCCATCCCCCCTACAGTAAGAAACACTCAATAGGGAACACTTAACCCCTACAGCGCCACCTAGTGGTTAACCCCTTCACTGCCAGTGTCATTTTCACAGTAACAGTGCATTTTTATAGCACTGATCACTGTAAAAATGACAATGGTCCCAAAAATGTGCCAAAAGTGTCGGATGTGTGCGCCATAATGTCGCAGTCACGATAAAATTTGCTGATCACCGTTATTACTAGTAAAAAAAAAAATTATTAATAAAAATGCCCTAAAACTATCCCCTATTTTGTAGATGCTATAACTTTTGTGCAAACCAATCAATAAACGCTTATTGTAATTTGTTTTACTAAAAATAAGTAGAATACGTATAGGCCTAAACTGAGGAAAAAAATTAAAAATTTTATATATTTTTTGGGGATATTTATTATAGCAAAAAGTTAAAAATATAGAATTTTTTTCAAAATTGTCGCTCTATTTTTGTTTATAGCGCAAAAAATTAAGCGGTGATCAAATACCATCAAAGCTCTATTTGTGGGGAAAAATGGACGTCAATTTTGTTTGGGAGCCACGTCGCACGACCGCGCAATTGTCAGTTAAAGTGACGCAGTGCCGAATCGCAAAAAGTGGCCTGGTCATTGACCAGCAAAATGGTCCGGGGCTGAAGTGGTTTAAAACACTGTTTTATTGATTATTAAAAGAGAAGTACCGGTAAAGGAAAAAATAAATTTTCCTGATTAATACTTACCTAGGTGGATGCAGCATTGGTTCGATGCTACATCTGTCCCCCGGCGCCTCTACACTGAGAACCGAGCGATCGAACATCGCGATCGCTTGGTTTTCAGAGCTCCATGAGCAGAGAGCTGCAGTCTGTCAGTCACAGCACTCTGCTCTTCTGCCTCCTCGCTCATTGGAGCGCTGAGCTGTGGAGGGGGCGCAGCGGCCTTTTCAGGCTCTCAGTGGCTCGCTGAGCCGAGCTGTCAGTCCAGACATCTGGTGCATCCAGACTCCATGGTCGGGATGATGTGGTGCCTGGACTGACATTGGTGACGTCAGCAGAGAGCGGACTTCAGTCCACTCTCTGCTGAAAACGGGTCACAGGAGTGCAAAATTAATTGCACTCCTGTGATCCATAGGAGAAGTACAGCCAAACGAGCTATGGCTATACTTCTCCTTTAATATTCAAAGCAAACTCACCCATCCATCCATGTCCTCATAATTTATTTTGTCGAGAAATCCCTTCACAAAACACCCCCTAACATTTCTGGCTGCGGCCACCTTGAGTAAAGGCAGATGATTCATGTATCATTTACTTCCTGGAATCCATCTGCCCTTAGCTCAGGTATGCAGGAAGGAAGGTGTGCTTAGCTGAGAAAGCTCCTCCTACTTTTCTGAACACTCTTGAGATGTATGACATTTGCCTAGGCCTGGAAACCAGGAAGTAACTCCAGAATTGTAGAAAAAAAGTTTAAATCAAGTAAATATGATATACTCTTATCTATTTACTGATGCTAGCAGCATAAGGATGTTATGGTTAGGATTTGAATGAATGACCCTAGTGCTGAAAGGCTGAGATTAACCACTGTTCTACTTCTGTGGCAATGTTTGTAAGGGATGCATGGTGGCCTTTAATGTGCATAATACTTCTAATGAAGATACCTTCAAAATGGCTCCCCAGCAACTTAGATCAGTGATGTGATGCTCCTGTCAAATTGATGTGAGAAGATTGAGGTGTCAAATACACCTCTCTTCTATAAAATAAAGTTCATATATCCAATGTGTTTATTGTGTCTTCTGTCACTATTTCTGAGCACATTATTTACCTATAAAGATACATGGGATCACTCATACGAAAGTTAAAATCTCTAGCTTTAAAACAGGCTCTTGAAAACATGACAGCTGCTCCAGATGCTCCTATTCCAACAATCAGTCAGTGTGACTAATAATTACCTACTACTTTATATGCAGTTGTGTCTCCCTTCCCTCTTTGCAGTGCTGTCAAACTCTACACTTGTAACATTGTCACATGCCAGTTACAGAGTGCAAACCGAGAATTGACTTTTCCAAGAGTAATGGACCTAGATTTAAAGGGACTACATTATGATCACCATGAGGTTGTTTAGTTATCCCTTTTTTAGTTAAGCATAATCATTTATTGGAGTTTGTAATAATTCTGAAATATTTACCGCCTGTCAAATTTGTTTCCCAAATTACATCACTAAATAAATTACACTCTTTTCTATAAACTCAATCACTTTTTATTTATCCTTCTGTAAACAACCCAGCTGCCCCTTTAACAACAGACACATTATCTTATATATTGTTAAAATTATGATTAGGATGGATTGCCCTTCGAGCCTCAGAGAATATGGTAATAATTAATGTTAATTATATTTGTCAGCAAAGTCACTATTGGTAATTAGTAACAAGGTTCTGGCTAATGTGATTATATGTTAGTGCGGCAGAGTATTTTATTTGGTTTAATCAAATAAGCATGCAAACAAGCAATATATAGAAAAACATTTTAGATAAAGATACATTTTAAAAGTTTGTAGTACATTTACAGCAAAGATATCATTGTTCATGTTAAATAGTTTTACTCTGAAAGTTTAACAGGATTATTAATGATGTACAAAGTACTGAATCCCATACTACCGGTAACTAATCAGCAATAAGTTCTGTTTGAACTGAACTGATGAAACAAGGAAAATAACAGTTATTTTACTTATTTTCTTTATCTTTACACTAACCCCTTTTTCTGATGAAACAAGGAATCTAGGTTGCTGGGAGCTATGTCAGTGTACAACTTCACATTACTAGCAAAGCTTTACTAAATACACTCATAGAGGTCTATATTATCGGAAATATGGAGGTCATACACTGCTCATATTTCCTGTTGAATTGGCCAGAATTCAAGCCATGAGTGGCCCAGTCAGCATCAGGTGGCTCAAAAAACTTCAATTTAAACATTTAGGAAGCTGGGTAAAAAATTCTTAGCCGAAAAGTGACTACAGCCAATCTGAAGCAGTCACTGTTTGGGTATTCTGCAGAAACAGCAACTGCTGAAACAGCAGCTGTCAGAATACAATTGCCTCCATCCATGATGTTTAGCAATTCATCTTTCTTTCAGCCTGTAGTACTGAGCAAGAGAAATCTTAATGTGTATGGCTAAGTATAGAACATTGTACTGGTGTTATATATGGACATGCCTGAAGACAAGACCGATGCTGTGCAGTTTGCAAGTTCATTGTACTCATCTACTCAGTAAAGCTGGCCATAGATGGTTTGAATCTCAGTCAGATCAGCAGGACCGGTTGAAATTCAATCCATTGATGGGCAGTCTTATTGTACCCAAGTTGATCCTAGCTGCTAGCAATTATTACTGTTCTTCCAGCAGGAACAGCTCCCCCCGCTGCGAGAACACAATAGCTTTGAGAGAGGAATTCCCCCATCAACACTGATAGTGTTGATTGGGGAATCAAGCAGTTTTATTTCCTGCAATCAGTGGCTGCAGGAAAGAAAGTCGAAAAATCTTTGGCCTTCCCAATGACTCGTACACACTGGGTTGCTGGCTTTTTGCTGGGTTGAACGAAGAAAAACTGACAGCTCAGGTCGAAGCTGCGGTACTAACAATACAATGTTAGTACAGCGATCTCCCCTACTGTGCTATTGTGTTCTGATAGAGGGACAGCCCCCCGCCAGAATGCTCCGGTCAGCACTCTTAGCTGAGAGTGCTGATCGGGAGCCGGTCAGCAGACCTTTTTCAGTCACGACCCTTCAAAGAACTGGCTGCCGTACACACGGGCTGAATGTCAGCCGATTTCTATTGAACAGGCTGATGCAGCTCGAGATTTGGCCAGTGTGTACTAGGCTTTAGTCTGCATTTTCCAAGGTCTGGGTTGGTAATTCGAGATAAACAAACTAGTGCAAAATCTTCTTTTCGCTTACCGTCCATGGACTGACACAGCATCTTCAATCTTGACAAAGTGGGTTATGTTCCTGCTCATAGGAGAAGACTAGGCAGAATGTTAGATGTTTTAACATACATTCCATTACCAGAGCTTAACAGCCCCGCCCAGGGGGCGGTCCCTCCGGACATAACCCTCCTACCGAGCCGTAGCTGTAACACCTGTCATCTGGACTCTCTGGTGTCTGGTTCCAGCAGGAGGCAATTCCCATTGATGGAATGTTATACGTGCCTATTTTCATACTTGCTTTGTGAGTATTTGTAATCTTTTTATATATTTTTAATAAACCTAGCCACTGGTTATGCACTAGGTCAGTGCGCCCTCTTTTTTCCTTTTACTTTATAACCCTCCTACCTGCAGCCAGCAGCCTCAGCCTCAGTTTTTTTCTGCCTAGCAGAGGAGAGGACGTGGCTCTCTTCGGAGCCAGTCTCTTGAAGAAATGTTTTGTTCTTTTTTTGAACTTTTATTATTTTATTTTTGTGATTCTTCTATCGACTGTCGGCTGGGCAACAGGTTGGGTAGTTGCTATCCTCGTAGTCTTCCCAGTCCGACCATCGAGCGTGCTGATCCTCGCATGAGATCAGTCCACGACATGCCCCATGGCTCCAGGGGTGGCCGGTGGCCGGTGAGCTTTTTGCTCCAAGGTCCTTTATTGACAAAGTCTCAGAGGGTGGTGGTATCATGAAGTCAGTGTCACCTGCTTCCCCATTCATGTCAGAAGCAACTGGCGGTGCTACTGCACCTGCGGTCCCTATGGACCAGTTGTCAGCAGTCCTGGAATCATTTGTTGCCAGGATGGAAGCGGCGTGCGAGCGCAAGGGAGCTATAAAGCGCCCTCTCCCCCCACCATTTCCAGGGGAGTGCTCTGATTCAGATATGGGCCTTGCTAAGGCACAGGACCCTAGCTCAGAATTTTTGGGTATTTTTGACCAGGACATTCCTTGTGAGAAAGACTCCTTATCTGGGTCAGTACATGACAGGACACTTATTAGTTAACTCATTGATGATGTGAGGGACACTCTCAAGCTGGATGCTGCGGCTGAGGAGCCTGTGGTGGAGTCAGTCTCCTTTGGTTCTTTTCAAGCTAATCCTTCTAAAAAGGTTTTTCCCTATACACCTTTTTTTGACAGATTCATAGACCAGGTTTGGGAAAAACCACAGAAGACCTTTGCGGTCTCGCAGCGTCTGGCAGTTAGGTACCCCTTTGATGACAGCCTGATTAAAAAATGGGCCTCTCCTCCGGTGGTCGACCCCCCCCCCAGTCGCCCGGTTAAATAAAGCCACGACTTTCCCGGTTGAGGGGACCCCTGCTTTTAAGGACCCTACTGATAGGAGGTCGGAAGTGGTGAGCAGAGCCATGTTCACCATGCTGGGATCCGCGCTACGTCCTCTTGTAGCAGCGACCCTGGTGTCTCAGACACTCACGGAATGGGCAAAATTTATGCACCAGACTGTGCAGGAGCATAATCTTCCTCCAGAATGCATTCCACTGGCAGACCAAATGGTACAGGGCCTGGTGTATGTGTGCGATGCCACTATGGACGTTGCCCCCCTAATTTCTAGGGCCTCAGTGTCTGCGGTGGTTTTGCGTCGCCTAATCTGGTTAAAATGCTGGTCTGCTGACCTGGCCTCTAAGAAGCTCCTGACGGATTTGCCTTTCAAGGGTGGAAAGCTATTTGGTGCTTCCCTGGATGACATTATTAAAAATGTCACGGGGGGTAAGAGCACCCTTCTTCCTCAGCCTACTAAGGCGAAAGAGCCGCGCCGTAAGCCGGGTCCTTCCTTTCCCACTCAGAAGAGGTTTTTTTGTCAGTCAGATCCCGTGGGAAAATTCTCCCGGACTGACAAGGGGAAGGATGGGGGACAGAAGCGTCCCTGGGTGCGTAAGCCAAACAAGCCGGCAAGCAAGCCCGCCACCGCATGAAGTCTTGCCCCCACCCAACTCTGGGATAGGGAGACGACTTTGCAGGTTCACGGATCGGTGGACCTCCCGGATCTCCGACCGGTGGGTATGCAAGGTGGTCACCTCGGGGTACAGGATAGAGTTCCTTTCCTGGCCACCAGACAGATTCTTTCCCTCAAATCTCTCTCTCCTTCCGACGCGTCAGACTGCACTATTAGGGGCAGTGCAGGACTTGCTGAGGTGCGGAGTGATTGTGCCGGTTCCGGCAAAGGAGAGGTTTCAGGGATTTTATTTGAATCTGGTTGTGGTCCCAAAGAAGAACGGAGTCCGTCCAATTCTGGACCTCAAGGCCCTAAATGCCTTTGTGAAGGTTCGGAAATTCCGCATTGAATCCATTCGCTCAGTGATTGCTGCGCTACACCCGGGGGATTTTCTGGCATCCTTGGACATCAAGGACGCCTACTTGCATGTCCCAATCTGCTCGGGTTACCAGAAGTTTCTTTGCTTCGCGATAGGCGAAGACCACTATCAGTTTGTGGCTCTCCCCTTCGGTTTGGCGTCAGCACCGCAGGTTTTCACCAAGGTGCTTGCCCCGATTCTAGCTTTGCTGAGACAGAGAGGCATTGCTATCGTGGGCTATCTGGACGATCTTCTCCTGAGAGCAGACTCTGGCTCAGACTTAGAGGAAAATGTGTTGATAGCCAGTCAGGCCCTCCGAGAATTCGGCTGGCTGCTGAACATTCAGAAGTCGGTCCTGGTTCCGACTCAGCGTCTGGAGTACCTAGGATTGATCCTGGACTCCTTGGAGGCGAGGGTATTTCTACCCTTAGACAAGTTACAGACTCTTCAATCTCCGGTACGGGTGCTGACGTCCCGCAAATAGTCGTCACTCCGTTTTTGCATGAGGGTCCCTGGGACTCATGGTGGCTTCCTTCGAGGCGGTGCCGTATGCCCAATTCCACACTCGAGTCTTGCAAAAGGAGATCCTGTCTTGCTGGAACAAGTCTCCATTGTCACTGAATTGTCAGATCCAGGTGAGTCACCTGGTCAGGGCATCCCTGACGTGGTGGCTGAGATCCCCGGCCCTTTTGGTCGGGGAATCGTTCTTTCCTGTCCAGTGGACTGTGATCACAACGGACGCCAGTCTTTCGGGCTGGGGTGGAGTCTGGGGAGTTCTGTCAGCTCAAGGGCTCTGGACTCCAGACGAGTCCCGTCTGCCGATTAATGTCCTGGAACTCCGGGCAATCAGACTGTGCCTCTCCTCGTGGTCAAGGAGACTGCAGGGACGCTTGGTCAGGATCCAATCGAACAACGCCACGGCGCTGGCCTATGTCAACCATCAGGGGGGAACTCGGAGCTCAGCTGCAGCGTCCGAGGTTGCTCACATCCTAAGGTGGGTGGAAAGAAGCGTACCGGCTCTGTCGGCCGTTTACATTCCAGGAGTAGACAACTGGCAGGCGGACTATCTGAGCCGCCAGATGTTGGACCAGGGGGAATGGTCCTTGCATCCGGAGGTGTTTCACCTCCTTTGTCGGAGGTAAGGCATGCCGGATGTGGACTTCTTGGCCTCTCGACTCAATCGCAAGGTGTCGAGATTTGTGGCCAGGTTCAGGGATCCCTGGGCAGACGCGTCAGATGCGTTGGTGGCCCCGTGGGGTCGGTATCGGCTGATTTATGCCTATCCTCCGCTGAAATTGCTTCCTCGACTACTTTGCAGGGTGGAGGACGAGGGGATTCCGGTAATCCTCATTGCTCCAGATTGGCCTCGGCGTCCTTGGTACACCGATCTTATGTGCCTAGTGGCGGACGTTCCATGGCGACTGCCTGTGCGGGAGGACCTTCTGTCTCAAGGTCCCATACTTCATCCTGCTTTACAGTCGCTGGCTTTGACGGCATGGCTATTAAAAGCCAGGTGCTGAGAGACCTGGGTCTCTCGGATTCGGTCATCTCGACCATGCTGAGGACACGGAAATCTTCTTCCAGGAAGATATACCACCGTACCTGGAGGGCCTACATTGCTATGTGCGAGGAGTTGGATTGGCGTCCACGGACGTACTCCATTCCCAGGATCTTGCTGTTTTTGCAGTGTGCTGTGACCCAAAAGCTTGCTTTAAGCACCATTAAGGGTCGGATTTCGGCTTTGGCTATTTTCTTTCAGCGGCCGCTAGCGGGCCATTCTTTGATTAGTACCTTCGTACAGGGGGTCCGACATGTGCTCCCCCCTATTAAACCACCTCTTCCTCCTTGGGATTTGAATTTGGTGCTTTCGGTTCTTCAAGAACCTCCTTTTAAAAACATTAGAGAGATTCCTCTTAACTTTCTCAGAAGGTGGCTTTTCTAGTAGCCATTACTTCTGTCAGAAGGGTTTCTGAAATGGCGGCCTTGTCTTGCAAACCGCCATACTTGGTTCTCCATAAGGATAAGGCAGTGCTACGCCCGCAGCCTTCTTTTCTCCCGAAGGTGGTCTCGGACTTTCACCTTAATGAGGACATTGTTCTTCCGTCTTTATGTCCTCGTCCATCGCATCCCAGAGAGTTTGCACTTCACATGTTAGAATTGGTACGTGCTCTATGGGTGTACCTGTCTGCTATGGCTTCGTTTCGGAAGTCTGACTCGCTGTTTGTGTCTGTGTCTGGTCCAAAACAGGGCCAAGCGGTTTCGTCTGCCACCATTTCTCGGTGGATCAGGCAGACCGTCATACAGGCCTATGCCCTTAAGGGCCGGGCGCCTCCCTTTCCGGTTACGGCGCATTCTACCAGGGCAATTGGTGCTTCCTGGGCTTTCCGTCATCAAGCGTCTGTTGCACAAGTGTGCAAGGCGGCGACCTGGTCGTCCGCACATACCTTTTCAAAGTTCTATAAGGTTGATGTGGCTGCATCTTCTGATGCTTCCTTCGGCCGCAAGGTTTTACAGGCGGCTGTTTAATGTTGCACCTCCTCCATTGAGGAGCTCTGCTTGTTTGGGGTGAGGTTTGGTTTTTTCCTTGATATTGTTCCCACCCCTCGTTCTTTGACACTGCTTTGGGACGTCCCACTTTGTCAAGATTGAAGATGCTGTGTCAGTCCATGGACGGTAAGAGAAAATAGGATTTTTTTGTACTCACTGTAAAATCCTTTTCTCTGACGTCCATGGACTGACAAGGCACCCACCCCTCCTTTGTTGAGTTTGTACTGCTTTAATGCGAACTGAGGCTGCTGGCTGCAGGTAGGAGGGTTATGTCCGGAGGGACCACCCCCTGGGTGGGGCTGTTCAGCTCTGGTAATGGAATGTATGTTAAAAATCTAACATTCTGCCTAGTCTTTTCCTATGAGCAGGAACATAACCCACTTTGTCAAGATTGAATATGCTGTGTCAGTCCATGGACGTCAGAGAAAAGGATTTTTTACGGTGAGTACAAAAAATCCTATTTTCCCTTAATGTACTCGGTAAACTTACCATGCATGATCACACAATCCACCAGCTTGTGAGCCACAGTGGCCTCTAAAGCATACAGTCTGCAAGGAAGCTACCTCTAGTCTAGCTAAAGCTGGATGTTTACTTCTGCATCTTCCTGCCCCGACTTTGCAGCCACCTCCTATGCAAACGTCTGGAAGGCTGCATCAGATACTAAAAACAGCAGATTGGCCAATAAGTACATTTTTCTGTGAACTGACAAATACAAGAGCTGATGTATACATGATCTTTTCCTTGGATTTAATAATTTCTAGTAGTAATTTAAAGTAATACCCAATGTTCCAATAATGATGACTTTGGATTTTGATTAATGTACAGATTCCCAGCTGTGGCCCACCTCTGCTATAGCTGTGGTCCTGCTATATATTTTTTGATATGAGAAAATTATTTGCCTACTACAGAGTCCTATATATATTGATGGATAAATATGTTGGCATGTTATTGGTATTGTGGATTGTTTGGTAGCCGAGACAATCCCACAACATCGCCTGATCTAGATGGGGCTCGGGTAAGTATTAGAGGGACTGAGGGGGGCTGCTGCACACAGAAGACTTTTTATCTTAATGCATAGAATGCAGCCTGAAAAAGTAAACTCAACCCTTAAATCTGAATTAAAGGCACAAAAACTTTCATTCAAATAAACTCTGCAATTATGCTACTTTCACACTGGGGCGGGGGGGGGGGGGGGGGCTTTACCGCTGTAATAGCAGCGCCTTTTACCCCCGCTAACGGCCGAATAAAGAGTTAATAGCACCTGTGCCGAAGCACTTTGCAGGCGCTTTGGCAGCGGTGCACATTGATTCCAATGGCAGGGACAGTGGAGGAGCAGTGTATTCACCGCTCCCACACCGCCTGAAAGATGCTGCTTACGATGTTATGATGTCACGCCCAGCCTCTGCATTCAAAAAAACGGCGCCGCCTCGGCTGGGAAGGGGTGATCATTTTTTTTATTTTAGGCTTCCCAGGCTAGTAGTGAGATGTGGGGTCTTATTGACCCCATATCTCACTGTAAAGAGGTCCTGTCATGTCATATTCCTATTACAAGGGATGTTTACATTCCTTGAAATAGGAATAAAAGTGTTTTTTTTTTTTTAAGTTTCAAAATAAAACAAATTAAGTAAAATTAACAATAACATTTTTTTATTTTTTTTTAAGTGCCCTGTCCCCGTGTGCTCGCACGCAGAAGCAAACGCATACGTAAGTCCCGCCCACATATGAAAACGGTGTTCAAACCACACATGTGAGGTGTCGCCCTGAACGTTAGAGCGAGAGCAATAATTCTAGCCCTAGACCTCCTCTGTAACTCAAAACATGTAACCACTAAAAAAATTTAAAGCGTCGCCTATGGGGATTTTTAAGTACCGAAGTTTGGCGCCATTCCGCGAGCGTGTGCAATTTTGAAGCGTGACATGTTAGGTATCTATTTACTCTGCGTAACTTCATATTTCACATTATGCAAAAAAATAGGATTTTTATAACAGCTTACCTGTAAAATCCTTTTCTTGGAGTACATCACGGGACACAGAGCGACATAGTCATTACTAATGGGTTATATAGTTACCGTCAGGTGCTGGCACTGGCAACTTCCAAAACCGGAAGTACCCTCCCCTATATAAGCCCCTCCCATCCGGGAGCACCTCAGTTTTGTAGCAAAGCAATAAGTGTCCCCAAAGAGGGGCGGGAGCTCTGTGTCCCGTGATGTACTCCAAGAAAAGGATTTTACAGGTAAGCTGTTATAAAAATCCTATTTTCTTTCTCGTACATCACGGGACACAGAGCGACATAGTCATTACTAATGGGATGTCCTAAAGCAATGCCAAATGAGGGGGGGGATACACCATATATAAGCTGAGCGCTATCAGACATGAGGATCTTTTGCGGCCTGCAACACACTGCGCCCAAAGGCGACATCCTCCTGACTTCTAACGTCCACCTGGTAGAACCTAGTAAACGTGTGTACTGAAGACCATGTTGCGGCCTTACAGACTTGAGCCAGGGAGGCCTGGTGATGCACTGCCCATGAAGTTCCAACTGCTCTCGTGGAGTGCGCCCTAACTTTGAACGGAGGCGGTCTACTTCTCAAGCTATAGGCTTGTATTATGACCTGTCGAATCCACTTGGCTAAAGTAGATTTTGACGCTGCCTGACCCTTTCTGGGGCCTTCCGGCAGAATAAACAAAGTATCCGTTCTGTGAATCTGAGCAGTGGCTTTTAGATAAGCTTTAACTGCTCTTACTACATCCAAAGAATGCAATAACTTTTCCTCTACCGAAGTAGGCTTGGGGAAAAAAGAAGGAAGAACCACATCTTGGTTCAAATGAAAACTCGATACCACCTTAGGAAGAAAGGCTGGATGAGGACGTAACACTACTCTGTCCTTATGGATAACCAGATATGGCTCCTTACAGGACATAGCTGCTAATTCCGATACTCTTTTAGCCGAACAAATGGCTACTAGAAAAATCAATTTCCTGGTGAGAAGCACTAAGGAAATATGCTGTAATGGTTCAAATGGTTGTTTCTGTAGAACCGACAGAACCAAGTTTAGATCCCATGGACATATGGGAATATTAACCGGAGGACTAATACGCATCACTCCTTGTATAAAGGCTTTGACTAGTGAATGCGAAGCCAAGGGCCTTTGAAAAAATATTGACAAGGCCGAAATCTGACCTTTGATAGTACTCAAGGCAAGCTTCCTATCTACAGCCCATTGTAGGAAGTCCAGAATTCTACCTATTACGTATTTACGTGGATGCCATTTCCTGGCCTCACACCAGGCGATGTACGCCTTCCAGATTCTATAGTAGATCTGCCTGGATACCGGTTTCCTGGCATTGATCATGGTAGACACCACAGCATTAGAGAGCCCTCTCCTTTTTAGAATGTGGGCTTCAATAGCCAGGCCGTCAAACCTAGGGCTGGTAAGGAAGGGTGGTATATCGGTCCCTGCGAAAGCAGGTCCGGACGATGTGGGAGGGTCCAAGGACTCCCCACAGACATTTTTACAATCTCCGCGTACCATGCTCTTCGGGGCCACGCTGGAGCCACCAGAATCACTGGTTTCTTTTCTACCCTGATTCTGCGGAGTAATCGAGGTAACAATTGTGGCGGTGGGAATGCATATATCAGCTTGAACTGATCCCAAGGGAACACTAGGGCATCCGAGCCGCACGCTAGGGGATCCCTTGTCCAAGAGACAAACCTGTCCACTTTCGTGTTGAACCTGGATGCTAGCAGATCTACATCCGGTGTTCCCCACCGCTGACATATTGTCCGGAAAACCTCGGGATGAAGGGACCATTCCCCTGGGCATAATTGTTGGCGACTTAGAAAGTCCGCCTTCCAATTCTCCACCCCTGGAATGAATACCGCAGATATGGCTGGGACATATCTTTCTGCCCATCTCAGGATGTAATTTACTTCCCTTTGGGCTGCACGACTCCTGGTGCCCCCCTGACGATTGATATATGCCACTGCTGTGGCATTGTCTGACTGAACTCTGACAGGGGACCCTTGGAGTTTGGATGTCCATGCTACTAGGGCATACCGGGCTGCTCGTATCTCTAAGAGATTGATGGGCAGGGCCTTTTCCGCATCCGACCATCTGCCCTGGAGAGACCATTGCTCCAGTACTGCTCCCCAGCCTAAAAGGCTGGCATCTGTAGTGACCACCTTCCAAGAAATCGGACTGAAGGATTTCCCTCTTTCCAGATTCCGGGGAACCAACCACCAACGGAGGCTTCTGCGAACGGAAGGGGACAAGGACATTGGTACGTCCAGAGCCTGAACTTTTTTGTTCCAGGCTGACAGTATGGCCCTTTGCAACTTCCTTGAATGGAATTGACCGTAGGGTACTGCTTCGAATGATGCCACCATTTTTCCCAGCAGCCTCATGCACAGGCGTATGGATGGCTGTCTTTTTGAACCCACTAAGTGGATCAAATCTCTCAAAGACGACCCCTTTTCTCGAGGCAAGAAAATTTTTCTCTGGTCTGAATCCAGCCTTAGCCCCAAGTATTCCAGACTTTTGACTGGTTTTTAGGGCTGACTTGTCTCGGTTGATAATCCAACCGTGATATTCCAGATACTTGATTGTCTCGTGAACAACCACTTCTAGTTTTTCCACTGAGTGGTCTATCAGCAACAAGTCGTCTAGATATGCCATTATCGTTACACCTCGTGTTCTTAGTTTGGCCAATAATGGGGCCAGAATTTTTGTGAACACTCTTGGTGCTGTGGTCAGACCGAAGGGTAAGGCTCTGAACTGAAAATGGCGCCCTTCTATCGCAAAGCGTAGAAATTTTTGGTGGGCTGGAAAGATGGGGATGTGCAAATACGCATCTTTGATGTCGATCGAGGCTAACCATTCCTCCCCTTGTAGGGCAGTGGCTACCGATCGGATCGACTCCATCCGGAAAGTCCTGATATGTAGGAATTTGTTTAGCCCTTTTAGATTTAATATGGGCCTCACATCCCCGTTTGGCTTCGGAACTGTAAAGAGGTTTGAGTAAAACCCGAACCCCCATTCTTCCAGGGGGACCTCTATAATTACTGCTTGAAGCAATAATTGTTCCAGTGCCAACAGGAGGGATCCTCTCTTCTGGGGATCCCTTGGCACGTTCGACCTTATAAAGCGGGAAGGAGGGGAGTTTTTTAACTCCAATTTGTATCCCAGATTTACTGCGGAGAGCACCCATCTGTCTCGGATCGTGTCCCGCCAGGTTTCTGTGAACAACTGAAGTCTTCCCCCCACCCGATTGGGTGGGGGCAACCCTTCATGCATTTGACTTTGGGGGAGGTTTTGTACCTCTCCTGCTCCAGGGCTTCTTGTTACCCTGCAACTGTCCCTGATTTTTACCTCCGGGATTTGACCGGGGAGGCCGTCGGAACTGTTTCACAGCCGATGTCCTAGGGACTGGAGAAGCCGGCCTCTTAAAAGAGGGACCTCTGACTCTATTTTTGACCGGCAAGAGTGTACTTTTACCGCTGGAAATTCTCTGGATATACTTGTCCAGGTCTTCCCCGAATAAGCGCTCCCCATGAAATGGGAAGCTGACCAGCAATTTTTTACAGGGAGCTTCAGCAGACCAGTTTTTGAGCCATAGAAGCCTGCGCATATGTACTACAGACAGCGTAAGGCGGGAGGCCTGATGGATTGAATCCTTTATAGCGTCCACCGCAAAGCATAAGGCTCTAGGTAGATCAGCTAAAGCAAGAGCCTGCTGATCTGGCACGTCCCTTAAGACCTGTTTCAACTGATCCTTCACTGCTTGGCAGACCCCTATAGCTGCCACTGCTGGTTGTGTCACCAATCCTGCTGTAGAAAAAGCAGATTTCAATAAGGACTCCAATTTTTTATCTATTGGGTCCTTGAACATTTGGACATTTTCCACCGGACATGTCAGTGATTTATTCACACAAGAGATGGCTGCGTCCACTGTAGGGACCTTCCATTTTCTGACGAACTTATCCTCCATAGGATAGACCACCGGAAATCTCTTGGGGGGAGTAAATATTTTGTCAGGATGCTCCCAATCCTGGTAAATGAGCCCCTCCAGTAAAGGATGGATCGGAAAAGAACAAACAGTCTGGGGAGCTTTTAGCGACCCCAACGAGGAGACAGAAGAGGAGGATGGCTCCGCAAGTGGCATTTTAAATGCTGATCGGACCATATTAGTCAGGGACTGCACCCATAACCTCTCAGCATGTGATGCTGAGAACGGCTCCTCCACTGTTGATTCCTCTACAACTGAATCAACCTCATCCTGATCCCCCTCAGGTAGGTCGTTCTCTGTATGGGACTGTTGCTCTGTTAACAGGCACTCTGAGGGAGGAGACGGAGATCGAGCGCTTTTCTCCTGTGACAGGGAAGCAGCAATTAGTGCTGACAATCTCTCTTCCAGCCCTCCCAGAGCTGAGGAAAAAACCTCCTCTGTTACATACACAGGAGCAGGTGAACTGGGGACAGCCACAGTACCAGGTACTCCTGGGGGTGCCCTACGGTCACTAACCTCTGATTCTTCAGGGGAGACTGGTGCAGCCAAAGCATGCCCAAGATCCTCAGAGCCCGATGGAGACCCCCTATTCCTCCTGGAATTTCTAGTCCCGGAGTTTTTAGACGGCATGTTCCTAAGCCACAAAGCTGAGGTATTCCAGCCGAAAATACACCAGTTACTGATAATAGTCTAGCATAAATGCTGCTATAATAAACAGTTGGTGTCTACTAATGTGCCTTTCTAGGGGATGCCTGTATCAACCGCTTGCTGTATGCCTTTAAATGTTGCCAGCTCTGTCTCTGTACTTCATAGCCAGCTTACTGCAATAATGTGGCTTTTTAAAAACCTGCTGGGACGCCCGCACATGCGCAGAAGCGCTGCGGCGCGCACAGAGCGTCATCCCCCAGGCCCCGCCCCTTTTTCCGGCCACCTCTATATATAGAGGCGCGTGCACGCGCACGCGCGCGGCCACGTGCGCCTCGGCGCTAATTTTCAAACATGGAAACCAGGGACAGGAGCCAGGGCCCCCTTTGCCGCAGGCCGGGGGATAGACGAACACTGCAACATGGCAGAGGAAACAGTTTCCTGTAGGAGAACTCACCAGCTGCCTGGACTTTGCTCTCTGAGAAGAAACTAGTCCATATGACAAGAAAAACATTCCACAGCGGCCTCTAGTGGACAAACACAGGTACCGCAGTTTAATATACTAAACATATATAAAAAAACATTCTTTTTTTTTTTTTTTTCTTGACCACCATTAAAAATTATTACATTTTTTTTTAGTAGTTACAGGCATGCACAGATATTAGCGGGAATACCGTTAGGTAACAGACAGAAAGACAAATTAGGCTTGGGGGTCCCCCAATAGAACCAAGTTCCTGGGGGCCCCCACTTACCTGTTCCCCGCCGCAGGACTTTGTTTGGTCCACAAAAGCCCAAACTTCACCTATCACGGCAGGCATTGTAATCAAACCTTCAGGGACCGGGTTCCCAAGGATTCCACTCCCCTGGACCTGTATAGCACCCTGCACAGAAAACATCTTGGTCGTGGGTATGACCAGAGCTCTGGATCCCAGGGTCCAGCTCTCCTAAGAGAAGCATTACAGGCAGAACCTTGCTCTTCTCTGCAAGGCCCGGGTACCGACCGTTTAGCTATGAAGCTTTTTTGGTCGGATCCGGAATAGCTTACTGAGGCCCAAAAGAACCTGTACGCAAGGTCAGTGAAAAACACATGTTTCTTCTTGGCCAACACCTTAGACACTGGCAAAAAACTGAGGTGCTCCCGGATGGGAGGGGCTTATATAGGGGAGGGTACTTCCGGTTTTGGAAGTTGCCAGTGCCAGCACCTGACGGTAACTATATAACCCATTAGTAATGACTATGTCGCTCTGTGTCCCGTGATGTACGAGAAAGAAAATATTTTTTTTAAAGCATGAAACTGTTGAAATTGTTGATGATTTTTACATGTAGGAGCGAATTGTCAGTGTTTATGTTTATTAAAAGTCAGTACAAAAAGTGTAGCTGCTGGCTTTTAATAAACATACACTTACCTGTTCCACTGTTTTCCACTGTCCAGCAACGCGACGCCCGGGGCTCCGCTCCTCTCCCCCACTTCTCCACCGGCGCCTCCATTCATAGTGTGGGCACCTGGCTGTGACAGCTTTCGGCTTCACGGCCGGGCACTCGCTGCGCATGCGCGAATGGCGCAGCGCTCTCTGAGTGGACAGGCGATCGCCTGGGACCTGTCACGTCCCAAGTGATCGCCTACAGGGAGGGGCCGCCAAAAGGCGATATGACAAATTGCCTAGGCAGCCCCAGGGCAGAAGGAGGAAGTGGGACAGGAAGTCCCACTCCTACTGAAGCCCCCACTCCCCCCCCAAAAAAATGACATGCCAAATGTGGCATGTAAGGGGGCGAGGAGTGGATAAAGCGGAAGTTCCAAATTTGGGTGGAACTCCGCTTTAAAGAAGATTCCCTTGCTTAACCTCTGGTTTAACCACTTGCCACCCGCCATATAGCAAAATGACGTTGGCAAATTACGTGATCAGGATAACTAGTCGTCACGTGCCCGTGGGTGGTGCGCAGCGCGGCGATCGGTGGTGCGGCGTGTCAGTCTGACACACTGCAACTCCGATTTAGGTTAAGAGTCTCTGACGGAGACTCTTTACCACGTGATCAGCTGTGTCCAATCACAGCTGATCACAGTGTAAACAGGAAAAGCCATGTATCGGCCTTTCCTCACTCGCGTCTGTCAGACCTGAGTAGAGGAGAGCCAATCGGCTGCTCCTCTGACGGGGGGTCTGCGCTGATTGATTATCAGCGCAGCCCCCCCCCCGACGATGACCACCAGGGATGCCACCAGGGATACCCACCACTTGTGACCACCAAGTTTGCCACCCATGGCCACCAGGGATGCCAATCAGTGCCCACAATTGATGCCAATCAGTGCCCATCACAAATGCCTGCCAGTGCCTGCCAATCAGTGATGCCCATCAGTGCCATCTCTTAGGATACATCAGTGCCACACATCAGTGCCACCTATCACTGCCCATCCGTGCCCATCATTGCCCGTTATTGCTGCCTATTAGTGCCTATCAGTGTTGCCTATCAGTGCCTTTCAGTGCCCAGCAGTGTTGTCTATCAGTGCCCATCAGTGCCACCTATCAATGCCCATCAGTGCCGCCTATCAGTGCCGCCTATCAGTGCCCATCACCAGTGCCCATCAGTGCCACCTCATTGCTGCCACTTATCAGTGCCCATAATTGCCACCTTATCAGTGTCTGTCAGTGCAGCCTCATCAGTGCCCGTCAGTGAAGGAGAAAACGTACTTATTTACAAAGTTTTGTGACAGAATCGAATCCCAGAGGTGATCAAATACCAGTAAATTAAAGCTCTATTTGTGGGAACAAAATTATAAAAATTTTGTTTAGGTATCATGACCGCGCAATTGTCATTTAAAAACCGACAGTGCTAATAAGCTGAAAATTGGCTTGGGCAGGAAGGGGGGAATATGCCCAGTATTGAAGTGGTTAATTGTGTTGTTATTAAAACAAGATGTATAATGTCATAGGTTTTAAACAACAAAAAAGGATAGTTTCCATAAGTTAGTGGAGAAATTCTACAACTTCCACTAGCTATTTTTTCCTGTCAGTTCCCCCATTAGAGATTTCTTGTCATTTCTTTGACCAGTGATAACTTTGTCATTGAGACAGGAAATAATGTAAGCTCTGCCCAACAGAGCCATTGACAACACTGGATTTTACTTCACTTTATATTCCTGTAACAATAGGCACCATGAGAAATAGTGGGGGTGGACCCCATCAGCTTTTTTTTTTCATTATCTGTTGTAAAGACACAACATGACGTGAAAGAAAATACCTCCAAAGTGAATTAGTTTACATGAAAACAGGTTTCCCCATTGGAAGATTTCAACCTTTATTCCTGCTCTGTTTGCAATTTTTCATCACTTTCTGTCCTGCTGACATTGGTTACCAGGGTAGACAGTGGAGCAAATCTTCCCAGTTAGGGCACAGACAACAACTGGCAGAGGTCCTAATCTTCCCCACTCCATCCCAAAGTCCCAAAAAAAATAAAAAAATTGTTGGAGTTACACTTTTAAAGGCTTTATAAAATTAGAATTAGTTAAAGCTGAGCTCCGTCGAAAAAAAAATATTAAAAGCAAGCAGCTACAAATACTGAAGCTGCTGACTTTTAATATTAGGACACTTACCTGTCCTGGAGTCCAGCGACGTTGCCAGCAGAAGACGAGCGATTGCTCGTCACTCTGCTGCCCCCACCGCCATCCTCGGTGAGGGAACCAGGAAGTGAAGCCTTGCGGCTTCACTGCCCGGTTCCCTGCGGCGCATGCGCGAGTCGCACTGCACCGTTCTCACTGGTCCCCGTTGTGTTCTGGGAGCCGTGTGTTTCCCAGAACACAATGGGTATTCTGCAGGAAGTGACGTACTACCCGCAGAATACCTGCAGAGAGGACTCCCGGAAGTGGGTGCAGATACCTGTCTTAGACAGGTATATGCACCCCCCTCCCCCCTGAAAGGTGCCAAATGTGACACCGGAGGGGGGGAGGGTTCCGATGAGCGGAAGTTCCACTTTAGGGTGGAGCTCCGCTTTAAGATGTAGTGATAGTAACCCTTGCAGATCTACTTTAACAAACATAACCAGAAAAAAATTGGCAACATATGGATGCTCTAATTTGGATATATTATCTCTGTCTCTTGTTTGTTCAGATCATCTAGCATTTTTTTAAGTTTATGTCACATCCCTGACATACTCATCAAATTTAACCACTTTGCTTCAGTACAATATTTTGTTCTCATGACCTTTTCATCCATCATTTTATAAGCATGGTCATATACATTATATACTGTAGCTACTATTTTACAATTGCTAGGAGGGATATATCTGACCACACAATGAGGACTCGCTTATAGTCCATGATGCTAGAAACAAGAAAATGAGTTAGAACGGCATTTAAGCATATGCTAATCAAACAACATTATTTAATATTTATAGTAAATGGAGACTAATGGCTTTTTACAGTGGCCTAATCGTAGATAATATGTAAAGCACACTGAGGCAGCCTAGGCTAAAGCTACAGAATCCCTGCAATGACAAGCATATAATAGGCCTGCATTGATTAAAAGTGGCTTTCTACATGAGATGTATTTAAAATAGTCAATCATGGCACCCCAGAGCCAACTACTCCCAAATACAGCTGACCCAGTAGCCACGTGTACTGTACACAAGACCCTTGAATGTTTCAGGCCGAAGTACAAACTAAAGTCCACCACAGCCCAACCCCCCTTTCCTCATCATTTATCAAAAGTATATTTATTGTTTGCTTATTGTTATAAATCCTTACCTTGCCCACAGTTTATTGGCACTTTCCTTTACAATAATTTGTTCTGATATTTCTAGTGATTGTAGAGGCATACAATTTGCTATCCTTTGATGTATTTATTGAAATACCCATTGGAGTTTATCTATACAAAGGAATCTGGAAATTTGCACAGTGAATTCTGACACTTACCCAAGTAAGATTCAACAGCATTATCCCATTATTCTGTAGTCACATTCACACTATGTACGATGAGAATGAGCACCTGGTGAATGTAGCAGCTGTTGAACAGCCATTGAATTTCACTTGCGAAGTAGGATGTATACACAGGCATATAGCCTGCAGATGAGTTGCCCACAGTAGCTCTCCATGGTGCTGAAACATTTTCAGCACTAGGAGAGCTAAATGTAATTTTCAAATAAATATGAAGAAAAACAGCAGGTCTCGCTTACCCCAGAATTTGCATTCAAACATGCAAATTATAGTTAAAAATTGATTTAGGGAATGTCATATGAATGTGTGGGGACATTTACCCTTTTTACATAGGATAAGTGCTGCAGCAAAGACCTCTTCTTGTTGAAAAACAAATGGTGTAGAATGTGAAGGAATGTATAATGGATATCTAAAGCCCAAAAAAAATTCATCTTGGATGGAGTAGGGAAGGCTTAAAGGGGTTGTAAACTCCCCCCCCCCTAAAATAAAATAGATGTTACACTTACTTGCTCTGTGCAATGGTTTTGCACAGAGTGGCCCCAAACCTCCTCTTCTGGGGTTCCCTGCCAGAACTCTACACTTCTCCTTTTCTGTGAGTACCCCCATAGCAAGCTGCTTGCTATGGGGGCATTCGTGTAGGGACGCTCCCGAGCTGGGCTGTACACAAATAGCAGTATAGGAGCAAGCAGAAACATATTCAGAGAGAAAGTCAAAGCCAGTAGTTGAAAGTATCAGGTTTGAAGTGGAGGGAAATAAAGAGTAGTCGTTAATCTGCTGCCAAAGGTCAATACACGAGAAGTGATTGATAAAGATCCAGTGTAGCAGTAGCAACAAAGAGCAAGATACTGGCAAAAGCACTATGTTGTGGCAAACCGAAAGTGCAGGGACATGGTATAATTAGGAAGTTCAAGGGAGGAACACAGATTTCAGAAGAAAAATGGGTATCAATTAATATTAAAGCGGTAGTAAACCGCGCTTTTTTAAATTAAACCCTGCAAGACAATGGTATAATGTGCTAGTATGCATCGCATGCTAGCACATTATGAAATACTTACCTTGGAACAAATCCCTTCAGTGACACCGCTGATAGGGCTTCTATCTTCCGGGTTCGTGTACTTCAGCGGTCTGATTGGCCGAGCTGCAATAACGTCACTCCTGCGCATGCACGCGGGAGTCACGGACTCCAGCACGGGTATGCTGTCCCTTCAGAGTGCATACAGTGTGAATATCTCTTAAACAGTGCAAGTTTATGAGATGTTCACTGTACCTACTGGCAAGCCTTTTTATAGGCTTACTTGTAGGTACAAGTTAACAAAAAGAGTTTACCACAACTTTAACCAAGAGATCATGCAAGGAGCTGTCCAGCACTTCAGCTGCTACTGGTAAATCCTGTTAGTCCCTATTGAAAGATTTCCACTCTATTGCTGTTATGGTGGCAACTCAACATTTTGGGGATTTGCCATCACTTTCATTCCTGGTGACATTGGTGACCAGGAGAGTAAATCTCCTCAATGGGGGCACAGACAGCAATAAAATCCTGACTGGGGTTCTAACCAACCGACTGTTTTATTCAAATCTTTAAAAAAAAAAAAAATTGCATTTAGATATACTTTAAGGGAATTTCCACTCATTTAGTTTTATACACAGAGTGCTTGTTCATCCAAGAATTTCAGGGGAATGTCAGGCAAAATGACCATCAAATCATTGCTAAACATACCCTATACATTAGACCGATTGAGGGAGGCAATAAAATGGCAGTATGTACAAGCAGTACAAATAACTGCAACATGTTTTAGCTGAACACTCCAACAAAAGAAGTATTGGCTTGGGTAATCCTTTATTTTCCAATTTTAGTGGTGAATAGAGAACATAGTTGAAGTTGGGGCAGTGGGTTTGCAACTAGGGACAGAAGTTATTAGTTGTTAAGGTCAATATGAGTTTGCCAGTGTAGATCAAGGACAGAGAACCATGAGAACGATTGGAATCTTTGTATTGGAAAATATAGAGGCAGAGGAAAAGCATTGCATCAGCAAGTGTTAGAAATGTCTCACTTAAGTGAAGGACTAAGACCCCTTTCACACTGAGGGCGTTTTGCAGGCGCTATAGCGTTAAAAATAGCGCCTGCAATCCGCCCTTAACCACTTGAGACCTGCGCTATAGACGAAAGACGTCTGCAGCGTGGCTCTCAAGTGCTGGTTGGATGTCCCTGGACGTCCTGCTGCTTTCACTCCCCCTGCGTGCCGCCGAGGGCGCGTGGCGGGGAACAGCTGTGCCCGCCGTGTCACGTGTTGCCGATGTGCGTGCCTGGCGGCCGCGATGTCCACCAGGTACACGCGATCGGCTGTTACAGAGGCAGGACGTGGATCTCTGTATGTAAACAAAGAGATCCACGTCCTGTCAGGGAGAGAGGAGACCGATGCTGTGTCCCTTGTACATAGGGACACAGATCGGTCACCTCCCCCACACAGTTAGAATCACTCACAGGGAACATATTTAACCCCTTGATCGCCCCCTAGTGTTAACCCCTTCCCTGCCAGTCACATTTATACAGTAATCAATGCATATTTATAGCACTGTTCGCTGTATAAATGTGAATGGTACCAAAATAGTGTCAAAAGTGTCCGATGTGTCCGCCGCAATATTGCAGGCCTGACAAAAATCGCAGATAACCGCCATTACTAGTAAAAAAAAAAATATAGAATAAAAATGTCATAAATCTATCCCCTATTTTGTAGGCGCTATAACTTTTGCGCAAACCAATCACTATACGCTTATTGCAATTTTTTTTTACCAAAAATATGTAGAAGAATAAGTATCGGCCTAAACTGAAAAAAAAATAGTTAAAAAAAAATAAAAAATGGGAAATTATTATAGCAAAAAGTAAAAAAATATTGTTTTTTTCTGTCTTTTTTTGTTTATAGCGCAAAAAATAAAAACCGCAGAGGTGATCAAATACCACCAAAAGAAAGCTCTATTTGTGGGGAAAAAATGATAAAAATATCATTTGGGTACAGCGTTGTATGACCGCGCAATTGTCATTCAAAGTGCGTCAGCGCTGAAATCTGAAAATTGGTCTGGGTACTAAGGGGGTTTAAGTGCCCAGTAAGCAAGTAGTTAAACAGCTGCTCTATTCACTCCAGTGTGAAAGCCTGAGGGCTGGTGGCCCGCTAGTGGCCAGAGGGCTTTCACACTGGAGCAGATGCGCTGGCAGGGCATCAGAAAAAGTCCTGCCAGCAGCTTCTTTGGAGCGCATTAGGAGCGCAGAACTCAACGCTCCTAATGCGCTCCTGCCCATTGAAATCTTTGGTCAGCGCCGCCGTACCGCCGGCAATACGATACGGAGATTTTAACCCTTTCTCGGCTGCTAGCGGGGGTTAAAAGCGCCCCGCTAGTGGCCGAAATGCGCCACAAATCTGACGGTTAAAATAGCGGCGTTTTACTGCTATTTTACCACCGACGCTATGGGCAGCACCAGTGTGAAAGGGGTCTTAGATCTTTACCAGAGCCCCCAATGGTGGGGATGGATGTGAGCTGCATGGCAATCTATGACTGTAGCCCCAGGTTTGCTTCAATGACAAGATTCTCCAAATCTCCAGTAATGACCAGTAACTAAATAAAATGAAGGAAATAGTGAAAAATCATACTATAGCACAGGAAACACAAGCAGACAACATGAAGGGCTGGAAAGGAAAAGCAAAGCAACAACAGGCAGGCGTACTCTAGAGGTAACAGCAAAGAGGTAGCTAACTTAGCAAACACACAAACACTTGGCTAAGGGACTGGAAAAAGAAAACAAAGCCATCAAGAAAGCTTATAGAGACAGAAGGCAAAGCTCAACGACAAACATACAACCAAAAGAAAAAAATAGATAGGACAACAGGCAGCGTCAACACAGAAATTAGCTCAAAGACAGAATCAATCAGACAGTGAAGCTGTGTCAGAATGTTGCCAGGGACTAGTACACAGAAGCAGAAATGGGTCAGATGGTTGCCAGAGACACATGCAAAGATGCAGTGAGACAGAAGAATTGCAGAATCCACGATCTCAGGATTCAGGACTGGGATCCAGCTGCAGACAGAAGTCTAAGATAAATTATCCAGCAGATGCTAATCGAAAATGGCAGACTAAAGCCTCGTACACACGGCCGGTTTTCTCGTCAAGAAACTGCCGGGAGAGCTTTCTTGCCGAGAAAACCGGCCGTGTGTACGAGGCTTTCAGGTTTCTTGTCAGGAAAACTGGCCAGAATCTCGACGAGAAAAATAGAGAACCTGCTCTCTATTTTCTCGTCTGGATTCTCGTCGGCCTGTTTCCCGACGAGAAACCCGAGAGTGTGTACACTTACCTGTCGCCGTGGAAACCCGTGCATGCTAAAACTGACTTTGACGCATGCGCGGTAGCTTCCTAGGCATAGGTAGGGTGTAGCAAGATAGCGGCGACGGCATCGAAAATGACGAGCGCACGCTCGTCGTAGTCGATGACGTCACCACATTCGTGCCATTCAAAAGAACGGCGGTTATTTTGAATCGAACATGTGTACTCTCGGCCGGCAGAAGATTCTTGTTCAAGAATCTCGTTAGGAAAAACAACGTGTTTTTTCCTGACGAGATTCTTGGCCGTGTGTACGAGGCTAAAGTATCCAGAAGTTGAGAGCAAATACCACACAGCTGGGAAACAGAAAATAATTTCAGAGAAATAACACTCAAGTCATGATATTGGGCCAGACAGTTTTAAAGTCATAAAATGTATCATACCCCTCACCCTAGCTTAAACCTTGTCCTTATGCCCATAAAATGGCACATACAAGTTCAAATGTAATTACTAGGTTATTTAGTGAATGCATATTTAAGTAAACTAGCCTTTTCATTGTAATTAAAGCCCCACTATAGGCTGCATTAACAGCATGTGGTAAGTGCTTATTTAGGGGGATAGGAAAAAGGTGCAATACAAGGCGCATGACTTGTTCCTCAAAGCCATTTCTCTTTGCTTCTTGACCAAATGCAGATGTCCAACATCCACATGTACAATGCAAGACCTACAGGCCTGCATTGTATGTAAGGAAGGTGAATGCCTGCGCAGATCCTGGGACAAAGAAGAGCGTTGCCTGCCAGAGCAACAGGGAATACAGTAAGTATTTTACCTGCTCCTTTCCCCTAAGATAAGCCAAGTATTTACCCCATGCAGTATGGGAGGAGGAGACCCCCTTGCATGGGTAAATTTATTAGCAGGTTGGAGTTCAGCTTTAAAGTATATCTAAAACCAAAACCATATTTTATTTTTATTTTGGGGGGGGGGTGGGGGTTTAGAGTGTAAGTGGTTAGAGTCCCGGTCAGGTTTTTATTTGCTGAACACAAACCATGAAAGGTCCCTGCTTATAAGCCTCTAAAATGGCTCTGGTTCCTGACTATTGTGTGCCAGGACAGGGTCGGAGTTAAACCACACTCTCCTTTGCAAAATCCACAAGTGAAAACTGACAGGCTAGAGGGGAAAACAATTAATGAAAACATTTTGTCCAGTGACAGCTCTAAGGGACCAGAGATTAGAGTATGCTGGGGAGAATGCTCCCCTGTGGGACACAAGACAAAAAAAGACCTGACAGGGGTTTTAGCCATTTCCTAATCTATCCAAAATGAAAATAAAAAGTTTGTTTTTAGATATATACTCAAATATACTCCCCACTACACCCATCGTATAATTTTCCCCCCAAAATTTCAGCTCTAAACAGACTTTCAGAGCAATAAAGTGGTTAATTTACAGCCACAAATGAATTAATAGGCAGGCCTAAGCTTCTTCACCATCTTGGAATCCCTTAGGCCGCGTACACACGACCGGTTTTCTCTGCAAAAAACGACAAGAAAACTGCCGGGAGAGCTTTCTTGCCGAGAAAACCGGCTGTGTGTACGCGGGTTTCAGTTTTCTCGTCAAGAAAACTGCCCAGATTCCCTGACGAGAAAAAAGATGACCTGCGGTCTTTTTTCTCGTCGAGAATCTTGTCGGCCTATTTCTCGACGAGAAACCCGAGCGTGTGTACACTTACCTGTCGCCGTGGAAACCCGCGCATGCTCGAAATGACTTTGACGCATGTGCGGTAGCTTCCTAGGCATAGGCATAGGGTGTAGCAAGATGGCAGCGACGGCATCGAATGTGACGAGCGCATGCTCGTCGTAGTCGATGACGTCACCGTGTGCGTGCCATTCAAAAGAACGGCGGTTCTTTTGAATCGTACGTGTGTACACTCGGCCGGGACAAGTTTCTTGTCAAGATTCTCGTCAGGAAAAACAACGTTTTTTTCCTGACGAGAATCTCGGCCGTGTGTACGAGGCTTTACATTTAAAGGTGTGGCTGTTTTACTTATAATTGTTATTTTGTGCATGATAGATATATATATATATTTACATTTGGTTTACCATGTAAAAAATAGAAACTTGGTAAATTAAGGTCTTTTCAGTAGCAACCAGTCCGGTTCCAGTTAACCTGTTTTGCAGTAATTGTGTGTTTAGTTATTTTCAGTGGTAAACTAAATGTTGTGTTGGCTTGCAGCAGTGCTCATATTACTTTATCTATGTTTCAAAAATGGACATAAAACATTGTTATATAATAGTAAACAAATGAAGGCAAACCTTAGTGGGACTTTACGTATACCTCGCAGGGTCTAATGAATAGGCATACCAAACAACTTAAAAAATAAACAAATCTTTATTTTCCATCTAGCAAATGGTTGAAATAAAGATTGAAAGTGCACTTGCTTTCTCTCGCCCCTTCTGTCCCCACCTCCCCTTCCTATCACATGCCCTTCCACAATCCCACCTCCCTCCCCCTCTCCTTTCCTTCCTTCCTTTTTTCCCTCCCCCTTCTCCTTTCCTCTCCCTCCATTCCCCTCCCCCCTCTTCTTTTTCTTTTCCTTTTCCCTAGTATTCACCTTTCAACATTATTATCAAGTTCATTTTTATACCATCACTATATAGGAATCTATCTTTTCTTTGTGAGGATACTGAGTTAATCCCCATGGGCTCCCCAGACTTTACCTCCACCAGACTGGCTGATCAAAACTACACAGGTGAATCAGCAGATTTCTCTCTATGGTCCCCTATATGCCCTTCAATTTAGGTATTTTAACAGAATTTACATTTATATATTTTAGTATAGTAAACTTGTCCTCCTCGCTTACCCTTCTCACCCATGGTATGCCATAGTGCATGTAACAGGCTCTTTTAAGATACTATTATAAAAAATCTAAATTAATGTGACTCAGTATGTTTGAAGTTTTTAGACCTTTTGGAAATAAAATTATTTGTTAATGTTCATATGTATTTTCTGTCAATAATATGCTTGTATATCATTACAGTGCATGTACAAATTTGTGCTCCAATTTAAGGCTCTGCTGAAGTGAAATTTCCCACGAAACGCGTAGGCCATCATCTCAGATTTTTCAGTCAGGACCAGCACTTCCTGGACATTTCAACAATAACTGTGGTTTTAACCAATTGCACTTTCAATCTTTTTAATTCAACCATTTGTTAGATGGAAAATAAAGATGTGTTTATTTTTTAGGTTGTTTGGTATGCCTATTCATTAGGCCCTGCGAGGTACACGTAAAGTCCCACTAAAATTTGCCTTCATTTGTTTACTGTTCTATAAGGGATGGTACCTATGTAGGGTCATAATTACCTCACACTCATCCTCTTTCCCCCTTTAAATATATTTTTATATAATAATATATGGCGTTTTTTTCTGCACACAAAGCTGCTGCGTGCATGTTTTGTACCTAGTTAAACATAACTAGGCAGCCTATTTTTTATATAAACTCTGATATTGTCAGATACAGACAAAAAACCCATAAAAATGTATTTATCACTGAAGATTTGAAAGCTTGTGATAACATATTGTTAATTACACATATGACAAAGCCTAGTGAGTTAATTATGATGAAAATAAAGTTTCAGACCCTCAGGTATTTTAGTAGCCAAGGCTCTTGGTGAGTTAAAAATATCCACTTTACATTATGTCTATTTGATGGCATTAATTATTTCCACTTCTATTCCCTTAAGATACAGTTTCATCATTATTTTTCTATTAACACTCAGGGAGAAAAAAAAAGATCTGGCTTACCTATGTGTTATCTATCTATCTATCTATCTATCTATCTATCTATCTATCTATCTATCTGTATCTATCTGTCTAGCTATCTATTTTAAATTGATCTATCTTAATTACCGGTATCTGCTAATATCAGATAGGAACCACTTACATTTTTACAGTAATTTGAACTAATTAGGATTACAATGTCACTTTATTCTTAACAATCTTGCCTTTTCCACTTGTATGCAGTTATTTCTTTTCAAGTGCATCTAGATCTAAAATCTTTCTTTTTAGCTTTGTATAGAGTTAAACCCCATTTTTTTCAGTTTTTTACCCTAGTGGGGAGACTTTCACTTAATGCCATAAAGATACAACCGAAAGTGAGAAACAATATGTCTAATAGACATGTGCGCACTGAAATATTTCGTTTCGGAATTTCGTTTTCGTCCGAAAAATAAATTTATTTAGTTACTCCCGAAATTCGTTTTTATTTATTTCGTTTTTCGTTAGAAATTGCATTCGTCCGAAAATCTGAATTAATTAAGGTTGAATCTGTCATTAAAGGCTTATGGTATCTGTCGAATGTTCAAAGAAGATTCGACGGAGCAGTGAAACTGTACGACGCTGCAATCATACATTTCCGGTCGAATGTTCCGCCCACAAGCTATAGAAGAATTCTAATGTTGTATGACTAGTAATAATTATATTTATTCATTACTATTACTAGTCAACCAACATTAGAATTCTTCTATAGCCTATGGGAGGATGCATTTGACCGGAAATGTACGATTGCAGCGTCGTACAGTTTTGCTGCACCGTCGAATCTTCTAACTTTCGATGCTTTGTCGAATCTTCGTCATTCTAGCTATTTTACTGCTCCTCCTCTTTGGTTACAATCAGCCAATAACATTCATCATCAACTTTATTTTTATTTTACTTCCCCCACCCAATTCCAGCAGTGATCTTTTCTCTCTATGTCGAATCTTTTCTCTCTATAATAACAAATCTTTTCTCTCCTATGTCGAATCTTTTCTCTCCTATGTCGAATCTTTTCTCTCCTATGTCAAATCTTTTCTCTCCTATGTCGAATCTTTCTCTCCTATGTCGAATCTTTTCTCTCTATAATGTCGAATCTTTTCTCTCCTATGTAGAATAATCTTGGACTAATAGAGTTAAGGTTAGGCACATTCGACCACAGGTTCGATAGACACAGATTGTTATTGTCAGCGTCACGTCGAATCTCCTATCTATATCGAACTGTTGTAGCAACGAAAACGAAAATAAAGCATTTGTTTATGTCGGATCTTTCGGTTTTCGGATTCTGTGCTTTCGTTTTCGTTTGTTAAAACGATAACGAAAATAGCTGAAATTCGGACGAAAATGCATTCGGATGAAAACGAATGCACATGTCTAATGTCTAAAGTGAAGGGAAATCCCCTCTAAAGCCTCGTACACACGGTTTCATTGTTGTATGACTGAGTGTCTGATTTTTCTCAAAAGCGCGTGTGCAGGATTTTGTCTAGCATACTAACTATTTGCAAATTCTCGTTCGACAAACACAAACGTAGTGACGTACTATGAGAGTATAAAGAGGAAGTTCATTTCTCAAGTGCCACCCTTTTGCCCTTTCTGCTAATTTCATGTTAGTAGAACTTCGGTGAGCATTGATTTGCACTTTTTTGTTAGGTTATTTTTATTTGGATGGCAGATAGCACCTCTAATTTTCTGTTTTTTTTCTGCACAATAAAAAAATTGTATAGAATAATACTTGGCTATGTGTTTTTCTTCAAGTGACAGTTTGGGAGTAGGCAATAACATTAAAAACAACACAATGGAAAATTAACAAGGGACACCAACATAGTTGTATCTTTGATCTTAAAAACTCAAGGATAATGGTGCTGTGGTAACTTCCCCAAAAAATCAAACCACAACCATAATATTAATATTATTTATATCACTGCAAAACAAATGCCTTTTAAAATACGTTTGGCATAACTACATCAGTATCATCAGCAAAACAACTTCATTATTATCCCATTAAAGAAGATGAGAATGTGCGCTGCATTTCGACATTTCATCAATTGCCACCTCACGAATGTTAATTCTAGATTACAAACAGCAGTTTACAAGACCGAACTCTTCCCGGTCGTTCCTTGATTCCGATCATGCATGTTTGTACTTTCAACTTTTGTGTGACGATTTCTGTACTGACCATCTGAAAATTAGACGTTGAGTTTACATCAGACAAAAATGTTATAGTCTGCACATCCAGCTATTGTCTGACGAAAAAGTGAAATCGGCTGTCGAAAGCACCGTACTAACGATCTGAAAATCTGCAGACAGCTTTTCCCTTCTGATTTTCGGATCGTGTGTACAAGCCTTTAGATAGTTGTCACCAGAATAGGTATCTCCATTGAAAGATTATATCTCTTTCTGTACCAGTGACAAATGTTGGATTTCCCTTCACTTTCTATACCAGTGACAATTGATTTAGTGCTAGACTTAGTATATTCACTTGACAAGACACCAACCTGTCTTGGACATTTGAGTGTGGTTGGTGATACACTAAGCAGAGAGAGAGAGAGAGAGAAAGAAAAGATATAACAGATAATAGATTCAGCAAACAGACCCACTCACACCACATACAAGGAGCTCTCAGAATTCTGGCAGCAGTGGATTACAGATAACTCAGATCAAAGTAAACTGAGTGGATGCTTTGAGTTAGCATAACAGCAGTGTTTTCTGACTAGCATTGGTAGTTCAATATGTTCTGTATGAAGTATAGTATGGTATAGTATAGTATAGTATAGTGTAATAAAATATAATCGCTCTTTCATCTTACTACTGCAACTGAAAGCTGATTGATTATACTGTAGTTTGAAACTGTATATCACTGCTGATTCTTGTAATTTATGTTTTCCAAGATCCAGGAGGTGCAGTTGCATTAGCGGCCTACACTAGCTCAATTTTAAAATGCATTAAATATTTTTAATGAGTACATATTCAGTGTTTTTTTTTTTATAACTGCTAGGAATTTAGCTTTAATAAGGACTGTACCTTGGGAGGCAGTGTTACTACATGAAGGGGGTTCTAAACAGGTAGGAGTATTTCATTTGGAAATAAAGTTACAGCTAATTATACAGAATTTGGTAGTTATGGAGAGCACAGTACACACTTCTTCTCCTGTTATTACTCTATATAATCATTATGTGCATTGTTTGCAGTAGAAGGGGAGACTTTGTTCACACAACAAGGCAATATAGGAGCAGTGAGGCAGATCTGAAGACAGGTTTCACATAAGATCCCAGTTAGATTCATAAATTCCCCATTGCTGCTTGACCACTTCTTAAAGTGAATTTGTGCTTTGCCACGCAGGCTTATTTTAAATGTTGGCTGTCCTAGTACGACAGGACAAGAAAAGACACTGAAACGGTAATATGAAGATAGCTCCTTTACTTAGGACTTCACAAGACAACAGAGATTAAACAACATGCACATGCACACCAGATGGAGAACTCTGGCAGACTCTACTGACAACGTAGTAACATTTTCATAGCATGTGAAGTACAGCTGTTAAAGTGGCAGCTCAGTATAGTACGCAGCTGATTAATAGGCATACATCAAGCTGCATTCTCTATTGTTGAAATTTGTTAAAAATGAAAGAATTTATTAATTTATTAACATTGGACATATTTAAAGATTTCTAGCAAAAATAATTTCTCTTACCGTCCATGGACTGACACAGCTTCTAATACTGAAACACGTGGGTATATGTCACTGCTCGCAGGAGAAGATCTAGGCAGAATGTTAGATGTTACAACATACATTCTAAAAAAACAGAGCTGAACAGCCCCGCCCAGGGGGCGGTCCCTCCGGACATAACGCTCCTACCTGCAGCTAGCAGCCTCAGTTTTTTTCTGCCTAGCAGGAGAAGACGTGGCTCTCTCATGAGCCAGTCTCCTGGAAGATTTTTATTCCTTTGAGAATTGTATTTTATTTTTGAGATCTTCAATCAACTGTCGGCTGGGCAACAGGTTGGGTACAAGGTATCCTCGTAGTCTTCCCTGTCCGACCATCGAGCGTGCTGATCCTTGCCTTGTGTGCGTGAGACTCAGTTCACGACTCCAGGGGTAGCCGGTGGGCTTTTATGCTCCGCGGTCCTCTCAAGATTGAACAGTACCTACTGTATCTTTCGCGGTGGACCAGGCTGACAGCTAATCAGTACTACTCTGTGATAGGTCTGTCTGAAACACACCAGTGGGTCCCTCTGGGACGGGTAAGTAGTCTCTCCTGAATACAGGTGAGTACATGCTCGCTGTGTTTCTCTGTATGGAAAGGGTTGGTGGGTCCTCTGGGTATCCCCTCCTCAGTCAGCGCAGCCAGTGGGTGAACTTTTTATTCACTTTATTGTCTCAGAGGGTGGCGAGTATGGAGTCTGGTTCACCTGCTTCCACACTCTTGTCAGAGGCAACAGGCAGTGCTCCTGCACCTGCGGTCCCCATGGACCAGTTGTCGGCAGTCCTGGAATCATTCCTTGTCAGGATGGAAGTGGTGTGCGAGCGCAAGGGAGCTATAAGCGCCCTCTCCCCACACAATCTCCACATGGGGAGTGCTCTGTCTCAGATATGGGCCTAGCTGCTGCTGCTCAGGACCCTAGCTCTGAATATTTTAATGTTTTTGAACAGGACATTCCTTATGAGGAAGACTCCAGTTCTGAGTCAGTCACTGACAGGGCGCTTGTAAGTGAACTGTAAGGGACACTCTCAAGCTGGATGCTGGGGCTGAGGTACCTCAGGCAGATGCTGTCTCCTTTGGTTCTTTTAAAGCTTTTCTTTTACACAGCTTCCTCACTGTTTCCTCACATGCTGCGTCGAAAGCAGCATGGATGATACAGTGGTACACAGTGCCCCCCCCCTCTGGTCAGTGCAGCATGGTGGGGGGGCCTTTATTCATTTATTTCTCTAGTCCCTGTGAGCTTTCTGTGTGATGTCTCTGCACCCGTGGTTTCCCGCCATTTCCTGGGGAACTCTCTGAGCTCTGACAGGACCGCGGTCTGAGGTGTCAGAGGTTTCCCTTTACCTGCATGCTGCTTCGGCAGCACATTTAAGCAGGTCGGAATGATACAGAGAAGATTATGCGCCTCTGCGCCATAATTTAAACTTATCTTATAACTCTACACTGGATACATTCACAGTGTATGTATGTGTTATTGGTCTCTGTGTCTGCGTGGGTTTCCTCCCACATTACAATGCTGTGTCTTCAGTGCCATACACGGTATAAACATACACAATATTCACAGTATATGTATGTATTATACACTCTGGGTCGGCGTGGGTTTCCTCCGGGTACTCCGGTGTCCTCCCACGCTCTCACGGTATGTGCGCTTCGGCTCTCTGCACAGTATAAACATGTTCAATATGTTTATTGCACATACTGTAAATAACTACAGTATGTATATGCTGTCTGCGTGGGTTTCCTCCGGGTACTCCGGTTTCCTGCCACGCTCCAATGGTAATGCGCAGCATAAACATGTGCAATATGTTTATTCACATGCTATCATTCCTACTCCGTATCTGTGTGCTGTCTGCGTGGGTTTCTTCCGGGTGTTCCGGTTTCCTCCCACGCTCCGATGGTATGTGCGCCTTTGGCTCTCTGCACAGTTTAAACATGTTCCATATGTTTATCACGCATACTATAATACCTACGCGGTATGTGTATGCAGTCTGTGTGGGTTTCCTCCGGGTACTCCGGTTCCCTCCCACACTCCAATGGTATGGGCGCTTTGTGCGATTTGATTATTCACATGCTAACATACCTACACGGTATGTGTGTGCAGTCTGCGTGGGTTTCCTCCGGGTCCTCCAGTTTCTGCCCACGCTACATGACTTGCGCGCCTTTGGTGCCATACACAGTATAAACATACACATTATGTTTATACACAACTCTAAATACATTCACAGTAAATGTATGTATTGTATTCTCTGCGTGGGGTTCCTCTGGGTACTCCGGTTTTCTCCCACATGCCAATGGTGTGCGCGCCTTCGGCACTATGCACACATAGACATGTTCAAAATGTTTATCACACATACTATAGTACCTACACGGTATGCATATGCAGTCTGCGTGGGTTTCATCCGGGTGCTCCGGTTTTTCCCCCGCGCTCCAATGGTGTGCGCATTTTCAGCGCTATGCACAGCATAAATATTGTAAATGTGCAAATAGTTTTTTTTCACATGCTATCATGCCTACACGGTTGTGTACACAGTCTGCGTGGCTGGTTTCCGCCCACGCCCCAACGATGTGCACGCCTTCTTCGCTGGCACAGTATAAACGTGTCTAATATGTTTATCCACACATACTAAACTACATATGCCGTATGTGGTTGTACTATGCTCTTTGTGGGTTTCCTCCCACGCTCTAATTGCGCGTTTTGACGCAATACACAGCATAAACGATATGTTTGTACAATCAGCACTTATCAATAAGTAGCTGCTGGATGGAGCATTGTCATAGGATCCCTGGCATCAGGGGTAACACCTTTCCACCTGCCCTTCGGTGGTGATCAGAAGCGCTGGCTTGGACTGTGTTCGCCATGCTGAGGTTAGCGTTAGCGTTAGCGTTAGTGGCTGTGTCTCTGGCGTTTCTGAAGCTCAATGACTAGGCAAAAGCCTCTGCTTCATCTATCAGTCGACCAGCAGGTGCACTGTGCCCGGGGTGGGTTTGCGCCACCTGTAGAGTTACTGGTCCACTGACCGAGTTTCTAGGGAAGCTCTGTCAGGTTGCTTTTCTTGGCCAACAATTGAGGCACCCCGTAAGACGGGGCCTCCCTTCTCCGATACATTGCGGGGTCTCTTTGGGATTATCATACCCATCCCGCTGCAGGACGGTCCTGTTGGCTGTGTGAATTCCAGGGGAAGGGTCCTTACATCCGGAGGTGTTTTCACCTCCTTTACCGGAGGTGGGGCACCGGATGTGGACCTTCTGGCCTCTCGACTCACTCGCAAGGTGTCGAGATTCATGGCCAGGTCGAGGGATCCCTGGGCAGACGCGTCAGACGCGTTGGTGGCCCGTGGGGGCAGTATCGCCTGATGTATGCTTGATGTATGCTTCCCCTCCGCTACTGTTGTTGCCTCGCCTGCTTCGCAGAGTAGGGGCGGAGGCCATTCCGGTGATCCTCATTGCTCCGGTACGGCGACATTGGTACGCCGATCTAGTTCGGCTAGTTCGGCTAGTCGCAGACGTTCCTTGGCGACTGTCTATTTGGGTGAACCTTCTGTCTCATGGTCCCATACTTCATCCTGCTTTACAGTCCTTGGCTTTAATGGCATGGCTGTTGAAAGCCAGGTGCTGAGGGACCGAGGTCTCTCGGATTCGGTCATCTCATCTATGTTGTGGGCACGGAAATCTTCCTCCAGAAAGATCTATCACCGTACCTGGAAGGCTTACATCGCTATGTGCGAGGAGCTTGATTGGCGTCCACGGACGTATTCCGTTCCCAGGATTTTGCTGTTCTTACAGTGTGGTGTGACCCAAAAGCTGGCCTTGCGTACCATCAAGGGTCGGATTTCGGCCCGGTCTGTCTTTTTCAACGACCGCTAGCGGGCCATTCCTTAATTAGCACCTTTGTGCAGGGGGTTCGCCATGCGATCCCCCCCCTGTCAAGCCTCCTCTCCCTCCTCGGGATCTCAATTTGGTGCATCTCGGTTCTCCGAAAACATCCCTTTAAAAATATCAGAGAGATTCCTCTCTTGACCTTGTCCCAGAAGGTGGCTTTCTTAGTGGCCATTACTTCTGTTAGACGGGTGTCTGAGTTGGCGGCCTTGTCCTGCAAGTCGCCTTACTTGGTCCTCCATAAGGATAAGGCGGTGTTGCACCCACGACCGTCTTTCCTTTCAAAAGGTGGTCTTGGCCTTTCACCTTAATGAGGACATTGTTCTTCTGTCCTTGTGTCCTCACCCATCGCATCCCTGAGAGTTTGCGCTTCACACATTAGATGGGTACGAGCCTTACGGGTGTACCTGTCTGCTACTGTTTCCATTCGGAAGTCTGACTCACTGTTTGTGTCTGTCTCTGGTCCAAAACAGGGCCAAGCTGTGTCGTCTGCCACCATTTTTAGGTGGATCAGGCAGACCGTCATACAGGCCTATGTCCTTAAGGGGCGGGCGCCTCCCTTTCCACTTACGGCGCATTCCACCAGGGCAATTGGTGCTTCCTGGGCTTTCCGACATCAAGCGTCGATGGCACAAGTGTGCAAAGCGGCGACCTGGTCATCCGCACATACCTTTTCAAAGTTCTATAAGGTTGATGTGACTGTATCTTCGGATACTGCCTTCGGCCGCAAGGTTTTGCAGGCCTCTGTTTAAAATTGCAACTCCTCCATTGAGGAGCTCTGCTTGTTTGGAGTGAAGTTTGGTTTTTCCTTTACTACTGCTCCCACCCTCTTTCTGATACTGCTTTGGGACGTCCCACGTGTTTCAGTATTAGAAGCTGTGGAGGTATGATGAGAGAGGGGAGGGGGGACGGGTGAGTAGAGATGGAAGAGGGGGGGGCAGGGGTAAGGGGGATATGATTTGTTGTGGTTTTTTTTCTTTTTTTTCTTTTTTCTTCTTTTTTTTTTTTTCATTAACCCTCTCAATGCGAGCTTGGGTTGTATGTTGTATTTGGTGTTTTTGTTTTTGTATGTAAAAAGAAATAAAAAAATTATTTGATTTAAAAAAAAAAGAAGCTGTGTCAGTCCATGGACGGTAAGAGAAAATGGGATTTTTGTACTCACCATAAAATCCTTTTCTCTGACGTCCATGGACTGACACAGCACCCACCCTTCTTTAACCACTTCGATACCATGCACTTATACAGCTTCCTGCCCAAGCCAATTTTGAGCTTTCAGCGCTGTCGCAATTTGAATGACAATTGCGCGGTCATGCTACACTGTACCCAAACAATTTTTTTATCATTTTGTTCCCACAAATAGAGCTTTCTTTCGGTGGTATTTGATCACCTCTGCAATTTTTATTTTTTGCACAACAAATAAAAAAAGAGTGAAAATTTTGAAAAAAACGACGTTTTTCTTTGTTTCTGTAATTTTTTTTTGTAAATAAGTACCTTTTCTACTTCAATGACGGGCACTGATAAGGCGGCACTGACGGGCACTGATAAGGCGACACTGATGGGCACCGATGAGGTGGCACTGATGAGGTGGCACTGATGGGCACTGATATGTGGCACTGGTATGCGGCACTGATTGGCACTCATAGGCGGCACTGATTGGCACTCATAGGCGGCACTGATTGGCACTTATAGGCGGCACTGATAGGTGGCACGGACGGGCACTGATAGGTGGGCACTTATGGGCACAGATGGGCACGGATGGGCACTGATAGGTGGCGCTGATGGACACTAGTAGGTGGCACTGATGGACACTGATGCCCAGCAATGCCAGCCACCACACATTGTGGTGGTGCCATCATAGTGCCAGTCAGTGCCCATTTGTGGGCACTGATTGGCATTTTTTTTTTATTTTATTGCATGTGGATGGCCATGGGGGCCATCCACATGTTTGGGACTTCCTGGGGCGTCCTGGGGGGCTTCCCTGGTGGTCTAGTGTGGGTATCCGAGGGGGGGCTGCGCTGATAAACGATCAGCGCGAACCCCCCCTGTCAGGAGAGCCGCCGATCGGCTCTCCTCTACTCGCGTCTGTCAGACGCGAGTGAGGAAGAGCCGATCAACGGCTCTTCCTGTTTACATCGTGATCAGCCGTGATTGGACACGGCTGATCACGTGGTAAAAAGCCTCCGCCGGAGGCTTTTTACCGAGATCAGTGTAGCGGTGGGTCAGAGTGACCCACCGCTCCATCGATCGCCGCGATGCGCGCCCCCCCCGGGCGCGCGGCGGCTGTTATCCCGCAGGACGTCATATGACGTCCAGTGTGGATAACACAACCACTTCCCGGACGTCAATCTGCTATTGACGGGGCGGGAAGTGGTTAAGGTTTGTACTGCTTTGTTACGAACTGAGGCTGCTAGCTGCAGGTAGGAGGGTTATGTCCAGAGGGACCGCCCCCTGGGTGGGGCTGTTTAGCTCTGGTTTTTTAGAATGTATGTTGTAACATCTAACATTCTGCCTAGATCTTCCCCTGCGAGCAGGGACATATACCACACGTGTTTCAGTATTAGAAGCTGTGTCAGTCCATGGACGTCAGAGAAAAGGATTTTACGGTGAGTACAAAAATCCAATTTTGTTTGCAGATTAGTAGATTAGGAACTTTAATTATCTGTTTTTGGGGAGTATTTTAGGCATCATTAAGAGAGCACACCAAGCAAGAACTTATTTAAGGTTTGACTTGTCAAGCAAATCTACTAAAAAATAGTAGTGTTGAGAATAGTAGCTGTAAAATAATTTACACTTTAAAGTAACACTGCACTGTTACGTATGTTAAAGGCCAAGGCCTGTTTCACACCTGTGAAATTTAATGTGCGTTGCACAACATGCTCTGGTGCACAACAGGAAGATTGCCATTCTTTGACATTGGGCTCATTCACACATGTGTACTTTACTGCCATAGGTTGGAAAAATAGCATATTTGCATCTTTGATGTACTAATTATGTTTTTGGCACAATTGGCTTCAATAACAGCACATGAAAAACACATCTAACGTGCATTTTTGTTTGCAGTTTTAGCACATTACAACAAGCCCCTGGAATACATAAAAACACATGAAAAAGCACTACACTGCATCAGCACAACATAAAAATAATTTGAGTGCACCTTGTGAAATTATATATGGCAGTGTGTTTCAAAAAGCATGGGAACAACGGCAGCCTTCCATGCATGTATCCAGTGGCTCTTGCAGCAGACTTAGAAAACTGTTAAGGTCTCCCATTTTCATCTTTTGCAATTTGCCATCTCTGAGCACCTATAGCCCCATAGTCATCTCTGAGCCCCATAGTCAAACCATTTTGCCTGCTTTCCCAGAGACCAGAGAATGTTTCTGTCAAATTTTCTGCACACTCTTGAGCTCATTATTGTTTCAACCTAGGGGAAAATGTAGGCACATCAGTACACCTATCCTTGAATGATGAAGGAAGTTTCTGTACCTCCTAACATCTACAACATGAATACTTTGACATCTGCATGTGACACTTCTACTTTAATATGCACTTAATGTTTGGGCACAATTCACATTCTTACTGACTTGTGATATTGTGTAGAAAATGTATGGAAATTCTACTTTACGTTCATTGAGTTTGAGTATGATTAGGCCAAGATGTTTTTAAATAAATGCCAGAGATGTATAGCGATAAGGTATTCTCTTATGAATACTGAACCTTTTGACTGCTACTAATCTAAGTATCTGGATTAGGAAAAGGAAAAGAACCAATTGAAAGGAGTAAATCTCTAATTTTGAAATCTGTTTTTGTGCTAAAGTCTCTCATTCTAATGTGATGCATATGGTCAGCACAGTCTTCATCCAGGCATAGCTGTATTTTACCAGTTCATCCTACCCACTCCCTTGTTTCTGGTAATGTGGTGATCTAAAAACTGCTGTTTGTGACACAGGAGAGAAAATCCCAAACACACCCACTCAGAATTCTTGCGGCCCCTCATGTGAAAAATATTTGAGCCATTATATTAATTTATCAGATCCAGACCTGCCCAGAAAGTCTAGATGTAATTAGTAATACAAGAAGCAGAGAGAGAGAGAGAGAGAGAGAGAGAGAGAGAGAGAGGCTTTATGAAATACAACATCAGTAACAAGGTGCTCTTTAGAAACTGGCTCTCTGGAAGGTGCTCTCTGGTATTGGGCCCACTGGAATCTGGTTCACAGGAAGGTGCCCTCTCAAAACCGGCTCTACTGAATCTGGCTCTCAGGAAGTTGCCCTTTCAAAACCGGCTCCACTGAATCTGCCTCTCAGAAAGGTGCCCTCTTGAAACCAGTTCTACTGAATCTGGCTCTCAGGAAGGTGCCTCCAAAAACCGGCTCTACTGAATGTGCCTCTGAGAAAGGTGCATTCTGAAACCTGGCAGCAGTAGATTACTGAGAACTCAGATTAAAGAAAAGTAAGTGAACTTGCTATCTTAGCACAGTTGAAGTGTTTGGAGGATAGTTTGATTTCGCTTGTTGGAATTGCTCTATAAACAGATGTCTGTGGTTTGCACTTCAACCTACAATAAACTGAATTATGACAAAGCAGCAGAGATGTACTGTGTGAACCATCAGTAGAAGAGAAGGGCATTGTTAAGTGAAACTGTTTGTTATTCATGACTACGCCTACATGACAAAGATACATTATCTGAGCCATCTCAAAAGCTTGTAGTTGTTACCTGCTCAGCCAATAAAAGGTATCACTTAACGCTGCATGATCAGCTTTACCAAGTCAGTCCTGATTTGTGCCATCGGGAGTCTTCACATCAAAATATTATTGTCAGAAAGCCATTATCCTTGCATTAGTTGTATGGATATTAAAATGTTCAGCTACCCTAGACTGAGAAAATCAGTGTTGTGTTGATATAAAACATAAATTTATGCAATTATTTTAAAAAGAGATAAAGAAAGAGATTTATATATTTGGAAGAAAAAATAATGTTCAATGAAGTGTTCACAATTATTGACTTCATTGAAATGAAATCCAACCTGTATCCGTGCTTTGTGGACACCAGCTAGCCATTACTGATAAAATAGTTTCATTCAACAATAAACCATCCACCATTCATAAAACTGGCCTTAACTACTGAAATTCGCATTAGAATTAGTAAAAAATATAGAGAATCTGATATTATCTATATTTACCAGTGGTGTTTTTCATTTAAATGGCTGAAAGATATATGTAATATATGTGACAAAATCAATTTGCAGAGATATTAGGTGACTATCTACCCATGTTAGGCAGCAGCCTGAATATGGTTGAGCCAGACTGCAATTTTTCTTTCCTTTTCCTTTTATACATAAGCCTCTGAGCATCTTGTCTCTCACAGATGTAAAAAAGCTTAGCAGAATGTAGTCTGGGGGATGGAGAAGAAAGGCCAGAAAAGCAGTGTATTGATTTTGGGTTCAGTGCCTGGTCCTTTAAGACTTTGGTATCTTCTTGTCTAGTATTCTCTGACAGGCTTGTGTATTTGACTTGACTTATTGACTAGGGTGGAAGATAAACAACATAAGCATCGGCCATCTGCTTTGTAATATAGATGTGATTATTTCTAATTATGCAGAGATACTTTACATGTTTATGATGGGCAGGTGCTGTGGGGGTATATTTACTGGCATTGTATTATACTTCATCCTATTTTTTTTCAGACAGTGACTAGGCCTGTGTCATCCTCTTTATTGTATATCAGCACAGTGCCATTCAGAGTATAAGAGCCAGTTTTTCCAGAATGCAGTGTGGAAAACCCCAGTTCTATGCACGGTTTCCACAATGCATTTGCCCACACTGGATTGCATGGCACAGAAGAAGAGGTACCATGCGATACGCTTGCAGTGAGTTTCCAAAAGTAGTGCATGCATTGCTTTTGGTGCTGTGCAGTGTGAATTTAGCCCCTTCAAATCTAATGGGCTAAAATCGCATCACACAGAACTGCATGTGAATCGCACAGGAATGCACAGCACATTCCAGTGTGATTTCCAATGTGAACCAGCACTAATGCCACGTACACACGATCGGACATTCCAACAACAAAACCGTGGTTTTTTTTCCCGACGGATGTTCGCTCAAACTTGTCTTGCAGGTCACACAAATGTTGTCAAATTCCAAACGTCAAGAACGTGGTGACGTACAACACGTTTGAAGAGCTGAGGAAAATTAAGTTCAATAGCCAGTGCAGCTCTTTTGCTTGATTCCGAGCATGCGTGGACTTTTGTGCGTCGAAATTGTGTAAACACGGCCGGAATTTCCGATAACAAGCTTTGTTGTCATAAAATTTGAGAACCAGCTCTCAAATTTTTGTTGTCGGAAATTCCGACAGCAAATGTCCAATGGAGCCTACACACGGTCAGAAAGCTCCCATCGAACATTTGTTGTCGGAAATTCCGACCGGGTGTACGCGGCATAAGACTCTGCTATAACCTAGACCAACTGGACAGAAATCAGCATTTACTAATCTAGTTTATCTAAATAACCTGTGCATGGCTCATACTAGTGAAAGAAAACACTGGGTGAGAAGAGGGCAGTGTGCTCTCACCATATTATACAAGAGCACATAACACCTTACACTTTATCTCAGTCGTTTTCCTCTTCTTAATATGAAGTGAGTTAGATAGTGTTTAGAGTGAGGTTAGTTAAATTCACGAATAACTTTTTATACTGTTTTAAAAGAGAAAAATATATTTATACCATAATACATAAAAAACTACCTGATGTATACTTATATGAGATTTACGTGGGAAATTTTAATAGAGAAACAGCAGCAGGGGGTGCGCTATACCCACGCACCAAACCCACTTTGACCTAAAATTTCACTTTATTCAAACTGTCTAAAACTCATATGGTATATGACCTCATAGGGCAATGTGGAATTAGTGCAAAAATACTAAATGATAGAACAGATATACAACTGCCTTCATTATAGAGAGATAACAGCCAGATAGCAAGTATGTCTATAGCTGCCATTGGTCAATTTTTTTGTCTGAGTTGAGATGTGTATAGGGCAGGGTCAGTATCCTGACCACATACCACAACCCAAGGGCATGGATTGATACTGAGGGTAACTGTGGTTACTAAAAGGCTCAGCTGCCCATCAAAATCAAATATTTCACAGTACTCTTCCAGCCTGGGAAAATAATACACTGCTATCAATCCACTATCTCCACCAGTTCATAAAATCTCCTTTTTCTTCCTACAACTAAACCCACATTGCCCCAATAAATCAAAGTGCCCATAATGAAAAATAAAGAAAAAGGATTAAAAACCACATCAGGGGTGTACAGCGAAAAAAGTGTGTTTCTTAAACACACTCTTTGCACTGTACATTCCTAATGAAGTCTTGTTTTAAGGAAAAACATGTTGAGCTAAGGGATTTGTGTGTTTTTTAAATAATTTTCTTTATTTTTTATTATTGGCACTTTATTTATAGATTTTTTGCATTCTCTCATTAAGGTACAAAAAACCTTCTAAGTGCAGCCCTCCCTTTATACTTACCTGAGCGGGATCTCGATCCAGCGATGTGTACAAAAGCAGCTTCTTTCTTGCCTCTCTCCCTCCTCATAGGCACAGAAATAATAGCCAGGAGCTCCGGTGGGGGAACCTGAGAAGAGGAGGATCAGGGATGCTCTGTGCAAAACCATTGCACAGAGCAGGTAAGTTTAACATGTTTTATAATGCAAACTCTGTGCTTAGGTGTAAGTGTAATATTATACAGCAGCTAGTTTTGCTACCAACCCTAAAAACAAATAGTAAAGAAACGTGCAGCTCTACAAATTACCAAATATAAATGGAAATCACTATATGAAAAATAAAATAATAATATATGCAAACATCAAAAACATCATGGAATATTTATTTTAATCCACTATAAACCCAAAAGACATATAGTAGTGACATATAAAGAATATAATAAAAAAAGTCCATCAAACACAAAAGTCCCAAAAAAAGTGTATGAGTAGTCCACCACAGAAAGTGCATATATTGATATTGCTCCAGATTGTAGTTCCACAAACCAAAAAAAGGCAGGAAACACTTCACCAAAAACACCTTGGTGTGTGCAGATCCACCTTACCAGAAAATATGACCACCAATAAAAGGATGGTCAAACATGCTCTTATTGTCATCAGTGCCAGGATATCACTGGATCTCCAGAGAAAGCTCCCCTGCACATCTCGCTCCAAAGATGTCTACAAAGAATGAAGATGAGTAGTGTGGAGATGCGACCCTGTGTCACAGGTGTATGTGAGCAATGTATACCTGATTTTGGCAGGAATACTGATTGCACACCTGTGGGCTGGGTTTATATTCCCCTCAGGAAGAGAGCTCAGGGCTCACACTTGGGAACAGCTCCACCCTACAGGCAGGTGGCCTGGTGTAGGAGTCGGGAGGGCTTTCAGGTGGAGACGGCTCCACTAGAGAGAGACAGGCGGTCTCTGGGAGTCTAAGGCTGCAGGTGGCAGTCTGAGCGTGTATGTCTGCAGGAGGCAGATATGACCCACGACCAAGCAGCACGAAGCTGAGCAAGTAAGCTCCAGGGGGGAGTTTGACTAACAGTGAGTGAGCCAGGAGGCTGAAATTTATTTTATACAATGACGGTGCAACCCCCTGCGAGGGAAGATTTTTCTGTGATGTTTGTTTCATTTAAATAAAATTGGGCTGCTTCCTTAAAACGCATACACCACTAGAGCTTAATCACCCCGCATTGTCACAGTAGGAAAAACTCTCATAGTCTAATAAGTAAAATCCTTCGGCCTACAGGTGAGTGCTGCTCCCACATTTGGATTTTACATACAACACTATGAGAGTTTTTCCCACTCATCTTTATTCTTTGTGGACATCTTTGGAGTGAGATGTGCAGGGGAGCTTTCTTTGGAGATCCAGTGATATCTAGGCTTTGATAACATTAAAAGCGTGTTTGACCATTCCTTTATTGTGGTCATATTTTCTTGTAAAGTGTCTGAGCTGTCAGAAAACAGGGGGTGACCCCCCCTTCACACAGCTCAAGGAACAGAGCTCAGGCTGTGTGCTGGTGATCCCTCCCCTGTCACCTTTTTTCTTTTGGTGTAAGGAAAAGTTGTCAGAAAGGACACTGCAGATAGCAGAGGAATGGGGCAGCAGATGGAAATGGCACTTGGTGCTCAGCAATGGCTGTAGAACTAGTATGTAACTGGATTTCAAGTTTAGGCAACTGGAAGCTTGTTTTTTGTGACAATGAGTAGATTGAATTTGGTGGATATTTGCTTAAATAAATGATAGCTTTGGAATGGGGGTAATGCTTTAGATATAAATATATTTTTCTATATATTATTGTTTGTTCCCTTTGTGCACCTTGTTATAAATGACTGTTTATTTACTTTTAAATGTTATTTTAATGTTGTGTTTGGATGGTGAATTATTTCTTTACTTCAAAGTATCTTTTTTTAGCTACAGTTAAAGACAGTTGTCATTATAATTTCTAATAAGTTATACTGAGATTAAATAAATGTTATTAAAGTAAACCTTATGCATTTTTATCTCAAACAGTACCCAAGATCTTTATTGTTTTTCACTTAGTTTGTATAATACTGTATTGGAACAGTATAGATGGGGTTAATAGATTTGTGGCTGCAGGAATTGTTGTTATGTTGGCAATAATATTACTGTAGTTGGCCATACAGTTGTAAGAGCCCCATATGGCTAATAATTCTTTGGTTGGACCATGCAGCAAAACCAATAATGATTTATTAGACTCTGTCTCAGAGCCCTAAAATAATAGTAGAAGCTACACAAAATGTTCTTTAATGACAGCTACGGCAACAGTGCCGAATAAGGTTATTAAATTCTTTACCTTGCTTCTTCTTTGATTCAAGGTGTTCTGTTAGCATTGTAATACTGTACAGCAATTTTTCAAAATTACTTTTTTTATTAAAAGTAGTTTTAGTATCATCTTAAAATGGTGACATATGAAGGTTTACGTGTAGCTAACACTAAACCCTTAGGCTGGGCATAAACTTTTTTACAGAATTCAACTTCTAAACATCCGGTATATTGGAACTAATGAAAAATAACGAGTGTTAATAATGGAGAAAAATGTGCAATTTGAGTTAAATAATCGTATTATTACAATGGCTTACAAATAACTATTTTGCCTTTTATTTTTAAATAATTGTTTGATTCAAATCCCTATTGACCAACTACGCCAGGGGTGTCAAACTCAATTTCATTGTGGGTCGCATCAGCATTTTGGTTGCCCTCAAGGGTCCGGTTGTATCTGTAAGACTATATAAAAATATCAAGGGCTTTTTTTTCTCAGAGAATAGGTGCAGAAACTCAGCCAAGCCTCCCTTCCTGCCGAACCACATAGATCGGTGGGTGTGGCTAAATTGCACTAACACTGGGAGTATCTTAAAAGGGGCAATAAATGCCATGAGTTTGTTATGTGCAGAGTTCAGGGATGCGCAATGTACAGAGGGCAGAGTTTAGCGATGTGCTATGCACAGAGTGCAGTTATAGGGGTGCCCTGTGCACAGAGGGCAGAGTTCAGGGGTGCACTACATACATAGTGGAATGTTCAGGGGTGTGCTATGTATTGAGTGCAGGGTTCAGGGGTGTGCTATGTATAGAGTGCAGTTTCATGGGTGAACTATGCACAGAGTGCAGTCTCATTAGTGCGCTATGTACAGAGTGCATAATTCAGGGGTGCGCTATGTACAGAGTGCAGAGTTCAGGGGTTCGCAATGTACAGAGGGCAGAGGTGTGCTATGCACAGAGTGCAGTTTTAGGGGTGTCCTATGCGCAGAGTGCAGAGTTCAAGGGTGCGCTACATACATAGTAAAAATTTCAGGGGTGTGTTGCGCATTGAGTGCAGGGTTCAGGGGTGTGCTATGTACAGAGTGCAGTTTAAGGAGGGCGCTATGCACAGAGTGCAGAATTCAGGGGTGTGCTATGTACAGAGTGCAGAATTCAGGGGTGTGCTGTGTACAGATTGCAGGGCTAAGGAATGTTCTTCATACAGTGTGCAGGATTTAGCCCTCTTTCACAGGCTGTCCACATCTCATTTCCACCCCTCCTTGGCTGTGATTTCTGCACCACTTTCCTCCACCCCCCACCTTTTCAAACATCTCCCTCCACAGCCCTCATCTCCCCCCCCCCCCGATCATTGATCGGCATCTGTGCACCCGGGCACAAATGGAGATCACAGTGCAGCTTACCAAGTGATGCCCCATCCCACACTGCACCTGCATCTGAATCTCCCTTGTTTCTGCCATGAGTGCAAGGCAGGCAGGGGATAAATGAGAGCCACCAAGAGGAAAGCTGTCCTTGTAAGCACAGAAGGCTTCTGTGTTTACAAGTGACTACGATATGCGGGGAGTAAAGGGCGTTTCGGATAAAAAAAAAGCCCTGGGTATGAGGGTCAAATGAAATGGCCTGGAGGGCTGGATTCATCCCCTGGGCCTTGTGTTCGACACATGTGAACTATGCCATATCACATTTTTCTTTAATTTGATGTTATTTATTTGACATAAGTATAACTTTAGTTGTTTACAGCACCACAAAGTCTCAAGAAAACATAAACTGGGAGGAAATGCTACTTATGCCCTCATTTTCTTTGTGATCTTTGGATATATAGGTGCTTTGTTACTTTTGTGTAATTTTTTTTGACCATGGAGAAAGTTCAGCTATGTCCTAGTCCTAATTAAACCAGACAGGTTTTGATATGTGTGTGGACAATTTATAATCAAGTCACAGTTGTTCAATAACATAGATGGTAAAGCAATCCAATTTTTACTATTTTGGAAGCAGTATTGGTGATCAGGGCAGGAAGTGGGCTCCTCATTTATGTGGTATAATTTGTTATGTTAGCTGAATTAAATGGCTAAAAAGTAGGAAAAAATCCATGCTTTTGCTGTTCCAGTGGTTTGGCACGAGCCTTAGAAGACTGTTATTTTTGTTTCACAAAGACCTAAGTAATTTTTTGAGTGATATAATATCCCAATATGCTTTCACCTATTCAGCCCGTAATGCAAGGTGGTCTAATGATACCTTACCCATCCAGAAACAAAGAAGACTTGCCGGAAACAGATGTTGGCTATTGCTAAGGCAGACATCAGAATTGACAGTCTCAGATCCTACATACACCCTCTTTAAGAGAGTCTGTAAAGCATCTTATTGAATAAAATGAACTCCATGAATTTGGTCTTTCCAAACAACAAACTTTTTTTTTTTTTTCAATATTTTTTTTGTACAGGTAGAGAAAACATGTACATCAGAAGATAGTAAAAATAGCCTTCCATGCTATGGTACTATAATCTCAACTACCCCAAATGTAATATTACTTACAGCCGTATATCAAAAAAAACTTTCAAACAAACATTAAAAAATATATATATATTTATTGTATATATTTGTTTGGATGTACAGTAGAAGTTCTCTGATATAAAGACCACAAAGGCATCACACGTTTATATTATATTATTAGTATGACAAGAAATAGCCGATAACACTACATGAGAGGGCTATGTGGATAAAGGTCTAAAAACTTGGTAAAAAGAGGAGTACTGCATCCTCATGTAGACTGATAGGAAATGTTAGAAAGTTGGAAGACGGGAAAGAGTAGGGAAGAAAAGAAGAGAACACGGGGACTCGTGGTCTCGAGCAGCCGACGCCACTATTAGTTAAATAGGAGCTCCAGGTTGGGCAAAAAAAATTAAAAGTCAGCAGCTACACATACTGTAGCTGCTGACTTTTAATATAAGGACACTTACCTGTCCAGGGATCCTGCGATGTTGGCACCCTGAGCAGATTCTTTGGTTGGCATCGGGTGCACCCCACAGGCTTCACAGCAGGTTTTGTATTGCGCATGTGCGAGTCATGCTGCACTTTCTGAATGATCCCGCTGTTTTCTGGGACTTGTGCGTGTACCAGAAGGCAGTGGGGGGAAGGAAGAGTGGCTGGAATTACTTGGAGATCGCTGCAGCGATTTTTCCTGGAAGTGGGAGCGGGTACCTATCAAAACCAGGTACCCGCTCCTGCGTCTCCCCCAAAAAGTGACAAATGTGGTAGTGGAGTGGGTGAGGATGCGAACAAGCGTAGTTTCCTCTTTTGGGTGGAGCGCCGCTTTAAATCAGTAATATATATCCACAAACTGGGTTTAACCTGAAAATTGGGCTTTACACAGTGGGAACAGAAGATCCTTAGTTCTAGTTGCATGTTCAGTTGGGATGAAAGAATCCTTTGAAAGTATGGCAAACACATCTCTACAAACTATGTAGAATACAAGTGGGGCAGATCTACAAGTATTTTATACTTTATATCACTGTTACTTGATCGGCAGGTTTGTTTGCAAAGCACCGCTGCTTTCTTTGCTTGCGGCACAGTAAAGCAACAGAAAGATATTGGGGTTGATTTACGAAAGGAGTAACGTGTGTTCTCTTTGCAAGGAAACATGTTCTTAGCTTAGTGAATGTGGTGAAAATTCACATTACAGAAAATACCCAACCATGTGCAAGAAGAATGAAAAAAAAAATGCTGATTTTTGCTTGCTCATGAGAAGTCAAAGGGTCCTGGTATTTAAAAAAATAAACCATTGTTCAACCTAGAAAATTGAAGTTCACTTTAATTGCCATACCTGTAGGACAAGTGTTGCTTCGCTTCCCCCAAGTCTTCACAGTATTTTAAAGTGACTGGGTTGCCAAATTGCATAGTACATTTTAATATAAAGAGGAAAATTCCCTTGTAAAAATCAGCCGATACTTCTGTAAATTGACCTCATTATGAAACACGGTACTGGCTAAATTAAGGAAAACCTTTTTCTGGGACAAGCAATGTTATGAATGACCCTAAAGATATTTTTGCCTCTGCTTCATATCAGGTTAGGACTTATGAAGAACTTTGTAAATGTTCAGAAAGGAGGGAGAGGAACTCCAACAACTAAGAAAAAAGTTCCCCTAACTTAGTAATACAAAGCTGTCAAACAAATTGGAGCTGGGGGCTTGTCTGCATGTAACAGCCTGGCTTTTAGAAAAATAACCATTCCAAGGACACACAAAAACGTTCAGTTTGGGATAATGTTCATCCCAAACTCGCGTGCCCATCAAGAATAAAAATTCTCTTATCAAGGGCCATAGGATAGGTATAAAAAAAAGCATTACTTATCATAAAGGATGCTATGTCTGTGGACTATTGATTTAGTGCCAAAGAAAATGTAAAAAGAGAAGGATTTCATAATGAAATCATAGAGTGGCATGAGTTTGATAAACATAACTGCTCTTTTTGATATTCACCCAATGCCTGTAATGTCTACGAACAGATGTATTGCTCATATAGGGCTAGGATCCAATCAAATCAACCGGCTACATTTAAGAATGTATTGTTAGGCTAGGTTCACGCTGTAGCAAGTCCTGAATGCCGCTTTAGCTAGATCCAAAAGTATTTATACTTTTTTGTTAATTGGGTAAGGCTGGGTTCATAAGCCGCATGTGGCTCACAGCAGGGGTCCAGTCCTTTCCCGTTCACCGTTTCAGGTCCGATTTCAGCCCTGATTTTTGGCAGATTGCACATCGGAGCCGCAGCAGAGATATGTGAACTGGCTCTCTATAGAGAGCCGGTCACAATCTCCTGCTTTTGCGATTTGGATGCAGGGAACCCACATTTAATTCGCACTAGTGTGAACCCGGCCTAAAAGAAGACCCTGGCTTTGGGGCACCAATAAACTGTAAGCAGTAGCAGTGGTTGATCAATGTGAAAATTCTTATCATATGACAGATCCGACATATTAGCCTAGCTTGTTCAGTAAGAAGCAACAAGCAGTGTACAGTAATGAATCCCATACATTTTAGATGCCAGTTACCTAACCTAGCCATTTTTAGTTTAGTTCAGAGCTAACCGGAAGGGGTGTCGCTTCGGGAATAGGCGCGCATTTGCAGTTAGACGGTGTGGCTGTGGCGTTTGTTTCCTACACATGTTTGTGAACTGCCTTCCCATTTTGATGTGGTCTACCATATACTGAGAGCCTGCCTTTTGAAAGTGGATCCTTTCCATCCAGCCTTGGGTGATTCCCATAGTGACAGTGTGGGATATTTTTGAGGTGATCCCTCATAACTGCATGATTAACTCAATACACACCAGTATATGTGTCCACACCTTCTGGTAAGTGTGCCAATCTTACTGTATGGTGGCAGACCACACAACGAGGGAAAACGTTTTTGTGACCTTTCACGGGTGACCTTCTCTTAACTCATGGGACTCATTTCCTATAGTGGACTATTATACACTGAATGTTGATTCATTTATGAATTTTGAGTGACATTTAATTTTTAGGCATGAATTTCGTTCACTTTATATATTATGTGTATTTATTTTTGTTTATGATACCATTTCATTGGTTCATACATTCAATATTTTGATCATCACACGTTCCGTTGGGACCTTTTGCTGCATCGGGTGGCCATTATATTTGTGGGACCTAGGTCCTTTTTTTTCATCTTTTCACATATATTTATTTGAGCGCTGCGCTCATTTTTGCATGTAAGTTGTTTGCACTATATGTCTAGTGAAGTGTCAGCTGCAGTCTCTGAGCACAGTTTTTATATTTCCTATTAATCAAGTATTGTAGGCTGTGTCCTAATCATTCGTCCTCCACCACAGATAAGACTTCACAGCTGTCTTGAGCTGTCTCCTGCTACTATGCCTCTTTTTTGCATAGTCATAAATTTGCTTAGAAGTATGTGGAAAGCAATGCAGCACTATATAGACTTTACAAATTGGGAAAAGTCCTTATTATAAAAGTATGTATAGGTGTATTATAGACATATATTTTAATGCTTGACATAAAAGTTTGAAGATTTCTCTTTAGAAATATTTATACATAGCTTTGCTTCTTTTGAAATCGGATTACTGGCCTAATTACTGTAAAGTTGGTTTAGTCGCCTGTTCAGTCTTGTAACAATCGTCACAATCCTCCCAATTGTCAAACTACAGCCTGAAAATGCCATACCATGAAAATGCTTACTACCCATCTACACATGTACAACACTGAATTAACTGTACTGACAACCATGGCACAGTTTTTAATAAATACATGACCACAATGTCTGTTTTATTTTGTCTCCCAGTGTATTCCTCTTATGCATCATTTTCAGTCTTTTCCCCAGCATACTGCTCTTGGAGAGCACGTTCACACTAGCTGTTTGCAGTGCAGTCCCAACCAAAAGACACAGCAATTTGCCTCATTTACAGTTAGGTCAGTTCACACCACTGCGGTGGTGTGTGCTAAAAAAATACAACATGCTGTACTTTTTATTTTTCATGCAACATATTGTGACATTGTACAACTCTTCACATAACTACTGTAGTCAATAGAACTGAATGAAATTCCACTTTGTGATATATTGATAAAGTAAAGCAAGCAGAAACCAACCTGTGTAGTCCCAAAATAATCTATTATGGGTTGTGAGCTGACGCCAAAAAAGTGTTTCCACACCACTTCCAAATAAATGTAAAATATAACAATAGTGCAGCACAGTGTGATATTATATTGCTACAGGTGCGAATCTGTTTAGTCAGTAGTAGGGTTGCACCGATATAGTTTTTTTATCGGTGAGTACGAGTACCGATACTTTGCGGTGTGATTTACGTTAATACAAAAAAATGGGCGCAAATTGCACTGCAAAGAATCACATGCGATTTGGAACAGAAATGCGGTGCAATTTCCACCACCTGCTCGTATGTGTATGTGTGTATAGAAAGGGATTAAAGCGACACATGGCTGCATTGGAGACACATGGCTGCATTGGGGACACTGGCTGCACTGGCAGGCACAGGCTTCACTGGCGGACACGGGCAGGCTGTATTTTTGGACACGGATAAAGTTGTTGTTAATATTTATTTTTATAACTTAATTCTGCATAAAACATTTAAGTGTCATTTCATGAGATAATTTATGAGGGCGTGTTTAGGGGCAGCATTAAAGGCAGGGCAGGGTAGGGGTTGGGCGGGGCAACTGGTGGCAAGTAACCCTTGAGGCCTGGCTAGTAGCTCAGGACTTGAAATTTTGAGCCCTGACTATATAGATCAGACCAAAATGAGGGACAAATTAAAAGGAAAGAGGGACAGAGGGACTTTGTTCCAAATCAGGGACAGTCCCTTGAACTCAGGGACAGTTGGGAGCTATAGCACAGGCCTGTATTTGCCCATATGGGATGCACAGGTGTTCTGTGTATCTGCATGCAGGCAGTCCCATTTATGTCTATTGGACAGCTGCTGCTCCCAATTTGAACACAGTGTGGGTGCATGTTGGTGTGCATCCCCGAGCTCCCACATGCTATGGATGTCAGTTTGGGAGCAGCGGCTGTGTCCATGTAACAATGTCCCGTGCACAGGGCCGGACTGGCCTACCGGGATACCGGGAAAAATCCCAGTAGACCGCCTGCAATCAGTGCCCTGGGGCTGCTTTTGCCTGCTGTCAGTGAAATACAAAGCACTGCAGCGGCGGGCCGCGGCTGCCATCGCCGCCGCACTTTCTAATTATGCAGGGGTGGAGGAGCGCCTGCACTCAGTGGCCTGGGGCTGGGGCCGCTTTTATCTAGCTGTCAGTTGTCACAAAGCAGCGGCGGGTTGCGGCCGCCATGATCGCCGCCGCACTTTCCTTCTCATCTGATCCGTCTCAGAGAGACAGTGATCATGTGCCTGAGGGCCGGGTAGGAGCCGAGCAGGAGAACGTCAGAACGCCGTGTGTAGGCCGGGTCACGAGTGAGGAGAGGAGAAGTGAGCATGGAGGAGCACAAGAAGAATTAAGGTGAAATCAATCTCAGTATTTGAATCTCTCTCTCACCATTGCACGGTGCACCCCCGGCCCCCCTCTTCTCTCTGTCACCTACCTTTGCTGCCCCTGCAAATTCTAATTTATTTGTATAATCTCTCAGCAGGCATTGCATGGTGCTCCCCCCCTCTCTGTCACCATTGCTGCCCCTGCAAATTGTAATATGTATAATAATCTCAGAGAGAGAGGGGGGGGGCACCATGCAATGCCTGCTGAGAGAGAGAGACTATTATACAAATAAATTCGAATTTGCAGGGGCAGCAAAGGTAGGTGACAGAGAGAGGAGGGGGGGCCGGGGGGTGCACCGTGCAATGGTGAGAGAGAGAGATTATTATACAGTATATAGTCTCTCACCATTGCATGGTGCCCCCCTCTCTGTCACCTTTGCTACCCCTCTCTGTCACCTTTGCTACCCCTCTCTCTCACCTTTGCTACCCCTCTCTCTCACCTTTGCTAACCCTCTCTCTCACCGTTGCACCACCCCTCTCTCTCACCGTTGCACCACCCCTCTCTCTCTCTCACCGTTGCACCCCCTCTCTCACCATTGCACCCCCTCTCTCACCGTTGCACCCCCCTCTCACCATTGCACCCCCTCTCTCTCTCTCTCTCACCGTTGCACCACCCCTCTCTCTCTCTCAACGTTGCACCCCCCTCTCTCTCTCTCAACGTTGCACCCCCTCTCTCACCGTTGCACCCCCTCTCACAGTTGCACCCCCTCTCTCTCTCTCACCGTTGCACCCCCCTCTCTCACCTTTGCACCCCCCTCTCTCTCTCTCACCGTTGCACCCCCTCTCTCTCTCTCACCGTTGCACCCCCTCTCTCTCTCACCGTTGCACCCTCTCTCTCTCACCGTTGCACCCTCTCTCTCTCTTTCTCTCACCGTTGCACCCCCTCTCTCTCTTTCTCTCACCGTTGCACCCCCTCTCTCTCACCGTTGCACCCCTCTCTCTCACCGTTGCACCCCCTCTCTCTCTCTCTCTCACCGTTGCACCCCCTCTCTCTCTCTCACCGTTGCACCCCCTCTCTCTTTCTCTCACCGTTGCACCCCCCTCTCTCTCACCGTTGCACCTCCTCACTCTCTCACGATTTCTTTCTTTTTTCAGGTAAAAATAAATGTGCATTTACAATTGTTTTGTTCTCTCTCTCTCTCTCTCTCTCTCTCTCTCTGTCTGTCTGTCTCTCTGTTGCACCCCCCTCTCTGGCTCTCTCATGGATTTCTTTTTTTTCTTTTTTTTTAAAGCAGGTAAAAATAAATGTGCATTTATAATTGTTTTGGCCTGCAGAGCATTGCACCCCCCCTTTCTCTCTCACCATTGCACCCCCTCTCTCTCTCTCTCCGTTGTGCACCCCCCTCTCTGGCTCTCTCATGGATTTTTTTTTTTTTTTTTTTAAAGCAGGTAAAAATAAATGTGCATTTATAATCGTTTTGGCCTGCAGAGCATTGCACCCCCTCTCTCTCACCATTGCACCTCCTCTCTCTCTCACCATTGCAGCCCCCCTCTCTCTCACACTCTCTCCGTTGCACCCCCCTCTCTGGCTCTCTCATGGATTTTTTTTTTTTAAAGCAGGTAAAAATAAATGTGCATTTAGAATTGTTTTGGCCTGCAGAGCATTGCATCTGGTGGGCTGTATTTAATGGGTGCTGCATTTGGTGTTCTGCATTTGGTGTTCTGCATTTGGTGGGCTGCATTTGGTGGGCTGCATCTGATGGGCTGCATCTGATAGGCACTGTACAGGTGGTGGGCTGCATCAGGTGGGGTGCATTAGGTGGGCACTGATAAGCTGCATTTGGTGGGCATTGGCAGGTTGCATTTGGTGGGCACTAGCAAGTTGCATTTGGTGGGCACTGGCAGGTTGCATTTGGTGGGCACTGGTGAGGCTGCTATTTATGGGCACTGGTGAGGCTGCATTGATCTCTTGCATCTCAGAGGAGGTCAGCATCAGTGCCGCCAAGCCAGTCTGAGGGGGGGGTCAGTGATGTAAGGGGGGAGTGAATACAATAATGTAAGCGGGCAGTGATATAAAGGTTTCCCCCTTAAATCAGCCACCTCTTACCTTAGTGTATTCTTTCTGCGGAAAGTGGTCTCTGGTCACCAGAGTCGCCACCCCCCTCACATTCACAGAGTCCCTGGGGTCCCCCTTGATGATTGCTACACTTTTACCACTTTTAACTGGAATTTTCTCTTATATATCCCTAGCCCTATGTGCTTTCATATCTGTCTTATCTATATATAATACACTCTTCAAATGTGCTTTAAAATGTATGGTTTTCCATTTTACGAACAAGAAAATGACGTTTGCTGTTGGGCTGGTATAATAATGCTATGGGGCTGGTATGAATTTTTTTCCAGGGCTAGTTTTTATTCCCAGTCCGGCCCTGCCTGTGCAGATGCATGGAACACCTGTGCAGGCAAACACGGCCCTTCACACGGATGTACGCTTAAGCATGCACTTGTGAACAAGGCCTTAAAGTGGATGTAAACTCTCTCCTATACCTAGTGAAGTGAATAGCCTCAGATGATACACAGAGATGAAACAAATCTCCCTATATAAGTTTTACATGTATATCTGAAGTCTTTCCCTTTCTAAATTCTTTGGAAACTGCACAGTGTGCTACAAATCTTTTTTCCTATTTCAACAGTGGGTGTGGAGTCTGGAAATACACTGTGTGAGAGCTGATTGAAGGAAAGGCACCCCCCTCTCCATATAGGCAGAGGAACGAAGGAACATGCAGAGCTGCAGTCTCTCTGCTTATCTGTCTCTAAGTTCTCTCCACGACACAAATTCCCAGCTGTTTTTATCTCCTGTGTTAGAGAACTTGTCAGAAGTTATCAGGCTGATAACAGAAGAACGGAGCAGCAGAAAGACACAGGACTTAGAGCTTTGGAGAGAGATAAGTAAATACTACAGGTAAATGTGCCCAGGTCAGATTTCATAAATGGGGTTTACAACCACTTTAGGTAAAATGTTTACATGGATTAAAAGTCTAAACTTGGTAGGTTATCACAGCAACTATTATAATGTGAACCCTTATGTTTTACTGCAAAGTACAATATGTGGATCTCACTTTCATGAGTCCATTAGTAAGTCTTGTACACAATAATAATTCTAGAACATTCTCTGTTCATCTGCAGAGAACAGATTCTTCAACCTCCTGCGCAAGACTAATTGTTGATATGAAGAATTTTTTTTTTCATCTGCCACTAAGGATGCTCGGGTTACATGATCTCCGTGGTTACATATCTAATAATACTTGTTTTCTTCACTCTCTTCCTCGCTATATACACTGTAACCTTGGGGATAACTAGAAAATCTATTAGCGACATTATTAATATATAATTGACTAGCACCTTCAAAAATAGAACCTTTTATTCATTATTTTATGAAAGATATTTGCTGGCATTTTAGTTTATTACTTTAGAAATTGACATAAATAACAAATGTTATTTATCTAGATTACATTTAACCGCTTCCCTATTAAAGATAAATAGGCTCCTAAAGTATACAGTGAATTTATTTACTTCTTACAAATAAGCTAGATAAATGCATCATCATTTTTATAAAGAGATTTGACATTTCAGGCACTAGACTGACAGGAGTATCACCTGAACTCTATTATCAATCTTGTAATGACTTTTGTGTTTTTTGTTTACCTAAAGGGCATCCCATAGACATAAGATGGCAGTCACTGGATTCTGATGTTTAGACAGATTGGTTATCAGCTTATGTCTGCAGAGATCCTCCAATGGCCACTGTCTGTGGGAACATTTATGAAAGGATAGAAAAGCTACCTTGTTTTCTATTGATGCCCTCTGAGATATGTGGTGCTTGCATTGTTGGCCAAGGTATCTCCCCTACTCTCTCCACTGCATTTCCTAGAACAGAACCCCTCTTCCAAGCAGTACATTCCATAATTTGTTATTATCGGGTGAACACTCTGCCTGCCTATGGGTACACTTTGCTGTATTGGCTGGGTAATAGTTTTGGTAGACCGCATTCGATATTTGAAATAGCTGAAGTAGCATTTATGTCTTTGGTGTTCATTAACCGCTTCTCGACCGCCGCACGAACTTATACATCGACAGAATGTCACGGCTGCGCAAATGGGCGTATATATACACGTCCCCTTTAATTTGCGAGCCGTTTGGTCGAGCACGCCGCCACCGGCAGCGCACTCGCGACCCTGCTGCGAGCTTCGTGACCGTACCCGCGGGACCCGGGAACTCAATGTCCGCCGGTGTCCCGCGATCAGGTCACAGAGCTGAAGAAGGGGGAGATGTTAGTGTAAACACAACATCTCCCTGTTCTGCCTAGTGACATGTCACTGATCGTCTGTTCCCTGTCATTGGGAACAGCGATTAGTGACGTGTCACGGCAAGCCACGCCCCTAACAGTTAGAAGCACTCCCTAGGTCACACTTAACCCCTTCAGCGCCCCGTAGAGGTTAACCCCTTCACTGCCAGTGTAATTTTTACAGTAATCAGTGCATTTTTATAGCACTGATCGCTGTAAAAATGACAATAGTCCCAAACTGGTGTCAAAAGTGTCCAATGTGTCCCCCATAATGTGGCAGTCACAATAAAAATCGCTGATCGCCACCATTGCTAGTAAAAAAAAAATTATTAATAAAAATGCCATAAAACTTCCCCCCATTTTGTAGAGGCTATAACTTTTGCGCAAACCAATCAATAAACGCTTATTGCGATTTTGATTACCAAAAATATGTAGAAGAATACGTATCAGCCTAAACTGAGGAAAAAAAAATATTTTTATATATTTTTGGGGGTATTTATTATAGTAAAAAATATTGAATTTTTTTTCAAAATTGACGCTCTATTTTTGTTTATAGCGCAAAAAATAAAAACCGCAGAGGTGATCAAATACCACCAATAAAAAAGCTCTATTTGTGGGAAAAAAAGGATGTCAATTTTGTTTGGTAGCCACGTCCCTCGACCGCGCAATTGTCTGTCAAACCGACGCAGTGCCGAATCGCAAAAAGTGGCCTGGTCTTTGGCCAGCAAAATGGTCCGGGGCTGAAGTGGTTAACTTCTTTGCAATAGCTGTGTGGTGTGTAGTGCAAAATGCTTACAAAATGTTTTTTTTTTCCTTTCTTTCTTTGCCCTGCATGCATTGTGCTAAAGATACCAACAGAGCAATCACAGCCACTCATATGTGGAATTTTCAGTTCTCTTTCTATACTTCGTAGAACTGAAATCGGTAAACCAAAGAAGTCATAAGCTCAATCCAGGTCCCCTAGGATCCATTACGCTCAGCATACTGCACTTTACCTAGGACCACATTGCTTTAAAACAACTAGTCAGCAATGCCAGACTTCAGTTTCAGAAAGTACTAAAGGTCATATCCTATATATACATTTTTTTTACCATCTTATTTATTTAACTTTCACTGTTTTACAACAACTTAGAGAAAATCCCCACAGTGAAAACATGGTGATACTTCAGACAAAGCAACTTGTCTGAGGTTAAAGTGCAATAATATAAGAGTTTAAATGAAATTTCCATTATCATCACCTCATTTATTTTACATTGAGTAGTTTTTTTAAGACTGCTTACTACAATGTGAAGTAAGTGAGTCAGCAGTTTGTTACTAATAGTTTTGATGATTATTTTATTCATTATTGGATTATGCAGACTAATTACTGTATTTATCGGCATATAACACGCACTTTTTTACCCTGAAAACAGGGTAAACCATGCCTGCGTGTTATACGCCGATATCTGTTCTTTTTTACCAATGGGGGATCGGGCTGTCCGCCTCAGGTGCCACCCATTGGGAGGGTGTTAAGCTGGCCGCCCTGTCTCTCCTGGCCCTGGGACAGTGCTGCCAGCACACTTCAAACTCCAGAAAACAACACTGCCAGCCCCCTCTCACACACCGCTCCCCCCGTGCCACTATTAATGCAAATCTAAGCCTCCAAATCCCTCCACCAATGCCGCTCGTTCTGGCCGCTCTCCTCCTCCCGCTCCGCCCCCTCCTCAAGTGTAGCTTTTGATTGGAGGAGGAGTGCGGTCATGTGACCGTCAATAAAAGAGAGGAGAGCAGGCCCATGACTGGGTCCACAACGCCAATGGAGGTATTCAGAAGCTCCGATCCTTAACGGGTGACACAGGAGGAGCGGCGCACGAGAAGGGGCCAGCAGCGATGCCCTCTATACTCCAGAGCATGCTGACAATGCTGTCCCAGGAGACCGGCAGTCTCCTGGGAGTGCAGAGGAGAAGGAGGATCTGTGTACAATGCGGGGGATCTGTGTACTATGCGGGGGATCTGTGTACTATGCGGGGGGTCTGTGTACTATGCGGGGGGTCTGTGTACTATGCGGGGCGTCTGTGTACAATGCGGGGGTCTGTGTACAATGCGGGGGTCTGTGTACAATGCGGGGGTCTGTGTACTATGTGGGGGTCTGTGTACTATGTGGGGGTCTGTGTACTATGTGGGGGTCTGTGTACTATGCGGGGGCTGTGTGTACTATGCAGAGGGCTGTGTGTATTATGCAGAGGGCTGTGTGTACTATGCAGAGGGCTGTGTGTACTATGCAGGGGGTCTATGTATTATGTAGGGGGTTCTGTGTACCATGCAGGGGGCTCTGTGTACCATGCAGGGGGCTGTGGAAAGTTTTTTTCCCTGAAACTTCCCTCTTAAAGTTAAGGTGCGTAGTATACACCTGTGCGTGTTATACGCCAATAAATACGGTATATCCTTTCTGGTAGGAGCTCAGCTGGCCATGATGTTAGTGTGTGAAAAAGGTACATTTTTCCACATAAGTAGATGCATTCAGTTTGCCTAAATATGTGTTCTATTGGGGGAACACCTTGGCTCCAGCTGTTCTGAATGGAAGAATAGCAAATGGTTGAAATTGTTTAATACATCCAGTCATCCACTCTCTACATCCCAGTCAATTGGTGGTACCTTGTGCCATTTACTGGTGCACATAGGCATGGGGGGGGGTGTTATATTTTAAATCCTGCAGAAATAACTTATATATGACAGAAGAGTCTAACCTTAGGGTCAAAACCTTCTATGCCTGTCAATGGTAACACATTTATTTAACAGTAATTAGAAATATGCAAAGAACGATACCCCAGAACAACTAACCCAAAAATTATCTTTCCAATGACAGGCATTCATTTTTAAACACAGTTTCAAAGATATTTTTTGTGAAAGTCTCCATTCAAAAACCTTTTATTAACACAAGCTACAGTATATTATGTGAATCCTGCGTTGCCATTTTTTCCTTGCTTAACTAATAGAAGCACGAAGTGTGAAACATTTTTACTTTATAACTGAAGCACGTTTTTGACTCACTGAAAAATAACTGTTACGGTATATGTAAATGGACATTAACCATGCTAGGGCTCTTAAAGTAGGATGCCACCAGGGAACTGCTCTTCTTGATGTAAGGTATTGGTGTCAAAGAGGTTTTAAAGCTAAACTAAATTTAGAGAGTAAAAATCGCTAGTAGATAGGAACAATATTTATGATTCTGTCTCTTCTTATGAATTACGACTGGTAAACTGACAGCCACGCATGCATAGCTCAGTGTACAAATGTTAGGAGTAAGTGCTGGGATGAACGGAACCCCTGTGCATACATGTGGGAGTTACATCAGCCCAACCAATCAAGACTTCTGAAAACTCCTAAACCCAGAAGAAGGGGAGACAGCTGAGGACTCCTGAACCCAGGGAGAAGATGGAAGCATCAGTGAAGAGGGAGATTGCAAACATTTAAATAGTGCACTTTGTAAGGTTAGTGTGCAATAATGTGAAAATATACTGTGCATACTTGCATAATATAGCAAAAGCCCCTGTGAGACCCATACACACGGCAAGCAAAAGTAATTTTAAACATATTCTCACGGTATGTATTGTACCTGCCCTCATCCTTCTCTCCAGATGATCTTTGAGCAATTTTTTTTTATACATGTGAGTTTATGTGTCCTCTGATTAATTTAGATGCTGTACTGAGATGCCAAATGGTCAGATAAATAAGTAAATGTACACTCTCACCGAATGACATTTAGTTTGCTAAAACACTGTATATCATAAACTATGGCCATGTCTTTTCATAAAATACAGTTTTAACTATTTATTAAAATTCTTTGTGCATCTCAGTGCTGATAATTCTTTCAGCCTCTTTCAGACATTTCACTGTCTATGTGCACTTGCCCCAGTGGTGGCTGCACAGCTTTGCTCATGGGTGACTACCTGAGAGTGACTATGGTGGTCTATGGCCGTGAAATGTGTGATGACACAGCAATGTTTTGTCTCCATTAAGGATGCAGGTCAAAGCAGAAGTGCAATGAGGAGACAGTTGTCACCCCATAATAGAAAGTTCCTCAACAAGGACCTTTATGGCAGGAGCTCCAGGTATTCTCTTAACGAAAGCTGCATACGATAAAAGATTGACAAGTTTTTAAAGCAGTAGAAAAACTACTATCAATGCTATAGCCGGGACCCCAGGTTGTTAATGCCATAATGTGCTTGTCAAACGGAGCCCTGCAGTGGCCCGCTGTTATCACTGCAGACACTTCCATCTTTGTCCGGCCTTCCTTCAGGTTTTGCACTTTCAGGTCATTTAAATGGCTGCAACACCATCACTCCCATCGCACCACAGCATTCTCTACATTGACAGCAAACTCATTGTGCCCTGAATGCAGAGCTCACTGCGCATGCGCAACAACATACTTGGCTCCTACCAATGTGAATATCTCCTAAACAGCGCATGTTGAAGAGATGTTCACTGTAGCTACAGGTAACACATTAAAAAAATGAGTTTACTACTGCTTTAAATTATATCTTAAAGCGTATATGATTAAAGCTTAAAGTGGTTGTAAATCCTCTCCTATACAAAGTGAAGTGAACCGCCTCAGATGATCTCAGATGAAACAAATCTCCCTACATAAGTTTTACATGTATATCTGCTGTCTTTTTCCCTTTCTACACTCTTTGAAAAGTGCAGATTGTGTTACAAATCTTGTTTCCTCATTCAGCAGTTTGTGGGGAGTCTGGGTTTACACTGTGTGAGAGCTGATTGGAGGAAAGGCACACACCCCCACTCTACATAGGCAGAGGAATGAAGGAACAATCAGAGCTGTACTGTGAATAGACAAGCTCTCTGCTTATCTATCTCTAAACTCCCTCCCCAACACAAATTTTCATCTGCTGTTATCTCACGTGTCAGAGAACTTGTCAGAAGTTATCATGCTGATAACAGAGGAACGGCGCAGCAGAAAGACACGGCACTTAGAGTTTTGGAGAAACATTACAGATATATGTACCTAGGTCAAATCATATGAATGGGGTTTAAAACCACTTTAATTATTGGGATTAGATCTATTTTATGATTTGGTCTAATTTCTGTATAACTAAACTTAAAAAGATCAGGCTGACTGAGATTTAACCCAAGTTAGGTCAGGTAGCATGAACTTTAATGCATTCATTCCCTTCATAAACATTGGTTGTTTGCATATCTGCTTCTTTATTGACATCATACAGTAAATATCTGGTCTATGATTTTTTGGGGAATCTGAGGATATACGTTAAGAAAGTTGTGTTCCCATCATTCAATTCATTATAATGTGCAGTAAAGAGCATTTCGAGACACAGGACTAGCTATTTAAAGTTGATGAAAGTGTAAAATAACATTTGTGAACCTGCTGCAAGCTATCTGGTCAGCAGAGATTAAAAGAATATATATTGAAGCAATCCTTATTTGCTCAGAATATCATTAACAATCTACAGTGCGACAGGGCATATTACATGTTTCAATAGCCTCAGCAACGTAAGATTGTCTTAGAAAAACAGATCCAGATGTGTCTAATTGTCTTTGTAGTGTGTTTGGCAAAATCAGCTTATGTTAAGTGTGCCGCTATCTAGGCTGGTATACAGGCACAATATAAATAAACTGTATGATATTCTGTAATGATATTCTGTATTTAGCATAGTATATCATTTAATACATACAGTATCTCACAAAAGTGAGTACCGTATATACTAGAGTATAAGCCGACCCGAATATAAGCCGAGGCACCTAATTTTACCACAAAAAACTGGGCTGTATGTGTGCCAAGTTTGGGGTCCAGGGAACCCCAAAATCACCGGAGAAATTACTGTTTAACATTGGAGTCTATGGAAGGGGTGCCCGGATTTTAAAAATCGGTGCTCCCCGGCCGTAGGTCCCCCGGACAACAAACTTTGCACACTTGTAGAGGAAGAGTGGGGCTACATGTGTATGTGTGCCAAGTTTGGGGTCCAGGGGACCTACGGCTGGCCAGGATCAGGCGCACAAAGTTGAAGATGGACACAGACTCGAGTATAAGCCGAGGGGGGCATTTTCAGCACAAAAAAATTGTGCTGAAAAACTCGGCTTATACTCGAGTATATACGGTACACCCCTCACATTTATGCAAATATTTTATTATATCTTTTCATGTGACAACACCTAAGAAGTTACACTTTGCTACAATGTAATGTAGTGAGTGTACAGCTTGTATAACAGTGTAAATTTTCTGTCCCCTCAAAATAACTCAACACACAGCCATTAATGTCTAAGCCGCTGGCAACAAAAGTGAGTACACCCTTAAGTGAAAATGTCCAAATTGGGGCCAATTAGCCATTTTCCCTCCTCTGTGCCATGTGACTCATTAGTTTTACAAGGTCTCAGGTGTGAATGGGGAGCAGGTGTGTTAAATTTGGTGTTATCGCTCTCACTCTCTCATACTGGTCATTGGAATTTCAACAAGGGAACTCATGGCAAAGAGCTCTCTGAGGATCTGAAAAAATGAATTGTTGCTCTACATAAAGTTGACCTAGGCTATAAGTAGATTGTTAAGACCCTGAAACTGAGCTGCAGCACGGTGGCCAAGACGATACAGCAGTTTAACAGGACAGGTTCCACTCAGAAAAGGCTTCGCCATGGTCGACCAAAGAATTTAAGTGCATGTGCTCAGTGTCATAGCCAGAGGTTGTCTTTGGGAAATAGACATATGAGTGCTGCCAGCATTGCTGCAGAGGTTGAAAGGTTGGGGGGGGGGAGCCTGTCAGTGCTCAGACCATACGCCACACACTGCATCAAATTGGTCTGCATGGCTGTCGTCCCAGAAGGAAGCCTCTTCTAAAGATGATGCATAAGAAAGACTGCAAACAGTTTGCTGAAGACAAGCAGACTAAGGACATGGATTACTGGAACCAATTCCTGTGGTCTGATGAGACCAATATAAACCTATTTGGTTCCGATGGTGTCAAGTGTGTGCGGCAGCAACCAGATGAGGAGTACAAAGAGAAGTGTGTCTTGCCTACGGTCAAGCATGGTGGTGGGAGTGTCATGGTTTGGGGCTGCCTTGGTAAAGAAGCTGAGGGTAAAGGTGATGGACTGGCCAAGCATGTCTCCAGACCTAAACCCTATTAAGCATCTGTGGGCTATCCTCAAATGGAAGGTGGATGAGCGCAAGGTCTCTAACATTCACCAGCTCTGTAATGTCATCATGGAGGAGTGGAAGAGGACTCCAGTGGAAACCTGTGAAGCTCTGGTGAACTCCATGTCCAAGTGGGTTAAGGCAGTGCTGGAAAATAATGATGGCCACACAAAATATTGACACTTTGGGCCCAATTTGGACATTTTCACTTAGGGGTGTACTCACTTTTGTTGCCAGTGGTTTAGATATTAATGGCTGTGCGTTCAGCTATTTTGAGAGGGCAGCAAATTTACACTGTTATACAAGCTGTACACTGAATACTTTACATTGAAAGTGTAATTTCTTCAGTGTTGTCACATGAAAAGATTCATTCTCACAGCTCTGTGTGTGAATGAACTACAACCCCCCGACATCCTTTGCGGTTATCGGCTTGTAGTTCTCAATGAACTGCTGATTGCTGGTGCAATGCTTTACAGGCCCAAAAAAAAAAAAGAATTTTACCTGCAAAAAATGGGCATTTATTTTTTAAAGTAAACTTATCCTTTAAACCAATGTAGTTTTTCCACACATGTTGTTTGTTCTGTTTTTCGCTAATTCCCTACAGGTCTGTTTAACAGTTTTGTTCATGTTCTCTTTGTACAATAGCTCCATCTATGTATAGAATATGAATGTTCTTTATATTGTGTTTTGTATTTTGTGACTTTTTTCAGTCAAATTATGTGAGAGCCAGATAAGAAATGGTTTTGTCAATCAAGCTATCATTGTAAACTTATGGCCAGGTGCACCAAAGTGCAGATGATCACCTGAACTCAAAGTCCAGTAGATCTCCAGGAATTGTTTCTGCGTGGCTGCAGTTTGCAAAGTAGAAATCATAGGCATTTTTATTATATGAGTGTTTCTAACTGCAGGTTTTATTGTGATTTACTGGATTTAGGTATTCCTTAGGTATTCCTGGAATGTATGTAAACACGATTAAAGGAGCTATAATGAATAAAGTGTTATATGCCTGCGCTTAGGATTGTGTGCTAGGGTATGACTCCTAGCTGTGATATAAATTAATATAGTTAATGAGTGTAAAGAGCTGCAGCCCCCCTATTGGGACCTTTAACCAAAGTCCTAAGAATGAAGATAGAAATTAAAGTGGGGTGTGGCGCTGCTCTCTTGAGCCTAATGACAGGATCAGTGTTCCTACTTCATAGATAAAAAAATAAAAAGTGTAAGTAACTAAACAAACAGTGACTAGTGGTCACATGTGGCCAAACCCCCTATTATCAGTGGTGATACCACTATGTGCATAAATCCAAGAAAATCCAAAAATATCCAAAAAAACTCCCCTCAATACCTTGGGGGCAACAAACAATATAATGGTGTCAAACTATCTCTGCGCTACTTCCAATGAGTGCTCGCAGCTCACAGTAGCACTAAATGGAAACTGATGAATTGAATCATCTAGGGCGCAGAATAATATGACACAATACACTATATTAATACCACAATTGTGATTAGTGCAAATTGGCCCGGAGCCACAAAGCCAGTCTGCAGCTGTAGATACCTAGCTCTGCCAGATATTAATAATGATAAGTATATAAACACAGTCCAGTATATAGATGCAAGATCACAAGGCAATGCACGTAACAGTCATTTTCTTGAAACTGCAAGGATCACGTTCTGCTCTTCAGTTAAACATACAGTGCAACCCCCACATGTGTCCCCACTCACCAGATCCTTCTACCCCCACAGGGGTAAACAGCATAAGGGGACAGCCGGGTCACAGATCCAAAGGGGAGATGTCAGCTGGGCAAGTTCTTCCGATAGATTATGAAGTTCCGTGGAAGGGAAGGTTCCCAATTACCTCATTTGTTCAGACAAAAAAGGAGAGAGGCTTCCATAGTGTAGATGAAAAAAAAACTTCTGATTTTATTATAGTACAGTGCAGCAAGTCTACAGCAGACAAGCCACACAGCAATATGCCAAATGGGCAAACAAAAAATCGACAAAAAACAAGAAACAACAGCAGTCCTATTTTGGCTCCTATGCGAGCCGCGGTCAGTACCAGCTGGTAAACGCTTCCTGCGTTCCAAATGCGTTCCAGCAGCACTTCCGGATTAGCGTGGTGTGCGTATGACGTAACTCCGCCTTACGCGTTTCGTCATTGGACTTCGTCTAGAGACGATTAAAGGAGCTGTCCAGTGCTGAAACTTCATAGCACACAATAACTTTTGCAGTGGAATTTAGCTCTATTGTAAAAAGTGAATGCACACTATGAGGTCCAGAGAAGTGAATGACACCTGCTGGGCTTATCGCTATTATTTACATCTGATAAGTTTATGACTCTTCTGGGGATAGATTCCAGCCTGTAAATGGAGAGAAGCACACAGAGCAGCTACACCTGTCCCTTCTGCATTTTGTGAATGTGTTCACATAATACAATGGCTTCTGTGATTGAGCAGGAGGAGGGGATAGCAGCTGGAGCAACTGTATTGTTGAAGATGCTGAGACCCAGAAAGCTCCAACATCTGGCTCCTGGAACTGCAGTGATAACTGTCTTCTGGGAAATCTATAATCCTGTCAGATGTAAATAATAGTGATAAATCCAGGAGGTGTCATGCACCCCATTGGACTTAAATTCTAGTGTGCCTTCACTTTTTACAAAGAAGCTAGATTCCTGGAGTTCAGCTCTAATGGCTAAACTACATAAGAAAATGACGTTTCATGTCATTGACCATTTTAACAGAACGGTGGTAGATTTTTTTTGTCAGTGCTGAGAACAGTACTGATAGAGCAGGGATAAATTCTCGTGAGACCCACTTCCTGTTTGCAGGGTTTGCTTATTTCAGCAATCTAACAGCAGGACAAGTGAACCTGACATTCAGACCTTAGGAATCAGCATCTGTCTGTCAGGAGGAGAGCATGAGGGTCCTTAGCTTTAAAGAGGAAGTAAACCCTGATGGGTTTTACTTCCTCTTTTGCTCGCTGCAAAGGAAAAGCATAATGGGCTAGTATGCATCGCATACTAGCCATTATGTGTCACTTACCTGCAAAAGAATCCAGCGATGTCCCCTGTGTAGGCAGCGTCCATCTTCTGGCCCCTCTTCCTTCCGGGCTGCGGACTCCAGCTCTGTGATTCGCCGGAGCCGCCTGACGTCACTCCTGCGCGTGCGCACGGGAGCCGCCATTAACGGCACAGGCTAGGGAAGAAACGGCACTTAGTTTCATTTCTTCCCCGTGCATTCGCCGTTAACATTTTCGGTGGACTACAAGTGAAATATCTCCCAAACGGCGCACGTTTAGGAGATATTTCCACTACCTATGGGAAAGCCTTATTCTAGGCTTACCTATAGGTAGGAGTAGAAAACAGGGGTTTACAACCACTTTAAGCAACTGTTAACTGCTATACAAGGAGGATTTTTTTTTACTTTTTCTGTCAAATTTTAGAAATCCTCACTTACTGTATGTTTGTTATGTGTTCATATTCACACAGCAGACCTAAAAAAATAAAATTCTAATAATATTTCTTGCCTTTTAGATGTTTCTGAGGAGAGGTTGTCATGGCTGACTGCAAGCATTTCTAAGCTGGCTCAACATGATCTGTCCCAATTGCTGGGTTGTGGACTGTGTGTAAACCTAACAAGTCAACCACGGCCGTGGCATCCTTATGGTCTATATATACAGTATATCCTTGGCATTCCAGGGCAGGCAGCTTTTGGGGATGTGGTGGCAGCAGTGAAGGCTGAGTCTTGCTAAATGGTGAGAGCCCTAACACTGTGTATATATATATATATATATATATATATATATATATATATATATAATTATTTTTCGCCTGGTTTTCTTTTTCTGTGAGAGGTCTGGCTTGATTCCCGTCCTTGGCTTACTGGCTTCATAATCCAAAGATCAGAGATCAGGCTACCCTAGGGATGAATACGAAGCCAATAAACCATGGAGGGGATTCCAGCCATACCTCTCAAAGAAAGAAATTCAGGAAAACATATTTGCATCCAATGTTACTGCACACACCATTAAAAAGGCACAGCCAAGACACAGCCTTCACCGCTGCCACCACATCAAAAAGCTGCCTGCCCTGCAATCCTGAGGATGTACAGTGCTCAGCATAAATGAGTACACCCCAACAGATTTGTCAGAAAACCTTTACTTTCCTTTCAGAATTAACATTTTCTATGGGACACTATACTACAAAATACTCCCACAAATGCGGGCCATTGATTGCAACCAAAATGTATTAATTTTCACACACACAAAAGTAGTTTTCCTCACAAATTCATTCCAGACCATGTTGCAAAACCCAATTAAAATGTTAGAAGCAAAGCTAAATTTTAGACAACAAAATCCTAATTAACCACTTCAGCACCGGGCCAATTCTGGCACTTCTCTCCTTCATGTAAAAATCATAATTTTTTTGCTAGAAAATTATTCAGAACCCCCAAACATTCTATACTTTATTTTAGCAGACACCCTAGGAAATAAAATGGTGGTCATTGCAACTTTTTTCTCGCACGGTATTTGTGCAATAATTTTTCAAACGCCTTTTTTTTTAAACAAAAAAAGGGTTTCATGAATTAAAAAATTGCACACACTCATGGAATGGCACCAAACTTCGGTACTTAAAAATCTCCATAGGCGACACTTTAATTTTTTTTACAGGTTACTATTTTCGAGTTACAGAGGAGGTATAGTGCTAGAATTGTTGCACACGCTTTAACGCACGTGGCGATACCCCACATGTGGGGTTTGAATGGCGTTTACATATGTTGGCGGGACTTACATGCATGTTCACTTCTGAGCGCGAGCTACCGGGGACAGGGGCATTTAAAAAAAAAAAAATTGTTTTATTTTACTTAATTATTTTTATTTTTACACTTTTTAAAAAAAATTTATGATCACTTTTATTCCTATTGTAAATTTTATTCCTATTGAAATGTAAAAATCCCTTGTAATACGAATATATCTTGACAGGTCCTCTTTATGGAGAGATGCGGGGTCAATAAGACCCCACATCTCTCCTCCAGGCAGGAAAGCATGAGATCGGGGGAAAAAATTCACCGATCTCCTGCTGACAGCCGCGATTGCGGCTTTGTTTACTTCCGGGTACCCGGGCATGACGTCTGTCAGAGAAGCAAGTAAACCAGACTGTGTGACTGCACAGAGGAGACCAAACGGATGTAGGTGAAAATATAATAATTTATTAAGATCAATGAACAAACACACAACCACCTCCAACAGAACACAGTGCAATAAATCAACCAATAAACAGTGACTCTAGACAATATGTACAGTAATGGGAGATACCAGAATCGTAGTAAAAGCCAGGCCGAGGTCATACACAAGGGGATGTCAGCAGATGGGTAAGGACGGGAGACAAACAGAAACAGGGAGGGGACGGATGGGTAGGCTGCAGAGCAGGGATCCAAAGTACTCAGGTAACAGGAGGACAGGTACAAAAAAACACAGGAGCAGCGCTCAATGGATATAGCATAAAACTTTATAGTCTTGTAAAAAATAATAAATAAAATGCATAAATAAAGCACATTATAGAATCGCTAAGTTGCACACAATTGACGATGTGGTATATTAAAGCAGCGATAATAGCACTAAAGAGTCAAGGCTTGTTGACATCAATCCATGATTAGTTCGGGTCCCCAGGGAGCACCTATCAATCCAGAAAAATGGCCACCAATCACAGGTGGAGTCGCGGATAGAGATATAATGGCTAGTGGACCTGTTCACAAGAGATGTGACAACTGATAGAAAGGAGTATGAAGCGTGATGCAGAGAGCCCAGGATAAGCAGGAATCACTATAGATGGCAAACGAGCAACTGCTCCAGAACACCAATCTGTAGTGTGAAAGATGTCACAGCTGGTTACTGGGGTGCGGAGCGGATGCTGGGAACACTGAGAGCGGCAACCGACCAATCAGAAGCCGGGTGCGCTCCAATGACGTCAGCACCAACCAATAGACACAGAGTGGATAGGCAGCCAGTGGGAACCCAGATGTACCAAGAGGTGTAATGATGTTGTGAATATGAATTAAAGGACTCAGGATGCAGTAATAATAATACAGTTAGACAGCTGTGCGGGGAGCCGTGACTGACATGTTTCGCGATACAACGCTTTTTCAAAGTCACGAACAAATGGCAAACCCAGCAATATGTGCACAATGGCAGGGGGAGGAGTAATAGAGGGGAGGACACTCATTTAGGATCTGATGTTAACCCCTCCAAGACCAGAAATTGTAAAAATAGTAAAAAACTGAAATGAAAATGAAAATAAAACATAAGCATAAACAGGGTATCATCCAGGGAGCAAACACATTACAAATTACAAAACAAAACACAAGACAAACTCATATATACATTTTGGATGAGGATCTTACTAAAGAATGGCAAATGATATCAGAATTCTGTACCACCAAGTGGATCAAAATTCTAGTCATTCAAAGGGAAAGAAAATTGAAGTCCGCCGAACAAAAAGTATATGAGGCAGTCAATGCTTTTAGTTCCTCTTGTCTCTTTTCTAAGTGGGTACAGGTACAAGACTCCAATGTTAAGAAAGACGAGGATGACATGATTACCAAAAAAACGAATAAACTTGAACAAGATGTAAAAGATTATAAAACAGGCAATGTTTTTGAATGGAAACGCCCAATATCAGAACTCAATTCCAATACTATACACTCGACTCAGGGTACTACTGCATATCCCCTCCGTCCTAGATCCAATAATCTCAACACCAACAATCCCTATAAAAACAAAAATAAAAATAATAGAAATGGGAAAGATAAAAAAGGTAAATTTCACTTTAACAATACCCGCTCACACGGTTACAACTCTGAGCCAACACCATCTCCAGAAGTAGCATCGGGTGGGAATCGCACTTCAAGCATAGTAAACACCAATGCACTATTACAACAAATCCCAGTACAGATTGCTTCATCTATCTCTATGGAAACCGAACTGCCGGAGATGACTTTTCCACCAACGAGCTCTCAGGTTGTTACAGAACTCGCTAGAGAGTCCCCTCAACCATTACCCTGTTTTACAATAACCACATGTAACAAATACAGTCCATTGTCTAAAGATCTGGACATCTATATTAAAGAAGGTGCTCGTCCCAGACTTAATGGACCTACCCAAACTTCTGGCAATAGTACAGATAATCTCCATGCAAATGCTAATAGCTCACAGTTTACAGAGGATTTTTTAGATCATCTTCCAATGGGAGTCTCACAACCAAACGAAAAAAGAAAACTAGATGAGCTAGAAGAGGAGGAGCACAATCCAAGACTAAACAAAAAGGAGAGAACGGATACCAATTAGCGGACACCAGTTGAATGTAATATTTTGAGGAAGGGACTCAGTTTCTCTCCTTCTACAGGACCAAATAAATGTGGTCTTTTTAAAGATCTTAATAAGTTCGTCCGGCTCCTTACACTTAAACGACATTTTGCCAAATGTAAAGCCTCAAATGACAATCTAGCATTAGGAACCACTACCAATGGGATTATTCCACACTCCCAAAACCAGGATGTTGATGATGGAACCCATGATGAAGACGATGGTTTACAGATTCTGGAAGCCCTTTGGGAGGAAGGCAATATAGAGAGCGAAACCCAATGTCCCTTTTTATACCCAGACATTGTACACACTGGTTTTAAACCACCATCAATCTTTAATCCCACACAATCTAAAGGCCTATATATAGAGACTTTTTACCAAGCTGTTTACAAAGACTTTGTCTCTTTATGTGACAATTCATCAAAACGCAGTGCCTCCAATTTGGATAGAGCTGAACGTCAAGCTCTAAAAGACCTTACGGCCAACAAAGACATTATAGTCAAGCAGGCAGATAAAGGAGGGAGTCTTGTTATTCAAGATAAATCAGACTACCTTCGTGAAGCCTATCGATTATTAGCTGATGAAGAAACCTACCGGAGACTCTGCTCTGACCCTCTTCCCCTGTACCAATTGGAGCTCACTGCCTTGGTCGATACAGCTTTCAATAAGGGGGTTCTTGAAAAAAAATAAAAATCTTTTCTTTTACCAAAAATATGTAGTACCCCATATTTCTATCACCTCCCGAAGGTGCACAAATCACTGGTTGACCCCCCTGGCAGACCTATCGTTGCTAGCACAAACAGCTTTATTAGTGGACTATCGCAATATATAGATCACTTACTACAACCCATTGTATGTCAGTTGCCCTATTATATCAGAGATTCGAGTCACATCATCAACGCCTTATTAAATTATTCCTGGGAAGATGGATACCTATGGGCCTCACTGGAAGACGCTTCTCTCTACACGTCCATACCCCATAATGTTGGCCTTGCAGTAGTGCAATACTTCCTCAGCAAAAATGGAGAGATGAATTCATTACAGTCAGAATTTCTCCTAAGAGGGATAGAGTTTTGTTTGCAGCACAACTATTTTTCATTTTTAGATCAATTTTATCTACAGAAGAAAGGTACCGCTATGGGAGCCAATTTTGCCAATTCTCTTGAATCTCACCATGGGGTATTGGGAAGATATGCAAATTTGGAGTAATAATCCCTTCTCTGAACATATCGTTTTTTACGGGTGCTACATTGACGATGTCGTACTCAATTGGAGTGGTAGCGCAGAAACTTTCTCTTCCTTTGTGGACCATTGCAATGGTAACACATTGGGATTGTCATTTACACACATGCTTGACGCTGACAATCTGGTCTTCCTTGACCTAGTCCTTTCCCATGACCATGAAACAATTACCACCAGTAATCATATAAAACCCACCAGTGGTAACTCTAATATACATTTTGATAGCTGCCATCATCCTTCCTGGAAAACCAATATCCCTAATGGCCAATTCCACAGGCTTCGCAGAAATTGTATGAAAACCGAAGATTACACTACACAAGGGTCCCTCATGCAGAAGAAATTTGAAGAAAAGGGGTATCCCCGTGACTTGGTGCAACAAGCATTTCTCCGGAATATTGAGAAACAAATTAAGAAAACAGACGGACATAAAGATAAAGATAATATGGAAAATACAACTAGATTCACATCAACGTTTAATACTAAACATCGGGCCATTTCCAGAATTGTCAATAAACATTTTAATACACTTAAACTAGACCAACTTTTAGCACCATTGCTCCCCTCTAAACCTCAGGTTACTTTTAGAAGATCTCGTACTATTCGCAACACCATCACCCCAAGTAAATTGACTAATCCCAACAACAAAAGACCAATGGATATTCGGGCCTATTTTGATAATAGAAGCGGTATCTTTCGATGTTGCAAAAGAGGATGCTTGACGTGCCAATCTATTACTAATGGACGTCCAGAAATTGTCACTTCCAAGGGTGTTAGTTTCAAGATTAAACAATTTCTTACCTGCTCAACTGAGAATATTATTTGTTTTGCGGTGCCCATGCAAACTCCTCTATGTGGGGCGTACTACATATTTTTGGTAAAAGAAAAGATTTTTCTTTTTTATCTACGTGTGAGGGTAGGTGAGCATCGCAGACTTATTAAAAAAGGCTGTGACAAACACAGTGTCCCGCGCCATTTCCTCCAGGAACACAAGAAAGATTTCAGGGTACTGGAGGTCATGGCAATTGAGGCCATACCCAAAGGGACATTAACAGATAATGAAAGGTTTTCTCTCCTATGTAGGAGAGAAACCTTCTGGATCTACCAGCTAGGTTCACTCTCGCCTGGGGGAATGAATGAGGAATTGGATATTTTGAGCATTATTTGACTAGCTAGCGGCAGTTGTTTATGGCGGCCCTCCCCTTGTTCCTTTTATGTGGAATTCTAACTAATTTTAATTTTAACTCTAAATATTTTAATAATTTTAAAATTATTAGTATGTGTAGCCATTACTATACGGCGCCTTTTTCTTTTCCCATAATAATTTTTATCTCTAATAATTTTTAACTTCAATAATATTCATATGGTTATTATGTAATATTATCATACTCATACAGTTATTTCATCTAGTAACGTATGTGTGTGCACATGGTTTTATATGCGTATGTGTGTATGTACACGTGCACATGTATATGTATGGGTGTACTTATATATCTATGCATTTTGTGCACTGCTTGTTGTTATTATTATTAATATAAATTTACTATTGGTATTGCACTGTTTACAATTATCTATTATTAATATAACTACACGACGTGTGCACGTATTTAGGCGCACGTGTGTATGTGTGTTTTTATATATATACATATATGCGTTTGTCTTGTGTTTTGTTTTGTAATTTGTAATGTGTTTGCTTCCTGGATGATACCCTGTTTATGCTTATGTTTTATTTTCATTTTCATTTTCATTTCAGTTTTTTACTATTTTTACTATTTCTAGTCTTGGAGGGGTTAACATCAGATCCTAAAGTAGTGTCCTCCCCTCTATTACTCCTCCCCCTGCCATTGTGCACATATTGCTGGGTTTGCCGTTTGTTCCGTGACTTTGAAAAAGCGTTGTATCGCGAAACATGTCAGTCACGGCTCCCCGCACAGCTGTCTAGCTGTATTATTATTACTGCATCCTGAGTCCTTTAATTCATATCCACAACATCATTACACCTCTTGGTGTGTCTGGGTTCCCACTGGCTGCCTATCCACTCTGTGTCTATTGGTTGGTGCTGACGTCATTGGAGCGCGCCCGGCTTCTGATTGGTCTGTTGCCGCTCTCAGCGTTCCAGCAGAGCCATCTATCTACCTACAGCCACAGAGTTCCCCGCACACATGCGGCTTCATCCATCGATCCCCACATAGGCTGAGTACTGGAGGAGTTACCTGCCATCAAGTGATCTCTGCAAGTCCTGTGTTCCCAGCATCCGCTCCCTACCTCAGTAACCAGCTGTGACATCTTTCACACTACAGGTTGGTGTTCTGGAGCAGTTGCTCGTTTGCTATCTATAGTGATTCCTGCTTATCCTGGGCTCTCTGCATCACGCTTCTTACTCCTTTCCATCAGTTGTCACATCTTTTGTGAACAGGTCCACTAGCCATTATATCGCCTCTGTGTGGTTTGCAGCTGCACTGGTATTGGCCCCTTCTTATCCCTCACAGGTTGGACTATTTTACGCTAAGACCAGAAGGTTGTAGCGCCTACAGGACTTTCTTGTCAACAGGAGGACAGGTAACCGTGGTAATCAGGAGACAGGAGGGACAGGTGCAGGATGGGCTCAGAATAGGGATCAGGTTGAATCAGGTCAGGTAGGATGTAGGCTCAAAGTCAGCATCGCAGGTTCTAGGTCAGGGAGAGAGATACCAGGGCAAGGTGTGTTTGTACTCGCCGAGTATAAATAGGAAGGCTTGTAATTAGCTTCAAGTCACACCTGAGCGCAGGAAGAGCAGTTTGCTCCACACTGCCAGGATCCATCCGCTGGTGGAGACCAGTACTGCGTCCAAAGGATAATATAACACCAGCAGGGAGAAATTCTCCTGACAGTTCCAAACTGCCAGGAGACACCTGCTGGTGGACCACAGTACTGCAAGCCAAATAATAAATATCACCAGCGGATGGAACTTTTCCTGACAACGTCACAACGTCACGCCCGGGCCTCCAACGGTCACCGGAAGTCTCTATCGCCACAAGCCGGCTCCGGCCGATTCGTTCTCCGGGCCCCCGATGGCACGGGAGAGCCCGGAGAAGCACGATCAGTGGCGGAACTGCCACTATGATCGTTCTTATCGTGCACAGAATCGCCGGCAGAAAATAATGATATCTGAATGATGCCTGTAGCTGCAGGCATCATTCAGATATCACCGCACAAATTCGAGTGTAGAAGTGGTTAACAAGAATTCAACTACAGGTGATTATTTATTAACCCCTTCCATACCGGGCCATAGCAAAATGACGCCGGCAGGAACCCTCTCTCCCTCCGGGTGGACGTCATATGACGTCCTGGGTTTGAGGGGGGATATCTGAATGATGCCTGCAGCTAGAGGCATCATTCAGATATCCTTTTTTTCAGCCGGCGATCCTGCGCACCATAAGAATGATCATTCACTGATCTCATGCTTTCCAGCCTGGGGGAGAGATGTGGGGTCTTATTGACCCCGCATCTCTCCATAAAGAGGACCTGTCACACACATTCCTATTACAAGGGATGTTTACATTTCTTGTAATAGGAATAAAAGTGATAAAAAAAAGTGTAAAAAAAAAAGTAAAAATAAAAAAAAATAAGTAAAATAAAAAAAATTAAAATTTTGTTTTTTAAAACGCCCGTCCCCAATAGCTCGCGCTTAGAAGCGAACGCACACGTAAGTCCCGCCCGCATATGTAAACGCCGTTCAAACCACACATGTGAGGTATCGCCGCGTGCGTTAGAGCGCGTGCAACAATTCTAGCACTAGACCTCCTCTGTAACTCTAACCTGGTAACCTGTAAACATTTTCAAAGCGTCACCTATGGAGATTTTTAAGTAACGAAGTTTGGCGCCATTCCATGAGTGTGCGCAATTTTAAAGCGTGACATGTTAGGTATCTTTTTACTCGGCGTAACATAAGCTTTTGTTATTTTTTAATTCATGAAACCATTTTTGTCCCCAAAAAAAGGCGTTTGAAAAATTATTGCGCAAATACCGTGCAAGATAAAAAGTTGCAATGACCGTCATTTTATTCCCTAGGGTGTCTGCTAAAAAAAAAACATATATAATGTTTCGGGGTTCTGAGTAATTTTCTAGCAAATGAATGATGATTTGTACATGTAGGAGAGAAGTGCCAGAATAGGCCCGGTATTGAAGTGGTATAAAAAGCCCTGTATGGAAGTGGTTAAACAGGTGTCCAGCAGACAGTTGATCATTAAAGTGCGTTACTTAACAAAGAAAACCCTTTCCCATTTCATGCTGTCAGCAATGACACCACATGGAAGAGAAATGTCACAAGGCCTGAGAAAGAAAATAATTTCTTTACACAAGAAAGGTGAAGGCTAAAAAAAAGATCAGCTAAACTTTACTTATTAGTCAGAATACTGTAGCAAAAGTGATACAAAAATAAAGATGGAATTGCAACCATTTTACAGAGACATCTAGGCCGTCCACAAAATGTAACACCTCGACAAGAGCGTCTTCTGATGAGAAGGGTTGAAGCAAATCGCCATGCAAATTCACTGCAGTTAGCTAAAGAAGTAGAAAGCTAAACTGGGGTGATTGTAAAAAGCTAAACTGGGGTGATTGTTTCCCGTGACACAAAATGGCAAACATTGCAGAGGATTGGCAGGCACGGGTGTCATCCACAAAGGAAGCCTCTCCTAAAGCCCATGCACAAAAAGCCCACCTAGAATTTGTCAGGGCCCATGCAGAAAAAGAGGAAGACTACTGGGACTCTGTACTCTGGAGTGATGAGACCAAGATAAATGTTTTTGGAACTGATGGCTTCAAAAGTATATGACGTCACACAGGTGTGGAGTACAAATAAAAAATGCATGGTGCCTACAGTGAAACATGGTGGTGGCAGTGTCCTTCTGTAGGTCTGCATGAATGCTGCTGGTGTCGGAGAGCTGCATTTCATTGATGGTATCATGAATTCACAGATGTACTGCTCTATATTGAAAGAGAAGATGCTACCATCACTTTGTGCCCTTGATCATCGTGCACTTTTCCAACATTACAATGATCCAAAACACACATCTGAGGCCACTGTTGCATTTCTGAAGAACAGGGTGAAAGTGATTCAGTGGCCAAGTGTGTCTCCTGATCTGAACGCAATCTGTGAAAACCTATGGGGAAGAGACAAGTTGAGCATTGCTCTCCATCCAGCATCCAGGCTCTAAAAGAGGTCGTTCCTGAAGAATGGAAAAATGTAGATGTTGCAATATGTCGCCAACTTGTTCATTCCATGGCTAAAAGATGTGGTGCTGAAGGTCATACAAAATACTAGATGGAGTCATTTTGTTGTGGGGTGTATTCATTTTTACATCAACTAATTTGAGTAAAACTGAAGATTTTGGAATCTAAGTTATAATATTAACCTTACTTTCATGTAATGAGCTCAACAAATGTTCTATAAAACTCAGTTTTGTCAAAATATTGGAAATTTCTGTTCATTGAGATATTCATTAAAGTCTTACTTTTCAAAAGGGGTGTACTCATTTATGCTGAGCACTGTATATATGGGCCACGTGGACGCGTGGGCTGATGATATCATGATGTCACAAAATAATGTAAAAAAAAAATCTAAAAACCCTATAACCCATTTTAAAAAGATCTGTTTATTATACACAGAAAGTTAAAAACATTATACAAAAAATAAAAACTACATGTAACAAAAGAATCAAATGTCAAAGACATGTCAATGTTCATGTATAGGGGTAAAAAAACATGTCAGCATGTGTTTGTAGGTGTAGAAATGAGCATACCATACTCTCCCATCATATTACATTATGACAAGAGACATGATTATCAAAAAATCAAGGAATATCCAAATATCTATCTATCTCTATCTCTATCTCTATCTATTTCTCTCACTATCTCTATCTATCTATCTATCTTCTGTTCTCTGGTCTGCATGTCTGTCTAGTTTTCTCAGAGAGAGAAAGAAACTCTCTCTGTCTTGCTCTCATTTTCTTTCTCTCTTTTTAATGATGTTGAACAGTTTGACAGTGGCTGAGTCTTTCTTTACTAGTGTTTCATGTCTGCATTATGTGAACTTGCTGAGACAGACGATTTAGTGGACCAGTCCCTGTTCTTCATCCTTTAGCTTTCATCATTGTCAGCTTCCCATTAATTACTCATGTAATGTTAATCTTTACTGTAATGAATGTCTCATTCCTACAGGGTGCTGCCCTTCGGCGGGGTGGCTGATTCTGAACACCTAGGTTCAACAGATCTGTTCTGTACGTGGCACTCAGTTGCTCCATTAGTAATTGCAGTTAAATACTTAAAATTATTTTGTATAAGTAATTAGGTTTTATGGCCGGTAGCCAAGCTGACTTTTCTGCTTCATGGAAGCTCCAGAGGAAAATCCATATTTAAAACTTGACAAAAATAGTTTTCTTGCCCTTAGCTAATTAAGGAGGTTTCTCTGTGAGCAGAGGAACTGAGATAAATAAAGGGCTTGGGTTTCAGTGTTACCACTTGTACTGTGACATGAAGTCTTATTCAGTAATGCTTTGCAGGAAGCAAACAAAAAATGAGCAGATTGTGGGAATACATAGCAAGCAACAATCAGACTGCAGTTTTCTAGAATCGGATAAATGAAAGGTACTTGCTGATTGGTTGCTGTGTGATACTGCACTCTGCTCAGTGTTTCTTCCCTTTTTAATTACATTACATTTTTTTCTCCAATTACATGTTCAGTGCCAGAGACACAGTGCCAAATGTTTAAAAAATCAGGCCATCTAAATCTGATATTTTCTTCTTAGTAGACACCTGTTGGTTGTATCATCTATTGCAGGGGTAGGCAGTCTTGGCATTCCAGCTGTGGTAAAACTACAAATCTCATCCTGCCTCTGTGTCTCATGGGATTTGTATTTTATCCACAGCTGGAGTGCTGAGGTTGCGTACCCCTGATCCCCCCCCTGGAGAGGGCTCCTCTGGGAGAAACAGTGATGGAAAAAGATTTGGAAGCTCTTGTAGATCGCAGACTTTGCAAAAGCATGCAGTGCCAAGCCGCAGTTAACAAAGCTAGGAAAACACTGTCATGTATTAAAATTATTCTACCCCTTTACAAACACTGGTCTGTCCTTATCTTGAATATGCAGATAAGTTTCAGCTACCAATCATCAGAAAAGATGTTGAAGAAGAACGAGTTCAGGCCAACAAAATTAGGGGGTGGGGGGAGAGAAGGTGGTTTAAGGGTCATATGATTATATTGTACTAATATAGCAAAAGTGACTTCAGTAACCAAGATAAACAGTGTGCTATAAGCTTCCTGGAGAGGACACACTGCCACAATTTAAAGTTATAAGAAAGGAGGTTTAACCCTAAATTGTGGTAAGGGATCTTTACTGTTACAGCAGTTAAAGTCTTGCAGTGCTGCTTTAGTAACGTGTTACATGTTGTACCCTGAATATGGGTGTAACATGTAATATGTAACTTTTTTTTTTTTATTAACTTTTTTTATTAATTTTCCAAAAACATATATAACACACATTACAATACATGAAACACATTTTACAGTCTCAATATTTCCCATTACAAATAAAAAAAAATAAAAAAAATAAAAAAAAAGGGGAAAAAAAAGGAGGGAGAGATGAGGAAATGGAGAGAGAGAGAGAAAAAAAAAAGGGGGGGGAGGGAGTGGGTGGGGATGATTTTAGAAGGGGGGGATGGGGGAATACAGTCCCCCATACTCTCCCCCAAATATATTATGTGCTATCACTCTAGTGTTGATGTCTTCTAAAGTGAAATTAAATAATAAAGAGAGAAAAAAGGTGGTTTCAAAAACTACTACAAACTAAAAAAACAAGTGTTAAAGTCTAAAAGTAGACAGTATAAAGGACTGGGGGATGAATTTATGAATGACTGTACTGATAGAGTGACAAAACATGTATATAAAGAGAAAAGTGAGAGGTAAAGTTATCGTCACCTGTGCCAAAAAAAAAAAAAAGGGGAGGAAAAGAAAGAGAGATGGGGAAAAGGAGAGGGGGAGAATGAGGGAGAGAGGAAAAAAAAAAAGGGGGGGGAGTGAGGATGATTTTAGAAAGGGGGGGATGGGGGAATACGATCCCCCATACTCTCCCCCAGATATATTATGTGCTATCACTCTAGTGTTGATGTCTTCTAACGTAAAATTAATTAATAAAGAGTGAAAAAAAAAAGTGATTTAAAAAACTACTACAAACTGAAAAACAAGTGTTAAAATCTAAAAGTGGACTGTATAGAGGACTAAGGGATGAATTTACAAGTGACTACACTGATGAAGTGACAAAACATATATGTAGAGAGAAAAATAACAGGTAAAATTATCGTCACCTGTGCCCAAAAAAAGAAAAAAAGGGGGGGGAGTAGGGAAAGCCTCAGGGAAGAACAAATCTAATCCCCCTCTCTCGCTCTCTCTGAGAAAAGGAAGAGAACAAAAATAGGGGTGTAAAAAAGGAAAGAAAAGGGAGGAAAGGGAAGGCCGGCATGCATGGTATCCAATAAAATGTTTGTCACATTACATTTTAGTCTCTTAAGGGATAAGCCAAAGAATAACCACAGGGAATCATCCTTAAGATATAGATAGCTTATTCAATAGAAGTAAACGGGTCTCAGTGGGATTGTGCAAGTATCTCTCTATAGGTTGTGGTGTCCTTGAACTCCATCCACGGAGTCCAAGTTAAAGTGTGTCGTTGAAAAGTGTCCTTGTTACAATGAGTGATATCTTCCATGAGATGGACCTCTGAAATTTTTTGAAACCACTTTTTCACGGATGGAGTCTCAGGCTGACCCCAAAGGGTAGGTATAAGTGCTTTAGCCGTATTACGCAGATGTGGAACTAAAGAACATTTGTATTTTCTGACTGGTTCCTTGGTAGCATGGAAAAGAATGGTCCATGCATCAGCAGGGAGATTAATATTGGATATTTGTTGGATAATTCGAATAATGCTAGACCAGAAGGGGCGGATGAGTGGGCGCGACCACCATATATGAGCGTGGGTTGCTCTATTCCCACAATTCCTCCAACACAACGGGGAGTTGTCGGGGAGCATCTGATGAAGCTTTGATGGGGTGTAGTGCCATCTGGTTAGTAGTTTGTAATTGACCTCAGCCATCCTTGATGCAATTGAAGAGATATGAGTCAGCTGTAGGACTTTATCCTTTTGGCTGTCTGAGAGGCAGGATTCCAAGTCTGCCTCCCACTTAGCGAGAAAGGGAGGATAAGTATCACCTTGGAGCTTGATGAGTAATTTGTAGAATACCGAGATACAATGTTCAGGTGGGTCCGTTGAATTAAAAACTTCCTCAATACTGTTTAAGTCCTGTATCCCTCTGAGCGGCTGAGGCAGAGTTCTAAGGAAACCTTGCAATTGATTATATCTCCATTTATCAAGAAACATAATGGGCTTGAGGCCGAGAATTTCCTTACGAGGCTTAAGCGCATTTGCTCGAAGAACATGATGTAGTAGAAGAGGTTCTTCTGGCAACCACGTCCTATAGCCAGGATCTAATAGGCCAGGTAAGAAATAATTGTGGTCCAAAAGCGGTAACAGAGGAGAAGCATATGACCACGAGAGCTTCCTATGTAAGGCATCCCATACATCAAGGGTGGAAGTGGTTAAAGTGGAGGTACTTGGAGCAAGGCGTCTATGTAAGCGTGGCAACCAGGGTGTAGTTGCTAGGTCTGTGTTACTAAGAGCATATTCCAAACTCACCCAAAGTTTGGAATTAGCAGCATATTTCCATTCGGATATTCTAGACAGAATCACAGCATTATAATAAGCCTTAAAATTTGGAAGGGCCAGTCCCCCAGCTTCCTTGGAGCAAAATAATACTTCCTTAGATACTCTGGGGTGACTGTTCCTCCAAATAAAGCGGGAGACCATGGTCTGTAATGGGGAAAAAAATCCTATAGGCACACCCAATGGGATCATTTGAAAGAAAAAAAGAACTCTAGGCAGAATGTTCATTTTAATTATACTCACTTTACCCAACCATGAGTGTGTCAGCGTGTTCCACTTTTGTAGATCCCTTCTAATATTATTCAATAATGGGATGTAATTATATTTAAAGAGGGACTGAATGTGAGGCACAAGATTCACTCCCAGATATTTCATACTTCGTTGAACCCATCTAAAAGGGAAGAGGGGTTTTAAATTTTCCACCTCCCTTCCAGGTAGATTAATATTTAGAATTTCAGACTTAGATAGGTTTATTTTAAAGTTGGATAGTGTCTGAAAAGTAGAAAACGCTGACATTAAATTAGGAAGCGAGAAACGAGGCTGCTGGATAAAAAATAAAATATCGTCCGCATATGCCGCATATTTGTGCGTTTTATTACCTACTTGAATCCCATGTATATTTAAATTACATCTTATGGTTGCCAAAAAGGGTTCGAGGGTAAGGGCAAATAAAAGGGGAGAAAGAGGGCAGCCCTGTCTGGTCCCATTAAATAGTTGGAATGAGTCACTCAAAGTGCCATTTATGCGAATTTGTGCCGTGGGGTTAAAATAGAGGGAAGTAATGCGGTAAAACATCTTGGGTCCCAACCCAAAATGTCGCAGGGTCAGTTTTAAGTAATCCCAGTCCACCCTATCGAACGCTTTTTCAGCATCTGTAGATACGAATAGGGTGGACTGGGAAGACCTTTGAGCGTATTGTATAAGAGATATCGCCCGGAGAGAATTATCCTTGGCTTCTCTGTGTGGCATAAAGCCCGTCTGATCCGTAGAAACCCAACTAGGTATAAGAGGGAGTAGTCTGTTGGCCATTACCTTAGAATATAATTTGATATCAACATTCAATAGGGAAATTGGCCTATAGCTACTGCATTGAGTAGAGTCCTTATCTGCTTTAAGGATAACTGAAATATGGGCTGTAAGAGATTCCGGGCGTAGTCCCGAGGTCTGTGAGATTGAATTGGCATAAGCCGTAAGGCGGGGCAGAAGGATATCACTGAATGTTTTATAGTACCGGATAGTATAACCATCCGGTCCCGGGGCTTTACCTGTCGGTGAAGATTTCAGAGCCGCCTGAAATTCCTCAACCGAAAGTTCAGATTCAAGTTCCCTGAGAGTCAAATTTGAAAGTTTGGGCAGATTTGCTTCTTTTAGATATGTAAGCATAAGGTTACGTCTCTCCTTCACAGTCAGAGACGGGGAGTCACACTGCACTTTGTACAAATCTGCATAATAGTCCCTGAAAGCTTTAGCAATGTGAGGAGTCGCATGGACTAAATTTCCGTTTGATAACTTTATTTTAGGAATAAACGATCTAGTCTGTTTTTCTTTGAGGGATCTTGCTAATTGTCTGCTAGGTTTGTCCCCCCACTCATAGAATTTTTGCGAATATCGTTGGAATTTCCGAGCTGTATCGAGGTTAAGAAGATTTTTTAATTCCTCTCGTTTCAATGTGAGAGCTTCTAGCTGGGATGTGTGCAAAGTGAGTTTATGTTGTTTATCAAGTTCTGTTAATTGGTGCAGGACCTGTTCAAGTTGTTGACCACGCTCTCTTTTTTTCCTTGCCCCAAGTTCTATGAATCGGCCTCTCATAGTTGCCTTGTGAGCTTCCCATACAATAGCATGGGATGTCTCAGAAGGTTTATTGTCTTTAAAATATTGCGATATATGAGAGGCAAACACAGAAACTTCTGTTGGGTTAGAAAGAAGAGAATCATTGAGTCTCCAATTATTGGAGCGCTGAATCAAAGTGGGCATAGTCATACTCATCGACACAGGTGCATGATCTGACAGTGTCGCAGTACCTATATTCGCCGATTGTAATAATGGGAGGTGATAATGGTCTAGAAAGATATTATCTATTCGGGAATAAGACTGATGAGTCTTCGAAAAATGGGAAAAATATTTTTCTTTTGGATGTAAAATACGCCATAGGTCTATCAATTGTCGGTCTATTAGTCTCTTTTTAACAAAGGACAGGCGCTTAAAAGAGATGTTAGAGCGACCGTGGGATGTATCCAAAACAGGATCTAGAGCCATATTTATGTCTCCTGCCAGTATGATTAGACCCTCAGCAAATTGTGATAAATCAGTAAGAATTTGAGAAAAAAAGGTAGGTTGATTTTGATTCGGGCAGTATATGTTTGCTAGAGTACATTGGGTAGTACCTAAAAAGCCCTTTAAAAAAAGAAAACGACCATGGTCATCCGCTTGCATATCTAAAAAACGGAAGGCTACGCTACTACTAAAACCAATAGCCACCCCCTTAGCTTTATTCGTATCTGAAAAGCTATAATACCACTGAGGAAAATAAAGCGAGGTCAATTTGACCTGCGTAGTATGGGTTAAATGTGTTTCCTGAAGAAACACAATAGAAGAGGCAAGTTTCCGTAATTCACGGATAACCTGATGCCGTTTTGCCGCAGCATTTAAACCCCTAACATTATAAGAAGTAACTTTAAGTGTGGCCATTTATCACAGTAGAGCATAACCCTTGAACCTACTTAGCCATGCATGCCAGCCTTGATAGGAAAAATAAAACAAAAAAGAAACGGGTAAGTATTGAGAAAAACAAAAAGACAAATTTACATAAACAACAAAAACGTCCATCTGGACGCATGTGGAAACCTTAATTTATCACGCAGATTTCTGCGGTGGTCCCTATGGGGGGAGAGAGCACGGGCAGCCGTCCAGAACTCCCGTAGGAGAACGGATAAGAAAACTCGAAGGCTACCCGCTCTCCACAACCCCAAAAGGAAAGAAGGGGAGGGGAACGTGTCGTATAAAAGACACATAGGAGCATTGTGCTCCACCCGCATTCAGCTTGCGTCAGATAATGTGCAGAGAAATACTTTTTGCTCCAACAGTAAACAATAAACCTTTTTATAACAAATATACTTTAGCGGCCAAGTCACATCTCATTAGATATAATAACTTACAGGCATACTCAATCAAAGAAAAAAAAAAAAGAAAGTACATAGGCATAATCACCCTTTACTCGTCTATGTTATTATACAGGACCTGACGCTGAAGAGCACCCTTTTTTAGTAGTAGGAGATTTTTGCCAATGGGAGTCCTGAATATGCGAAAACTTAGGGACCGGATCATGCCAGCCCAGGAGGTCCACTGAGAGCAGATTAAGGTCCTTTAAAAATTGTAACAATTCCTCTGGGAACCGGAGGGTGTGGGAGCGACCATTTTTGGTAGAAATAAGGCACGCCGGGAAACCCCATCTATAGGTAATCTCCTTAGAACGTAAATGTTCCAAAAGTGGTTTAAGGGCTCTGCGGCGGTCTAAAGTTTCTTTAGATAAATCCGAGAAAATATTGAGAGTTGCTCCATCAAAGTCAATGTTGGGGATGCTCCTCAACTTGACCATAATGGCGTTCCTATCTGTGAAATAATGTAGACGGCATATTACGTCTCTGGGTTGCTCAGGAGCAACAGTACGAGACCTAAGAGCCCGATGAACCCGATCAAAGCGCAACGGATCAGTGGGTTCATTCCCCAACACTGAATTAAATATACCTCTAATCTGTGACTCCAAATCTTTATTTCCAGTCACTTCGGGCAGACCTCTGATTCGTAGGTTGTTTCTGCGATTTCTATTCTCGAGGTCCTCTAACTTATATAGTGAGGCACGTTGAGCAAGGGCTAGCTGTGTGACAGTCTTTTGTAGTTCTCTTATAGCTGTTTCATGAGTATCTTGTCTCTGCTCTGTGCCCTCCACCCTATCGAGAATATGCGCCATATCTGTTCTTACCCCTGTGATTTCCTTTTTTATTGATTTTTCAAGTCCATGGAACATCCCAGCTAACTCTTTTCTGATGCCGCTCAGCAGAGACGCCATATCTGAGCCTGTAGGAGACTCAGGTTCTTCCATGAGATCTGAGCAGTAAGATGATACAGGCGAACTTTCTCTTACAGAGGTTGCTAGTGAAGCGAGAGATGCGTTGCGTCTCGTGCGTCTAGCTTGACTGCTACATGCGCCAGGGCCAGTTCCACTGGCAACCAGGAATCGCTGTATGGAACTAGAGGTGGTTTGGTTAGACGCCGTTCCTTTACTATGTGTCTTGGGGGTTGTAGAGCGGATTTTGTGTATCTTTGCTGGCATAGTTGGAGCTTCAGAACTGAATGCTAAGTGGAGCGCCCCTCAGTCTCATTCGCTTAACAACATGTGTACAGCGTAGTATGGGACATATGGTTATTCAGGCCCATGCTGAGCTTCATCTGCTGAATAGGGGTTGAGCTGGAGAGGACAGGGATGACTGGGCCCTTGCTGCTACTAGGCCAAGGGTGTAGCAAGCTGAGGCCTAGTGAGCGTGCCACTCCCTCCGAGCTGCTGCTATATGGCTCTGGGTGTCTAACTAGTGCCTTAGCAACCAAGTAGGGAAGATAATGATCCCAATGAGGCACTGAAACTGGGCCAAAGGGAGCTGTTCGGGGGGGTGAGATGGAATAAGGCTGGGGTGCCCGGAGTAGCAAGATGGCCTCCGACTACCGAGGGTAGGCCCAAGCCGCGGTCTTTCCTGGGAGAGTAGGCCGACCTTAGGTGTTCCACTCAGATTAGGCCTACAGATTCCCCGCTCAGAGCCCCTCCGGTGCGCCCGTGAATAGTCTCTCTAGGGGTGTCCCGTTATGGCTAGATAGGGCTGCCGCCCTGTTACTCACTGTGCTCCACAGGCTGGGAAGTCCGGGACGGCAGGCCGCAAGATGGCGTCAGGCGGCTAGATGGATGTAGCTAGCGGCCGGGATCCACAGGTGTTTGAACGATGTAGCGTTCGTCCCGTGCCCTCCGGAGCTGCGGCAGCTGGTAGGTTAGAACCGGGCAGTCGTTCCGGATCGCGGGATTAGAGAGCGGGGAGCCTCGGAGGGTCAGCAGGCCTCAAGATGGCGCCGTATCCATGCAGCCCAGCGCTGTGGGCGAAAAGAAACCAACATGTAATATGTTACTAAAGGTGAACTTAGCTTTTAATCTTCTTTGCTGTTACAATTGTCACCAGAACATCAGGGGAGACAAATCTTTCAATGCGGACACCTGTTCTGTTGGCAACTGTCGAAGTGGATATTTCCCCTCACTTTGTGGAGATTTACTTTAACATCCTTTGTTGTCTAATGGACAGGAAGTAAAGGAAAATCTTTCCAGTGGCAACCCACTCAGCAAAAAAATGAATCTGATAAAAGCTTTAAACTTCCCCTGCCCTGTGCTAATCTGAAAAAGATTTGGTTTTCTATGTAATTTAAAGACCATTTTGTTCACAACTTATCAGAGCAGGACCTTTCTCTGTTATTCATGTGCTTCACCTCCAGCTTCTTTTTTTAAACTCTTTTTATTTAAAAGGTACATAACAATGAGGCCTCATGCCCACGGGCGTTTTTTCAGCCGCGTTTTTGAGCGTTTTTTACAGCTTAAAAACGCCTGTCCATGTTAGTCTATAGCTTCATGCCCACCTAGGCGTTTTTGAGCTGTAAAGAGCATAGGCGTTTGTAAGCTGTAAAAAAAACCCAGGGCCAGTGCGTTCCTCAGCGTCAGAATTAGGCAGGAAAAAACGCGAGCGCCAAAAAACGCGCAAAAACGCGCACTAACGCGCACTAACGCGCAAAAAACGCGCACTAACGCGCGGTCGCGTTTTTAGCTCCGCCGGTTTTTTTTTTTTTTTTTTTTTCAAAAAAAAAAAAAAAATATTTACAATAACATGGACAGGCGTTTTTAAGCTGCAAAAAACGCAGCTGTAAAAACGCCAGTGGGCATGAGGCCTGACAGTTATCAAATGCGCTCATCCTGAGCGAACAAAACAGTGTGGTACATCTTACAGTACAAAAATGTCAATGTCTTTACAAGTACACTGCATTTCTCAACATATTGATCCCGATACACGTTATAGAAAACACCATAAAAACACAAGTACAGTAGCTATTTCTCAAATCTGTTAGTGATATAGTTACGTGTTGGTTACAGTAAGGGCAGAAGAACACCAAGCATCCCATACTTTATTATACTTTGTTGGGCAACCCCTGTGTTTAAATATGAGTTTTTCATAGGGTAATACCTGATTCACTAACCAAAGCCATGTATGTATGGATGGAGGTGTGGGCTGGATCCACTTAAGTGCTACAGCTTTACGGGGCCATAAATAATGTCTCCCATAGGCGTGCGCAGCCTATTGCATTAGGGTGTGCACACCAAGGCTCAAACACGCATGCGTGCGTATGTATGTGTATATATACACACATGCACTTTTATACATAAATGTAAACAACAATTTTAATATGTATTAAAACATGTTTTAATTAAACACTTATCGAACTTAAAAAAAAAAAGAAACTTGAATTTTTAAAATGTATCAAAACATTTAATTGTTCACACTAGCGGTTGAGGTGCAGTAAAACCCTGCTGTTGAGCTGTGCTTTTACTGCCCCTCAACCACTACCATCTTTTAGCTTTAGAGGCAGCGGCTGGGCATGTTCACATGCCGCAGCTGCAATTATACCCCATGTTGCTTTCAGCAGGTGTACCACCCACTGACAGTGACCCATTCAAGTGAAAGGCGGTACTCTGCAAGCTGCCTGCAACTGCGTGCAAGGTGGAGATCAAGGGGTTAAAGCACGTTGTGTGGAGGTGATACAACCCCTCCTCAACACCTCTCAAATTCTCTCTGCATGTGCGGGAGTGACATCATTGCGGCTCCGACCATTCGTACAGCCGGAGCCCGCGAAACTGAAAGGAAGACCGAGGAAGATGTACGCCCTGTCAGAGGGCTTTGTTGTAAGGTGAGTATTTCATAATGTGCCAGTATGTGATGCATACTAGCACATTATGCAATTGCCTTACAGGGGATTTTTTTTTTTCACTGCTGTGGTTTACAACCGCTTTAAGTTGGTACATGTGCACAGTTTTTGTTTTATTCAGATCGCTAACTGACGGATTCTTGCATCTACAAAAGTGAAATGGATGCAGGAATCCCCCTTGCTGGGACATCGTATTCTGACAGCGGGGACTCCCCACCATCAGAATACACTGATTAGTGCTGCAGCTGATTGGCTGCAAGAACAGGGTTTCCAGTAGTCCTGTCCAAGAGAATCCGATCTAATGATTGACTTCTGTCTCACAGGGAAGGCTACACATAGATTGAAATATATATATATATCCAGTCCCTGGAAAACTGGAAAAATCTCAATCTGTGTGTACCCAGCTTTAGCTTTTTCCTTGCTCCGCTCCCTCCATTGCTGTGACTGTCCCCCTTATCTTCTGTGTAAGTTATACTGGCTGTGGTCACACTACAGCCTCCCCATCTTACCCCATCTTACCATACCATACCTGTATGGTATGTGATGATGTCACGGCTTTGAGTAAAGAAAGAGAGCTTGGAATCAGTTAAATGAAAGAGTATATCCCCCCTCCACCCACGCAAGGATGGACTTTTTTTTTAAACATATGTTTTATAATGAACTAAACATATACAGAATTCATTTGTAAAACAGTGAGGTGTGTGATACATCAAACCAGCAGGTATACAGACAGTCCTATGCACATAGCTGGTCAAAACAAAAAGAAAAATGACATAGCATAGGAGTTAAATGTCATACACTAAGTTATTGTCTATAGGGCATTAAGCGAAGGGTTAATATAACCTGTAAACAAAATAAAGGATGGAGTTTTTTACTTTCCTGAAGGTGGGATGTATTGTGGAATTCCATTCCTTGATGTTAAAGTGATACTAAAGGTTCATAATTTTTTTTTTTAAATAACAAACATGTTATACTTACCTCCGCTGTGCAGCTCGTTTTGCACATAGTGGCCCCGGTCCTCGTCTTCTCTGTGGCTGTCTCGACTCCTCCCCGCATCAGATAACCCCCCTCTGGGAAGCCCTTTCCCAAGGGGGTTACCTTGTGGGCGCGTTTAATGCATGGGATGCATTAAGGTGAAAAAAAACGGAAGGTTTACAACCTCTTTAATGCTCAGATTTTTTGCTATTTTTTTTTGCTAGGTTGATAATTACTGGGACTTCTGAGGTGCTACATAGATGTATTTACCATACACATTATATCTTATTAAAAAATAATGATTTTAATAAGATATATTGTGCATGTTGAATACATCTATGTAGAAGTCCCAGTAATTCCTAACATGTTCAAGAATGTCACTTTTCCTTCAGCAAACCTTCCCTGCAAGGTGCAGGACAAGTTTACAGCTCAGCACAGCATAGTGTAAAAAGGCAGAGAAGGTCAGGACTCACATGTGCAGAAGGTACAGAAGATGCAGGCTGCCATCATTCCTCTCAGATCTTTAGTCTGCCCCAGGGAGAGCTGTGCTGTGTGCTGGGCAGGAAGCATGATGGAGGATGCACTGTGATGATCTTCTTGCTCCGCCCACCTGTACTGGAACTGTGAAAGCCCCAACCCCAGAAAAAGAGTACAGAGGAGAGAGACAGTTTTCCCAGTTGTAAGCTGTTTTTGTGGCAACAGGAGGCATAGGATTATGGGCTCTACTAACTCCTGTGAGGACTGCAGCCATCAGCTGTGGAGTAAGCTGGCATAAATTATCCCATGTTGCCTCTGTAGTCCCGACTACTGCATCCCTGATAGCAGGTGGCGGAGTGATAGTCAGCTGTCAGGGATGCTGTAGCCGGGACTACAGAGACAGTATCGGAAAATGCGGCTGCCTGCGGCTGCCTGCTTGCTCACTAATAGCAGCGCTATTAGATAGCAGGGGTGCCGAACTGGAGTTGTCACACATTGAGACAGTGAAAAAACCCTGGGGTGTGCCTGGGCATTAGGGTGTGCCCAGGCACACCCCCTGCGCACGCCTATGATGTCTCCAGAAGCATGGTCCTAATATGTCTTGGCCATTGCTCCTCGTCGAGGACCCCCAGCAGACACACCAGTGGGGTACATGGAACAGGAATTGATAAGACTGCAGACAATATCTCTGTTGCCAGTATCTCACTATAACTAGACAGAGCCTCATAACATGCGCAAAATCCATGCATGGACAGGTGCACCTAGTGCAGGCAGAGGTAGGTATACGGTGCCTTGCGTGCAGGTATGTTTGATGTAGAATATGAAGGTGGATTCATTTATTGACTGTGGGAGATACAGATAGATGGGTGGAGCATGCCTCTTACCAATCCTCATTAGACAAATCGGGGACAAGTTGTTGCCACTTGATGCACATCTCCAGTGGAGCCCCACTAGTCGTGGCAGAGAGTGAATGTAGATACAGAGTTGAGAGTTGAGATAAGTCCCCTAGGGCCCTGAGATTGAAGTACTCCTATCAGTGGGTATTCAGAGAAGTCAGTGTCACGAATACAAAATAAATGCAAAATTGAGTATGTAGCATATGTCGAATTTGTAAATACCTATAAAAGGTAGATTGGGGCAATTCATATTTCCTTTGCAATCCCTCAAAAGAAGCCAATACATTTTCATCATAGATGTTGTCCAGAGAATCTATTCCCCTAGGCTCCCAGAATCAAGAGTCCACAAATTGCTTTAAATGGGGGAACATTGGATTGTGCCAGAGTGGTAGCGCCTCGTTAGTACCCTGAAAATTTGTAATTTTCTGGTTTCCCTCCACACCGTACGGGCCAATGTCAATATTTTCACCTCTTCACTTTGGTGAAACACCTGCATATAGGCACTTCGACCCTCATCCAACCTCTCCAACAATTGTAGTACAAAGGAAGGAATCCTACAGCACATGTGTTATCTTATCACATAATACAAATAAACCTGTAAATCCTTTTTAAAGTGTGTACACCAAGAATGCTTTCCCATGTAAAATGTTTAGTTAGGAGTTCGAACATAGTTGGTTACAATATCAGCCTATTTACAAACAGAGATGTAAAGGAGGGCAAGTACACAACAGACAGCAGAGAAATACTTAGTGGTGAACACATGTGCAAATATTTAGAACATAAATTATTTTATTTTTTTGTCATTTAAGTTTTTTATTTTTCATCAGAAAAAAATCATTACAGAATCATAAATATTAAAGATGATTACAATTGACTTCAACAAAAATCTCAGGTATTATTACCATAGAAACTTAGACAAATTATTATCGTAAAAACCAATACTGACAATGTTTAAACAAAAAGTAATAATATCTATCCTCATCTTGGTCAAGTATATAATCAAGTAATCTTATAAACTGATAATAACTTATATTAAGAAAATCTAGTTCCCACAAAAATAAACCGAAAATATGAAGGGCTCCTACTCCCCTCCCCAGCCACCCCTAACGGGAACACACTGTGACTGGGAAGGAGAGAACGTCCCCTGCCCGGCCTTCCTGTCACCACCAACAATCGTCGGTAGAGACAACTGGAGAGATATAATAGAAAAAATTTCATTTGTACATGCAAAAAAAACCCACAATACTCGACCTAAGTATGAAAAGAACATAAATTATTTTGTAGACATTTTATGATAGTTGTTCTTTACATTATGAAGAATCCAACAGGAGATTTTGTAATTATGAGAATAATGAAGTATCAGGAAAGAAATCTCACCACGGTAACCTCCCAAACAATAAGAAAAGACAAAAAAAAAAAAAAAAAAGGGAAAATATATATATATATATATATATATATATATATGTACATATATATACACACACACACACATTTTAGGTTAGGTTAGTCTCATTAGGAAGAGATGTAATATGCTACTATTCAAAATATAGACTGTAACAGCATTGCCTCCAGAATGTTTCCGGAGAAACAGGTGATCTTAATTTTTTTATTACCAAGGTGTTTTACAAGCCGATGTTTATATTTAGTTACAATAAAAAAGTGAATAGCTGTCTGTCAAGCTTTTTTATAAGAAAATATTTGCATTCTGAAACCACATAGATGTCCTGTATCTTTAATACAAATGAACCTTGGATTATTCTCTATTATTTGTAAATCTAGGCTTGACAATACACCTCCTTATTCTGCTGCTTTTTGAGAAATATGTAATTCACCTAGAAAAAGGTTTTGAAAAGGTTGTCCATAATGTTCCAGAAATTTAAAGAAGCACTTACTGGACTTTAAACTCTGATTTTATAGAGAGACTATTTCAGGTGGTGACCCCGCAGGAGCCACAATTATACTTTACTGATGTCTGTCCATGACTTTTGCAGAGTGGTGAGCAGCTGTGATAGCAAGAAAATCCCTAAAATACTTTTGTACTATTTACCATGTTGGTTTCCAGAATGTGAAACCTGTCGTGTGCCATCTGAAAGTACATGTTACTGTAATTTTGTGTTCCCTCTCAGTATGGCTGCTGTTGTTGAAATAGAAAGAATAATTTTATTGACTACATTTCTATAGTGCCAGAATATTTCTAAGTGCTTTACAAAATACCTGTTTTGTCCACCCTTCACATCACGTCATGAACCAATAAAGCATACAGTCTTAGGGCTCTTTCCCACGGACGTGTCCGTGTACGGACTCTGCTTTGCTCAGCAGGGATCGCTCCATTGATCCCCGCTGAGCAGGTAGATGACAGCTCCGTCTCTGCACACTGTGCAGGGACCGTCCTGTCAGAGCGCCGCTCTCCTCTATGAGGGATCGGATGAAGACGGACCGTAGAGTCCGTTTTCGGTCTGCCAGGGAAAATAGAGTTTCCATCCGTCTGAATTTAGCGGATCGGATGTCAGCGGACATGTCACCGCTGACATCCGTCGCTCCATAGACCTGCATGGAGCGTCCGTTCAGGTCCGCCTAAAAAACTGACAGGTGGACCTGAACGGTCCGCCCATGTGAAAGGGGCCTAAGTGTGCTAACACACATGCATACTGTTGCCAATTCAGGCAGAAGAGCACCTACTTTCATTTTTTTGTTTCTATGTTTTCATGCATAGTTGAGTCACTTAGCTTTGTTTCCACATCAGAGGTATGGCTTTTTGACAACAATTCTTCCATGAAGACCACTTCTGGCCAGACTTCTCCAAACAGTAGATGGGTGTACCTGCGTCCCACTTATATTCCATCAGTTCTGTGCTGATGGCACTGCTAGACATCTTCAGATGTTGAAGGGAAATAAGCACAATGTTTCTTCTATCTGCTGCATTGGGTTACCTTGGTAGACCACTGCACCAACAGTCCTCAACATTGCCTGTTTCTTTGTGCTTCTTCAAAAGAGTTTAAACAGCACATCTTGAAACCCCAGTCTGCTTTCAAATCTTTGCCTGGAAGAGACCTTGCTTATGCAGTATAACGACCTTGTGTCTTGTTGCTGTTCTCAGTCTTGCCATGGTGTATGACCTGTGACATGAAACGGTCTTCCACAACTTCACCTTAGTTGCAGAGTTTGGCTGTTCCTCACACACTTTTAAACTTCCTACACAGCTGTTTCTGTTTCAGTTATTAATGACCTGCTTAGTAAAATTAATTATTCATACACCTGACTCTGATCCTACAAAATACCTGACTTTGTGCAAGTGTACAAAGTGTGCAAGTGTAAGAACTGATTATTTTTATTTTTTTAATAATTCTTTTATTTACCAAAGAAAGTTACATGTGACAGTCAAAGAAACCAAAGTTTACAGTATTTCAATTGAATAACATTTAGGCACTTAAGAGCTAAGTCGGAAAACAACAGACCTAACATTGCACGGAATATGCAGACTTAACAATGACAGTTGCAGAGATATTGCTCAGTGCATCACGCTGGGACAACTATCGAACATTTATATACATGGCCAAGGCAACTATGCTTGAAAAGCAGAAAACAGTAAATTGATAAAAATTAACAATTAAAATATATATATATTTTTTAAGTGTTCTTACTTACTTTTACACCTGCCTAAAACTTTTGCTTAGTAAAGTATTTATAACATAGATAAGAAGGCCAGTATGGAGGCCTGAATTTATGGGAGGAGCCTGGGGGTATTTAAGCAGACCACCCGCCCATGCTCCTTGTCAGTTCCAGTGCGTGGTTCGTTACGTCACTAGGCCGACTCTTCCCAGCTCACTTCGTGTTCGTGACCTGCCCTCCTGGCTCACCTCGGTTGCCACACACTCAACAGGGTTCTACACAATAAAACACAGTCGGCTCTTATCTGCGCCGCCGGTCGCTCCTTTTCCTGTACTTCTCCTTTTTCCTTCAGGCTACGGCCAACATCATCAATAAGGGTAGGTCCAAATCGCTCCCCATCATGTCCTTCCTGTGCAGGCTGGTGCAATTGTCACTGCATCACCAATTTAACATTCACTGTAAGCACATTCCAGGCAAATGCAATGTCTCGTTTCAGTTTTATTTCATTCTGCCAGCAGGAACCTGGAGTCAACCCAAAGATTTCTTCTATCTCACCTTGGTCACATCTAACGATAGATTGATGCCACACCTTGCCAACGCAACCCAGCTCATTAACCACTCATTGTCCCGCAACACACTAAAGGCTTATCGCACTGCTTGGAACACCTACTACAGGTTTCCAGCCTCATGCCCCGGAGCAACGACAGATGACATTAGGCACATCCTAGCCTTCGTATCGTATTGCCACACACAGCTGTCTCTTTTTCATAACACTATCAGGCTATATCTAGCCGGCATCCAGCATTTCCTGTCCTTACGGGACGCCGTAAAGCCGTCTGTGTTCACGGCCCATACAGTAAGGTCCCTCCTACGTGGCATCCAGGAGCAACCAGCACCCTGAGTGGCACCCAATTTATCAGGCACATTAGGATCCTACTGGTCAACTTGGGCCTTGACCACGGTCGGTACTCCGGACATTCCTTCCAGATCGGTGCAGCCTCAGCTGCATCTCAGCACGGAGTGCCAGACCATGTGATCAAGAAATTAGGCAGATGGAAATCCGCCCGCTTCACTAGATACATTCCAAATCCTCAGGTGGAAATGGCACAAGCCTTTACCAAGCTTGCTCAATGATGACAGAATCAATAAAGAATTACTTCCCTATCTGGGTATTTTGGCCCCCTTTTCTTGGCATACCAATCAGACGACCAAGGCACACCTCAGGTCTATGTTATGTTGTAAGTCTTGTCGGGTGTTTATGTGATTCATATTTGTCTTGGTCATAGGGCCATGACCATAAATAGGAAGGCCAGTATGGTGGCCTGAATTTATGGGAGGAGCCCGGGGGTATTTAAGAAGACCACTCGCCCATGCTCCTTGTCAGTTCCAGTGCGCAAAACCCTCCCTCCCATCCCCAGAAAGCTCTATTTGTGCGAACAAAATTATAAAAATTTCATTAGGGTACAGCGTAGCATGACCGAGCAATTGTCATTGAAAATGCGAGAGCGCTGAAAGCTAAAAATTGGCCTGGGAAAGAAGGGGGTGAAAGTGCCCAGTATTGATGTGGTTAAGATGGAACTATATAACATAATGGTTGGTTATAACAGCTGGAGTTTGAAGCTTTCCTTGAACATAACTTATTATTCTAGGAGAATGAGAGATTTAAATGTATGACACTGTGCTGTTTAGTAGTTAAAAAGATAATTGAAAATAATTTCCAACTACCAAGCAAGTACGCAGTGATTGATATTAGCAGTTATTAATTACAATTTGCCATTGCCCTCAAGTCCAACCCCTTAAATGTAATCAGTTACCTCTGGCTTTTAAAATGTGTGTATTACGGCACCCTTGTCTCACAGCTTTATTAAAATATGCAGCCATTAGACAACGGCAACAGTCCATGACTTTACAGGTAAAGCAGGCTGAAACTACACAAAGGACCAGTGTAACAAAACCTAATCAGCTTTAGCTGGAGGGTTACTAAAACCCCCATCACTCAGTGCATTTCTATGCACAACTTCTCCACCAAACTGCATTATTTATTCAAGGCAATTCAAGTGCAATATTTGTTTCCATTAAGCCTTTTGGTTTTCTTTCAGCTCTTTAAACATGTGATCCCTACCATTACAAAGTGTCCTTCGGGCCAAACATATCATGAATCGGAATACAAGCAAATATTTTTTCCCTGTTCTGTGCTTATGCAGCTCCAGAAAGCCTGGGTATTTGGGATTCAAAATAGAAAAAGAAGGAAAACATTCAGTCTCAGTGTATAAAGAGCAGGCTTCTGCCATTAGAAAGAGTTATGCAGGAAGATATTAAAATAAGGACAACTGGCATTGCACAGAAAGAGACAGTGACAGAGAGAAAGCACAGAGAGAGAGATGGAAAAAAAATTATATGATTGCAAGTGAGTTGAAAATAGCCCAGCACACATAATGAAGAGTCTTCATCAGATGTTAGCCTTACTCCCACACAAATATGCGAGGGAATGATTTATTTACATTGCAGGCTTTCTGTAGGATAGTACATTAAATATACAGAACAGAAGTAGAGATGTGTTGGCTGTGGATTGGATGCTGTGGGGATGAAGTATTTTGTGTGCAATGCTTTTTGTATTCAAACATGACAGAAAGAGGTTCTTGATTTTTTTTGATGATTTTTCTTTATATGTAAGGATTTTGCCTAATTTTTTTTAAAAAGTAGGACAATGACCAGGCCAGGGGTAGGAGACTATGGGGGTTATTTACGAAAGGCAAATCCACTTTGCACTACAAGTGCAAACTACAAGTGAAAAGTGCCCTTGAAATTGCACTGAAATTGCACTTTTGGAAGTGCAGTCGCTGTAAATCTGAGGGGTAGATCTGAAATGAGGGGAAGCTCTGCTGATTCTATTATCCAATCATGTGCAAAATCATGTGCACGCTAAAATGCTGTTTTTTATTTTCCTTGCATGTCCCCCTCGGATCTACAGCGACTGCACTTCCAAGTAAATAAATAAGTAAATAAACCTCTCAGTGCCCATTTAAGCAGTTATTTGAATGCTCAAAGTACTCTTCGGGTCTTGCAAAGGCATAAAACCTTTCCTTTTCACATATTGATCTGCATTGTTGCAACATATAAAAAAAATGCATCTTGCAGATGAGTATCCACCTATGTGACCAAGAGATGCAGTCAGCAACTGCCTATGCAGCAGATCAAGGGCATATATCAGCTGCAGAGGTCCATCAAAGAAACAACCAGATATGAAAGGAGAACAAAATCCTGAATAATGCCATACACCACATCTTATATTAGAGAAAGTAGAGATATGAAATAAAAAAAACTGAGCAGTGAATTCAAAATTCATAATTTACCTTATTTGTGAATTGATCCATTTATTTGAAGGTTAACACACGATTGGCTGTAACAGACAACATCCACATTTTTCATTTAATGGAGTTTTTATGGACAATGCTTTGCAAATGAAAGATTTTGTGCCTTGTATTTTTAAATCCCTTGAAGTGTGTAATATTCGAATGTGTGTAATTATATACATACCATAACCTAGATGGCATTTTGCTATAAACTGACAAAGTAATGTTTCTACAATCCCTGTATAATAAATGTCATAGGCTCTTCTTTCTGTATGTCAATTCATTTAAAAAATATTACATCATAATCACCATTTAGTATGTGTCTTTATTGTATATGTGTGTTTTATGGATGCATGTCAGTTTTACTCCTATCTTTATCTTATTTTACACAGCCTACTAGGCAAACCTACAGCCTCCATTTTCTTTTGAATACTTCTTTATACCATATATATAGATCCCTCCCAGATTTCAGTCATGTCTCCAGATATTCCTGCTTCCTCAACTTACTTGCTGTGGGGAAGGTGGGTACTGTATTCTGTACAGGCAGTGACATTGCGTCTTTGTAAATAGGTTTCTGGTTATGTCAGTACTGTCCCTTTAAATACATTTCTGTGTCATCATGGTACTGACTTTGTCTGTGTAGACACATTTTTGGTTGTATCAATACAGTACTAATTGTGCTGCTGTGGACATGTTTCCAGTTGTGTTGGTAGGGTACTAATTGTGCTTCTAAAAACACATTTACCTATGAGTGATAGTAATATAGAGTACCATATTTTCCGGCGTATAAGACGACCTTTAATGCTTAAAAATATGCCTCAAAACTCGGGGGTCGTCTTATACGCCGGTATCTGTATGCAGAGTCTCAGTCAGACTGTGGCTGTCCATTGTTCAAAAGCCGCGCCTCCTCCTCGTGCTGTTCCGTGATAGGCAGAACACTAATTTTCCCAGCAGAGCCTCTGTTCAGTGTACCGGGCAGTCTCACCCCTAATTATGGGGAAACTGCCCACTTGCAGCTGCAATCCCCTTAGTAAATACTGCTCATGTTAGTTGATTTAGATGAGGGGGATACTATGATTTTGAGACAAAGCATCATTAGGACAGACACCTTTCTGCAGGGCTGGACTCTCCTAGAAAATCCAGGACAGTTGGCCTCTCTGGTAAGGCAGTATGTAAATTGTAGAACCATCGCTTTGTCATTAATGCAAGTTCAGCCTCTAAAGCAGTTATTGGAGGTTCGGAAGGGAGGTGGCAAAAGATTGGTAAAGGAAAATTTGTATACATTTGAGCGTAGGTGGCAGTATTAGTTCAGCAGAATTATCTTTCACCAATTTTATTATATTGGTCTGGCATGCGACACTGATATATACTGGTATACTGTAGGTGCTGTGAACAGTGGAATATGTTTGAGAGGTCTCCTTTTCAGAATGCCCCTATTGTAGGCACAACTAACAACAGTAAATGTAATTATTAAGGCATGAATGCATCTTTTTCTATTTCCCAGCAAACCTAAGGTCAGTCATTATTATATGCAATCCTAGATTTGAATCTACACCCATTATTGACAGTATACAGGACTTTAGTATCCAAGCACAGAAGATTTGAAAGACCTTCATCACGTTTATGTATCTTCTTCTCTGTTAACTAAGCAAACAGTAATGAGGTCTAGAAGAAAAAAATCATTCTCCAAAGGGGATAACTGTAAGAAAGGGGCAAGAGGGCATGTCTTTAAGCTTGGTGTGTCACTTTCTTCCTTCACAGACGTGTTTGTACAGGCGATGCCTCATTACGCATATATTTCAGAGGAGAAATCTGTTCTGCTCAGCCAAGTTGCACAGTAGTAAGTTTAAAGTAATTGTGCAGCATAGAAAACCTTCCACATTCTCTGTACCATTAGGATGCTCCAGCCTCAGCTCCACAAGTAGTGATGAAAGCTGCATTGAAATCCTGTGTGAGTTTAATCCTCGGCTTCTGCTGTGGTTTCAGAGCGTGACAGTCAAAAGCTAATGTCTCCTTTCTATCACTGCTAACTTGAGCTCATCTTCCTTCTTAACACTTTATCTTCCACAGAACATGAAAACCTCATTTGCATTCATCTCATAAGCTTTAGGATTTAAAAAGCAATGAATCCCTTTGGTTAGGGAAAAAATAACTAGAAAGGTGAAGATGTTGCCATTTTCTACAAGTTTTGTTACATTCAATAATTAATCAATAAGGTACAGCTACATGTATGTATGTGGCTCCTGTGAATTACATTTCTGTGACTAACCATTTGCTTAGTGATAGATGGTTAAGAAACTTTAATGATTTTTAGAAAATCAATCATCTGAAGATGTGATTATCTAAGACTCATGCCTAAACGAGAGGGCCTCTTCAGGGATTTATTTCCTTCTGGCTGGAGTCCTTGCCAAAATGACTAAATTAGCTTTACATTTTTAATGCAGAACTTTAGGTAAAAATTTAACATTTGCAAAAAGGCAGATTTTTTTTAATTATTATTGCAGATAGGGATGAGCCGAACACCCCCTGGTTCGGTTCGCACCAGAACATGCGAACAGGCAAAACATTTGTGCGAACATGAGAACACCATTAAAGTCTGAGGGACACGAATGTGAAAACTCAAAAGTGTTAATTTTAAAGGCTTATATTAAAGTTATTCCCATGAGAAGTGTTTGGGGACCGGGTACTGCCCCAGGGGACATGTATCAATGCAATTTTTTTTTTAAACGGACGTTTTTTCAGGAGCAGTGATTTTAATAATGCCTAAAGTGAAACAATAAAAATGAAATATTTCTTTAAATATCCTGCCTGGGGAGTCCCTTAGTCTGCCTGTAAAGTGGCGCATCTTTCTCTATAAAATTGCTTGTGGCGGTAATGTATTGCTGGATCCCGGCAATATAGATAGATAAAAATCTATGAAAAAATTTGTGTGCCCCCCCCCCCACAGTCCATACCAGGCCCTTCGGGTCTGGTGTGGATATTAAGAGGAACTCCGTGCCAAAATTGTAAAAAAAACTGCGTGGCCCCCCCCCAAAAATCCACACCAGGCCCTTCGGGTCTGGTATGGATTTTAAGGGGAACTCCACGCCCATTCTTTTTTTAAATTCCGTGGGGTCCCCCCAAAATCCATACCAGACCCTTATCCAAGCAAGCAGCCGGGAAGGCTAGGACAGGGGGGGATGAGCCAGCCCCCCCTGAAACATACCAGGTCACTTGCCCTCAACATGGGGAGGGTGCTTTGGGTTCCCCCCCAAAGCACCTTGTCCCCATTTTGACTGGGACAAGGGCCTCATCCCCACAACCCTTGCCCGGTGGTTGTGGAGGTCTGCAGGCGGGGGGCTTATTGGAATCTGGAAGCCCCCCCTATGTGAATGGGTATGGGGTACATTGTACCCCTACCAATTCACCCAAAAAATTGTAAAAAAGTAAAAACCACAATACACAGTTTTTGCCAATTCCTCGATTAAAAAAAAAAGTGTCCCGCGATGTCCCCCCCAAAAAATAGAAAAAAATGGGAGGCGTCCCGCCAACTGTTGTCTTTTTGCTGTGACAGATGTTAAATAGGCAAGGGCGGGGCCACCCGTTGACGTAACCGAGAGACCCAGCCCCTTCTGACGTCATGTGGCATTTTTTTTTTATTTGGTGTGCAGTTCCCCTTAAAATCTATGCCAGACCCAAAGGGCCTGGTATGGATCATGGGGGGGACCCCACGCCATTTAAATTTTTTTTGGATATGGAGTTCAACTTAAAATCTATACCTGACCCAAAGGGCCTGGTATGGACTGGGGGGGGGGGACCATGCCTTTTTTTCCTAATTCTGTCATAGGGTTCCCCTTAACCACTTCAATACACTGTATTATATACCGTACACCGACTGCACTGTATATATATCTATATATAGATAGATATACAGTATATATATCTATCTATCTATATCTATATATATATATATATATATATATACTACACGGTGTATTTATATATATATATATATATATATTAATACACTGCCTAAACTGTATATATAGTCTACACTACACTGTATATACTGTGTGTGTGTGTGTGTGTATATATATATATATATATATATATATATATATATATATATATATATATACTAAACTGCCTGCACGCCACTAACTAACCTGCCCCTAGCTAACTTCTCTCATTCATTACACTACAGTGGGGCAAAAAAGGATTTAGTCATCCACCAATTGTGCAAGTTCTCCCACTTAAAAAGATGAGAGAGGCCTGTAATTGTTATCATAGGTATACCTCAACTATGAGAGACAAATTATGGTGGAAAATAAGTATTGTGGCTCTCACAGACCTGTATCTTCTTCTTTAAGAGGCTCCTCTGTCCTCCACTCATTACCTGTAATAATGGCACCTGTTTGAACTTGTTATCAGTATAAAAGACACCTGTCCACAACCTCAAACAGTCACACTCCAAACTCCACTATAGTGAAGACCAAAGAACTGTCGAAAGACATCAGAAACAAAATTGTAGACCTGCACCAGGCTGGGAAGACTGATACTGCAATAGGCAAGCAGCTTGGTGTGAAGAAATTAACTGTAGGAGCAATAATTAGAAAATGGAAGACATACAAAACCACTGATAATCTCCCTCGATCTGGGGCTCCATGCAAGATCTGACCCCGTGGGGTCAAAATGATCACAAGAATGGTGAGCAAAAATCCCAGAACCACACGGGGGGACCTAGTGAATGACCTGCAGAGAGCTGGGACCAACGTAACAAAGGCTACCACCAGTAACACACTACTCCACCAGGGACTCAGATCCTGCAGTGCCAGACGTGTCCCCCTGCTTAAGCCAGTACAGGATATATAACAGGATATATAACAAAGTATTGAGATGAACTTTTGATATTGACCAAATACTTACTTTCCACCATAATTAGCAAAAAAAAAAAATCTTTCCAAACCAGTCAATGTGATTGTCTGGATTTGTTTCCACATTTTGTCTCTCATAGTTGAGGTATACCTATGATGACAATTACAGGCCTCTCTCATCTTTTTAAGTGGGAGAACTTGCACAATTGGTGGCTGACTAAATACTTTTTTGCCCCACAGTATATACGGCCGCCGTGTAAGCAGGCTTATATAGTGTGGGGCGTGGACCCTGCCTTTGGCCAATCATGGCTCACGCAGCAGAGCGTCCTCTGATTGGCCAAAGCATACAGGTCAGGTGTATGCTTTGGCCAATCATCAGACATCAATGTACTGTGATCTTGCAGTGCATTATGGGGCATTCCGTGGTGCTCAAACTTGCCGCGAACGCCCCACAAATTCGGTATTCGCCGAATGCGCAAACACCCGATATTCAACTTGAACTTACGTTTGACTCGAACATTGGGCTCATCCCTAATTGCAGAAAAGATATACTATGCCAGGATGAAATAAGTCTTATGCTAGTCTGCTAGTACCAGTGCCAGCTGGAGTGAATGGGCTCCTCAATATCTTCTCCCCCCGCAGACTCCTTCTCCTTTCTCTGCTCGAGGAAGTAGATCATGAAGCTATATAATAATGTCACTTATGTATGCTTTTATTCTGTAAAAATGTCTGTTAAAGCATGTTTATGGAATCTTTCAACAGTGATATCACATGTGGAAGATCTTAAAGATTTTAGGGACTGTACTCTTTTTAAGCATATCATAGCAGTTAGTGGTTGAGGTGCGCACATACACATTACTCCTTACATTAATTTTTTGTTGTTTTAAACTATCAAAGAGCAGTTCTAAGCACGGGAAACAAGCACTGCTTTACAGGCATACTATACACACCCCCTAGGTAAGAAATTTAAAGGAATATTACACTTTTATTGTTTCACTTTAAGCATTATTAAAATCACTGCTCCCGAAAAAACTTCAGTTTTTAAAACTTCTTTTTGCATTGATACATGTCCCCTGGGGCAGGACCCGGGTCCCCAAACACTTTTTATGACAATAACTTGCATATAAGCCTTTAAAATTAGCACTTTAGATTTCTCCCATAGACTTTTACAGGGTGTTCCGCGGCTTTTCGAATTTGCCGCGAATGCCCCAAATTGTTCACTGTTCGGCGAAGAGGGGAACAGGCAATGTTCGAGTCGAACATGAGTTCGACTCGAACTCGAAGCTCATCCCTAATGCACATTAGGACGATTCGAGACGTATTTTAGTCTCAACGTTTAGAGGCAGGAAAAAAAAAACTTTTGGTTTGCGTTTCTGATTGGAGCTTTCTAGCAGAAAAAATGCAAACTCTCCCAAACTTGCCTAAACTGTGAACAAAAATACGCTTCATAGGAGCATTTTTTTCTGCCAAGGGAACTGGTGCAGTGTGCATGGAGCCTAGAGTTTACCAAAGCAAAGAACACCGCTGATTGCTTGGTTCTCTCAGCTCCCTGAACAGAGAGCTGCTGACTGTCAGTCAGCAGCTCTCTGCTCTGCCCCTCCCCCGCGCTCACTGGAACACTGAGCTGTGGAGGGACGGAGAGCGGCCGTCTCAGGCTCACTGAGAGGCTGAGACAAACATCAGTCCAGGCACCTGGCGGATCCAGACTTTATTGTCATGATGACGTGGTGCCTGGACTAATTCCAGTGATGTCAGCAGAGAGCAGACTTCAGTCCACTCTCTGCTGAAAACGGGTCACAGGAGTGCAAAACGGATTGCACTCCTGTGACCCATAGGAGAAGCCCAGCCAAATGAGCCCAGGCTGGACTTCTCCTTTAAGCATTTACTTTCTTAGTAAGCTATATGGGTATATTTCTAATAATCCAGAGGTAGCAATGTATACATACTCCCCATGGATATTACTTGGTGAAGTATGGATCCACCAAGTCTAAATGCCTTTTATTTTTAGATAGCAGCCTGAGCAGTCTGCTTCTGCCAGATAATAAATACACAGAAAAATCATTCCCAGTTTAATTGACTCCAAGGGATTAACTTTTTATTCCATTTCCTTTTCCATAGTTTATCATATAGGTGCTTAAATTGTGCAAATATATTATTTGTATATAAAAAACTAGCCTTCATGCAATTAGGTTAGACCATGTGAGTCATTTGTTTGATGCAGGGCATAGGCTGCATTTCTTCTGGAGGTACATATTACCTTCCATATAATGTGTATCAGTTCAGATGCAGTAGACCTGATTTACTAACGACATGAAGCTGAAGTTAAAACATGCTTATATTTTGACTTCTCTTGATCCTCTCGTTTCCCCTCATCGCATGTTAATTAAATTTTCAAGTAAAAAAAAAAAAACCTTTCTGTTTTCATTACATATTCTATTTTACACAGTGATGTTATGGAAGGAGATAGATGATGCTAGATGTCCTTCAGTCAGGAAATGAGACAGGCTCTATCTGACTTCCTGCAGCTTTTAATGCACCCTGTGAGAAGCTCACAATGTGCAGTGTAATCAGAGTAAGCAAATACAGTACAGGAGAGGAGCCTGTACAACTGTGCAAGAATGAAGGTGTGGCTGGAGTTCAGCTTTAAGCTAGATAAAGTGGACTGCACTTGTGTTCACTTTCACAAATACAGGATAAGAAAAAACACACACCACACCGTGTAGTGGGGTATGTAAAAAAGTATAGTGTATTTGAATTCTTTATTAAGGCATCAAAAAGGGTCTAAAGCTGGCCATAGGTGGGTCAATAATTGGCTGGTTCAGCAAGGACCATCTAAATTTTGATCCATCTATGGCTGTTCTATTCATCAGCTTCTCTCCAATGGATTTTTTTTGTATTCTGACAGTGGAGGAGTCCCCTCTGTCAGAATACAATTGCACAGTGGGGAGGATTCCTCTATCCATCTCAGACCAGCTTAATTTATAGGGTTGTAATGTCAACATCTTCATACAAAAGCAACTTTGTCTTGTTTGATCACTGTCCGAATCAGGAGCAATGTCGGGTGTGTGTAGTCTGCTTATTCTGCCATACTTTCTTCAGTGCTCTAAATAAAACACCTGTTTTTTTTTCAGTACTGATATACAACACTCCATTTGGATTACAATGCAGGACTGCAGCTTAGATTTTCCGAGATGCTTAGCTGATAAAGGGAGAGCTTTAAAATATATCCTTGGGAGCTTTCATTCGTGTTGGATTTCATTTACACCTATAAGTGAGAGGAGAAGGAAAGCACCTTTCTGTGCTTCTTATGCTGCGTACACACGACCGTTTTTAATGTCATTGAAAAAAAACGTTTTTCTCGACGTGATTTTTCTCAAGCCTGCCTTGCCTACACACTATCGTGAAAAAAATGCTTGAGCAAAGCGAGGTGACGTACAACACGTACGACGGCACTATAAAGGGGAAGTTCCATTCGGATGGCGCCACCCTTTGGGCTGCTTTTGCTGATCCTTGTGTTAGAGACGATTCGCGCTTTTCAGCCTCGTGCTCTTCAGTCTGTTACAGCGTGAAGAATGTGCTATCTCCATTATGAACGCTAGTTTTACCAGAACGAGCGCTCCCGTCTCATAATTTGCTTCTCAACATGCAAGTTTTTTTCACGTCGTTAAAGCGTACACACGGCCGTTTTTCACGACGAGAAAAACGACGACGTGAAAAACGACGTGAAAAATGACGAGAAAAAATAGAGCAGGTTCTAAACTTTTAATGCCCATTTTTCACGTCGTGAAAATGCTCTGGAGCCTACACACGATCGTTTTTAATGACCAAATTAAAAAATGAAAATTTTCTCGTCGTGAAAAACGGTCGTGTGTACGTGGCATTATTATCTCTTTTATTAAATCAAGAAAAGTTTTATTATGAAATAAAACATAAAACAATAAGCAGTACATACATGGAAATACCAAGACAGCCATACGCAAAACTAGTGTATAAGCCATTGAGCAAAGCATTAATACAAAAACAAAAGATCAAAAGAAAACAGTGCAATAACCATCTCCAATAAAGACATTCAGCAATGCGTTCTCCACCTTTGACACTAATTGTCAAGCGTACAAGTATATTTAGTAGTTAGATGACTCCAACCTAGCCTATAAGAAGTCTATCCAGCACTAGTTCCATTGGACTTAAGCCTGCGGTATCTAGCCACGGGCCCCAAAAGTTTTTTATTGTCTCTACTTAGCTTGATGCTAAAGGAAGTTTTAATTTGATAATATTGTAAAAGCAATAAAAACAATAGTTATTTTTGTCTATCTGATTTACGGTAACTTGGAAAATCTCCTTTTATGTTTTATGCTGCTGGCCATCTGTTTCCACAACTTCCTGAAGTCCCTACATGCTTTGCAGCTTTGTATCTGCACTTTCACTGGTTTACTTTCCTCCTCTCAGCACCTCTGTAATTTTTGAAGGCAAGCTCTGTGAAATGCATTACACAAGTAGCGCATATTGACTGCTTAGTGAATATGTGTCACAGAATTCAAGGAAGTATGTGTGCGGGATTCTTCAAGTAACTTTTCAAACTTCCAGATAATTTCGATTATTAAAAGTTGGCTAAAAATAATTACAATTCAATGTCAAAATGAATATATAGCTTTACATTTTGACCAGATACACTTTAAAGTGAACCCGGGTACAATTCACCTCACTTTGAAGTAAACAAGGCCCTGTGTACGAGACACAGTAACATTGAATCTTCTATGATGAGGTCACTAATTAAATAAAAGTGGGGAAATGTAAGAGTCATTTCTAAGAGCATCCAAGTTCAACCACCTTTCATTTTATAGTAAATGTAATATTGGACACACTGGGCAATAACTACCAGTTTTATGCTTATTTTCTTTAGTTAGTTTATTACTAATGTACATATACTTTTTTTACATACATTTACTGTAGAGGGCTTGCGCACAGTGCGGCATTCCCCTGTTTTTATGTCATCAAAGTAATGACTCCAGAGAGGTAATTTTGATAAAACTGTGTTCTGTAAAGGCCACTTTATTGGCTTAGAACTGTGTGCTGGCTATGATCAGTGGCTAGAAATCAGTGTTGGCTTCCAAACACTATGTGAGAGCCTGATCAAAGCAATGCAGGTGTGCTGCCACGCCACTGGACTTATATGTAGCCCCTTTTGTAACAACTCAGCATGAAGTACATCTACAGTATGTTCAGGTATGGTAAAAAAAAAAACACTTGGCACTTGTGTAATTAATTCCACATTCAGTTATAAAGGTATAGTCATTCCTTGCTAAATGACAGTGCTGGTCTATTGAAGCATGCAGAGTGCTTGCATTTTAATGCCTCGTAGGGGATGGCATTTGCTAATGTGTTTAATATTTTTCAAGATCTTTTACATCAAGACAATACAAGTAGTCAGTTTTAAACTAATAAACCAATGTATTTAAAATGACACACTCTACGCTCATGGCATTATCTTCCAGCCATGGGTGTAACTATTTAAGGGTTTTGAAGATTATTTAAAGTATTTTTAAATATTTTTACAGTGTTTAACTTGTTTTATGTCACATTCACATTTTATATTGCTGCTCCTATGTATTAAATAATAATTTGCAGCCACTCGGGGGAGCTCTGTATTTCACTGTATTCACCCAGGCAACATGCTGAATGTAGTACTAATGGCTACACTTTTTTTTACCTCAATGCATTTACAGCATTAAAGTGTCTGTAAAGGTAACAGGTTTTTGCATTAAAATGAATGTAAAGGCTAATATTTTTTATTATTATTAAATAACAAACATGTTATACCTACCTGTGCAATAGTTTTGCACTGAGCAGTCCTTCTCTTCTCGGGTCCCCTGCTGACACTCCTGGCCCCCCCCCCACTGAGTGCCCAAGCCGCTTGCTATGGGGGTACTTGTGCATGCTCGTTTCTGAGCCCCGCCCTGCCCTAATAGAAGCAGGGAGCCAGGCTTCTGCTTCCTCCAGTCAAATTGCAAGGAGGCGGAAGCAGGGGTATGGCTTGTCTGCACTGCGTGTATTTAGATGCACACACCTTAGCTCAGAGAGCACACACACACATGGGTGTCTCTTTAGCAAGTGGCTAGATAAGCTAAGAAGACATGAGCAATTGAGGAGGCAGGGACAATGGCCTTAGATCCCCAGGAACAGGAGGAAAGGGACATTTTAGAAGAGGACAAGATGTGTATGTGTGTGCATGTGTGTACATTTATCACCATTTCTAAAATTTACAAAACAAAAGAGGGTTTTGTATCACTTTGATGTTATTAAGATAATTGGGCTGATTTACTAAAGGAGGTGGGAATCTTCACTCAGAAAGTATAAATATTCACTTTATCCAATGCAGTGAAAAGCATCTACACATGACTGGGTGTTAAAAGTTAACAGGAATTAGATGTTCACCTGATTGAAAAGCTACATAAAATTTTCACAACTTTTTTTGATTCAACTTTCTCAATTCCTTTTGTAAATCAGCCTCATTATATCAGCCACATGCAGAGGAATTTACTAAAGAATTATAGACTATTTCCCCTAACAAAGGGGAACGTGAAGTGCACTGTTGTTTTTAGGGTAATTAAAGCAAAAAGTAATTATTTTTGGCATGTTTCGTTAGATGTTTCCTATAAGATGGCAAACTCACTTTTTGAACTCAGGTCTACCTTTATATGCTGAATGTGGTGTTTTAACCACTTTCCGCCCATAGGATGTCATATGACGTCCTTAGGTTGAAGTGGTGATATTAGAATGATGCCTGTAGCTGCCGGGTGGCTTTTACAGGCAGCAAGAGGGCACGTCTGCCGCCCTCTGGTGCCTGTCCAGGCTTTCCTATGCGGACATTAAGCCAGATTACCAATCCGGCGGTGGAGCCAGATTACCATAGAGCTGGCTGGGGACTCGATGGTCCCAGACCATCTCTATGATTCTGGGAGGCCAGAAGCGTCATCACTTCTGGCACTGGCATATGTAAACACTGCCATTTTTTTTCCTGGAAAGCAGAGATCAATGTTTTTTTTGATCTCGTGCTTTCCAGGGTACAGGAGATACCTGAAGTCTTATAGAATTGCTGTGCAACATAACAAATTGCAACGATTGTCCATTTTATACTCTAGGATCTCTGCTTAAAAAAAAAAAAAATATATATATATATATATATATATATATATATACTCTTTGGGGGTTATATGTAATTTTCTAGCACAGAAATTATGATTTTTACATGTAGGAGAGAAATTTTAGAATTGGCCTGGGCTGGAAGTGGTTAATTTGTGTAATTCTCCACTGGGGCCATCCCCACTTGACAATAGACTGCAAAAAGTAACCATCTGACATTGCACTAAATTCTAGACAATAGTGATCATTTAACTTGGTTTAACAATATGGAAGCTGGCCCTCTGCCAAAATTACACTAATTGCAATTGGCTCCATTTGTTCAGAACAGTTTTTTTGAAAAAGGTGTTATAATGTGAAGAAACTAGACATAGAGTAATTTGTGACACGTTTGCAATGTCACATGACATTCTAGCAACAATCTTTCATATAACCGCAAAGGCCAGTTTCCAAAGAGACCTTATCTACCTCAATCTCTGTAAAGAGCAAGAGGAGCTGCTATGTGAGCGGTTTTTAATTATAATGTATTGTTACTGTCATTATGGAACACTTTTCACTCTCCAACTCAATAAAGAACATTTTTTCTTTGTCATTCATTTTTTCTTTGATATATAACTTTTGCTTGTCCAAGACCCATGCAAATCCACCTTTGACCGTTTAGAATTTTCTAAGATGTTTAACAAGCCCTGCACCCCTCCAAAGCTCTTATCATAGAAGCAGCTATAGGACTACTCTAAAGAAAGAGAGAGAAGAGACTGTGACAGTATGATACTGTTTTATTTAAGAAGAAACTAATAAAATGAGGCTTCATGGAGAAAGTTAACAAAATAAATCTCACAGCCCATCAATAAAACGCTAAATGCATTTGCCACATTTTGCTTCACGTGGGTCTGTTTCAGGAAGACAGTGCTGTAATTCACAATATTTAACTGCAGGGATTTTGGTATCTTTGGCTCATAACTGATTTTAATGCCCCTTTGTTTTCCAAGCGCTACTTCATGTAAGTGAAATACACAGCATATCAAAGCATAACATGTATATTACGCTCTTGTATTGAATTGTATTGCAACTGTACTGTGTCCCTTTATTTTGTAGAATAGTGTGCGTAAACGGTTAGCATTTTATAAAATCTGTATATTATTACAAATAAATGAGAAAATATATGTAATGATGCTTTTTAAATCATCTGTCTATACAACTTTTATACAAAGCTAGGTTTGAGAAAAGCATGTATTAGTGATGCAACGGATCGGTGACGATCCGTGATCCGAACGGGTCACCCCGTTCGGATCGGCACTCACCGCGATCCGCGGCCTCGGCCTTAGGAAAGGGCGCGGCTTCGGCCTAGCTCTGGAGCCGCGGCCATCTTGGTACACCCGGCGGCGGCGGCTGCCTAGTTGCGCGCTGACGTCATCACCCCGCCCTCACCCTCACTGCTCGTGGATCTGATCTGGCCGGGAGAGATTGTGGATATTACAGTAAGTGCCATGTGGGGGAGATTGTGGATATTACAGTAAGTGCCATGTGGGGGAGATTGTGGATATTACAGTAAGTGCCATGAGGGGGATATTGTGGATATTACAGTAAATGCCAAGTGGGAGAGATTGTGGATATTACAGTAAGTGCCAAGTGGGAGAGATTGTAGATATTACAGTAAGTGCCAAGTGGGAGAGATTGTGGATATTACAGTAAGTGCCAAGTGGGAGAGATTGTGGATATTACAGTAAGTGCCAAGTGGGAGAGATTGTGGATATTACAGTAAGTGCCATGTGGGAGACATTGTGGATATTACAGTAAGTGCCATGTGGGAGAGATTGTGGGTATTACAGTAAGTGGGGGAGATTTTGGATATTACAGTGCGGGGGATGACTTGGATATTACAGTGGGGGAGATGGCGTGGATATTACAGCAGTGGGGGAGATGGCGTGGATATTACAGCAGTGGGGGAGATTGTGGAATATTACAGTAAGTGGGGGAGATTGTGGATATTACATTAAGTGGGGGAGATTGTGGATATTACAGTGAGTGGGGGAGATTGTGGATATTACAGTAAGTGGGGGAGATTGTGGATATTACAGTGAATGGGGGAGAATGTGGATATATTACAGTAAGTGGGGGAGATTGTGGATATTACAGTGGGGGAGATGGTGTGGATATTACAGCAGTGGGGGAGATTGTGGATATTACAGTAAGTGGGGGAGATTGTAGATATTACAGTGGGGGGGGGTGACGTGGATATTACAGTGTGGGAGATTGTGGATATTACAGTAAATGGGGGAGATGACGTGGATATTACAGTGGGAGGGGAATGGGATGACGTGGATATTACAGTGGGGGAGATGACGTGGATATTACAGCAGTGGGGGAGATTGTGGATATTACAGTGGGGAGATTGTGGATAATACAGTGGGGACTATATGGTGGTGGAATTTTCACAAGTTTTTGAAAATTCTATTAATTGTATTTTGCACATTTATCCAAATTGACTTTTAAAATATCCATATATTTTTCAAATTATTTTTAATATTTTTGGTGTTCTTGTCAATTCATGTGTTTACGTTTACGTCGGTCGGACTCGTTCACTATTGTAATATTACGTTTAGCACGATCCTACTTTTTCTATATATTTTTTTCGCTGTATGCAGGTTTTCCAGAAGAATTGCTTCCACTGAGTTTTAGCCGATTTTTGTAGTCGGCCGCACAAGATCGCTTCTAGGTCTTAGCGCAGTTTCTTTTATTTTTTCCAGGTGAGCTCCTCTGCCTTCCCTGACTGGCGAGTCGGGCGACTGACTGCCCACTGTGCCCAGTGTTCCGTCCTCCCCTGGAACGTCCTCCAGGTTCGGCGCCTCCACATCCTGCCTCTACTTTGGGGAAGGAATCAGTCCACACACACACAGTGAATGTGATCATGGCGAGCGGAGGAACGGAGGAGCTTGACCGCCCCGCGTCATTTAAATCCCCTGTATGGGAGCATTTTGTCTTCCCTGTCAAATATGATGATGAAGGAAAGAGGTTAGTGGATAAAACCATGACGGTGTGTAGGCACTGTGGCACAAGAAAGCCATATGACACTGGAAACACATCAAGCATGGCCACGCATTTGAAGCGACATCACCCCGGTGTTTCACTGACAGGAGTCAAAACGAAAGCTGCTCAACCGCTCATCACCGCGGCATTTAAACAGCCCCTTGTTGCACAATCCGATTGGGCTAAAGCCATCACAAAAGCTATTGGTGTGTTTATAGGTGCAGACATGAGGCCATATTCGGTTGTGCAAAAGGAGGGATTTAAACACATGCTGAAAGTGCTTGAGCCACGTTACAACATCCCGTTGCGCACCCACTTCAGCGAAAAGGTTGTTCCAGATCTTTATGAGCAGGAGAAGAAAAAAGTTGTGGGTGAACTATCCCGAGCATCCTCTGTTGCGGTCACGACAGACGGGTGGACCTCCAGGGGAACGGAGAGCTATGTGACGATAACTGCTCACTTCATCACAGCAGACTGGGAGATGAGAAGTCCGGTGCTGCAGACACTCCCCCTCCATGAGAGTCACACAAGCACTCATCTTGCGCAGGTACTAACACAAGCAGTGGAGGAATGGAAGATAAAGAGGCCCAGTACTAATATCCCAGTCACAACTGATAATGCCAAAAATCAAATAAATGCAGTAAATGAAGCAGGACTGGGCCCACAGATAGGGTGCTTTGCACATGTAGTGAGTTTGGCATCACAGAAGGGAATCTCAGTCAATCGGATGGACCGCCTCCTTGGGAGGATCAGGAAGGTGGTTTCCTACTTCCACTGAAGCACAACAGCTGCTCATGTGCTTAAGACAAAGCAAGAAATGCTAAAGCTGCCTATTCATAAGCTCATACATGATGTCCTAACAAGGTGGAACTCCACTTATGATATGCTGGAGCGTTATCTGGAGCAGCAGGCAGCTATATACTCTGCATTGACGACAAGACCCTGAAGAAAATTGTCAAAGACATCATTACCCTGTCTGATGATGATGTGAGAGTGGCAGAGGAGGTCCTCCGGGTGCTTAAACCCCTCAAAACTGTTACATCTCTGCTGAGCACTAAAAGTTCACCATCTGTGTCGATGATCCTGCCGCTGAAAACAAGGATTCTACAATCCATGGCTCCAAGTGTGGAAGACAGCAGCATCACTCGAGATGTCAAGACTGCCATTAGAGATTAGAGAGGACCTGCAGCCCAGATACACTTCACCCCCTACTCTACAGGACTACCTTCACAGATCTACTGCCCTGGATCTAAGGTTCAAGTCTCTGTCTCACATGGACCCTGCCCTACGCCAGAGGACATACAGTGACCTCCCCACTGAGATTGTGAGCAGTCTGGGCACTGAAGACTGTGATGAGGTAAAGAAAAATTATATTGTTTAAAAATGATAAATTTAAATCTAAATACATTTTTTATTTTAGTAATAATGGCTTTTATTAAATGTTATTATTTTCATGTTTCATAGACATGAAAAATGTGGCAATAATATTGCCACATTTTTCATGTCTATGAAACATGAAAATAAATAATAGGTTTAATTAATCAACAATTTTTTTTCTGCAGGGTCAAGCTGCAGAGCCAACAGGAGCAAACTTGGACTCCTCTTCTCCTCCACAAAAGAAGTCAGCGATGGCAGAGCTTTTTGGAGAGACCTTTGCCAGCAAAGACAACAAGACTCCTGCTGACATCATCAAAGAGGAGGTGGCATCCTACCTGCTGGCAGCAAGCGGCATTATAGTGGATGGTGATCCACTGGCATGGTGGAAAAGCAATGAGTGTAAATACCCTCATATTGCCAAGATGGCAAGATGCTATCTCTCTGTGCCAGGCTCTTCAGTTCCTTCCGAGAGAGTGTTCTCAACAGCAGGGGACATAGTGACTGCAAAGAGGTCCACACTCTCCCCAGAAAATGTAGACATCCTTGCCTTTTTGAAAAAGAATTAAAATTATAAGCTCAGGAATGCTTTGCTTTCTTTCTTTTATTCTTCTTTGATGATGTGGACATACGAGGCTTTCGCTATCCATGTTTCAAGGGAGATGTGCCCTTTTATGTTGCACTTTAAGTTGTTTTTGGCTCATTGCCCATTGGTCCATGTTTAAAGGAAGGAGATAGTTTTATGTTGCACTTTAAGTTGTTTTTGGATCATTGCCCATTGGTCCATGTTTAAAGGAAGGAGATATGCCTTTTTATGTTGCACTTTAAGTTGTTTCTCATTATGTTAAAAAGAAGATATTATGCCTTGTGCACTTTAACTTGATTTCATATATTTTCAAGTAATTTAAAAGTGTTAATAAACAAAAAAGACAAAACTTATGTTTATTTGTCTTTTTTTTTTTGCTGATCCGAAAAATGATCCGATCCGTGACTCTGACCTGAGGATCGATCCGATCCGTGAGTTTTTTGATCCGTTGCACCCCTAGCATGTATGGAAAAAAGCAAATTAAACTGTATGTAAAGGTACACTTTCTTTCAGGTTTGGATAGTATTTGACGTGATTGTAGCTGTATTAGTGCAATTGTGACAGAAAAAATAGAGTAGGGAAAGGTTGGACCCTTTTTTCGAGCCCTTATTGCTTTCTGTGTACCCACTGGGGTGATTGACCTCGGCTAGTGCTAATGGCCATTGTCACTAAGACAGAAAGTAAGGGGAAATACAAAAATTTTAATTTGTCATCAGAGCAAAAGGTAGGGAAAAATTATTTAATGGGAATGCATGTTTCTAGGAACACTCTCTAAAATGGGAAGTTGGTTCCATGTCCTTGGCTGTGTTACCGGCAATCGCGGTTGCCCGGCAGACATCGCGGCCGCCAGGCACGCGCATCGGCTCCCGAGCGACACGGCGGTGCGCGCCCCTAGACGGAAGGGAAGTCCAGGACGTCATATGACACCCACCCAGGATGGGAGATTCCTCCTGCGGACGTCATATGACAATACGCGGGATGTGACGTGGTTAAAGGGTATAAATAATTGACTTTCATTGATGACAAAACTTACCATAAATGTAAGGCTTGTCTCATGGAAAAAAGCTTCCAGCCATGCTGCATGTATTCGTGTATATAGACTACTGCTTCCCAGGTTGGAGCAGCTATAGTGATACTTGCTGGGAATATAGTTAGAGTATGTGCTTACTTGCTAATATGTCTGTTGGGATCAGATCATTCCCTACTGCCTGATCACTATCAAATATTATTGGTATGTTATTGTGATTAGCTACTCGTTTGTTTTTTTGGGGGGTTTTTTCTTGTCAGCTTTTCATGTGTTAACATGTTCACATCAAAGGGAAAGATAAGTTCCAATAGTTAATATTAGTCTTGACAATATTTAGCACTAACTAATAAGAGATCATCACTGAGAAACTCCAGAAAGGTACAAATTTCCATTTCACCCAAATCCTTTCAACAGATATTGCTTATTTATTTGCATTATAATGAAGACCAGGCCTTAGTTAAAATCAGTATTTTTTGTTAGAAAATTACTTAAAACCCTCAAACATTATATATATATATATATATATATATATATATATATATATATATATAATATAATATATTTTTAGCAGAGATCCTGGAGAATAAAATGTCTGTCGTTGCCAGAACAGGTAAGTATAACATGTTTTTTTTTTTTTTTTAAAACATTTAATATCACTTTAAACTGCCATTTTTGTAGGACAGCTTGTTTGTAAAAGGAAGTTCAAAGCTAAGACCCCATACACACTATTAGATTTTCTGCATATTTTTGTCTTCAGATTTACCAAAACCATATAATATGAGGTCAAACCTTAAAGCGGAGTTCCACCCAAATTTGGAACTTCCGCTTAATCCACTCCTCGCCCCCTTACATGCCACATTTGGCATGTAATTTTTTTTTGGGGGGGGAGGAGTGGGGGCTTCAGGAGGAGTGGGACTTCCTGTCCCACTTCCTCCTTCCGCCCTGGGGTCACCTAGGCGATTTGTCATATCGCCTTTTGGCGGCCCCTCCCTGTAGGCGATCACCTGGGACGTGACAGGCCACTCAGAGAGCGCTGCGCCGTTCGCGCATGCGCAGTGAGTGCCTGGCCGTGAAGTCGAAAGCTGTCACGGCCGGGTGCCCACACTATGAATGGAGGCTCCGGCGGAGAAGGGGGGAGAGGAGCGGAGCTCCGGGCGTCGCGTCGCTGGACAGTGGAACAGGTAAGTGTATGTTTATTAAAAGCCAGCAGCTACACTTTTTGTAGCAGCTGACTTTTAATAAACATATGTAGCGGGTATGTACTTTTTAAACTAGTGAGGACACCAGTGATGCATGGTTCCCTGCGGCCCAGCAGGTGGCGCTGTCACTTTGGGCCGGGGTTGAACCATCGCTGCAGTGCCGTACCCTTTGTGACCTCTCGCAGCGGTTGTATGGCGGGGCGGGAAACCCGCCGTGCATCCTGGGAGAGGGTATAAAGGGGGCAGACATCTTCGCCACGAGGTTCGAGTCCCGGGCACCTTCAGCCTGAGGGCTGTGGTTGCGGTTGGTGTCCAGGCGGCTTAGGCCTGGACACCTGGAGTTCGTGTTCCATCCCAGACACCTTCAGTCTGGGGTGAGGTACTCAGCCGGAGGCCTGGGGCCCAGTACCTTCCGCTGGGTCCCGCGAGGGAGGGATTGTCCTAGGGGGCCCCGGGAGTGGGGCACCCGAATCCAGAGGCGTAAGGGATCGGAGGAGGGACTCACCCGAAGACCTGGTGCAGCAGATTGCCAGTGCCGGGTGAACCTCTGGAGACCGCCCGGAGGGATATCTTTCCCGAACAGGGGCCAAGTTCAAAGAGGAAGTTCAGTCCACGTTCAATGACCGGTGGCAGCGGTCCAGCTAATTCACTCAGGTCAGTGGCAGAGGCCTGCAATTAGGCCTGTGGCAGGGGCCTCAACAGTTCATCCGGTCGGTGGCAGCGACCAAAACTCACAGTCGGTGGCAGAGACCGTGTGCCAGGCCTATTCGCTAAAAAGGAATAGGAGAGTACAGTTGTGCCTGGGCCTACTCGTTCCCACACCCCCATGTTCGTTTGTTAATGGAAGTTCAACTGATTGTGTTACGAGAAATAAAGGAGTGTTGGACTTTCGATTGGTGTGGGGCTCTATTATTGGCAGACACGCTTCCAGGGAACAACAAGGCTTCGTATGCAGTGGACAGACCCGGGAGGTAAATCAATTAACTTTGCTCAACCCTCTTATACACATGAGGGGAGAGCTTGGCGTAGTGTTCCTGCACTCTCCTCTTCCAGGTACCCCTATAAACAAGCCATTCACAATAACCAAGAGGGAGAGTGAGGTCCCGCTACACATAAAAAAAGGCTGGAACTCCCCTTTAAGAGTTTCAATTTGTATGCAATCAGGCAGGCCCTTGCACTACATGATTTTGGTAAATCTAAAGACAAAAATCTGCAGAAAATCTAATAGCGTGTATGGGGCTTAAGATTTAATGTCTGTATCACCAGGTGAAAATAAAACAAAATGAAAACGAATGCAGCCACCACATCAAAGATTTCAAAACTTCCAAAGTTCGCCAACTGCACAGATCCGGGTGGCTGTACTCCTTTACCACATTTATTAAACCAAGTAAAAACATAGTACAGGCACAGTGAGGGAGGAAAGGAAGGGTCAACAACATGGCATTAACCCTTCCTTTCCTTCTCCCATTGTGCTTGTACTGTGTTTTTACATGCATTAATAAATGTGGCAAAGGAGTGCAGCCATCCAAATCTTCATACTGTTTTATATTGTTTGGCAATTTACATGTTTTGTTATTGTGCAGTAGAACTTTGCAAACATATATTCCTGCCAGCATTTTCAAGACCCAGCCTCTATAAGTAGTATCTCATGCTGTATTTTGTTCTTTTAAATGCCATGTCCATAGCACATTACAAAACATGCAGAATGACAGGGCTTCTTCAGTTGTGTTTGCTTGTTTTTATTGGAACCCTTTAAATAGCATATCATTATTTGGCACGCTCTACGCAACAACAGTGTCAGTTTGGAATATGCTTTTAACAATGTCAGTTTTTCATTGCTTGGTTTTGTGTAGTAACAAATGCTGGTTTAGCTACACATGTCGTTACTTATGCAAGTCACATTACATTGTTCACTTTGTCACAGGAATCTCGCTGCTTACATACAAAATTCATGATTACATGAGCTGTGACCTTTTAAAAAATGCAGCACTCTTTTGCCCCAATCAGTACATTTGAAATGGATACTATATTCTTACCTTTGCAAAAGGTGAGATTTATAAGAGATAGCATGCTGCCAAAATTAACCGCGCAACTGCAAATAGGCGTTTGGCTTACAAAATGAAGATGAAAAGAGTGTTGTTACACAGATCCTTTCTTTGTACAAAGGAGAGATAGTGTTTAAGATATATAGTGAATGTTTTAAAAGTGACATACACAGTTTTTCATCAATTAGAGTTTATGCTTCACAGAACAGTAAGGCTGGGTACTGACGGATGGTGTTGGTAGGCGGTGAGCTCAAAAGCCTGCCAACCGCAAAAAAAACCTTTTTCATTATCTGATGGTGTGCGTGGGAGATTGAGTGTCTGACTGACTGTGGCCATGAAGCTCAATGTGCAACCAGCACCGCCAGAGAAATATTGATGGGCCGCTGCACCTGAAAATCCAACGCTTGTTATGTGGACATGAAGGCTCTACTTTTGAGTTAAAACCATGGAAAAAAATGATTGTCATTTGTTCCTGAACTACAACAAAAAACGCAAATATGCATTAGCATCAAGGGGCACATGTATTATTTTGGGGTGATCCTAAAAATCTCCGGGCGACCTGGACAGTTAAGTGTCCTTTTTTTTAAAAGTCAGCAGCTGCAGTATTTGTAGCTGCTGGCTTTAAAAAAAAAAAATTCCGGTGAACCTCCGCTTTAAACACAACCATGGCATGGACATATAAACATGTTTTCAGATCCTCTCCACATATGATGTTATAGGGATAATAACATAGGTGTGCACAGCCTATTGCATTAGGGTGTGCACCCCAAAGCTCAAACACACATGAACGCCACCTGCTGTCAGAGGAAGGGGCGCTGATGGTGGGAGCCTGTTGATTGGGAGCATATTACTATACACCCTAAATACGGGTGTAATGTGTTCCTAAAGATGAACCTAGATTTTAATGTAATGGGGACATTTACAATGGCAACTGGCACCCCCATCCACCCACCTGGTGCTGCTCCTGGATAATGTTAATGCACCCTGTGCGCATGCCTATGGATAATAATCAAAAGCTGCAAAAGATTATTTGAGTAATCTTTGAATTTATATTGGCTTTATATTGTTGGCATTATAAAATGTAAGTAGTTATCATTATAAAGTGCACAGCATTAAGTAAAAACCTAAAGAAAGATATACTGTATGTAGGCTGCTACTCTTCTAAAATGTGAGTTGCTGGCTTGAATGCTGTTTTGGCTTTAGTACTTTGAGTCAGAACAAGTGAAGAGATAAAGAATTTTGAGTTTTCTGATTTTTATTGGGTGTATGATTGTTCTTGGTCTTTAAACCAATTTTGAAAATCATTACTACATAGAAACTAGAATCTTCATAAGGCAGCAATGGTAGGTTCTATATTTCTGTCAAGACAGGGTACTCTAAAGAGAATGTTTTCTTTGCCCGTGCAGGTAAAATGCATATGCTTACTGACCCCACATTGCTCTGCCCAGCCTTCGAGAGTTAAAGGAAAGTTCAGTGTAAGCTAAAAGTCACAGGAGTTGTATCTCACACAGGACTATAGACTTTTCTATGACTGCACTGGTTGGCTCAGCACTGTCACGTTGGTGAATCACATTTTTCTCCATACTAAAAAGTACCAGGTATTTTTGTCCATAACCGGTAAACGATATCTGACCAGCAAACTATATGGGCACCTTTTATGCAGGGTCGGCCTGTCCATTAAGGGCGCACAGGCGCCGCCCGCCCTAGCCCCCCCTCCCAGAGGCTTTACTAGGCTTCAAAATAGGGTGTGCTCGGGGCGCAGAGCACTGCAAACCGAGCCCACCCAGTTGTGTGACAATAGCAAATGAATATTCACTATTTTCACACTGAATCTCCTCCCCGCCAATCAGGAAGGAGTCTGAGCATTCAGATTGGCCACCAAGGAGTAGGGAGGAGGAGGGAGGAGGTGAAAGCCACCGAGCAGGGGGAGGGGAAGCTGCCCGTGATGCCCGTCGAGGAGAGCAGGTGAAGGAGAAGCCGCCCGTGATGCCTGCCATACATGGGGTAAGAGCTCTGGACCCGACCTTAGCAAAACTTAGAATGCCCTCTGCGAGAACCAAAAGTACCAATGAGTGCCAGTGAAGAAAAGTGGAGTTGGGGTCCATGGAAACTATTCAAATTCCTTTTTTTAAATGTAAGATTGTTTTAGTTGGTGTAGGCAACAGTTTTATATTTTCTTGACTACTTAAGAAGCAGCCCACTATAGTGTCCATTCTTCTGCAAAAGTCTGCAAAACCCCTCCTGTAACTACTGGAACTGTTATCCTTACATATGATAGACCCAACTCTACTACATGGAAGTGTCATTCCTTGTGTTTTTAGAAGATAATGCTGCATTTCTCCAACATGGTAGTTGTACATTTTTTACATATTGAGGTTGATTTACTAAAACTGGAGAGTCCATGCATGGTAGCCAATCAGCTTCTAACTTCAGCTTGATTGCTGATTGTATAGAAATCGGGTCTTTGGTCCCCAAACCAAAGAGCCAAAAGAAGGGGGGGGGGGCGATTGGACTATTGCGGTACCGGTGAGTAGGTGAAATTAAATGTAAGAATGCAGATATAAAACAATTTTTTTTTTTTTTTAATACAACATCAATAAGACACATAATAATGTACAACTTAAAATAGTGACAATTTTTTACATATTGAGGTTGATTTACTAAAACTGGAGAGTCCATGCATGGTAGCCAATCAGCTTCTAACTTCAGCTTGATTGCTGATTGTATAGAAATCGGGTCTTTGGTCCCCAAACCAAAGAGCCAAAAGAAGGGGGGGGGCGATTGGACTATTGCGGTACCGGTGAGTAGGTGAAATTAAATGTAAGAATGCAGATATAAAACAATTTTTTTTTTTTTTTAATACAACATCAATAAGACACATAATAATGTACAACTTAAAATAGTGACAAACCATACACAACACCAGTATAATGATCCCCAAGGGGGGAAAGTCACAGTGGGTTTTAGGGTCACAACAATCATCTCAACTAGTTTCGCGGCCAGTGCCGCTTCGTCAGGAGAATATCTGAAATTGAATTGACAATCAATCAATAACTATACAATTAACAAGAGCAATGATATGTGGAGCAAAGGCTAAGCTGCTTACCTAAAAGGCCCCGCCAATCGAGGGCAACAGGGGTCACCAAACGGGGTCTCCCGCGGCGACCAGGGGGGACATGCATGTAAATGGACCTACTTCCTAAATGTATAAGATAAGTAATAATTTATATCTAGAACCCATACCTTAAGGCTAATTGGGGGTGCAAACACACATGGTCACTGTGTGCAAGTGATAAGAATAAGTGGAGGAATGGTGTGGGAGTGTAGGTGGAGGGATGGGAACAGGAAAGGGAAAGGAAAGGGATGGAAATGGGAAAGGGGAGGTAAGAGAGGGAGGGGGGAAAGGAGGGGGAAAGAAGGGGAAAAAGGATTAGAAATGAAGGAGGGGGAGAAGGAAGGGGGAATGGAATGGAAGGTAGGGGTAGGGAGGGAAGGATAGGGGGGAAAAAAGGGGGAAAATTGATTGCTGATTGGTTTCTATGCAGAGGTTCACCAGATTTTGCACTCTTCAGTTTTAGTAAATTAACCCCATTATGTCCTGCTTGCATGTGGTAAGAGATGAGCAAACACAGGAACGGATGAAAGGGGTATGTAAGGCAATATGTGATGCCCACCAAAGCTAAAAATGGTGCAGGAACATTCTATGAACCAACAAAAGTTCCAGTATATTTATACAGAGTAGGATTAAGTTAAATAATGCTTTGTGAAATGTATTTACTTCATTTATAATTATAGTTTTATAAAAAGTATTACCTAATATTTATGTTGCAGGAAGTGTCCAAACATTTTGTTTCAAGGTCTTCTCAAAAAGATCTGAACGTTGTTTTCCTTTAAGAATTGCTTATAATGAGATCCCAAAATAGATTGCTGTCAATTAATGGTCTTGTAAGATTTGATTGTAAGCTATTTAAAGCTCCTGTAATGATCAATGTGTCAATAAAATCACTTTATCTCCATCTAACAATTAACGCAACTTTACCTCAAGTGTGTTAGGATTTTAGGCCTAGAGATAATTTGCCTCGGATTTTGCAACTTAGTTGATTAAATGGATTTTTTTTTAGCTCATTCCTATGGACATATTGGTCTTTTCTAGGCTGATGTGTGTAAGGAAGCATGTGGTATTCTCATGAGGATCTCAAGAATCTTGGACTGTACAGAGCCAGAAGATTACAGTCACTTTTATCCTCTGTACTAATGCATTTCGCACTTGCACTCAACACTGACTCGCAACATTAAAGAAAATATATCTAATATTTTAATTTTTTAACTTTTGTAAATGTTCCCTTTGCCTAGCTACTAATAGCTTCATTGCTTTGAACCACTGACCTGGAACGAGCATGCCAAATACAGTCTGCATAATGGTAGCAGGACAGTGCTCCAATAAAGACATTGAATTAATATAAGGCCTCATGCACACTGGACATTAATAAAAACGACAGTAGTGTTAGCTGTCGAATTAGTTTTGCAGCGTTTTTGCAGTAGCCTTTTTTAGCGTTTGCGTTTTTTAGCTACACTATAGCTTATGGCTCACAAAGCTTATGGCTCAAATACACTCATAAACTGCGAATAGCCATATTTTTCAGTGTTTTTCAGCAGTTTTAAGCTTTTATCAGAGTTAGAGCATTTTTACAACTGAAAAACTCTTCTTCAAACCCACTCGTTTTGGAGAGTTTTTCCAGCCAAAAAAACGCTGATAAAAGCCTATGTGTGCATGGACACATAGGATAACATGATGGGGAGTTGACTAGCTGCAGAAAAATGCCTGAAGCTAAAAACAGCAGCTGTAAAAACGTCCAGTGTGCATGAGGCCTAATAATAAGGCAACCAGCATTTTCAGAAAAGAGGTAAAAAATTACATCCTCTATAATCGTTCATAAATAGGTTGAACTTTAAAGAAGGCATAAAAATGTGATAGTCGACTTCCAGTGATGGCAAATCTAAAAGGAATTGTCAACAACAGGCTTAATGCACAATACCTTGCTCATACCTCCCAACAAAAAAAAATTCCACTGCGGGACAACATTCAAAATTCCACTGCCTGTCACTAAAGTTGTTGAGCGGGGTGGTGGGGGGGGGGGGCATGCGCCGTGGGACATTTCGTTATTTTTTGCAGGACTTCATTTTCGAAGTTGTTGAGCGGGGGAGGTGCCGCGGGACAGTTAGTTATTTTTTGCAGGACTTAATATTCAAAGTTGTTGGGGGGGGGAGCCACGGGACCGCAATTTCATTTTTGCAGGACTTGCTTGGGAACAATGTTGAGCAAGGGGTTTGCCGCTGGACAGGGCTCCAAACTTTCTACATCTACACTGTTGTGCGGCGGGGGTCCGCGAGATATTGCCGCCGATCGGTGATCGGTCTTACCTCCTCCTCCTCCCTCCTTGCTGTGCGGGAATACAGTGTCCTTCGCGGGACCGCGGGAAAATGGTGTCCCTGTGGGAAAAACCCCTCAGAATCCGTGCGGGTTGGGAGGTATGCTTGCTAATTATGCATTGTAAACAGCCACTTACCTGAAACTAACTTTTTCTTTTGAATACAATCATCCTGTTTATAAATCTCAGTTATTTATTACATTCATTGCATTTAATTTCAACACTTCAAATGCCTTATTTTGATGCCTAAACTGATCTGGTGGAAGTGTGTAATGGGGTAGAAATTAACACACACATACAGGTACACACAGACACCTCTATGTACTCTCAGTTCTAGAGTACTAGAATACAACTATTTTAGGAGCAAAAGAGGACCTGTCACCTGGGCTGTGCACATAGCTGTAGAACAGCTAATGCCATGGCTCTCTGCTGCTGCTCTGCTTGACTAAAAAACATTCCCAACAACACGTTTTTTACCCTTAGGACAGGTACTGTTGCAGCTCAGAATAAAAAAATGCATTTTTGAAAAACAGCCGAAGTCTGCTGTTATTATTTACAATGCATTGAACACAGAGCAGCAAGAGACTTGACACACTTGTCAATGTACTATTGGCTGTTGAAGTTTTAGGGAGCCTGTAAAATATATGTAATGTATGTGTAAATGTATACTGATATGCTGTATATAGAGCTTAGTAGAGTTTTTCTTTAGGTAGTAGGGTCCATTGCAGACACAAATGCTATTAAATTGTAAAGTGAGAAGCAGCTGACTGCTTTCTAATCCATTTAAACAGCAACTTGACCCCATGAGGGATGTGAACAGTCCTTTATAAAATATGGGCAAGACATAAATGGGCTTCTGGGTTTTACATCTACAGTCTGGGTGGCCTAAATGGTCCTTATCTGCCGTCACATTCAGTGTTGCTGCGTGCAGTATTTGTTGCTATTTTTGTAAATGCCACGGGCTGAAGAACACTTTTGTCTCCTGGGAGCATGGCTGCCGCTGGCATTTTTCTCCAGGAATTTGCTCCCCAATCTCTGCTGGATTGTGTTCTTGTTTCCGATGTCTGACATCTGAATAGATGGTTCTCGGTTTTTAGTCATTACCATGAGACGCTAGCAGATAAATTATCTTCTGTGTATTTGTAATAGGTGACAGATTATATTTTAATGTGATTCTAAGGGGTGGAAACCTGTCTTAGAAAGAGATCTGCAGGGCCCAGTAATTCAATGACAGTTATTCACTGACCCATTTCTAATCATCATTTGGGGCTTATTATTAAAGACTTTATTTATCAAGCAAGCTACCATTATTAATAATTTCAAGCACATCCACTATTGTGAGGCATTCAGCCATTCAGAGAGACTAATCATTCATTTCTGCATTATTAGCAATCCTTTCTGTTAACAACATGCAATTCTGTGCATTAAAATATAACGTGCGGGCTATATGTGTACATTTTCTGTCTGCATTGTAAGTATGCAAGTAAATACAGGTTAGTCTATTTAGACTATTGTAAAAAGCCACTAAGCTGTAAATAAGTATTGCCTCACAAGTGGATTCGTAGATATGTCATTACTGGACTACTCTCCATATCGGGATTTGTAGAGAAACCATACAGATTGCCACACAGAGCTGCAAAATTGAATGGGCCACAGATTGCTTCTTCTTCTTCATTGACCTTGTATGAAGCCATCTTCTAAGACCGAAGACACCCAAGACAGGGCCCCATAGAAGTCTAAGGAGGTTTAATACCTGTGACCTAGGAAATGTGTGTGTGCCGCTCAGGCTCGGGGGTAAATGAGGGGGGGATTTTTGGGACTTTAAATGAGGCACAGTTGAGTGTCTCCATCCCTGGTTCAAGTAGACAAAAAAGGGAATTGTGGGACTTTAAATGAGGCTATTGAATTGTGGAGGTAAAATGATTGTAAACATAAGTTATTCATGACATAGGTATGAAACAAGTAGACAAGTAATTTCATGTATATACATATATACATGCACATGGCATGACCATGATGAATAAGTAGATACATACATAAGGGCTTGACAGCACATGATCATAACGAATAAATATTGGTAAATTATATAAATACATATTTGTACACATGTCATTAGAGCAGCATTCGGCAATATGATGAGAGGTATAAAAATCTTTAAACATGATAAATTGTAAATACAGTACAGGGTATCTTCTTATTAATAGACATATAGCTACATCCTGAATGTCCAAAGTGTTTCGTGTAAAAAACACTTCCTCAGGGGCAGATGCTACAAGTTGTCTGAAAAGAACAAGGTATAATCAATCTAGTGTGTGATACCAAGCATAACAGGAAAAGGCAAATTGCCAATCCTGAGTACTTACATGAGATGGAATAACATGATGTATGATGGGTAAGGGGTCAGAGCCAAGGATAGTCTCTCCCGGGAGATTAGGTAGTGTTGAGATACGTGATAGCAGGGCGCACACACACAACATCCACAGGACACAGATTGCCAATCTTCATAATGTATCAGGGTGATGGACATGAGTAATGACCACCAAAGGGTCTATATAAATTCAACAGCCACATTTAAAGTCCCACATATCCCTTTTTTGTCTACTTGAACCAGGGATGGAGGCACTCAACTGTGCCTCATTTAAAGTCCCAAAACCCCCCCCCCCCTCATTTATATGTATAGGGATGGAGGCATTTGAAATTTTGAATTGGCAGCGTTCCCCTGCCGTCCTTGTGTGAGGTTTGTCCTGGCTGTTAGTGCACCTATCCAAAGTCCACACACTGGGGACAGCTATACTGTTAGTATGGTGGGAAGCTGTGGTTGCTTTCCATCTAGGGCCACTTCCATGTCTCATGCCCGGGAGCTGCAATGAGCTCTGTGTGCCCTCCCCTTCCCCTTTCCTTCCGCACTGTCTTGTGCGGGGGGACATGGGGGGATTGGGTGGGTACCCACAGCACATCGGCACCACACTTCGTAGCATACGTGACGTCACTAGTAGGCATCATGTCATGTGCACAAACATTTCCATCACAGCCAACACAGCTGGAGCATGTGGGTGTATGTCACGATCGGTAGCTACCACTTAGGTCGGGGCCCCACCCTGCCCGTGCGTGCTGGCGTGACACTAGTAGGAGTTGGCATGTGTGCAGGGCTTATATATGGCACCTCCCTGGACACAGTTTTATTTGCCTCACACTTGGAGACGCTGTATTTTACAGGAGCACTTACACTAAGGTAATTATCATGTTCTCCCACCACATTGCATGTTTAGTCAGTCACTCCTTTACACACTACTCCTTGGTGGTCTGCAACTGTCTTTTTTATATCTTTATCTGTGTCCGCTTGGCTTGTGGTATACTATCGCAATTCTATCTGTACTGGTTCACACTCTTCCACGTTTGCTTATCTCTTCACCTGGGCACACATCCTTAACCCATCACCTGAATAACAATATTTAACTAATTGATATCATATACATTCATTAATATAGACCCTTTGGTGGTCATCACTCATGTTCATCACCCTGATACATTATGAAGATTGGCAATCTGTGTCCTGTGGATGTTGTGTGTGTGCGCCCTGCTATACATGAAATTACTTGTCTACTTGTTTCATATCTATGTCACAAATAAATTATGTTTACAATCATTTTATCTCCACAAGTCAATAGCCTTATTAAAGTCCCACAATTCCCTTTTATGTCAGGCTCAGGTGTAAAGGGGTATGTAATCAATGCTTCTGCAGCCGCTGCTAGAGTACTGACAGGCGATGGAACCCACCCTGGTTCCTACAAGGCTTCAGAGAGCAATGGGATGGCCCCTAAAAGTCGCATAGCTACGTGTCCTGAAGTGGTGAGTAGAGTGGCAACCTCACCCTGGACTCCAACTAGGCCACGTCCCCAATGCATTTCACTCTGCCCCCCCTGGAGCTTAGTCATAGGGGCCACCCCATTGTTCTCTGAGGTTTAATACATAGCCAGGACACTGAAGACTCACAGAGCTTAATGTAAACAAACAGAAGAGACTGTGGCCATTGGATTATGATAAGTATGCATCTAGGGAGGGAAGGTTAGGTAAGATCAAGGAAGGAGAGTTCAAAGTGTGACTATGGCCAAAATAAAATAAAAAGTGAAACAAGTGATGCAATCTGTCACTAGCATTAACACAGCAGGTTCCGTTTTTGATTCCCCTATGTAAAATCATTTTTAGCTGCCAGAAGATCAATTTTTTTACTTGCTTTAGTACGCCAAACTGTTCAGCAAAAGTTCCAAAAGGGTTGGGACAAATCATATAACTGCACCTGGAGATGCTTACTGTCAGCTTTTATTCATGTGGCTTAAAGCGGAGTTCCACCCAAAAATTAAACTTCCGCTTTTCTGGTTCCTCCCCCCCTCCGGTGTCACATTTGGTACCTTTCAGGGGGAGCAGATACCTGTGTAATACAGGTTTTTTTCTCCCACTTCCGGCGATAGATCACCACAGATTACGCAGCGATCTACGCCATGTCCGGCCCCTCCACCGTCCCCCCCGCTGTCTTCTGGGAGATGCACAGGTCCCAGAAGACAGCAGGGACCTGCAAGGATTTTCAGCGCAACTCACGCATGCGCAGTAGGGAACCAGGCTGTGAAGCCGCAAGATGCCAACGCCTGCACCCAGGAGCTCTGCATTGGACTTGATGACATCAGAGGTTCTGTGACCACTGGAGTGTAGGGGAGGCTGCAGGGTCTGGTGATACAGCATGGAGGGAGCCTACGAAAGTGAAGAATCGGTTAAGTAAAACAGTTTTTTGAAGTCTCCCAAACCAGGAATCTCCAATCTTTCTAAACAAAGGGCCAGTTTACTGTCCTTTAGACTTTAGGAGGGCAATGGTCAGTGGGAGTACAAAATGCCTGGGGCTTGGTGGTCAGTGAAAATTAAAAAAATTACATAGCGATGACATAGCGCCTGTGGTCAATAGGAGGAGGAATAGTGCCCTATCATTGGTGTCAGTGGGAGGAATAATGCCCCATCATTGGTGTCAGTGGGAGAAATCGTGCCCCATCCTTGGTGTCAGTGGGAGGAATTGTGGCCCATCGTTGGTGTCAGTGGGAGGAATTGTGGCCCATCGTTGGTTTCAGTGGGAGGAATTGTGGCCCATCCTTGGTGTCAGTGGGAGGAGTCGTGCCCCATCGTTGGTGTCAGTGGGAGGAATCGTGCCCCATCCTTGGTGTCAGTGGGAGGAATCGTGGCCCATTGTTGGTGTCAGTATCCTATCATTGTCAGTGGGAGGAATAGTATACAATCATTGGTGTCAGTGGGAGGAATAGTGTCCCATCATTCGTGTCATTGGAAGGAATAGTCTCCCATCGTTGTTGTCATTGGAAGGAATAATGCCCTGTATGTGTCAATAGAAGGAACAGTGCCCAATCAGTGTCAGTGGAAGGAATAGCACCCCATTGTTGGTGTCAGTAGGATGCCTTGTACCAATGAGAGGAATAGTGCCCCAAGATCTGGATAAAAGTAAGCAAAGGGCCACATCTGGCCCACAGGCCACAGTTTGGAGTCCACTGCCTTAGACCTATCATTTAACCCTTACAAAGCAGGGGCAACCACACTGCAAGGGAACATTTTCCCTTTTCCGTGGAGTTCAACCCTAGATATATCCTCAAATATGGTGAAATTTTGTTCTAATGTCATGTACGGTTAAATTGACCAACAGTGCTTCATTGAGGAACCTTAGTCTTGGCTATGCCTGTACTAGTTACCGGTAAGTAAATTCAAATACCAATAAATGCTGCTGTTTGTTATGGAGAATTCATAGTGAATTCAATTCAAGGATTCACAGTCACAAATGTCTAATATGCTGTAGTGCCCTTTAATGAACATTTCCTGGCTCTGCTATCTTACTCATAAGCATAAGCTAATACCCAAGGTCAGAACTGACAATATAAAACACATTGTTTCCCTAATATGCTTTCTTGTTAGTGCATTTCTCTGCACTAATGAGGTCCATAGCTGTACAGTTTGCAATTGCTTTACAAATGACTTACAAATAGAATAAAGCTTGGACAATAGGCTCTTCCCTATGTAAAGATGTGGATATTTCATTAACATGATTCTCTCCTTTCTGTACATGTCTCTGTATTGTTGCCGTAGGCTGCGTATTGTATTATTTACTTACAGAAGCAGCTTCACCTTGAATTGAAGTAGAGAGTTTGTTGCAGAAACGTCATATTTCAGAGCAAGTATATCCTTTCCCAGGTCACTGTAAACTTGTATCTCAAGAAAAGCAATTTTCTCTGCTATTCATCTTTTTCTCTAGCTGTTATTGGTATGTATTCTGCGCAACTCACCGAGGAGAACGAGGATCTGACAGATACTTTCAATTGCCACTGTCAAATAAATAAATCACAAGTAGGAGACATTTTACTGAGCAGAAATACGCAGAACTGGGTACTGAGGGTTGTAGATGTGTGTAGTCACTTTCATGTGCATGCAGGTACAGAACCCACAAATGATTCTTCATCTCTCAATCATAACCTCCTTTAAAAGGGTTCTTATTTCCAGATCACTGCTCTGACAGTCATTGGCGAGGGAAAAATTTGCTTATTGTATCCGTAAGCAGAAATGCGAGGGTGTGGAAAGACCTGGATAAAAAACTTCCCCACTTCATCTTAGCATAATCACTTTCACAGTATACACTCATGTCTGTTCTGTAAAGTCTCTTCAGTAAAATGTGCATCCTTTAAACCTGTATTGATGTCAAACAATATAAACCAAAGCTGCAGTTTGATGGCAGATATCATTATATCATTTATATTATTATATCATTTTTGTAATGTGCCCTGTCCACAGAACCCCATTGCTATAGGCATGTCCCCCTACCCATGTCAGTAGGCCACTCAGACTTTGAAAAGGAGTCTGTTGGAGGTGAGGGTATTCTTTTCACTCCATACCTTGATGTTTAGTGTTTTAGTGTTTTTTGGAGGCCTACCAGTCCTGAGACATTAAAAAATACGCACCAGTGGAAGGAGCGGTAAACGATAAAGAGTACAGAGGTAGTAAGACAGTCAACAGTAAATGGCTTCAAACGTGCTTGGGATAAACATAGATCTATAGTCAGACAACAAGGTTAATGAAAAAAAAAACAAAAAAACGGGCAGACTCGATGGACTACTCAGTCTTTTTCTTTGTTTCTATGAGTCCAAATAAATGTATTGGTTTACACTAAAAACTGCCAATGCGTTTCAAGGTGCAGAAAACTTCCCCCCTTAATCAGGGCTTCAGTTAGAATAAATAATTTGAATGGAATAACAATTGGGCTATCCTGTGTAAAACTATATGGGGAAGTTAAATCAGTATTAAACCCAAAACCAAAAATGTATTATATTGCAACTTACCTATCCTGCAGTGGCTGTATTCGTTTTCTTTTTTAGGCTTTTTTCCACTCTATTTTATCCTGGTGATCTGGCCAGTAACACACCTCCTGTAGTAGAGTCCCCCCCCCAACTCTGGATGAAGGAGAACTGGGGCACCTTTGGACAGCAGCATTGTCAGTTTGGGGCAAGAGAGTGTTAGATGTACTTGCAGATTTAGATATACTAACACATTGAAGCCATACTCTAAAGCCCTGTACACACGATCGGATTTCCTATGGATTCTAATCCAAAGGATTTGTCCATCGGAAATCCGATGAAGCTGACTTCCATCAGTCTTGCCTACACACCATCAGTCAAAAATCCGACCGTCCCAAACGCTGTGACGTAAAACACTCCGACAAGCCGAGAAAAATGAAGTTCAATGCTTCTGAGCATGCGTCGACTTGATTCTGAGCATGCGTGGGTTTTTTGTCCGATGGAGTTCCACACAGACGATCGGAATTTGCTATCGTTTTTTCCCCATCGGATAAATTTAAAACATGTTCTATTTTTTCTCACTGATGTAAAAAAGACCGATGGGGCCCATACACGATCGGTTTGTCCGATGAGAAAAGTCCATCGGACTGTTTTTATCGGTAAAACCGATCGTGTGTACACGACATAACTCACTCTGCAGATAAACAAGCAGTTACGTTAACAGTTTTTTCACTTTTGGGATAAAGTTTTTACATGATTAAATAAAAGCTGATCATTGTAAGCCCCTGTCAGTGGTAAATGGTTTGTCTCAGCCCTCTAACTGCTACATTTGCAAGAGAGCTTGTTTTAAAAAAAAAAACAGTCTTACCTGATCTTCAGATAAAAATAATGGAAAGGAAGCCTAAAAGTGAAAACGAATGCAGCCGTCACATCTAAGAATTGTGTCCATTGTAATAAATTTGTCCTTCTCCGGCTCCTATATGGATGCTGCTATTCCCGGGGGGGATTTCCCCATACCCGTTCCTGTTCCCCTCTTTTGCTGACTTCCTTCACTCTTTCCCTCAGATTTTTCCCCTTTATATTGCGCTCCATACCCTTTAATTTGATTTCTTCGTTCTCCCTTACCCGACCCGGGTTTCTTCTTTCTGTCGTTCTTCCCGGCCCTCTTATTCCCGCCTTTGTAACTATAGGCAATTTATGAACACACAAACCCTTAAGTGGGATGTGGTGTGGGGGAGGGAGGGAGGGAGGGTTGGGAGGGTGTAAATACGCCAAGGCGTGATTGCTAATTGCACAATGTTACAATTCCTTGTTTTTTCTTTTTCTATATTTGTGTCATCATTTTGCTCACTGTATTTTGAATTGTATGTATGCATATCTGAGATGGAAAAAAAACAACAATAAAAAAAAAAAAGAATTGGTAAGCAGCAGTATAATTATTGTTTGCTTTTGACCTTAACACCACTTTATTTGCTAAACTTGGAGAGTCATTACCCAGCAGCAATAAAGACAGAATATGAGATATACACAGACCCAGGGATGTCTTAATGCATTGGCACTCCAGGGCACTTCACAGGGGCACCAGGTGCATGGGGGCCCCATGGTAGTCTTGCATTACATTGTACTTGCCAACTGTCCCGGATTTGCTATGACAGTCACTTTTTTTACGAAGCTGTCCCAGTATGGCTGTGTCCCAGGCAGACAAATAACAGCATTAAGTTCTTTCATGGTATATCTATGAAAACATAAAGCAGCAGATGCCCAGTCAACGTAGGAACTAGGTGTAACAGATCTTTACAGAAAAAGGGTTTCAAAAGAGAAAAAAAAAGTTAACAGGTACTCTGCAAATTGTTGTGTATAGAATATATGCCTGAAATTATTAATCCTAATTATGGTGACATGTATCAAATACGAATAAGGAATAATAAATCCTATTATTATTACCAGTACAGTGTTTTGTTTAAATATACTGTACGTCTTTGCATACAGTTGCATACGTCTAATGGTTTAGTGTTTCGGGTGTCCAGCCAGGGAGACCAAAACTTTTGAAATGTTTATGGTCATCTTCGTGCTTCATATGTTCATTTGTAAAGTGGGAGTGCCTGGTTAATGAACCTTCTCCAGATGTCAAAGGTCATTATTTCAGGGGTTTCTAATTGGTGGGACTAACATGTGATGTTAGTACAGCGATCTCCCTGCTGAGCTATTGTGTTCCAGAACATACTGATCAGCGCTCTTAGCCATTGGGTGCAATTGCTGATCGGATGCCATTTGAGAGAAGCCAAACGTTAGGCTGACTTTTGTCGGACAGGCTGCTGTACACACTGGCTGAATATTCGGCTCCTGTGTACCAGCCTTAGGCTTCTTCACATGGAAGAAAAAAGGCAAAAAAAAATAAAAAATGAATAGGTGTGATTAAGCATTTCCATCTTCAAAATATCCCAGCAAGAACCAGACTGGGTAACAGATGTTCGGTACAGCAAGTAGATCAGTAATAAAGTTGGTTATCTCAGACCAAAGGGGTCTTACCTTGGGTAAGTCCCAGACCATATGGAGAAATGTACCAGGTTGTAGTTAAAATTTGAGGGGACATATGGGGACCCAGGATATCCTGCCAGGTTTCCTCTGACAGACTAGGAAAATCTGTTTGCCATTATGCTTTGGTTAGAGTGAGTCTCTATATTTTTCATCTGTAGCAGAGCCAAGTAGTATGTCAATATCAGCTTTTGGTTCCCTTGGCTTGAGTAACAAACATTTTAATTTGGAAGTGTTTACATCGCCCAAGCAAATCATGTCTGATTTGTAAAGTGTGCAGAATTGGGTACAGCATAATAATTTTTTCAAGTATGAAAAGAATGTAAAAGAACCCTCAGGACATAGTGCTGGTGATATTTAAAGGAGTAGTATGGCTAAAGCTATTTTGGTCCTACTTCTCCTATGGATCACTGGAGTGCAGTTAGTTCTGCACACCTGTGACCTGTTTTCAGTTACTCATCCAGTCCAGGCTGGGTAAAGATCATGACTTTATAGTTGGTATCCACTCAGATGCCTGGACCCGCAGCTGGCTCAGCCTATCAGCTGCCCTGCTGGGAGACTGAGCCAGCTGCTCCCTCCACTCCCCAGGCCAGCACTCCAGTGAGCACTGGAGGGGCAGAGCAAAGAGTCGGTAACTGACAGTCGCAGCTCTCTGCTCAGAATGGAGGGGAGAATTGAGCAATCAGCGATATTTGATGCCAGGAATGAACCATCCTGGAGTTTAAAAAAGTCAGCTGCGGGTTATGCGATAGGGGTGCATTGGGAGAGTGTGTGGTCCAACCTTGTACATGTAAAGAGTTTTCAAGGACTTATGCCATATCCCAGTACTTATACATATAGAAGGATTTTTTCATCTTTTATTGCCACAGTGATGAATGATGTTCAATGCCACATTCATATATTTCTTTGTTAGGGCTCCCAGTGCTTTGGTGTTATAACTGTATGTTCTTTGTCCTGTTACCTAATTTTTGCTGCTCCACTCAATGCAAAAAAAAAAAAAGGTTTTGGTTATAGGTACACTTCAAATATTACAATACATCATACAAAACATCATAAACAAAGTTGGCTACAAAACAAGAATTTCCTCTAAAACAGCTACAGTACACCAACATACGATAAGCAGGTTGAATTACTGGGCATAAAAAGCTAGGTCCTGGTTGGTAGCCATTGAAAGCACAAAGCAGTGTAAGGCTCCATGTACACGGAACGTTTTTACAACTGCTCCTAAGTGATTAAACTTGACAGATAGTAACCCACGTTTAAAACGTCCGTTTTGCTGCGTTTACATGCCACGTTTAGCAACGTTTTGCCAAGTTTGCGTTTAGAAGCGTTTAAAATATATATATATATATATATATATATTATATATATATATATATATATATATATATTTTTTTTTTTTTTTTTTAAATGGCCAAAAATGAAAACGCCTATAAACAAAACGCTGCTAAATGCGGGTTACCGCGTTTAGTCGCGTTTTGCATCTGAAACGTGGAAATCTTCTGCATCTGCACCCATTTTTTTGCTTTCAAAGAAACGCTGTTAAACGCAACTGCCTAAAAACGGCAATAAACGAGACTGTGTACATGGTCATATAGGATAACATTGAATGAGTTCAGGGGCAGTTGAAAAAAGTGTCCAACTACCTCTGAACGCGCGTTTAACAGCGTCCCGTGTACATGGGGCCTAACTCATAATTTGAAATATGTACCCTATGAAGTTTAAGAATATTCTTTTATATAGCAACATGCAATGTAATATGGTGCCAAAAAATCTTTTTAATGTTAGGGTTTTATATCAAGATAAAATGCATGTGCACAAATGCAGTGGTGAACTAAACCCCCAGCTGTCAATATGTCACTTTTCTGATTCTCATCTGTCTTTTGTGCTGTTCTATGAGAATATCAGTACTACTTGAGTTGAGAGGTATCTTGATATAGTGCGGTCTTACCCCGAAAGGTCCAGACGCGCTTACAAACACATACTAGGGTCAATTTGGAGTGTGGGAGGAAACCCACGCAGGCACAGGGAGAACATGCAAACTCCATTCAGATGGTGTTGTGGTTGGGATCTGAACTAGCAACCCTATTGCTGCTAGGTGAAAGTGCAAACCACTACACCACTGTGTAGCAGAATAAATGGTAATCTTTGGTTGTGGAATCTGATCTGGCATTTTAATCTGTAGGCTGAAACTCAGATTTTGTAACCCTGTGCCCTAAATCAGCCACTAGGAAAACAAAAAGAGGGAACTCTTAAAAAGAATTCCATCCCACTACTAGAAATGGAGTGCTCCAGCATATAATTAGAGCTAGGAAATGCATCTTTGGGATGTAACAACATCTGCGTTTTTTCATTTGTATTTTTGATATGCAGTCTGACCCCTGGCGTGCTTCTATAGCAGGATGTAAACAGATGTTAATGTAGCGACCTCATCCTCCGTTCCCTTTTAGTAAATAAAATGGCTTGCTTGTCTAGGATGCGGGAAGAGGATGAGGTTCACTACGGCCCATGTCCTCTAAGGTGTAGAGGTGAAGGCCAACACTATTTTACCTCCGAGTCCTGTGTTCTGGATGGAGCCTCTGGTCCTCCTGCAGAGGGCAAGTTTGACTGTCAGTAATAGAGCCCCACACCATAAAAAGTCCAACACTCCTTTATTCTTCTTCACATATGAACAGTATCAGTTGAACTTTAAACGAACAAACAGGGTGTGGATACGAGTAGGCCCAGGCACAATGAACTCTCCTATTCCTTCTTTGGCGAATAAGCTTGTCGCACAGTCGCTGCCACCGACCGTGAGTTTGGTCGCTGCCACCGACCGGGTGAACTGTTGAGGCCCCTGCCACAGGCCTAATAGCAGGTCTCTGCCACCGACCTGAATTGACTAGATGTACCGCTGCCACAGGTCACAGAACATGAATTACCTTCCTTTATGAATAGGCCCTTGTTGGAGAAAGATATCCATCCAAGCGGTCTCCGGAGGTCCACCCAACACTGGCAATATGCTGCACCAGCTTCACAAAGGGTCCCCTCTCCGGTCCCTTACGCCCTGGATTCAGGTGCCCATTACCCGGGGCACCTTAGGACGATCCCTCCCTCGCTGGACCCAGCGGAAGATACTGGGCCCCAGGCCTCCGGCTGAGTACCTCACCCCAGACTGATGGTGTCTGGGATGGAACACGAACTCCTCGTGTACAGGCCAAGGGCGTCTGAACACCGAACACGGACAGCAGCCCTCAGGCTGAAGGTGCCTGGGACTCAGACCTCGTGGCGAAGATGTCCGCCCCCTCTATACCCTCCCCCAGCAAGCACAGTGGGCTCCCCCCCCGCAGCGCAGCCGCCGTGAGAGGTCACAAAGGGCAAGGCACTGCAGTAGTGGTTCAACCCCGGCTCAGAGCGACAGCGCCACCTACTGAGCCGCAGGGAACTGTGCACCACTGATGTCCTCACCCGAACAGAATACAGCCCTATTCTTCCAATCAGTGCATCCGGGTCATGCCACCACCCAGATGCCCCCCCCCCCAAATAGTACATGCCCGCTACATTAACAAAAGAAGGCTACAGATTCTACCCCAATACACCCTCTATAGAAGGAACAGGCGGTAGATGCAAGATTTCTGCCTAGCCTTGAGACACAACAAATGAAGTGATTGAAAATCTGAGCCATTGCAAACAAAGTGAAAAGGCATATTGTAGTTTTACATTTCTGGCAACATTTTCACTATTCTCCTATAAATAGGTACCAGTGTTACTGCACTGCAGCACAGATTCATCTCTCTTTCTCTCTCCCTTGCAGTTCTAGGATGGAGTATGCCTCTGTAATATTTGTACTTGGTGTCATGGAGGTACATTTCAGAGGATATGAAGTGAAACCTATGAACAGATAATCTGCTGGCAGCTATAAAATGGAATGACTCAGAGCTCCATGCAGGCTGAATTTAAACCATTATAAAGCAGCCAGAGCGTGTCAGCCATTCATATTGCTGAACTGACTGACACACCCCCATCCTCGCAGCATTCTCTTGCGTGCGACCATTCAGATGCTACCATTGGAGGTAGGCAAAAAGGGAGATTAACTGTTTACCAGCTCAGCTCATGTTTATACACTGACTTTATATAAATTATGATGTTAAATGTTCCTGTTTTATTAAACAAGGTGTAAGATATATTTTAATTTATATCTGGCACTATTTCAAAACGAGTTCCCTTGTGGTTTCATGATAATGATAAGTGATAAGTTCCTTATCACTTAATCATGTTATTCAAGCCATAAAAATATGGATCTTCTCTCTGCTGCAAGAACAAATCAGTGCTATTCTGACTATGCATTTATTCAGAATAGTATTATTTTCTGAATATATTTTAGGAATCCTGAAGCAGATTTATAATTATATAGGATGGTATATGACAGCTGGCATGGGATGGGGTGACTTGCCTGTGTATGTTTGATATATATATATATATATATATACAGTATATTTAAAATTATAGCAGTTCCACAGCTTCAATGAATACATAAATCTGACATTTTTCCCTTGGAAGTAATGGCACAACAGCACAGAGGTTGCTGTGCCTCCATTCTGGGAGTGTGGCTGTAAGGGTTAATTCCTGCCATACAGCTAATTATTTCAGTGCATTCCTGCTGGCCTGTGACCTACCCACTCTATTGAATTCTAGAGAACAATCGTACACTGCTTTCACCTTGGCATCTGCTATTGTTTCCACTTCAATTTAGTCACCTTGAAAAGAGGCTTAGAGAAAAAAGTGAGAGAGAAGCTGAATGATACAGTCGCTGCTCTACTGTATGTTGTTACAGTTTCTGCTCTTGTAACATTCCCAGAGCTGGTATAGTAGTGTAAGATACTGAATATCAATAAATTGCAGTACATAGGTGTAGAAAAGACCAATCTCTTTTTTGGCTATTTGAAAAAATATTTATTTGGACACTTATAAGTGTATGAATAACTTGTAATGGCAATGCTAAATGTAACTACAATTTTTTTGCTTTGGGATTGAGGCTGGATTCACATCTATGCATTTTTAGTGCTTTTTGCATTTTGCAGATTTGCACTACAGAACGTGTTCTATAGGAAACCATGTTGAATGGACTGTAGTCCAAATCTGCAAAATGCCAAAAATGACAGGCAAAAAAAGAGGACTTGCGTGTATGTACAGTATGTACAAAGTAATCTAATTCTTCCCTGAACTGAAGCAAGTTGATCCTAAATTGTTTTAAAAGTTAAATTAATTGCTGGTGTGAGTATTATACAGAAAGTGACTATAAAGTGAGTAAAAGAAGAGTTACACAGCTGGTTTATTTATGTATTTATTTTCATTTGACTTTGTCTTTGTTATTGGACATGACCATGACCATGTCCAATTTAAAAGAGGTCAGCATGTAATGTCAACCAGCATAGAAAAGGGACACAGTAATCTGGTCAAACTCTATCACATTCCACATGCTCTGTATATCATCCACATAGATAAAATGGCCCTAGCCCTAGTTAGGACTATAGTTTGTGATGATTGTAATCATTGCATATCAAGAGCAATAATAATAGTGTAATACCTTCTGTTGAGACTGCTTGGCCAAATTGTGTTCTTCTCACTATGAACAGCCAAACAAGATGCTAATGGGGAGGCTGGATTTACAGAGTGTAAGTGTATGCAGATAGAACTATAGTTTACATGTGGAAAATAAATATTAAATTAGTACATGGTTTAAAGTGATGGTGTCAGAAGACATAGTACACATAGGTTGTGCACAAAAACTAGGCACCTCCAATTGCCAAACAATGAAAGTTTACAATCTGTTGTAGCCCCATAATTTGTAAGTATGCAAACTGTAGGTTATGCAAAAGATGACACATGGACACAGTTCCCAATTTGTCCCACAATGCACTTAAGAAACCTTAGCAACCTATTATCTCTTACACCAGGAAGTTTCCTACTGCAGGTATCCCTAAATCGTCTAGTTTTCATGTCCAAATTACCTTTTTAGGGTTTACATACACTTTAAGATGAACCTAACAATAAAATTCTATTTGTTCCCTTTTGCTTTGTTAAATATACCATGAAAAGTGTTTTATGTTTGTCCAAAAGGTTCATTAATACCTGTTGATCCTGACAGAAATGCAGCGATGTCCTATTTTCTTTGCATTCTGCTGTGTTATCTCAAGCAGTATTATCAGCCCTGCCCAGGTTACCTTACACACTTCCTGTCCTATGGTGACAACGTTACTGTTCTTTAGCTACAGTACACTGAGTGAGCATTTTCACCCTAGGGCAGGAATAGTGTTACTATCAGGATCACCAGGTGACAATAAAGGAAAGAAAAGGAACACACCCACTACAACTAAGGAGTAGTAAACTGCAATATATGACATTTTGTCTCTGAGTTTAGATACACTTTAAAGCTGAATTGCAGGGGAAACTAAAATATTCCCTTGCAGTGGGACTCCCCCTGCATTTGTTCATTTATGTCTATGGCACCAGTAAAAAGACCTTTACTTACCCAAATCTCTCACTCTGCAGGCTGCCCCACAGTATAGGACCAGCCCCCACAGCTTTTTTCCCCATGGTTCTCCAGCAGTCGCACTGCAACGTCATCAAATACAAAGCAGAACCAATAGCACTGTATTATATGCAAGGACGCTGAGGGACCAGCCACAACCTAAAACGGCAGGGATTCGAGCACCAGCTGCTGGAGGGGCAAGGGATAGAATAAGAAAAACTACTTTTTACTTGTAATCTAGGCATGGGTGAGCATTGAACACTTGCAGTACAGAAGGAGCCCCACTTCAAGGGATTTTTTTGTTTTCCATTTAGGATCAATGACGGAGAGTAATTTTTTTTTTTAGCCCAAAGTGATTATGCACAAAGTTATTTTATGAATGCCCCTTTTGTTGTGTCTTATCAGAATATAAAAAGGATGATGTGACAATTATTGCGTATTTATGATATACAGTACTGTATAGAACATATTATATACACATTTTAAAGAGAAGATAGTAGTTCCAGTCTATAAATACAATGCAAACAGACGCAGGATTCAATAGAGACATTTTACAAACTGACCTTTATAGTCAATATAACATTCAGGTTGTTATCTACTCTCTTTGTTTTATTACAAAGAGGCAGTCAATTAAAAAGCCATGCATATTGGGTGCATTATTCCAATACTTGTAATATACAGATTGTTTCTCCTACACATCATATTTGGAAATTGAATTTGCTTATATTTTGCCTTTATTGGTTCCCCTCCCCCCCCTTATATTTTGCCTTTATTGTTTCCCCAGCCCCCCACATATCAATATGGTAATAGATTTTTTTCCAAATAAAACTTTTCCATTTTCATTACATACAGTATTTTAGATCCAGTGATATTATTGCTGGGGCTCTGTCCTTCTCTAGGTAAGGCAGACAGATCCTGGCTGATGAAAGGGACTGGTAGGGTGATGCATCCAGAGAACATCACAGCACCCTGCCTTAGTACTCCTCTCAAAAGCCTCAATCCTGATGCAGGTGGGCTGTAAAGGGCAATCCTTCCCAATGACCACAAGTAAAAGGAGCATTTTTCCAAATGACCATTACACCTACGTATGTACTGTGAGTTGTAGCTACAGTAATTATTAGCAGGGGTTCCCTGGGTCCAGAAAGTTATTTGAAAAATTTGCTCCATGTTAAAAAAGGTTGAGAAAGGCTGGGCTAGATGATTCTGGTGATGATACATACTCCAGATTAGAAGGCTGGGCTAGATGATTCTGGTGATGATACATACTCCAGCTTGGAAGGCTTTGCTAGATGATTCTGGTGATGATACATACTCCATCTTGGAAGGCTGGGCTAGATGATTCTGGTGATGATACATACTCCATCTTGGAAGGCTTGGCTAGATGATTCTGGTGATGATACATACTCCATCTTGGAAGGCTGGGCTAGATGATTCTGGTGATGATACATACTCCATCTTGGAAGGCTTGGCTAGATGATTCTGGTGATGATACATACTCCAGCTTGGAAGGCTGGGCTAGATGATTCTGGTGATGATACATACTCCAGCTTGGAAGGCTGGGCTAGATGATTCTGGTGATGATACATACTCCAGCTTGGAAGGCTGGGCTAGAAGATTCTGGTGATGATACATACTCCAGCTTGGAAGGCTGGGCTAGATGATTCTGATGACGATACATACTCCAGCTTGGAAGGCTGGGCTAGATGATTCTGGTGATGATTCATACTCCAGCTTGGAAGGCTGGGCTAGATGATTCTGGTGATGATACATACTCCAGCTTTGAAGGCTTGGCTAGATGATTCTGATGATGATACATACTCCAGCTTGGATGTGATGCAGGCTCTTGCTGACTTGCAGCAGCTTCTAATACACAAATAGCTCACAGTGTGCAATAAAATCAGATTAAGCATTTTCAGTACAGGAGAGGAGCCTATACAGCTGTGCAAGACTAAAGGTAAGGAAGGCCATAGACGGTGTCAATTTCTTTCCTGCAGGAAATTTCTTTCACACAATGTCCCCATCAACACAGACAGCGCTGACAGTGGAATCCCTCCTGCCAAGCAATTGTCTGCTCCTGGTGGGGGGTGGGGGAAGCCATCCCCGCTGGGAGAAGACAATGAATATTGCTAGTGGCTATAGCACCCGCTAGCGATAATTGCAAGTAAATCCGTCAGGCTGGTGATACCCAAGTTGATTGTTCGTTTAACTTGGTACATTCAGCCTGCCCACACAAATTTGAACCGTCTATGGCCAGCCTTAGGCTGGAGTTCAGCTCTAACCAGAAAATTACATTGAGACTATTTCTGTGTGCTGCCTTCCAAGACTTTGGATCTTCAGAAATTTGTACCTGCCACCCTCCTGGGGTTTTGGCTTCACTAGAAATTTGAGCCTGCTGTCACAGGCAGTGTGTACTACTCCATGTTATTGCTTACTTTGCTTAAATAAAAATAATATGTTCCTGTTAACAAGCTAGGTAGAGGATTTGTTTCAGTATTCAAATTCTGAAATCCTTCCCTGCTCCCTTTTTTTAGGAACAATTACCCTCACAACCCTGCGTCTGTTCGTTTCTCCAAAGCTGCCTAATCAAAATTCCCCCCGGACACAGAACAGATACATTCTTGATTTAATCTTGTTGGCACCAGGCCTCTAGGGGCTCAATCAAGCAACTATGTCATTGCTAATGTTTTCTATCTCTTCAGTAACTCCACCAATAGCCTCTGAATCTCGCACCCCTAAGTGGTGTTATATTGTAAATGACTGCACGTCACAGCTCCCAGTGCACCAGCAGGAGGGGGGGAAAACATACATTTTCCACAGCTTGTATATTTATCTGACTGCTTTTCCTAGCGTATTCAAGCCACCAGCATTTTTACTGATTTGAACTGAGGAAACAGAAGAAGGAAAAGGGGAATAATTTGCAGAGATGCAAGCAATGTTATGTTTGCTGCAGCCACAATAGAAAGCTGTAGCTGATTTTCCTGTCTTTGGTAAACTGATTTTTTGTAAACTGATTTGATCAATCAGTAATTCTTAAGCGGAAGGACTAGTCTAAGTTGTTTTAGTGCACTGTTTACGTTTGTATAGGGCTGCTTTCACACTGAGGCGATTTACAGGCGCTAAAAATAGCGCCTGTAAATCGCCTCTCCTCTCACTCCAATGTAAAAGCTCGGGGGCTTTCACACTGGAGCGGTGCGCTGGCAGGACGGTAAAAAAAAAGTCCTGCAAGCCGCATCTTTGCAGCGCTGTAGGAGAGGTGTATACACCACTCCTCAAGTGCCCCTGTCCATTGGAATCAATGGGCAGCGCCGCCGAAGCGCCAGCAAAGTGCCGCTGCAGCGTCGCTTTGTGGGCGATTTTAACCCTTTTTCGGCCGCTAGCGGGGGTTAAAAGCGCCCTGCTAGCGGCCGAAAAGCGCTGCAAAAAAGACGGTAAAGCGCTGCTAAAAATAGCGCATGCTTTACTACCGACGCCCCCACTGCCTCAGTGTGACAGCAGCCTTACTTATTTTTACACCTTCCTGTGAACCATATTTACTGTCACTAACTGCTAGCTAAATGTACATACATTTAAATTTCAGTGCCTTTTTATGATTTTTGCTTTCCATGCTATAGTTTCCTGATCAGCAATATTTGCAGTTTACGATCTCCCACAATATTTTGCACCTTGTTCCTTCAGAAGGCATACGAGAGGTATGGACACGCAGCTATACTGAGAGCCTGCAGGAGCCTGACATTGCACCTGTGGTCTACTAATCTCGGATGCAATGCATTCCAGGCTCCTCCAGGAAAAAATAATAAATGCACATTTCTTTTATCTACAGAAATATGTGCGTTTATTATTATTTTTTCCCCAAAGGGTGAACTTAGCCTTTAAGGGGGTAAGTATATATAAAAAGGTAGGGATATATAAAAAAAGATTGTGCTTTTCAGTTTTGTTTTGAATGTGTGTAATGAATGTTGTAAGAAAAAGTAATATAGGATGAAGAGTATAGAACTGGTGGGTGTGAAACCTATAATAATAGAGGGGAAAGGGTGGCGATAAGGGGAGGAGAAATGGAAGGAAAGAGAAGAAGAGAGGAAAGTAATAGGTAGGGGAGGGAGGAGGAAAGAGGGAGGGTCAGAGAGATAAATAAGTAAGGGAAGGCCATAGATCATGCAATTTTCTTTCCTTCCACCATGGGTGGAGGGAAAGAAAACAGCTCAATTCCCCCATCAACACAGTTCCTCCTGCAACATTATTTTGTGCTGCTGGCGGGGAGGCTTCCCAGCTAGTAGAACAAAATTTGTAGTGCTGGGAGGTTTAGGGGACTCAGTTCCAATACTCTATGGCTTACAAAGATCTCCTGGCCTCTGACTCCTCCCTGGCAGTGAAATGGGGGTTCACCTCCCTCCTCTCCTCTCCCCTTTTCTTTTCATTTTCCTCTCCTCCCCTCTTTTTCACATCTTACTCTATTTGTTCTCTTGTTAGGTTATAAGTGCTGTTTCCTAAAATTTTTACTTTTTTTGCCTGGTATGCTCTCTGTTTTTCTCAACATGCGAACTGGTCTATGATACTTACCCCAGAGCTTCTGGCTATGACTCAATATGTACTACTTGATAAAGAATGCTACTGTTATATTGTGACTAATTAATAGACATGTGCATTTGTTTTCGTCCGAATGCATTTTCGTCCGAATTTCAGGTATTTTCGTTATCGTTTTAACAAACGAAAATGCAGAATCCGAAAACCGAAAGATCCGACCTAAACAAATGCTTAATTTTCGTTTTCTTTGCAACAACAGTTTGATATAGATAGGAGATTCGACTTGAGGCTGACAATAACAATCTGTGTTCATCGAACCTGTGGTCGAATGTGCCTAACCTTAACTCTATTAGTCCAAGATTATTCTACATAGAGAGAAAAGATTCGACATTATAGAGAGAAAAGATTCGACATTATAGAGAGAAAAGATTCGACATTATAGAGAGAAAAGATCGCTGCTGGAATTGGGTGGGGAAAGTAAAATAAAAATAATGATGATGATCAATGTTATTGGCTGATTGTAACCAAAGAGGAGGAGCAGTAAAATAGCTAGTACTAACTTGACAATTCAACGTGAACGACGAAGATTCGACAAAGCATCGAAAAACATACAAACATCGAATCTGTCATTGAAGGCTTATGGTGTCTGTTGAAAGTTCTAAGAAGATTCGACGGAGCAGATAAACTGTACGACGCTGCAATCGTACATTTCCAGTCAAATACTCTGCCCATAGGCTATAGAAAAATTATAATGTTGGTTGACTAGTAATAATAATTAATAAATATAATTATTACTAGTCATACAACATTATAATTCTACTATAGCTAGCTTGTAGGCGGAACATTCGACCGGAAATGTACGATTGCAGCGTCGTACAGTTTCGCTGCTCCGTCGAATCTTCTTTGAACATTCGACAGACACCAAAAGCCTTCAATGACAGATTCAACCTTATTTAATTCAGATTTTCGGACGAATGCAATTTCTAACGAAAAACGAAATAAAAAAAAACGAATTTCGGGAGTAACTAAATAAATGTATTTTTCGAACGAAAATGAAATTCCGAAACGAAATATTTCAGTGTGCACATGTCTACTAATTAACATAGTTACAAGTTACAACTATGTCTCATTGTAGCCTTGTGGGGGGGTTGTTCTGCAAAATTCTATTTTTACTGTTTATCTTGGCATTTACCAACCAAATAAAAATAGGGGGTTGGGTGACTGGTCTTCCCAAATGGAAACGGAGAGTTACTATGGTAGTTATAGAAAAATGCTTTTTATAGTAAAAAAGACAGTCCATCTAGTACTAATTTTGGTCTAAGGAGGATTAGGGATAAGGTTTTCGAAGTCCTCAGGGTCCCACGTCATTATCCAGTCCATTCAAGTATTCAAATATGATTCCATTCTATTTTTGTCTTTGGCCACTAGGTGCATAATTTCTTTTAAGTATTCTACCCATGAAAGGGGAGAAATCGGGGTTGATTACCATAGTCAAGAAATGATTTGTCTCATGGTGGCAAAGAAAAAAAACGTAGGACCCATTTCTTAGAGAACAAGTAAGGTACTGGTAGCATGGAGAGCAAGGCAATTCTCAGAAAGTTAGGGATGGAGCCATGATTTATTGTAAATATTGAAAATGATGTCCCATAATTTAATTGATTCACAGGCCCACCACATATGTATATAGAGTTATTTAGCTTGCTGACAATGTCAAAACCTCTAAGACTGAGATGGGAACTTTAAGTATAGATTAGAGGGAATGTAGGTACCATCTACTTATAATTTTATAATTTTTCCAGTGTGGTGCATGAGATGGACATTTTATGTGCCATTAAGAACACCTTTTCCCACCTTTTGTCCTGAGATAGGGAGACACCTACTTTCTTCTCTCATTATTGCTGAATGTTGTTGGGGGGGGGGGGGGGGTCTGTTTGGATGTTGTCTAAGAAGATATGGTAGAGCATATAGAGTTATAATATGTGTGGGTAGGTAAGAAGTTATACAGAGTGCTTCAAAAGATGTGAATGGTCTATGCATGTTTGTGTGCGGATGCAGAGAGTTGTGGAAACTCTGTGGTTGCCCATAATTGAGCTATAGTAGTCTATGAGATGGGAACGTATGTGTAATTTCTTGCATGGATAAAAGAGGAGTTTGATGTGATATGTCGCAATTTTGGCCAAACAATGTTGTTCCAACCCAGTGTACTGGGTGTGTGAAGGCTTTTTGGAAAGAGGGTTGTGAAGCAGAGGGGACAAGGGGCTTATGATAAGAGAAAAATTTTTATAGCAAAGAAGGATGTAAAGGACTAGCAAAGGCCAGACAGGAGATCTAAGATAAGATGAAGGAGGTAGCCACAACCCTTCCTTGGGGTGGAGTGGCAAATGCTGAAAGTGCAGGGCTAGCCACAGTTCATTGGTTACCTGGTGAAAGCGGCATAGGACCCTCAAAATAACTGCTGCTTTGTAGTATATATCCAGATCTGGTAAAATGCCAACGCCTCTTTCTTCATTTCTGATAAGGTTGTAATGGGACAGTCTGACGTGACTGTTATATCATATAAAGTGCAACTTTTTCTGCAGCTGAAACTTTAGGCTGAACAGTGGAATTTTATTACCAGCCTCTTAAAGGAGGACTAATCTAATTTCCTCCTTGAGCTTCCCTGGAACCCACAACCACCCCAATTGTATTCTGAATGACAAATATCTCCCATTCACTACAGTGTCTACCATCTTAGCCCTTGTCTTTTGCAAGGACTTTAAAGGCACAATGCCATGAGAGATTCATGGTGGCTGCCATGATTAAACTCTGCTTTGAGAATTCTAGCTCCCTGGATGTCATTCTGATGCTTTGACTTCAGTGCTGTGATCTGGAACAATTATAGAGAACAAGAAGTTCTGATACTTTTCTGACACTCTTTTACAGCGTGATTGTTTTCTGGGACTGTGAATGAGGCACACTGAAATCAGACAATGCCAGACACCTAGCAGTGTTAGAGGGAAGCCTACAATGGCAGCCTCCATAATTATCTCATATTAAAGTCACTTTACAGTAAACATGTATGTATGTATACAAGATAACCATATCCCCCTTTTCTTAAAGGAGAATACATTAAGTTCAGATAATAATTTCTGATATGTGAGGTCTGACATGCCTCATTACTTTAGTTGCTTTTCTCTGCACTCCATGCAGTTTTGTGTTTTTTTTTATTTTGTGAACTGGTGCCCAAACCCAAAGTTTATATTCCACACTTTATATAGGGGAAGATACTGTCTATTAAATCTATAGCTCGTTTATGTAGCCCCTAGTCCTGGTATATACAGTATAGATAAAAGATAATCTCATTAAGCCAGGATGTATGGAATGTTTCTGATCCCATGACTAGAGAGGTGGAATGTCCTATGCAGACACCAGACGAAAGGAGATGAGTCCCTTTAAACTCTCTATATATACTATTTGCTTGAGTTGTTTAGCTAGCAGTGCATACATAAGTAATCAAAGTGGGACTGTTGCAGTTATTCAAAGTGTACACCAGACATAAAAGGCATAATTGTATTTAGTAAATATACGTATGCCTTTTTAGCATGGTGTACACTGTTTAACTGCAGCAGTCTCACTTTGATCACTTAGGTAAGGTTCACACCATTGTGCTGCAGTTTGGGTGCAGCGCAATTGTATTCAAGTTTTACATGGGGTTTTTATAGGTGCACTCCCATTGACTTCAATTAGACTGCGCGTCTTCTGAAAGCACATTAAAAATGCAGCATGCATTTTCATGAAAACACACGATCTAATAAAAGTTAATGGAGGTGCATATAAAACCGTGTGTAAAGATCACATACATTTTCAGTTGCACCCGAACCACAGCGTACCAGTGTGAACCAAGCCTTAGAAATGGTCTTCACAGAAAGATGGGTTTGCCATTCAAAGCAATGGGCTGTATTTAAACAAGATTTAAAAGAGCAAGGCATTGCTCATAGCAATCACATTTTAATCTACAATTTTCTTACTGCCAGTGTTTGATTGATTGCCATTGTAACAACATTCTCCATCATTGTGAAGTGTAGTGTTTTGTGGAAGTTAGAAAAGTGTGAACTAATATATATTTGAGGTACTAACACTATGCAGAACCATTGTTCTCAACTGCAAATAAAATATGACATTAATAGGAACATATTTATAACATTATAATTTTCTTTTACTTTTATTAAAGCTGAGAAGGTCACTCCAATTGTTTTTTCACCATATTAAACTGTGCGAAAATTTTAATACATTGCCATGCCCTCGTTTTTGTCTTTTATACATAATTCACTAAATACTGTTTGCCATTGGCCCTTGCAAACTAAGACAACTTTATTTTCCATAAAATCACTTAGCTGTTTGATATAAAAGTACATATGCAGAATAACAATAACCCAAGAACGTGACAAATATTCATAACACGGCTCCCCATTCACATTCAGTGCTCCATCTGTGCCCTTGGCTCAAATAATTATGCAGATTAATAGTTGGTTGCAAAAGAGATGCATTTGCTTCTATTCTTTTTATGTGTTTATATATATATTTATTTATTTATTTTTTCACCCAACAGAGTGCAAAACAATTGTAGCAAAATGATGACTGTTAAAGCTTTTATTGGACTGCTGCAAAATTATGCATACAGCTTTATTGTTCACAAGCTATAAAACGCAGGTTCCTTTTTCTAAACAGAGCCAAAATGGATAAACACATATAAACTAATAACTATTACATTATATTTGCATCCTTTTTAAAGCACATTTAGTTTAATGAGCTTACTACTTAACAGAGGTGTAACTAGAATCTTCAGGGCCCCGGTGCAAGAAACCATGAAGCCCCCCCCCCCCCCCACGGGCATTGCTAGGCATAGGTGTGTGCTTGGTGTGCCTGGGAACACCCTAATCACCACATGTACATTAACATTATCCAGGAGTGGCACCAGGTGGGTGGTTTGGGGTGCCAGTGGTCAGTGTAAATGCCCCCATTATATTAAAGGCTAGGTTCAACTTTAGGAACACACTACACTCGTATTTAGAGTGTAGCATAATATGCTCCCAATCAACTGTCTCCCACTATCAGAGCCTCCTCCATGTGGCAGCAGGTGGCGTTCATGCGTGTTTGAGCTTTGGGGTGCACACCCTAATGCAACAGGCTGCGCACACCTATGTTGCTAGGTCTACAAAAGATCTCAGGCTAGAGCCCATAGCAGTGTAGTAAAGAAGTAAAGAAAGTCAAACACTTGGGCGGGTATACACATGTATACAATATACGTGTGTGTATATATATATATATATATATATATGTCTCGTTACATATCTGAGTGCGGATCCTCCTTGCATCAGGGTCCCCAGAGAGCCCCTCCTTACATCAGGGTCCCTAGAGAGCCAATTCCTTACATAAGGGTGCCCAAAGAGCCTCCCCCACTTACATCAGGGTCCCCAGGGAGCCCTCCCTTACATCAGGGTCCCCAGAGAGCCCTCCCTTACATCAGGGTCCCCAGAGAGCCCTCCCTTACATCAGGGTCCCCAGAGAGCCTTCCCCCTTACATCAGGGTCCCCAGAGAGCCTTCCCCCTCACATCAGGGTCCCCAGAGTCTCCCCCCATACATCAGGGTCCCCAAAGAGCCTCCTCCACTTACATCAGGGTCCCCAGAGAACCCCCTTACATCAGGGTCCCCAGAGAGCCTTCCCCTCATACATCAGGGTCCACAGAGAGTCTCACCTTACATCAGGGTCCCCAGAGAGCCCCCCATACATCAAGGTCCCCAGGGAGCCCCTCCCTTACATCAGGGTCCCCAGAGAGCCTCCCCCCATACATCAAGGTCCCCACAGAGAGCCTCCCCCATACATCAAGGTCCCCAGAGAGCCTCCCCCCATACATCAGGGTCCCCAGAGAGCCCCTCCTTACATCAGGGTCCCCAGAGAGCCCCCCCATACATCAGGGTCTCCAGAGAGCCCCCCATACATCAGGGTCTCCAGAGAGCCCCCCATAGAGCAAGGTCCCCAGAGAGCCCCCCAATACATTAGGGTTACCAGAGAGCCCCCCATACATTAGGGTTCCCAGAGAGCCCCTCCCATACATTAGGGTTCCCAGAGCCCCCCATACATCAGGGTTCCCAGAGCCCCCCATACATCAGGGTCCCCAGAGAGCCCCCCATACATCAGAGCCCCCAGAGAGCACCCCCATACATCAGGGTTCACAGAGAGCCCCCCATACATCAGAGTTTACAGAGAGCCCCCATACATCAGGGTTCACAGAAAGCCCCCATACATCAGAGAGCCCCCCATACATCAGGGTTCACAGAGAGCCCCCCATACATCAGGGTTCACAGAGAGCCCCCCATACATCAGGATTCACAGAGAGCCCCCCATACATCAGGGTCCACAGAGAGCCCCCCATACATCAGGGTCCACAGAGAGCCCCCCATACATCAGGGTTCACAGAGAGACCCCCATACATCAGGGTCCACAGAGAGCCACCCCATACAACAGAGTCCCCAGAGAGCCCCCCATACATCAGAGTCCCCAGAGAGCCCCCCATACATCAGAGTCCCCAGAGAGCCCCCCATACATCAGGGTTCACAGAGAGCCCCCCCATACATCAGGGTTCACAGAGAGCCCCCCATACATCAGGGTCCCCATAGAGCCCCAAATAAATCAGAGTCCCCATAGAGCCCCCTCATACATCAGGGTTCACAGAGAGCCCCCCCATACATCAGGGTTCACAGAGAGCCCCCCATACATCAGGGTCCACAGAGAGCCCCCCATACATCAGAGTCCCCAGAGAGCCCCCCATACATCAGAGTCCCCAGAGAGCCCCCCCATACATCAGGGTTCACAGAGAGCCCCCATACATCAGGGTTCACAGAAAGCCCCCCATACATCAGAGTTCCCAGAGAGCCCTCCCCCATACATCAAGGTCCCCAGAGAGCCCCCCATACATTAGGGTCCCCAGAGAGCCCCCCCATACAGAGTCCCCAGAGAGCCCCCCATACATCAGGGTCCCCAGAGAGCCCCCATACATCAGAGTCCCCAGAGAGCCCCCCATACATCAGGGTCCCCAGAGAGCCCCCCATACATCAGGGTTCCCATAGAGCCCCCCATACATCAGGGTCCCCAGAGAGCCCCCCATACATCAGAGTCCCCAGAGAGCCCCCCCATACATCAGGGTTCACAGAGAGCCCCCCATACATCAGGGTCCCCAGAGAGCCCCCCATACATCAGAGTCCCCAGAGAGCCCCCCATACATCAGGGTCCACAGAGAGCCCCCATACATCAGGGTTTACAGAGAGCCCCCCCATACATCAGAGTCCCCAGCGAGCCCCCCATACATAAGGGTTCACAGAGAGCCCCCCATACATCAGGGTTCACAGAGAGCCCCCATACATCAGAGTCCCCAGCGAGCCCCCCATACATAAGGGTTCACAGAGAGCCCCCCATACATCAGGGTTCACAGAGAGCCCCCATACATCAGGGTTCACAGAAAGCCCCCCATACATCAGGGTCCCTTGAGAGCCCCCCATACATCAGAGTCCCCAGAAAGCCCCCCCAATGATCAGGGTCCCCAGAGAGCCCCCCATACAAAGTCCCCAGAGAGCTCTCCATACATCAGGGTCCACAGAGAGCCCCCATACATCAGGGTTCACAGAGAGCCCCCCATACATCAGGGTCCCCTGAGAGCCCCCATACACCAGAGTCCCCAGAGAGCCCCCATACTTTAGGGTTCACAGAGAGCCCCCCATACATCAGGGTTCACAGAGAGCCCCCCATACATCAGGGTTCACAGAGAGCCCCCCATACATCAGGGTCCCCAGAGAGCCCCCCATACATCAGGGTCCCCAGAGAGCCCCCCATACATCAGAGTCCCCAGAGAGCCCCCCATGCATCAGAGAGCCCTCCATACATCAGAGTCCCCATAGAGCCCCACCCCATACATCAGGGTTCACAGAGCCCCCCCCCATACATCAGGGTCCCCAGAGAGCCCCCCATACATCAGGGTCCCCAGAGAGCCCCCCCATACATCAGGGTCCCCAGAGAGCCCCCATACATCAGGGTCCCCAGAGAGCCCCCCATACATCAGGGTCCCCAGAGAGCCCCCATACATCAGAGTCCCCAGAGAGCCCCCCCATACATCAGGGTTCACAGAGAGCCCCCATACATCAGGGTCCCCAGAGAGCCCCACATACATCAGAGTCCCCAGAGAGCCCCCCCATACATCAGGGTCCCCAGAGAGCCCCCCATACATCAGAGTCCCCAGAGAGCCCCCCATACATCAGAGTCTCCAGAGGGCCCCCCCATACATCAGGGTTCACAGAGAGCCCCCCCCCATACATCAGGGTTCCAGAGAGCCCCCCATACATCAGGGTCCCCAGAGAGCCCCCCATACATCAGGGTCCCCAGAGAGCCCCCCATACATCAGGGTCCCCAGAGAGCTCCCCATACATCAGGGTTCCCAGAGAGCCTCCATACATCAGAGTCCCCAGTGAGCCCCCCCATACATCAGGGTTCACAGAGAGCCCCCCATACATCAGGGTCCCCAGAGAGCCCCCCATACATCAGAGTCCCCAGAGAGCCCCCCCATACATCAGAATTCACAGAAAGCCCCCCATACATCAGGGTTCACAGAGAGCCCCCCCCATACATCAGGGTCCCCAGAGAGCCCCCCATACATCAGGGTCCCCAGAGAGCCCCCATACATCAGGGTCCCCAGAGAGCCCCCCAGACTTGAACATTCATTTAGTAAAGTGAAAGTTCCCTTAGCTCAGCAAGCAAAAATATATATATTTTTTAAGTCCCTCACACAAGATTATTTAAAATGTACATTGGATTTTTTCCCCCTGTTTTTTTTTTGCCTTCCTCTGGGTCAACTGTGGGTGAAGGATTTTTTTTTGGTTTGAACTAGATGAACTTGTGTCTTTTTGCAACCTAACTATGTAACATTGGTTCATTTTATTTACTAAGCTAAGTGAATGTTTACCTTGTAAATGAACAGTCTCCATTCCTTAAATAAAATAACCCTTGAAAGTCTTTGTTGTGGGGATCATGGGTGCAATGCTCTTCATGGTCTCATGAAAATAAATTAATTAATAAACAGGGAAAAAAAAAAATCCCTGCAAAAATATGTGCATTAATTTTTTCTTTCATAAAGGTTATGAACGTATCCTTTAAAGTGATATTTAAAGCGGACCTTCAGTCATTTTTTCAACTTTCCATCTAATAAATCTTCTGCCAGTAAATACCTTATACAGCCCACTTTCTGTTTCTTGTCTGGTAAAAAGCCTAGGCTCATGACATCATGCACAGCTATCTCTCTCACTCTTGTGAGAGTTTGCCAGGAAGGGAGGGGGCATGAGTCATAAGAGGGCAAATGAGAGCTGAAGGGCTGCAGAGCTGGAGGTGTGCCTCTGTGTGTCTGTGTAAATCCAGGAAGCAAACAGGCAGCAGCTTCAACTGCCCACAGTTAAAATGGTTGCAGCCAGACTCAGTGGAGGGAGATTTCTGCAGCATATTTGGCAAGTACAGAATCACAGTATATATAAAATAATAAGCAAAGTGGTTGGAGGGAAGCTTCAGAATGGCAAAGATGTTTTTATTACAAATTATGTGAGCAGACTGCAGTTCCTCTTTAACACACACTGTTTAATTTACATTATCCCTTCTCTTTTTGTATGTGGATGATGGCACTGTAATTATTTTAACCGCATGTCAACCAGCCGTCGTCATTGCAAGGTGAAACAATCCCGCAAATCACTGTAGGTGTGCGTCGGCTCAGGAACTTGCTTTTTTGGGCACGCGCGCGCTCCCATTGGCCAGTGGGGGAGCCAATCAGCAGTCACCCGCGATCGTTCCCCGCAGTGACAGAACGGGGATCTGCCTGTGGAAACAAGGCAGATCTACGTTCTGACAGTGGAGATGACACAGATCCTGTCTTTCTGATAAGCAGGAAGATGGATTTGTGTGTTTCCCCAGTTACACAGTCCCCCATACAGTGAGAAAACACCTGCAGGGAACACATTTAACCTCTTGATCGCCCCTGGTGTTAACCCCTTCCCTGCCAGTGTCTTTAGTACAATTACAGTGCATATTTTTAGCACTGATTACTGTAATAATGTCACTGGTTCCCAAAAAAAGTGTCAAAAATGTCAGTTAGGTGTCCGATCTGTCCGCCACAGTGTCTCAGTCCCGCTAATAATCACTGATCACCGTATTACGAGTAAAAATAAATAATAAAAAGGGCCATAAATCTATCACCTATTTTGTAGACACAATAACTTTTGCGCAAACCAATCAATATACGCTTATTGGGATTTTTTTACACAAAATATGTAGCAGAATACATATCGGCCTAAACTGATGAATAAATTCTTTTTTTTACTTTTTTTTTTTAGAAATGTTTTAGAGCAGAAAGTAAAAAAATGTATTTATTTTTTCAAAATTTACGCTATTTTTTTTTGTTTATAGTGCAAAAAATTGAAAACGGCAGAGGTGATCAAATACCACCAAAAGAAAGCTCTATTTGTGGGAAAAAAAGGACATTAATTTTGTTATGGTACAGTGTCGCACGCACAATTGTCACTTAAAGTGACGCAGTGCCATATCACGAAAAATGCCTGGTCAGGAAGTGGGTAAATCCTTCCAGGGCTGAAGTGGTTAATTTAAAAAAAAAAACACTTCTAAGTACCTTTTTTCCAGATTGATATACAGCTGTCACATGACCCAGATTATTTTTTAATGATGTGGGTTTAATGACACTTAAAGCAAGATGCCAGTAAAGCATCCCACATATTTCTCTCACGACAGAGGTACTTTAAATATGTATATTGTACCTGTGAACAAGTGTGGTTTTGATTATTTGTCCTTTATTCTTAACTAGGGATGAGCTCGGTGTTCGTGTCGAACATACGTTCGACTCGAACATCGGCTGTTCGATCGTTCGACGAAGATCGAACGATTTGGGCCGTTCGCGCCTAATTCGAGTGACGCGAACGGCCCACAATGCACTACGCCATCGCAGTGTCATCCAGGTGCTGTGATTGGCCAAGCATGCACTGTGACCCCGCATGCTTGGCCAATCACAGCGCCGGCAGCGAAGAGAGCAATGATTGGCCACAGGCAGGATGCCTGTGGCCAATTATTGCTGAGGGTGTTTAGTACACGCCCCACACTATAAAAGGCCGCCAGCACGGCGGCCTAGTGTAGTGTGTTCCGGAGCAGGGAAAGAGAAGCATAGGCAGGGACAGTGACATTTATTTTTTCTTGCTTAACCTGGATTCCTTTAGTTTAGGGAAAGAGAAGGATAGGTAGGGAGAGTGTCAGTGTGTTTTACTGTGCGAATCCTTGTTTCTAGGGACAGGGAAGGACAGTGAGGGAAATTCTCCTTGTGCTATAGTGTGCTAAAGCATTGATCATCAATCAGCTTTAAAAAAACATTTTTTCTAGGGACAGAAAACTATAGGTAGGAAGAGTGTCAGTTTCTTTCACTGTGATAATCCTTGTTTGTAGGGACAGGGAAGGACAGTGAGGGAAATTCTACTTGTGCTATAGTGTGCTAAAGCATTGATCATCAATCAGCTTTAAAAAAACATTTTTTCTAGGGACAGAAAACTATAGGTAGGAAGAGTGTCAGTTTCTTTCACTGTGATAATCCTTGTTTCTAGGGACAGGAAAGGACAGTGAGGGAAATTCTACTTGTGCTATAGTGTGCTAAAGCATTGATCATCAATCAGCTTTAAAAAAACATTTTTTCTAGGGACAGAAAACTATAGGTAGGAAGAGTGTCAGTTTCTTTCACTGTGATAATCCTTGTTTCTAGGGACAGGGAAGGACAGTGAGGGAAATTCTACTTGTGCTATAGTGTGCTAAAGCATTGATCATCAATCAGCTTTAAAAAAACATTTTTTCTAGGGACAGAAAACTATAGGTAGGAAGAGTGTCAGTTTCTTTCACTGTGATAATCCTTGTTTCTAGGGACAGGGAAGGACAGTGAGGGAAATTCTACTTGTGCTATAGTGTGCTAAAGCATTGATCATCAATCAGCTTTAAAAAAACATTTTTTCTAGGGACAGAAAACTATAGGTAGGAAGAGTGTCAGTTTCTTTCACTGTGATAATCCTTGTTTCTAGGGACAGGGAAGGACAGTGAGGGAAATTCTACTTGTGCTATAGTGTGCTAAAGCATTGATCATCAATCAGCTTTAAAAAAACATTTTTTCTAGGGACAGAAAACTATAGGTAGGAAGAGTGTCAGTTTCTTTCACTGTGATAATCCTTGTTTGTAGGGACAGGGAAGGACAGTGAGGGAAATTCTACTTGTGCTATAGTGTGCTAAAGCATTGATCATCAATCAGCTTTAAAAAAACATTTTTTCTAGGGACAGAAAACTATAGGTAGGAAGAGTGTCAGTTTCTTTCACTGTGATAATCCTTGTTTCTAGGGACAGGGAAGGACAGTGAGGGAAATTCTACTTGTGCTATAGTGTGCTAAAGCATTGATCATCAATCAGCTTTAAAAAAACATTTTTTCTAGGGACAGAAAACTATAGGTAGGAAGAGTGTCAGTTTCTTTCACTGTGATAATCCTTGTTTCTAGGGACAGGGAAGGACAGTGAGGGAAATTCTACTTGTGCTATAGTGTGCTAAAGCATTGATCATCAATCAGCTTTAAAAAAACATTTTTTCTAGGGACAGAAAACTATAGGTAGGAAGAGTGTCAGTTTCTTTCACTGTGATAATCCTTGTTTATAGGGACAGGGAAGGACAGTGAGGGAAATTCTACTTGTGCTATAGTGTGCTAAAGCATTGATCATCAATCAGCTTTAAAAAAACATTTTTTCTAGGGACAGAAAACTATAGGTAGGAAGAGTGTCAGTTTCTTTCACTGTGATAATCCTTGTTTGTAGGGACAGGGAAGGACAGTGAGGGAAATTCTACTTGTGCTATAGTGTGCTAAAGCATTGATCATCAATCAGCTTTAAAAAAACATTTTTTCTAGGGACAGAAAACTATAGGTAGGAAGAGTGTCAGTTTCTTTCACTGTGATAATCCTTGTTTGTAGGGACAGGGAAGGACAGTGAGGGAAATTCTACTTGTGCTATAGTGTGCTAAAGCATTGATCATCAATCAGCTTTAAAAAAACATTTTTTCTAGGGACAGAAAACTATAGGTAGGAAGAGTGTCAGTTTCTTTCACTGTGATAATCCTTGTTTGTAGGGACAGGGAAGGACAGTGAGGGAAATTCTACTTGTGCTATAGTGTGCTAAAGCATTGATCATCAATCAGCTTTAAAAAAACATTTTTTCTAGGGACAGAAAACTATAGGTAGGAAGAGTGTCAGTTTCTTTCACTGTGATAATCCTTGTTTGTAGGGACAGGGAAGGACAGTGAGGGAAATTCTACTTGTGCTATAGTGTGCTAAAGCATTGATCATCAATCAGCTTTAAAAAAACATTTTTTCTAGGGACAGAAAACTATAGGTAGGAAGAGTGTCAGTTTCTTTCACTGTGATAATCCTTGTTTGTAGGGACAGGGAAGGACAGTGAGGGAAATTCTACTTGTGCTATAGTGTGCTAAAGCATTGATCATCAATCAGCTTTAAAAAAACATTTTTTCTAGGGACAGAAAACTATAGGTAGGAAGAGTGTCAGTTTCTTTCACTGTGATAATCCTTGTTTCTAGGGACAGGGAAGGACAGTGAGGGAAATTCTACTTGTGCTATAGTGTGCTAAAGCATTGATCATCAATCAGCTTTAAAAAAACATTTTTTCTAGGGACAGAAAACTATAGGTCGGAAGAGTATCAGTTTCTTTCACTGTGATAATCCTTGTTTCTAGGGACAGGGAAGGACAGTGAGGGAAATTCTACTTGTGCTATAGTGTGCTAAAGCATTGATCATCAATCAGCTTTAAAAAAACATTTTTTCTAGGGACAGAAAACTATAGGTAGGAAGAGTGTCAGTTTCTTTCACTGTGATAATCCTTGTTTGTAGGGACAGGGAAGGACAGTGAGGGAAATTCTACTTGTGCTATAGTGTGCTAAAGCATTGATCATCAATCAGCTTTAAAAAAACATTTTTTCTAGGGACAGAAAACTATAGGTAGGAAGAGTGTCAGTTTCTTTCACTGTGATAATCCTTGTTTCTAGGGACAGGGAAGGACAGTGAGGGAAATTCTACTTGTGCTATAGTGTGCTAAAGCATTGATCATCAATCAGCTTTAAAAAAACATTTTTTCTAGGGACAGAAAACTATAGGTAGGAAGAGTGTCAGTTTCTTTCACTGTGATAATCCTTGTTTCTAGGGACAGGGAAGGACAGTGAGGGAAATTCTACTTGTGCTATAGTGTGCTAAAGCATTGATCATCAATCAGCTTTAAAAAAACATTTTTTCTAGGGACAGAAAACTATAGGTAGGAAGAGTGTCAGTTTCTTTCACTGTGATAATCCTTGTTTGTAGGGACAGGGAAGGACAGTGAGGGAAATTCTACTTGTGCTATAGTGTGCTAAAGCATTGATCATCAATCAGCTTTAAAAAAACATTTTTTCTAGGGACAGAAAACTATAGGTAGGAAGAGTGTCAGTTTCTTTCACTGTGATAATCCTTGTTTCTAGGGACAGGGAAGGACAGTGAGGGAAATTCTACTTGTGCTATAGTGTGCTAAAGCATTGATCATCAATCAGCTTTAAAAAAACATTTTTTCTAGGGACAGAAAACTATAGGTAGGAAGAGTGTCAGTTTCTTTCACTGTGATAATCCTTGTTTCTAGGGACAGGGAAGGACAGTGAGGGAAATTCTACTTGTGCTATAGTGTGCTAAAGCATTGATCATCAATCAGCTTTAAAAAAACATTTTTTCTAGGGACAGAAAACTATAGGTAGGAAGAGTGTCAGTTTCTTTCACTGTGATAATCCTTGTTTGTAGGGACAGGGAAGGACAGTGAGGGAAATTCTACTTGTGCTATAGTGTGCTAAAGCATTGATCATCAATCAGCTTTAAAAAAACATTTTTTCTAGGGACAGAAAACTATAGGTAGGAAGAGTGTCAGTTTCTTTCACTGTGATAATCCTTGTTTCTAGGGACAGGGAAGGACAGTGAGGGAAATTCTACTTGTGCTATAGTGTGCTAAAGCATTGATCATCAATCAGCTTTAAAAAAACATTTTTTCTAGGGACAGAAAACTATAGGTAGGAAGAGTGTCAGTTTCTTTCACTGTGATAATCCTTGTTTCTAGGGACAGGGAAGGACAGTGAGGGAAATTCTACTTGTGCTATAGTGTGCTAAAGCATTGATCATCAATCAGCTTTAAAAAAACATTTTTTCTAGGGACAGAAAACTATAGGTAGGAAGAGTGTCAGTTTCTTTCACTGTGATAATCCTTGTTTCTAGGGACAGGGAAGGGCAGTGAGGGAAATTCTCCTTGTGCTATAGTGTGCTAAAGCATTCCTCATCAACCATCTTTGAAATCCTTGTTTTTTGGACAGTCAGGGAAATTGTCGTTGTGCTATTCTGTGCAAAAGCAATCATCCTCAACCATATTTAGAAATCCTTAAGTAAAGGGACAGAGAAGGACACCTGAAGGTAGCCCTTATTGCTTTTTTCCCATCTCCCTGCAGGCCATCTATTAGAATGTCTGGAAGGCAAACAAGGAGAGGCAGACAGTCAGGAGGCAATAAAAGAGGGCAAGCAGGCTCTGTGTCTGGGGGCAACAGTGCTGGTCGTGGACGCGGTGCATTGTCATCAGCACATGGCCATGGGACACGCTTGTCCTTGTTTTCGGCAGCTGGACATGTTGAGCCACATCATGCCGAAGACTTGGTAGAGTGGATGACCAAGCCCTCCTCCTCCTCATCCTCTCTCACCCAGGCTCAGGGTACTGGCAAAGCAGCTGCCAAAGCGTCCTCTTCCCTGGTATCAATGTCAGACTCATCATCAGTCACTCCTTCCCTAGACCCACCATGTCCTCCTCCTGAGGAGTCCCCCGAACTGTTTGAGCACAGTGTTGGGTACATGCTCCAGGAGGATGCCCAGCGTTTCGAAGGGTCTGATGATGAAACCCAGCTACAGGAAGGCAGTAGCGTGGGAGCAGACAGAGGGGATGCTCAAGAAGGACACCAATCTGGCAGTCATGTTCCAGCAGCTGCAGCATACTGCCAGATTGGCTCCAGTGATGAGGAGGGAGGGGATGATGAGATCACTGATTCCACGTGGGTGCCTAATAGGAGAGAGGAGGAGGAGGAGGATGAGGAGGAGGCACATCTCCAACGAGGCAGGATGCCCTTTGGTGGCCAGCGTAAGGGCAGTACACCGACGGAATCACACCGCAGAGCTCTGCCTGTGCAGGGCGCTGCCTCTGCCCGTCATTCAAAAAGTTCTTTGGTGTGGGCTTTTTTGAGGCTAGTGCATCAGATCGCACAGCTGCTGTTTGCAACATATGTCTCAAGCGTATATCGCGTGGCCAAAACATCAGCCGCTTGGGTACCACATGCCTGACCAGACATATGTTGACCTGCCATGCAGCTCGTTGGCAAGCCTACCTCAAAGACCCACACCAAAGAACAAAGCGGACCTCTCCTTGCACCGCATCAGCTGGGATCTCCAACCCCACTATAACTTCAGTCCTCTCTGAAACATGCACTGAGAGGAATGAAGGTGTAGAATTAGGTGTGTCACAGCCAAGTAGTTGCGGCCACTCTGCTAGCAGTACACCGACGTCCGATTCTAGCAGGCAAATTTCCCTGCCCCAGCTGCTGGACCGTCGAAAGAAGTTCACTCCCAGCCATCCACATGCCCAGCGGTTGAATGCTAGCTTGGCTAAATTGCTAGCGCTTCAACTGCTGCCTTTTCAGTTGGTAGACTCGGCCCCCTTCCGTGAGTTTGTGCAATGTGCGGTTCCTCAGTGGCAGGTTCCCAAACGCCACTTTTTCTCACGGAAGGCTATTCCGGCTCTCTACCAGCATGTGGAAGGCAATGTCTTGGCCTCGCTGGACAGGGCGGTCAGCGGTAAGGTGCATATTACCGCTGACTCATGGTCCAGCAGGCATGGACAGGGACGTTACCTTTCTTTCACGGCCCATTGGGTCACTCTTTTGGCAGCTGGGAAGGATGCAGGACAAGGTGCAGTAGTGTTGGAGGTTGTTCCACCGCCACGCCTCCAAAATGCTACTACTGGTTGTGACACACCTCTCTCCTCCACCCCCTCCTCTTCTTCTTCCTCCATGGCCTCTTCCTGTGGTTTGTCCTCTGAACCAGCGGTGCTCCGTAGCCGTTCAAGGGGCTACGCAAGTACGCAGGCAAAAAGATGCCATGCCGTGCTTGCGCTGGTGTGTTTGGGGGACAGAAGCCACACTGGGGCAGAGGTCCTGTCTGCTCTGCAGGGCCAGGCCGAGAGGTGGTTGACGCCACGCCAGCTTAACCTAGGAATGGTGGTTTGCGACAATGGCACCAACCTCCTCTCCGCCCTCCGACAGGGACAACTGACCCATGTGCCCTGTGTGGCTCACGTCCTTAACCTGGTGGTGCAGCGGTTCTTGGGCAGGTACCCGGGCTTACAGGATGTCCTGAGGCAGGCCAGGAAAGTCTGTGTGCATTTCCGCAGATCTTATAATGCCAGTGCTCGCCTGGCTGAGCTGCAAAAGGAGTTGAACCTGCCCAAGAACCGCCTTATATGTGACATGCCCACCAGGTGGAACTCAACGTTGGCCATGCTGCAGCGGCTGCACACGCAGCAGAGGGCCATCAATGAGTACCTGTGCAACTACGGCACCAGGACAGGGTCAGGGGAGCTTGGTTTTTTTTCTCCACGCCAGTGGGGCATGATCAGGGATGCATGCACTGTCCTGGCACCATTTGAGGAGGCCACGAGGATGGTGAGCAGTGACAGTGCATGCATCAGTGACACTGTACCTCTTGTCCACCTGTTGGAGCACACGCTGCGTGGAATAATGGACAGGGCACTTGAGGCAGAACAGAGGCAGGAAGAGGAGGACTTCCTTGCCTCTCAAGGCCCCCTTTACCCAGACAGTGTTCCTTCTGTCCCACCCATCGCACAGGAAGAGGAGGAGGAGGAGGAGGAGGAGGAGGATTGTGTCAGCATGGAGGTGGAGGCTGGCACTCAGCATCATCAGCAGCAGTCTTTTAGGGATGATTTACAGTCCCAAGAAACCAGTGGACTTGTACGTGGCTGGGAGGAGGTGGCTGCGGATCATGTCGTCCTTAGTGACCCAGAGGACTCCGAAACGAATGCCTCAGCAAACCTACGCTGCATGGCCTCCCTGATCCTGCAAAGTCTGCGGAAGGATCCTCGTATTCTTCGGATCAAGGAGAGGGACCATTACTGGCTGGCCACTCTCCTTGATCCACGGTACAAGGGTAAGGTTGCGGACCTTATGTTACCGTCGCAGAGGGAGCAGAGGATGAGACAACTCCGGGAGGCCTTGCAGAAAGGTCTGTGCAACGCGTTCCCAGAGACTGGGAGGTTACAAACTCCTGGTCCTGGACAACGAGTTGCTGAGGCTTCGGCCAGTCAAAGAAGGAGCGGTGGGGAAGGTGGCCGTCTGACCGATGCGTTCAGACAATTCTTTAGTCCGCAGCCCCAAAGTATGATCGGTTCCAGCAACCATCGCCAGCGTCTGATAAACATGGTGCAGGAATATCTAGGGGCAAGGTCAGACTTGGACACCTTCCCCACCGAAAATCCTCTGGCTTACTGGGTCTTGAGGATGGATCACTGGCCAGAGCTTGCACAGTATGCAATTGAGCTACTGGCCTGTCCTGCATCCAGCGTTCTTTCGGAACGCACATTCAGTGCTGCTGGAGGATTTGTCACGGATCACAGGGTGCGCCTGTCCACCGACTCGGTTGATCGACTGACTTTCATCAAGATGAACCAGTCTTGGATCACCACCAGCTACCACACACCTGATGCTGATATAACAGACTAATTGATTTTAACATGTCACATCCCTTCAAGACTGATGCTGATGCTGAGTGCCTGTGCTGTTATGTTGACTGGCTATCCTCCTCCTCCGAGTCCTCAATGATACGATTGATGATGATAGCTTGGAAGATCATTTTTGTTTATGGGTGCCGCCACCAGTGGCTAAGGCCCAATTTTTCAGCCCCTGTTTTACAGGGGCGTGTAATTACAATTTTTTTAGCAATAATTTGCCATAGGGCTCATTGCTGTGCTCCAAGTACAGTATCTGTGAGGGGTTGGAGTGTTGTGGCACCAGTGCCTAAGGCCCAATTTTTCAGCCCCTGTTTAACAGGGGCGTGTCATTACAATTTTTGAAGCAATACTTTGCAACAGGGCTCATTGCTGTGCTCCAAGTACAGTATCTGTGAGGGGTTGTAGTGTTGTGCCACCAGTGCCTAAGGCCCAATTTTTCAGCCCCTGTTCAACAGGGGCATGTAATTACAATTCTTGATCTAATAATTCACAGCAGGGCCCATTGCTGCACCCACCAAGAGTAACTCTGAGGGCTTACAGTGTTGTGGCAACGCCACCACCACCACCACCACGAAAGGCCCAATTTTTCAGCCCCTGTTCAAAAGGGGCATGTAATTACAATTCTTGATCTAATAATTCACAGCAGGGCCCATTCCTGCACCCACCAAGAGTAACTCTGAGGGCTTACAGTGTTGTGGCAACACCACCACCACCACCACCACCATGAAAGGCCCAATTTTTCAGCCCCTGTTCAACAGGGGCATGCAATTACAATTCTTGATCTAATAATTCACAGCAGGGCCCATTCCTGCACCCACCAAGAGTAACTCTGAGGGCTTACAGTGTTGTGGCAACACCACCACCACCACCACCACCACGAAAGGCCCAATTTTTCAGCCCCTGTTCAACAGGGGCATGCAATTACAATTCTTGATCTAATAATTCACAGCAGGGCCCATTGCTGCACCCACCAAGAGTAACTGTCAGGGCTTACAGTGTTGTGGCACCAGCACCACCATCAAAGGCCCAATTTTTACTACCACTGTTCAACAATTATATGTAATTAAAATTCCTGATATAATAGTTGACAGCAGGGCGTTCCAGCACCAACCAAGAGTAACTGTGAGTGCTTACAGTGTTGTGCCAACACCAACAACTAAGGGGCCTATTTCTGCAGAGTATATACGGCAGGTCCCTACTTTCAAACATCCAACTTACAAACGACTCCTACTTGCAAACGCAAGAAGACAACAGGAAGTGAGAGGAAATCTACCCCTTGGAAGGAAAATTCTCTCCTGTAAGAATTAATATGGGAGAAAGGTGTCTCCTCTGTACTGATGCTTTATCAGCAATCCTTGTTTCAAGAAAAACACCACATTTCAAAAACAGTTGTCATTGGGACGGAAAGTGAGGTGAAATGTTCTGAACAGGGGCACAGACAGCAAAACAAATGTTACAGGGGTGATAACCCTTACCTATGTTTTCCAAAAAGTTTAAAAATAGATTTTTGGGCTGGAGCTACACTTAAACAATGTACCTGTTCAAAATTACAAACAGATTCTACATAAGAACAAACCTACAGTCCCTGTCTTGTATGCACCGCCTGTATACGGCTGTTCAGAGTATATAGGGCCTTTTTTATTTTATGTGCGGGGTTCCCCTTAATATCCATACAAGACCCAAAGGGGCTGGTAATGGGCTGGGGTAGGGGGGGGGGTCATGGGGTAGCTATGCCATTTTTCTTAAAGATTTTCATCCATATTACCGGGACCAGACATTACATTAAAGCCGCAAGCAGTTTTAAATGGCTTTTTTTTCCTTTAGAAGTGTCATTTTGTGCAGGGACAGTTCTAAACACGGGAAACACGTGGCACTTCACAGGCATACTTTAGACACCCCCCAGGTACGATATTTAAAGGAATATTTGACTTTTTTTTTTTCACTTTATGCATCATTAAAATGACTGCTCCCGAAAAACGACCGTTTTTAAAACTTCTTTTTGCATTGATACATGTCCCCTGGTGCAGAACCCGGGTTCCCAAACCCTTTTTAGGACAATAACATGCATAATAGTTGTTATAATTAGCACTTTAGAATTCGAACGTTCGCATCCATTGTATTTAATAGGGTTCTAATGTTCGTACGAACTTTCGGTCCGTTCGCGGGTTCTGGTGCGAACCGAACCCGGGGGTGTTCGGCTCATCACTATTCTTGACTTGTTCAAGGTTTCTTTTTTTTAAAGGTTGCACTGCATCTTCCAAATATTTTAAAATCGTATTCCTTCAAATGTAACCCGACCATCTTCTGCAATTTTACAAACTCTAGTAAATACTACATAAGGCACCAGAATATTACTACTAACTCAAAAGTACTGTTCCAGAATGTTCCAGCGTGTTTTATACAACAAACATTACTGTGGAAAAACATTACTTATTGTTTATGGTGTTCTTAAAGCAGAAATCCACCCAAAAGGGGAAGCTTAGCTTTGTTTGCTTCCTCCCTGTCAAAACAAAACCAGGTACCCGCTCCTACTTCCGTGTAAGATCGTTGCATCGTTGTGCAGCGATCTACGAAAACTTCCGGAACTCCTCCTCCTTCCCCCTGCTGTCTTCTGGAAGACACACAGGTCCCAGAAGACAGCGAGATCATTCAGAAAGCGCAGCGCAAATTGCACATGCGCAGTAGGATACAGGCTGTACTTCCTGTTTTCCTTTTTGAAGATGCCAGCGCCTGCGGCTGGAGCCAATGGACGGATCAGTTTAGGGTGCTGACATTGTGGGCTCCCTGGACTCGTAAGTGTCCTTATATTAAAAGTTAGATGCTACAGTATTTGTAGCTGCTGACTTTGAATTTTTTCCCCCCAGGCTCGAACTCCTCTTTAAATTACGACCCCTTTCACACTGAGGCGCTTTGCTGACGCTATAGCGCTAAAAATAGCACCTGCAAAGTGCCTTGAAACAGTGGCTCTATTCACTCCAGTGTGAAAATATTTATAATAATAATACGTACTGTATATACTCGAGTATAAGCCGATCCGAATATAAGCCGAGGCACCTAATTTTACCACAAATAACTGGTAAAACTTATTGACTTGAGTATAAGCCTAGGATGTCCATCTGCATGCCTCACTGTGCCTCACTTTGCCTCACTGTGTCCATGTGCATGCCTCACTGTCCCTCACTGTGTCCATGCCTCACTGTGCCTTACTGTGCCTATGCCTCACTGTGTCCATGCCTCACTGTGCCCATGCCTCACTGTGCCCATGCCTCACTGTGCCCATGCCTCACTGTGCCCATGCCTCACTGTGTCCATGCCTCACTGTCACTGTGCCCATGCCTCACTGTGTCCATGCCTCACTGTGCCCAATCTCCCTACCTGATCTCCGGCGCTGTTTGACTAGACTGACGTTTAACATAGGAGTCTATGGAAGGGGTTCCCGGGTTTAAAAATTCGGTGCTCCCGGGCCGTCGGTCCCCTGGGCAACAAACTTTGCGCACTTGTAGAGGACGAGTTGGGCTACATGTGTGCCAAGTTTGGCTCGCCGGGATCAGGTGCACAAAGTTGAAAATGGACACAGACTCGAGTATAAGCCGAGGGGGACATTTTCAGCACAAAAAAATGTGCTGAAAAACTCGGCTTATACTCGAGTATATACGGTATATATACTATACATATATATATATATATATATATATATATATATATATATATATATGTGTATATAAAATCCCTCCGGATAGATCACCATCTTCCACTTGCTTTTAATGGCAATACTAAGAGCCCACTTCAACCATGTAATCCCTAAGTATGCTGTTCTTTGTCTACCCTTTTATCATGCAATCCTAGTTGGAAGTCTAGTTACAATACTATATCTAGAAATAGAAAAAATAAAGTTGCGCTAAACCTAAATCATAAACCCAGTGTATGGGTGCTATGTGGTAAATCTAAAAAATATCACATAATCTATCATTCACAGTGATAAATATAGAGGTCAAACTCAATATAAAGTGAGTCAATGAATAAACAGTGGATGAAAGTGGAATGTGAATAAACTCAATAAAATGAAAACATAAAAAGTTCATAAAGTTCATGAATGGATGTTCTGGGTGTAACGCCAATAAATGAAAAATCCACCCGTGCACAAATCCAATGAAGTCCAGTCTCTTCAGATGTGGACCAAAACCAAAGTGATTCCACCACCATATGACAAATAAATCCACTTACCAGAGCCCCGTGGTCCCCTATAACGGAGGACCCGGAGAGGCTTGTAATGAATCTCAGCTAGATGACAGTAGCACCTTCAATCCGCAGCCTCGCTAATCAGCATACTTAATGACAGTGAACCAATAGCAATGGTATGGCATGTAAGGAAACAGATGCTCCAATAGTGTAAAACCTTTGACATTTATTGTTAAAAGGATAATAAATATTGCACTCACAAAAGTAGTTGACAAAAAAGCCTGAAGCCCGCTGCGCCGGCCGGACGCAAGCAGGCAGACCCGTCCATCTGGAGATCGAGCAGTGGTGGGTGGTGACGTCAGCACGCCGCCCGTTCTGCCCTACGCGTTTCGTGATAGGTCACGTTGTCTAGGGGCAGTAACTTATTATAGGCTTACCTATGGGTAAAAGCTGGTGATGGAAGTTTACTTCCACTTTAATAGAGATTGGGCTCAGCAAAGTGTTTAAGGGGGGGGGGGGCAGCTATTAAAAGTTTTTTTTTACTTAATGCAGATAATGTAAGCACTAATTATTGCAAGAAATCTGGAGCATTGCTTTAGCTATTTTTTGCCTTGCCCAGTTTTTGCATTTCCATACAAGTCAATAGGAATGAAAAACTTGCTTAAAGCAGGTCAGCAGGAGGTTAACTGCAGGATAAGTTCACCTGTCTATGAATTCTGAATAATCTCAGAAACATCTCAAACTGATGATATCGCCACAAGCTTAAAACCCATCCACAGAGGCCTTAAATAGTTTTAGATAAACTCAAAAGACCAGCATTTACTACAGGCAGCAGTAACATGAACAGTAAGGGAAGGAGATCAGTGACATCAGCACTTAAGGGATTTGTGTATTTGAACACACTGTACCCCCCACAGCCTTCCATACCAAACACAAAAAATCTATTTAATTAGAGGTCTTCTTTGCTTTTGCATTTGGGACAGGCTTCATACATGCATGTACTTTTACCTGACAGGGAATGTATTTACAAAGCCAGAACATACATGTCAGTGGCAATGATGTCAGGCTATGAGCCCCATGTCTGACAGGTATGGAGAGCAGTGATGTCCTCCTGGTCCTCCTCAGGCACTAAACACCTACTGATCTTCAATGATACTTTGGTGCATGCTCCACAGCATGACATTTCACATGTGCACCTTACAGGTTTCTTCCCAGTTGTAGTCTCAGCCTCTGAATTCTTCCACTCTTCTAATGTTGTCATTTTCTGCATGCTCTGGCTGTCTATCGGCTTGCATTATAAGGGTTAATAGCAAAATCCTCCCTGCCGACAATTTTTCTAACATGTGCAAGAAATCACAAGGGACTGACACAAGAAAAATTTAGTCTTGTTCACTGTGCGGTCATCAAAAAAAAGAAAAAAAATTGAAGCTAAATCTCCGGGGGATGAGAGGCTAGATCATTATTCCAACACACCTGGTATATTTTCACAATTCATCTTATTCCCAGAACAGCTTAACAAGGGGCGGGAAATGTTAAAACTCTGAGCGCACATATAATTAAATGAGAAATGCAGACCCGATATCACTGCTTCCGACACTGGAGCAAAGTTATTATACCAACGTGCTGTGATTATACTAGTGAGGAAAACACATCAGACCATTGTGGAGGAATATAACAGCAGCACACTTTGCACCAGCGGACGTCACAGTTTAACCACTGCAGATCAGATGTGCAGAGCTAGAGATATAATAAATACATAAGTACAGTATATCAGCACAAACTGTTGCTTGTATATTAAAGTGTATTTGCTTTTAAATTACATTTATTACTATTGTATGTACATACCATAGATGTGTGAGTGAATGATAATATTAAATCTTTATGAATGGCAAGGCATTGAGTATAGTTGTTCTGTGATATGTGATATGAAATGCAGTTTTATTAAGACACTTTAGCAATAATCCAAAGCCTTGTTAAAACATGTCTGAATTTGTAAGGTATAACTATGTGTTAGTACAGCCATATTTTAGTTAGTGGCAGTGCATTTTGGTGTTCCTATTAGCTCAGTATAACTTGGTAATTTAGAAAGGATATTGAATGCACTTTCCTATGTACATATAGGCTCTAGTCTAGACAGACAAGCTACAAATCATATGTGATTTATGATCATACTGTAAAAATAAGGCTGTGCAGCTACAGTAAGTTAAAATCACATCAAAATGTATGTATGGAAAAAGCTGAGAAATCACTGTAGTTTCATTTAAACTTGCTTACAGTTCTATTCCACATTAGTGAGATTTGATTTCTGATTAGTGATGAGCCGAACACCCCCGGGTTCGGTTCGCACCAGAACCCGCGAACGGACCGAAAGTTCGTACGAACATTAGAACCCTATTAAATACAATGGATGCGAACGTTCGAATTCTAAAGTGCTAATTATAACAACTATTATGCATGTTATTGTCCTAAAAAGGGTTTGGGAACCCGGGTTCTGCACCAGGGGACATGTATCAATGCAAAAAGAAGTTTTAAAAACGGTCGTTTTTCGGGAGCAGTCATTTTAATGATGCATAAAGTGAAAAAAAAAAAGTCAAATATTCCTTTAAATATCGTACCTGGGGGGTGTCTAAAGTATGCCTGTGAAGTGCCACGTGTTTCCCGTGTTTAGAACTGTCCCTGCACGAAATGACACTTCTAAAGGAAAAAAAAGCCATTTAAAACTGCTTGCGGCTTTAATGTAATGTCTGGTCCCGGTAATATGGATGAAAATCTTTAAGAAAAATGGCATAGCTACCCCATGACCCCCCCCCCCCTACCCCAGCCCATTACCAGCCCCTTTGGGTCTTGTATGGATATTAAGGGGAACCCCGCACATAAAATAAAAAAGGCCCTATATACTCTGAACAGCCGTATACAGGCGGTGCATACAAGACAGGGACTGTAGGTTTGTTCTTATGTAGAATCTGTTTGTAATTTTGAACAGGTACATTGTTGAAGTGTAGCTCCAGCCCAAAAATCTATTTTTAAACTTTTTGGAAAACATAGGTAAGGGTTATCACCCCTGTAACATTTGTTTTGCTGTCTGTGCCCCTGTTCAGAACATTTCACCTCACTTTCCGTCCCAATGTCAACTGTTTTTGAAATGTGGTGTTTTTCTTGAAACAAGGATTGCTGATAAAGCATCAGTACAGAGGAGACACCTTTCTCCCATATTTATTCTTACAGGAGAGAATTTTCCTTCCTAGGGGTAGATTTCCTCTCACTTCCTGTTGTCTTCTTGCGTTTGCAAGTAGGAGTCGTTTGTAAGTTGGATGTTTGAAAGTAGGGACCTGCCGTATATACTCTGCAGAAATAGGCCCCTTAGTTGTTGGTGTTGGCACTGTAAAAATTGGGGCTTTGATGGTGGTGCTGGTGCCACAACACTGTAAGCCCTGACAGTTACTCTTGGTGGGTGCAGCAATGGGCCCTGCTGTGAATTATTAGATCAAGAATTGTAATTGCATGCCCCTGTTGAACAGGGGCTGAAAAATTGGGCCTTTCGTGGTGGTGGTGGTGGTGGTGGTGTTGCCACAACACTGTAAGCCCTCAGAGTTACTCTTGGTGGGTGCAGGAATGGGCCCTGCTGTGAATTATTAGATCAAGAATTGTAATTACATGCCCCTTTTGAACAGGGGCTGAAAAATTGGGCCTTTCGTGGTGGTGGTGGTGGTGGCGTTGCCACAACACTGTAAGCCCTCAGACTTACTCTTGGTGGGTGCAGGAATGGGCCCTGCTGTGAATTATTAGATCAAGAATTGTAATTACATGCCCCTTTTGAACAGGGGCTGAAAAATTGGGCCTTTCGTGGTGGTGGTGGTGGTGGCGTTGCCACAACACTGTAAGCCCTCAGAGTTACTCTTGGTGGGTGCAGCAATGGGCCCTGCTGTGAATTATTAGATCAAGAATTGTAATTACATGCCCCTTTTGAACAGGGGCTGAAAAATTGGGCCTTTCGTGGTGGTGGTGGTGGTGGCGTTGCCACAACACTGTAAGCCCTCAGAGTTACTCTTGGTGGGTGCAGCAATGGGCCCTGCTGTGAATTATTACATCAAGAATTGTAATTACATGCCCCTTTTGAACAGGGGCTGAAAAATTGGGCCTTTCGTGGTGGTGGTGGTGGTGGCGTTGCCACAACACTGTAAGCCCTCAGAGTTACTCTTGGTGGGTGCAGCAATGGGCCCTGCTGTGAATTATTAGATCAAGAATTGTAATTACATGCCCCTTTTGAACAGGGGCTGAAAAATTGGGCCTTTCGTGGTGGTGGTGGTGGTGGCGTTGCCACAACACTGTAAGCCCTCAGAGTTACTCTTGGTGGGTGCAGCAATGGGCCCTGCTGTGAATTATTAGATCAAGAATTGTAATTACATGCCCCTTTTGAACAGGGGCTGAAAAATTGGGCCTTTCGTGGTGGTGGTGGTGGTGGCGTTGCCACAACACTGTAAGCCCTCAGAGTTACTCTTGGTGGGTGCAGCAATGGGCCCTGCTGTGAATTATTACATCAAGAATTGTAATTGCATGCCCCTGTTGAACAGGGGCTGAAAAATTGGGCCTTAGGCACTGGTGGCACAACACTACAACCCCTCACAGATACTGTACTTGGAGCACAGCAATGAGCCCTGTTGCAAAGTATTGCTTCAAAAATTGTAATGACACGCCCCTGTTAAACAGGGGCTGAAAAATTGGGCCTTAGGCACTGGTGGCACAACACTACAACCCCTCACAGATACTGTACTTGGAGCACAGCAATGAGCCCTGTTGCAAAGTATTGCTTCAAAAATTGTAATGACACGCCCCTGTTAAACAGGGGCTGAAAAATTGGGCCTTAGGCACTGGTGCCACAACACTCCAACCCCTCACAGATACTGTACTTGGAGCACAGCAATGAGCCCTATGGCAAATTATTGCTAAAAAAATTGTAATTACACGCCCCTGTAAAACAGGGGCTGAAAAATTGGGCCTTAGCCACTGGTGGCGGCACCCATAAACAAAAATGATCTTCCAAGCTATCATCATCAATCGTATCATTGAGGACTCGGAGGAGGAGGATAGCCAGTCAACATAACAGCACAGGCACTCAGCATCAGCATCAGTCTTGAAGGGATGTGACATGTTAAAATCAATTAGTCTGTTATATCAGCATCAGGTGTGTGGTAGCTGGTGGTGATCCAAGACTGGTTCATCTTGATGAAAGTCAGTCGATCAACCGAGTCGGTGGACAGGCGCACCCTGTGATCCGTGACAAATCCTCCAGCAGCACTGAATGTGCGTTCCGAAAGAACGCTGGATGCAGGACAGGCCAGTAGCTCAATTGCATACTGTGCAAGCTCTGGCCAGTGATCCATCCTCAAGACCCAGTAAGCCAGAGGATTTTCGGTGGGGAAGGTGTCCAAGTCTGACCTTGCCCCTAGATATTCCTGCACCATGTTTATCAGACGCTGGCGATGGTTGCTGGAACCGATCATACTTTGGGGCTGCGGACTAAAGAATTGTCTGAACGCATCGGTCAGACGGCCACCTTCCCCACCGCTCCTTCTTTGACTGGCCGAAGCCTCAGCAACTCGTTGTCCAGGACCAGGAGTTTGTAACCTCCCAGTCTCTGGGAACGCGTTGCACAGACCTTTCTGCAAGGCCTCCCGGAGTTGTCTCATCCTCTGCTCCCTCTGCGATGGTAACATAAGGTCCGCAACCTTACCCTTGTACCGTGGATCAAGGAGAGTGGCCAGCCAGTAATGGTCCCTCTCCTTGATCCGAAGAATACGAGGATCCTTCCGCAGACTTTGCAGGATCAGGGAGGCCATGCAGCGTAGGTTTGCTGAGGCATTCGCTCCGGAGTCCTCTGGGTCACTAAGGACGACATGATCCGCAGTCACCTCCTCCCAGCCACGTACAAGTCCACTGGTTTCTTGGGACTGTAAATCATCCCTAAAAGACTGCTGCTGATGATGCTGAGTGCCAGCCTCCACCTCCATGCTGACACAATCCTCCTCCTCCTCCTCCTCCTCCTCCTCCTCCTCCTCTTCCTGTGCGATGGGTGGGACAGAAGGAACACTGTCTGGGTAAAGGGGGCCTTGAGAGGCAAGGAAGTCCTCCTCTTCCTGCCTCTGTTCTGCCTCAAGTGCCCTGTCCATTATTCCACGCAGCGTGTGCTCCAACAGGTGGACAAGAGGTACAGTGTCACTGATGCATGCACTGTCACTGCTCACCATCCTCGTGGCCTCCTCAAATGGTGCCAGGACAGTGCATGCATCCCTGATCATGCCCCACTGGCGTGGAGAAAAAAAACCAAGCTCCCCTGACCCTGTCCTGGTGCCGTAGTCGCACAGGTACTCATTGATGGCCCTCTGCTGCGTGTGCAGCCGCTGCAGCATGGCCAACGTTGAGTTCCACCTGGTGGGCATGTCACATATAAGGCGGTTCTTGGGCAGGTTCAACTCCTTTTGCAGCTCAGCCAGGCGAGCACTGGCATTATAAGATCTGCGGAAATGCACACAGACTTTCCTGGCCTGCCTCAGGACATCCTGTAAGCCCGGGTACCTGCCCAAGAACCGCTGCACCACCAGGTTAAGGACGTGAGCCACACAGGGCACATGGGTCAGTTGTCCCTGTCGAAGGGCGGAGAGGAGGTTGGTGCCATTGTCGCAAACCACCATTCCTGGCTTAAGCTGGCGTGGCGTCAACCACCTCTCGGCCTGGCCCTGCAGAGCAGACAGGACCTCTGCCCCAGTGTGGCTTCTGTCCCCCAAACACACCAGCGCAAGCACGGCATGGCATCTTTTTGCCTGCGTACTTGCGTAGCCCCGTGAACGGCTACGGAGCACCGCTGGTTCATAGGACAAACCACAGGAAGAGGCCATGGAGGAAGAAGAAGAGGAGGGGGTGGAGGAGAGAGGTGTGTCACAACCAGTAGTAGCATTTTGGAGGCGTGGCGGTGGGACAACCTCCAACACTACTGCACCTTGTCCTGCATCCTTCCCAGCTGCCAAAAGAGTGACCCAATGGGCCGTGAAAGAAAGGTAACGTCCCTGTCCATGCCTGCTGGACCATGAGTCAGCGGTAATATGCACCTTACCGCTGACCGCCCTGTCCAGCGAGGCCAAGACATTGCCTTCCACATGCCGGTAGAGAGCCGGAATAGCCTTCCGTGAGAAAAAGTGGCGTTTGGGAACCTGCCACTGAGGAACCGCACATTGCACAAACTCACGGAAGGGGGCCGAGTCTACCAACTGAAAAGGCAGCAGTTGAAGCGCTAGCAATTTAGCCAAGCTAGCATTCAACCGCTGGGCATGTGGATGGCTGGGAGTGAACTTCTTTCGACGGTCCAGCAGCTGGGGCAGGGAAATTTGCCTGCTAGAATCGGACGTCGGTGTACTGCTAGCAGAGTGGCCGCAAGTACTTGGCTGTGACACACCTAATTCTACACCTTCATTCCTCTCAGTGCATGTTTCAGAGGACTGAAGTTATAGTGGGGTTGGAGATCCCAGCTGATGCGGTGCAAGGAGAGGTCCGCTTTGTTCTTTGGTGTGGGTCTTTGAGGTAGGCTTGCCAACGAGCTGCATGGCAGGTCAACATATGTCTGGTCAGGCATGTGGTACCCAAGCGGCTGATGTTTTGGCCACGCGATATACGCTTGAGACATATGTTGCAAACAGCAGCTGTGCGATCTGATGCACTAGCCTCAAAAAAGGCCCACACCAAGGAACTTTTTGAATGACGGGCAGAGGCAGCGCCCTGCACAGGCGGAGCTCTGCGGTGTGATTCCGTCGGTGTACTGCCCTTACGCTGGCCACCAAAGGGCATCCTGCCTCGTTGGAGATGTGCCTCCTCCTCATCCTCCTCCTCCTCCTCTCTCCTATTAGGCACCCACGTGGAGTCAGTGACCTCATCATCCCCTCCCTCCTCATCACTGGAGCCAATCTGGCAGTATGCTGCAGCTGCTGGAACATGACTGCCAGATTGGTGTCCTTCTTGAGCATCCCCTCTGTCTGCTCTCACCCTACTGCCTTCCTGTAGCTGGGTTTCATCATCAGACCCTTCGAAACGCTGGGCATCCTCCTGGAGCATGTACCCAACACTGTGCTCAAACAGTTCGGGGGACTCCTCAGGAGGAGGACATGGTGGGTCTAGGGAAGGAGTGACTGATGATGAGTCTGACATTGATACCAGGGAAGAGGACGCTTTGGCAGCTGCTTTGCCAGTACCCTGAGCCTGGGTGAGAGAGGATGAGGAGGAGGAGGAGGGCTTGGTCATCCACTCTACCAAGTCTTCGGCATGATGTGGCTCAACATGTCCAGCTGCCGAAAAGAAGGACAAGCGTGTCCCATGGCCATGTGCTGATGACAATGCACCGCGTCCACGACCAGCACTGTTGCCCCCAGACACAGAGCCTGCTTGCCCTCTTTTATTGCCTCCTGACTGTCTGCCTCTCCTTGTTTGCCTTCCAGACATTCTAATAGATGGCCTGCAGGGAGATGGGAAAAAAGCAATAAGGGCTACCTTCAGGTGTCCTTCTCTGTCCCTTTACTTAAGGATTTCTAAATATGGTTGAGGATGATTGCTTTTGCACAGAATAGCACAACGACAATTTCCCTGACTGTCCAAAAAAACAAGGATTTCAAAGATGGTTGATGAGGAATGCTTTAGCACACTATAGCACAAGGGGAATTTCCCTCACTGTCCTTCCCTGTCCCTAGAAACAAGGATTATCACAGTGAAAGAAACTGACACTCTTCCTACCTATAGTTTTCTGTCCCTAGAAAAAATGTTTTTTTAAAGCACACTATAGCACAAGGAGAATTCACTCACTGTCCTTCCCTGTCCCTAGAAACAAGGACTTGCACAGTGAAAGAAACTGACACTCTCCCTACCTAGAGTTTTCTGTCCCTAGAAAAAATGGTTTTTTAAAGCACACTATAGCACAAGGAGAATTCACTCACTGTCCTTCCCTGTCCCTAGAAACAAGGACTTGCACAGTGAAAGAAACTGACACTCTCCCTACCTAGAGTTTTCTGTCCCTAGAAAAAATGTTTTTTTAAAGCACACTATAGCACAAGGAGAATTCACTCACTGTCCTTCCCTGTCCTTAGAAACAAGGACTTGCACAGTGAAAGAAACTGACACTCTCCCTACCTAGAGTTTTCTGTCCCTAGAAAAAATGTTTTTTTAAAGCACACTATAGCACAAGGAGAATTCACTCACTGTCCTTCCCTGTCCCTAGAAACAAGGACTTGCACAGTGAAAGAAACTGACACTCTCCCTACCTAGAGTTTTCTGTCCCTAGAAAAAATGTTTTTTTAAAGCACACTATAGCACAAGGAGAATTCACTCACTGTCCTTCCCTGTCCCTAGAAACAAGGACTTGCACAGTGAAAGAAACTGACACTCTCCCTACCTAGAGTTTTCTGTCCCTAGAAAAAATGTTTTTTTAAAGCACACTATAGCACAAGGAGAATTCACTCACTGTCCTTCCCTGTCCCTAGAAACAAGGACTTGCACAGTGAAAGAAACTGACACTCTCCCTACCTAGAGTTTTCTGTCCCTAGAAAAAATGTTTTTTTAAAGCACACTATAGCACAAGGAGAATTCACTCACTGTCCTTCCCTGTCCCTAGAAACAAGGACTTGCACAGTGAAAGAAACTGACACTCTCCCTACCTAGAGTTTTCTGTCCCTAGAAAAAATGTTTTTTTAAAGCACACTATAGCACAAGGAGAATTCACTCACTGTCCTTCCCTGTCCCTAGAAACAAGGACTTGCACAGTGAAAGAAACTGACACTCTCCCTACCTAGAGTTTTCTGTCCCTAGAAAAAATGTTTTTTTAAAGCACACTATAGCACAAGGAGAATTCACTCACTGTCCTTCCCTGTCCTTAGAAACAAGGACTTGCACAGTGAAAGAAACTGACACTCTCCCTACCTAGAGTTTTCTGTCCCTAGAAAAAATGTTTTTTTAAAGCACACTATAGCACAAGGAGAATTCACTCACTGTCCTTCCCTGTCCCTAGAAACAAGGACTTGCACAGTGAAAGAAACTGACACTCTCCCTACCTAGAGTTTTCTGTCCCTAGAAAAAATGTTTTTTTAAAGCACACTATAGCACAAGGAGAATTCACTCACTGTCCTTCCCTGTCCCTAGAAACAAGGACTTGCACAGTGAAAGAAACTGACACTCTCCCTACCTAGAGTTTTCTGTCCCTAGAAAAAATGTTTTTTTAAAGCACACTATAGCACAAGGAGAATTCACTCACTGTCCTTCCCTGTCCCTAGAAACAAGGACTTGCACAGTGAAAGAAACTGACACTCTCCCTACCTAGAGTTTTCTGTCCCTAGAAAAAATGTTTTTTTAAAGCACACTATAGCACAAGGAGAATTCACTCACTGTCCTTCCCTGTCCCTAGAAACAAGGACTTGAACGGTGAAAGAAGCTGACACTCTCCCTACCTAGAGTTTTCTGTCCCTAGAAAAAATGTTTTTTTAAAGCACACTATAGCACAAGGAGAATTCACTCACTGTCCTTCCCTGTCCCTAGAAACAAGGACTTGCACAGTGAAAGAAACTGACACTCTCCCTACCTAGAGTTTTCTGTCCCTAGAAAAAATGTTTTTTTAAAGCACACTATAGCACAAGGAGAATTCACTCACTGTCCTTCCCTGTCCCTAGAAACAAGGACTTGCACAGTGAAAGAAACTGACACTCTCCCTACCTAGAGTTTTCTGTCCCTAGAAAAAATGTTTTTTTAAAGCACACTATAGCACAAGGAGAATTCACTCACTGTCCTTCCCTGTCCCTAGAAACAAGGACTTGCACAGTGAAAGAAACTGACACTCTCCCTACCTAGAGTTTTCTGTCCCTAGAAAAAAATTTTTTTTAAAGCACACTATAGCACAAGGAGAATTCACTCACTGTCCTTCCCTGTCCCTAGAAACAAGGACTTGCACAGTGAAAGAAACTGACACTCTCCCTACCTAGAGTTTTCTGTCCCTAGAAAAAATGTTTTTTTAAAGCACACTATAGCACAAGGAGAATTCACTCACTGTCCTTCCCTGTCCCTAGAAACAAGGACTTGCACAGTGAAAGAAACTGACACTCTCCCTACCTAGAGTTTTCTGTCCCTAGAAAAAATGTTTTTTTAAAGCACACTATAGCACAAGGAGAATTCACTCACTGTCCTTCCCTGTCCCTAGAAACAAGGACTTGCACAGTGAAAGAAACTGACACTCTCCCTACCTAGAGTTTTCTGTCCCTAGAAAAAATGTTTTTTTAAAGCACACTATAGCACAAGGAGAATTCACTCACTGTCCTTCCCTGTCCCTAGAAACAAGGACTTGCACAGTGAAAGAAACTGACACTCTCCCTACCTAGAGTTTTCTGTCCCTAGAAAAAATGTTTTTTTAAAGCACACTATAGCACAAGGAGAATTCACTCACTGTCCTTCCCTGTCCCTAGAAACAAGGACTGCACAGTGAAAGAAACTGACACTCTCCCTACCTAGAGTTTTCTGTCCCTAGAAAAAATGTTTTTTTAAAGCACACTATAGCACAAGGAGAATTCACTCACTGTCCTTCCCTGTCCTTAGAAACAAGGACTTGCACAGTGAAAGAAACTGACACTCTCCCTACCTAGAGTTTACTGTCCCTAGAAAAAATGTTTTTTTAAAGCACACTATAGCACAAGGAGAATTCACTCACTGTCCTTCCCTGTCCCTAGAAACAAGGACTTGCACAGTGAAAGAAACTGACACTCTCCCTACCTAGAGTTTTCTGTCCCTAGAAAAAATGTTTTTTTAAAGCACACTATAGCACAAGGAGAATTCACTCACTGTCCTTCCCTGTCCCTAGAAACAAGGACTTGCACAGTGAAAGAAACTGACACTCTCCCTACCTAGAGTTTTCTGTCCCTAGAAAAAATGTTTTTTTAAAGCACACTATAGCACAAGGAGAATTCACTCACTGTCCTTCCCTGTCCCTAGAAACAAGGACTTGCACAGTGAAAGAAACTGACACTCTCCCTACCTAGAGTTTTCTGTCCCTAGAAAAAATGTTTTTTTAAAGCACACTATAGCACAAGGAGAATTCACTCACTGTCCTTCCCTGTCCCTAGAAACAAGGACTTGCACAGTGAAAGAAACTGACACTCTCCCTACCTAGAGTTTTCTGTCCCTAGAAAAAATGTTTTTTTAAAGCACACTATAGCACAAGGAGAATTCACTCACTGTCCTTCCCTGTCCCTAGAAACAAGGACTTGCACAGTGAAAGAAACTGACACTCTCCCTACCTAGAGTTTTCTGTCCCTAGAAAAAATGTTTTTTTAAAGCACACTATAGCACAAGGAGAATTCACTCACTTTCCTTCCCTGTCCCTAGAAACAAGGACTTGCACAGTGAAAGAAACTGACACTCTCCCTACCTAGAGTTTTCTGTCCCTAGAAAAAATGTTTTTTTAAAGCACACTATAGCACAAGGAGAATTCACTCACTGTCCTTCCCTGTCCCTAGAAACAAGGACTTGCACAGTGAAAGAAACTGACACTCTCCCTACCTAGAGTTTTCTGTCCCTAGAAAAAATGTTTTTTTAAAGCACACTATAGCACAAGGAGAATTCACTCACTGTCCTTCCCTGTCCCTAGAAACAAGGACTTGCACAGTGAAAGAAACTGACACTCTCCCTACCTAGAGTTTTCTGTCCCTAGAAAAAATGTTTTTTTAAAGCACACTATAGCACAAGGAGAATTCACTCACTGTCCTTCCCTGTCCCTAGAAACAAGGACTTGCACAGTGATAGAAACTGACACTCTCCCTACCTAGAGTTTTCTGTCCCTAGAAAAAATGTTTTTTTAAAGCACACTATAGCACAAGGAGAATTCACTCACTGTCCTTCCCTGTCCCTAGAAACAAGGACTTGCACAGTGAAAGAAACTGACACTCTCCCTACCTAGAGTTTTCTGTCCCTAGAAAAAATGTTTTTTTAAAGCACACTATAGCACAAGGAGAATTCACTCACTGTCCTTCCCTGTCCCTAGAAACAAGGACTTGCACAGTGAAAGAAACTGACACTCTCCCTACCTAGAGTTTTCTGTCCCTAGAAAAAATGTTTTTTTAAAGCACACTATAGCACAAGGAGAATTCACTCACTGTCCTTCCCTGTCCCTAGAAACAAGGACTTGCACAGTGAAAGAAACTGACACTCTCCCTACCTAGAGTTTTCTGTCCCTAGAAAAAATGTTTTTTTAAAGCACACTATAGCACAAGGAGAATTCACTCACTGTCCTTCCCTGTCCCTAGAAACAAGGACTTGCACAGTGAAAGAAACTGACACTCTCCCTACCTAGAGTTTTCTGTCCCTAGAAAAAATGTTTTTTTAAAGCACACTATAGCACAAGGAGAATTCACTCACTGTCCTTCCCTGTCCCTAGAAACAAGGACTTGCACAGTGAAAGAAACTGACACTCTCCCTACCTAGAGTTTTCTGTCCCTAGAAAAAATGTTTTTTTAAAGCACACTATAGCACAAGGAGAATTCACTCACTGTCCTTCCCTGTCCCTAGAAACAAGGACTCGAACAGTAAAACACACTGACACTCTCCCTACCTATCCTTCTCTTTCCCTAAACTAAAGGAATCCAGGTTAAGCAAAAAAGAAATAAATGTCACTGTCCCTGCCTATGCTGCTCTTTCCCTGCTCCGGAACACACTACACTAGGCCGCCGTGCTGGCGGCCTTTTATAGTGTGGGGCGTGTACTAAACACCCTCAGCAATAATTGGCCACAGGCATCCTGCCTGTGGCCAATCATTGCTCTCCTCGCTGCCGGCGCTGTGATTGGCCAAGCATGCGGGGTCACAGTGCATGCTTGGCCAATCACAGCGCCTGGATGACACTGCGATGGCGTAGTGCATTGTGGGCCGTTCGCGTCACTCGAATTTGGCGCGAACGGCCCAAATCGTTCGATCTTCGTCGAACGATCGAACAGCCGATGTTCGAGTCGAACGTATGTTCGACTCGAACACGAAGCTCATCCCTATTTCTGATCATCCATGTCACCTAAAATGAAGGTGTCGATATATCTAAAATGTTGAGTTGCCATCAGAGCAGGAACAGAGGGAAATCTTTCAATGAAGACAAGTGTCCCCATGATATCCAAGAGGGGATTTCCCTCATATTGGAAAGATATTCTTTCACTTTTTGTTGCATCTATAGGACAGGAAGTGAAGGGAAATTTCCCCAATGAGACATGGAAATAAAAAATAAAAATAAAAACCAGATATTTTAACCCTTTAAAATGAAATATAATTAAAGTGATACTAAAGTCTTCGGGTTTTTTGTACAAATGTTATACTTGCCTGCTCTATGCAGTGGTTTTGCACAGAGAAGCCCAGATCCTCCTCTTCTCGGGTCCCTCTTCAGCACTGCTGGCCCCTTCCTCCTGTTAAGCATCATCCCAGAAATAATAGGCAAGAAACATGAATGAAAATATGTTGGACTTTGATTATGCCTACAGGAAGAACACAAGTTAGCAAACTTCACAAAAAATATCTTATTTTATTGTTGTAAAAATGGGTACTGTATTTCACTCATTAAAAAAGTGAAGGGAAACATTCCCTTTTCATTAGTTAAAAACATCAAATTAGCATGTTTGAAGCTATTACAACACAAAGTGGTCTACATGTTTCACTGACAAGGCCACTTCTTCGGGACCTTGGATGCATTATATATAGTTTCACCATGGAAAGGGTTTGCTCTATAGAGATAAACAAAACATCACATGTCATCAAATGCCCATAATATATCCCCAAAAAATTGCAAAATTACATTTCAAAGTGGAAGGAAAGAAAACTACTGTATATATACTACCACTGCACCAAATTAGACACAGTAAAACACAGCAAGATCAACCCAACCCTGGTCAACATAAAAGTAACCAAAAATACATAGGGGGTGATCACCTAAAACTCTTATGTCCTAGATTATGGAAAATGCCATGTAACCAGGAACAAGGATAACATCCCCTATGCGCTACGTACTGGACCCAAACCAAACACATCAGCAAACAAATATGATATATTAAAATATGAATAAAGCCCTATCTAACTAGCCACAATTTATTATCACCAACTTTTATAGAGTGCACCAAAGTGAAAACACAAGAACATAGAGCTACATAAAAATCCATATTAAACTGTGTAAGAGAACCACCACCACAACCTATAACTTAATACCACCAAAATAGCTAAGGGCACCCAATGTGTGAAACCCAAACAAACAACCAGAATCGGTATCTCTCCAAAAACTCACCAAGAATGAAAAATCACAAATCCAACACAGAGTTTCATGCACCGAGACAACAACGCAACAATAGTACCAGTTTAAGACCCTTTATAATGGTGCCCAAGGACAATTAGGGGTGGGGGGGGTCTGCGGTGATCAAATTGGAAGCCATCCAAAACGTAGGCATCCAGACAGGCTCATCCCCACAAGCACAATGGATGCCAGTATTTTCCAGTTGGCAGTGTTGTTCATCTTATGTTAAAAAAGTAATTAGTTACAGTTACAAATTACTTCTTCCAAAAAGTAATGGAGTTACTCACTCAGTTACTACATTGAAAAAGTAATTAGTTACTCAGCAAAGTAACTATATTGGTTATATTATATATACACGGGGCGGGGGCGGGGCGGTAGAAGGATGGTATATACGTAATTTTTTCAGTGTATAAAAATAATAGGAGGGATAACAATAAATAATATTGGTACTGTGCCCAATGCCTCACTGTGCCTCACTGTGCCCCATGCCTCACTGTGCCCATGCTTCACTGTGCCTCATGCCTCACTGTGCCCCATGCCTCACTGGGCCCCATGCCTCACTGTGCCCCATGCCTCACTGTGCCCCATGCCTCACTGTGCCCCATGCTTCACTGTGCCCATGCTTCACTGTGCCTCACTGTGCCCATCCCTCACTGTGCCCCACTGTGCCCCATCCCTCACTGTGCCCCACTGTCCCCCATGCCTCACTGTGCCCCATGCCTCACTGTGCCCTGTGCCCCATGCCTCACTGTGCCCCATGCTTCACTGTGCCCATGCCTCACTGTGCCTCACTGTGCCCCATGCCTCACTGTGCCCCATGCCTCACTGTGCCTCACTGTTCCCCATGCCTCACTGTGCCCCATGCCTCACTGTGCCTCACTGTGTCCCATGCCTCACTGTGCCCCATGCCTCACTGTGCCCAATGCCTCACTGTGCCCATGCTTCACTGTGCCTCACTGTGCCCCATGCCTCAATGTGCCCAAGTCTCACAGTCACTGTGCCCGTGTACAGTACCTCAGATCGGCGGTGTCCCGACTCCCGGCGGCCATTCCATTATTCAAAAGCCGCGCCTCCTCCAGTCCTCCTCGTCTGTGATAGGCAGAACACTCAATTTCCCAGCATTCAGTGTTCCGCCTATCACGGACATCCGCTCATCCTCATAACACAGACGAGGATGAAAGGATGTCCGAGATAGGCGGAACACTGCCTGCTGTGAAATTGAGTGTTCCGTCTATCACAGGCGACGAGGACTCGGGAGGCGCGGCTTTTAAAAACTGCAATGGCCGCCGTCTGTCTGCTTGACACGCTGTTCAGGTAGGCAGACGGCGGCTTGCAGTTAGTTAAATGTTAAATTACATCTACTCGCGGCGGCTGCGGCGAGTAGATGTAATTAGGGTAACGCCGCCCAAGTAATGGGAACGGCGGTGCCATGAGGGGAAGAGTAATCAGTTAGATTACTCGTTACCCCAAAAAGTGGCTACGTTACCTAACGCCGTTTATTTAAACTGTGTTAGTTACAACACTGCCAGTTGGATACGTAAGCTGGCTGGAATGCAGCTGGAAGTCACGCCAAACCAAAAGTTACGGCACAACGATGCAATATACTTGACACATAGGGGCCCACTTTACTCAAACTGGATAATACAAAGCCAATCAGCTTCTAACTTTAGCTTGTTCAATTAGGCTTTGGGAAAAAAGCTTGGAAGCTGATTGGTTTCTGTGCAGAGCTGCAGCAGATTTTACACTCTCCAATTTTAGTAAATAAACCCCATAATGCACTCCAGACTGAACCGCAGGAGAGCCAGGGCACTAACTATTCCCACTGAACCAGAAATGGAATACCCAAAATACCCACACCTGTCTATTAAGAGAAAGAAACACAACGTACCCCAGGGAGATGATAGGAATGTAGTAACACGGGCCAGTGCGCACACCTGTATTCCCAACACCGGACATGAATTAACAGAGAGCTGGATAAAGGTGACACATACAATTGATAACAAGACAAAAAAAAATTCCCTTTACATTTCTGATGCTTGAAAAAACTGTGTTTACCACAATAAAAAATATATATTTTTAGTAAAGTTTAAAGTGATTGTAAAGGTTCGAATATTTAAAAACAAAAAACAAACATGTCATACTTACCTCCACTGTACAGCTCATTTTGCACAGAGTGGCCCCGATCCTCGTCTTCTGGGGTCCCTTGGTGGCTGTTTCGGCTCCTCCCCGCCTCAGATAACCCCCTCTGGGAAGCGCTTTCCCAAGGGGGCCAAGTCCTGTATTTGCACCCGCGTAATTGGATTTGATTGACAGCAGCGGGAGCCAATGGCTGCGCTGCTATAAATCTATCCAATGAAGAGCCGAGAAGACCGGGCCGAGATCAAGCGTGTTCTCGAAGCGGGACTTTTGAGGGCTCAGGTAAGTAAACTGGGGGCCTGTAATTATCAGATGTTTTTTCACCTGCATAGGATGCATTAAGTTAAAAAAACAGGAAGGTTTACAACCCCTTTAACTTGTGTCTGTATATGATTGCCCAGTAGACATAAATCAAAGTCCCATGTAATTTAACCCTTCCCTGCTCTATCCAAACTTAGAAAAAAATAAGTTTTAGCTTTAAATATCTGTTAAATGATTAATAAATCTGAAGTCCATATTTGCTTAGGGGACAGTGATGGGAATATTAGATTTTGTTTATGAAAGCTGTTTATTATCTTTAGAGATTTGCATTGTTCAACAATAAAATATAAAAAAAATTGGCCCATAAGCCAACAGTTTAAATGAATGCAGCGTTCTTTCCTGACATTTGTGTAGTAGTAATAGTGATTGCCTATAGCGGGGGTCTTCCAACTACGGCCCTCCAGGTGTTCAGGAACTACAATTCCCATCATGCCTAGTAATGTCTGTGAATGTCAGAGTTTTGCAATGCCTCATGGGATTTGTAGTTCCGCAACAGCTGGAGGGCCGCAGTTTGAGGATCCCTGGCCTATAGCCTGCCAGCCAATTTTTTATTATTTACTATTTTTTTGCATTCTAAGACTGTGGGAACTAGTATTATTGCATCTAGCATTACGTTACATGGGTGACCTGGAAAGTGTATGCGTGACGCTCATGCTCAGTAAAGAGGGGATATGTAGATGGTACATCCGCAGCTGCTGTTAGAGTGCTGACATCCTGGCTCCTTCGAGAGTTCAAGGGAAAAATGGGTAGCCCCTGGAAGTCGCACATCTAAGGTGTCCTAGAGAGATGATTACGATACTAGGGCTCTGATTCAACCACACCAAAACAGTGTGCCTCAACAGGGTGGCTTGGCCTAAACATTCACTTCAGTATGGCGTAACACAATGATTGTAGAATGTGTTTAGCTTCTTTCTACTCCTGTGATTGAGGAGCATTTGGTGGGAGTTGAAAACACATCAATTGACCCCTTTAAATGTCTTTGTGAATTTAGCCAAAGTTGTTCAAGGGCCCTGAAATCTGGTTGCTATGGGCAGCACAACTTAATAAGAAAATAAAAACACAAAAGAGAAATGTTTCAGAAATTTGCAAGCTACCCACTATGCATGGAAGCATGGTGAACATTGTTTACTTATCCATGCACTACATTTATTAAACAAAGTTCACCAAAAATGAGTGAAAATCACAATTCACACATTTATAGAGAAGCCTCAAACTCCATTGGGGCCAGTTCATGAAAACTAGCAGTAATGAAATTAACGCAATATTGTCTGAACAGTGGAAGATCGTTCTTCCACCCAGGATTCACATTCTTCTGTCCTACAAATATGCAAATCTATGTCCAGACCCCCTATAAAGTCAATTATTAATTTAGCAGTTTTGGAATAAAAACACGTTATAAATATCCTATGTTTTATTAAGTTATGGCAATTTTTATTAATGAAACTATGTTCTTATATAATTTTCATGTGACTCAGTATAGCAAAACATCACACAGCTCTCGTTTAAGGGACTTCCCCTTCATATTTCAAAAGAGATGTCTTAAATATTGTGGATACGTTTGCCAGTGAAATTCTGATTAAAGTAACCAGACTCACTAAGGCATCATTAAAATGTTGTAAGCAATATCCTACCAATGTTAATGAATAGGAAGTTCTACTTCCCGGAACTTTCCCTTGGCTAAGGTGATGCTTTCATTGGTGAAATTAGAAGCATCTACATTACATCAATGAATGTATCACTTTTTAATGTGGTAGGCAAGGAGCTGTGAACATAATTTATATTGGTGCTGACACTCCTCCTTCAATTACAGCTTTCTAGAAGCCGTAAATTAATGAATTGTGCAGCTCCATGGGATCCAGACAAAAAAGATTAAAGAGTATTTATTTTATTGATTCATTAGACATAGGAATGAAGATAAGCAGAATGGGCAAATTCTATCATTTTCATTTTCTTACCTATATTCTTTAATGCTTCAATGGCCTTGGTGCCATAGCTGGTCATTAATGTGGGCACCTTTTAGAATTGGTGTTATTATTGTTCTAAACATTTGTGATGGCATTGTTTGTGTCATGACAACTACTTGATGCCTGCTCTTTGGGAAACAGTTCTAGTTACATATAGTTAATAAGGTTGTGAAAGACCGATGTCCATCAAGTTTAACTTGCTAGATGCAGTTTTGGTCCAGAGGAAGGCAAAACAAAATCCCAGAGCAACACAACAGCACACATTTTGCAACACAGCAAGAAAAATAAACCTCCCCATATTTAAATATTACTATATTAGCCTTTAGTTATTATAACGTTTAATATTAATCAATACAAAAAATAATCCAACCCACTTTTTAAGTTTCATGATTGATTTTTTAAATTAGTACTTCAGGCTGTAAAGTATTTTACATGTTAAATGCTTACCTTGTAGAAATACTACTTTCCTTTTGTCTTTGGATTCAATATATTCTGAGCCATTGACAAGCCATCTGAACAATCAATCTCTAGACTTTACTTTTTTTGTTTTTTTTGCCTCAAAAATGATCAAGGCACACTTGGATCAGTGTGACAACCAGACAACTAGAAGGAGAGGTCAGCAGCAGCTGTCCCCATATTCTCTAAGTACTGGTTACCATCTTCACAACCGCAAATTACTTTTTACAGTGTGGTGCCCAATACTGGACATAGTTTAGCCAAATTCTTACCCAAATCCTAATGCTATCACAACCCGTCTTTTGTCTATAAAATTTAATTGGCCAACAATTCTGTTTAAGGAGGCCCCACCCTCTGGTAGTGCTTATTTCTTGTACATCTTTCTTTCATTGAGCAAGCTCAGTGAAGAATAGGATCCTTTATTGTCAACTCTGCTGGTTCCTAATTTCCCAATTTTCTGATTCTTACTGTCTGCCCTAAGCTGTGAGTCATAGCCTCTATCGCTGGTTTGTGGCTTCCTGACACTTTGGCTACATTGATTGTATACATTGTTGATCATTTTTTTGGTCATGACTAACCTGTTGGTGAAATCTGAGAACTAACCAAACATATCAAACCTGCCTTAAGTGTAGCTAGTATAGGCAAAGAGTGCTGTATGTCATTGTATTGTTTCCCAAGTGTTTACAGAATCAGAATGCCATTAGCTGGAAGTGAAGCAGTCAAACCTTGCCTTATTATGGCCCTGACAGTGGTATACCTTAGAATAGCCAGAGACATTGAACTGTCCAGTGGTTCAGAGCGTCCAGTTTAAAGGGAAAGTACAGCCAAAGCTCTTTTGGCTGTACTTTTTCTGTGGATCACAGGAAAGCACTTCGTTCTGCACTCCTGTGTTTTCAGCGGACAGTGGGCTAACACCTGCTGTCAGCTGACATCACAGAGCCGGTCCAGGCTTGGGAAAGATCATGACCATATGGTTGGAAACCACCCATATGCCTGGACAGACACCCAGCTCAGCCTCTCAGCAAGCCACTAAGAGCCTGAGCAGACCGCTCCCACCCCCTCCACATCTGAGCGCTCCAGTGAGCATGGGGGGCAGAGCAGACAGAGGTGACTGACAGTCATCAGCTTTCTGCTCAGGGAGCTCTGGGAACTGAGCTATCAATGGTGTTGATCCCTCTGTTCTCAGGCTTAGAGCCCACGGGGGACAGATGCAGCATTGAACCGATGCTGCATCCACAGAGGTAAGTATGATTTAAAAAAATAAACATTCTCATACTTTTCTTTTAAGACATTGATGTTGATTTACTGAAGGCAGGCTGTTCACTGTGCAAGGGAAGTTGCACTTTGCAAGGTAATAAATGCAAAGAATACCCAATTGTGTGCAGAGAAAAGAATAAAAAAAAACAGCATTGTTGCTTGCACATGATTGGATGATGGAAGTCAGCAGAGCTGCACCTCATTTACTAAGCTCTGGGAAAAAAGTGCAACTTCCTTTGCAACGTTAAAGTCTATTTGCCCCCCCCTGTGTACAACAGAGGGAGTTTCCCCAAATTATGTAATAATGTACATGGCACACTGAAAGCTTTGACCCTCCAACAGAGTGCCCTTTAGCTCATAGCCTTGAGTAAATCTGCTGCTTTTCAGACGTCTTAAGATGTCAGCGCAGTTGATCACACACATATGCCTAATGCAAAGCAACACTGCACTCAGGCTGCAGATCAGGACCTAAGGCTCCACCTCGTCTGAAGGGTTTAGGAGCAAGGAGGTCATAGCTGGCATGTTTCTTGAAATGTCAATGCATTTGCCATAACAATATTGCAGTCAAGTGCGCTAGGATATAATGTTCCCTTTATATAGACACTAAACTACTTGTGTTCATATGCTATAACGCAGCAGCAAATATTCTTCTGTTTTCACTGTGGTTGTCACATTATTAACCACAATCAATTTATTTTTAAATGCTATCATGTTTCAGTACACAATAACCTTGTTCTATTTTCTGTTTTCAGACACATTTAATTAAGCCAAGCATGTGGTCATTGTGGCCGGTTTATTGCAATTCACAGTGTGGGCAACATGAGGAAAGTACAGATGCACATTAGCCACACATTGAAAATCATATGAACAGTCTGCAAGGCAGCGTAACAGTTTTCAATCCCCCTCAAATGTTCATTAAACTACAAATGACAATAAGCAACTTTGCTATTGTTCTAGGCTGTCTTGAATATAATCACCTGTTATATCTGTATCATGTCACTCTGCCAAATCTACCAGTTCCATACTCACTAGACAGCACTCTCATGACTCTTTCTTCCCTAAGATCTACAGTTTCATGGGTAGTTGTATTTTTGTGCTGGGTCTATCATCACAGCTGGAAAGTGAATCCTCTCCCTCTCATTCCCACAAGGTACCATTACACTTGAAAGGGTCATTTTCTGAATAAAGAAATATTTCAAGAAAGCATTTCAATAGCATGAATAAAATGAACAAATCATTCCATCTCACTGAGACTCTCTGGGCTGGGATACCTGACCCACAGACTATTTCTCTGTGTGCTTCCCTGCAGAACACTTTGAATGGATACCTGCCAGGACAATGACAGGCTCTAAATTAGATTGATGGATAGCAGTTTGGATATTTTTTGCATATTAACTTATGATCACCTGCACACTGTAATACATCATGTCTATTATTTTCTTCTGCTACAAGGCCAGAAACATATTCCAGTATATAGGATAAAAAGGGATAAACGAAGGCACGTAGTTCTTAAAGTATTTGATTATGTTTTCCTGTTTATGTGTATGTCACAGTTTAATGCTCATAATTAGGTATCCACCCACATAAAACCTTGGCTAAATTTTGCATTTTTTGTCTTTACAGATCTATAGTCATAACTACATGTACAGAATTTGAAGTTAAAGAGTGGATTATGGCTCAGTAGTGGCTTATTCATGAAAGAAACTCTACAGGTGAGTTAAACAGTCTATCTGTTTGTGGTCCCCTTTTTTGATTTTACTGTTTGCATTTGTTATTGATACTCCTGAGGGAAATTTATACCAATAGCAATAAGTAGCTTGATATTATGGACTTGCTCTTGACAGTGGTGTCGCTATGGGGGGAGGTTCAGACTGCACTAGGGTGACACCCACCATAGGGGTGACACCATCAAGTAGGAACTGGTATCTGACCGCAATGGTGTAGCCCCTATCCGTAATAGCTCACAAATCTGCGTGCCGGCACGACCGCATATTTTACAGGAGCTGGTTTGGGGTCACCTTCCCCTTTTGCACTCTCCTGTGATTGGCCAGGTTTCCCTCAAAGCTAGCCTGCACTCATACACTCTCTGATCCACTCTCCCAGTCCAGCTAGGGATGTGTGGCCCCTCCCCTGTGTTGTGTGTCGGAGGGATGCAGTGGCCGGGGGGAGACTCCGGGATCATCATCTGCCAACTCCGCCATTAGGAACTTATACAGAACACCACCTTCCAGGACCTTGTCCTGTCCTGTGAGGACCAATCCCCTCCCCCAACTGGTAACTACCACCCATATTAAACCGAGAGTACTGTCCGAGACTGACAGAAGGACTATGATACCAGAGTACTTATTCTGGTAGGACTATACTTAACAGATAGGACTATACTGGAGTACTTACTGATCAGTGATTAACGTGCCCTCTACCCGGAGGTGCCAGAACACGTACTAGGTACATGAACTGGAGTAGCAGGACCACCTTGCCGCCGTATATCTTGGTTAAACGGTCTGCAAGCGGTTAAATACATTGATATTTCTTCTCACTCTGAAAGCTCTTTCTGTAGCTGGTCATGTAAACATCACAAGAGGTGAAAGGATCATAGTAAAGACAGGCATGTTTGGATCAAGCAAATGTGCATATTAAATAATGAGGGAGGTAGGAACACCTGAAAACCAGGTTATCTGGGAAAAAATAGGAAATCAATCTTGGCCATTTGCATTGTTCCCCAAGGAGTGTTCAGTCAAGCTCATATTGAGAAGCCTGAAACAGTCTACAGACATGCAGAAGTTCCAGACTAGTTGTACATTTTCATATGGCTTTACTGGGTGTGCCTGGGGAAAAGGGGGGTTCACTAGTGTAGTAAAACTGTTGTCACTGGGACAGTAACTGAGGTGAAATCAGAAAATACATAGCAGTAACTCCACCGGGGTTCTAATTTTTCCTATTGTATCCAAACTTACATTTTAAGTCAAAGGGCAGGATTGGCATGGCACAAGCAGGTGCTGCCTGACTTGCTTTTCTAAGTGAGGATAATAAAATGGAAAAGCTTTCTGATGTCAGATTATGATCTGTACAGTTTTTTTACCTAATTAAGCAAAAAAACAATTAGCCAAAGAAACATTCCCATTAGTTTAGCACCCCAGTAGGCTACTAGTGTTAAGTACATTTCGTTTTTGGCTTCCTTGTAACCAAGGAGAGCAGTTATTGTTTAGTAGTGTCTGTTCTAGGTTCTGCTGGTGCAGGTTCAGCTACTTTCGCCTGCATCCCACTGAGCGCTAAGATATAGTGGGTAAAGGAGCTTAGGCCTTAGGCCTGCATATTCATGCCTCTTCAGCCAATCCCTTGTCAGGGGAGTAAGTGACCAGCAGGGGGCTTAGATGGGCATAAATAAGCTGGGGCCTAGAACAGCTTCCTCTTGTTCCTGGGGGAGTAAGACACAGCCTGAGAGCTGAGGCATCTCTGGGAGATCAGCTGCAACATGCAAGAATTCTTTTTGGGGTCCCAGCTCCTGCTTGGGCTAGGGGTCCTCTTGCCTAGCCTCCTGAACATTTGCAGAAAGCTCATCTAAAGGTCCAGGACACACCCAATTAATTACAGAAGCTCAATGATACTGCGATAGCAACATAATATTCAGGGCATAGTGAGTACCAGCTTGGTAGAGCTTTTCACAGTACATCCAGGACTTTACCCAGTGCTGAGGAGTCCCTGTTTGGAAACAGTTTATTCTTCATTTTTAAAGAGGGTGGTTTTCACTCCGAAGGAGCAGATCAGCTTTGAAGTCCTCAACGACAAATTGTTACGATTTCTTGGAGTATTTCAAGGTTGGTCCTCACCCTATCCCAGTTCTTTTAGCAAAATACACTGCAAAAAGATATGTACAGCCTGTTCTGTGACTCAAGTTACTGTGAACTACCGTATGCCTGACTGCTGTGTGCAGAGGCATAACTAGAACCTTTAGTTCCCAGGTGCAAGAAACAATGAAGGCCCCCTTTATCCCCCCTTCCATCAGAGCCCCGGGCTTCCAGTTCTAGGAGGGCATCCATGGACATCCTCCCAGAACCCTGCCTCCCACGTGCTTCCTGGGGCGTGCATCCAGCATGCTCTGTGACACAGCTGATCACAGATCACGGTAAAGGACCAACCACAGCGGCCCTTTACCATGTGATCAGCTGAGAGAGACAGAACAGGGATCTGTAAGTGTAAACGCTCTCCGTTCTGTCAGGGGAGGAGAGACAGATCTGCTGTTCATAGTGATTAGGAACAGCGATCTCTCTCCTCCACCAGTCACTACACTTCCCCCACAGTTTGAAACACCTCCTTAGGAAACACTTAGCCCCCTAATGTTAACCTCTTCCCTGCCAGTGACATTTATACAGTAATCAGTGGCTATTTTTAGAACTGATCGCTGTATAAATGTTACTGGTCCCAAAAAAGTGTCAAAAGTGTCCGATCTGTCTGCCGCAATGTCGCAGTCCCTCTAAAAATCACTGCCATTACTAGTAAAAAAAAACTAATAATAATAAAAATGCCATATATACTGTATATCCCCTATTTTGTAGAAACTATAACTTTTGCGCAAACCAATCAATATACACTTATGCCCTGTACACACGATTGGTTTTACAGATGAAAACAGTCCGATGGACTTTTTTTATCGGACAAACCGATCGTATATGGGCCCCATCGGTCTTCTTTCCATTGGTGAGAAAAAATAGAACATGTTTTAAATTTATCCGATGGTTAAAAAACCGATAGCAAATTACTATCGTCTGTGGGGAACTCCATCGGATAAAAAACCCACGCATGCTCAGAATCAAGTCGACGCATGCTCAGAAGCATTGAACTTAATTTTTCTCGGCTCTTCGGAGTGTTTTACGTCAAGGCGTTTGGGACGGTCGGATTTTTGACTGATGGTATGTAGGCAAGACTGATGGAAGTCAGCTTCATCGGAATTCCGATGGAAAAATCCATCGGATTTGAATCCATAGGAAATCCGATTGTGTGTACAGGGCTTTATTGCGTTTTTTGTTTTACCAAAAATATGTACAAGAATACATATTGGCCTAAAGTGATGAAGAGTTAAGAGTTGAACAACATACGACACACCACCTCATCAATAACTGCTATAGCACTATCTACTATTATACTGTAGGCGGTGACCTTGAGTCATTCAATTCAGTACACTACCATATGTATGGGTTGTTAGGTGGTGTGTTATTTGCTATTCAGTGTCCTTGTTATGATTAGTTATGTTATGCTATTCATTGTAATTTTAATTATATTGTTTATTCTTTCAATAAAAGCTTAAGAATTTTTACCTAGTCGTGTTGTGCCCGTAAAGTCCATCTGCCAATCCATCCAATTTTAAACTGATGAAGAAATTCATTTTTTTACAATTTTTTGGGGGATATTTATTATAGTAAAAAATAATTGTAAAAATTTCCAAATTGTCGGTCGGTATATACTGGTGTCAAAAGTGTCCGATCTGTCCTCCGCAATGTCACAGTCCCGCTAAAAATCGCTGATCAACGTTACTGCTAGTAAAAATATTGGGGTTTTTTTCAATTTTTTTTTCAAATTATAGCGCAAAAAAACAAAAACGCAGAGGTGATCAAATACAGTACCACCAAAAGAAAGCTCTATTTATGGGGGAAAAAAATACATACATTTTGTTTGGGTACAGCGCCACATGACCACGAAATTGTCATTTAAAGCGATTTTGTGCTGTATCGCAAAAAAAGGCCTGGTCATTAAGGGGGAAAATCCTTCCGGTGCTTAACTAGTTAAAGTGTATTTTTTCCCCACATAAAAACTGCGTTTGCAAAATCGCTGCACAAATACCGCGTAACTTAAAAAATTGCAACAATTGCCATTTTATTCCCCAGGGTCTCTGCTAAAAAAAAAAATTATGTTTGGGGTTCTAACAAAAATGACTGATTTCAACAAAAAGTGCCAAAAAAAGCCTGGTCGGTAAGTGATTAAAAAAAAATCAAGATGTGTCTGTCGCCCTATGTCTGTCAATGAAAAAAGTCTATTCACACCAGTCTGTATATGTTTATGTCTGTGAATCTGTAATCTGTAATCTAGCTTTGGTGTATTGTAAGCAATGATTCACCCCTTGCAATAAAGTACTGTATTAAGAATACTAGGATATATCTTAAAGTTTAGTGACCTGTACAAATCTATTTAAACTTCAATACATCTACAGCATATGGTTACAAAACCCTCTGGTACATCTTGATATTCTAATCATCATTAACAATAGATGAAACATTTTCTCATAGATTATTGAAGAATGTCTTCAGGAGTACTTTTCCAGCTTCTAGTTGCAAATGCCTTAAGTTCCATCCTTTTCACGAAAAAAAAGCAATATTTGAAATCATTTGATAGAAACAGCAGGAGTAGCTCCATTTAATCTAATTGAATAGGGGGCTATCTCCTATGTGCCAGTTTTGTCCCCTAAAGTGCCTCTACAGGTGATGTGGATTGATAAACACCATGGACCGTTTATTGACTCAAGGTCTATTGTCAAGCATACTGTGGTGCCAGATGATATGAATAGATGTGTATTACCAGAAAATAAATCTTTTTGGGGTGAGAGTGAAAGCGCAGGAGAGCCATGATAGATTTTATTGATTAAGTGTCATAGAAGCCCAGATGGCTCAGAGCTTGCTAGATATTAACCTTTTAGCTGCCACTGATGTTGGATCTAGACAAACAACATTTAATTACTTGTAGGAAACACATAAAACTTGTACCTATTCAAGTACAAGGCTCCTGCGTGGAGGATTCTTATCTTAAGAAGTCGGTTGCAGCATTGGTAATATTGGTACTAACACTTTTCCTTCTTTTTGTATTATTTAAAATTTCTATACATGCATACACGTATAAACTAAAGAAGACATGAGCAAATTTTGGTACACATACAGGGTAGCTTTCATTACTTTCTTACACCTCTGCAGTGGTAAATTTAAAGGAAAGATCCACAGAATTGCATGTTTGTTCTCCTTTATCTCTAGTTCTGTTGTGGAATATTTTATTAATGTATGTTGTCAGATGTCCCCCCAATGTCAGTTTTGCTGTAATGCGCTCATCTGAGCGTATTTGCACATACAGACGTTGGTGGAAGATCGGTGGTGGGAAAATCTTCCTATGGAAACAGCGATGTTTGCTCCATTTAGAGATGTTGTTTTGCGCCTCGTCGGGGGACTGGCCACCTCCTGACGGGGGCGTTAAATGACTCCGAGCGCACAGATCTGTGTCCACAAGAACAGTAGCATAACTATACGACAGTTGTGGTCCATTGAGGCATAATTGTCGTATAGTTCCCGTCATTGGTAGCAGTGAGTTTGGTTTGCACACGGCTTTGTACAAAGCCATGCTTTCTACTGTTCCTTTGTCTCACAGAAAGCATGACCCCTGTACACAGCCGTTTGCACACATCACTGCTAGGATTATATTTGAATTTAAACATGTCTGTGATTGGTTCTTTTGAAAATATACAAAATGTCTGAATGGCTGTTTTTGTGAAGCCAACACCTTCTTTTGTTGCCCATGTTGACTATAAATAAAGGGAGCTGGCTATCCCAGAGGACACTTTGCTCTGGGATGGCCTGATGATAAGACCTGTGATGATGCTGCTTTCCTTGAATGAATGATGGGATGAACGGTGAGTGGAACTTAACATATAGATAGCATTATTGCAAAAAGATGAATCTGAAGTGTGCATGATTAGCACAGGAAATATAGGCTGTGTGCTCTGTACACAAGCTATATTTCCACGACAGTTCCCCCACTAGTAACTAGCTATTAATTTAAAGTTGCACTCTGGGCTGATATAAAAGCAAATTAATGCAATTGTAGCGTTTACTCCAAATTTAGGGGGTCTCTATGTCCAAATTTAGGGGGATGACCCGAGCACTAGTATGGCTCGGGCCTTCTAATTGTGCTGGACTCTGCTTTGTTGCTGTGTGCCTATGTAGAGTTCTCTGTGGCTTGCAAGTGACGCTGCCATGTTGGGTCAGGGTTGAACCATAGGTTGCATTGGCGCGATTGGATGTCCTCTCTCGGCTGCCATGCAGTGGGATGGTTCTGCCTGCTGTGCATGTCTGGAGAGGATATAAAAGAGGCCGACGCCATTATTCGAGGGAAGACCCGTGGACAAGTACCCGGAGGAGTGTGCCCCCTAAGGAGGGGGGTGTGTACACCGACTGAAGAGTCTCAGGCACCTTCGGCCCGAGACCGCAACGTTCCGGGTAGGCCCAGTACCTTCAAATGGGTCTACAGGCAGAACTTTGGAGTCCTACGATGCCCGGGTGAGGGTATCCGCTCTCACTAAGAGGAAGCCAGGGGAGGATCGGTCCCATAACAGGAGATGAGTGATAGTTAGATTGCTGTTTCGGGAAAGGCCTGGTGACCCGTCGGAGGGAAGGATCATATGCTCCGCAGAACTGACCCTGCGGAGTGCTGCTGCTCTTTGAGGACTTACTGAACTTGTCCTTGGAGGATTTAAATTGCTTGTTCAAGCTCCACATCGGCTGCTAGGACCATTGAGGGACTATCCGGGTGAGCTGTACCCACTCGGGACCGAGTGGTGATAAATCTGGGAGTTCTGTGCCTGAATCTGCTTTTAGTTCAACTATTATCCCTCTCATCTACTCTCTCTCTTACCTATCAAGCAAAGATACAAAATAAACTCAACGTTGGAGTTTAAGTGGTTTGGACATTGACTTTATTAAAGAGGGAAAAGTACAGACTCATCTCTACATCCTGGAGACGGGAACCAGTAGAAGGAGGTAACTCGCTGCGGGACCCAGGTACATATACACCGCCTGACCTCTAAACTAGAGGACTCGGGCTTGTGGCATGGGTGCCTCTTCTTTTCCCTAAGAGGAGAGGGTAGTGCTACACAATTATCTAAGAATTTAAATTAATTCAACATTTTATAAATCCACTTAATGTAAGTATTCATACGATACATCTGCTAAGATGCTTTGTTTTAAAGGTATGAGAATCTGGATTCCGACATATCCTCTAACCGTCTAACATGTTCTACTCAAATGTCCTTAAAAAGTAGATTTTTGCCAAAATTTGGCCAAAAATCTAATTTTACCAGTATATAGTAAATGACCTACCTATCTCTGAGTGGGTTCCTCAAACACCTCATCCTGGTACATAACAATAGTCTTCAATACTCACCTCTTCCTTGCTCTGGAAATCTTGTTTTTTGCCCCGAGTACTGGACTGTTACGGCCACTCATTATTTTATTGGGAACCGGTCCCCTTGCCACCAGTAGTTCTGCTATGATAGGACCCCTGCCACTGGAACTTGCGCCCCACCACTGGGAAGTGTCCCCGTGTGACGTGGACACCCAGAAGAAGTACCTGCTGGATGTAAACAGAAGAGGGGAGAGAGAGCTCAGGACCCAAACGATGCGTGACTGTGGCTTCAGATAAGTAAAAAGGTAATTTAGAATTATTATTTTTTAGTGATAAGATAGAGTGTGTTCTTGCTTTGGCCAGAGACGGGCTTAACCATATAGACATGGTTAAGCACATTTGCGCAAAATATGTTAGAGACTTTGGCAACAATCAGTTCCACTCAGCTTTAAAACAAAATATCTAAGCAGCAATATGCTGTTATTTTGGCATTCATTTACTTTTTTGAAAATTGCCGATGGTGCAAAGACTATGCCCATGCAAGAGGTACTTGTCTTCATATCAGCCTCCTGTAATCTCCCATGCAAAGAGAACTCAGACTAGAAGAATGATGGCAGCTATGCTGCGTGCACATGTGTTGACAGTGAACATGCTAACATGTGGAAATGACCAGGGGGGAGGGGTGACCTCATTAGTGCACTGCTGTGCTTTCTTTGTCTATTCACCAGGCTTTGAAGCATTTTTTGGCAAGTCTTTTATACCAAGCTGTGCTAATGTTGCAGTGGAGATAGAGGTCCTGGTTGAAATCGTAAGGGGTCCCCGAAGCACAAACCTGGCAGCATAGAATAATATATCCTTTGGTGGGTAAACAGTTTCCATATATAAATCCAAGGTGAGTATTTAGCTTCTTGCTCAAAGTTTAGCTGTCTAGAATATCTACACATGACAAAAAGTGGCAAAGAATCTGTGATAGTCCAAATCACAATCTAAAGCCATCTTTGCAAGCTTTTATGTGTGTGGAGCTGCAGTGCAATAAAAAACCCTGCTCACTTTCCCTACTATAGGGAATGTTGGAGAGGCATGTTTGATATTTTTAAAACATACCTAAAATCAAAAAAATAAAAAAGAACTTTAACCGCTTGCCGACCGCCGGATGCCGATGTACATCGACAGAATGGCATGGCTGCGCATAGGTACGTCCCCTTTAAGATGCGAGCCGTGGCCACGCCTGCGGGACCCGCAGACCCGATCGCCGCCAGTGTCCCGCGATCGGGTCACAAAGCTGAAGAACGGGGAGAGGTAAGTGTAAACAAACCTCTCCCCGTACTTCCTAGTGAGTGTGTCACTGATCGTCTGTTCCCTGTCATAGGGAACAACGATCAGTGACGTCACACGCCAAGCCATGCCCCTCTACAGTAAGAATCACACATTAGGTCACACTTAACCCCTTTAGCGCCCCCTACAGGTTAACCCCTTCACTGCCAGTGTCATTTTCACAGTAATCAGTGCATTTTTATAGCACTGATCACTGTAAAAATTACAATGGTCCCAAAATAGTGTCAAAAGTGTCCGATGTGTCTGCCATAATGTTGCAGTAACGATAAAAATCGCTGATCGCCGCCATTACTAGTAAAAAAAAAACATTAATAAAAATTCCATAAAACTATTCCCTATTTTGTAGACGCTATACCTTTTGTGCAAACTGATCAATAAACGCTTATTGCGTTTTTTTTAACCAAAAATATGTAGAAGAATACGTATCGGCCTAAACTGAGGAAAAAAACCGTTTTTTTATATATTTTTTGGGGATATTTATTATAGCAAAAAGTAAAAAATATTTCATTTTTTTTCAAAATTGTCATTCTATTTTTGTTTATAGCGCAAAAAATAAAAACCACAGAGGTGATCAAATACCACCAAAAGAAGGCTCTATTTGTGGGGAAAAAAGGACGCCAATTTTGTTTGGGAGCCACGTCGCACGACCGCGCAATTGTCAGTTAAAGCGACGCAGTGCCGAATCGCAAAAAGGGGCCTGGTCCTTTAGCTACAAAATGGTCCGGGGCTTAAGTGGTTAAACACGTAAAAAAAGGAACCATACCACAGAAATGTGTATGCAGACTGAGGGTATGTCAAAAACAGGCATCAAATGTATACTATACTGAAGTGCACGCTCTAGAACTTGCTTTGGAAAGTAGCTAGTATGCTAGTTAATAAAGAGTTGACCTTGGGGATAAGTGCTATGGAGGATGAGCTAGTTCAAGGATGTTATAAAATGAAGGTTGAAGACTTCACTGAGGTTCCTGCATAATGCAGGCTGCATTAGCAATGTTTTGGCACAAACAAAGGACAAATCCATAAAGACTGTGTCCTGTGAAGGGGAAGAGGGTTGATTGTCTTCTGACAGCAAGAAAGTGTTCAATTAAATTAGGACAACGGTAGAAGAATGATAATGATCCATGTTGGTCTCTGATAAGATCTCATAATATCATATTCAGCAGTGTGCTTCATAATTACCTTGTAGCTTGAATGCAGTAGTTGGCAATGCGTTGAATAATACTGACCATAGTGCAGCAGCAATAGCTTATTTTTTCAGTGATGATGTGACATAGTTGCCAACATTGCAAAAAAAAATCAGGGACACTTTTTTTTGCATGGAGGCGGAGCCTTGTCATAATTAGGAGGCGGGGCATCCGTCTGTAGGCGTGTCACACCCGAATCATAAAATGCCGCGCGCGCAGTGCGTCGCGGCGAAAAATGGGCGTGGTTTACGTGTGATAGTGGGCTTGGCATAAATGGGAGTGCCTCAGAAGGGGTGTGGTTTGAGCCCGAGAGGAAGAAAGAAAGGAAGAAAGGAAGGAAGAAAGGAAGGAAGAAAGGAAGAAGCCAGATCCTACACCACAATAGAAATGTGTGTATTCCAGAAAGTTTAACAAAATCGGCAGATAAAGATACTCCAAAACACCTGATGTTGACGCTTCAATCATCCCGGCACCATGGTTGTTATGGCGTCAGGATGATTGAAGCGCATTATTCCTATTATTACATTGTAATATAAAATGAAATCATTCAACACACCATAATATAATGCCGAATCAGTGGAAGCGTGTCACCTGCCACCAGATGGCCTCCCCAGCAGAGTCCCTCCTTACATCAGGTGCCCCCAGCAGAGCCCCCTCCACACTTCTGGGACCCCATCAGAGCCCCCACCACACTTCTGTGACCCCATCAGAGCCCCCACCACACTTCTGTGACCCCATCAGGGCCCCCACCACACTTCTGTGTCCCCATGATGAGCCCCCACCACACTTCTGACAGAAGTGTGGTGGGGGCTCATCATGGGGACACAGAAGTCAGAGGGCAAGTAGTTAAATACAAATTGAATGGGATGTTTCTATTTATTCTTATATTACAGATTTTTGTGACAGAAGATGGACGATCGCCGAGGATGGGGAGGGTTGGCCCCATAGGGCACTGCTAAAAAAAAGTCTGGAAGAGGGAGGTGGGGGGGACATTGCAAAATCTACCTGATCTGGGTCCCAGGGCCAGCAGGAGCGAAGGACCCCCTCCATGTGAAGGGACTTCCATGGGTTACACCCCCTCCCTACCTGGAGATCAGAGGACCACCCCACAGCCTTCCAGCATGATGAGCCTGCCATAGGATTGAGTGCAAAGTAAAGCCTCCCAGCACCCACCCCCTTTCAGATGAGCCCAGGCAGCATACATTGCAGGACTCTGGAGTGAGTGATCTGCAGCCATTGCCTCCCGCATGTTGTGTGTGTGCGGAGGACACAGAAGCACTTAGTTGGTGTGCGATGAGCTGCTGCTGGACTTACTTTGTGGACGAGGCTGGTGGTGCTGTGCTTGTAGTGGGATCCTCCTCTCCTAACCTGAGCTCATTCCACTCTGAGGACATCCGACACTGCAGTCGGCAAGGTAAAGGCAGCATATTAAGAGGGAGGGGAAGAGCGGCATCGGCGGCAGCTGAGCGGCCGGATGAGGATCACAATCTGGTCTCTGTGTGAAGGAAGGGAGGGGCCGCCGAAAGAGAGAGAGCCGCAATTGGCTGCCCCTCTCCTCACACTAGAGGTCAGAGAAAATAGCACTTGTGGCGGCGGCGGCGGCCATTTTGGTGTAGCCGCCGCCGTTTTAAGCCCTAAACATTCCCGAATTTACCGGGACAAAACGGGACAAAAAGAATTGGGCTTGTCCCGAATCGGGACAAGCCCAATTCGGGACAAGGGTCCAAAAATCGTGCTTGTCCTGGGAAATTCGGGACTGTTGGCAACTATGATGTGATTATCCTTAATATTTCTATGTCTACACCACTATTCTTCATAAATTATGAAAAACTAGATTGTCACTAGCAAAAAACATGTCATATGTTTAACAACATATTCATAATCTGTAGTAATCTACAGGAACCAGACTCAATAGTTTGTGTTAAAGTGGTTGTAAACCCACTTTTTAAACAAAGACCTACAGGTAAGCCTAGATTAAGGCTTACCTGTAGGTGCAAGAAATATCTCCTTAACCTACACGGTTAAGGAGATATTTGTATGTAAATGCGGCGACGCTGACGTCACCCCATTCACAAATTCGGCTAGGTCGCAACATTCGACGACGTAGCAGAATTCGACAGCTCACGCGCGCATGCGCGGAGTCACGTCTTCTCCGCTCCGGCCAATCACAGCGCCGGAGCGGCGCTGTGATTGGCTGCAGCGGCGATACCCGGAAGTAACATTCCGGCTATCGCTGCAGCGATGGATGCGGCTAGAGGAGGGACACGGACGACTTCGGGGGCCCCGATCGAAGGTAAGTGGTACATAATGAGCTAGTATGCTAGTCATACTAGCTCATTATAGCTTTGTCTTGCAGGTTAGTCAAAAAAAAAAAAAAGGGTTTACAACCACTTTAAATTTAACTAAAAAAAGGCAAGATTGGCTTTGTTATAGGAAACATTTAGAAATGTTAATTGTGCCTAAGTATAACCCTGGAAAATATACCATTTGTCTGGAATTTTTTTTTTTAAATCAGTGCACTTCCTGGTATATGAGGGTTCCTAGACACTCCTGTGCATGCAGCCCAAAATTTTAGGAGGTTTGGAGTGGGATTTAGTAATTTCACTACTGTGCTACTCGCTGTTCTCCTCACTTGGAGGATCTGACATATGGAATCAAAACTCTGCTTCTACCAAGATGGCCAACAAAGGATGGTAAGTTGATAATGGGGAAAAGATCTGCTGCAGGGAGACCACAGGCTCTACTTGTGGCTAATCTTTTGCTCTGTGCCTGCCTTTTTTAAGCACCACTTTCAGTGTTCAGTCCCTGTTTAAGGGTTCCATTTCAAAATGTACAAATAAACTCTGTAATAAATACAGAAGCACAAGCTACATGCTTATTAGTTCAGTATTCCTTTCAGTTATCACGGTACTGCATTAGTCATCCCCAGCCTCTTTTGTTAGTAAACTGGTGATTTAAAAGTGGGCTGCCCCAACCCAACACATGATAATGTGAGACAAAACGTGCTTGGGCTCATAATATAGTTAGGTCAGACAATGCTAAACTGACTTGGGTTCCTACACTTCGCACATCGCTCCATGCTAGCTAATGTAATAACGTAATCACTCTAATTTTGCTCTGAATATCCATGAGCTGCGCTGACATTCAGCATGTTGTATGAAGTAAAGTGTTGGGCATATGCACATGGATAAGAGAAGAGGAGAAAATTGCCTTGCTTTAAGACATAATCCCCCTAATTGTGAATTTTCATCTGTAGAGCAATGAACTGGTGATAGTCTAAATCAGTGGTCTCCAAACTGCGGCCAGATGTGGATCTTTTCTTGCCTTTATCAGGCCCTTGGGACACTATTCCTCCCCCTTGATACTGATGATGGGGCATTATTCCTCCCCTGACACAGACAGTGGGGAACTATTCCTCCCCCTGACAAAGACAATGGAGTACTATTACTCCCCCTGACACAGACGAAAGGGCACTATTCCTCCCAATGATACCAACAATGAAGCGCCATTTCTCCCAATGACACCAACAATGGGGCACTATTTCTTCCCCTAATACCAATAGTGGGGCAATAATCCTTCCACCAATACCAATGATGGGGCATTCTTTACTCCCAATAATGCTGGGGGGTTTTCTACTCCCACTGGCCACAGGCTGGCCCCCTCACAGTCTGAAAGACAGTAAACTAGCCCTTTATTCAGAAAGTTTGGAGACCCTTGGTCTAAATCCATAATCACCTAAATCCATAGTTGCAAGCTTAGAGGGGGTATTCATGCATCTTCATGTAAGTGTGTGGAGGAACAGTGCAAAAAAAAAAAAAACTTGCTTGCTGCACCTACCCTAAAGAATGGTGCTAAAGCATATTTACCACTTCCCTCTTGGCCAATTATAATAAAATGATTGGGCGGTTCTTTCTTGTTCCAGGTGGATATTATATGACACACCAGACACAGGTGAACACAGACCCCCCCCCCCCCCCAGAGTAGTACAATGTCAGAATGGTAAAACTGCACTGCTCTGTTGACAAAAAAAATGCAAATACATTTAAAAAAATAAAAATAAAAAAAAGAATAAAAATAAATATTTGTTGCACATACTGTCACCAGAGCAATCACAGTGTCACCATTGTGACATTGTACCATTGTGGCGGTGATCGTGTACAATGGCTGGCTGCTCTGATATCACTGTTTTCAGTGCCACCAGCCATTATCTCTGACCACCAAGAAAGCAGTACACCAGACCAGTGCTGCCATTCAGTATCCCTAATCACCGTCACCAATTCAGTGTCCCTAATTACTGTTGTCCACGTTGTCCCTGATCATCGCCACCCACTCACAGTGTCCCTAATCAGCCACTGCACCAATTAGTGTTCTCAGTCACCGCAGTCCACTCAGTGTCCTTAAAGTGGAAGTAAACCCATTGATTTAACAGTTTAAAAAAACAGTTAAATTCCCGGCATGCCGGAAATGCTAACTGCCACATTGGTTGTGCTCTCAACCAAACTGTCACACCATCCAATGGCTGGCGTCATAACTGATCACATGTGCAGCATCATGGCAGTTGAAGATTAAACAGAGGCCAAGATGGCAGCTTCCTTTGCCTGAAAACGATAGGAGGGTTTACTTCCACTTTAATCACTATACATTTCAAACAATATTGGTTAGCCATGAATTATTTGTGGACATATAGAGAAAACAGTAATAACACTGACATAAAATCAAGAAATTTTATTTGAACATGGGTAAAAGACAAGGACATTTGCTGCAGAGGCATACAATATGTCTATTTTTAGATTCACATAGATGTAATGATCTAAGAGAAATCCACATGTAAACGTAACACATTTGGAATGATCTGCATGTGAATGGAATCGATACGATGGAACCCGAATTGCTTATTGTAAAGAAAATCACCAAAGGACAATATCAATTAGAATCCACATTAGTTTCTCCATCCCATAGGGGGAGTATCAACATGAAGAGACGGAAAGCCAACTTTGTCAATCTAGTGCAATCCATAGTTGCAAACTTGAGGGGGCACACACCCATTCCATTGCACAGAGCAGGTAAGTATACCTTGTTTATTATTTTAGGGAAAAAATTAAGCCTTAACAACCGCTTACATTTCGGGTAGACTAATCCTTTGAAGACTAAAGCCCTGTACACACGATCGGATTTCCTATGGATTTTAAACCGATGGATTTTTCCATCGGAAATCTGATGAAGCTGACTTCCATCAGTCTTGCCTACACACTATCAGTCAAAAAAACGAGCGTCCCAAACGCTGTGACGTAAAACACTCCGACGAGCCAAGAAAAATGAAGTTCTATGCTTTTGAGCATGCGTGGACTTGATTCTGAGCATGCGTGGGTTTTTTCCGATGGAGTTCCCCACAGACGATAGTAATTTGCTATCGTTTTTTTTTCCATCGGATAAATTTAAAACATGTTCTATTTTTTCTCACCGATGTAAAAAAAGACCGATGGGGCCCATACACGATCGGTTTGTCCGATGAGAAAAGTCCATCGGACTGTTTTCATCGGTAAAACCGATCGCGTGTACACGGCATAACTCACTCTGCAGATAAACAAGAAGTTACGTTAACAGTTTTTTCACTTTTGGGATAAAGTTTTTACATGATTAAATAAAAGATGATCATTGTAAGCCCCTGTCAGTGGTAAATGGTTTGTCTCAGCCCTCTAACTGCTACATTTGCAAGAGAGCTTGTTTTTTTTTTTTTTAAACAGTCTTACCTGATCTTCAGATAAAAATAATGGAAAAGAAGCCTAAAAGTGAAAACGAATGCAGCCGTCACATCTAAGAATTGGTAAGCAGCAGTTTAATTATTGTTTGCTTTTGACCTTAACACCACTTTATTTGCTAAACTTGGAGAGTCATTACCCAGATGGAAAAAAGACCGATGGGGCCCATACACGATCGGTTTGTCCGATGAAAAAAGTCCATCGGACTGTTTTCATCGGTAAAACCGATTGTGTGTACAGGGCTTAAGACTTATCACTAGTAATTTCTAAAATATCCATGATAATCTTATTACCCATTATACATCCTCCTCTTCCTGGGTAGCCCACCAGCACTCTCGGCTCCTCCACTTGTATGTGTTCCCCCATCACATGCTCTGTGCTATGGTGGCACATGTGTGTGCAAACTCCGAAGTCCTAGCTTAGAAATTCTTGGGACTCGCGCTTGGCCACAATTAAAGTGAGACTGCTGCACTAAATAGTACTTGAATACTGGAACACACAAATTATATAAAAATATTTATAGTGCGCTGTCTCAAAAAGCAATATGTGGATATAAAAATCACATATCAATTGACATCCTACAATATCAAATATCCACTGCTATATAAAAATGCATGCTTTAAAATGTAATTAATGTGCAAAATTCATATAATAAATATTTTCATATAAATTGCAAAGTGCAAAGATCCACAAAATAAATAAATGTAATGAGTGATCAAATTATTCATACATAAAAAGTAAAAGTTCAAACAAAGTTCATCCAGGTTCATCCAGGTGCAAGAAAAGTGCTCTTATGCTGAAAACAATGTTAAATAAAGTGCTTTTGTATCACCACCATGCTCTTAAGGGGAAACAGGCTGCTTAGCAGACCAAAAGATCTCACAAAGGAGATCATAAGCGCTTAAGAATATTCCGCTCTGGAGGCCCACAACTAGCTTCTGAACAGTCCCTAGAATTCGTGGTATGTTCCAACATCTGACTCCCGCATATCCATGCTTTTAAAAATAAGAAAGAGAGCTATACTGCTTAAAAGATTTATACAGGCAAAAACTATATCCGATGAGCATGGCCGCATTGGCTGTAGATCGGTCAGTGTGTGCTGACTTCACACCGCTAGCTCCGCCCGACGTGTTTCTCCTTAGAAGTCGTCATCTGGAATCTGGGATTGCATCCATCTGGGATCCCTCCTCATAGGATTTGATTGACAGAATTTGATTGATCCCATCTGGGATCCCTCCTCACAGGATTTGATTGACAGCAGCAGGAGCCAATGGCTCCTGCCTCTGTGTCCTGTGAGGAGAATAAAAGAGACCAGCGCTGCTGCAGGAAGGCACAGCGCTGGATCAAGATAGAACTCAGGTAAGTATATAGGGAGGTGAAAGGGGGGCGACTCTCTGAGCTCAGTGCTTGTTTTTCTGATATAGATGTAACATTCACTCTAGCTACAATACTACTTGCATGCTAATCATGTTCATTGAAGACTGTACTTGAATCCAGCACTTGCTTTAATGCATATTTGCAAGCATTAGGCTTGGAGACTCAGAGATAAGGCGCTTGCCGACTCCTGTATTTTATTCTTGTAATATACTCTAAATTTGATCAGCTACCAACAGATCCATGGAAACCTCACAGCTTGATTTTATTTATCAGACCACTGTAATTGAAAAAATAAAGATTCAGTTTTTTCTTTTTTTCTTTCCTTGTGAATTGTGATAAGTCACTTCTAAATATGATACACTTACCATGAGTCTTCAGACCCAATAATATGTTTTTTTTGTGTATACGCTGTCTGCATCTCCTCAATTGAACAGCTTTATCAAGCTCCATATTCCGTTGGTCAGCTTTCAGTTTCACATAAATGTGCTGTATAATTCCTGCTAGGTTTTATATATATATATATATATATATTAGGGGTGCGGAAATTAACGATTAATTGTTCGATTAATCGTTAATTTCTTTGATCGATCAAAAAAATTTTGATCGATGACGATCCGCGGAGTGAGCTCCGCGGTCTCGTTCATAGGAAAGGCCGCGGCTTCGGCCTAGCTCCGGAGCACGGCGGCCATCTTGGTCCACCCTGCGGCAGCCTAGTAGCGGCGCGCTGACGTCATCATCAGCCGCCTGCTTGTGCCGTCTACTCTGCGGACCGTTCTACCTGGTTCTTAAGGTATGGGGGAGATGTGGACATTACGGGGGAGATGTGGACATTACAGTATGGGGGCACATGTGGACATTACAGTATGGGGGGGGAGATGTGGACATTATGGGGGAGATGGGGACATTACGGGGGAGATGGGGACATTACGGGGGAGATGCGGACATTACGGGGGAGATGCGGACATTACGGGGGAGATGCGGACATTACAGTATGGGGGGAGATGTGGACATTACGGGGAGATGTGGACATTACGGGGGAGATGTGGGCATTATGGGGGAGATGTGGGCATTATGGGGGAGATGTGGGCATTACGGGGGAGATGTGGGCATTACGGGGGAGATGCGGACATTACGGGGGAGATGCGGACATTACGGGGGAGATGTGGACATTACAGGGGAGATGTGGACATTACGGGGGAGATGTGGACATTACAGGGGAGATGTGGACATTACGGGGGAGATGCGGACAGTATGGGGGGAGATGCTGACATTACGGGGGAGATGTGGACATTACGGGGAAGATGTGGACATTACAGTATGGGGGGGGAAAGTGGACATTACGGGGGAGATGTGGACATTACGGGGGAGATGTGGACATTACGGGGGAGATGTGGACATTACAGTATGGGGGGGAAAAGTGGACATTATGGGGGGGAAAAGTGGACATTATGGGGGAGATGTGGACATTACGGGGGAGATGTGGACATTACAGTAAGGGGGGGAGATGTGGACATTACGGGGGAGATGTGGACATTACGGGGGAGATGTGGACATTACAGTATGGGGGGGGAGATGTGGACATTACGGGGGAGATGTGGACATTATGGGGGCACATGTGGACATTACAGTATGGGGACACATGTGGGCATTGCAGTATGGGGGGGAGATGTGGACATTACGGGGGAGATGTGGACATTACAGAATGGGGGGAGATGTGGACAACTAACAAACTAACTTTCTATGTTTTTCTTAAAGCTTAATAAAAAAAAATTCTTGTAAAAACTGTATGTGCGTTATAATTAATCGAAATTAATCGATTAATCGATTAAAAAAAAACGATTAATCGAACAAGAAATTTTTAATCAGTAACAGCCCTAATATATATATATATATATATATATATATATATATATATATATATTGTGAGGGGGTTAGCTTGGCAGCGGGTGTGTGTGACCCCCGGGATGGGCTCCCCACACAAAAACAGGCCCAGCAAACGGAGGTTGTGGTTTTCAAAATCAAAAAAAAGGTGCGGTTTATTTTCTATTTACAGTGACAAAACACAGCAAAGCAAAAGAAACATAACCAAAATAAATCCTGGTCAAGTTGACCTCTGACTAAACATACAGGTTTCCTAACTAACAACTGGGATCAGCCTAGTGCTGTCCTAGTCCCTAAGTCCCTGGTTTAGTAAAAGTCCAAACAAATAGCCACACAGGCTTTGCCTCACCGCACAGGGGTTCACTCTCCCTAGACAGTCCACACAGGTCTGGTTCCAGGCATGAGCTAACATCTAATGAAGCTGGGAGTTCTTATAGAGGCCTAAATGAGCTGACAAGCTTCAGCTGGCCTCATCAACTCCCTGTCTGTACGACGCCCAGCCCTCTCCCTAGAGGTATGAGTCATCCATGAGCCCACTAGCCTTATACAACTCTCCACCTAGTTGTATAAGTCGGCGTAAAGCCTGAATCTGGGCGAAATATATCTACCCCCCTGGATGCAACCAGGTGACTTTACCTTCCTGCTGTCACATACCCCCCCCTCTTGTTTTAACCTCGGGGTTGGAACACCAGCAATCAGGCATTCATGTACTCGAGACAAAGCATCCACATTCCCCATTTGAACGCCAGGGCGATGCTTTACTGTGAAGTTGAATTCCTGGAGGGCCAGGAACCACCTATTCACTCTTCTATTTGTTTCCTTGTTTTGAGCCATCCACTTTAACGAAGCGTGATCCGTAACCATGTCAAAGTGCCTACCTAGCAGGTAGTACCGAAGGGAATCTAGAGCCCACTTCACCGCTAAACACTCCTTTTCAACGGTGGCGTAATTTACCTCATGGGACTTCAACTTCCTGCTGAGGTAAATGACTGGGTGCTCTTCCCCGTTCCAGACCTGGGACAATACTGCTCCTAACCCCACATCTGACGCATCACTTTGTACGACAAAGTCTTTAGAGAAGTCGGGTGAGTACAACACTGGCTGGCTACATAAGGCTTGTTTCAAGAATTGGAATGCTGCCTCAGCCTCGGGGGTCCATTTAATCATGACCGACCCTTTCCCCTTCGTTAGGTTGGTTAGGGGCACAGCCTTAGAGGCAAAGTGGGGAATGAATCGCCGATAATACCCAGCGATTCCCAGAAAGGCTCGTACCTGCTTCTTGCTGTTGGGACGTGGCCAACTCTGGATGGCCTCGACTTTGTTGAGTTGGGGTTTTATTACTCCCCTCCCAATGGTGTACCCAAGATATTTGGCCTCCTCCTGCCCAATGGTACACTTCTTGGGGTTAGCCGTAAACCCCGCTTCCCGAACAGAGTCCAGGACTGCTTGCACTTTTGGCAGATGTGAGGCCCAATCTGTGCTATGGACAATTACGTCATCCAGGTAAGCCGCAGCATACTTCCGATGGGGCCTCAGCATCTGGTCCATTTTCCGCTGGAATGTGGCCGGCGCATTCTGTAACCCGAACGGCATTCTTTTATATTGGAACGCCCCGTCTGGGGTTACAAATGCGGTTTTCTCTTTGGCCAATTTGGCCAGGGGGATTTGCCAATACCCTTTTGTGAGGTCAAGAGTCGTCATGTATCGGGCTGTTCCCAGCCGGTCGATCAACTCATCTATACGTGGCATGGGGTAGGTGTCAAATTTTGTAACTTTGTTCAACCTACGAAAATCGTTACAAAATCGCCAGCTCCCATCCGGTTTAGGCACCAACACAATGGGACTAGACCAATCACTTTGGGACTCCTCTATCACCCCTAAGTTCAGCATTTTCTGTACTTCCTCCCGTATTGCCTCCCGTCGGGCCTCTGGGATCCGATAGGGTTTTAACTTCACCCTTTCACCGGGCGGGGTAATGATGTCATGCTCTACCCCAGATGTTTGTCCCGGCAGCTCAGAGAATACCTCCTTGTTGCGAAGCACAAACTCCTTAACCTCCTGTTGTTGGGGTTGTGACAAGGTGGCTGCTATTCCAACCTCAGGAATCACGCAACCAGTTTGAGCTGGTGACCAAGTGTCTGCGACTAGGGACTCTCTATCCCTCCAGGCTTTCAACAGATTAACGTGATAGATCTGTTCGGGCTTTCGCCTTCCTGGTTGTCTGACCTTGTAATTCACTTCGCTCACTTTTTCCATTATCTCGTAGGGGCCTTGCCATTTGGCAAGGAATTTACTTTCAACCGTAGGGACAAGTACCAGTATCCTATCCCCCGGGGAAAAGGTACGGGTCTTGGCTCCACGGTTGTACACTCTCTGCTGTGCTAACTGCGCTTGGGCCAAATGTTCCTTCACGATGGGCATTATCTGTGCAATTCGGTCTTGCATCAGGGCGACATGCTCAATCACACTCCTGTGGGGAGAACTCTCACTTTCCCAAGTTTCCTTGGCAATATCCAACAGCCCTCTTGGGTGTCTCCCATACAGTAACTCAAAGGGGGAGAATCCCGTAGAGGATTGGGGCACCTCCCTAATAGCAAACATCAGATAAGGAAGTAGACAGTCCCAATCCTTTCCATCTCTATCCACCACTTTCTTCAACATTTGCTTTAGGGTTTTGTTGAATCTTTCAACCAGCCCATCGGTTTGGGGGTGATACACAGATGTACGTAATTGCGTCACTTTGAACAATTTACACAGCTCCTTCATAACCCGGGACATAAAGGGTGTACCTTGGTCCGTAAGCAGTTCTTTACAAATACCCACCCGGCTAAAAACAAGAGATAGCTCTTTGGCTATGGTTTTGGCCGAGGTATTTCTGAGAGGGATCGCTTCTGGATAACGGGTGGCATAGTCCATTATAACCAATATGTACTGGTGCCCCCTAGCGGACTTGATTATAGGACCTACCAAATCCATGGCGATCCTCTCAAACGGGACCTCAATGATGGGTAGAGGGACCAGCGGGCTACGGAAATGTGGCATCGGGGCCGACCTCTGACACACAGGGCAGGAGGAACAATAATTTTCTATGTCCTTTATCACCCCCGGCCAATAGAATCTCTGTAATACCCTCTCTCGGGTTTTCTCTGTCCCCAGATGACCTCCAAGAATGTGCCCATGGGCCAACTCCAACACCAACTTCCTGTAAGGTTTGGGCACCACAAGCTGCTCAACGGTTTCTTCTGCCCTTTTTGCCACCCGATACAGTAGGTCCTTCTCTACGCTGAAGTATGGGTAAGTGCAGGTATTATCTGGGTTCACTAACTCGCCATCTATTTTCACTACGTTTTCCCGTGCCTTTATTAGGGCGGGGTCTTTCAACTGTTCTGTAGCAAAGTTTTCCCTGTGAACCTCAAGATCAGAAAACTCCACAGACGGTAGGTTTTCGTCTGAGGAGGTGGGCTCCTCTCCAGTTTCTTGAGTCTCCCCTGCCAATACTGATAAGGGAAATTCCGGAGAGTCCTCACCACTCTCAGGGGAGTTCTGGCTATCCCATTCCTGGTACATAGGGGCACCAGTGGGGGGCTCAGGGTCATCCCACAGTTCCCAGAACTTCGGAAAATCCCTTCCCACAATGGCGTCATGCGGTAACTGAGATACTAAGCCCACTGGATGAGAGAGGGTACCTTTGGGGGTCTCGAAACACACTGTAGTCACTGGATACTCTCGGGTGACCCCATGCACACAAATAACAGCTACCTTGCTATTCCCAGAGACCTCTGTTTTAACTAACTCAGCCTTTATCAGGGTCACAAGGCTACCTGAATCCAGCAATACCACAACATTTCTACCATTAACACACATTTTGCATAAATGTTTCTCAGTTCCTCGAATGGCAGTGCATGCGACTGTCGCACACAGCGACTGACGTCTGCCCATCAGAAAGTCACACTGCATGGGTTCCTCCACAACCGGGCAATTGGCTGCAATATGTCCCGCTTGCCGGCAGCGGTAGCAAACGATCCTTCTTGCCGCCTCTTGAGCCGCTGATTTCCCAGGCTGTTCTCGCCAAACTTGGGGTAGAGCTCCCACCCTCTCACTCTCTCCACCCTCACCCCTTGGAATCCTCTTATCCGCCCCTGGGGATGGTCTGGTCTTAGGGTGGAAAGTCCGAGTGTCTCTGGAAGAGGCCGTCAGGTTCTCTGTAGCCAAGTATTTCTCCACACGATCCACAAGACCATCGGCCGTCTCTGGGTCTCCATGGCTTACCCACTTTTGGATGGCAGTAGGAAGAGCTCTCAAAAACCGATCCATTACAACACGTTCCACAATCTTTGGTGCGGACAAAGTCTCTGGCTGTAGCCACTTTCTGCTCAGGTGAATGAGATCATACATTTGAGACCTGGGGGGTTTTCCAAGCTGGAAAGTCCAGTTATGCACACGCTGAGCCCGGACAGCCTGGGTGACACCCAGCCTTGCCAATATTTCAGCTTTTAGCCTCACATAGTCTTTTGCTTGGTCAGGCTCTAGGTCATAGTAAGCCTTCTGCGATTCACCAGTTAACAGAGGAGCCACCAGTCCAGCCCACTGCTCCTCAGGCCACTTTTCTCTTTCAGCAGTCCTTTCAAATGTGGTCAAAAATACCTCTGGATCATCCTCTCCAGTCATTTTTGTCAATAAACGACTCACCCCAAAGGACGCGGTATTAGTGGGACGGCTTTCCTCACTGGTCTGCGGACGTTGCTGCATTACTGCTTCCATTTGTTGTAGTCTCTGCTCTTGCTTCTGTAACAGGTCTATGAAGCGGGCCTCAGATTGCTGCTGGGCTTGTTGCTGAGCTTCCAGACTCTGTTGGTGAGCTTGCTGCTGGGCTGCGAAGTTCTGTTGTTGAGCTGCAAGGCTCTTTTGCAAACCTGCATTTGTCTGCTGTTGATTGGCATTTGCTAGAGCCAGCTGCTTCAGTATCTCCTCCATGCTGGCTTAAAAAAAAACTGCCACTGGTTCTCCACCAACTGTGAGGGGGTTAGCTTGGCAGCGGGTGTGTGTGACCCCCGGGATGGGCTCCCCACACAAAAACAGGCCCAGCAAACGGAGGTTGTGGTTTTCAAAATCAAAAAAAAGGTGCGGTTTATTTTCTATTTACAGTGACAAAACACAGCAAAGCAAAAGAAACATAACCAAAATAAATCCTGGTCAAGTTGACCTCTGACTAAACATACAGGTTTCCTAACTAACAACTGGGATCAGCCTAGTGCTGTCCTAGTCCCTAAGTCCCTGGTTTAGTAAAAGTCCAAACAAATAGCCACACAGGCTTTGCCTCACCGCACAGGGGTTCACTCTCCCTAGACAGTCCACACAGGTCTGGTTCCAGGCATGAGCTAACATCTAATGAAGCTGGGAGTTCTTATAGAGGCCTAAATGAGCTGACAAGCTTCAGCTGGCCTCATCAACTCCCTGTCTGTACGACGCCCAGCCCTCTCCCTAGAGGTATGAGTCATCCATGAGCCCACTAGCCTTATACAACTCTCCACCTAGTTGTATAAGTCGGCGTAAAGCCTGAATCTGGGCGAAATATATCTACCCCCCTGGATGCAACCAGGTGACTTTACCTTCCTGCTGTCACAATATATATATATATATATATACACAGTATATACAGTATCTCACAAAAGTGAGCACACCCCTCACATTTTTGTAAATATTTTATTATATCTTTTCATGTGACAACATTGAAGAAATTACACTTTGCTACAATGTAAAGGAGTAAGTGTACAACAGTGTAAATTTGCTGTCCCATCAAAATAATTCTTATTCATCCACCAAGTACCCTTGAGCCAGAAATAGTTAGCTTTGTGAGCTTGCAGTAGAAAGTTCATAAAAGTGAAATGTTCTCTATTAACCATCTGACTACCTACATCAGTAAAATACGCAAACACACACATACAGTATCTCACAAAAGTGAGTAGACCCCTCACATTTTTATAAATATTTTATTATATCTTTTCATGTGACAACACTGAACAAATTACACTTTGCTACAATTTAAAGTAGTCAGTATACAGCTTGTATAACAGTGTAAATTTGCTGTCCGCTCAAAATAACATTAATGTCTAAACCGCTGGCAACAAAAGTGAGTACACCCCTAAGTTAAAAAATGTCCAACTTGGACTCAAAGTGTAAATATTCCCCAAAGGAAACCTCTGGATATGACGCTGAGCACGTGCACTCAATTTCTTTGGTCGACCATGGCAAGGCCTGTTCTGAGTGGAACCTGTCCTGTTAAACCGCTATATGGTCTTGGTCGCCATGCTGCAACTCAGTTTCAGGGTCTTGGCAATCTTCTTATAGCCTAGGCCATCTTCATGTAGAGCAACAATTTTTTTTTTCAGGTCCTCAGGGAGTTTTTTGCCATGAGGTGCCATGTTGAACTTCCAGTGACCAGTATGAGAGAGTGAGAGCGATAACACCAAATTTAACACACCTGCTCCCCATTCACACCTGTGACCTTGTAACACTAATGAGTCACATGCCATCGGGGAGGGAAAAGGGCTAAATGGGCCCAATTTTGACATTTTCACTTAGGGGTGTACTCACTTTACTCACTTTTGTTGACAGTGATTTAGACATTAATGGCTGTGTTGAGTTATTTTTAGGGGACAGCAAATTTACACTGTGAGAGCCCATTCACACAGGGACGACTTTGGATCCGACTTCAAGTTGCCCCAAGTCGCCCCTAGTCACTTCAAGTCACGCTGCATGAGAAAATCAATGTAAGTTAATGGAGCCGTCTTAATGCACACTACTGCAGTCGCTCCGACTTCAGAAAAGTTTCCTGTACTACTTCAATCTGACTTCTAGGCGACTTGTAGGCAACCTGTACCCATTGATTTCAATGGAAGTCGCCTCAGAAGTCGGATTACTGTCTTAACAGAAGCAACAATACAGGAAGAGAACATACATTTCTCAGGCAGACCCCTCCCACAGAGCTGGTTCCTTGTTTTATTGGCCACTGGAAAGCCTCCTGTCCTGGAGGCAACTTGAAGTTGCCTTGTAAGTTGCCTGGAGTCGCGCTGTGATTCATACTCAAGTCGTGTCCAAGTTGCCTCCCAAAGTCGCGCTGGAAGTCGTGTTGCCCCTGTGTGAATGGAGTCTTATACAAGCTGTACACTCACTACTTTACATTGTAGCAAAGTTTCATTTCTTCAGTGTTTTCACATGAAAAGATATAATAAAATATTTACAAAAATGTGAGGGGTGCACTCACTTTTGTGAGATACTGCGTATATATATATATATATATATATATATATATATATATATTATATATATATATATATATATATATATATATATATAGAGAGAGAGAGAGAGAGATCATTTCCAGTGTCTCACACTTTACATGTTTGCACATACATGGTATCCTTGCATCTGATTAAAAATTGTCTGTTTAACAAACTATTCTGGAGCCACTGGACTAAAGGTCTCCCTAGACTTATTAGGATGATCAGTAATACAGGTATAATCCAACATCCCTCTGGCAACCTGGGTAGCTAATGCCACTGCAGACATGAATGCTTAGCCTGGGTAAGTGTTTCTGTTTATTGGAGAGAGTTGGTAAAGAAGAACAGCAGCTCTGGTAGGTACCATTTGTGCTCTTTGCCACAAGGTGAGTGGGGAAGCTTTTTGCTGGTCCCATAGGCATTGGCATAGGTCAATATACCTCCCCCTCCCCAGAGTACACTGCCTCTGTAGCACCATTTAAATGATAAATGGCTCTGTTTATCCTCGCCTTTCTGCAGTTCTAACTATATTTCTTTATTTTCCAGTATTCTCAATATTTGTACAGCCCTAATCAATCTTAGTCTGTAGAAATGCAGTACAACTTGTTTACTGGATCTTATATTACACTCTTTCTAAGCCCACAGTGATACATGATAGTGAGTCCTTTGCAATGCAGAATTATAGAACAACAGGCTACAGTACCCCCATAATGTGTATACGAATCCTACTAAATTGGACAGCACTAGGTAGTGCTAGCTGTTTACTGCTATAGCTCATATTTCTAATATTTCAAACTTCTGGCAGCCTGACACATGTCTGCAATTGGGACCCATTCACAATGGTAAATTGCCTTAGAAATTATGCAGAACATTGTGCAGAGTAACCCATTATCATATAGGTATATTCTTGAAATGTGAAACTTACCTTAAAGTGGTTGTACATATACCCAGTGAAGGGACTATCCTAAGGTGATACACAGAGATTAAACAAATCCTCCTACATAACTTGTATATGTGTATCTGCAGTCTTCTATTCTCTGCATCTGCACAAAGTGATATATTTATAAGTTTGTCTGAGAGTTCAGAAAAAAGGGGTGGAGAGCTGAGGTTACACTCTGCAGAGCTCAGCTCTGAGAGCTCTGAGAGCTGATTAGAGGGACGAGACATCCCCCACGGATACAGCACACAGGAACAGAGCTGAGGCTGTCAATCAGATTGAGCTCCCTTCCCTGTCACCTATTTCTCTTGATGTCAGCAAAACTTGCTAGAAGTGAATTTAGGCTGATAGCAGAGGAACAAAGCAGCAGACAGAAATGACACTTACTGCTTTTAATACAAGTAAGTACACACTATAGAGGGATATGCTTTGTTCATATTTCATGTCTGTGGTTTACAACCATTAGTGCATCTGGACAAATTTACAGATTCACTTTAATGCTAGCTCCAGCAGCTACTTATACTTACCTTCCCTTCTTTCTTCCACCAGTATATACAGAAAGCAAAGTGACCAACTCTGTACTTCTGTGTAAAGTTAGGCATCTAACTCGTTACCATGTCTCCCATGTGACAGTATTGGCATCCAGAGCGAACAAAATGCGAGTCCTTGCCAAGTGTAAACTCAAGGTCATGACTTGGAGCTTACACAAGCTTTCTCCTCTTTGCTCCCATGGATGAACAGGTTGACAGGAAATAAAATGGAAAGTAAGCATAAGCAACTGTAGGAGTTGATATTAACGTGAGTCTGTTGGTTTGTCCAACCTGGGCACAGCGCAGGTTATGCCTAAAGGGTGTAATATATTATGTTTCTGTCTTAAAGCGGAGCTCCAGGCTCCTGCAGAAAAAAGATTAAATACAGAAGCTACAAATACTGTAGCTGCTGACTTTTAATATTAGGGCACTTAACTGTCCAGGAATCCAGCGGTGTCTTTACCCAAGCCGATTTATCAATCGGGTGCTGCCGCCGCCATCTCCACTAGGGGAAACTGGCAGTGAAGCCTTGCGGCTTCATAGCTGGTTCCCTACTGCGCTGCACCAAGCACGCTGCACCCTCTGATTGGGTCAGCTGAGGGGGAGCAGGAGGGGGGCCGAACTTCCAGCTGGGTTCGCTGCTGTTAACTCTGCCAGAAGTGGGAGCAGGTACCTGTCAAAACAGGTACCCGCTACCCCCCAAAATGTGCCAAATGTGGATTTATATGTCTCATCAAATTGTAAAGGACATAGTCAGCCATGCATTACTGTATGCTATATGTTCTAGATAGAAAAATACATTAAAAACAAATGAATAAGCACATGAAGAGGTAAGTGTATAAATTAGCTCTGCCAGTTAATCACCATGCTTTAAAAAAACACGTGTTTTGCTCCTAATGAAGGAATAATTGCATAGAGGAGCTGCTAATCAGATCCTTACACACTTTTATTATTTATGAAATAAAAAGCACAGCTGTATAAAAAATTGTTTTCTGTTTCACCTCATCATTAACCCCACTGAAACTGGAGGGGCCTAGCAGACCCCCTGTACAATTCCAGGCAAGATTTTCTTTGGGTCGGCAGTCTTTTGAGGTAGGTAGCATCACCCTTCTGTTGCAGCACAGCTTCACACAATTTAAAATTAGCCTTTCATCCAGTGATTTATGGAGACAGGTGTGCAGAGCGGAAAAAAATGATCTGTATGTTACTGAAGCAAATTGCTATCAAATGAGTACACAACAAAAAATGAGTTTCCGACTGTAGTGATTTGCCACTGCATGGAGCTCACAGGAAAAAAGCAGAAGGAAAATGAAGAATGTCATATAAAACATTGTGGATGAGACTGTGATCATTTGATCTAATTAGCACTGTCAGCAGAATCAGCAACTGTAACATTCTTGGCACTTTTTGGAAGGTATAGTGTTGTCTTTTTATACTAATAAAATGGTTGGTTGAACTAGTTTTCTTACAATATAATCTGCCTATTTTTACTTCAATGAGTGAGATACATTTCACTGGACTAGAGTGCCTCTTGCAATAACTAAACGAAAGAACTTTGTTTCTAGTCTAGGATTGTATTTCTTCCATCACGTCATGTACCAAGGTGAAACTATTTTTCATTTTGCAGTACGGAAAGTCCACAAAGTTGGTGTTCTCTGTATCCATTATGAAGGTGATATACAACTGAACGTGCAGCAGATGCATGTGGGAAAAAAAAAAGGTTGTGAATGACAAGTTGCAATATACTCACTTGAAGGCCTTGCCCAGAGCACAGTCACAAATATTACTACACCATGGTATACTTGGCATGTGGGTATTCTTTGCCCGCAAAGACATATTGTATAGGTCAGGAGCAGCTTTGCTCTTACCTAATGATCAGTGCATAGTTATGGGGCTGACTTTACTTAGCAGAGTCAGTGGCATTGTACAAATAGATCCGTTGCTCTCGTCTGTTAGATAGGTGAACACTGACACCAGTGACATCTTTTTTTTTTTAACTGTGACAGTTGAATACTTAACACTGACCACCAATGTTAAAGGGTAACTCCACTTTTCTGGGAAAAACATAATGCAATGGAACCTCGGATTACGAGCATAATCCGTTCTAGGAGAATGCTCGTAATCCAAAGTACTCGCATATCAAAGCGAGTTTCCCCATTGAAGTCAAATAATTTGTTCCGCATTGACTTCAATGGCATGCAATACCGCATGCGGCCAGAGGTGGGGGCGCCGGAGAGCTTCGGAAACGGCTGGAAAGGCCTGAGGACAGCTCGGCTGACCTTGGCAAACCTCGGAAAGGCTCGGGAATGCAGTATTTCCGTGTCTGTCCGAGCATTTCCGAACGGCGCCGTTCGGTTCCGCTCGGCTCCGGCGCCCCCCCACCTAAGGCCAAACGTGGTACTGCACACCGCTTTGGCCTGAATCCTGCTCGTTTTGCGAGACAACACTCGCAAATCGAGTTAGGATTTTTTCAAATACAGTGCTCGTATTGCGAAACGCTCGTTAACCGCGTTACTCGCAATCCGAGGTTCCACTGTATAGCATATACAATTGTCACACAAGGCATACTCTAATTGAATGTTATAAAAAAAATCACCATTCCTTTTCAATCCGCTATAATTTTCTGTAAACTACAATGCAATATAACAACCAAGAGACATTCTGTACACAGATGTAATTTTCTGCTTGTGTGATTGGCTCACTGATTTTCCCAGAAGTCTGCAGTAGGATACAAGTCATATTTTGGGCATTCCCTGCAACAAAAATTGAATTTTTTGTGACATACTCTCAAAGGGAAATAACATTCTAAGACCCCTTTCACACTGGGGCACTTTCCAGGCGCTATAACGCTAAAAATAGCGCCTGCAAAGCACCCTGAAAGAGCCGCTGCTGTCTCTCCAGTGGAGCGGTGCGCTAGCAGGATGGTAAAAATAGTCCTGCTAGCAGCATCTTTGGAGCGGTGAAGGAGCGGTGTGTATACCGCTCCTCCACCGCTCCTGCCCATTGAAATCAATGGGCACCGCTGCTATACCGCCCAGCAAAGCGCTGTTGCAGCAGCGCTTTGTGGGTGTTTTTAACCCTTTTTTGGCTGCTAGCAGGGGTTAAAAGCGCCCTGCTAGCGGCCGAATACCCCTGCAAATACGACGGTGAAGCGCCGCTAAAAATAGCGGCGCTGACGCCGCGGATGCCCCAGTGTGAAAGGGGACTAAGGGAAGCAGACCCTGCCACAGTCTAGCAGCTAATTGTTAATTGCAAAGTCACTCCCATTCACTTTGCTCATGGACACAGACATACAGCTATTTCTTCAGAATAACAAAAGGTAGGCAGGAATCTGCCACAAAGGTTGTTAAAATCCTTGCAATGAACATAGATCACCCAGAGGTGAGTGTTTTTTCTTTTCTAAATAAAAGTGGAATTATTATTTAAGAGCCTTCTTTCTTCTGATCCTCATTGTAACAAGGCATTGTTCCCACTGACTACCAAGGTTACAGGGCCTCCACTAGGAGCATTCTTACATCTTACTGAAATATAAGGGGCACCTTTCCCAATCAAAACCAGTGAAGGGGGCCTTCTCCCATTGACAGTTATTGTAAAGGATATTTTCTGCCACCGACTATAAATGAAACATGGCAAATCTCCCACTCACCACCACAAAAAGGGATTCTTTTCAATTAAGCAGCAATGTAGGGGGGAAATTCTCCACTGGCTACCAATTTAAGGGAGCATTTCTTAACTAACCACTAATATAAGGGGGCATCCTCCGCTGACCATCAATGTAAGAGTGGCACTTCTCCACTGACCACCAGTGTAGGGGATGTCTTCTTTACTGACCACCAAAGTAAGGCAGAAATGTAGGGGGGCACCTCTCTATTGACCACCAATGTAAGGCAGGACCTTGTTACTGGCCAGCAATGTAAGCTTGTACTTTCCCACTGACCACCAGCATAAGGTGCATTTCTAACCACAAATGTCCACTGATGTAAGGCATCGCTTCTCCACTGACCACCAATGTAAGGGATCTCTTCTCCACATTTTTTTATACCACTGGCACGCTATGTCCAAAAATGACACAGTTAGGTATCATGATTGGTTGCAGAATCTTTTTGCACATTAAAAGAAAACTTGAGAGAAATATGGTGGCCATCAATTGACCTCCTTTAGGAATACTAGTTTCCTAGTTCTCTCTGACTTGAAAAAAATGCAGTGATGCATTAAGAGCTATAAAATATTTTTTTTATTTTTTATTTGAGTGCAGCAATTTTTGCATGTATGTGGGTATACACAGTGTATACATGTAACTTTAAACACTGGCAGATACAAGAGGATGAAGAAGATTTTTAAGAGTGTAGAGGCGCTTGTACAGGTATTTCTGGAACAATCTTCCGTTTTTTTACTCTGGATATTTCTGTCAGCCTCTGCATGCAAGATGTGGCGTATACATATCAGTAAATTATTACTTCAATGTCAGTGGTTCTCAACTCCTGTCCTCAGGACCCACTAACAGGCCAGATTTTAAGTATTACCTTGGTGAGATGCAGACTAAAATCCTGCAATCCCTGAGCAGCAAATTATATCACCTGTGATGCATTTCAGTTATCTTGCAAACCTGGCCTGTTGGTGGGCCCTGAGGACTGGAGTTGAGAACCACTGTTCTATGTGCAAGAGGCATTATAACCCAGCACATTTTTTAAAGTGCTGCAAACTCAATCCAGAGCTATTGGCCTGGAACAAGCATGCAGATTAGAAAATCAAAGTAAAGTCACAACTTCAGGTGTGCATACTTATTCCAGGTCAGTGCCTCAGAAGGTACTGAATACTTAAGATAATTATGACAAGCACACAACTAGCATTTTCTGAAGGATAAGTCAACATTGACATCCTTCTCATGCTACTATTACAGGTTTCCTTTAGCCTTTTTAGTCCCTGAGCCTTTTCCTAACTACCGTAAATCGCATCAAATCTCAGAACATTTGCTGTTGTTTCTTTCGATGTAACAACGTAATAATGTATTGCTCTAGTTTGGAAGCATATATTTTTATGTCCTAGGTTTTAACTAAGAAAAAATAGTGAAAAATTATAAAATATTGTATTTTTCTCTAATTTCTTCCAGACCAACTTTTCGATTTTTTGTGTATCCCTAGAAATGTACCCCAAAATATAACAAATTTTTTTGATTGAAAGATTGTCACGTGAATTTTTTTATGAAAATTTGTGAAATGACGCAAAGAAAACATTTGCACTTTAATTTAGTAGAGTGTTGTTCCCCTTTCAGGGGAGACCTGATTCAGACCCCACATGCAGCTCTGCAGCAACAGATTACTTCTAATAGTGATCTTTGGCTGGCTGTATTCAGTAAGCAATGGATCATTATTGCAATATTCTGTTGCTTCTGGAGAAGGCAGGGCATGCTTTGTCCAGCTGCTAGACTGAGAGGAAAAGCCATGACACCTGATTTGACATATTGTAATGTCCTTTATAGACAAAATGTGGAATGTAAGAATCATGTGGCATTGCTCTGCTATGGAGTGATGTAGCAGCAGCTTAGTTCTGAACCTTGGCTGTCACTGGCAGCTGGAAGTTCTAACACTGCTGTATCCCACTGAGCTTCATTGGCACCAAAGAGCCCAGTGCCCATTAATCCCTTTCTTAAAGCCAACTCCTGACACTGAAGAGCTTTTGGGTTGGTGTGAGCATGGGGCCCACATGCTTTTGGCCCTCCAGCCATGAAGATAACAGCCCAAGGGCCTATATGCCTTTTGTTCCAAATGTGGTGGCTTGTAGAAGGATCCTTAATATTATATTCCAACTGAATAAGTTTCATTAGAAAATAGAAGAAAAAAAGGGCTTGTGGATTGAATTTGCGAGGGCTGCCAACAAAGGAGGAAGGATTAAAAAAAAAAATGCTTAATCAGTTAGACCTCAGGGTTAGATCTTTGGGTTGAGTTATGAAATCATGAACTTATGAGATTATGCATTACTATGGTTGCCAGGACCAGGGCCGCTGTTAGAAATCATGGGGCCCCCGTACAGCCTACTTGATGGGGCCCCCTTCAACCGCGCCCTTGACCCCACCCCTGGCCCCGCCCCTAACCCCAGCTTGAAGCGATTTACTTATGTGTGTGGAGCCAACGCATGCATTTGCAATTAATAAGCATGAAGGAGTGGGGGCAGTTTAAATTTATTTTAAATTGTATTTTATTACACATAAAAAAACAAATCTTACACTGTGTTTTCACAAGGGAGGAACAACATCCCTTGTGATAGCATGGGCCATGACATGTCCTCTTTATGGGGAGATCTGGGGTCTTTTAGACCCCATATCTGTCCTCTGGCCTCCAAAGCATAAGAGCAAACCAAGATCAGTTTGATCAGATACTTGTTAAAGCCGGAAATGGCTTCTTTAATTGAGCCCGAAAGTGATAAAATCCTCATCACTTCCAGTTTCTGACATCACACGTTGGGAGGAACGACATCCATCCCTCTCACTGTGTCCCAGTAACCGGATGCTACTGGTCACATCTTAAAAGCAGTAAAGGTGGTGGTGGAAACCCCTTCCACTGCCTGTAAAAGCAATCCAGTGGCTTCTTAGCAACTAGGATTACTTTTACTTTGTGCAGAATTGCTGGTGTTAAAAAATCTTGATCATTGCTGATGACCAAGATATCACCTTTCCAGACGGGAAGCAGTTAAAATGAAGTGTAAATTAGCATCGCACTGTTTCTTATCATCAGCATTACAATTATCACACAGGCAGCACTGTAAGCAGGTGCTCTATCATGTCTCTATGTCACATTGCTTTTGGGTGCTGACTTTGTTAACTTATTTCTGTACTTACTGTATGTAACAGTCATAGCAAAGTCAGCACCCAAAAGCAATGTGACATAGAGACATGATGATAGTGCACCTGCTTACAGTGTTACTGCTCAATGGCGTCCCTAGGGGGGACCAGAGGGGGCCCTGGCCCCCCCAACATTTGATTTTTTTCGCTTGGTCTGCTGCTGGGGTAACATAGTCTCTCCTGAGAGGGAGAGCGTCCCCAGTCAGCTCCTGCGGGGGATTCCTCCCCCTCCCTCTGCTCGCTGACACTGCATAATGCGAGCGCTCACACAACCACAGCCGCTCGATCTGCTCTTTTCCCTGCATCCTCATTGGCATCGAGAAGAGCGAGTTGCAGGAAGGTCTCCACGAGCACTGTGGGAGGGGGGGAGGGGGGCCCAAGCCTTCATCTCAGTTACTGAAAAAATCAGACTGATTTCTCCTGTCCTTAGGACAAGAGAACCAGCCTATAAATTCCGAGAGTGGTGACTGCAAGCTGAGCCGAGTGTCAGTCTATGACACTCTTTCACAGCCCAGCAAGTCCAGCCACCCCCTCACTCTCCTCACATACGAGCAGGGAGGAATACAGCTCCTCCTCCTCCTTCCAGTCCCGCCCACACTATCCCGGCGTGCTGTATCTGAAGAGAGGGGATGTGTGGGTGGGAAATATGAAAATCAGCAGCATTCCAGGCTGTGTGTGAATGATGCCTGAGATTCTAGCCTAGACCGTGGGTAAGTGTGTTCACTGCAGACTGCAGTACACTGTAATCACTGAACTGCATTATCTCCATCCCTTCTCTCCCCCATCTGTCTCCCTCCCCCTCTCCTGTTCTTTCAAGACATTCACAATTTACTTTCACTTTCAGTTAGGCAGGTAATAGACGGTGCACATTTCTTTCCTGCATCCACAGATTGCAGGAAAGAAACTTGCATGATTCTCCCATCAACACAGACAGTGCTGACAGGGTAATATCCTTCCTGCCCAGCAATTGTATTCTCCCAACAAACAGTGATTATCACTAGTGACTATAGCAACCATTAGTGATAATCATAAGAGAATCTGCTCATTAATGGATCAAATCTCAGCCAGTTCCTGCTGAACCAGCTGAGATTTAAACCATCTATGGCTGGTCTTAGCTCTTAGGCAGCCCATACATTGATCACTTTTTTTCATTCAACTATTAGGTTGAATGAAAAAAAAAAGGAAATGATCCAATTCCCCCATCTACACATTATAGGTGGATGGGGGAATCCTCCCAGTGTGGACCAGTGCTGGAACAACCAGAGTTGCTGTCCTGTCCCGGCTATTCACAGCGCTGGTCTCTGTCTCCATGGCAGCGGCGGCAGCACATTGGAACCCAGTGCTGGTTACTTTATGGGGCTGATGTACAGGAGGGCCAGCATAATTTGTTGTTAGAGATGGGCTGGGCATGTTCAAAATTCCACATGCCAGAGCCTGCCAGGAAGCCCACACTGCACAGCGCTAATCACAGGCAGTGAGACATTTCCCGGTCCGCAGCTGCACAGATCAGGAAATGTCTCACTGGCTGTGATTAGCACTGTGGAGTGACGGTTTCCTGGCGGGATCGGGCATGTGGGATTTCAAACACACCCGAGCCCATCTCTATTGGTTGTAGACAGTTGAGCTCCCTGCAGGTTGCTTAGCAGCAGTGGAGCCTTCTCTGACATGCTGATCATGATGCAATCCAAGTGATGCTCCTATTCAAATCCTAGTGTTAAATATCAGTGATTTTATTGATCAAAGCCCACACTTTACAGGTATGGCTGCTGAGCATACGGTTGATTATATATATGTGGTTGTACTCTTGATGCTAATAAATACTGTGTTTATTAGATCTGACTGGGAGCATCACTAGGATTACATCCCGATCAGCATGTCAACAGAGAAGGTTATACAGCATTACTGCTAGGTGACCAGCTGGGGGCTCGGCTCTCTATAACCAATAGTGCCAGCCTTCCCCTGCATGCACCCATAATGTCACCAGCACAAAGTCCTAATAGACTGCCGCCGGTGCCAAGGAGACAGGACAGCTGGGGAACCCCCACAGTGGCAGAACACCAGGGCCCGGTGGCAAGACAACCTTTGCAACCCTGATAGTTCTCCCACTGCTTTGGACCCTTATATTTTCTTGGTGTGCTGGTGACATATATCTCTTGTTTTCTGCCACCCTGGTGGGGCCCCAGTGTAGTAGGAAGGGAGCTCACTGCAGAACATGTGAAAGGGCCCGTTGTGGGATCATAGTAAAGGGCCCCAGGATATATATATATATATTTGCATTTTATAGTTGGCCCCCCTACTTTTGTCCCTGTCCCCCCATGTGCCCCCCCTAAATATGAAAGCTGGAGACGCCACTGTTACTGCTACCTGTGTGATAATTGTAATGCTGATAACCTGCTGTGCTGTGAGATACATAATAAGACACAGTGAGTATTATTTCCTCTATTCCCCACTCACTGTGTCCAGTGCAGCCACTATGTCCTCCTGCAATTCTCTGTCAGCCACTCAACTTCTTAACATCTCGTGAGGATTGCAGCTGGGAGCCGAACGCAGAATTGCAGTATCACTCCGCCAGCCGGGACTAATAGAATAGTGGGGGCGGCATGATGTACATGCGCCCGAAAATAAAAAAAATTCCCTCCACTGCGCTCCCCTCCTGGGTCTATGTGTCGACCTGATGGGACCCAGGAAAATTATATACCCCCCCTGAAAGCAAGTAGAAGTGGGGGAAGAGTTAAGAATTTTTTTTTTTAAATGCAGTAACGAATTATAATGATGCCCGGGCCCCACTGTGTAGCTGATGGGAGCGGGCCCGGTACAACAGGACTGGTTGTACTGGCCTATCAGCGGCCCTGGCCAGGACATATGTTCCATCAAAAGGGTCTCACTTAGTATTGGATTAAAAAAAAAAGACTAGACCATGTTTAATCCCTCCATAGAGGGTGGATGCATCCTTCACACACCTCCAACTACAGACTGATTGACTGCCTGGAATTGGTTTAGGCCATGTCTTAGACTTGGCAGCTCTAATATTCTGTGGTAGTTTTTGGTTTTAGCTAGGGAACCTTGTCATCCACAGTTCTATGGGTTGATTTTTTTTTTTTGTTAAAGCGAAACACCCAGGCAGATGTAAAGCACAAATAATTAAACAGCTGGGGAATCACTAATGCATATTTAATTATTTTTTTTTAAATGAAAGCTATAATGTACCTGAGTACCTGAGCATCAGCCTCTTGCTGTGTAGCAGACCTGGAGTGTAAGAGGAGGTAATAGCACAAGAAGCCAATCATTTCATTTGCTAAAAATAAGAATGCTGAAATACAGTGGAAGCAGAGAGATGAACTCATCAGGCTGTGACAACTTTGGCTCAGGGAAAATGGTTTGAATGCTGGTGGCCGTCAGACTGAGGACCTAGCAGCAGAAAAAAACCCTTTACTAAAATTTAATATTGCAGCAAAAGTGGGTTATATTTTGCTATTCCTTTTTATTTTGAAATTTTTGGCTGGAGTTCTGCTTTAATGTCAGAGTTGCCTTAAATAGAATGGCATACTGTAATATCACTGTTGGTTTCTGTTAAGTCAACGGATCTTTATTTGTACAAGGCAAAGGGATTGTGCAGCTGTTTTTTAACATGATTTGGAAACACAATAGCAAGATGGTAAGTAGCAATTCCATGGTTTTATCTTTGCTAATGCACAAGGAGGGAGGAAAATAATTGCATTGCAGCTGCCGTTCTCCTTTTCAAGCCAGCTCAATGCGGGCCTCGCCCCAGGCTAACAAATTGATAATATTCCTCTGGCTGACAGGGCTGTACCAGTGGGACCTCCGGAGATAGGAGCCCCAGAAAAAGAAAGACTAACATTGATTTTTATAAAACCATCCAAATGATAAAAACGCTGACTGAAATGTGACAAGTGAGAAAGCCAAATGGTCCAAAGAAAGCATTGTGATGTCAGAAACAAATGCAAAACCCATCCATCTTGTGTGACATCAAATGAGATCCTTTGCATTGACACAATGAGGGAATATTGCTTTATTACTTGTCAGGCACTAAGGATCATTATTCTGCTTTGTTGCTTTAATTAATACTGCAGTGGTAACAGCGTATTTAAACTTACAGACCCAGATTAGTGTTGTACATTAACCGGTTCACGCAGATATACTGTGACAGAATGGCTCTCCTGGGCGAAATCCTGTGCAGATACGGCTTCACCCAGGAGAGCCACCAGAGGGCGCGTGCACATGCTCGCTGCACAGTGGGGAACCTGATGCGCGTGGCCGGCGGGCCCGATCGCCGCCGGCCACGAGCGATCTCGTCTACAAAGTAGAAACCATGAATTGTCATCTCTCCTAATGAGTCCCCTTCCCCCCACAGTTAGAACACACAATAGGGAACACATTTAACCCCTTAATCGCCCCCTAGTGTTAACCCCTTCCCTGCCAGTGACATTTACATAGTAATCAGTGCATATTTATAGCACTGATTGCTCTGTAAATGTCAATGGTCCCAAAAATGTGTCAAAAGTGTCCAACCTGTCCGCCGCAACGTCGCAATACCGCAAAAAACCGCAGATCACCGCCATTACTAGTAAAAAAAAAATACAAATAAACGCCATATACATGCCATAAACCTTTCCCATAGTTTGTAGACGCTATAACTTTTGCGCAAAACCAATCCATATATACGCTTATTGCGATTTTTTTTACCAAAAATACGTAGAAGAATATATATCGGCCTAAACTGACGAAAAACATTTTTTTTTTCTTTTAAAAATTGGGATAGTTACTATAGCAAAAAGTAAAAGATATTATTGTGTATTTTTTTAAATGTCGCTCTTTTTTTTTGTTTATAGCGCAAAAAATAAAAACCGCAGGTGATCAAATACCAGCAAAAGAAATCTCTATTTGTGGGAAAAAAAGGACGTCAATTTTGTTTGGGTACAACATCGCACGACTGCACAATTGTCAGTTAAAGCGACGCAGTGCCGTATCGCAGAAAATGGCACGGCCATTGAGCGGCCAAATCTTCTGGGGTTGAAGCGGTTAAAGAACTGTGCTAAACACTATATTCTTCTAAACTGACTTCTATTAGGGTTCTCAGTTCCAGTTACTTCTAGTAGCATCTGTGGGTCACACAGAGGATTAGGGACTGCTCTATGTTTTTCTCATGAAATGATCTTGATAATTTGGTCATGGTGATCACATTGAAATAGTGAACGCTTGTTAACGTCCAAACTTCCTTTTTTTAATTTGAATTAAACACTCTGTAAAAGCCCTCAGCTCTGTCCCCGGGGTGCATTTTCAGGCTTGGGTCCAGTAAGGAGAATCATGGTAACCACTTTCAGCCCACGTTCACACTGAGGGCCAGTTTGAAATCGTGCGAGTTCAGCAGAACTCGCACGATTTCAAACTGGCATTTCAGTCCGACTTCGGGGGCGATTTGACATCTGTGCCGCCATTATACCTGGTTGGATTGGCGGTTTTTTATGTAAGTGCTATAGGCACAATTGTTTTATATGTTTGTTTTTATCCTGGTTCACCAGTAAATACTGCACCAAGAGATTTTTTATTTTTTTGTCATTGGTGACTTATTACTACGGATGGGATATGCTGAGCTGTTTTTTACTTTGAGAAATAAAACTTCCTGGTCATGATCCATGCACTTGGATACATCCTGAAGAGTACCTGTGATTCGGATAGAGGGGACAAGTGCGAGCTAATGATGACTACATACCTCCGATAACCTGGATCTTATCATATGCTATTTTTGCTGTTCTATTCGTTAGACAGCAACTCTGGTGAGTGCGTTTTTCTGACATTGGTGGAGGTCGCACTGGGTGACTGAAGAACTAGAGAAGGGAGATCACCTAAATCCTATCACTTAATACTTTATCATAAGATCTATTCTAAGTTTGATTATTTTGAATAGTTTCAATGTTGGACTCACTATCATAACAATAATCAGATGTTTTAGATTTTTTGATATTGTGCTGAGCACTGCAATTTTTCTTTGTTATTATACACTATTACTTGTTGATGCTATAAGAGGCCAACTCATAAATGTATTTGTAGGGTGTCCTTATACTGTAAGTACAATAAATAGATCTAAGTAAACTCTATACTAAAATGATTAAAAGAAAAGAAGGATCACATCAGACTCATGGGAGCTATACATCCAGATAAACGCAATAAAAATGTCAGCAGACAGAAAAAAGAAAAGAAACATTAAATGGGTGGCCTGGCAGCTTATGACTAGATTTTAGCCATTTCTGAGCGGAGGTGAATCACTGCCCATATCTTTATTCAATATTCTTCCCTTGGTTTTCTTTATTAAAGGTCTGGCTTTGACACCCTATTACTTTACTTATTCATGAATACCATGTTTTAATGGTTGGAACTACCTGTGGCATTTACCTTAATAAAATAACCTTCCTTGCTTGAAATAATAGTCCTAAACTTAAGGTATACCATAATAAATGTTCCATGCTAAATAAATATTTATTGGGCAAACCTTTAGGTCTAACTCCACTAGACTATCCATTATATAATGAAACAACATCTATTATTCCCATGGCCATTTTTTTTTCTTACTTTTTGGGGAGGTGGGAATTATGTCCTAGCAGGAATAGATGCCTTGTAACATCTAGCACTGGATCACTATTTTTTTTTTTTTAATCCAAACTCTTTTATTACTATTGAAGGTCAGGACAAGTGAAGAAAAAACATCAAATATCACATATTATACAGGATATACAGTCTTGCGTAGACAAATATGATCAGAGGAGGTCAACCCCAACTTATTAGTGACTTTTGAGTCTTTTGCAATAGTCCATAAAGAATCCTCAGAACTAAAGGGTAAGACCAAAATAAATAATTTGCAAGAGAGTACAAGACATATAGTAACAAAACATCCATTAACAAAATGTTTCCATAAGGTGGGGTCATGCAAAGCATTGGAATACTATTACAAGTGGTTGCGCAGTTCACTTTACTTTCCGTGCGCTTGCCTGTGTGCTGAGATGACTGCACTCCTGCAAATGCACCGGAGCAATGTCATCTCGGGCCGGCAAATCAAGATGGTCAAACACCGGTACCTGGAGGAAGTCAGGGAGATGCTGGCACCAGCGAGGTACCTTGCAGGCATCAGACTTTGAACTAAGGTAAGTATTTTTGACTTTAGTTCCACTTTATTTGTAAGGTATACATCATTGGCTTTGATAGGGCAAACCCAAATGGGAAAAAGATGTTTTTGCATTGCTGTTACAATGTGAAAAAAAAAACATCTTAGTATTTGAAAGCCCACAAAGACTTTATGCTCCCTGCCCCAGTGCCCCGGGTCTCACCAACAGCTAACAGCTTTGTTATGCTGCCATTTGTATCCACTCTGTTTGCCAGCTGCAGAGGTGATTTTTTTAGTTGTGGATAGAATTGGGAATGGTTTGTGTATGGTCAAAACCCCTGCCAGGTTTATATCGTGTCACCTGTGTCCTATTGGGGGTAATTCCTTAAAATTCTTGCCCCATAGATACTATAGGGGAGATTTACTATAACTGGTGTGCTCAGAATCTGGTGCAGCTGTGCATGGTAGACAATCAGGTTACTAAGATGTTCTTCCACATCAAATCAATGCAAAAAAAAATGTTTAACTTTAAGGTTTGCCTTATTAATGCCAATGATATCTGTACAATATTATCTACATTTCCTTTACAAATAACAGAGAGGTGCAGCAGGAGGGCAGAACAGAACAGAGAAATAACAATTGGGTTTTCTAGGCAAATAATCTTTATTCATTTTACAGGTTTGCTGTTGCTGGAGTTACCAGTAGATCGTAAAACAGGCTTGTGATCTGCAGTAACAAAGCTACACATTTAGAGTTGTAACGTAGGTTTAGCCAAAGACCATTTTATTATGCAGAGAAATAGCTGCTGTTATGACAGGCCTCCGCACTTCTGGGCGTCAGTTGCTTTTGTAGAGAGTGCAAACAAGAGTGCACATACTGGGGCCATTTGGAATCTCATATAAACAGCTTGAAGACTTAGGTGAAGTCAAAACAGGCAGGGAGGAGGTGACATAATGCCTCCTCATCACCTGCCTGTGCCCTCTGAATAGTGATCCAACACTGATCGCATTTCATTAACCACTTGAGATCCGCGCTATAGCCGAGAGACGGCTGCAGCGCGGCTCTCAAGTGCCGAGTGGACGTCCTTCTCTGTTTACATCCCGCCGCGCACCCTCGGCAGCGCGCGGCGGGAACAGCTGTGCGCTCCGCATCACGTGATGCCGATGCGCGTGCCTGGCGGCCGCGATGTCCGCCAGGTACATGCGATCGGCTGTGACAGAGGCAGGACGTGGATCTCTGTGTTACACACAGAGATCCATGTCCTGTCAGGGAGAGAGGAGACCAATGCTGTGTCCCTTGTACATAGGGACACAGATCGGTCTCCTCCCCCAGTCTGTACCCTCCCCCCCACAGTAAGAAACACTAATAGGGAACATATTTAACCCTTTGATCGCCCCCTAGTGTTAACCCCTTCCCTGCCAGTCACATTTATACAGTAATCGATGCATTTTTATAGCACTGTTCGGTGTATAAATGTGAATGGTCCCAAAATAGTGTCAAAAGTGTCCGATATGTCCGCCGCAATATCGCAGGCCTGACAAAAATTGCAGATCACCGCCATTACTAGTAAAAAAAAAATATATAATAAAAATGTCATAATTCTATCCCCTATTTTGTAGGCGCTATAACTTTTGCGCAAACCAATCACTATACGCTTATTGCAAATTTTTTTACCAAAAATAAATAGAAGAATACGTATCGGCCTAAACTGAGAAAAAATTTTTTTTTAAAGTTGGGATATTATTATAACACAAAGTAAAAAAATATTGTGTTTTTTTCAAAATTTTCTGTCTTTTTTTGTTTATAGCGCAAAAAATAAAAACCGCAGAGGTGATCAAATACCACCAAAAGAAAGCTCTATTTGTGGGAAAAAAATAATAAAAATATCATTTGGGTACAGCGTTGTATGACCGCGCAATTGTCATTCAAAATGCGTCAGCGCTGAAAGCTGAAAATTGGTCTGGGTACGAAGGGGGTTTAAGTGCCCAGTAAGGAAGTGGTTAACCAACACAAATATAAACAAGCTCTAACAGTGGTACCAATGTTTGAGGTGTAGGGTGCCTCAGCTGTGATCCCTGACATCTCCAAGAGGCTGTACATGATATAGATGACTGTCTGCCAGAGATTCTGGACCTTCTACAAGAGACTATGGATGTTCTACAGCAGTGGTTGGAGAGACTGGACACATGCTGCAGGAGACAGTTAGAGACTGGGAACATGTTACTTGAGACTGCTAGAGATCATTGCCATTACAGCTTCTTTACAAACCAGTTGTGCTACTAACTGCTGAGGTCCGAGCACTGCACAAGCACCAAAAGGCTATATGTGGTGCTCATGCCACAGTTTCAGAACCAAGGAACTATAAGATCCACTCTGTAATGATTTGTTCAGTTCATAAACATGTCAAAATAATTTTTTAACTCCAGGTGACATAATAAACTTCTGCTAGTTCCATCCCTTTTACCCTTTGTCACAGTATCTCATTTGTAATTTTACCACATCTCTTTACTTTTGTACACAACCCTTTGCATTTAGTATTTTTCCATTTAAATCTTAAAAGTATGTGAAAATTCACTTGATAAACAAAGCAAAATAAAATAAAATAAAAACGTGCATGTCTTTTTTTTTACATGGGCAATCTTCTCATATGTTCCTAGAGTAATAGGAATGGGAGGTAGCTTCAGGTTTGTGGGGCATTTTGTTATACACCTTACTAGTGCTACTGCTTGGTAAAGCTTTAAACATAAAAATTAAGTTTGTAATGTTTGTATGTGTGCTTGTAAAGATTGTTTTTGTAATGATAAGATAAAGAATTTAATAAAAAGAAATATAGATAATGTACAAAAGTGTTTTCTGGCATTTCATGGTGACAGATAAAAACTGCAGTGATATTGACTATTACCATAGCTTTTTCTGCATTATTACTTCTCTTGCTTCCCGAAAGGGCACTTATAATGAAATTCCTTTCTATCCAGATGTTGATTTAAAAAGGTGCATGCCACCAATTTACTGTGACCTAGAGTCTAATAGCTTCAGTTCATTAACTCTTTCGGATCTATGGTCCAACAATTTGCCCAGATTGTCTAAGGTATATAAACACGGGCAGCCTTTATTCACTTACTGTGTTCTACCCTGCTTTACATTTACTATACAGGTAATACAGATGTAATAGCGTACATTTGCTTTGTTATTAAAGGAATTGAACAATGACGAATAAACAAATATACACAATGTTAAATATTATTGTCAGTGTAATAAAAGAGAACAAGGACTATACATCTAAACAGAAGCCAAATAGGAGAATGGACAAAACATGTGCAGTTCTCATGTCTGATGTATGGATAAGTAATCTAAAAAGGTGGAGCAGGTCACCCTAACAACAATTTGTCTATTACATAGTTACATAGTTAGTCTGGTTGAAAAAAGACACAAGTCCATCCAGTTCAACCAATAAAAGGGGAAAAAAATTATACAATCCTATATGTGCAATCCTATACCCACCGATCCAGTATGATTACGTGTTTTTCTGCTCTTTACCGCCACCCTTTGGTCAACTTCTGCTATTGTTGGTTGATTTTAACATTATTTGTTTTGTCCATCGGACAAAAGTCCGATGGTTTTCTGTACACACGGTCGGACTTTGCTCCATCGGACTTTTGTTTGCCAAAAGTTTGTCCGTTTGCAGACCAAACTTTTGTCCGATGAAACCCAAAAATGTTTGTCCGATGGAGCGTACACACGGTCGGATTTTTTGTCAAACTTGCTCAAAATAAAGTTTGTTGGCAAAAAGTCCGACCGTGTGTATGGGGCTTTAGAAGGAGAACAAACACACGGTGGTCAGTTCTCTAGCTGTGCTGGGAACTCAACCTGCTCTCCCCCAATGATCAGACTTGTCTTGACACACCCACCCTGCACAGCCATTCACTGGGAAGCTCAGTGGTACTTCTCCTCTTCCCAGCTCTTATGCACCAGAGAATAGAGTAACGCGATCACTTTAAAAAAAGGGGGAAAAAAGGTATTTATATATATATATATATATATATATATATTTTTTTTTAATCTATACACAAATGTTTTGCCTTTCATTTCTATTTCAAACTGAGTGGGTTGTTTTACAAGGTGATCGTTCACAACCACTTTAACTCTTTTGTGTCTCCTTGGCAGCAGAGTTTGTCCTGTCACCTCTCCTGCTATTCTTTCCCCCCTCCCTAATCTGTGTTCCCTCCACACAGTCTGTGTCATTCCAGTTTCCTCCCTCTTCTGCATCAGTGAATCTTTAGGCTGTCAACAGATCAGCCTCTAGGGACTCTCTGATTACTGCCACAGGACAAGAATACCGGACAACTGAAGCTGCGCAAAAGTTATAGTGTCTACAAAATAGGGGAGAGATTTATGTAATTTTTATTATTTTTTTTATTTTTTTTTACTAGTAATGGCGGTGATCAGCAATTTTTCACCAGACTGCGACATTGCGGCAGACAGATCGGACACTTTTGACACATTTTTGGGACCAGTGACATTTATACAGCGATTAGTGCTATAAAAATGCACTGATTACTGTATAAATTTCACTGGCAGGAAAGGGGTTAACACTAGGGAGCGATCAAGGTGTGGTGTTTCTAACTGGGGGTAGGGGACTGACGGGGAGTACAGAGAGAGATCGCTGTTCCTGATCACTAACGGGATCTGTTTGTTTACAATAACAGATGCCCGTTCTGCCTCTCTGTGGGGCGATCGCGGGTGTCCAGCGGACATCGCGGCCGTGGGCCACGTGCATCGGTTCCGGCACCACGCACGCCCGCTATATCTCTTAAATGAACCACCGTACCGGTACGGCGATTCGCACAATAGAGCCGATCTGCCACTGTATATCGGCTGAGGCTGGTCGGCAAGTGGGTAAACAGTATAGGCATTTATTTTTAATGTTTTTCATAGCTAAATTTGCAAAAGGGGCCAGCATGAAGAAATCTATCAGGACTTTTCTGACTAAAGTTCCACTTTAGGATACAAGGTTGGGCAAATGGCATACAATTATAGTTAATTGAGCATATTATCATACCAATACCGGGTGTCACGTTCCTACGTACCTTACAGATGAGCCCGATAGTGCAGAGGAAGGCCTCCCTTACGTATCTGACTCGCGGCCCCTGGTAGAGCAAACGGGTGGCACGGGAGTGCAGAATGGTATGAGTGCCTGGCGGGTCAGCTGTTAGAAATGCCACTCCGAGATTCCTGATGCTGCAGGGATGAGGACCAGCTGGGAGGAGGGTCAGAACGGCAGACAGGCTGGAGACTGGAACACCCGATATCCGGACATACACACACACACCTAGATGGAGGAGCTGGCAGATAGTAGATCAGTCCAGAGGGGTGTGGATACAGGCAGATGCAGGCAGACTGGATCTCCGCACAGATAGGGGATGCTTGAGCAGGTGCAAAGGCAAGCAGGTCGCGTCACAGGCCGGGTCGGTAACTGGCGGGCAGCGTGGTATTCAGAGGAGCAGGCAAGATCAAGGTCAGAGGTGTGCCCGGGTCAGGTGCAGGCAGAAAGCAAGGAACGTCCAAAGGCAAGCCAGGTCATTCAGGAAGTTGATCACAGGAGCAGATTAACAGGAGCAGGGGTCACAGGAAGCTGCAGATCAGACAACACTAGTCCTGTCTTCATATCCTGTTTAAATAGGCTGTTTGGTGCCAAGAATCGCACGCGCATCGGCGCACATAGACGCCCACCAGATCGAGCAGCAGCAATGTGTTCCACTGGGCACTTCCTGACACTGGGGGACTCAAGTCAAACAAACCATACCTTGAGGAATTTGTTATATTTAATTGTATGTTTCTATTATAGAGTATAGTTCCTTTCTGTGGTGTATTTGTACCCCTGAAGAAGAGCAGAGATATACCGTTCTCGAAACGTGTTGGATTTCTACATTTTGGATTTCTACATTTCTACATCTCAAGTTGTGACCCACATTTGGTGGGAATATTGTATATCCACCATAAAGCATGACTAGCCTTTGTATCTATGCTATTTTATGTTTTTTGTCAATAATAAAGCTTTTGTTACATTTATAATATATGACAATATTTTGAGTGCTATATTTTTGCACATAACCCTGTTGCCGTTAAAGTCACACTCGTGAGGGTTCCTTTTTATTGCTTGAGGATTTATTAGGGGCATTGTTTTCTATTATAGGTTTTTTTATTTTTATATATATATATATATATATGTAGATATAAATGTTTATGTATCATTTGATAGAGAAATCCAATAAGTAAGTATGGGTGGTGTGGGGAATTTCCTTCTTGAAATAATAATTTTACAAGCATAATACAGCAGAGGTCCCAAGAGTGTCCCAGCGAATTGCAATGGGGCCATAAGTTCCACGGAGGTATGGAGGAGGTATGTTTTAATATCTAGTTGGAGTGTTAGCGTAGCTACCAGTAACTAATTTTGTTATGGGTCCAAAAAGTAAGAATGAAATCAGCTAGGGACTAAGAGCACCTACAACATTCCGTCACTGATAATGTGGAGATCTTCCTCAATCCCGCTGGCTTGTATGTGTGTGCTATTTTGTTTTGAATATGATGATCTCTGATGTAGATTGATTGTTAAAAATTATATTTGATCTCCACTGTACTCTACATCTTTTGAAAGCCGGTATAAAAGGTTGCTGAATGATCTTGGAAATTTTGAAATGCACCTAGCTAAGGCCAGGCTCTATAGGCGACGCTGAGTTATTAGAGAGGCTGAAGTACCAGCCTGGAGAGCTCTATTTCTACCCCAAAATTGAATTGTTGGGTACAGTCATGTCTTTATTGAAAATAACAAAATACATATTTGTTTTGCAGGGAGTATTTGGTTTTCAACATCTCAGAAAACATCAGTTGGATATTATATTTTCTAATATATAATCCCCCTAGTTCCCCAAATAGCTGGATCCAGGATTTTTTTCTTAGAATATACCTGCTTCTTAGAGTGGAAATACATAGTATATCCCACAAGGTTCCACCAACACCATATTTCCTTAGAGGCCTCAATGGCATATAGCCATATAACCTTTCCTTGCTCCTGAAATGACAGGCAGCTTGCCTAACCTGTCAGTGTTCCCACACATGCAGAATCATTCTACAGTTCATGGATCTGCTTCAGCCTGCTGTATGTGAAAAGACGCTTGCTGCTCATGCATTGTACTGACAATAAATAGAAAGTATTCAGATAAAAAACACTGCAGAAACACGTACGTCTTAGGCCGTATGCACACTGGACAGTTTTTCTGGATTTCTTGGAGTAGCTTTGAGCAACAGAGTAGGAACACCTACAAACACTTCATGTCCTTCCACAGGGACATTGAGGGACACCGGATATATAGGGAGACTTAGGATTAGTTTCATGAAGTATCAAATTCTTTTTTTTTGGCTTGGAAGAATATTATAGACAGATAGTATGCACCACCCAAATAACAAATTTTTATTAGATCACAGCATGTTAACAAAAAAATCAACATGCATCATCCAATATAATAGTGACAAATATTTAAAAAAACGAAGATAAGTAAAATAAAATATACATCCTACATCCTTTATACAAGGAAATAACATAGATGATCAAATTCATTAATAGTATTTAATCATTTCAATTTGATTATATTACAGTTCAAAATGAAGATCATAAATTTTTCCATTTACTGAAGAAGCATCAAACTTGATACATATGCTTATACCCTCTACTTTGTCCCCACTAAATCATAAGTAGCTTGTAGAAAATATGTTGGAATGTTAGGGACATTGGTGCACATATTAAGCACAATCTGGTAGTTCTAAGCTTTAATAATACATCTTTATTACCGAATAAATAAAGACAGCTGACTGTGAATTTTATAGCTCAATAGGTTTAATTCAAATTGCCAGTGTTCCAGGATGAGTGCACTCTCATGCATACATAGGTGTGACAGAGGCAGCCAATCCAAAGACCAGCACCCGGAACAACGCAAGGAAAGGATGCCAGTGCCAGCGAGGGACCTTGCGGGCCTCAGACCATTGTATCATTGTACTATTGTATCTTAGGTGGGTATTTGTCCCTTTGGTTTCGCTTTAAGTAAAGATGGGACATCTTTTATGATGTACAGACTATATATGAACAAGCATGTGCTTCACAGAATACAACTCACACAGTCTGTCAATGGGCAAGAGTAGAGAAGGGGAAGATAAATTACACAATCACTTCACTGTATGAGAACCGCAACTCCCATAGTCACAGCGCTGGAAGTACACTGCTGGCTGTATTATCTTGCATATACAATTAAATGAATTATACAGTAAACTGATCGGATCATTTACCACATCTGACAAGAGGTAACTTTTTTACCTTAAGGATTTCTATAGATGACTATGGTTGATGTTCCACTTTAAAGCATTGTATTAATTCAGGCTTACTCTTCAATCTACAGCGCCTTGATGCTAACTACAGTGTATCTGGTTTTCTCTTCACATTTACAGGTATTACTAGCTATTCATAACATATTTGTCTCTTTTGCTTTTTGGACACAATACATTGGCTCTTTAGTTATTGTCAATGTTAAGGGATAAGTTCACCTTTTATGAAAAAATAATTAATGCACATATTTTTATTGGTAAAAACTGTGCATTTATCATTTGTTACAGTGGAGCCTGCCAAGGTACAATGGCAGGACCCTACAGACTCTCAGTACACTGTCTGCCCATACCTCTGATATTACTGAATTTCAGAAAAAATCAATGAACTACAAGAGCACTCATCCGTGCCCTCATAGTTCACTGAGAACTACAAGCCATCAGCCGCAGTGGACAACAGTACTTGTAGTTCATTCATTCACAGAACTAATGAACGAATGACGTGATCCTGTGAGCAGAGCCACGCTGGTTTGAAATTGAGACAGCGAGTGCGGGGAGAAGATTCCCTGCCCGTTGTCACATGAAAGGAATATTGGGGGGAAAGTAGGCAGGAACTAGAACATGTTACACGTTCCACCCTGAATACAGTTGGAACATGTAACATGTTCCAAAGGTGAACTTAGCCTTTAAAGACAAACTTCACTTTGGGTAAAAGTACAGTGAGGGAAGTAAGTACAGTAAGGGAAAAAAGTATTTGATCCCCTGCCGATTTTGCCCGATGACAAAGAAATGATCAGTATATAATTTTAATAGTAGGTTTATTTTTACAGTGAGAGACAGAATAACAACAAGCATATCCACATTTCAAAAAAGTTATAAATTGATTTAATTTCATCCGCTATCAATCAGCAAGATTTCTTGCACCCAGGTGTCTTCTATACAGGTAACGAACTGTGATTAGGACCACTCTCTTAAAGGGAGTGCTCATAATCTTGTTACCTGTATAAAAGACACCTGTCCACAGAAGCAATTAATCAAATAGATTCCAATCTCTCCACCCTGGGCAAGGCTAAAGAGCTGTCCAAGGATGTCAGGGACAAGATTATAGACTCACACAAGGCTGGAATGGGCTACAAGACCATCACCAAGCAGCTTGGTGAGAGGGTGACAACAGTTGGTGTGATTATTCGCAAATGGAAGAAACATAGAAATAACTGTCAATCTCCCTCGGTCTGGGGCTCCATGCAAGATCTCACCTCATGGAGTTTCAATGATGATGAGAATGGGGAGGAATCAGCCCAGAACTACATGGTAGAATCTTGTCAATAATCTCAAGGCAGCTGGGACCATAGTCACCAAGAAAACAACTGGTAACACACTAAGCCGAATAGGAATTTAAATCCTGCAGTGCCTGCAAGGTCCCCCTGCTCAAAAAAAACACATGTATAGGCCCGTCTGAAGTCTGCTAATGAACATCTGAATGATTCAGATCAGAACTAGATAAAAGTGTTGCGGTCAGATGAGACCAACATCAAGCTTTTTGGCATCAACTCAACTCGCCGTGTTTGGAGGAGGAATACTGCCTATGACCCCAAGAACACCATCACTACAGTCAAACATGGAGGTGGAAACATTATGCTTTGGGGGTGTTTTTCTGCTAAGGGGACAAGACAACTTCACTGCTTCAAAGGGACGATGGACGGGCCATTTACCGTCAAATTTTGGGTGAGAACCTCCTTCTCTCAGGTCAGGGCATTAAAAATGGGTCATGGATGGGTATTCCAGCATAACAATGACCCAAAACACCCAGCCAAGGCAACAAAGGAGTGGCTCAAGAAGAAGCACATTAAGGTCCTGGAGTGGCCTAGCCAGTCTCCATACCCTAATCCCATAGAAAATATGTGGGAGGAGCTGAAGGTTTGAGTTGCCAAATGTCAGCCTCAAAACCTTAATGACTTGAAGAGGACCTGCAAAGAGGAGTGGGACAAAATCCCTCCTGAGATGTGTGCGAACCTGGTGGCCATCTACAAGAAATGTCTGACCTCTGTGATTGCCAACAAGGGTTTAGCCACCAAGTACTAAGTCATGTTTTGCGAAGGGGTCAAATACTTATTTCACTCATTAAAATCCAAATCAATTTATAACTTTTTTGAAATGCTTTTTCTGGATATTTTTGTTGTTATTCTGTCTCTCACTGTTCAAATAAACCTACCATTAAAGTTATAGACTGATCATTTTTTTTGTCAGTGGGCAAACGTACAAAATCAGCAGGGGATCCAACACTTTTTTTTACCTTACTGTATAGCAAATTTGTTATTTAAAAAAACAAACGTTTAGTATTACTTTAATACAGAATATAAAATTGCTGCAATGCCGAATTGTAATTTAATGTTATTAAAAAAAAAAAAAAAAAATTAAAAAGTCAACACAATATGTTTTGGCGATTGGCTTATTGATTGGCTTATTGATTTTTTCAGAAGTCTGCATGAAGATACAACTAAAATTTTAGGCAATAGGAATTTCATTTTTGGTAGATGCTCCTTTAACCACTTCAATACCATGCACTTATACACCTTCCTGCCCAAGCCAATTTTGAGCTTTCAGCGCTGTCGCAATTTGAATGACAATTGCGCGGTCATGCTACACTGTACCCAAACAATTTTTTTATCATTTTGTTCCCACAAATAGAGCTTTCTTTCGGTGGTATTTGATCGCCTCTGAGATTTTTTTTTTTTGCACAACAAATAAAAAAAGAGCGAAAATTTTGAAAAAACTATGTTTTTCTTTGTTTCTGTTAATTTTTTTGTAAATAAGTACCTTTTCTACTTCAATGACGGGCACTGATAAGGCGGCACTGACGGGCACTGATAAAGCGACACTGATGGGCACCGATGAGGTGGCACCAATGAGGTGGCACTGATGAGGTGGCACTGATGGGCACTGATGATGGGCACTGATAGGCGGCACTGATGGGCACTGATATGTTGCACTGGTATGCGGCACTGATGGGCACTCATAGGCGGCACTGATTGGCACTCATAGGCAGCACTGATTGGCACTCATAGGCGGCACTGATGGGCACTCATAGGCGGCACTGATGGGCACTTATGGGTGGCACTGATAGGTGGCACGGACAGGCACTGATAGGTGGGCACTTATGGGCACAGATGGGCACGGATGGGCACTGATAGGTGGCACTGATGGACACTAGTAGGTGGCACTGATGACACTGATGCCCAGCAATGCCAGCCACCACACATTGTGGTCGTGCCATGATGGTGCCAGTCAGTGCCCATTTGTGGGTACTGATTGGCATATGTTTTTTTATGTTTTACTACATGTGGATGGCCATGGGGGCCATCCACATGCTTGGGGCTTCCCTGGTGGTCCTGGGCGGCATCCTGGTGGTCTAGTGTGGGTATCCAAGGGGGGGCTGCGCTGATAAACAATCAGCGCGAACCCCCCTGTCAGGAGAGCCGCCAATCGGCTCTCCTCTACTCGCGTCGATCAACGGCTCTTCCTGTTTACATCGTGATCAGCCGTGATTGGACACGGCTGATCACGTGGTAAAAAGCCTCCGCCGGAGGCTCTTTACCGAGATCAGTGTAGCGGTGTGTCAGACTGACACACCGCTCCACCGATCGCCGCGATGCGCGCCCCCCGGGCGCGCAGCGGCTGTTATCCTGCAGGACGTCAATAGACGTCCAGTGTGGATAACAGAACCACTTCCCGGACGTCAATATGCTATTGACTGGGTGGGAAGTGGTTAAGCCATGTCTAATAAAGTGATGTAGACACTACAACACTGAAAGAACACGGAGCGTGCACCAGGTGGTTATAATAAGTGCAAACCCTCCCATTCAGGAATCAGTCTTAAAGCAGTTGTATACCCGCTGACTATTTTTTTTTTTTTTACACCTGTAAAGGAAAATCATAATGAGCTTGTATGCACAGCATACAAGCTCATTATCAAATACTTACCTTAGAACGAGGCGTCGGTGTCCCTCCCGGTCCACGCCGAGGCAGCTGACATTATGCCCCGGCGTGTCTTCCGGGTATCGCGGCTCCAGCGCTGTGAGTGGCTGGAGCCGAGATTCGTCACTCCCGCGCATGCGCGCAGTAGACTTCTTTCCGGCAAGGTCCGGCATCCGCCGGGCCTTCAGCCGAGAATCCCTTGTGCGCATGCGCCGCTGCAGTCAGCGGCGCAGTGCAAGGGGAATATCTCCTAAACCGTAAAGGTTTAGGAGATATTTCTTTTACCTACACGTAAGCCTTAGTATAGGCTTACCTGTAGGTAAAAGTAAAAAAAAAGACTATACAACTGCTTTAAAAAGAAGGACATGGTAAAAAAAACATATTTCATTAATACCAAAAAAATTGGTATCTGCAACAAAGTTTGTTAAAATCTTTTGTACATTGATTGTGTTCTCTCAGCAAAAGTGGAGTTACACTTTAAAGATATATACTGTATGCTTAATAGTAATCTTTGTGAGCTACTTATACAGGTTCATTGAACCCTAATAGTAATACATTGCAAAATTTTGCGTTCCAAATAAAAACTCTTAAAAATTCATGCCTGAACTGGAAAAGGTTTATTAATGATACAACATGGTTCCTATACAACCACTGGCAAACGAACATGTCAAATGTTACTTTATTACTTTATTTACTTGCTATTGGATAGAAGAAAACAGAGATTGTTTAATAATAAAATTTACAATTTGTAATAATTTGTATCAAGTGCGGTGACTTTTATTGAGGAAGATTTTATGGTTTCCCAAATTTGATCTCAGTTATCCCCCTCAAGGGATTTATTAAGGTCAATTATCCACTTGTGTGTGTAAGAGGGAGGGCACAGAAATAGTTTAGCTATCATTATGGAGTATAGGGAGAATAATAAGCCTGGGGAGTGCAAACCCCTAAACCAGAGGCGTAACTAGAAACCTCTGGGCCCCGGTGCAAGAAATCACAAAGGGCCCCCCCTCGAAAAAGCATGATTTTGATACTTTTTTTTGAGGGGGGTTGCAACGGCGGTTGTTGATGGGGGATGGCAGCTGTGGTACTTGAGGGGGGTGGCAGTGGTGGTACTTGAGGGGGGTGGCTGCAGTGGCAGTGGTGGTGCCATCCTCTCCCACCACCACCTGTGCCTCTTACTGATCCCATCCTCCCACCACTGATCTCATCCCTATCCCCCCATCACCTCTGTTGTAGAAGTAATGGGGGGATAGGGATGAGATGAGTGGTGGGGGGATGGGATCAGTAAGAGGCACAGGTGGTGGAGGTTGGCATCGATTGCTTAGCTCTGCAAAATGTCACTTATCGTCAATCAATCGATTCCCCGGGAATTCCGTTCGATCGGTCACGGTCACCGTGCCTTCTAATCTCCCGCCAGGATGCCTTCTTGCCTCATGGGTAGACCGTATAGGTATTCCACGCAGAGAGGAAAGCTCCTCCCTCGCCTTCTCTCATTGGTGTCAGCAGGTCTGCTGACTTCATTTTTCAGTGTCTGCCCCCAGTCTCATTGCTGCCTCTGCCCAGGCCCAGATTTACTCCCTTTGCCGCCCCAAGGCCAGGTCCTTCAATACCGCCCCCCCACACACACCATCACATAGGGGGACTCCCCAGAGAGCCCCCCTTACATCAGGGACCCCAGAGAGCCTCCCTACTTACATCAGGGTCCCTAGAGAGCCTCCTCCTACATTAGGGTCCCCAGAGAACCTCCCCTTACATCAGAGTCCCCAGAGAACCTTCCCTTACATCAGGGTCCCTAGAGAACCTCCCCTTACATCACGGTCCCCAGAGAACCTCCCCTTACATCAGGGTCCCCAGAGAGCCTCCCCTTACATCAGGGTCCCCAGAGAGCCTCCCTACTTACATCAGGGTCCCCAGAGAGCCCCCCCTATACATTAGTGTCCCCAGAGAGCCTCCCCTCCTACATTAGTGGCCCCAGAGAGCCTCCCTTCCTACATTAGTGTCCCCAGAGAGCCCCTCCTTACATCAGGGTCCCCAGAGAGCCTCCCTACTTACATCAGGGTCCCCAGAGAGCCTCCCTATTTACATCAGGGTCCCCAGAGAGCCTCCCCTTATATTGGGGTCCCCAGAGAGCCTCCCTACTTACATCAGGGTCCCCAGAGAGCCTCCCTACTTACATCAGGGTCCCCAGAGAGCCTCCCCTTATATTGGGGTCCCCAGAGAGCCTCCCTTACATTAGTGTCCCCAGAGAGCCTCCCCTCTTACATTACATTAGTGTCCCCAGAGAGCCCCTCCTTACATCAGGGTCCCCAGAGAGACCCTTCTTACATCAGGGTCGCCAGAGAGCCTTTCCTTACACCAGGCTCCCCAGAGAGCCTCCCCTTACACCAGGGTCCCCAGAGAGCCTCCCCTTACACCAGGGTCCCCAGAGAGCCTCCCCTTACACCAGGGTCCCCAGAGAGCCTCCCCTTACACCAGGGTGCCCAGAGAGCTCCCCTTACACCAGGGTCCCCAGAGAGCCTCCCCCTACATCAGGGTCCCCAGAGAGCCTCCCCTTACACCAGGGTCCCCAGAGAGCCCCACATTACACCAGAGTCCCCAGAGAGCCCCCCCTTACACCAGGGTCCCCAGAGAGCCCCTCCTTACACCAGGGTCCACATAGAGCTCCCCCTTACACCTGGGTCCCCAGAGAGCCCCCCCTTACACCAGGATCACCAGAGAGCCCCCCCCCTAACATTAGTGTCCCCAGAGGCCCCCTTCCTTACATTAGTGTCCCCAGAGGCCCCCTTCCTTACATTAGTGTCCCCAGAAAGACCCCCCCTCTTACATCAGGGTCCCCAAACAGCTGACTCCCCCCTTGCAGGGGTTCCCCTGTACCTGGCTGGTGGAGGTGGTGATTGGCAGCTCTATGGTGTCCACAGGCAGGGGGGTCTTGCTGGGGCTAGTAGTTCTATATCCGAACCATGTATACAGCAGAGGGGGGAGGGGCCTCTGACCCGGGCATCAGCAACATTGTACAAGCAGAGTGAAAGTGAAACTAATACCTGCCCGGGTCAGAGGCCCCTCCCCTCCCCTCTCCTCTGTATACACACTGACACTCAAGTACTACAAGCCCCAGGGAGATCTTGCTGCCCACACAGGCACCATAGAGCTGCCGATCGCCACCTTCCACCTCCTCCCACATCTCCCCACTGCACTCTAAACGGCCAGCCAGAGGTACAGGCAGGGGAGATGTCTTGGGAGTCTTGGGGGGTTGCCGCGGTGCCGCCCCTGCATCCACTGCCTTGTCAGCACCCGATCCCTGCGGCGGAACGGCTCCTCATACTGGCGGGCGGTGGGCGGGCCCCTCACACGGGCGGCGGGCGGGCCCCCCGGACTTCACGGAACTACAGGGCCCAGTCGCAGCTGCGACTGCTGCGACCCTGAAAATTCCGCCACTGCCCTAAACACTTCTGTTTGAGGTATGTGAGGGAACGAGAAGTGGTCGACCCTTTAAGTATTTGTAACAGGTAATGTTTGACCTGTAGATGAAGGTTTCAGAGGCAGGAAGTTCAAGTTCTATTCTATCAAGTTATATTCCCTAATGTGAAAAGATTGAACCCCTCTTTACCAGTGCCTGTACTCTGGTGATCCCAAGTTGTTCCCATTTTGCAAAGTAAACAGGAGACACATGTCCTGGACAAAACAAAGGTTTGCGTAGGAAGGAGAGCAGTGAGGTTTGTGAAGCACAATAAAAAAACAAAAAAAACAACACAATACATAAGACATCATTGTTCACAAAGGTAAAATATTCAACAAACTCTTGATATGACAAGTATGAAAACATAATAGAACCTGAGATGCAAAACAAAGCTTGTAGGTTAATGGCAGTGGTTGTCAACTTCCTTGATATAGGGGGCCCCAACTGCAGCCACCATCATCACCAAAGGGCTGCACATATTTCATGAATGGAATTCTCTACAGGGAGTGCAGGCATGCTGAAGGAGAAGGCTAGAAACTGTAAACATGCTATAGGAGTTGTGGGAAACCTGAGGACATGCTTTAGGAGGTTCCTCTACTTTTCATTTGATTGTATATTTATATGTTGAATGCTATCGTCAGATGGCACTCTGACACATAATTTTACAGATTTTAGAATCCATACTATTCATGCCTTATCGATGATGTCTTTATTATACTTAATTCCCTTGTTTGAACACTGCTGGTCACATTGATGGATATTTTTTGGAACACTGCTATATGACCTGTATTATGACTATAGTACATGTACTACTTTACTCCAGTTTTGGATGTTTCATCCTATCGTATTTTGTCATTGTATATGTTTTTGTTTTCTCTGTCCTTTTTCTCAGAAAAGGTTAATAAAAAGTAATGTATAAAAACCATATTTAATATTTCTTTCAGCAAGATCCTACGTAAAGAAAAAAAAAAACCACATAAAAAGAATAAAGGGAATTGACCACACAGAAAAAACTGCTAGAACCTTCACTACCATGAGTAAGCATGCCATGTCAAACTGCCACGAGTAAGGAACTAGTGTTTTAGGGGCTCCAAGACCTTATGATAATTGCCAAGGGGCCACAAGCAGTCCCTGGGCTAGCAGTTTGGCACTAAGGGTTTAGAGTATAACTGCATTGCAAGAAGCTAAACATTTAATGGAAGCTGTGATGTACCATTTTTAGCCTGTTGATATTCTACTGCATATACCACATTTTATAAATAAATCAAACTTTTACGTTCATTAGGGTCATCAAAACGGCCTACAACCAACCACATAAACTATTCAGGGATGTTCATAAGTTCTAGACAAAGCATAAATAAACGTAGTTCATTCATGAGAGTATTTGACTCTATGTCATAAACTTAACTTACACTATGCTTAAATTTCCGTTAAATTAGTTTTGTGTATCCTTTGGAATATGCAAGGGTAAGATGGTCATCAAATAAAAAAAGATAACATGGGTCTTGTTTGATGTGTCACTGATTGATATGTTGTAATAAAACAAGTGATTGTATTTGCCAAGGCAGAGCTTCAAGGCATTCCCATAAGGTGTAGGATTTTCTTTGACATTTTAATCGTAATATTAATGTGAAGCCCTTACAATCCCTGAAAACATCTGCGTACTTGTGAAAACAGTGTACTTGTGGTTAAAATATGTCAGGACCTTGAGTAAAAAATGAATTTCTATAGAAATGGCTGTGTGATAAATAATTCATGAGTTAAACAGGAAACATGCCAGTCACAATAAAAAATATTTATGTTGGTGTTTTTACAATTTTTGGTAATGAATGTCTAACTTACTACTAGTAGCTATTAGGTGTTCCATGGTTTAAACAAAGAGTTTACCATCTGTAAATCTCTATAGTACATACAGTATATTATATGTTCTTAATTATTATAGTTAAAGTGGTTGTATACCCAAAATTTGTACAAGCACCTACAGGTAAGCCTACATTAAGGCTTACCTGTAGGTGCTTGCAATATCTCCGAGACCTACACAGTCTCGGAGATATTTGCAAAAAAGACTGTACCGCTATCTACGGCGCATGCGCGCCGTAGATAACGGCGCAGGCGCACTGAGCGCGGCGGCTCTTGAATGGGAGCCTGCCGGACACTGCCGGAAATTCGCGCATGCGCGGGGATCGTGACGTTCCCCGCGCATGTGCGGGAGTGACGTCATCGCCGCTCCGGCCAATCACAGCGCCGGAGCGGCGATACCCGGAAGTCACTCCGGGTATCATGGATGCGACGGAGGACGTGTCCGAGGACCGCTGCGGGGGCTTCGATCTAAGGTAAGTGATTGATAATGAGCTAGTATGCTAGTCATACTAGCTCATTATACCTTTGCCTTGCAGGTTGACAAAAAAAAAAAAGTTTTGCGGTATACAACCGCTTTAAACTTCATTATCTAGCGACCACAACTAAATGGGCATCACATTTTTTTTTTATTGGCAGAGGGCCGAAAGGATCGTTGGGTAAAATTCCCATGACCTAATTGTTCTAATTAAGTAGTATTATGCTATCTTTTTATGGTAGGTTCTAATAAGAAGATGCAACCTCCAACTTTTCTGAACTTTTGAGGAACTTAATTAGTTTACTTCTCAGCAAACATTTTTTTATTAACATTGTGCATTGTACTAATGTTCTAGCATAGACTGGATTCAAATAAATAATATTATCAGGACATATGTTAGTAATTGTAGATTATTATTCACAAATTACTGTCTGATGATGTCCTCTGTTAGTAGAACTCACTTATTTGCCTCAGCTATTATACAACTACTACAGCCCATAGTAAAATATTTGTTTGAGTAAATATCCAAAGATCTGCTCCACCAATTATTTGGCAGAGGGTCAAATAATATCTATGTAGATTTATTTGGTGCTCCAATTAGCCACTGTGCTGCCACATAGGTGGTTAGCACCTCTGCCTCGCAGCACTAGGGTCATCGGTTCAATCCCAACTATCAATATCTGGAGTTTCCTCTGGGTATTGTACTTTTCTCCTACACTCCAAAGACATGCTAATATGTTAATTGTCTCCTTTCTAAATTGGCTCTAGTATGTTAGGGACCTTAGACTGTAAGCTCCTTGAGGGCAGGGACTGATGTGAATGTACAATATACACAATATTGTCAAAAGTATTGGGACACCTGCCTTTACACGCACGTGAACTTTGATGGCATCCCAGTGTTAGTCTGTAGGGTTCAATATTGAGTTGGCCCACACTTTATAGCTATAACAGCTTCAAATATTTTTGGGAAGGCTGTCCACAAGGTTTAGGAGTGTGTCTATGGCAGAGTTTCTCAACTCCAGTCCTCAAGGCGCCCCAACAGGTCATGTTTTCAGGCTTTTCATCATTTTGCACAGATGATTTGATCAGTTTAATTGCCTTAGTAATTACCACAGCCGTTTTATCTGAGGGAAATCCTAAAAACATGACCTGTTGGGGCGCCTTGAGGACTGGAGTTGATAAACACTGGTCTATGGGAATGTTTGACCATTCTTCAGAAGTGTATTTGTGAGGTCAGGCACTGATGGGGACGAGAAGGCCTGGCTCGCAGCCTATGCTCTAATTCATCCCAAAGGTGTTCTATCGGGTTGAGGTCATGGCTCTGTGCAGGCCAATCAAGTTCCTCCACCCCAAACTCGCTCATCCATGTGTTTATGGACCTTGCTTTGTGCACTGGTGCGCAGTCATGTTGGAGCAGGAAAGGGCCATCCCCAAACTGTTCCCACAAAGTTGGGAGCATAAAGTTGTCCAAAATGTCTTGGTATGCTGATGCCTTAAGAGTTCCCTTCGCTGGAACTAAGTGGCCAAGCCCAACCCCTGAAAAACAACCCTACACCATAATCCCTCATCCACCAAATGATTTGCACCAGTGCACAAAGCAAGGCCCATAAAGACATGGATGAGCGAGTTGGGGGTGGAGGAACTTTACTGGCCTGCATAGATTCCTGACCTCAACCCAATAGAACACCTTTGGTATGAATTAGAGGGGAGACTGCGAGCCAGATCTTCTTGTCCAACATCAGTGCCTGACCTCACAAATGCGCTTCTGGAAGAATGGTCAAACATTCCCATAGACACAAGCCTAAACCTTGTGGACAGCCTTCCCAGAAGAGTTGAAGCTGTTATAGCTGCAAAGGGTGGGCCAACTCAATATTGAGCACTACAGACTAAGACTGGGATGCCATTAACTTTCATGTGCGTGTAAAGACTGACGTCCCAATACTTTTGACAATATAGTGTATATGTAAAGTGCTGTGTAAATTGCTGGTGCTATATACAGTAATTACCTGTAATAAATTAAATAAAATACTACTGACGACTCAGACTCTTAGCACTAGAAAGGGAAGGATAAGTCTCAAAATTTTTATCTGGGAGTTAGAGCAGATGTTTAGCCAGCAGGTAATGTTGCTCTCTGAAGCATATTACCACTCCAGAAATGTAAATATATTTGATGATTTAAGTACATTTCATCAGTGATTCTAATATGTATTTTTATCCACAAGGTTGAGTTTTTCTTTTAGAACACAGTACAAACCTCTTCTGTTGTGTTAGCCTTTCTTGAATTATCGTAGGATTAAAAAAATCCAGAATACAGGAATAAAAAACAGTTTAGTTTGAAAGATCCCTAATAAAAGCCATACAGGAGGGAATTTCATTGATTGTTTACTTATGCTGACCTGACCTTTTTCACTTGTAACAAATGGTATAGCTTTATTTTTACTGTCAATTTACAAGAAAACTGATTCAAATCCAAATTTGGCAACTTTGTCAACTAATATAATTCGTAATCGTGGTTTTTGATGCTGTCAAACCAGCCATAAGAAAACATCTTTTCTAATGTAAGGGAAAACATCAGAGAAATGCCTGTTATCCTTATATTTAAGTCCATGAGTTCTGTTCCTTGTCAACTGAGCGGACAGTGCAACATTTTTCTAGCATGTTGAAGAGCATTTTTGACTAGCATTTTGTGGTGCTTTCCTTTTTTCTGTTATACAGTAAGAGAGATGACGATTGCCACTGCTGATCTACTTCTTAAAATGCTACTTTACTAGCTGTCATGCCCTTTGACTTTAGCACTTTCGGAGTCACTGTCATGAGATCCAAATTTCAGTCGCCTTTCTGCATGCTTGTTTTCGGTCATAAATATTTAGGCCAAAGATAACCAGGCGACTAGCATCTCAGGAGGAGTTCAGCAATGGCAACCCTTGTAATACTCTTTATTAAAATTTTATGAAGAAATGTTACATCTGAGGTTAAAAAAAAAAATGTGCACTCAACATGGCATTGCAGTTAATAACAAGCTTGGATTTTGAAATGTATTGAAATGCTTACTTATATGACACTGAAGTATCATGAACGCCATTTTAACTTGTTGTTTTGTCACTTTTTTTTAAGAAAAATATTAATATCAATGGTTAGTTTTTTTGTTTTTTTTTGCCTAATTATGAAACCATACACTGTATATTGAGATAAAACCATGTTGTACAATATGCGACAAGATTTATGGACCAAACATTGCCGCCTATAATTAACAGTCAACTAATTATTGATATGGGGTAATGACAGGATATCTGATTCATTAATCACATTTCTACAGTTTTTTTTATTAGTATGCTGGCCTTGCTCCATGTCAAACCATAGTTATGTGTGAATGAAACCTAATAAAATTGCTTATTCATTTTGTAATGCAAGATATACATCAAATATCAGAATGCCAGTGGTTAAGAGTGCAATCATTTACAGGGGTGGATTTCAAAAGATGGTGGACAAGACAGTGTATTCTGTGTAGATCTGCGTGAATGAAGGTATTGCAAAGTGATTGAAGTAAGCTGCTTCTGGTAAGAGATTGATGGTTAGGCTTGTAGCAGTCTATCATCAGTTCTACTTGCTTGACCTTTCTGAGTTCCGGGAGTAGAAGAAATTATATTGGTCTCTGTCAATCCATTGTTCTTAGCACACTTATGCAGCGATATCATAGCTGACAGTTTGTGGATCAATAACCTTGCAGGGCCAACGTTTCAATATTATTTCTTGGGAAACTCATTAATTCAAAGGACAAAGAAATGTGAAAGTTGCAATAATATTTATTACTAGAAGCCATATGTAAAAGTAAGTTGGTTGTTGGTTAGCACTTAAGAGTTCATGTTGCAAATTAGGTTTGTTTTTTATTTTCTGATCTTTAATTACATTGGGACATTTTTCTAAAAAGTTAAACTATGGGAGTAATGTCATGGCATACTCTAAGCAGCATGTACAGAGTTAATATGCGGTCATGTTTGTTCAGGCTCCTCTCCAGCAAAAAGAAGATAATGAAAAATCTTCCCAGCAGGAATGTATACACCAATAAAAGCTGACAGATGTACAAACCCCACTAAATAAAAGTGGGCCGGAGATCTACTATAGGGTCTATAACTTCTATAGGGTGTATTGGGTCCTGCAAAGTAGATTAGTTCTGCAAGGAATGGTAACCCTAGCTTCCAGTCGGACCTTAGTTTTCTGAAATCAAATTGAGAATAACATGAAGTATAACTGGTTGCCATGTGCACTTTGCAAACTCTTCATAATGGTTTGGGGCAACTTCTTTAATTAAACAAATAAATTACTAGCAAGATAGGTGTCTCCTTTATTTGGCAAGAAAATTAAAGAGGTATGGGAACTAAACAGGTACACCTCTTTATTCAGATTGGATGTCAGAAGAGCCAACTCAAGTGCTGTGCTTTATCTGGATACCTTAAATGTTTCTTACATGCTTTTAAATCAGGGCTAAGCTAGAAACTGAAATATGTATACAGTGTGTGTATGCTCTGAATGAGCAGAGTTTATAAAAATGTGTGATTGTAGTTTTTTTTTTTTTATCCTTCAACCCATCCTTCAAACCTACTTTCCAGTAGCAGACTTTGTTCCGTGTACATAGAGTATGTAAAGAGGTCACTACTTCCCCAAAAATCAGAACAGAGCTTTGCTGAAATACATGTCGGCACTATAAAGATTCTGATTAGACTGCCTACATTAGTTATATGCTGCCAATCACTTCTAAATTTATGGAGCTGTTAATGAGTAAAAACAGAACAGTGTCTCGAACTAGCCAAAAATCTTGATGTTAGGTTGCGATTTGAAGAAAATTAAGGAAGGATTATTTTCTAAGCGCATCCATATGTACAGTATATGTGTATGATATACAGTAATAAGTTACAGTTTATTAGCATTTTATTCATTTCAAACACAGCCATGTACAAATACAAGAGGATGGTGCCTGGGAAATGTAGCATATGTAGTTTGGGAGCATAATTACTGATTCAACGACTTTTTCGATCACAACAACATTCTTGAATATTAAGGAATGTGTTGTAAACAATACAGTCATTTTCCTGGCCATTTCTATTTTACCATTCACCTTGGCTGTGCAGTATGTTAAAGCCTGAAAGAAAAGGTTAAATTGTACAGCATGATTTCCTCCTAGAGAATTACTGGACTTGATTATGCATACTATTATTGTATATATTCCATGTATGAGAGTCTATAGTAACAGAAGAGGAAGGAATTTAATAATTGGCTTTTTTGCCTTCTCTTACTGCAGCGGAGATGAAAAGCTGAATATCTGATTTCTAAAGATACAACTTTGGAATTCAATTTGAATCTTGACTTTAATTTCAATTAGAGGACCCTGGAAACTAGGTGATCTTCAATTTTTTAAAGCACAATAATTTTTTTCTAAATGATTAAATACCATAGATAGCCTGTATAGGAAATATATCAACACAACTAACTCTCCACATTCAATATCTCAAAAAAACAAATTGTCAGGGGCAAAAATTATAGCAAGTCTATACATGCAAAGTTCTGGAGCTGGACCTTCGGATCTTGCTTACTCAACAATCCAGATTGCAAAAATATTAGAGCTAAACTCCGAGCTTTTGCCTGGAGATGAGCGGGAAACATTAAATTTCTATATTCACATTTTAAGGGTGTTTTTGTACAGTGGATTGCTGCTTAAAAGGGGTTTTGCAGACAAAATATAAAATGATTGTTGGGAGTTCGGTAGCGGTGTATAGTACAATAACTTTGACGGTATATGCGTGTTTCATTAATTATTCCCAGCAACAAATTATATATATATTTATATATATATATATATATATATATATATATGTACTCCCCGGCCACTTTATTACACTAGAACCTTGTACACTCTGTTAGTACCGGGTTGGACCCACTTTTGCCTTCAGAACTGCCTTAATTCTTCATGGCATTGATTCAACAAGGTGTTGGAAACTCTCCTCAGAGATTTTGGTCCATATTGACATGATAGCATCACGCAGTTGCTGAAGATTTGTCGGCTGCACATCCATGATGCTAATCTCTCGTTCCATCATGTCCCAAAGGTGCTCTATTGGATTGAGATCTGGTTACCGTGGAGGTCATTGGAGTACAGTGAACTCATTGTCATGTTCAAGTAACCAGTTTAGGATGATTTGAGCTTTGTGACCTGGTACATTATCCTGCTGGAAGAAGATGGGTAGTCATAAAGGGATGGACATGGTCAGCAACACCACTCAGGCAGGCCGTGGCATTTAAAACATAACTCCACTTTTGTTGAGAAAAAAACATTGCCATCTGGGTGATCTATGTACATTGCAAGATTTATACCAACCTTTGTTGCAGATGCCTACCTTTTTGTTATTCTGAAGAAATCCCTGTTTGTTCTTCTGGGCCCCTGTCAGCTGTGCAGCTGCAGGGCACTAGTGAGGAAATCGGTTGGCCCTGCATCCCTTTAAACTTGTTTGTTCCTATTGGAAGTATCTCACCAAAAATGACAATTATGTTGCAGGGGATGCCTGAAATCTTACTTGTATCTTAGGCAGACTTCTGAGGAAATTAGTGAGCCAATTACACAAGCAGGAAGTTATGTTTCTGGGGAGTGGTCAGTACACATTATGTGTACAAAACACCTCCAGGTAGCCATATTGCATTGCATTTTCAGAAAATTACAGCGGCTGCAGATTGAAAGGGAAAGGCAATTTTTAATAACATTCAATTACAATATGACTTGTGTCACAATTATATATGTTATATATTTTTCTTTATTTGTTATTTTTCCCCCAATGAAAGTGGAGTTACCCTTTAAACAATGCTCGATTGGTACCCCACTTAGGGGCCCAAAGTGTGCCAATAAATAACCCCCACACCATTACACCACACTGCATCACAGGTCACGTGACTTTCTAAAGTCTCATTCACATTCCCTTGAGAAAGTCACGTGACATGTGATGCAACGCGTTGGGAGGAGCCGGTGACGATGCTTCCAATGTCTCGTATCTTAAGAAGTGCAGTGAGGAGGAGGGATGTCCTGTTTTAATTGATCGTACAAGGCTTTTTTACAAATATTAAAATGGGAGTGCATCTTTATAGAATATTTTAAATAAATCAAGCATTATATACAATCTTGCGCAATGATGATCTTTTATTTTCTTTGAGAATTTATATTTGGAAATTTTAATTCCATCATTTGGGGAGAAGTTTGCTGGATCCTGAATCAAATAGCTGATGTCTGTCATTCCTTGTTTGGCTGAATATCTGGATTATTACTAAAAAAGCGTGACTAGACCCAAGGGGGTCTTTCATTGAGGTGAGCAGGCATTGCACACAGAGGTGGCAGTGACAATTATCATCTTTATCACCTGTATTCTCCAGAGTGTGTCATGGAATATGGAGACATCTGAATTTACGTTTTTTTATCACTGAAATTTACATATATATTTTTTTTCACACGGGGACTATTGCACAACTATATATATATATATATATATATATATATATATATATATATTTTCAAGTTTATATTGCATATATATTGCATCATTTATTGTATTATATTTCTTATATTTTTGGGTTTAGCGCATTATTATTTATATATATATAATTCGATATTGGTGTCAGATCACTTGTGAATAGCTGCAGCTGCCCCTTTTTAAACATAACCATTCCATATCAGCGCTTAAGTATATTTACCCTATATATGTTAATGTAGAGTGTTGATGCTCATTGCTTTCCTTTTTCTTCTTTTAAGATTACATCACAATACACACAGGTAAAAATATATCTGTAAAGCTAAACTGTATATTAGGGAAAGATCTTTTTTTTTTGCACAGTAAATTCATAAAATACTAAATGACACTTAAAAAAGCATGCACATGTTAATTTGAGTATTTGATGCCGATATAGTAACCACAAATGTCATCAAAAGCCCCCAGCAAATTTGTTGGGATCAGGGGATTATTGACAGATATGCAGTGGGGGTTATTTACTAAAACTGGAGAGTGCAAAATCCAGTGCAGCTCTGCAACCAATCAGCTTCCAGGTTTTATTGCCAAAGCGTAATTGAAAAAGCTGAAGTTAGAAGCTGATTGGTTACCATGCACACCTGAACCAGATTCGGAATGCACCAGTTTTAGTAAATCCACCCCAGTATGTATAGTTTTTTTTGTTCTGATTGTTTTTTTTTTTTTCTTTTACTTTTTACCTTCATTGAGACAGCACATAACTTATATAATCTATTGTCTTTTGCTATCAACAGAGGGAGGAACAGCAGAGCTGCATCTGTTCTGCACTGCTTAAAAATGGCGGCATTCGTTTACAGGAATTGCTGATGGCATCAGAGATTTCTTCCTAAATTACAATATAAAGTATTGCATTGCATTGTGCTACAGAATACTCATATTCTGTGCTGTGTAGTGTGATTGCAAGCCTAGTAGCTTATCGATTTAGAAGTTGGACTTAGTGATAGACCACATTTGTCAAGGCTGCTGACCCTGCTACAGCCACCAATACTGGGTGGTATTTTGAAGCATCACTGAGACAAACAAATTAAATTTCATTGCTATTTTAATATGTTACCCAAGATTCTAATGCCTATTTCTGCATTGCTGGCATTACTTAAAACAGCTTAAGATTAGATTGGAAGAAGATTGAAGAGAAATGTGAGTGACTAACAGAGGAAAGCTGTGAGCAGCGTATGTGAAGCCTTCCATTCTGTAGTTAGCGCTGGACCACTTCATTTCTGCAGAATGCATTTACAAATTGGTGGGATATCTACTGGAGCACTGGGGGAGATTTACTAAAACTGGTGCACACAAAATCTGGTGCAGCTCTGCATGGAAGCCAATCAGCTTCTAGCTTGTTCAATTAAGCTTTACCAATAAAAACTGATTGGTTTCTATGCAGAGCTGCACCAGATTTTTCACTCCAGTTTTAGTAAATCAACCCCACTGTTTGTCAGAACTCATACACAAGCCTTATTGTAAGGCTTATGCCGTGTACACACGATCGAGTTTCATGGCGGTGAAAACACCACCGTGAAACCCGACGGGAAAAACGAGGATCGGCTTGGTCCCCTACATAAGGCTGGTTTTCATGACAGGTTTTCTCTTGGTCGAGAAAACCGGCCGTGTGTAGGCTCCCTAGCAGTGTTTCCCTATGGGAAAACTGCCGCGGAAAAAAATGCTGTGATTCGCGACGAGAAAAATTAGAGCATGTTCTAATTTTTCTCGTTGTGATTATTGTCGTTTTTCTCGTCGGAAAAAATGCTGGAAAGCCTACACACGGCCGTTTTTCTCGTCCAAGAGAAAAAATGTCATTTTTCCCGACGAGAAAAGTGATCGTGTGTACGCGGCATTATTGTAAGGACTACAATAGGTACACACTATTGTTGTCCTTTAGAAGAAGTCTATAGTCTTTTAAAAGTGTTTTGTGCTTTTTTCTACAGATACACAATATAAACCTAAGATCAATTCCACTCATGAATGCACGTTCATGTTTTAAAAGATTGTTTCTACGTAATTTACATATATACACGGGTCAGCTGAATCGGTTTATAAACTATAAAGTGCAAGTGACAGTGCCAGCACTTCCATTTTTACAGTCTAGGTTAAAAAGAAATAAAAGCCCTTTGTGCCTCATCATATGACTAATTATATCCCTTGGTCTTGTAGAGATTTTGGTGAAAACTACCAAATTTATTTTAAGCTCTCTTTTCAGTCACCCTAAAGTGAATCTGTGGCTAGTCTATGGACATTTAAGTATTTACATACATACTTAAATAGGGTTTAACCACTTTCCTACTGGGCAATTTTACCCCCTTCCTGCCCAGGCCAATTTGTAGGTTTTAAGTGCTATCACAGTTTGAATGATAATTGCGCAATCATGCAACAGTGTACCCAAACAGAATTTTTATAATTTTTTTCACACCAAGAGAGCTTTCTTTTGGTAGTATTTAATCAACAACTTTTTCATAGTTTGTTATAAAATTATAACATTTTGTAAACAGGTAATTTTTCTCCTTCACTGATGTGCCCTGCAGAGGCTGCAGTGATTGGCACTAACAGGCTGAACTGACAGGCAGTGATGGGCACTGATGGCCATTAATAGGCACTGATAGGTTGCACTGATGGGCACCAATGAGGTGGCACTGGTGGACACTGATGGGGAGGCACTGGTGGGCACTGATGGGCACTGATAGGTGGCACTGATGGGCACTGGTAGGCAGCACTTATAGGTGACACTGATGAGGAGGCACTGATTGGCAGCACTGGTTGGCACAGATTGGCAGCACTGGTGGGCATACATTAGCAGCACTTGTGGGCACTGTTTGGACTGCACTGATAATCAGGACACTGATAATCAGTCCCTTTTAGAGAAGCTGGTTATCGGCTCTCTTCTCCTCTCCTCATGCTTTCAGCATGAGGAAATGAGTGCCAATAACCGGTTTCTATTTACATCCATGATCAGCTGTGATTGGACACAGCTGCTCGCATTGTAAAGAGCCGCTGATTGTCTCTTTACCTCAATCAGTGATCAACAGTGTCCTCCAGACACTGTGATCACATAGCGTGCCGCCTGCACCCTGCAGCAGGCACAATCATAGGAGGCCATCATATGATGGCCTCCCAGAACTAGCCACCGCACTGTAGCCATCATTCGTTTAGCAGTTGGGCAAGTGTTTAAACAAGCCCTTACTGACCTTTGCAGCTGAAAGCACTGAACAGTAATTAATTTTGAAATTTTACAACAAAGGGTCTGAAGCCCATTGTGGCCTTTTTCTCATGCAGAGAATAAATGACTCGAGTGCAAATAGGAGAGCAAAAAGTGGTTAAAAAGATAAGCAATGCAGCTATTCTCATGCAGCTTGTCTCACCCTGTTCCCTCTCACACCAGTGAATTAACAACTTCTAGCCTTCAAGTAAAAGTAAAAGAGGCACGTGTATTCTTTCATGAATCTTTGTCTACTTTGTGTATTTCTTCCAGATCTGTTCAGTATACTCATGTGAAACTTTGCCTGTGTGCAAGAGCTTCCTGTAATCAAAACCAGTCACTGCTTCTCTTCTTGTGCAGGTTGACTGGTCTTGTATCTTCCTCTCCATCTTCTGCAGGCATCATGTACTGAATGGGCCTGTTGGGTCCCTCCCACAGCTCCTCTCTGTGCACAGACTATGTACAGCAGAGTCATAATGTCACTGCTAAATCTACAAGGTAATAACTGAGTTTGCAGAAGCATTTGGTGAAAACAAAGTGGATTATTACTGGGTGGCTATTAAGGAATATATTGGTAGCGGGGTCTCTAAATTTAGGTGGGGTACACCTGGGTGGTAGTATGATCCAGGTGTGTAAATTATGGGAGTAATTGGACCATTTGTATTCGTGGATGATTGGGCGGTGTAATAATCTCCTTGGCCTGTGGGTGGCAGGTGCCCGCAGGCTCGAGGTAGATTTGCTGCCATAGTGCTGTCCTTTTTGTCCCTTCTCGGAGATGGTACGGCGAGGGCGGGGAACCTGCCGTGACGTCAATGGAGGGGATAAAGGGGAGAGACGCCCTGGTCATGAGGTCTTGCTCTTTTGGAGGTCCTTCATCACGCGCCCAGGCACCTTAGGCCTGGGTGCGGGCGGTTCTGAATTTCGGCCGAGGTGCCCTAGGCCTGACCGGAATGGAGTTGGAGTCCATCCCAGGCACCTTCCCAGGTACTAAAGGAGGCCTGGAGCTCAGTGACTTCGACTGGGTCCTGCGAGGGTGGAGAAGTCCGAGGGTCCCTGAAGTGGATGGGGCCCATGTCTGAGGCGAGGAGGCCGGGGAGGTTACCCATTCGGAGAGTCTGGAGCAGCATCAACCCAGTGACGGATGGGCCTCTGGTAACTCCCTTAGAGGGACATTTTCCTCTGACATGGGCCACAACGCAGCAAAGGTACTCCTATCTACGTTCTCTTGAGTCGCTGGTAGAGACTCTCAAGTTCTAAGTTCTCTCTCTAGCCAAGGCTATAGTAACCGCTGGTGAAACCACAGTGGTTTAGCTGACAATCAGGATAGTGCCTCGACCTGCTCATCCCACCGTATCAAACTGTTATTGGGTCTCAACCAGTTGGCTACTGAAGCACTGTTTATTGTGAGTTATGCAATAAAACAAGAGTTGGACTGTGATCGGTGTGTGGAATTCTGATTAATGGGAGCAAAGGGAAGTGTTGGCACAGCAGGACTTGATCCTTGACTAAAACACACAGGCCCGAGGAAAATATCTGGTATTGGCCTTCACCTCACCCACAGCTATGGGTAGGACATGGGCCGTAGCGCATCTCACCCTGTCGTGTGTGATACCCCTAGAAGAAAGAGATGGGGTGAGGCCGCTACATATTTAAGTCAAGATTTTTGTTCCTGGAGTTCAGGTTTAAAATGTAAACAAAGAGAAGGTGTTGCTATTAGAAACCAAGCTGTTGAGAACCTGAGTAGAACCTGACTTCAAGTCCTTTACAGGAAACTTTGTGGTTTAAAGAATATCTAAAACCCAAATGTTATATTGTGCAGCTTACCAATCATTAGGTGTGGTGGCTGCATTAGTTTTCTTTTTGCAGGCTAGGCAACGTTTCTGCAGGTAGAAAAAAATGCCTGTTGATCATGATCCAGTATCCGTGTAACTTGTACTGAACTGAAATATCAAACAATGTTGTCAGCTTTCCAAGCTATCTTCAGTGAACTACTGTACACAACTCCTCTTCCCTATAAAATGTCCATGTGGAAAGGGGGAGGTATTTGAAGACCAAATCAGGAGAGCAGCCTAGAGTGTCATCAATGATCCTCCATAGATACAGTACAGTGAGTGAGCGTTTTCACCCTAGGAAAGGAAGTATGGTCTTGGCAGGACTGCCAGGTGAAAATATAGAAAATATGAAAACAGATACAGCTACAACATCTAAGGATTTGTAAGCTGCAATATATTACATTTATGTTTTTTGGGTTTGAATATGCTTTAGTGCCTGCAGCCACAGAAACCACTTATTTTTGAGCTGGACTTATTTTAGAGCTCATTTTCTGCATGCTTCCCCCCTTCCCGTGTAGTTAACTTTTACCTTTTTCCAATTCTTGGAATAATGTGATGAAAATGAAGATAAATAAGCGCTATTAATCCCTTATGTGACAGCTTGCATAGACTCATGTTGATGTGGAAAAATGCAAATGCGTATAGGCAGCACGTTTTCTACACAGTAAACCGCTGGCATGTATTTTACCGGCCACCTGAGGGAAATAATCCTTGTTTCTAAATAGAGTATATTTTTCTTTAATATTTTGTGTCATGTTTACGGGCTTTTAACACGGCAGGTGATGAGTGTGCCAATGGCCTGGTTTAGATATATCTTCATTTATATTCTCTGCAGTGCAAAACAAATATTAACACCTGACTAATGTAGCTGCTCCTTTGCTATCCCCTTTAGTTACATTTATCTTTATTAGTTTGTTAATTGTCTGACATTGTCCAACCAAATTAGCAGTTAGAGGGTTGAGGCAAACCATTTAACACTGACAGGGGTGCTTAACAATGGTGCAAAACCTTAAAACAAAAAAGAAAATACGATTGACCACCCAAAGGCTGCCACCATCTCCCCAATATCCTATACCCTCCCAAACCACAACCCCTATAACCCTCCCCCTCAATACAGCAAAAAACTATACCCCCCCCCCCCCCATCGGAGGCTGAGATTTTTGTTAGTGATGCTACTAATTATGCGGCAGCGGCGTTCTCCATAGGATTATTTGTATGTTGGCTATGCACTGCATTCGCCCATTGTGGCTTTAAGGTGCAGTTCTACCACATACAGATTATCTGGTCATGAGTGGGTCCCATCACATCAGGGGTTCCATCAGTGTAAGAGGGGTCCAGGTTATATAGTCATCTGTATCTCAGCTTCCGATTGGGAGGGCTATCGTTTTTTGCTGTATTAAGTGGGAAGGTTATGGGGTTTTTTGTTTGGGGTGGTATAGGATATTGGGGAGATGGTGGTATCTTTCTAGGAGGGAAGGATGAATCAGATTGTTGTAGGAGCTTTTTGCTTTTTTTATACTATTTTATTCATACAATAAATTATGAGGAAGTAGCCTTTGGGTGGTCAATCGTATTTTCTTTTTTGTTTTTTTTTGTTTTGCGGTATACTTACATATGGAGACACCCTCCCCTTAATTGTGGGCGGCACCCCTCACTATTCCAATTGAGATTGGGCTCCCGGGTCCATATTCTTTTTTTGTTTCAGTGTTTAGCAATGGTCAGATTTTCTTTATTTATCTAAAACAAAAAACTGTTACTGTAACTGCTTAAAAAGTGCTAGCTAGAGTTTGGCTTTAAGTTGTTAGTCAAGTCCATCTAAATCTGCTAGTGCATCTAACACTACCCTCTCCACAGATTGACAATGCTGCTGTCCAATGGTGTCTCCATGGTTCCTCCATCCAGAATGAAGACACCCTAATGCCGCATACACACGACCGTTTTTCACGACGTTAAAAAAAAGGCATTTTTTAAATTGGGCATTAAAAACGATCGTGTGTAGGCTCCAGAGCATTTTTCACGACGTGAAAAATGGCCTAAAAAAATGAGAACCTGCTCCATTTTTTCACGTCGTTTTTTTTAATGACGTGAAAAACGGTAGTGTGTATGCTTTTACGATGGGAAAAAAAAAACGCGCATGCTCAGAATCAAGTATGAGACGGGAGCGCTCGTTCTGGTAAAACTGGCATTCGTAATGGAGATAGCACATTCGTCACGCTGTAACGGACTGAAAAGCACGAGGTTGAAAAGCACGAATCGTCGCTCAACAAACTTTACTAACATGAAGGGTGGCGCCATTCGAACGGAACTTCCCCTTTATACTGCCGTCGTACGTGTTCTACGTCACTGCGCTTTGCTTGAGCATTTTTTTTAATGAACGTGTGTATGCAAGACAGGCTTGAGAGGAAACAAGAAAAATCACGTCGAGAAAAACGTTGTTTTTGAAAATGACATTAAAAACGCTCGTGTGTACGCGGCATAAGACAGGAAGTGTGTAACCAGCTGGATAAACATGTGAAAATAAAGGGAGAAAGCATTGAAAATAAAACGAATGCAGCCGCCACATTTAAGGATTGACAAGCTGCAATATATTACTTTTTTCGGGCTTAAAGTGGAGGTTCCGCGGCAAATCTTTTTTTTTTTTAGCTTGCATGCAAAGTATTTGTAGATCACCAATTAGTACTCACGTGTTTGGTGATTTTTAACCTCCCCTGTCTTTTTTCTGGCAAAAAATGCACTTTTAAAATCAGCCGTCAGAATTTTCCATTTTGCTTGTGGGCATTGTGAAGCCCACAAGCACTGACTTCCTGGTAGCGGTGGACGGTGTTCTGCAGAAAAAGTTCCCCGGCGGATAAGGTTCCCCCCCCCTGTACTGCGCATGCGCGGCACGAACCTCAACGGAGTTTCCGAAAGTAGCCGAACATGTAGAGCTGCGAGTTAGCTCTACACGGCGCCTGCGCAATGACTAGGAGCCATGTAGAGCTGACTGCGCAGGCGCCGTGTAGAGCCGACTCGCAGCTCTACATGTTCGGCTACTTTCGGAAACTCCGCTGAGGTTCATGCCGCGCATGCGCAGTACAGGGGGGGGGGACCTTATCCGCCGGGGAACTTTTTCTGCAGGACATGTCACATCTGGGCGAACTCCCAGATTACATTGCGGGAGAATAGAAACGCCTACTCCCGCGGGAGTGAGTACCCGGAAGCCGGAATTGAAATGACAATATTACGGTATGTACAGAAAAAAAAAAAAAAGTGGCTACTGTACATGTTTGTAGTGTAAGGAGTGTGGTCATATATGGATGTTATTTTGGGTGGAACTCCGCTTTAATACCACTTTAAACAAAGCTTGTTAGAGGTTGTCTGCTTGATGATAATGGAGAATGTGTCCAGGGATTGTTTGTATTTATTAATTAAACCTCAGAAGCAAAAGCCTTTTTCACCCAGCTGGAAATAGCCAATAATACACTTCAGAATATTGCTAATGTCTATGATTAGATAAAAACAAAACTCCAATGTGTTGCCAGTGGGAATATTTGTGAAAATATCGAGATAGTAACACAACTGGTTCTGCTGTGCAATTATTTTTTCTTTTGAGTCAGTCTCTGGTGGGTTTGAGAATCACAGCTTTTGGCAGGATTTGGCTTTCAAGCATGAATGCAAAGGGCCGCTGAACAGGGTGAACAATAGAAGCACAAGTATATCTTTACAGATGTATCCAAAATCCATGTAATGGTTTGTGGACGATTAGCTCTGATGTTTTATATAGGAATAACTTATAAGTATATTCATGTTACTTCAGCCATTACTTATTAGATCCTTCAGGAATTATAATAATTTAAAAGTGTACCTAAAATAAAAAAAATGTTTAGTTAGTTGGGTATGGTTAAAACTCTTATGATATTATTTTTACCATTTGTGTCCCATTGGTGAGATTTCCCTTTGGTGAGATTTCCCTATCCTGGAGATACAAGAGAAAGTCAGAAGAAATCTCTCTGATGTGAGTGAATTACCTTCTTGGACATATTCATCATAACTGATGTCCTCATTGAAAGATTTTCCCTCTCTTCCTGTTTTAATGGCTACTGTATAATTTTAAATTACATACACAGAGAGCAATAGAAATATGAAAAAGGTCTAGGCTAACTTTATACCTATCAGTTGTGTTGTGCATCGTGGTACCTTGCTCTTTTAATGTCAACTTAATGCATCTTGCATTGCACCTCAACACACTTGTGTTTCAGTGTACCACAACACAAATGGGTTGTAATTAGGGATGAGCTTCGAGTTCGAGTCGAACTCATGTTCGACTCGAACATTGCCTGTTCGCCCGTTCGCCGAACAGCGAACAAATTGGGGTGTTCGCGGCAAATTCGAAAAATCTATGGGAGAAATCTAAAGTGCTAATTATAAAGGCTTATATGCAAGTTATTGTCCTAAAAAGTGTTTGGGGACCGGGGTCCTGCCCCAGGGGACATGTATCAATGCAAAAAGAAGTTTTAAAAACGGCCGTTTTTTCGGGAGCAGTGATTTTAATAATGCTTAAAATGAAAAAATAAAAGTGAAATATTCCTTTAAATTTCATACCTGGGGGGTGTGTATGATATGCATGTAAAGTGGCGCATGTTTCCCGTACTTAGAACTGTCCCTGCAAAATATGTCATTTTTGAAAGAAAAAAATGCATTTAAAACTGACTCGCGGCTATTAATGAATTGTCGGCTCCCGGCAATACATACAAAAGTCATTGATAAAAAAAAAAAAAAAGCGTGGGGGTTCCCCAGAATTCAATTACCAGGCCCTTCAGGTCTGGAATGGATATTAAGCGGAACCCCGCCGCAAATTAAAAAAAAATTGACGTGGGGTTCCCCCAAATATCCATTCCAGGCCCTTCAGATCTGGCATGGATTTTAAGGGGAACTCCACCCCAAATTAAAAAAAAAAATGGCGTGGAGTCCCCCTAAAAATCCATACCAGACCCCTTATCCGAGCACGCAACCTGGCCGGCCGCAGGGGAAAAGGGGGGGACGAGAGAGCGGCCCCCCCTCCCTCCTGAACCGTACCAAGCCACATGCCCTCAACATGGGGAGGATGTCCCCATGTTGATGGGGACAAGGGCCTCATCCCCACAACCCTTGCCCGGTGGTTGTGGGGGTCTGCGGGCGGGGGGCTTATCGGAATCTGGAAGACCCCTTTAACAAAGGGGACCCCCAGATCCCGGCCCCCCCTGTGTGAATTGGTAAGGGGTACATTGTACCCCTACCATTTCACGAAGAAAGCGTAAAAAAATGTTTAAAAAAACACACAAACACCTTGAAAAAGTCCTTTATTTAAAAAAAAAAAAAAAAACATTCCAGCGGTGAAATCCAGTGTCCCGCGGCGATCCCGATGTCCAGCGCTGTCCTTCATTGGTTGTGCCTGAGCGGACCTGATGGGGAACTCCCTCTCAGTATTTTAAATGTATAGACCCGCCCCTTCTAAAGTTCCCCATCAGGTCCGCTCAGCGGACCAGATGCGGAACATGAGAAGGGGCGGGTCTATACATGTATTACCAAAGTGAGAGCAGTTCCCCATCAGGTCCGCCCCCTCGGTATGTCAGACCCGCCTACGTCATTGGCTTGAGCGGGGAACTTTCTTCACTATATTTCATGTCGAATGAGTATGGGAGGGCATGAGAAATGGCCCTCCCAAAACAGGATATTACACTAAACCTGTAGGTAAATAATAGAACCAGAATTTCAGCTAAGTGGGAGAGTAGGTTGGATAATAAAGTTGGCATTGCCTCCACCCAAGACAGGGTCTCTGTGAACAAAGAGGATTCTTTCCCTGGGAAATTCATTAATAATTGGGAGCGAAAGAACTACTGCAACAAGCATATAACATTAACCATAAGTATATAGATGCACAACACCATAGAAATAATACATGCTTTATATCAGAAGAAGTTAATAATAGTACATACATCCAATGTACAAACAGGTATTATCAGCAAAGGACCCGAAAGGTGTTCTGGTAGAATTCTGGTAGAATTGGGCAAATATACCAAGGTATATATATATATATATATATATATATATATTTTTTTTTTATTAACATAGATATCTCCAGATGAATGTTGCATTACAGTACAGTTGCAGGGGCACCTGATGATGGTGCTGCGTCTGTCTTTGTGTCAGAGACCTGAAGACAAAGTCTTCGGTCATGAGGAGATCCTCCAACTGTTTTCCTGTTTTCCAACCAGCTTGGAATGCAGCTTCTCACTGGCAGGAACTGTGTTGTGGCACCAGAACTGTTGCATTGGAACTCAGAGTCAGCCTATCTAGCACAGACCTAGCTATCTGGCACTCTGCGTGTGAAACAATAACAAGGATAGGGCAGAGATTGTCACAAGAATTTATATATACACTCAGCAGCTCCAGCTAAACTATTCGATCATAGGAATGCTTACATAATAGTCCATTCTGGCTTGAGGTTTAGCTGCATTGACAAAACATGGTTGAGACCTTTTCTGTATCTCAGCTTCCCCCATCCAAGATTTTAAAGCCAACAACCCAAGGACAGAAAGTGCATACATATTATATTTACAGGCATTTACAAATTCAGACAGGAGAGAGCAGCAGATCCCTACAAGTATCATTTTCTATTCCCAAAAATGGGAAGAAATTCTCAATTTTTAAAAATGTCTTAATTTTCCAAATAATTGTAAAATTACAACGTCAAAAAACTCACCATGCCCTTGGACTGTCTACTTTCCAAAAAGGGGTAATTTGGGGGATACTTGTACTGTCCTGGCATTTTCGTGCCTCAAGAAATGAGTACATCAGGATTGATCTATTTTCTGGTATATATACCATCGTTTTTGGACTCTATAACTTTCCAACAGACTAAATAATAAACAGTGATTTTGGTTATTTTTACCAAAGAAATGCACTAGAATACATTTTGGCCTAAATGTATGAAAACCTATTATTTATTTTTATAACAGACAATGCGTTAAGGTAGATAGCTTATACAGCACAGGAATCTGTAACAGAGTGCAGGGATCATAGGTGTGTAATGCAAAGAGTGATAGGGCCAGGAAAGCATAGCTCACAAAGTGTTGTGGTCAGGACTATATAAGGCACAGAGGGCTGGGTTTAGGAGTACATAATGCACAGAATGTAGCAGTCAAGAGTGCATAACTCACACAGTGCAGGGGTCAGGAGTGCTGTATAAAACACACAGAGTACAGGTGTCAGGAGTGTGAAATACATAGTGTGGGGTCAGGGGTGGGTCACACAAAGAGTGCAGGGATCAAGAGTATGTAATGCAAAAATATAAAAATTGAAAAATCCTTCCTTCCACCCTTTACAAATCTTCTACCTCTACTGAAACCACCCCCTCCCAGGACACATCTTTGTCCCCAGTACAAATGTTCATTTTATCACCAAATCCCACCACCCAGCGCAAACTTTTGCCCGCTTCAATTCATTATTGCCCCCAAGCACATTTCCACCTCCCTGAACTTTCCAGAAGTCAAATACAGTGCAGAAGCAAGGGGATTCTTCCAGGTTCCCCCTCAACTTGTGGTATATGATGCGTCAGGGAACTTCCCTCGGCTCTAAATTTTACTGCTATGACAAGAAGCACAGTGAGGAGAGAGGCCAGCTGCAGCAGTGGCGGAGGGTCATGGTGATGAGACTCATAAGCCCAGTGTTATGTTATAGGTAAACACTTAAAGAAAGATTGTTTACATGTATACTGATCATGTAACATATGTGATTTCTAGAATAAATAGATCAATTTCTTTGAAAAAAAATAAAAAAATGCTGTCTGTTTATATGCTTTCCATGCCTCCTATAGATGTACAAAGGCAGGAGACCTGAAAAAATGAAGCTCTTTGTGGCCACTCATCTTCTTCAGCATGTTATAGCTGTCAGTGGTGGGGGAGGGCTCACACAGCATGGCTCCCACTGATTCCTAATGATCATGAGGCAGAACCGGCACAAGCAACAAATTATTCTGGATGGTTGGTGCAGAATAGCAGCTAATATGCACATTACTAGCACTCTCGCTTTAGAAACAACAACATTGCTAATCTCTTTAGAGATTTCTTACAATTCTGCAATTAGAAAGTACAAAAAATTATTTAAATTCAGTTTAATTTGGAGACCTTTTTTAGCGGTCTTACCTAATTGCATAATATAAAAGCAATATAAAATGGATATCTTGTTATGTCTACTGGTAAATTTATGTTGTTATTAACATTAGAGTCTTAGGCCCCTTTCACATGATAAGCCCGCTTGTATCCGCCTGTCAGTTTTTCAGGCGGATCTGAGCGGGCCACCCATCGACTTCTATGGGAAGGCGGGTGTCAGCAGAGATGTGTCCGCTGACACCCGCCTGCCATCTGATCCGCTCAAGACAGACATTCATTCAGCCATCCGTATCCGGTCAGATGGGATCTGATGACATGCTGTCTGTTTTCGTCCGATTTCCCCATAGAAATCAGTGGGGCTCTGACAGGTCCCTTCCTGCTCAGTGACCAGAGATGGACCTGTCATCTGCCAGCTCAGTGGTGGATCAATGGAGCGATCTCCACTGAGCTAGTGGAGCCCGCTGAGCTGATCTGCCCCGTGTGAAAGAGGCCTTAGGCCTCATGAACATGGGCAGAAAAAATGCCACTTATAGAGGCATTTTTCGTTTTTTTATGCCTCTGAATGCAGCTCTATTTGAGACAATGTGCTCATGTATATTGTGGCATTAGATTAAAAATTTTGGACAGCAGTCAGGGGCATAAAAAGAGAAATTGAAGGAAAGATTTGTAGGAACCAACATCTACAAACTTTGTACCAGATGAGCATATTTTCTATTTACTTTTTGTGAGTGTTTTTAATCCATTGCTATTAAACCTTTTAACTGGGATACTACACTTAGCTGGCACTTCCTTCCACTTTGTTCTCTTTCACAGTGGCATAAAAAAATGTTTTAAAACCTACATTTGGAGAGGATCATGCTGTCATAATTTATGTGCATGCGCACATAAACATGTGCATATGCGTGTAAATTCATTCAGTGGCTAGAATAAATTACTATAGCCAATAGAACGAGTTTCCAAGTGCTTCCAAACGCCATATGCCCATAAATACACATAAATACACGTAATTACATGCCAAAACAAGCATTCTTTATGTTGGCTTTTTCTGACAGCTCTTGGTAGAGAGTTCCAGCATAGATGATAGTATTTTTAATATGCGTGTGTACATGCTGCCTTATAATACTATGTCTTAAACAGCAGAATTCTATGAGAAAGGCTCTCAGTACAAATACAGATTTCAGTCTGATCATGCTAATACTCATAAAATGCGTGTATGTTAGCTGTAATAGTGCTTCCTTCCCCTCATACCCCAGAGCCGAGCAGATAGTTTCCACCATGGACCTGTCAGCCCATGCACCTAATGCGGCCTCTGCCTCTAAATCTTTTACACTTGTCTACTTCAATCTCTCACTGCAGACAAGTGAAAACCAGAAGGGGAAGGGACACAGGCAGAGAGCTGCAATGCTCAGAAACAAGCTGTGGCAGGCACACCATCATGCCGTGCAAACATAACCATAGCTGGATCACTTTTAACCCCTATTATCCTGCCCTGACACTGCGTTACAGCTATGCATTGCCTATATAGTCTTGTATTTACACTACACTCATAGAATATTGTTATGTATATAAAAACATCTTTCTTTAAGGCCCGGTTCACACATGGGCGGCACGACTTTCGGGGGCGACTCGGAGACGCAATCTCAAGACGACTTGAGAGGCCCGGTTCAGGCGATTTGCATAATGACTTCTGTATAGAAGTCAATGCAAGTCGTCCCGAGTCTCCCCCAAAAGTAGTACAGGAACCTTTTTCTAAGTCGGAGCGACCTGAGTCGCTCCTATTAGAACGGTTCCATTCAACAGAGCAGGACGCGACTCGTCAGGCGACCGATTCGCCTGACGAGTCACCCCTATGTGAACCGGGCCTTAGACAAAAAACTTGAAAGCCTTTTTACAAAAGTCTCTAAAGATAGGTAAAGAACAGGCAATGTGTTAAAATATATGCTACCACTGAAAGACTCAATATCTGAGTTGTGTTACTCATTTAGGTCTTACTAAATGTAGTCTGTTATTTTTTAGAAATCATTTGTCAGTGCTAAATACCTTGTGATCCTGACAGTTGCTATTATTTTTCCAAACCGACTAAGCCAAGCACAGAAGTAGATTGGTGCTATTGTAGTCAGTTTGTGTCTCTGGGACCACTGCTGGAGTTACAGGATTTACAGAAGCACTTCCCCATCTATGTGTTGTGTCACCATGGGGTTGATTTACTAAAAGCAAATAGGCTGTTCACTTTGCCATCTTTAAGGGAAATTTTCACCAGAGTTTAAAGGGGTTGTAAAGATTTGTTTAAAAAAATAAAATAACAAACATGTCATACTTACCTCCTCTGTGCAAGGGTTTTGCACAGAGCAGCCCCGATCCCCCTCTTCTGTGGTCCCTCAGCTGCGCTCCTGGCTCCTCCTCTTCTTGAGTCACCCTCACAGAGAGCCGCATTCCACGGGGGCACTTGTGCCGGCACGCTCCCCAGTCCTGCTGTCAATGGCTCCTGTTGCTATCAATCTATCCAATGAGGACCTGAGACAGCGGCTGGAGCTGCTGTGCTTGTCCCCGTCGCTGAAACAATCGGGTTCAGGTAAGTAAAAGGAGGGCTCTGGGGGGCTGCTGCACTACATTAGGTTTTTCACCTAAATACATAAACTGCATTACCGTGGTTGTCCGGGAAACAAAAAAAATTAAAAGCCAGCAGCTACACATTCTGCAGCTGCTGGCTTTTAATAAATGGACACTTACCTGTCCTGCAAGTCCCTCGATGTCGGCACTGCAGCTGATGTTTCCATCAGCTGTCGGGTGCTGCCACCTCCATTGCGGGTATGGGAACCCGGCAGTGTAGCCTTTCGGCTTCACGCCGGAAACCCTACTGCACATGCGCGAGGCCCCGCTCCTCTCTCCTGTTAGCCCGGCGGCCGGGGGAGGAGGAGAAGGGAGCCCCGCGGTGATGTCACGGCCGCGGCCGGACTCCCGGAAGTGGGAAAGGATACCTGTTTTTGACATCCTGTCCCCCCTCCTCCCGAAAGGTGCCAATTGTGGCACCGGAGGGGAGGAGGAATCCGATGAGCGGAAGTTCCACTTTAGGGTGGAGCTCCGCTTTAAGGAGCATACCCTTAAAGGTTTACAACCCCTTTAATGAATGTGGTGCTTTTTCTTTTCACTTTGCAAAGAACTTTGCGCAATTATGTGCAAGAAGAATAAAAGAAAACTGCATTTTTCCTTGCATATGATGATGATGAGCTTCATCAACAGAGCTTCACCTCATTCACTAAGTTCTGGGGAAATTCCCCTGCAACGTGAAAAGTCAATTTGCCTTTAGTAAGTCAACCCCCCTACTTCCAGAAGTGACACCCCCCTGCTATGCTGAAGTGGTACTCGATAGATGGTTGTGTGGTCATGTGACTGCCATACAAAACCTTATAAAAAGCCACAAGATGATTATTTTTGACTAAGAAAAATGTGAATATGGTAGACAAATATTAATCCCTGTTTAACAAGGTGCTTAAATGTACACATATACTTTAGCCATTGTGTACACTGCTTCTGTCTATCACGCAAGTTGCATAAAAAAACAGTGGCAGGTTGCTTCTGCTTAGAATTGCAGGCTTTCATACAGTTTCAGTTTTAGTTTAAACCAGGGGTCTCCAAACTTTCTAAACCAAGGGCCAGTTTACTGTTCTTTGGGCTTTAGGGGGGCAGGACTGAGCCCAATGGGAGTAAACAATACCCCATCTTTGGTATTAGAGGGAGCAATTGTGCCACATTGTTGGCGTCAGTGAAAGGAAATAGTCAGTGAAAGGAATAGTGACACACCGTTGGTGTCAGTGGAAGGAATAGTGCCCCAACATTGGCGTCAGTGGAAGGAATAGTGCCCCATCGTTGGCGTCAGTGGAAGTAATAGTGCCCCATCGTTGGCGTCAGTGGAATTAATAGTACCCCATCATTGGCGTCAGTGGAAGTAATAGTACCCCATCTTTGGTGTCAGTAGGAGGAATAGTGCCCCTTCAATGGTGTCAGTGGAAGGAATAGTGCCTCATTGTTGGCGTCAGTGGAAAAAAATGATAGCCCCATTGATGGTGTCAGTGAAAGGTATAGTGCCTCATTGTTGATATTAGTGGCAGGAATTATGCCCCATTGTTAGTGTCAATGGAAGGAAAAATGCCTCAATGGCCAGACAAAGGCAAGCAAAGGGCCACATCTGGCCCCCTGGGCCGCAGTTTGGAGACCACTGGTTTAAACCATATTTTATTAGCAATTTATGTCCATATAAATGAATTGAGAGTTACAGATATGGTGTATGCAAGCAGTCTGTAAGTAAAAATCATAAGCCAGCTATTGAAAATGCTCAATATTTTTTTCAGACTAAAAGTTAAATCCTGTTATTTTCTTTAGTTTGCCCTTTTCAATGGCATTTTGTGAAAATATAGCACACAGTAAGCTACCACTTAGTAGAGATAGTACCATGATCTTTTCTAAAAATGGTCTAATCCAATTACTAGTAAAGTGGTGAACATGCCACTATTCTCACTCCAGTCATCTGTCATGTGTTAAAAAAAGCTAAATATGGTTGCAAAAGACTGGAGTTATAACATGGAATTTGAATCTCGCCTCCCTTATATTCACACATTCTAAACAGTAGAGTGCCAAATTAATAAAAGGAAGCAGAAAAAGCAAAATATAATACATATTGCAATGCCCATTTTTGATTCAGCCTCCCTGCCGAGCCCATGCGGGGCATAAGTTTAGCTGAGGCAGATGGGTTGTTGAACAAGTTATAAGCTCTCAGCTTCAGTTAAAGCATGGAAAAATACTGATTTAAAACATTTAAATGAATTGCTGTAGCTTTTCAGTGCAGCACCTGAATGCTTCGGTGTATAATGCTCCAGCAGTTACTTCTAAATGGAAAATGAGACATATCAGCTAATTCTACCAGTGCTGATTTACATCACTCCAAAGTTAACATTGTTAGGAATATGTAAAAGGCTGCTTTTTAAATGTCTTGTTGAACCATGTAACCTTCAAAAACCCATTTCTCCATGCTTATGTAAGTCTTCAATTATATTGGCATAAAACACCCAGTAACATCACATTTTGTGGTATTTATACAACTCCGCAAATTATTTTTATGGTTGCAGTATACCTGTAGTAAGAAAAAAAAAAAAAACATCCCCTATCCTTTGCCTATACCTTAGTGGCCTACCTTTCCAATGCCACCCCCAAAATATCACTGACAACACTAGTACTTGGCACAGACTATGGCACATCCTCTGGCGCCATGTGACAGCAATGGGGTATAGCAATTTGCAACTCTGGCTCCAAGTGCTACATTGTTGGGATACAGGAGATTTTTGCTGAGCAGTGACAGTAATCAGACCACTGGAAGATGCTTGGCATGACAGGAAGTTGGGGGGAAGCTTTGGATTTCTTTTTACAGCAGTTTTGGATGGAAGTTGCATACACAAGTCAAACTTAAGGTTTAAAATGGATCCAGAGAACAGAAACATCTGCCCAGGACCATTTTTTTCATCCAGGCATAACAGTTATGCAGTTCATTTTTTTATCCCGTAGCACTCTACTTATAATAAAAAAATGTGGCTGCCATGCTTGGCACTGTAGAAACATACCGCATACTGGTGCTTTGTGGAGCATGTCTGCAGGACCCGGGTATCTAGGTCTAAAAACGCTGACACTTCTTTCACTCCTTTCTCCATGCTTGTCCAGCCTTGCTAGCCTTTCCTGATGCATGCTAGTCTGCCCTGAAAGATGTCTTGAATGCTTTGAATGGACTGGGCTATAATATGGAGACCAAAACGTGTTTACTTTAAGCCCAGCTCCAGCCAAAACGTTTTATTTTGTCTTGAGCAGAGATAACTCCGAAGTTGTAACCAAGCTTTTGGGTCTGCTAAAAACTAGAAACCCTTATCCACTTTAGCTTACCACTGCAGCCACCTTTTCGGTGTAGCTGCAGCCCACACAGTAATATACCCCTATTTCCGCACTCAGCTCCACCACTGGATTTTTGTACAAGTATCTCGTAGCTAAGATGGTAGTGGCAAAAAAACTAAGAAAATCACTTCTCATTGAGCTGCTCTCTTGAATATTTCACACTAGGCACAAAATTTTGGTCACTATATCATAAACACAGCCTAATACACTAATACGAATCCTTGTAGTACATCAAAGCTAAAATTATCCCACAAAGTTTTACTTTTGTTCCTTTCTTTTTGAGATTAAATAATCATTTTTTTCTACAAATATTCAGAGTATTTCTAAATAGACTATCGATGCAATGATCGGTTAATTACGAACCCACTTCAATGGTTTTATTATTAAAATACTCTACTATTGAACCCAATTATACAATGTTATACTTTTATATGATACTTATGTACAAATGCTAGTATGATTGTACAAATGTTATTATTAAGCATTAATAAAAGCTTTATGGTTTAAAAAAAATAAAAAATATCCCATTTGAATATGTTCCATGTACAACTACCCTTTTTTCTTATTTTTCCCTGTTTTACATACGTACAAAATTTCTCCCCTAGTTTTTCCAAAGTTGTAACTGTACTAAGCTATTATATGGAACAGTATCAAATAAATTTGTTCAATCCAAATATATCATGCTTGGATTGAACTTAAAGTGGACCTTGCACTAAAATACAAGGCTCGTATATGTGGTCGCCCTTACCCTTTGTTGACAAAAGACTGTATTATAAAAAGAAAAAAAAACACCTTTAGAGAAATTGCATTAAAAATAATCACCTTACTTCTGGGTTATGGCCACTTCCCAGTGCTGACATTACTGGATATCTCAAAGGGATTGTCCTGAAAGCTTAGAGTCTCCATCCTTGTGAAAAGATGATACAGCACCGTCTGGAAGCATGTTCTCATGGGATTTGATTCTCAACTTTCCAAGAATCCTGAAAAAATGACCATTGACATCATGTCATTCAAGCGAGTCCCCTGGAAGCCTTATGCCGCGTACACACAATCGGAATTTCCGACAACAAATGTTCGATGTGAGCTTTTGGTCGGATATTCCGACCGTGCGTAGGCTCCATCGTAAATTTGCTGTCGGAATTTCCGACGACAAAGTTTGAGAGCAGGTTCTCAATTTTCCCAACAACGAAAGTTCTTGTCGGAAATTCAGATCGTGTGTAGCCATTTCCGATGCACAAAAGTGTTGTGCATGTTTGGAATCAGTTCAATGCATGCTCGGAATCATTGTACTTCATTTTTCTCGGGTCATCGTAGTGTTGTACGTCTCCGCGTTCTTGACCATCGGAATTTTGGAGCAGCATTTGTGCAACCGTGTGTAGGCAAGATAAGTTTGAGCCAACATCCGTCGAAAAAAAAAACACGGTTTTGTTGTCGGAACATCCGATCGTGTGTATGCGGCATACGAGTAAGGTAAGGATTTTTTTTACAAAATTCTCCCCAAGTGTTTTTCCTGGTTTTTATTTCTGTAATGCAGCATTGTGACAGGCCCACTTTAATTCTGCATAAAAACCCATCACGTTAGATACAATTAATAACTCCTGCTGACTCTCTTTTATTTCGTTTTTTCTTTCTTTTTATATGTATTTGTACACAATATATTAGAATACCTTCAAAGTAATGTCCTTTGGGTGGGAAAATAAATGTTATATTTTACAGAACAAGAGGCCAAAACGCTTGCCATACAGAAGAGGAAATGACTATGTTGCAAATGATCGATGAATCTGAGAATTCTGTACTGTCCTCAGTAGTGGAGCACCGCTTATCTTTATATAACAAATAATTCTGTGGAAAATTGCTTGCCTCAATTTGTTCAGACAACTTAAGTGTCTCAAGGTTATCAATTAAGATAGATTTTAACCTATACTAAATTGATCAGGTTTAGATATGATAGGCAACTTCCTGCTTCCTCCTATGCGAAAAGACGTGCCAAATCAGTCAGTTTATCAATCAATCAATCAATCATTTAAATGATAATAAGGTGACTAATTTATGACTAATATTGACTAATTTATACTGTAGATCAGCTTATATTGCATAGCAATACACTTAACCTCTTGAACAAAACAATATAAAGAAAGAAAATATACCGTATATACTCGAGTATAAGCTGACCCGAATATAAGCCGAGGCACCTAATTTTACCACAAAAAACTGGGAAAATGTATTGACTCGAGTATAAGCCTAGGGTGTCCATCTGCATGCCTCACTGTGCCTCAGTTTGCCTCACTGTGTCCATGTGCATGCCTCACTGTGCCTCACTGTGTCCATGCCTCACTGTGCCTTACTGTGCCCATGCCTCACTTTGTCCATGCCTCACTGTGCAGATACCTCATTGTCACTGTGCCCATGCCTCACTGTGCCCAATCTCCCTACCTGATCTCCAGCGCTGTGTGACTAGACTGATGTTTAACATGGGAGTCTATGGAAGGGGTGCCTGGCATTGAAAAATCGGTGCTCCCCGGCCGTAGGTCCCCTGGACAACAATCTTTGCACACTTGTAGATGAAGAGTGGGGCTACATGTGTGCCAAGTTTGGGGTCCAGGGGACCTAGGGCCAGTTGGTACAGGGTCCCCAACATCACCGGAGAAATTACAGTTTAACATGGGAGTCTATGGAAGGGGTGCCCGGATTTGAAAAATCGGTGCTCCCCGGCCGTAGGTCCCCTGGACAACAAACTTTGCACACTTGTAGAGGAAGAGTGGAGCTACATGTGTGCCAAGTGTGGGGTCCAGGGGACCTATGGCTGGCTGGAACCAGGCGCACAAATTTGAAGATGGACACAGACTTGAGTATAAGCCGAGGGGGGCATTTTCAGCACAAAAAAAATGTGCTGAAAAACTCGGCTTATACTTGAGTATATACGGTATATCTTTTCGTCCATATTAACTAATCTTGTTTTTCCTTTTCCTTCTCCTGTATTGCTTTGGAAGGATGGGAATATCAGACTACTATGGGCTCCTTTTAAATTTCATCAATGAGTGCCAGGCTGACTACCTGACTACAGCCATTTGCCATAAGACCCTGAGGCACTGTTAGTTACATTTACAAACGTAGCATGTTTTTCCTATATATAAATTTTTGTATAAAATCTTTCTTCTACATCTTCATTTCTATCACGGATCCATGATATATCCTCAGGAGAGCTGTCTGTCACATTTGACTTTTGCATATGTTCCTACCTGCTATCCATATGGTTAAAATGACAGAAGCATTAATTGTCATGCAGAAGAAATTGAATGCAAAAATCTGTGTTCTAGAGCCCACTTGAGGAGGGAGTCAAGTCGGTGACCTTCTCATCAAGCCCTACCTTTTTGTACACAGCTTCAGCTGACTTGCACAATGCACCAATCTGCATTTCCAACACAATGACAGATGCAGCAGGGGAGGCTGTTTCTCACAGAAGGAGGGAAAGTGCGAGAATGCTTAGGGGGGGTCATCAAAACGTATGCAGCCAATTGTAGATTTTTAACCCCTGCAATGCTCACATTAACCCATGCTGAGTGATACCTTTTTAGCTCCTCTAGGTAGAAACTAATGACAGCAATGATTTTCTAACATAAATACTACAGTCTGTTTTCACAAAACTGCTTGTCAAACCTGAAGGTCAATGGCCTAATTTTTTCTCTTACAAGAAGACAGAAGGCTGTCAAGTCAGCCTAGACTTTCTGAAATGCCTACCTAATTATGGCGGATAGCACGTATCAGCAGTTATTTATGAGACATAGTGCATAAAAAATTTGTCATTGATTGTGCATGAATAATAGGAATATACCAGCTACACCTATGTGGTATAAACAGGGTTTAGCTGGCTGCAGGTATAAATCGATGTTGAAATATGGTGTTAATATAATTCCTCATGTGATTATCAGAAAAAAATCTGATTTGTTATAGTGAAAAGGATTTGTTAAAGAGGTTTCAAATGTTAACTGGTTTTACCTAACACATTCCCTGCATTAAGGTAAAAAACACCCTGCTATCTTTTGCCGGCCATCGCTAAACACTTACCAGAGACCTCTCAGGATTCAGCACTGTCCCTGGCTACAGCAGTGCTCTCCTCTCTTCCTGGTCTCACAGGAGACTCTGAGAGCAGAGGGAGCTGCTACCATGTCATATTCTGTGATGAGAGGCGTGCTGTGTGTGTCTATGGATGCACACAGTCTGGCTTGGAAGTGTGCCTGCACTGGTGCCCCCTGGGGTTGCTCTGTGCAATATCATTTTATTTTAGGCCAAAAAAATACTTTAATATCATTTATCATAGGTTATTATTGTACACCTGATGCTTATTCTGATCAGATTGGCATCTCTGCGGCTAGCAATCCTGTAGTTGAGGTAGTGAGATGTCGATCCAATTGCTAGCAATTGAGGTTCAGCTGCATTCAGGCCAGCAATAGAGCAACATCCTGCTGCAATTGGCTACAGGGGGAGGGATTCCTTCGGAACAGACTGGCATCCTCTTAAGAGATTCTGCCACTGGTGAATTGTCTTGTGGCTGAATTAGCTGTTGTATATTTAAAAAAAATACTGTATATACTCGAGTATAAGCCGGCCCGAGTATAAGCCAAGGCACCTAATTTTACAGCAAAAAAATGGGAAAACGTATTGACTCAAGTATAAGCTTAGGGTGGGAAATGCATCCGCTACTGGTACGGTAAATTTCTTTAGTGTTCTAAGCAACCAGCATCCAGTAGGAGAGATGGGGGTCCTGGTGCTTAGTGATGGGAGATGGGGTTCCTGGTGCCTAATGGGGGCAGTTTGGGGGCACTGCCAGTCAGTGGGGGAGGTGGGAACTGGTGCTCCTTACCTGGCTGCTTGATCCATATGGAATCCTGTAGAAGAATCATCCCCCTCTCACTTTTCTTGTCTGCTGATTTTTCTTATCTGAATGGATGCCAGGGATGCCAGTGCAGTGATAGCTCAGACGATCTCACAAAAGAAAACTTCCTCTGCTCACTTCTCTGCCAGGCTCTGACTGATGACATCATCTATCTTCCTCACCTTCATCAGCAAATGCAGTTTGCTCAGGAGCTCCATTGAAAGCCACTTCATCCAGTGCCTGCACCAAGTCAGGAAGACTGCAGGACGAAGTTTTAATGAATGTGATGGACAGGCCTCCCTGTGCACCCATTGGCTGAGGAGGCAGCAGGAGGTGGTGCCGCCTGTAGGCGGCACCGCCTCTTGCTGCCTCCTCAGCCAATGGGTATCTCAAGTTCCCTCATTAGTCCCTCCCTACATCGCTCAGGAGTCCCGGCCTGCTAGTATGTGTACTATGTGGGCGGGCTAGGAGGACGGGACGATTCTCTGGCCCCGGAGACACCAGAGAACAGTAAGTGGGGACACTGACTCGAGTATAAGCCGAGGGGGGCATTTTCAGCCTAAAAAAAGGGCTGAAAAACTTGGCTTATACTCCAGTATATACAGTATATATTTTCTGAAATACAATTTTTGATTTGTATCATGTTTAAAGCAAATAAAATGTTTGATTCCTGGTCAGTTGCTCTAGCAATCTTGTTCAGTGTCTATCCATTGGTATACCTTTTGTGGCTAACTGAATACTTTTGTGGTGCAAAGTTTTCAGAATACCCAGTTCTGCTGGTCAGGCACTGCTTCATGTTTTCATCATAATAAATCTATGCCTGACAAGGATAACGTGTATTCTTGAAAGCTTGCACCACAAATTCTTTTCAGTTAGTCAGTGAAAAGTATGACCTACATTTTTACTTACCTCTTACGATGTGCGGATTACATAGCACAACACATAGGGGGTTATTTACGAAAGGCAAATCCACTTGGAAGTGCAGTCGCTGTAAATATGAGGGGAAGATCTGAAATGGGGGGAAGCTCTGCAGATTTTATCATCCAATCATGTGCAAGCTAAAATTATGTTTTTTATTTTCCTTGCATGTCCCCCTCGGATCTACAGCGACTGCACTTCCAAGTGTGCTTTCAGTGCAATTTAAAGTGCCCTTTGCAATTGTAGTTTGCACTTGTAGTGCAAAGTGGATTTGCCTTTAGCAAATAACCCCCATGGTGCAACAAGCGGTAATCGGCAATTTAAAATTAGCTCATGAATCTTTGATGCTCATTCCCTGTCCATAATATTAATATGAGATTTGATAGTCATTGGGGACACAAAATGCTAAATATTTCACAGAACAAAAAAAAGCATACAATTTTATTCTAAAGTGGAACTGTTTCCCAAAACAATAACATTCAAGGTATGCTGTGATGATATAACTGTCACAATTGCTCTTGCTTTGAACCAAACTGTCAAGCCATCAAATGGCTGGTGTTATAACTGATCACATGTGCAGTAAGTACCATGGCAACTGCAGATCAAACAGAGGCTAAAATGGCTGCTTCTTTTGTGAGCTAAATATTTACCAAATTAACAAAAATCTTGCCAAATAAAAGAATCAGTCCCAATGTGTATTTATGGTTGATCTAGACTGAGTAATACGGAAACCAGTGTGTTCAATCCAAAGAATACCACTGACAAGCAGTGATTTTCTGATCAGATTTAAAGTGATTGTAAAGTCTTGTTTTTTTTGTTCTATTAAAATAACAAACATGTTATACTTACCTCCTCTGTGCAGTGGTTTTGCATAAAGCAGCCCAGATCCTCCTCTTCTTGGGTCCCCGGCTGGGGTTCCTGGCCCCTCCCTCCTGTTGAGTGCCCCCACAGCAAGCAGCTTGCTATGGGGACACCTGAGCCGAGCCACATCTCCCTATGTCCATTCAGACACAGAGCCGTGGCCGGTTCCCCCCCTCTCTCCTGATTGGCTAACTGAGTGTCTCAGTCAATCAGGAGGGAGAGTCCCGGACTGACAAGGCACTCGTGGACATCACTGGATAAAGAGGGGGCTCAGGTAAGTATTAGGGGGGTGCTGGGATGGCTGGTGCACACAGATGGCATATATCTTAATGCATAGAATGTATTATGATAAAAAACCCTCTGACTTTTCAACCACTTTAAGTGTTTTATTACCTAGACCTATATTTATTGTGAAATTGGATAGTTTTCCTGAAAATATTTGATGAAAGCTATGTTGTCTTATATTGTCTTTCAACCTAAAGATGATTATTAAAAAAAGAAAACTGCATTCAAGTACTAAAGGGTAAATCCACTTCTGTGAAAAAAAATACAACAAAAAAATATAACATGTGGTATATAATTGCTACATAAGGTGTATTGTAATTTCATTAAAAATGACCTTTCCTTTGCAATATGGCAACCTGCCTGCCTTCTGTACACAGTTGATGTACAGAACTTCCCCAGAAATGTAATTTCCTGGTTGTGTGATTGGCTTCCTGATTTGAGACGTCTACACTAAGATACAAGTCAGATTTTGGGCAACGTCTGCAATAAGAAATATATTTTTGGTGAGATGCTCCCTAAGCCTGGGTTCACACTGTAGCGATGCGGGAACCAGCGTGATTCCAGCATCAGTTTCTGCATCGCATCTCTGCCGCAGGTAGTTCACACTGCCTTCTGCGAACTGCTGCAGGTGTCAATACAATGTTAATGACACCCCCAGATTGGTTCACATATCGCAGTGCGAACTGTGGATTCGGACAGGAATTGGATCCCATGGGTGAGAACATCCATGCGATTCGATTCCAGTGCGGGAAAAAAAAAGTTCCTGCACCTTTTTTCTGCAAATCCAATGCAAATTCAGCCATACAACTGTATGGCTGAACTCGCATTGCACAGACATTGCTTGCAAACAGCACAGCAGTGCGGGTGTGAATCCCGGGCTAAGGATTAATTTCTTCTAAAGGGATGCAGATACTGCAGCTTTCCTCATTGGAACCATTTAAGTGCACTCCCATTTAGGAATCTGCATTCCAAGGACATAGTAGAACATACAGCTTTTTCTTAAAGTGTTTTCTAAACGTTTTTTTTTTTTAAATAACAAACATGTCTATCTTTACCTGCTCTATCCAATGGTTTGGCACAGAGCATCCCAGATCCTCTTCTTCTGGGGTCCCCTACCAGCGCTCCAGGCCCCTCCTCTTCATCGGGTACCCCAACAGAAAGCTTCTTTTCATGGGGGCACCTGTGCAGGCTCGCACCCAAGTCCCGTTGCTGCATCCATTGACAAAGACAGCGGAACCCCTGCTCCTGTGTCACAGCTTTTGATTGACAGCAGCCTTAACCTTAAGGCTTTACAATTAATAATGCAAATGTTGCTCGCTACCTGCTACCTCCAATAACTAACTCTCAACTGCTGCAACCACTAAATGTGTTTACACGTGAAAGTGCAAAATACAAAAACTATATGTGGTTGAGCTGCCCAGATTCTTGTGATGCTCGAATAATATAAAATTTAAATCGTCATCAATCCTCATTCCATGATAATAACTGCCATGTCATAACATTAATAAAAAGTGCCAAAAAATGTATAAAACTTAAGGTTAATCTGTAAAGATAATAATAGCATTAATAATGAACTATGCCAAAAGTGAGAGAAAAGTCCCAAATGTCCAAGCAAAAGTGCTCTAATGTTGCAAAAAATGGTGAAAAAAAAGAACCTTTACAACCCCTTTCAAGGGGTTGTAAACCCACTTTTGCAACTTGTACCTACAGGTAAGCCTAGATTAAGGCTTACCTGTAGGTGCAAGAAATATCTCCTAAACCTACACGGTTTAGGAGATATTTGCTAAAAATGACATGCATCCGTGTCTACGGCGCATGCGCGCCGTAGACAACGGCGCATTCATAGGGTTAATCCCATTCACAAATCCGGCTAAGTCCCAGCAATGCTTCGGCTTAGCCGGATTTGACGGCTCCCGTGCGCATGAGCGGAGTCACGTCTTCGCCGCTCCGGCCAATCACAGCGCCCAGTCAGTCCCCAGTCAGTCCCCTCCCCCCACAGTAAGAACACTTTGAGGGAACATATTCAACCCCTTCCCGCCCCCTAGTGGTAATCAATGCATTTTTATAGCAGGGATCGCTGTATAAATGTGAATGGTCCCAAAAATGTGTCAAAAGTGTCCGATGTGTCCGCCGCAATATCGCAGTCACAATAAAAAATCGCAGATCGCCGCCATTACTAATTAAAAAAATAAAAAAATGAAAATGCTATAAATCTATCCCCTATTTTGTACACGCTATAACTTTTGCACAAAACAGCAAACTGACACCAGGACACATAGGCACATAAATCGCCCCCCAGGCCCCCCCAGACACCCCCAGATCACCCCCCAGATCACCCCCCAGCCCCCAGTCACAGTGTCACTGATTGCAGTGACCATTTATTTAGTGATCACTGCAATCAGTGACATTTGTGACTGTAAAAGTGTCACTACATTTAGTTTTAGGTCCAGTGTAGCCCCCTAACCCCCCCCTAATAAAGGTTTAACCCCCTGATAACCCCCCAGATAACCCTTTCACCCCCTAGCACCGCCATCGCTAAGCGATCATTTTTCTGATCGATGTCTTAGCGTCGGTGATGCTGATCGGTAGCCAGTAATTTTTTTTAGGTTCGCCGCAGGTTTTTATAGCGTCGGGTACCCCCATATATTACCTAATAAAGGTTTAACCCCCTTGATCCCCCCAGGTAACCCTTTCACCCCCTATCACCACTGTCACTAAGCGATAATTTTTCTGATCGATGTCTTAGCGTCGGCGATGCTGATCGGTAGCCAGTAATTTTTTTTAGGTTTGCCGCAGGTTTTTATAGCGTCGGGTACCCCCATATATTACCTAATAAAGGTTTAACCCCCTTGATCGCCCCCCAGGTAACCCTTTCACCCCCTATCACCACTGTCACTAAGCGATAATTTTTCTGATCGATGTCTTAGCGTCGGCGATGCTGATCGGTAGCCAGTAATTTTTTTTAGGTTTGCCGCAGGTTTTTATAGCGTCGGGTACCCCCATATATTACCTAATAAATGTTTAACCCCCTTGATCACCCCCCAGGTAACCCTTTCACCCCCTAGCACCGCCGTCGCTATGCGATCATTTTTCTGATCGATGTCTTAATAAAGGTTTAACCCCCTGATCGCCCCCCAGGTAACCCTTTCACCCCCTATCACCACTGTCGCTAAGCGATCGTTTTTATGATCGTTGTCTTAGTGTCGGTGATGCCGATAGGTAGCCAGTAATTTTTTTTTAGGTTCGCCGTCAGGTTTTTTTTTATAGCGTCAGGTACCCCCATATATTACCTAATAAAGGTTTTAACCCCCTAATTGCCCCTAGTTAACCCTTTCACCAGTGATCACCATATAAGTGTTACGGGTGACGCTGGTTAGTTAGTTTGCTTTTTATAGTGTCAGGGCACCCGCCGTATATAACCCAATAAAGGTTTAACCCCCTGATCGCCCGGCGGGTGATATCAATTAGGTTTTAGCGTCAGAGAGGGTCTGCGTCACACCCCAGGCAGCGTCAGGTTAGTGCCAGTAGCGCTAACACCCAGCTGTTAAGCATACACCCCCCTTAGTGGTATAGTATCTGAACAGATCAATATCTGATCTGATCAGATGTATACTAGCGTCCCCAGCAGTTTAGGGTTCCCAAAAACGCAGTGTTAGCGGGATCAGCCCAGATACCTGCTAGCACCTGCGTTTTGCCCCTCTGTCCAGCCCAGGCCACCCAAGTGCAGTATCGATCGATCACTGTCACTTACAAAACACAACACACATAACTGCAGCGTTCGCAGAGACAGGCCTGATCCCTGCGACTCCAGTGCTGTAGGAGGTAATTTCACCACCACAGTTAAAAAAAAAAAGCATATATGCCGAAGCATTGGGGCAGCAGGGGCGGAGGAGTGATTTTGCTCCTAATGCCGCGTACATACGGTCGAAATTCCGATGGAGGCTTGCCCGTGGAAAAGTCTGACCATGTGTACGCGGCATAACTTTTGCGGGAAGATGCCCCCATGCTTCGGCATATATAAATGGTGCATGTATGCCCATCATTAGAAGTGGGTGGATGAAGGGCGGTATTCTAATGGTGGGCATACCCACCGATCAATCTTTTTTTTTTGTTCAGCCAACAGGCTGCATGAAAAAAAAGATTACAATACATGTCCAACAAGGACCAGCAACGTACTGGTATGTTGCTGGACTTTGAATGTTTATACCAGAATGATGCCTGCGGGTTTAGGTATCATCTTGGTATCATTCTTTTCAGCCAGCGGCCGGCTTTCCTGTAAAAGCAATCCTAGTGGCTAATTAGCCTCTGGACTGCTTTTACAAGCAGTGGGAGGGAATATCTCCCCCCCCCCGGATATAAAAAGCACCATTGGGAAATTGGGAAAGCATTTTATCACACCGATCTTGGTGTGGTCAGATGCTTTGAGGGCAGAGGAAAGATCTAGGGTCCAATAGACCCCAGTTTTTTCAAAAAAGAGTACCTGTCATTACCTATTGCTATCATAGGGGATATTTACATTCCCTGAGATAACAATAAGAATGATAAAAAAAAAAATATGGAAGCAACAGTTTAAAAATAAAATAAAAAAGCAAAATTAATAATAAAAAAAAAAAAAAAAAGCACCCCTGTCCTGCCCTGCTCTTGCCCAATGGCGAACGCAAGCGTCGGTCTGGCGTCATATGTAAACAGCAATTGCACCATGCATGTGAGGTATCACCGCGAAGGTCAGATCGAGGGCAGTAATTTAAGCAGTAGACCTCCTCTGTAAATCTAACGGGGTAACCTGTAAAGGCTTTTAAAGGCTTTTAAAAATGTATGTAGTTTGTCACCAATGCGCGTTTGTGCGAAATTTTAAAGCATGTCGTGTTTGGTATCTATGTACTCGGCCTAAGATCATCTTTTTTATTTCATCAAACATTTGGGCAATATAGTGTGTTTTAGTGCGTTAAAATTAAAAAAAGTGTATTTTTTCCCCAAAAAATGCGTTTGAAAAATCGCTGCGCAAATACTGTGTAGAAAAAAAAATGCAACACCCACCATTTTATTCTATAGGGCCTTTGCTTTAAAAATATATATAATGTTTGGGGGTTCAAGATAATTTTCTTGCAAAAAAAAATGTTTTCATGTAAACAAAAAGTGTCAAAAAGGGCTTTGTCTTCAAGTGGTTAGAAGAGTGGATGTAAGCTTCCTAATGTTGTGTATAAAATGCCAGAACAGTTCAAAACCCCCCCAAATTACCCCATTTTGGAAAGTAGACACCCCAAGCTATATACTGAGAGGCATGTCGAGTCCATGGAATATTTTATATGTTGACACAAGTTGCGGAAAAAAGACAATTTTTTTTTTTTTTTTTTTGCACAAAGTTGTCACTAAATGATATATTGCTCAAACATGCCATGGGCATATGTGGAATTACACCCCAAAATACATTCTGTTGCTTCTCCTGAGTATGGGGATACCACATGTGTGAGACTTTTTGGGAGCCTAGCCGCGTACGGGACCCCAAAAACCAATCACCGCCTTCAGGCTTTCTAAGGGTGTCAATTTTTGATTTCACTTCTCACTGCCTATCACAGTTTCGGAGGCCATGGAATGCCCAGATGGCACAAACCCCCCCAAATGACCCCATTTTGGAAAGTAGACACCCCAAGCTATTTGCTGAGAGGTATTGTGAGTATTTTGCAGATCTCGCTTTTTGTCACAAAGTTTTGAAAATTGAAAAAAAAAAGAAAAAAAAAATGTTCTTTCTTCATTTTCAAAAACAAATGAGAGCTGTAAAATACTCACCATGCCTCTCAGCAAACAGCTTGGGGTGTCTACTTTCCAAAATGGGGTCATTTGGGGGGGTTTTGTGCTATTTTGGCATTTTATGGCCTTCGAAACTGTGATAGGTAGTGAGGAGTCAAATCAAAAATTTGTGCCTAGAAATCCTGAAGGCGGTGCTTGGTTTTCGGGGTCCCGTACGCGGCTAGGCTCCTAAAAAGTCCCACACATGTGGTATCCCCGTACTCAGGAGAAGCAGCAAAATGTATTTTGGGGTGCAATTCCACATATAACCATGGCATGTGTGAGCAATATATCATTTAGTGACAACTTTTTGTAATTTTTTTTTTTTTTGTCATTATTCAATCACTTGGGACAAAAAAAAAATATTCAATGGGCTCAACATGCCTCTCAGCAATTTCCTTAGGGTGTCTACTTTCTAAAATGGGGTCATTTGGGGGGGTTTTGTACTGCCCTGCCATTTTAGCACCTCAAGAAATGAGATAGGCAGTCATAAATTTAAAGCTGTGTAAATTCCAGAAAATGTACCCTAGTTTGTAAACGCTATAACTTTTGCGCAAACCAATAAATATACGCTTATTGACATTTTTTTTACTAAAGACATGTGGCTGAATACATTTTGGCCTAAATGTATGACTAAAATTGAGTTCATTCGATTTTTCTTATAACAAAAAAATAGAAAATATCATTTTTTTTCAAAATTTTCGGTCTTTTTCCGTTTATATCGCAAAAAAGAAAAATCGCAGAGGCAATCAAATACCATTAAAAGAAAGCTCTATTTGTGGGAAGAAAAGGACACAAATTTCGTTTGGGTACAACATTGCATGTCCGCACAATTTACAGTTAAAGCAGCGCAGTGCAAAATTCTGAATTCACCTCTGGTCCTTTAGCTACCAAATGGTCCGGGGCTTAAGTGGTTAAAAAATGTTGTGGTGGCCTTCCAAGTCTCACAGATTGAACCAAAACCTCCTGTCCCTATCAAAATCACAAGGGGGTCCGGGTTGACCACTTTAATTATCATATTGGCTTTCATACAAAATATGTTCAGATATATGTTGTTACCATCATATTCAATCCTAATCATAGTGAACAAAATTTGTATGAAAGTCATTATTATCATTAAATTGGTTAAATTATAGTCTTATAATGTACACTATATTTCAGATACTGTTCACATGTTCTCCTGCAGAAGACAAGTATTCAAAAAGCGTTGAGTTTTTTCATGTGGGTCCTGTCAACTTTCAATAAGAATTATGTAAAATTTATATATGAGCTTTGCCATTGGCAGATTGTATGGATGCAAGATGTATGAAATGGTCACATATCATTTTTATCTAAATTTTATTAAGCATACAGTATGTAACTTTTTAAATATATTGGGCATTACCACAATTTTTGTACATGTGACCTTTAATGTCTACACATTTGTTTGTTCAGTTTATGGAATTTGGGATGTGGGCAAAGTAGCACAGAAATTCATTTTACTGTGAGGAGTCTATACATGGAAGGAAGCATGGAAGTGCTGGAATTCTTCTTGATAGTGGCTCCCAGAGGCATTTTGGTGCCTGTATCATAAACTTACTGGCCTGTTTGCAGTACCTTATTTTTTTGAACTTGCTTTTCTCTAGCAGTTAGAAAGACAGATGGGTAAGACTTCCTAAACATGAAGCTCTCCTAAAATGTGTTATCATAAATAACAGGAATTTTCTAATTCAGGCAGCGCAATGGGTCAAAATATTTAAATCAGCAGAAGCTAATAATTTGACATTGTTTCAGACCAAGAAAGGTATGGGAAGATAAAAGATAAATACAGTGCAACAGACTCTTTTGATCTGCAATTATCATTTCAGGTCGTCCCGAAGTGATAAGAAAGTACAACAGCTTAGCCATGGATTCTGTCCCCCCTTGCCTTCTGTGCTCTACTTCAATCTTTAGCACAGGTAAAGTCTAAAACCTTGTTTATTTTATTTATTTAGGTTCTCCAACCCATCGTAAGGCAAAAAGAAGTATTAACGAATGGATTCCCTTGGCAACAGGTAACAATCATAAAAAAATGTAGTTATCATTCAAATTATGGCTGATTAATAGCAGGTAATGGAAAATATATTTTTTGCTAATCCTCTTTGGAAGTCCTACCCTGGAGAATTTTTTTTAGCCATTATAAAAACAATAATATTTTATAAAATGGCACCAAACTGCCGAACTAACAACCAAACTCCTGTTTTATACATAATTTAAAAACATTTTATTTCATTGCAATTTAAATTTTGATGTTTTATAAATGTTGTGTAATATAGAGGTTTAGCTGTTAAATTGGCCTCAATTGTTAAAGAAGAGAGGCAAACATTGTTAAAGTATACTTTGCCTACTGCTTGCTCTCAAGGTGAAGGGACTATATTTTTTGTACATTTCATTGTAAATGACGTATTAGAAAGTACACTTGTGGAAAATGGTAAAACAAAGTGCTGGCGTTGCTTTCAATATCTAGTCATGTTCTATATTTGATTTCTTTAGAACAGTGTGGAAACGTTTAGGCCTCTTTAAAATAAGAGAAGTTTCTCCAGGCCCACCAGACAGAAGGTCTTGTACAACTGTGATATTTCCACCAAAAACTGTATAATGTTCAATTCACAGTGCACAACTTTCTTTAATCTAAAGATGAAATCTTGTTTAAAAATAATGCTAGGGTGCTCTACAATGCTATTTCCCCTGAGTCTGTTTAAATCATAAGATACTATGCGATTAATGTACTTGTTTTTCTAATCTTTGTACAAGTTAGATCAATTTTATTTCTTCCAATGTTTCTTTAACAGTTAGCCTAGGTTCACACATATGTGGTGCGGGAAAAGCAGCGATCCCTGTGCGTTTCCCGCACCGCATTGCAATAACACTGTGTTTGGGATCCACTGTGGGTGTCAATACTAAGTTAATGACACCCCAAAAGGATCACAAACGCAGTTCGGTTTACCCACACCCGATTGCATGGTACAAAACGAGCATGTGATGTGGTTGCCGTACATCTCCAAAAAAGGGTGCCTGCACTTCTTTGGTGCAATGCAGTGTGATTTGAGGCCATTCAAAATAACCACACCACACTGAATCACATGTGAATTACACATGAATGTGGTGTGGTTCCTGGTTCATTCACGTGTGGGTTATAGTGTCAACTGGGGCTGTTATTTGTCAACTGGGGCTTGCATACTGTACATTTCAATTATTATAGGATGTATGTAGTTTGTACCAATATAAATTGCAGTGACAGCTGGTAGTTTTTTTTTGGGGGGGGGGGGGCAGCAAGCAATCATCCCCCCGAGCGTCCGGCAGCACCTCCTAGCCCCTCCCCCCCACTGGTTGCTGGTCAGTCCGGCACTTACCCCAGACTGGTAGTGGGTGGAGGGCAGGGGGCAGCGTGCAGCTGTTTTGAGTCCTCTCCTCCATTGGCGGCTTCTCCTCCCCACCTCCTAAGTGTCCAATAGGATCGCCTGTCCTTTCGGCCAATCTGGTGACAGGTGTCAAAACCCGCTTCCTAAAAAGGGTCAGTGTTACAATAGTGAATATTCATTCACTGTTGTAACACACATGGGGGTGGGCTGTGAGCGCATTCTCTGGGCCTCGAGCCCACCCTATTTTGAAGCCTATTAGAGCCTCTGGCTCTAATCAGTGCTTCAAAAAATACACCCACCCTGCATTGGAATCCATGCATCCGGCGTGCTGAAAGGGGCCGGACGCATGGATAAGGGGAGGCGGCGATGGATGGGGGGCGGCACCAGTGCACCCTTAATGGATGGGCCGCCCCTGATATATTGCTTAAAATGCAACTTCAGCAAACCCCAGCCGAGCTTCTTCATTTGGCCATGGTCTACAGATCAGCTGCTGCATCTTACTGCTAAAATACATCTGCCTCTATTTTTCTGGATATTGAAGCTTCCTTATACACTTTTATAGAACTTGAGAGGGTGGCAAGCACAGGCCAAAGGGTTGCAGAGGTGCTTTGACCCCAGAAATATCATGTGGTCGACAGTGGCTTGAAGGTGAATTTATATATCACAATTACCACCCTACATTTTATTGGTGCATGCTGAAGTTGCTTCTTTAGAAATGCCACAGCACCATTTTATCACAATGCATATTTTAACCAGAAATCCAGCATTGAAAAGCCCTTTTAAGGTGGGATAAATTGTTTGTGTGCTTTATTCCTGTTATTTTGCGGAATGCTTTTCATTTTTAATGCCCTTCTGAATTAAAAATCGAAAAGTCAGTTTATTAATTATTTATGTTACTATGCAGCTAATGTGTCTGAGGTCCGGATCTCTGGGCCTACTGATTGGGATGTCTTAAAGCCACAATGCCCCAAGTCTAAGCCTGTGTAACCAGGCCATAGATCTGTGCTTGATCATTCTTACTTCATAAAAAACTGGTCATAAATGTTACAGAAAAACAAACAAGGTGCCTCTAAGTGCAGAAGTATAAAACATTTAATATCCCCTAAAAGGGTTAAAAACACTTACAAGATAGTGGATGAAACAGGCATGTAGCAGGTAAATGTGTCCAGGAGATGTTCCAGTAGTAGGGCAGTCTGTGATGGTAAAGCTTCCAGGGAAGTCCACGAGATAACAGCTAATTTGTGCTGTGAATGTTCAGAGGACACAGTAACGCTGGAGCCTGGGGATGACGTCAGAGGAAGTGTGTCATAGAGCCACCTCTATGACACACTTCCTGTCCACTTCCTGTTTGTGTTCCATGCTGGTTTCTGTCTCGCTTCCTCTGACGTCATCCCCAGGCTCCAGCATTACTGTGTCCTCTGAACATTCACAGCACAAATTAGCTGTTATCTCGTGGACTTCCCTGGAAGCTTTACCATCACAGACTGGGACTGCCCTGCTACTGGAACATCTTCTGGACACACTTACCTGCTACATGCCTGTTTCATCCACTATCTTGTAAGTGTTTTTAACCCTTTTAGGGGAAATTAAAAGTTTTATACTTCTGCACTTAGAGGCGCCTTGTTTGTTTTTCTGTTTCCATTAGAGATTGCTTGTCTCCCTGAAAGCTGCCTAAAGTGTGTGAAGATTTGCTACCCTCTCCAACACAGAATTTATCTGTCGGGTTTCAAATGCTTGGAGTGCCCTGGATATACACATTTTTCATAGATGTTACAGTCTGACATCCAAGTTTCTTTAGATCTATAAACAAATATGGAATTCAACTACCTCCCTGACTAAATAAAAATGTAATGAATTGATCAGGTAGTCTCTCAAATTACATAGTTTTGGTAAATTGCACAAAAATATTATAAGTTAACATGTATGACAGCTTCACCACACAAAGGTTTTTATGATATAATAACTTGGATAACACAGTTTCATAGATATTGGAAGTCAATTATATCCTGCTTTATAGCCTATGCGGCAGTCGATAAATCATCTTCAATACTAATCAAAGAAAAAAAAAAGATTTTGGATGAAAGCCTGTTATTATAAAATAACCAGTATTTTAGATTAGCATATATTGCCTGTACTTGGCATCTGCAGTAACAGACACCTGCCATTACCTGATAAAGAGAAAGGTTTTCCCGGATGCTTTTAGTATCAAGACGTTAAATTTGGATTGTTTATGAATTCCCAGCATGCCATCCTTCTCCAAAAGAGACCCCAGCATCTGTCCATACATTTGAAAACATCTTGTGTAAAGTAATGGCTGGTGTGCCATCTGTACATAGTTTTCTTTTTTTCTTGCCAAGCAGTTTTAGAATACATCCAACTTTAGAAGCCGTTAACTGTACAAAAGCAAATTATTAACAGTGTATTTGTCCTATATGTAATTATAGCAACATGCTGGGGGTATTTCTAATTTTCATTTTGTTAAAGTGAGTGTAAACGATAACCTTATAAAACAACCCATTTAGTTTAAAATTGAAAAGAAAGGCAAAACATTTGTGTATAGATATTTTAAAAAAAACATTATAAATACCTTTTTTTCCTCTTTTTTATAAGTGATTACATGCTCTCTGTTCCCAGCTGCATAAGAGCTGGGGGAAGAAAAGCAACAGTACACTGATATTTCCAGGGAATGGCTGTGCAGGGGGGTGTCAGGACAAGTCATCATCATTGAAGGAGAGCAGCCGGAGTTCCCATCATAGCTAGAGAACTGACCACAGTGTGTGCTCCTGCTTAGTGTGGTCAGTTTTTAATAGGAAAGCAGAGGGACTGGCAGGAACCCCAGGGATTTCACACAAAGGAAGCAATACAAAGAGAACAGCATACAGCAGGCACATATAAGGAGAATGAAATCCTGGGGTTAAACAAAAGAACTCATGGTTATGGGTGCAATTGCCATTATTTCTTTTAGATCATCACAAAACATATCCTCACTCTTGGGATTGTTAAGCCAATTCAAACATATAAAAAATATATATTTTATTGAGTGGCTTAAAAATGTAGTATAAAAACAGTACTGTACATCATTTTCTAAAAATCGCAAAATTCATCATGACATATAACAAAGTGCTTTCAACAATAAAGTATATTTGAGAAGCATGGAAGTGGTATTCCTCAACTACTTGCTTATAAATTCCACCATGATGGTAAGTTCATAGATAATGTCCAGTAGATGGGGGTATCCAACGCGTTTCAAAATGTGCCTATGGTTATAAATCAAAAAGTGTGGCTGGTGTTAGGCCTTCTAGAATGTATGACATTTAAATATCAGCATGCTCTTTTACATTTTTTGTGTCATGTTATATATAAAAATAAAAGCAAATGTAAATTCTTAGACCCAGTGTAATTTCGCTTAGTACACTTTGTCTATTGCCGTGGCTTTCTAGAAACGTGTTGTTGATTTCAAACCTTACATATGAATTAATTGTTCAAACTGTACCCTCTTACTGTGGTTTACCATACCTTTCCACTGCATGTGAACTGAGAAAACCTATGTGTGGTATGCTGTAGCAGTGGGGGTTATTTACTAAAACTGGAAAGTGCAAACAAATCAGCTTCTAGGTTTTATTGCCAAAGCTTAACTGAAAAAGCTGAAGTTAGAAGCTGATTGGCTACCATGCACAGCTGCACCAGATTCTGAGTGCTCCAGTTTTAGTAAATCTCCACACTGTGCTTCCAACCTCAACAAACAGCCGCTTGAGTGCACATTGCAGGGAGAACTGTCACTCCAAAATACTTTATAATTACCGGTATACAAAAAATGCACAGTAGTCTCTTCAGCACATAGGTCTGAATGCAGGCCAAGTCATTTTTTTAAATAAAAGTATTATATATATATATTTAAATAAATAAGACGGAAGAACAGATGGTAAATGAGGAGTTAAAGTAGATATTCTCATCACATGCTGCAGCAGATTTTCAGGGCATGACATCATGAGCTCCAGACTTTAAACTTTCCGAGGATGGTTGAATCTGCCACTGAGATCTTAATGTGCAGACGTTTTCCTCTGAATTTTCAGGACCCATCATCCGAGCGGCCAATTAGTGTCAGTTTTATTGGTAGTTTTGTAATGCGGACGCTTGCCCACCAGGGAGGATATAGAAAGCACATTATTTTACTTAGCCTGGCTGGTGCCTGTCACAAAGTAATGACTTTCAGTCTCCACCAAACAGAGGCAAATGCACAGATAAATCTCAAGGCCAATTTCTGTGCAGCATCCTGACCCCAGTGCACCTGCCTCCTTAATCCCAGAGACCCAGAGTGTCTGGATCCCTGCCTGCAGGCCATGTCGGTATTACCTGCTTACTCACTCCCAGTGTACTTCTCTAGTGTGGAAAACCATGGTAGTTTAATTCATATGATTGTCAATCTTTTGTTCAGGGAAAATTGAGTCTTTAAAAAAATACTGAATCCAAGTTTCATTATTGAACGATGTGCATGCTAACATACAGTTATGGATTACAAGTGATATGCTTATAATGATAAAAATATACAATATCACCATGCATAAGTCAGTGTTTTTTTAATTGAGTGTTCGACAGACCATTATATTTTTTTAAACCATTTATTTTTAATTTTACATTATGAGGCACAATATCTGCACTGTATTTTAGTGATCATTCATAAACAAATGGCAAATAGTTTGCAAACATTTTCTTATCGTATTTAAAGTTTTATAAAATATTTTCCAGTAGAGCATTACAGGAGTAAAAAAACAGTATAGGGACATTGTTCATTGAGTTCCACGTATTTAAGTGTTTTAAGGGTAAACAGCCAAGCCACTCAATCAAATGCCTTTTCAGTGTTGGTGGGAGCATCTTGTGGGCTTGGAATGATGAGCCCTGTGAGGGTGTGCATTGTGATATCTGTAGCTTCTCTGGACAAGATGAAGCCAGTTTGGTCTTTATGGGTCAGGGATAGCAGATATTGGCTCGGTCTACTAGCTAGAATCAAAAGATTTTAGTTTGATATTGAGCAAGGATATGAGTCGTAGAAAATGCAACTGGTTGGGTCTTTTAATGATTTTGGGATTGTGGCTGTGGTCACAGCTAGAGAGTAAGGGGTCAAGGAGCATCACCCTTGGTTAAAGTAATTTGACAGCCTTTTTTAAATGGGATCCAGGATTCGGTAGAAGCTTTAATAGTATGGGGGGCCAAAGCTGTCAGGCCATGGGTCTTTATCTTTTTTTTAGCCTCTAAATCAGTGTTTATCAACTCCAGTCCTCAAGGCGCCCCAACAGGTCATGTTTTCAGGATTTCCCTCAGATGAAACGGCTGTGGTAATTATTAAGGCAGTGAAACTGATCAAATCACCTGTGCAAAATAATGGAAAGCCTGAAAATCTGACCTGTTGGGGCGCCTTAAGGACTGGAGTTGAGAAACACTGCTCTAAATTGTGCAAGAAAACTTTTATATAAAAAATGGGTCCTGTAGTGCTTTTGAAGCTTCTGGTGATAGCTAAGGCATCCCAGATGGTTGCAGATAACCTTGAATTTAAAAGTTAGAATGTAGACGGGAAGAAGGGTGTGATTTGTATAGATAATATAATTGTTAATAGTAGAATTTGAAACAAAGTGTGGCGGCCTTGTGCCAATGCTGCTTCCTTTTTTGAGAATGTTATATGGGCAATGTAGTGAGAGGATTGCTATTCCCTGAGGGTTCAGGCTAAGAGGCTACTACACTTATACCCAAGTTCTCTTGCATTTAGGGGCTACATGTTTGAGTTTATAAAGCATGTAAAGTTGCAGTTCTTTTCTTGTTGTGATGAAAGTTTGTAATAGATATGGTGTTTGCAAGGTTTTATGCTGCAATTCAAGATGTCCTATACAATTTGAGTAGCCAATTTGTGGTTGCCTCTCATTCTTTTTTCAGTCAAGTTCCTAATTTAATGAGAATGTCACTGTGGACTTACCATATTGCAGTGGGGTAACAACTTTGTTGGTGCTGTTGAAAAGGTAGGTTAGAAGGGCAACATATTGTGTTACGGGTGGTTGGGTTTTTGAGAAGGGAATCTTTCAACCAGGGTTTGTTAGTGGGCTGAGCAGACTGGAGTTTTAGAGTAATATTTTATTGAAGAGATATCGTCCCTACTTATTCTTTTGTTCGCCTGGGAATTTAAGTTTGAAAAGGTGAGAAATTAGTATGGCTACGAGTGAGGGGGCTACTACAGTAACAAGTTGGGTAACATCATTTGTTTATCAATTTACAAATTTTGTTGTTAAGCTAAATTCTAATTAATTTATAAATGCTTAATAAGTCAAAAGCTGTTCCTTCTTATTAGAATAGCATATAGCTTCTTGACATGTTAAAGACTGAAAAAAGTTAGCAGGATATGAAATCAAGAAGATTAGTAAATTTTGCTGATGACAGCTTGGCAGTGTTTTTTGCTGCAGAGCTATAAGCACAACTGTGAAGATGTGGCCTGCTGGGTCACGGTATTCTGCCGGAATCATTTACCCCGTCAGATTAGGTAATGGAAGTGACATTCCGCCAGCTGCGCATGCATACACTGCTACCAGGTTTGCTAATCTGACAGAACACATGCAGTCAGAAGAAGGCGGCAGTGGACATCTTACTACACCCAGCTACGTCTTGAATTAAAGAGTAATTTTAAAGTGAGTGTATATAAATAAATGTAGCGGGTACTCCAAATTTAGGGGGGTCTTTATGTCCAAATTTAGGGGGATGACCCGAGCACTAGTATGGCTCGGGCCTTCTAATTGTGCTGGACTCTGCTTTGTTGCTGTGTGCCTATGTAGAGTTCCCTGTGGCCTGCAGGTGGCGCTGCCATGTTGGGTCAGGATTGAACCATAGGTTGCATTGGCGCGATTGGATGTCCTCTCTTGGCTACCATGCAGTGGGCTGGTTCTGCCTGCTGTGCATGCGGGGAGAGGATATAAAAGAGGTAGATGCCATTATTCAGGGAGAGACCCGGGGACAAGTACCTGGAGGAGTGTGCCCCCTAAGGAGGGGGTGCGTACACCTACTAAAGAGTCTCGGGCACCTTCGGGCCAAGACCGCAACGTTCCGGGTAGGCCCAGTACCTTCAACTGGGTCTACAGGCAGAACTTTGGAGTCTTAGGATGCCCGGGTGAGGGTATCCACTCCGACCAAGAGGAAGCCAGGGGAGGATCGGTCCCATAACAGGAGATGAGTAATAGTTAGATTGCTGTCTCGGGAAAGGCCTGGTGACCTGTCGGAGGGAAGGATCCTATGCTCCGCAGAACTGACCCTGCGGAGTGCTGCTGCTCCTCGAGGACATACTGAACTTGTCCTTGGAGGATTTAAATTGCTTGTTCGAGCTCCACATCAGCTGCTAGGGCCATTGAGGGACTATCCTGGTGAGCTGTACCCACTCGGGACCGAGTGGTGATAAATCTGGGAGTTCTGTGCCTGAAACTGCTTTGGTTCAACTATTATCTCTCATCTACTCTCTCTTACCTATCAAGCAAAGATACAAAATAAACTCAACGTTGGAGTTTAAGTGGTCTGGACATTGACTTTATTAAAGAGGGGAAAGTACAGACTCGTCTCTACATTCTGGAGACGGGAACCAGTGGAAGGAGGTAACTCACTGCGGGACCCAAATACATATACACCGCCTGACCTCTAAACTAGATGACACGGGCTTGTGGCATCAGTGCCTCTTCTTTCCCCTAAGAGGAGAGGGTAGTGCTACATAAATATAGTATGTGGACATGTGTGATGCTGTTTTGATGTTACATTTTGAAAGAAGTTGGATGCCAGCAGTAGGAAGGTGGCGGAGGACATGTTGGTGCACCCCACACTGCTCAGCGCTAAACCTTTAGGCTTTCAAAACTAAACATGCAAACAGCATCACAGATGTCAACATACTATATTTATTTATCTACACTCACTTTATTGCTAAAACTTCTCTTAAATTCAAGACGTAGCTGGGTGTAGTTAAATGTCCACTGCCTTCTTCTGACTGCAGGTGCTCTGTCAGATTAGCAAACCTGGTAGGGGTGGACGCATGCGCAGCTGACGGATCATCACTTCCGTTACCTAATCTGTCGCGTTGCCGATTCTGATGGAACAACGGCACAGGATGAGGTGAGTATGCAGAAAGGGGTGGTTTACTGTAGTTTTAAATTTGTTTTATTCAATTTTTTGTACATAAATATAGCTTTCATTACATTTCCAATAAGCATATAAAAAATGTATTACATTTAAAATAAACACATCATCACATTAACAACAACAACAACAATAATACTATGGGTCTATCCTACATCCTCCTAATTTTTCTTCTTTCTGCTGCCTCAGCTTTCCCCTATACCCCCCATGGGGAAGAGGAAAAAAAAAAGACACCAGTCTCCCCACCCTTCCTCCCCCCTGTTTTATTAAAGTGCTATGTGCTTAATTTCCCATTTCTTGTCCTTTGTGACTGTGGCCTCAATATTTTTTTTGTTTTATGAGGGGATGAGAGAATTACTCTCTTTCCCCATTTCCCACTACCACACGTGTATATATAAAAATAAGAATAAAAAACACCACCCCCCCCCCCCCCCCCGCCTGTGTTAATTTAAACGCATCATGCTCAGTTTCCTATATCTTATCCTGTAATTAACATTTGTGACATCTAAAAATATTTTATTATTTATAAGGGGCAAGAGTATCCCTCTCTTCCCACAATACCCCCTAACCTCCTCGTGGATCACGGAAAAAAAAAAACACCCCAAGGGGGGGAAAAGGGGAAGGCCTACTCCTCCTACCTTAGGCTAAACCAACCAGAATTCCTTAAGTTCTGCTTTCACTACTCATATAACTAAATTCTAGTATCTCCATTCTTCGATTCCTTATGTAGATGTATTGCCTCTTCCATAATTCTTATTTTATCTACTTCCCTCAACCATTCCTGTATCATCAGGGCTTGCTTTACCCCCACTGTTTCGGAATCAATATCTTCGCTGCATTCAGTAGGATTGGAATAATTGCTGCTTTGTATTTCTTCCTAGGGATAGCTATTGCATGGAACAAACATTGCCATGGGTCCAAACCAATCTCAATTCCACTGATCTTCTTAAATTGGATCTAAGTATGGCTGGATCTAAGGGCACTCCCACCTTCCCTCCAACATAAAGGTGACACCTGGGGGTTTATCTTATGTAATTTTGCTGGGACATAGTACCACTTAGTTAGTAATTTAAAATTCATCTCTTTTATCCGTGTGTCCACTAAGACTTTACTTCTCATTGTTTCTGGCAATGACTGATTCAATTCTATTTCCCAGCTTTCCGTTGGGCACACGGCTCCTCCCTCTAGGTATGTCATCAACAACTTGTAAATACTAGAAATTCCATATCTTTCTGTCCCCGCTTGATCGACTAGTTTTTCCCATGAGTTCAGCTTACCGACCCCCGAAGGGGTTTTGGGAGGGAACCTACAAAGTGTTGAAGTTGTTTATATCTCCAAACTTCCTATGGGGTGGACCCATATCTTTCACGCAATTCAGATAGTGAACATAGGACATTTCCCTTCATAACATCCTTTAATCTCAGATAGGGCGATGTGGTCCATTTTAGATATAATTTATTATCTTTCCCCGGTGGAAAATAATTATTTCCTGTTAAAGGCATTAGGGGGCTGTTGTACTGTCCCTGTATATTTTTGATTAATTTATCCAACATTCTCAATGCGTCTAAAGTAATCTGTGCCGCTTCAACCAAGGGACCTCTGAACTGCCATGGGATCCAAATAATCTGTCCCAACGGAGATTTACAAATTTTTTCTTTCAGCTCCACCTATTTTTTTTCCGAGGGGCAAGGGCCCAATCCATAACCCTCTGCAGTATTGCTGCTTCATGATATTTTTCCAGATCCGGGAGGAATACCCCCCCTTCTCCTTTGATCTAGATAATATGCGGAAGGCAATATGGTTACTTCTGTTATTCCAAACAAATTTCTGTATTACCGATCTCAGAGTTTTAAAATATGCCCCAGGGATATTTATCGGCAAACTCTGAAATATATACAGGGCTTTTGGTAGGATCATCATTTTAATCACGCTTATCCTGCCAAACCATGACAGTCCGTGAGCAGGATATCCCTTCAGTTCACTTTTAATTTTATTCAGGAGAGGCATGTAGTTATCTTGACATAAATCTACAGTTGATTTTTACAGGAACACTCCCAAATACTTCAGACCCTTTTGTTTCCACCTAAAGGGATATAGTCTTTGAAGTTCTCTGCTCTCACTTGGCGGGACCGAGATTTTTAATATTTACGTTTTTTCCATGTTTACCTTTAAATTTGATACACCCCCATATTTTCCCAATTCCTCCAGAATTTTTGGAAGGGTTTGCATAGGGTTTGTTATAGATACCATAATATCATCCGCAAAAGCGGATATCTTATGTTCTTGACCCCCCCCACCTCTATACCTTGAATTTCCTGATTAGCTCTTATGGATGTTAGAAAAGGTTCTAGTGAGCACACAAAGAGTAAGGGGGACAGTGGATAGCCCTGGCGTGTACCATTAAAAAGACGAAAACTTTCCAAGAGGGTTCCATTTACTTGAATTTGGGCCGTAGGGATAGAGTACAAGGCCTCTATCCATCTGAGCATGCGGGGTCCTATACCAAATTTATGTAATGTCTTTAACATAAAATCCCAGTCCATCCTGTCAAAAGCCTTCTCGGCGTCTATTGACAGGAACAGGGCTGGCCTTTTACCCTTCTTTGCTTCATGTATTAGGAGGATTGTTTTTAAGATGTTATCTCTAGTCTCTCTTCCGGGGACAAAGCCCACTTGGTCTTTCCCTATAAGTTCTGGCATATAAAGCTTTAGACTCTCGGCCAATATACTTGCATAAATTTTCATATCCTCATTGATCAGGGATATTGGCCTGAAGCTAGAGCACATTGTAGGATCTTTTCCTCTCTTTTACTAAGAGGGATATATAGGCACCCAGGGCTTCCCCTCATACCTCAAGACCTCCCCTATGGAGTTCATGTATAAATGATAGTGAGGGGACAGGATTTCAATAAACTTTTTAAAATATAAGGACGTGTATCCATCGGGGCCGGGGCTTTTCCCTGCCTTACTGTTTTTAATTGCCTGCTCTATTTCTTCTCTAGAGATATCGCTAATCTCCTTGAATCCTCTTCTGCTATTTCCAGCAGTTTTATCCCCAGGGTCCTGTAGGTCATTAACTTTATATAGTAGTTGATAGTACTTCTTAAAAAAATTACTGATATCTCTATTAGAGTATTTCATGTCCCCTATTTTGTTTTTCATCTTAGCTATAAAATTTGGGTTCCTTCTGGGTTTAATCTGCCCCGCCAACAATTTCCCCGATTTATTACCGAATTCATACTGTTTTTTGGCCATTCTAGTAAAATCTTGTTTAGTATATTGCTCCAACAGATCCCTCAAAGCTTCCCGCTTTCCCATCAGCTCAGCCATTACCTCATTGTCATTTGCTTGTTTATGTTTCTGTCCCAACTTCTGAATTTCCTGTAAAAGCAATTGTTTTTGGGCTCCCCCTATGGAGTTCATGTATAAATGATAGTGAGGGGACAGGATTTCAATAAACTTTTTAAAATATAAGGACGTGTATCCATCGGGGCCGGGGCTTTTCCCTGCCTTACTGTTTTTAATTGCCTGCTCTATTTCTTCTCTAGAGATATCACTAATCTCCTTGAATCCTCTTCTGCTATTTCCAGCTGTTTTATCCCCAGGGTCCTGTAGGTCATTAACTTTATATAGTAGTTGATAGTACTCCTTAAAAAAATTACTGATATCTCTATTAGAGCATTTCATGTCCCCTATTTTGTTTTTCATCTTAGCTATAAAATTTGGGTTCCTTCTGGGTTTAATCTGCCCCGCCAACAATTTCCCCGATTTATTACCGAATTCATACTGTTTTTTGGCCATTCTAGTAAAAGCTTGTTTAGTATATTGCTCCAACAGATCCCTCAAAGCTTCCCGCTTTCCCATCAGCTCAGCCATTACCTCATTGTCATTTGCTTGTTTATGTTTCTGTCCCAACTTCTGAATTTCCTGTAAAAGCAATTGTTTTTGGGCTCCCCCTATGGAGTTCATGTATAAATGATAGTGAGGGGACAGGATTTCAATAAACTTTTTAAAATATAAGGACGTGTATCCATCGGGGCCGGGGCTTTTCCCTGCCTTACTGTTTTTAATTGCCTGCTCTATTTCTTCTCTAGAGATATCACTAATCTCCTTGAATCCTCTTCTGCTATTTCCAGCTGTTTTATCCCCAGGGTCCTGTAGGTCATTAACTTTATATAGTAGTTGATAGTACTCCTTAAAAAAATTACTGATATCTCTATTAGAGCATTTCATGTCCCCTATTTTGTTTTTCATCTTAGCTATAAAATTTGGGTTCCTTCTGGGTTTAATCTGCCCCGCCAACAATTTCCCCGATTTATTACCGAATTCATACTGTTTTTTGGCCATTCTAGTAAAAGCTTGTTTAGTATATTGCTCCAACAGATCCCTCAAAGCTTCCCGCTTTCCCATCAGCTCAGCCATTACCTCATTGTCATTTGCTTGTTTATGTTTCTGTTCCAACTCCTGAATTTCCTGTAAAAGCAATTGTTTTTGGGCTATCCAAATTTTTTTTCTCTTCAGGTGGTTTACTGTAGGTACTGTTAACATCAGAGATTAAAGGTATAGTTTCAGTTTTGAAGTTAAAGTTAGGGTTATATAAGTGTTGGGAAAAGTTAAGTGTAAGAGGTTGTGTTATATATTAGTGTTAGAGTAGTGGTTAAAGAGATAATGTCACCAAGAATCACCTTTGAGGTTGCTCACATAAATAGCATGTTTAGAATTGGCACTTGCTGATGCTGCCCTTGCTATAGCAATTCATTACACTTTTTGTCTGCAACAGTAATGTAGTTTTCTTCAACCTTGGACACTTTCAGACAGCCCTAATTGCTCTGTGTCCCTCCTGGCCACAAAGGTGTGAGTTTTCTTCCTGTAAAGCCTGCAGCACTCTGTGAGTGACAGCAGGGAACACCCTGAGTCTTCCCTGCCTGTGCAGAGCATCACATTTTACATCTGTCACTGATAATGCACAGACATTGTCCCATTGCTTCATGCATTGGATGTTTCATAGGCAGTAGCCAGACATCTTTGTCAGTGCCAGTGCAGACGTACTGTAGAAAGCCTTTGACAAACCTAAAAGTGTCTGAGGGTAAAACATACTACGGGACAATTACTGACAACAGGCACAATTAACTGCTGTAGCAATGAAATAGAAAGTATTAATTTTAAACAGTTTATGTATATGAGCAACCTGAAATGTGTTACCTGATGACAGTGTCTCTTTTATTTTTAGGCTCATGTTAAGTTTTCGGTGTCTAAAGTGAAATATTAGAAAATAGCTTAGGTGTTAAGTGTTACTGGGTTGACACTTTGGGTTAAGGAATTTGTGTAGGGGGTTGGTTAAGTGTTGATGGCTAAAGTATGGGAGGTTTAAGTGTTAGTGGGTTCTTTAGTGTGATGGACAGTTTGGGTTTTAGTTACACTTTGGAGCAGGTCTGGGTCTGCACTTACTAACGCAGAGAGATCCTGTCTAAAAAGTTCAGTTCTGCACTTTCCGCCCTCAGAACTAATCTACCAGTAATTAAGTTGTTGGTTTTTTTATAAGCAGAAACAGAAATTGTTCTCTCTAGGCAAACATGTCTTCTACCAGTTTCTGCATTTATTTTACACAATGATATCACAACTTGCCTCCACTAGCCTGACATTTGCACATATAAGCCTTTTAGATTGCCTCCTTAAATCAGCATCAATTAAAGGTATAACCTCCTCATTATACATCTATTTATTATCAGTGGCGGCTGGTGCTCAAAATTTTTGGGGGGGCGCAAACAAACTGAAAAAAAAAAAAATCAATTGCCGCCACTGTGCCCATTAAACGCAGCCACTGTGCCCAAACGCCACCAGTTTGCCTCCTCAAATACAGCCAGTTTGTTTCCATATACAGCCAGTGTGCCCCCATATATATACAGCCAGTGTGCCCCCATATACAGCCAGTGTGCCCCCATATATATATATATATATATATACATATATATATATAGCCAGTGTGCCCCCATATACAGCCAGTTTGTCCCCATATACAGCCAGTTCCCCCAAATGCAGCCAGTTTGTCCCCCATATACAGCCAGTTCCCCCCAAATGCAGCCAGTTTGTCCCCCATATACAGCCAGTTCCCCCAAATGCAGCCAGTTTGTCCCCCATATACAGCCAGTTCCCCCCATATTCAGCCAGTTTGTCCCCCATATACAGCCAGTGTGTCCCCCCATATTCAGCCAGTTTGTCCACCATATACAGCCAGTTCCCCCCATATTCAGCCAGTTTGTCCCCCATATACAGCCAGTTCCCGCATATTCAGCCAGTTTGTCCCCCAAATGCAGCCTGTCCCCCCCCCCCAGCCCTGCAGTTACCTTCCTCGGTCCGCGCCGTCCTCGATGTGTTCTTCCGCCCTCGATGTCGCTTCAGCCAATCAGGTTACCGGTAACCAGATCCGGTGAACCTGATTGGCTGAAACCTCCACACAGTCTTCTTCCAGGAACGCACCCCTATGGGAGGAGTTTTTGGAAGCCGAATACAGCGTGAGAGCTGTATTCGGAAAGCCTATCAGAGCCGCTGGCTCTGATAGGCACTTCCAAGTTACACCCACCGCCGGCCGCCGCTCTAATTCATATGGCCGGCGCTCACCAGGAGGCCGGCCATATGTATAGTGGGCAGCGCGGCAGCGGTGACAATACACAGATTCATGCAATGCATGAATCTGTGTATTGTCTTTCAGTGGCGGTGTGGGAGCGAGAGGGGGCGGCGCTCCGGCGCCCTCTATGGACGCACCGCCACTGTTTATTATACAAATTATGGGTTCATTCCCTCTATGTTGCAGATCACAGTGGGAATTGGAATTTGGGCTATTATATGAAGAAATATAAAGGGAATCCTACAAGGGATTACTTAAATGTCAGTCCCCTACAGACAAGCTAACACAATTCTTTGTAAGTCACTGGGGTTGATTTACTAAAAATAAACAGACTGTGCATTTTGCAAGTGCAGTTTCTCCAGAGCTTAGTAAATGAGGGGAAGCTCTGCTGACTTCCATCATCCAATCATGTGCAAGCAAAAATGCTTTTTTTTCTTGCATTTATTTGGGTATTCGCAAAGTTCAGCTTTGCCTCATTTACTAAGCTCTGGACCAACTACACTTGCAAAGTGCACAGTCTATTTGCCTTTAGTAAATTAACCCCACAGAGTCTGTTTTATACCTGAATCCTTGCATAGGGTAGGCATACGTGTGTCATGGTCAGGGGTCAGGCTTGGAGACCAGTAATTATAGCAGTACAGAGGCTCCCATTGACCAGCAGAATAAGTAAACAAGCAGGTCACCCTGGTGGATCACACATGGTCACCCAAGGTGCGAGGTCTAAGCACTACCTGGTATTCACCAGAGCTTCTGATGGTGAAGATGAGTTTTGCTGCATGTTAGTACCAGGTCACAGTCTTTAGGATCGCCCCACCAGGAAGTGAGAAAGCCGGGGTCCAGTAGCAGGAATAACAGGTATTAAGCAGAACTGTAGTCAGTAAACAAGCCAAAGTTCGGTAACAAGTGGTAGCAAAGATATGGACAGCAGCAGGAGTAACAAGACGTAGGGTGTACTAAGATGGCACCGCCTCAGACGACGTCCATGATGAAGTGCGTAAGGTGGAGCCACGCAAACTACGTCAATTCTGGTTTTTCAGAGCTTCTGGTGGAACGCAGCTTAGACGCACGCTGTGAAACCCAGGCTCTGTTTACTCTTTGCCACATATCAGCTTACGCTATTGTCTTGAAGCTTACCTGCTTTTGGTGTTTTTGTACTTATGCCTTTTAAACACATTTTTTATAAATAATAATAACTTTTGGTACTACACCATGGGAGCCAATATCTCTCTTTTTGCATGAGGATTAACTAGTGTACCTATCACTGCCTTACAATCCCGGATCTCGAGTGAGAGCCTGCAGTTCCTGTGATCAGAAGGAGCAACCGCTTGAAGCCACAAAGACCTGAGCTGATATGCAAGTTACCCCTGCAGGGGCTAGAGGAGCTGGTGAGTGGGGACCCATGAGGGGGAGCACGAAATTCACCTGCTAAATATTTGTCACAACGAGCACTAATCACACTGAAACTTTTTGAGGATTGTAGCATATATTTCATATGCTAATGCCTGGATGTGGTCATCGCTTGGAGTAAATCCACATGGACAGTTACTGAATTACATCAGCATACACGTGGTTCTGTTGGACTGTTATCACATATCAATGTTACGGGCAATCAGCATTTATGCGCTTTTGAATATCACATTTGCTTTTTGATTATTGTCTTTTTAGTCACATATTCTATATATATTTTTTTTTTCACTGCATTATTACTTATTTGTACTTTATAGTGGCCTACGAATTGGCACTAGGAGGAGAGCTGACCTCCCACGTGCTATCACTGTGATCTGGTATCACACACTTTGTATTAGGAGGCACATTCAGCTACACCTGCTATTTATGATTGTACCTCCACATCATTAGTGAGCACTTGGTGTTCAACTAATCACGCAGGTAGGGGCCTGTGCTCCTAGGACTGTCCAATTAGGAGCATTTGTCCCCACAGTGTTGGAATGTTTTATTTTATTATTGGCACAATCATTTACCTAGCCACAGGGGGACACTATGATACACATTTACACATTTGGATTTATATGTGACCCTGTTCAGCTAGCAGCCACATATAGCCATATAAGTTCAGACCTGTTAGATCACTCTTCAGGCTGGAGTTAGCGCCACCACCCACATCTCTTTTTCATTAAGAGAGAGATATTGGCTGGAGAGAGCACAATAATCTGGCAAACAGGAAGTGCAAAGGCATGACTTAAATAGTAAGTTCAAGGGAAGAGCAAAGGGTTCAAGTTTCAAGAGAAACAAGACACACAGCAAGGTTGTCTAGCTGTCCAGCATCCTAGTTGAGTCAGCAAGAAGAGATACTACCAGACACAAGAGGTTGCGGGTTTCAATCTCGGTCCTGACAACAACATGACTCTCCTACATGTGGAGAGTAATGATTGGTGTAATACATGGAGATATATTTCCCTGATATGTTTTATATGTGCTTCTTCTTTGAGTATGATATTGAATTTGATCCCTGTGAAAGCTAGATACATTACTTTTATTTAATTTTCTGTAAGCAAGCTGTTAGTTCTGAATTGTACACTATGTGTGTAAAAGATTTTTAATATAGATGATCTGATTTAAACAAAAAATTATTAGCATAGTGCCAATGCAAATTATAATTAGGTAAAGTAAATGTCAAATACTTCTACATTTTAACTATATCTGTTATACCTGGAAAAGTTCAGTCTGCACTGGAAAATGAAACAACTTCAGTTCACATAAAGTGTTACTAAACCCAGGACCCTGCATTCACTATATCTGGTCCCCCACAGTACACAGTAAATGCAATTATTTTAGTAAATATAAACTGCTAAATACCTTTTCCCATCAGCAGTATATAACAGTCTTGTGAATTCTATCAGTATCCAGCCAAGCACTGGTTAAAGCTTGTAGGAGGAGTTTTCTGATTGTCCTGTGAGATTGCAGGACCCCTGGCCCTCTGTCTGGACAGTGCTGATTGGCCCTGTGCTGATCACATGTACTCTCCCAAGAAAAAAAAATCCTCTCTAGCTATAAACCCCAAACTGAGCATGTGCAGCCTGACTCCATAGACTCTGTATTATCAGGAAATTATTAGGGGACAGTGGAAGAAGGGGAGGATCAGAGAAGCCAGGATCAAACAGTCATTTTACACAATACAGAGGATTAACCCCTTAGGCCCCACAGTGGGTATAACAAGCATGCTTTGCTGCATATACAGACAGATTTTACTGTAATGGGTTAGTTAGACTTTAAAAAAATAAAATCTGAATACATACCAACAAATTATATATTTTCCCAAAAAATTAATTGGCTCCTGTTAACATGGGTAGAAAGACTAAATCCATAGCATTGAAGAGATTTAAAACAATCATGAGCTGTAATTTCTCATGCTTTAACACTGAAGGTAAGCATATCTGAGGCCATATTTTCTAAGTTTCAGTCTTCCTGCTTTCTAATTCATGGCAGACTGTTCTGCCTGAAAAGTCTCCCTTTGAAAATTAGCAATTGGAGCGTATCTGGGTACTGCCAATTTCTGCTAACAAGGAGAATAAAATGGAAAAAGTTTAAAGACATTATGATTCGTACTGAAGCAATCACATAGTGTGCTATTCATTATGTCATTTAGTGATCCATCTGTTTTTTGTCTGAGAAGCAGACGGGTTGAAAATGGACAAGTCCAAAGTGCAATGGCTTGCTGCTGATTTATTGCAGGGATTTGTTCAGGAGGCATCTTCAATGATATTATATTGATATTTCCCAACTATTTACTGCAGGATCACAAAGCATCAAAATCTTTCTCCCTTTATAAATTGATAGCTAGGTAAAGGCAAAATAAATAATGACATTTACTGATACCTCTTACCAGATAACTCACTTAAGGCAATTTTTTTTAAAGCAGTGAGTGTGACATTCACTAAACATTTATTGCAGAAGAATCAATCACTCTAATTTAAGCCACATCTACCAGGAAGTTTCTCCTGCAGTGAACGTTTGGTGAAAATCACATTCACTGTTTTATATACCCTATGTATCCCTAAGTATTGTAATGGGTAGGATTATGAAGAAAAAAAGGGTCAGTACTTATAATCTACACAGTTAATAGATAAATACAGTATATAAATATACCACATGGACATTTTTAACTTTTTCAACATATTTGAACGGGCAAACATTTAGGCTGGTTTCACATATACTGCGGCCACGGCTCACAGCATGAGCTCCAGTGTGTCCTTGTTCATCGATTCAGATTATTTTGCCTGAATTCACACCTGAATCAGAACCAAAGACGCACCGGACCCTTTTTAACCACTTGCGGCAAGGTGGCTCGGCTGTGTGAATCGCCGTACATTAGCTCATGCACTAGCTTTGGGCGGCGTGTGCGTGCTTCCATTGGCCAGCGGGGGGAGCAAATCAGCAGGTGGGGAGGACTCGATGTTCGCTGGCCACCCACGATCGTTCCCCGCATTGACAGAATGGAGATCTGCCTGTGTATACAAGGCAGATCTCCATTCTGACAGGGGAGGTCACACAGATTCCGTATTTCTGCTATGCAGGAAGGCGGATCTGTGTGTTGTTCCAGTGAGTCCTTCCCCCATACAGTTAGAACACACTGTGAGGGAACACAGTTAAGCCCCTGATCACCCCTGATGTTAACCCCTTCCCTGCCAGTGTCATTAGTACAATGTCAGTGCATATTTTTAGCACTGATTACTGTAGTAATGTCACTGGTTCCCCAAAAAAGTGTAAAAATTGTCAGTTAAGTGTCCGATCTGCTCAGCGTCATTTCCAGAGGTTGTCTTTGGGAAATAGACATATGAGTGCTGCCAGCATTGCTGCTGAGGTCGAAGGGGTGGGGGGTCGGCCTGTCAGTGCTCAGACCATAGGCCGCACACTGCATCAAATTGGTCTGCATGGCTGTCGTCCCAGAAGGAAGCCTCTTCTAAAGATGATGCACAAATAAGCCTGCAAACAGTTTGCTGAAGACAAGCAGACTAAAGACATGGATTACTGGAACCATGTCCTGTGGTTTGATGAGACCAAGATAAACGTATTTGGTTCAGATGGTGTCAAGCGTGTGTGGCGGCAACCAGGTGAGGAGTACAAAGACAAGTGTGTCTTGCTTACAGTCAAGCGTGGTGGTGGGAATGCATGAGTGCTGCCGGCACTGGGGAGCTACAGTTCATTGAGGGAACCATGAGTGCCAACATGTACTGTGACCTACTGAAGCAGAGCATTGTTCCCCTCCCTTCGGAGACTGGGCCGCAGGGCAGTATTCCAACATGATAACGACCCCAAACACACTTCCAAGATGACCACTGCCTTGCTAAAGAAGGTAAAGGTGATGGACTGGCCAAGCATGTCTCCAGACCTAAACCCTATTGAGCATCTGTGGGGCACCCTCAAACGGAAGGTGGAGGAGAGCAAGGTCTCTAACATCCACCGGCTCAGTGATGTCATCATTGAGGAGTGGAAGAGGACTCCAGTGGCAACCTGTAAAGCTCTGGTGAACTCCATGCCCAAGAGGGTTAAGGCAGTGCTGGAAAATAATGGTGGCCATACAAAATATTGACACTTTGGACCCAATTTGGACATTTTCACCTAGGGGTGTACTCACTTTTGTTGCCAGCGGTATAGACATTAATGGCTGTGTGTTGAGTTATTTTGAGGGGACAGCAAATTTACACTGTTATACAAGCTGTACACTCACTACTTTACATTGTAGCAAAGTGTAATTTCTTAAGTGTTATCACATGAAAAGATATAATAAAATATTTACAAAAATGTGAGGGGTGTGCTCACTTTTGTGAGATACTGTATGTGTGTGTTTGCGTATTTTACTGATGTAGGTAGTCAGATGGTTAATAGAGAACATTTCACTTTTATGAACTTTCTACTGCAAGCTCACAAAGCTAACTATTTCTGGCTCAAGGGTACTTGGCGGATGAATAAGAAGAGCAGCTGGTGATGTATAGACCATTAACTTAGCACTTAATGCTGGCGAGTCATAGAACAACAGAAATCATCAGGGAGTAGTTATAGATGAGCTGTGTGTTTAAATCTGATGTTTAAAGCTGGATAGTTTACACTGCTGAGGATACTGTACATCTCCTAGCAGACTACACACTAATTTATTGTTGTAGCACAGTTTAAATCCCAGACAGACAACTGTGAACAGCGGTACAGGATGTCGGTGGGTAAAATAACTTATCTTAACAACTTGTTTGCTGGGTGAAACGTGGCTCAATAATAAAGAAACCGTGATGATGTCTAGTGAACATAATCATATGAACAGCTCTACAAATTCTAATTTTCTTTAAGGCGGCTTATCAGCTGGAAAAAGTGTGTTAGCAATTTTGGAATAGGATTTTCTGAGGCATAAACATACATTGATGTGTTCCTTTGTTTTGCATTTTTTTATATAACAGACATTAAATATACATTTAAATCACTATTGAGGAGCTGTGTAAGGATAAGTGGGGTGTATGGAATGCATGGCATGGGCTAACACCTATTCTGCATTTCACTTTTACACGGACCTTCTGCCTGAGCCTGGTCAGGCTGTGCCTGTAATAGGAAATATAATAATGGTATTTCTTGCTGTGGGGCTATATGCATCTCTTATCTTACATGGATCATGGATGTCTGCTGTCCAAATTCTTCCATGTCAGTAGGATCCAATGATAATTGTCAATATATGGTACATCAAAGATGAGAATGAGAGGACAAGGTGTGAATAATGATGAACTGATCAAGTTAAACATTTTTAACTAATATAGCTTGATTCTCTGTTAAATTAAAGAAGAGAAAAAAAAAAAAAAGTATAGAGCCACAGGCCCTTGACAATCTTTACACTTGTGAGAATACGAATCTGCAAGTGCAAGGGGAAACACAAATTCAGTAATAGTATTTTAAAATAATTACAGTGACACTTTCATATATACACTATAATGTATATATATTTTAACATGCATCAGTTAAGTATTACTAACCTTAGGATCTCTAAACTGTCAACTGTTTTCAATAATTCTTTTAATGATTCACACATTATAATTTGTTTTATAATTGTATACATCAAGAAAAATAAGAATTTGTATTGGCCGATAGTCTAGCAATAAAATATGGCAATGAAAGGTCTTACTAACTTCTACTTTTCTTATCACCTTATCAGTAGACAATAGTATTTATTTATAAATTTGTTGCAACAATAACAGCATAGAATAAAAGTGTCACAAATAGGAATTACTTTACATTTTTGCACGCGACAGTACTAAGATTAAAGATGTTGCAGGGGTTTTCATGAGTTTGGCGCAAGGTTTCCGACTACATATATGCTGCCAAAAATGTGTTGCAAATGCTGTATTCAATTGCCCCCATGATCTCTGAAGGAGGATCTGACTCACCCCCCAGGAACGCAAGCATATGGTTTCTGTGTAATGGGATTGTTATGATAATGTCAGGGGAATAAACCCGGCTTTCCCAGGTATTTGTTTTAATTTAGTAATATAGTTGGCTATGTTGTGGTAGGAGATCAATAGACGGTTTTCTTTTATATTGCTGCACATGTTTTTGGACTGCAATGAATTTAAATGTGAAACTGGTTCAATTATTTTAAAGCTGAACTCCAGGAAAAACAAAAAATACCCTAAAGCCCTGTACACACGATTGGATATCCTATGGATTCTAATCCGATGTTTTTTTCCATCGGAAATCCGATGAAACTGTCTTCCATCAGTCTTGCCCACACACCATCAGTCAAAAAACGGACCGTTTCAAACGCGGTGACGTAAAACACTCCGATGTGCCGGGAAAAATTAAGTTCAATGCATCTGAGCATGCGTCGACTTGATTCTGAGCATGCGTGGGTTTTTTTTCCGATGGATTTCCACACAGACGATCGGAATTTGCTATCTTTTTTTTTCCCATCGGATAAATTTAAAACATGTTCTATTTTTTCACACCGATGGAAAAAAGACCGATGGGGCCCATACACGATCGGTTCGTCCGATGAAAACAGTCCATCGGACTGTTTTCATCGGTAAAACCGATCGTGTGTACACGGCTTTACAGTGGGACAGAAAAGTGTATAGGCCCCAAGGGGGCAGTAAGCAGAGTTTGAAAAAGACACCCTGCAAGGCAACGGCATAATGAGCTTGTATGCATAGCATACTAGCACATTATGATGTACTTACCTGAGATCGAAGCCCCCACAGCTGTGCTCGGACACCACCTCCCTCTGCGCCATCTCTCCAGGACTCACTTTTCCGCATATCGCGGCTTCTGTGTTGTAACTGTCAGAAGCCGCGATGACGTCACTCCCGCGCATGTGCGCGGGTGCCGACACTTACAGCTTCCCATCACGGCCTCTTCACTCTCTCATGCGCCATAGACAACGGTGCCTTTCTTTTGCAAATATCTCCTAAACCGTTTAGGTTTAGGAGATATTTGTTGCACCTATAGGTAAGCCTTAATCCAGGCTTACCTGTAGGTGAAAGTGTGTTGTAAGTGTTTACAACTAGGCTTGTGCAATTCGTTTCGTAACGAATCGAAATTCGTCCGAATTTAGCAACTTTCGGACATTCGGAAGCATTCGAATTTCCGAACAAAGCAATTACGAATAAAACCGAATCCGAAATAAATTATACCGCAAAATAGCGAATGCCCGAATGTCTTCGGCATAATTCGTTATGAAAAAACTTACGAATGTACAAATCCATTGGAAACACAATAACACTCACTCTGCTCTGCTCTCTGCTTCTCCTTCACCGTGCTGAACTCCCTCTCAAAATGGTGTACAGGGGCGGAGGCTATAGCCGCATGTAAAAAACGAAAGTAAAATACGAGATTTCTAATCCATTCGAAGCACAATAACACTCTGCTCTGCTCTCTGCTTCTCCCTCACCGTGCTGAACCCTCTCAAAATGGTGTACAGGGGCGGAGGCTATAGCCGCATGTAAAAAACGAAAGTAAAATACGAGATTTCGAATCGTTACAAATAACCGCTATGTATTTCGAAAAGTACAAATCCATTCGAAGCACATTAGGCATAATAGTCAGCGTCGTCGTGAGAGAGACACAGAAAATTACGAATCAACGAACCCAAAAAAAGTTACGAAAGTAGGAGTTGTGTCCAGAATCAACGAACAACGTACTCTACCGAAAGTACGAATTATAAAGCAACAAAAAATTCAACGAAAAATGTCGCTTGCAAAAATACGAATGAGTCCGAACACGAAAAATCCCGTCTAGCGAAATTACGAATGATTACGAATCAACAGGACCGGAAAGAAACGAACCGAAACGGAACGAATTTTTCCGTTGTGCACAAGCCTATTTACAACCACTTTAAGGTGCAAAAAATTAAAGAATCAATTTGACAAAAATATACAAAATGTATTGATACATAAACAGTATAAAACTACTTATACAATTAGGGCTATAGATAGCCCAATGGTCATATTACAAAAGAATGGTTGCCTCTACATGTTTCACCACAAACGTGGCTTCTTCTGGAGCTTTTGTAGGACCTTTATCTTAAAACATTACCACCTGTTGAATGGTCACGATTCTGGATACTCCCCAAGACCCACCAGGAGGTCCAATGAGGGACGTCTGTGCCACAAGAGTGAAAGGAAAACAGATGCCCTATAGTTACACCTTTTATTTCAAGAAGTTTTGGCAAATCGATCGATCAATAATTAATCTTTCCCCATAAACGGACTTCATCCATTACCAGCATACTTCAAGGTGCTTGTACCCTCCAAGTATTTCCTTTATTTCACATTGCCGCCATTGCTTGACTCAGTGTCTGAGAATGACACCATATACCCAGGGAGGATCAAAGAAATTCGATCTTTCCCAAGGGATTAAACCTTTTTGGGAAATTAGTATTGAGCCTCACTAACAGCACTTAATGGGGGGGGGGTGCTTTGGGCAACTTATCCCCATGTTTATGGGGACAAGGGCCTCTTCCCCAAAACCCTGGTCTAACAAGGGGGCCCCAGGATCCCCCCCCCCCACACCATTTTTACCGATTTTTTTTTTATTTTATTATATTTTTTTTATTATTTTTTTTTTTTTATTATTCTTTATTTTTTTAGATTGACTCATCAGTTGTTAAGGACGCAGCAGCCACCTGCTCCTTAACCACCATGTTTTTTAGTGGTTGTTAAGGACAACGCCTATTTATTAATGTTATTAAATACGTTGGCTAGTGCCAGGCGTTAAATTACTGCATGTTTTCACTGCTAAAATGCCGCAAGACTTCATAAAATAACTCATGTGGTATTTTACTAGAGTTTATTTGTGAATAGCAAAAAAAAATTTGAAAAACGCTGAGAGATATTTTGCTGCATTTTTTAAGGGGAACAATACCGCTTTGTGAATGAAGCCCAGTATGTCCTATTTAGGTGCATTTGAACTGCAGGCAAAGCCGGTCAATTGCAGCCTTTTCTTGTCATTTGCATGCATTTGTGTTTGAAAAGCAGCACAGTGTTTGAAAAGAATGCCTGTCACCAAGAGCCCTAACACTGGTTTAAGAAATAATGAGATATACTCTGCATATATATATCAATCCCAAGATTTCTCAGAACAGGATTTCCTATTTCTACCTTTCTCTCCTTCAAGATTCTCTGTCATGATGAATGATAACTCAATGGAAATATCAATGAGCAGTGCATCAAATATTCAATCATTTGTATTTCTTTGTACTATTAAAGGGCGTGGAGCTAAGTAGGCCACTAATTTATAATTCTGGATCTTGCATCACACAGTAATATTATGTGCTTCCAGTTAACTGAAAGAATCAGATAATTGAGCACTGGGTAAGTGAGTGCTGACTGTATTAGCATAATGATCACTTCTATCTTCCGATCTTGGAGACGATATTAACCTAACATAAAAAAAAACAGATGCATGTTGGATGGCAGTGAATACACACCACATGCCACTGAGTGTATTATTAGAATTTGTGTTTGTTGAGTGGGACAGCATTGGAAATACAGAAACAATCACATTTGTACTGGATTTGCTGTATTAAACACACACACTCTGTATTAAAGTGATTGTAAAGGTTTTTTTTTGTTTTTGTTTTTTTTAATTACCAACATGTTATACTTTCCTGCTCTGTGCAATAGTTTTTCACAGAGTGTCCCTGATCCTCCTCTTCTGGGGTCCCCTGTCGGCGTTCTCAGCTTTTTCTCCCTTTTAAGGGCCACTATAGCAAGCTTACTATGGGGGGTACCCATGTGGGCTGGATTCGAGGTGGGGATGTGTGTGTCAGTTGACACACACAGTGCAGCTCCACCCCGCCTCCACTCCCTCCTCACAATATTTAAATGATAGCAGCAACAGCTAATGGCTCCCGCTGCTAGATCAGTCCCTGTGAAAAGAGAGAGAGAGCAATGCTGTTGCTCTCGGGCACATTACTGGTTTGAGATTGGGCTCAGGTAAGAATTTAGAGCAGGTTGGGGGAGATGAATGTGAAAGGTTTTTACCCTAATGCAAAGAAATAAGGTAAAAAAAATACTTTATTCTTTACATCCCCTTTAAGCAATGTTTCTGCATTTTAGCATAAATGATTTACCTCTTTATAAGCACATACATGTTATGGTCTATATCACATGTGTCAAACACAGGGCCCTGGGACCAAATCATTTCATGTGGCCCTTGCATCTCTCCTGCAATTGCAGCACCCCCTTTGTCTCCACCCCCACCTTGTCACAGCAGTCAGCAGCAGAGAGGAGGACAGAACTCCTCCATCAGATCCTGTAATTGTTTCATGCCGATACATCTCTATGGGTTGTTAAAAGCACAGTTGGCATTTGTGCTAGTACACTGGCACTCCATCCTACTAATACCCATGCATATTTGTATCTGCTTGAAAAAACACGTAACTCATATGTAAAAGCAGCCCTTTTCAACCAGGGTGCCCAGGCACCCTGGGGTGCCTTGAGGTTTCTTCAGGGGGGCCTTGGCAAAATGCCTAAAAATTGTTCAGAATTGTATACAAGCCAGCAGGTGGATGAAGCCTGCCTTTTAGTTACACAAAGCCAAGGGTTTTCATTATGCACCATTATGACTTTCTAGACTCTGGCATCCTAACAACCAATAATGTCATCGATTAATAAGGAGGATGTCGGTTGCTTCCACAGCATCCTTGTTTGACCCACCCGTGCCCCTCTGCCTCACCACTGGGGGTCACATCAGCTGACTGATGGATGGAAATTGAGGGAGAAGAGAAACATTGAAGTACTAGTCAGTACCAGTGTGCAAAAGTGCATTTGCTTTGGAATATTAAATCACCTCTAACGCTGAGTGTCCAAATGTGGATGTTGATGCATTATGTAAAACTATTAGAACGGTTTTTCAATTTTTTAATGGGGTGCCTCCAGACTGTCCATAATTTTAAAGGGTACCTTGAGATTGTCTATAATTTTAAAGGGTGCCATGATTGAAAAAAGATTGAAAAACACTGTGTTAAAGAGAATAACGAATATTCTATACTCTTGCAGTTCTATGTAAGCGTATCACATAGTTATGTGTAATGTATAGGTATAAAATCTTGTTTACCAGGACATATGCAATCAGAATCAGAAAAGAAAAGGCATTGAAGGCATTATCTGAGAAATAACATTTATTGTTTCTTTATTCATAATTATGTAAAAGCACATTTAATATCCAAAAGGGCTCTTATTTATTGCCACTATCCCTTTTTACTTTCTCAGCAGCACAGAACCAGGATAGAATATACAGGTGGGGTTGTTGTAATTGAATTTACCTTAATTAGAAAATCCTATAGCGGCCAAACAATAGCAACACCAGAGCATTCAAAGAACACAGAAAACTGCTCGGCAGCTTAGGCAAACAATTTCAATGACTATGCTGAAATCCCAGCTTTCCATGCTGACTTTAACATTGAATTTTCTTCTTCAAATAGTGGTGGGAGTGCGTGCCGAATGATAAACTGCACAAACATTCTATAAAGAGAGATTTGTTTATACTGTAACAGCACCAAAGGTTCCATGTGGCTGACTGGGATTTCAGTATCTAGACTAATTTGTCCCACAGCTAAAATAATTCTGCAGATTCACAACCTGCAAACAGTTATGAATGGTGAAGAGTGCTTTATTCATGAGTGATTCTGATTAAACAATTTGCATTACTTATTTTGGCACTTGGAATTTTTTTTCACTTACTACAGTGCAATGCAGAGTGCTAAATGTGAGTGACTATATACTGTAGTGATGGAGAAAGGTAGGCTCTAATTACCTATGTTTAGACCCCTGGACAGAGTCATGCAGTAGTTAGATGTTGAATAAAGAGTGAAAAATCTGCACTTGGGGGAAAATTTATAGATAAATAGCAGCCGCTAGAATTATGCCCTGATACCTGGCACCATAAGAGTTAAAGCGTTTGTAAACCTAAAAATATTTCTTTAAAGCAGTGCTTGTGCTTTGTAATTTTCTCCCCTGTATCACCTGTAATACTTGGCTGATCCTGTCTGTTTCTGCCCTACCCCCTGTAAACTGACCACGGTATATCATGGCTGCTGAACCACAACACTGTGGTCAGTTTACGTGCCTCCCTCATCCGCAGCTATCTGCAGCTCTCTATAGAAAAAGCAGGGGGTGAGAGGACCCCCAAGTATCTGCAGCTCTTCTCTGTCCTCTCTCCCCCCCTCCCTCCCTGCCTGTAAGTTCTGTGTCAGGGTCTGCCCCCCCCCCCCCCATCCTGCTGCTGAAATAACAGTAAAAAGTTCATTCAATCCCCCCTGTTAGAAAAAGGTTCTATGCTGCAGTGCTTGTGCTTTGTAAAAAAAAAATAAGCCCATTACTACCTTATTTCACAGTGCCGCTTGGCGCTCACGTGACTCCTTGCTGATGTCTCGTCTCTCTCCTCCTCTACTCCCCTCCTCCCGACTGACGTCAGCGGGGGATTCTTGGCCCCTCTCACTGTAGCTGTCAGATCTGGAGAGGGAGCAGTGAGGAGTCACGTAAGCGCCGAGCAGCGCTGTGAAATAAGGTTGTAATGGGCATACGTTTTTACAAAGCAAAGGCACTGCAGCATAGGACATTTTCTAACAGAGGGGATTGCAGGTACTTTATACAGTGGCCTAACAACCACTTTAATATACTAGCAGGTAAAGCACTCTGTCAGTTAAGAAGTGGGAAGAAATATATGCTTGGTTCCTACTATAATCAGGATCTCATACAAATTACACTTACAATTCTGTAAAACACTAAACATAAACCACATACTGTGACAAATGTGTAAAACAGTCAATATACAAGGATTCCATACTGTGACAATATAAGTTCAAAAAAAGTGTGATAATATACAAATGTGCAATATATGCAAAAGAACAGCAAATTCAATGAGAGTAATCAGATGAGAGTTCATATGGAGGTACAGTTGGGAGAACAAGTATTTGATACACTGCCGATTTTGCAGGTTTTCCTACTTACAAAGCATGTAGAGGTCTGTAATTTTTATCATAGGTACTCTTCAACTGTGAGAGATGGAATCTAAAACAAAAATCCAGAAAATGACATTGTATGATTTTTAAATAATTAATTTACATTTTATTGCATGACATAAGTATTTGATCACCTACCAACCAGTAAGGGCTCTTTCACACGGGACGGATCAGTCATGATCCGCCCCGTGAAGCTCCGCTTGCTCAGCGGGGATCACTCCGTTGATCCCCGCTGAGCCGGCGGATGACTGGGCGGTCCCTGCACACTGTGCAGGAACCGCCCTGTCAGAGCGTCGTTCTCCCCTATGGGGGATCGGATGACGACGGACCGTAGAGTCCGTTGTCATCTGATCCGCTCCGCCGATGGAAGGAAAAATAGGGTTTTCCTCCGTCACACTTTGGCGGAGCGGAGCTGATCCTTAATTGCAAACTGGCTGAAGTAAGATACTGTGCAACTTAATGTGGAGTTCCACCCTGAAATTTTTTTTTTTCCCAAAAATTTTAAAAATTATTGAAAAAAAAAAAATATAATAATAATTTTTACTCACCAGAAATAGCGGTTGCTATGCGGATGTCCCTAATCTTCCTCTTCATCGTCCGTGGCAGGTCTCCTTCCTCCGTCCTACTCGCGGTGTCTTCTGGTGAATGGGGCGGGCTGCCTTCTGGGAACTATGTGTATCCCAGAGAGCAGCCGGCCCATTCAGAAAACGGTGCGCGGCTCGCGCATGTGCACAGCTTCACTGCCTGTTTCCCTTACTGAGGATGGCGGCGCCAGGAGCTGCCAGCGCAGAGGGATCGGCCTCGTGGGGTCTGACATCGCGGGCGAGTAGGACAAGTAAGTGTCCTTATTAAAAGTCAGCAGCTACAGTGTTTGTAGCTGCTGACTTTGAAAAAAAAATTGTGGGTGGAATCCCGCTTTAAGTTGGCTGCAAGTCCTATAATTGCACAGGATTACATTATTATTTTTGCATTGTTTTACCAAAGAGCAGTTTCCCCTCCCCAAAGATTCATACTTGCCTGTCAATGCCCTTCTTATGGAGAGTCTGTCTATCGTTGGGACACATAATAGATGGCCTTGTCATAGGAATAGATGGAATGTGCAGGAAATGTGGGGGGTTGGCCAGCAGTTTTCGGTGGGATCTGGCAGGAGTGTGGAAATGTGAGTCTATGACTTCAGAGGGATGTTGGCAGCGGAAGAGGTAATCTAAATGATTGATAACTAAATGATTGAAAATCTGAAAAAAATCTGAACTGATGTGATATAGAAAATGAGTTATTCCATCTTTATTCCATAATTTATTTTTGTGGATTCAAATTTTACCCCATTTTTTTATTTCCATTAAATCATGCCAGGAAGTTCAAGAGAAAGCCTGATGGCTTTATTTTTAATGTTTGCCCAGCCTTCCCGAGCAGTGCCTGCCTGCTGTTGTACACAAAGATAATTAAAGCTGTGATTTTCAGTCTTTTAACGAGATTGCGTCTAATCATAACACTGACCTTTGTTTTACGCACAAACCAACATAATCCCATTTTATATTTGTGTTTACTATGTGCACAGCTCCATGCTAGCTGTGAATTCTAGTTCTGCACTTATCTGATAAATACTTCCCTGGCTCATCTGATGGTTGTGCTAAAGGAGAGGCACAGCAAATTGAAGTGAATAGGCATTAGGAAATACTGACAGGATTCAAGGTAAGAATAGGATTAAAGTGAATATAGCTCAGTTGTTAATTAATAGACAAGCATGATAACTATGTGTTTGGGCAGCAAGAACTAACATATTGGTATTGGCTCTACTGGCAATCAAAGTGTTCATGCCCGCAACGGTGGCATAATGGCTTTTGAAGTACCTAAGTGAGCTTGTAGTCTTGAAAGAATATAAATAGGCTTTTAAAGTTTTGCCTATTTTCCTGCCTGACATGACTCTAGTTCTAATAATATGGTATCACTGATAACATGGCCCCACTCAGGCCCTGGTAATGTGGCACAGCTGGTAACTTAGCCTCACACACTGGTTTATGTACCATGGTACCCCTTGAAACTTTGGAAAAAGAGCATCACTGATATTGTGACATTGCTGTTAAAGTACAACTAAAGGCAGCATGCTCATTTTAATAAACCCTTATATAAAGACCTCAAAGTTACACATGATAATAAATATAACAAATGAGATTATGATTTTCCTACCATTTAGATGCAATTGTGGTCTCTAATCCCCCCAACCATTACTCCTCTGCTTGATAATGCTAGTGATGGTGGGAGGAGTTCAGCAGAGCTAGCATGTCATTTCCTTTCACTGTGCTAGCTTCCGCATCCCCCACATAGAACTACAGTTCCCATGACTTCTTATGCCTTGTATCATGCCCCGTCTATTTTACATAACACGCGCTCATCTGTTAATCAATAGCTGGGTGTGTGTTATGTAAAAGAGAGTCAGCATGATCTGAGGTATGTGACCGTCACAAGATCAAAAAAGATGGAAAGCCCTCCAAGAAGGCTACTACTGCAGGACACTACGGTTAATTAAATACGTTTATTAGTAGAAAAAACACACACCATATTATATAGACAAAGGAAACAAACTGATTATATACCCTTCAAATTGATTAAAAAAGACAACGTTGTCATTAAAAGAGGGATCGACTATCAGAAGCCAAACAGATGGGAACAGGCTTTATATAGATAGGCGGGAGTGGGCAGTGCCTAGGCGGAACATAGGCAGGACTAGTCAGAGAATAGGCAGGAATGGGCGGGGCATTGCGGGTCGATCATAAGGGGGAGTGGGCGGAGCCTTGGCTAGACTTCTCTGAGGATCGAGATGCAACTTGGATGACAGAGCCACTCCCACAATGATGTTATGATGGCACGTTGTAGTCTGTACAGAGCGGCATAATGCAAAAGGGGACAACGGAGGCATTTAGAGAAAGAGGAAGCAGCGTTGTCTCCTGATTACAAGAAATGAACATGAGAGCTTTCAGCTGCAGGGGGGAAAGGGAAATATCCTTACTGTTATTTGAAAAACAACCAGTGAGATATTTAACAGATTACAGATTTACATCACATATTGATTTTTTCATTTAGACCATAGTTCTACTTTAATATAACTTCAATCAGGCTTGTGTCATGTCATTAATCTAGGTCTAGTAACATGGCATTTGTAACATAGTGACATTTAGACTTTATAATCAGGCAGGACTGTTATTATGGCCTCCATCTCTCTCTCTCTCCCTCCCTCTCCCTTGCTGTATTTAACAAAAGAACAGTTTTATCTTCGTTGGTATGGTCCTGATTGTGTTTTTTGAAACATGAATCAGTTTACTTTTGAGATTTACTGTTATTAGTAAAGCGCTGCACACTATATGATTGTGTGTGCTGTACAAAATTATGCCCTGAGCAAAATATGACACTATCCTGTTCTGAATTCAAAGCTCAATTCCAGGAGTGAATTACTATGTTACCGCAAGTAATGCCTTATATCCAGGGTGATGCCAAGATATCTAATACAATGCCACAAAAGCAAGAGTGATACCTTGTCTTCCTAGCAACATCTTGTCACAGTCCAGAGTGATGGCAAGTTGCGAGAGCGAAGCTCTGCACATTGAATGTGAAGCTAGGATTCCCATAGTGAAGCTCTGTACAGCCAATATAATGTCAAGTTGCTGGAGTAGAGCTGGAACATTCTCCCAGCAAAAGCGATGCTGGGTTAAGGTGTCAACACAGAGTGAAGCTGCGTTATCCTCACAGTGATGCTATATTTGGGCGGAAAGCCATAGGGTAATGTCAGTTTGTTCAGAAAGATACACTGTTCAGAGTTTCAAATGTTACTGAGAGATAAAGTGAATAATCAGAGTATATTGGTTTTATTAATCGTCAATGTATTTTTAGCATAAAGGACCACTCATACAACAGCACTAAAGTTGATCATTATACAATTAGTGAGGGAAAGAGTGGAATAGTTGAGCAGTAAATTGAGGGACAGAGGAAAAAATAGTAATACTGCAAAACTTTAATAAAAATGATTGAAAGAGAAATAATGCTTAGCATCTTCAAGCTATCCTTTTCCGGCAGACCTCATAGCTTCTACATAGATCTTAAGCCATTATCCCTTTCATGACTAAGCCTATTTCTGGCATTTGGTGTTTACAAGTTAAAATCCGTATTTTTTGCTAGAAAATGTCTTAGAACCCCCAAACATTATATACAATATAATACAATATATAACAATGGCGATTGTTGCAATATTTTATGTCACACGGTATTTGTGCAGCGGTGTTTTAAACGCAACTCTTTTGGAAAAATGTACTTTCATGAATTAAAAAAAAATTTCAATGTAAAGTTAGCCCAATTTTTTGCATAATGTGAAAGATGATGTTACGCCGAGTAAGTAGATACCAAACATGTCATGCTTTATAATTGCACACAGTCGTGGAATGGCGACAAACTACGGTACCTAAAAATCTCCATAGGCGACGCTTTAATTTTTTTTATGGTTACCAGGTTAGAGTTATAGAGTAGGTCTATGGCTAGAATTATTGCTCTCGCTCTGACGATCGCGGCGATACCTCACATGTGTGATTTGAACACCGTTTACATATGCGGGCGCGACTTCCGTATGCGTTTGCTTTGCTGTGCGAGCTCGCGGGGACAGTGGCGCTTTAAAAAATAAATAAAAATCGTATTTATTTTTATAATATAAAATTGTGTTTTTAAAAAAAATGTAAACATCCCTTGTGACAGTAATAAGTGGTGACAGGTACTCTTTATGGAGGAATCTGGGGTCTAAAAGACCCCCAATCCCCCCTTTGCACTTCAAAGTATTCAGATCGCAGAAAATGGCGATTCTGAATACCGTGTATTTTTTTAAATCCGGCGCCATTGGCAGCCGAGTAACCCTGACGTGACGGCATGACGTCGCTTCCGTGGTTACATTGAAGAGACTGAATCCAAGCCGTTCGCGGCTTTGTTTCAGTCTCTCTAGGCGCCGGAGGTGGCGCATCGTTGATCGGGTCTCCCGGTGGGACGGGAGGCCCGGTAAGAATGGCGGAGGCGGCGGGTGGGGGGGATAACAACCGGAGTTGCAGGAAATAAATTTGCACGATTCCCCTATTGCACGATTCCCCTATTAACACAGACAGTGCTGACAGGGGAATCTCTCCTGTCAAGCAATCGTCTGCTTCCGGTGTGGGGGGGGGGGCAGCGAGGAGGCAGCTCCTGCCGAGAGAAGACAGTGATTATCACTAGAGGCTATAGCCGCTGCTAGCGATAATCATAAGAGAATTCAGCAGGATGGTTGTACCCAAGTTGATCCATCGATCAACTAGGTACATTCAGCCTGCCCAGTAATGGTTTGAATCTCAGCCGGTTCCTGTTAAGGGTGGCTTCACACTGCCCTGCAGTGCTTTTTCTAAAGCGCAGTGGGTTAGCTGTGCTTTCCCATTCACTTCTTTGAGGTCCTACCGCTTTTATGCATTTTCAGAAAGCGCACCAAAACTCGCGCATGCTGTATCTTTGGTGCACTTTCTGAAACCACACTAAAACTGTGGGTCATCATAGAAAGCGCAGCTAATCCCAGTGAGTTAGCTGTACTTAGTCTAAGGTGCAGCGGGATCACACTGGAGTAGTGTAAAGCTGCCCTAAAGCACTACCTAAGCTTTTAGATGGCTCAGTTAATTCAAGCTTGCTGATAGTGGTTGCTCTAGACTGTTAAAACCAATTAAAGTGGTTCTAAAGGCAAAAGTTTTTTTCATATTAATACACATTAAGATAAAAAACCTTCTGTGTGCAACAGCCCCCCTAAAACTTACCTGAGCCCCATCTCAATCCAGTAATGTTGCACAAGAGACTCGGCTGTCCGGGACTCTCTCTCCTGATTGACTGAGACACCGCTATTGGCTCCCGCTGCTGTCAATCAAAGTCAGTGAGCCAATGAAGCGAGAGTCGTGGTTGAGTTTCTGCACCTATTTTCTGAGAAAAAAAAGCCCTGGCTAGAACAATCTTAAGAGTAATTCCGTACAACCCAAAACCCAACCTGAGTCTGACCCCACAGCTTGGTAAGTGCTAATTTGTTCATTTTAGAAGTAGAAGATGAATTACATAAAGGGTGCACAAACTATATCACAATCACAAATACAGCTGCAACATGAGTCATATCACATTGATTGTCAACTAGCATTATGTTTCAGCTATAGAAGAATTATTACACTGAAGTCAGACAGTTGGTGTCCAAATTAAAGTGTATCAGCAAAATGTAAAGTCATTTAAATGTGTCAAAAGTCTCAAAAATAATGACATCCTAATCATATACAAACACAGACATGTCACATGTTGCAGCTTACCAGCAGGGATTGGCATTTAATAGCTTATTTGCTAAATGCCACAAAAGTTAATCTTTCAGAATTGCGACAGAATTAAATCAGTAGTTCCTACTGCTTTGGGAAGGCACATAGATGTGGGAAATGGCCTTTAGATATGTGGATTTCATTTGGTGTTTGTGCAACCTAAAGATTCAATAAATCATTTAATGGTTCATCGTGAGTGCAGGACTTTTATTATTACCTTTGTATGCACTGTATAGCATATTCTATTCCGTCTTGTTTTATATATTAGAAGCTGGGAAAGGTATTGAAACTTCATCTTTTCATAGGGGATTCTGCCATTGTTTCCTGTGACTGCACAGTGCAGGATATAGAGCCCCCATCTAAGTGATCAGTACTGACCTGTGCCTATAACACATGATTTATAGCACTGATTGGCTGCTCACAGGTCAGGTGAATTTTATTCCTTTCTCCTGTGTGTTTTAGAGAGATGCTATACACAGGGCCAAAACTAGGGGGGGGGGCGGGGGGGCTAGGGGGCACTTGACCCGGGTGATGCATCTAGGGGGGTGCCGCCCCCAACCGCACTGGGAACCGCTACTCTATAGGGTGTCACTGCTGCCTGATCAAGTGTAATGGACAGGCAGCGCCCGCTGCATAGTTTGCCAAGTACCGGAGAATCAAATAGGAGGGAGACTGCACATTTCTCTTCTAGGGTGTCACTGCCACCAGTTCAAGTGTAATGGACAGGCAGTGCCCACTGCATAGTTTTCCAAATACCAGAGAATCAAATAGGATGGAGACCACACTGGCGCACTAGCGCAGAATCACTCTGCTCCTCCCACACACCAGCACTATAGAAAGGCATTCCAGAGTTACGCTTCAGCTATTGTAGCTCTGGAATGCTTTTCTAGCAGGGCAGGAGGAGCAGAGTGATTCAGTGCTAGTGCACCAGTGTGGTCTCCCTCTTATTTGATTCTCCGGTATTTGGCAAACTATGCAGTGGGCACTGTCTGTCCATTACACTTGAACTGGCGGCAGTGACACCCTAGAGGAGAGGCAAACAGCCTATTTCTTTTCTGCATTAGGCATCTGAGAGAAGGGGGGGGGCTTCAAAGAAGGCCCTGGACTGTGGGGTACAGAGGAGGCCCTTGGCTGGGGGGGTGCAGAGGAGACCCTGGACTGGACTGGGGGATGCAGAGGAGGTGCTGGAGTGGGGGGTGGAGAGGAGGCCCTGGACTAGGAGGGGAGTACACAGGAGGCCCAGGACTGGGGGGTGCAGAGGAGGCCCTGGACTGGGGGGTGCAGAGGAGGCCTTGGACTGGGGGGTGCAGAGGAGGCCCTGGACTAGGAGGGGACTAGGAGGGGAGTACACCGGAGGCCCTGGACTGGGGGGTGTAGAGGAGGCCCTGGACTGGGGGATGCAGAGGAGGCCCTGGACTAGGAGGGGAGTACACAGGAGGACCTGGATTCGGAGAGCAGGGTGCAAAAGAGGCTCTGAACTTGGGGTGGGCTGTAAAGGAGGCCTTGGACTGGGGGAGGAGTGCAGAGGAGGCCCTGGGATGGGGGAGGAGTGCAGAGGAGGCCCTGGACTAGAGGGGTAGGTGCAGAGGAGGCCATTGACTAGGAAATGGTGGTTGGTGTGGCAAAGGCCCCTGGATAGGGGGGGCACAAGGGAGATCCTGGACTAGGTGAGGGGGTGCCTGGAGGTCCCAGATTAAGAGAGGGCATATATGGAGGCTCTGGACTAGGGCAGCAGGTGCCTGGAGGCCCTGGACTATGAGAAGGGGATCGCAAAGGCCCTCTGGACTAAGAAAGAGGGTGCCTGAAGGACCTTCCAGCTTTAGGGAGAAAGAGCCTGGATTTAAAGCCTGGATGAGGAAGAGCCTACCTGGGCCCTGGAGGGTGAGTTCACAACATAAATCAATTGGGGACATTTATCAATTGTCACAAGTAATGCCAAACAGGAGCAGAGAGACAGGTCATGTGATAGATTTAGTAAAGGAGTACAGCTAAAGTCTGATTAGTTGTACTTCTCCTGTTGATCACAGCAGAGCAGATTGTTTTGCACTCCTGTGACTAATTTTCATCTGACAGCGGGCTTAAGCCCGCTCTCGGCTGATGTCACAGAGCCAAGTCGAGCCAGGCTGGGGAAAGATCGATTGGGATCCGGTCACATGCCTGGACTGGCACCCAGCTCAGCCTCTCAGTGAGCTGCTGAGTGCCTTAGCCGGTCACTCCCACCCCTCCACAGCCCAGTGTTTCAGTGAGCACCGGGAGGGGGGGGCAGAGCAGAGCCAGAGACTGACAGCCACCAGCTCTCTGCTCAGGGAGCACTGAGAACTGAGTGATTGGCTGTTTTGATTACTTGGTTGTCAGTCTTAGAGCCGACGGGGGACAGATGCAGCATCTACCTAGGAAAGTATGATTCATAAATAAAATTCCCATACTTCTCTTTTAATTACACGACATTTGCTCTTTCCTGCTATCTGGCCCACATGACAATTAGGCCTCATTCACATGGAGCATATGCGTCCATGCCCAGCGTGATGGCTGTGTAGTGCATGGGGATGCATGGTGTTCTGTGCATGGACAGTCGAATGTCAAAGTTTGACATGCAGACAGGAAGGGATGCCTGCATTCGGATCTGTGCACCCACTTGTAAAGGTGAAGCTCTCTGGTGGATGCAGATGCAACAAAAAGTGGCTGAGCATACAGGATCTGTCTCAGCGCCTGTCTGAATGAGCCCTTAGGGTAGGGGTCTCAAACTTACGGCCCTCCAGCTGTTGCAAAACAACAAGTTCCATGAGGCATTGCAAGGCTGACAGTTACAAATACGACTCCCACAGGCAGAGGCATGATGGGACTTGTAGTTTAGCAAACAGCTGGAGGGCCGCCAGTTTTAAATCCCTGTGTTAGGGGAATTTATCAAAACTAGAGCAGACAGAATCTGTAGCAGCTGTGTATGGAAACCAATCAGCTCATAGCTTTCATTTTTAAAGCTGAACAAGCTGAAGATAGAAGCTGATTGGTTGCCATGCACAGCTGTTCCACATTCCACGTTTTGTAATACTTACCTGTGCCCCCTCTCGATCCAGCTATGTCCATGAGAGCCATGGCTGTCAGAGCTATTGGCTCCCACTGCTTTCAATCACAGCCAGTGTGCCAATCAGAAGACGGAGGGAGCAGAGTCGAGCCATGGCTTCATGTGTGAATGGACACACAGAGCCGTGGCTCGAGAGCACATCTGCTTGGGTGCCCTCATAGCAAGCTGCTTGCTGTGGGAGCACCCAGAAAGAGGGAGGGGCCAGGGGTGCCAGTGAGAGACCCAAGAAGAGGAGGATCCAAGCTGCTCTGTGCAAAACCACTGCACAGAGCAGGTAAGTATAATATGTTTATTATTTAGAAAGACACAAAAACACGACTTTAACCACTTCCCATCCTGCGTATTGTCATATGATGCCTGCAAGGTGGCTCTCTCATCCTGGGCGTCCTTGGCTTCCCACCAGCATAGGGGGTGCGCACGCTTGCCCGCCGCATCACTGAGGAGCCGATGCTCGTGCCCGGCGGCCGCGATGTCCGCCGGGCACACGCGATCACTCGTGACAGAGCAGGAACGTGGATCTGTGTGTGTAAATACACAGATCCACGTTCTGTCAGGGGAGAGGAGACAGATCGTGTGTTCCTAGTGTATAGGAACACCGATCAGTCTCCTCCCCTAGTCAGTCCCATCACCCCACAGTTAGAACACACAGTCAAGAAACACATTTAACCCCTTGATCACCCACTAGTGTTAACCCCTTCCCTGCCAGTGACATTTACACAGTAATCAGTGGCTATTTATAGCACTGATCACTGTATAATTGTCAGTGGTTTAAAAAAAGTGTCAAAAGTGTCCAATCTGTCCGACGCAATGTCGCAGTCACGAGAGATCACCACCATTACTAGTAAAAAAAATAATAATAAAAATGCCATAAATCAATAACCTATTTTGTAGACGCTATAACTTTTGCGCAAACCAACCAATATACGCTTATTGCTATTTTTTTTATCAAAAATATATAGAAGAATACATATCGACCTAAACTGAGGAAAACAATTTTTTTTAAAATAAATTTGGGATATTTATTATAGCAAAAGGTAAAAAATATATATATATATTTTTTTAAACTGTCGCTCTTTTTTTGTTTATAGCGCAAAAAAACGCAAAGGTGATCAAATACCAAAAGCTCTATTTGTATGGAAAAAAATTATCAAAATTTAATTTGGGTACAGTGTTGCATGACCGCACAATTGTCATTCAAAATGTTACAGCGCTGAAAGCTGAAAATTGGCCTGGGCAGGAAGGGGGTGAAAGTGCCCTGTATTGAAGTGGTTAATATCAGTTTAAGGTTAGCTGTGTATAGTAAATCAATCCAGGAAACAATATCACAGATGGTCCCCAAAATACAAAAGGCTTGCTAGCCATACTGTAAAAATATTTAAAAACTTTATACAAGGTATAAAATATTGCACTTACAGCAAAAACATATAATCGCATTAGGATCAAACGAAGCCGGGCGGCTAATCGCAGCTACCTGTCCTTCGGGGATTTGAGAAGCACAGTGACGTCAGCACGTCGCTCCATCACCTGACGTCACTGCGCTTCTCAAATCCTGAAAGGACATGTAGCTGCGATTAGCCAGCCGGCTTCTTTTGATCTTAATGTGATTACATGTGATACGAGGTCCATGAAATCTGGTAAGCAAGCTCTTTATCTATGGTGGATGTGACTGTCACAGGATCACTCAATTGAAGGTGGCGGATGTTAACAAAGAACCTTTTTTATCACATTGGGACTTTTTATCACTGGTGTTTGACCCAATTTGTAATATTTAGCATGGATGGGGGTTAATATATTGCCATTGGTCACTGATGCATTAGTGACCAGTGGCAGTTAATTAACCCCTATGTGCTGCATTAGTGGCACCAATGTCAGTGTTAAGGTGCCATTATTGCAGCACATAGGGGTTAATTAACTGCCACTAGTCACTTATGCATCAGTGACCAATAGCAATACATTAACCTCCATCCATGCTGAATATTACAGAAATTAAATACCATTGGTAATTAACCTCCTCTTTTGCCATAATAAAAAACAAATCCCTGGGCAGATATTTTAGGCCCCTGGTCCACATTTCAGGCCCCTTAGCTCTGTCCCAGCTGTCACTATTCAGCCCCTTCTGTCTCCGCTTTCTTCTTTGTTTAACTTCTGAGTTGCATTTTATACACCCCCACCCCCCCCAACTGCATGGTCTGTTTGGACTCTTTCTCCCAATTATCAATAGATAGGACATTTAACCGCTTCAGCCCCGGAAGAATTTACCCCCTTCCTGACCAGAGCACTTTTGGCGATACGGCACTGTGTTGATTTAACTGACAATTGCGCGGTCCTGCGACGTTGCACCCAAACAAAATTTACGTCCTTTTTTCCCCACAAATAGAGCTTTCTTTTGATGGTATTTGATCACCTCTGCGGTTTTTATTTTTTGCGCTATAAACAAAAAAATAGTGACAATTTTGAAAAAAAAAGCAATATTTTTGACTTTTTACTATAATAAATATTCTCAAAAATATATTAAAAAATTATTTTTTTTCCTCAGTTTAGGCCGATATGTATTCTTCTACATATTTCTGGTTAAAAAAATCGCAATAAGCGTATATTGATTGGTTTGTGCAAAAGTTATAGCGTCTACAAAATAGGGGATAGATTTATGGCATTTTTATTAATAATTAATAATGGCGGCGATCTGTAAATTTTATCGTGACTTTGACATCATGGCGGACACATCGGACACTTTTGACACTATTTTGCAACCTTTGAGATTTATACAGCGATCAGTGCTATAAAAATGCACTGATTACTGTGTAAATGACACTGACAGAGAAGGGGTTATACACTAGGGGGCGATCAAGGGGTTAAGTGTATCCTACGGAGTGATTCTAACTGTGGGGGGGATGGGCTACAACTGACATGACAGCGATCACTGCTCCCAATGACAGGGAGCAGTAGATCCCTGTCATGTCACTAGGCAGAACAGGGAAATGCCTTGTTTACATCTCCCCGTTCTGCCTCTCCTCACCGCAATCGCTGGCCGCCGGCGAACATCGAGTTTGCGGCACCCACGGGCACATTCCCGGGGCGCGCGCGCCCGCTGGGCAGCAAATTTAAAGGGAAGTACAGGTACGCCCATTTGCCTGCCCGTGCCATTCTAAAAAGATTCTCTTTAATTATCCAATTACGTGAAAAGTAGTCACATTTATTTTAATTCATCTGCATGTGATTGGATATTTAAAATGAATTTCCAGTCTTTTCTTTTTGTATGAACATTGTGATTGTGCAGTAATATATACCATTTAATTTATTTAATCACCCAAAACCATTCAGCCTAAATTGACCCGTTCATTGTATCACACATTTGCTAGTCTTTGTAACTTTAAGTCTGTGCACTGTAGATCAGCTTCAAGGCTGATAATGAATTTGAAATTATTTTATACCTACCTCTAGGTGTGCGGAGGGCAGAGAGGGTACATCATTTTATCTTCTTTGATGTAATCTCCACAGTTGGAAATAATGTAGCAGAGCTAATGAACACAGAATGAACAGTGCGCTTGTAACCTGTTGCCAGTCAGCACACACGCTATTGACCATCAATGTGATTCAATTCTCCCCAAAGACAACAATGTCTTTCTACAGATTTCCTACTGCCCTGTGATTGTGTTAAAATGTATCAGTGCTGACAGCATGGATAGCAGTTAGAGAAGCGCTAATCAGATCACAAACCAGATAACTGTAATTTACCAGAATCTCTATATACAAATTTGTTTTACTCTTTGAAGTCCATAAATCTAGGAAATCAGGTTTCAAATGTTCGACAATTTTAAACAAACAGAAAAATCTTCAAGGCTTGTCAAATTAGCAAATTCTCCTGAAGAGTTTCCCTTAAATTTGCTTATTTCTTAACAGGATGTGAGTGCAGTGATCGATAGCCGTGGACACCCGTCTAAACCTTCCAACGAGAGCTATAAGAAGTAAAACATACATATCCAGCAATAATCTTAATCTCCAGCAATATTTTTGAGTTTATTATTGTAATTTTTCCTACACAACCTCTTTAATTACTCAACTAAAACAGTTCTCCTACTAAGCGAATTATTGACTTGGAGCAGCGGTCTGAAAAGGAAACAAATTATTTCCAGTTTTCAGAAATATGCATCCAGAATCCTGGAATAGTTAAATAGACTGCACTAGAAAGGCAGCACAAGCCGTTTCTATATTGATTGTCTGATCTGCAGGTTTTTTTAGACAGTGATTTTAAAGAAAGAGACAGAGAGCAGTAGCTGTGCAGTAATTTCTCTGTTCATACCTCTTAAAACAGTAATTGTCAGTGTAAGCAAACTAAAGGCAACATATAAACCACAAATAACCATTCTTGTACATATATATGTAGCGCCCTGCTCCTGATGACCAGGCGCTATGTTTAAATTTAGTGGGTGTCTGAGCTGGAAGTAAGCTCAGACTTTAATGATTAAGGCTGAATCAGCCTCTGTTCCGGCTATGGCTGTGCCTGGAGGGATTTTCCCATTGTTTGCCTGAAGGTGGCGTTACCACCACAGGCCAGTGTTGGAAAACAGGCAGGCCAGAGTGCATTGGGTATTTTCCCCCGGGAACAGCTCAGTGGGAGTGGCTGAGCATGCTGGGGAAGGGTTCTTAAGGGGCAGACGCCATTTTTCGAGTCTCTCTTCGGCTCGTGGCCCTCCTGACTCAAGGTATGTGATGGTGAAATTTCAGCCGCGGAGCCATGTTGGCCCGAGGTTGCATCTCTACCAGGTAGGCCCAGTTATCCTGACTGGCGCCTGCACTTTGAAGGTGATCCTGTGCTGTCTGTCCTGCTAGAGGAAGCCACTCAATGGAGGAAACTGAGGGAGGACCTGTCCTGGAGAGGACCCAGCGGAAGGCTGGTGTCTCGGGGAAGGCTTGGTGACCTTATTGGAGGATGCATCGTAGTTTATGTTACCTTACAGTGTGCCGGGTCGGCTTAAAGGCTCTAAAACTGTAAGGCTGGATCTCCGGATACTATATCCTGTGGCAGAGGATTATTAAACAGCTCATATTTATCGTCTGAAAGTCTGTGGCAGAGACTGTTGTTCTTCAATTTGTTCGTGCATCATCCCGGCTGCTAGGCTAGTGAGAGGGGCCTATCCGGGTGGGCAATACCCACTTGAAGGAGAGTGGTAAGTGTGACTTTTTGAAACTTGGAAGTTTCCCCAGTGATCTGCATCGTGTGCCTGAACCTTCCCCTAACCCTCCATCCCTCTACCTATGCAAGTTTGATTGGAAATAATACCTGACGAAAGGGATTCATAACTTGTGTGGACATTGAAGTTACTATAGACTCTCATCCCCTAGACAACGAATGGTGAGGTAACGTGCAAGGCCAAAATCTAAACCAGCAGCGACTACGGGGTATTGCTACATATGCATTTATAAAGTACCTTCATATTGTTCAGTAAAGGACAGTCAGGAAAACAAAAAGCAACATTTAAAGGCAGGTTTGTATGACTACATATGTATTATATTGCCATTGTATATACAGTATTAGTACAGGTTGTTGTGTGCTTGTCTGTCATTTAAAACCTTTGATTAACGTTAGAATGAGAACTGAAAAGGCCAAAACTAATTACATCACTGTCAAGGAGCTCTTCCTATCTTTCGCATGAGTAATTCAGGAGGCAGAATTCTCTTAAGTTATTGATAAACCAAGATTGTGATGGAGAGAGTCTGTTAAAAGCCTTTACATTAAATACAACAAAAAGTAAAAGAAACATATCAAAACCCTAGTAATGTCCATCATGGAAATGTAGTGCTTTATAGTTAAAGCTGAGCTTCAGGCAGATTCAAAACCCAATTTACAGTGTCATTAAACCCACTTTTTTATGATACTAAATACCTTTTAAATACCTTTTTTCTCTGCTGTATACCATGGTCATGTGACATATTTTGCTTGCTCCGCACCATGAAACGGGTGGCAAAGCAAGCTAGAAAATTCTTACACATCCTGCAGATGTCACACTCACCCCACAAGCCTATGCATGGTGGGTCACGTTGGCTGGCTAGCAGGGGAGAAGAACCTCCATCAATCACCCTGCAATCTGACACAGTTTATCACATGGGGTGGAGCGGACGGGAAAGGGAATGTATGTCATTTAAACAGCTGGAGTCGCCCTGCATACCAATGAAAAGAGTCACGTGCAGTGGCTTCCAGAGGCCAAATGAGAAAATGAATGGCTTTCTAACAGTGAATTCAACGCATGCTCACTGAGTGTGGCAACACAAGAGCCAGAGGATCGGCTGTTACAACGTCGCCACTCACAATAGGAAAGTACAGGGAAATGACAGAATCAACTAGGTATTTACAATTAATAAAAAGTTGAAAGATGGCATACAGCACACAGGAAAAGATTGTGAAGAAATATACTACTTCCTGTAAATGGACAGGTATCCAGGATGTGAATTTAATATATCACATTAAAATGGAGGGCAGAGACAACACTAAAGCCGTGTACACACGATAGGTTTTACAGATGAAAACAGTCCGATGGACTTTTTTCATCGGACAAACCGATCTTGTATGGGCCCCATCGGTCTTTTTTCCATCAGTGTTTAAAAATAGAACATGTTTTAAATTTATCCGATGGTTAAAAAACCGATAGCAAATTACTATCGTCTGTGGGGAACTCCATTGGATAAAAAACCCAAGCATGCTCAGAATCAAGTCAACGCATGCTCAGAAGCATTGAACTTAATTTTTCTCGGCTCATCGGAGTGTTTTACATCACTGCGTTTGGAACGGTCGGTTTTTTGACTGATGGTGTGTAGGCAAGACTGATGGAAGTCAGCTTCATTGGTTTTCCGATGGAAAAATCCATCGGTTTAAAAACCATAGGAAATCCGATCGTGTGTACAGGGCTTAACTGTATATAAAAACCAAAAAGCATCTCAGGACTAAAGTTGGTACAGTAGTTCACTAACCCAAGAAAACATTGCAGTTGTGTAGGATTTTCTGAACTTTTGGAATCAAAAATAGTATTTTACTATGCTTTGTGTCAATACAGTCTTCTGACAAGTCATAGGCTATTAAAGTAATTTAATTCACGTGAAATTTGTACTTTTGCCCATTGACTGTCAAGCCTTTCTATTTCAAGCAATCTGATACTCTGGCATGTGTGTACATTTTAAAGAAACTTACAAGGAGGAAGGTAAGAAGCCTTTTTTTCAAATCATGGCTAAGTTCTCCTTTAACAGTTTACCTATTAAGTGGGTTGTGGAAAAAAAAAAATGGAATCAGGCATAGATTTAATATTCACTATCATGTAGTTCAAGTTTACATTATCATATGGTAGTGGTTTATGGCTGTCAGAGATTTTAGTGTGCCAAACAACTGCACAATGACCCAACTTTTTCACGCACATTTTGCTCTGTGCTACAGTGCAGCTTAGAGTAATTTGTCCCCTTCTGTCACACTTGTAATTTCCATAAATACGATACCGTTCAATCTTTGCCTTTGGCTTCCTTCTCATTCTATGCAGGTTTAAAGATTGCATTAACTGATGCAGACTATTTATTCTTTAAGATGATTTTTACTAGGTTTTATATAAAGAACATACAATCAATAAAACAATTACAAAAAAAGAACCAAACTCTTCTTGCCTCACATTGTATTTGCACAGGATTCAAATCCAAGGATTCATAAAATATGATAAATAGATATTTGCCATAGAACAGTACACTTTGTGTATATATTTAAAGGAACTTAGCTACTCTAGGGAAGGTCTGGAATAGCGGAGATAGATGCAAGTAATGGGCCCCAAATATGGTCAATATATACAGAGGTAAAATGTAATCAATGCTTTTTCCAGGCCCCCAGGGTTGAAGAAGAGAGATTTTCTATGTTAACAGGTGAGTCTTTTTGCTATGAAAAAAAAATGAATTACTAGGAGGTATTTAGTATGTTGATCTATCTGGAGATCATCCAGTATCTCTAGCAGGTAAACTGTGGGGATATAAAAATTCTGAGAGCCTAGAGACATTTTCAGAAAACCAGAATCTCTGCCAAATATCTTTATATTTACTGCATACATTGAGGTTGATTTACTAAAGGCAAATATACTTGCTCTAGAACTGAGGGGAAACTCTGAAATTAGGGAAAATGAGGGGAAGCTCTGCTGATTTCCATCATCCAAACATGTGCAGTCAAAAATGCTGTTTTTTTTTATTTTTTTATTTAACTTGCATATGATTGAGTTTTCTTTGCAAAGTGAAGCTTTACCTCATTTACTAAGTTTTGGAGCAAGCGCACTTGCAGTGCACAATATATTTGCCTTTAGTAAATCAACCCCTTAGTTTCAAAACAACTGAAAGTCAGCTTGTTTACCACAACTCTTAAAATGCAGTTTAACTTTTGCAGCCAAATCAAAATAATACCTACTTTTATATTTGCAACATGTTCCCATTCACATAGCATAATATTTAAAAAAAATGCTGCTTACCACTTCAGGTGATCTTTTCTGATAACCCCAACACTGGAAAATCCTACATTGGTTTCTCCTTTTTTCTCTAGTTCTCTTTGGTTATTAGGGGGCTGGGGAGCTATAATGAACCATGTCTTTGCTGGCAGATCTCCTTAGTTTTAAGTTTTAAACTAGATTTGAAATTTGTTTGTCCAAACAAAGGGTTAAAGATTTAGAAGCCTCCCCCTGCACTGTATGTGAAAAGGTGAAAAAGGTCAGCCAGTCCTTGGGCAGACTCAATCTGAGATGTTCAGTCAACTACAAGGCCTTCTGAAAAGGGTGTACAGGACGCCGTGGCTGGGTCCTGGAAGGACGCTATATTTCCCCTCTGTTTGGGCTGTGGTTCCTTTAAGGGAACAGCAATGGTTAACACACCTGTCCAAGGAAGTGGTTTAAGAGAGACAGGAAGTTGTAGGTGAGGGAGTGAAGGAGTATAGTGAAGACTGCATGGTGAATGGTGGACATTGCAAAGCTGTGGAGGCTGTGAAAAGCTGTGAATGTACATGGCAGTGGCCTGCCTGGAAGCCTGCTAGCTGGGGAAGCTACCTACAACCTCAAGAAAGGACTGTTAAACTGCGGTAGCAGTTCTGAACTCTACAAGTCGGTGAGACTGGTATTTCTTTTGTTTTTGCTGCTGTAAAGCCATTTAAGTTTAATAAACCTTATTTTGGATTGAAAAGCCTGTGTCCTGCGATCTAGCTGGTTCCCCGAACATTACACTGGTGCTCGAATGCGGGCAGGACAGAATAACAGGCATAAGAAGAAAAAAACAAAACATTTTTTTTTTTTGACATTGAACTGAACAGTTAAAGGGACAGTACATTGGATTTATGTCCTGGGTTAAAGCTGCACAAACATTGAAATCTGAAACAATGGAGGAGCTAATTAAACAGCTGTCCCTGGCTAATATGCAAGCGCAGACTCGCCATGAGGAAGCTAATCAGCGCTTAGCAACCCAGCTGGAGGTACAACAAACTCACCACAAAGAGGCGCTGGCTCTGCAGCAAGAAAATACTCGAGTGTTGGTGGCCCAGTTGGCAGCCCAGCAAGCGACCCAACAAGAGGTTATGCAGGCTCAGGTTACTGCCTTAAAGGAAGCAGTGCAGCAGCTGTCTCAGGAACAAGCGGCTGTTGCCCCTGGCAACCAGGTGACTGTGAGGGCAAGCCATTTTCTGCAGAAGTTGTCCCTGAGCGATGATGTATTGTAGAGGCATTTCTTGCTACATTTGAGAGGACGGCAGAGAGAGAAGGGTGGCCTCAGGACCAATGGGCCGGCCTCATTGCCCCTTTTCTCACCGGAGATCCTCAAAAAGCCTACTTTGACCTGCCACCCGATGATGCTAAAGACTATCAAAAGTTAAAGGCAGAAATTCTGGCTCGTCTGGGGGTGACTACGGCCGTTCGGGCCCAACGAGTACACCAATGGAAGTATCGTCCAGATCAGCCACCCCGGTCTCAAATGCATGACCTGGTGTAACTGGTAAAAAAATGGCTGCAGCCTGAGGTGTTGTCTGGCCCCCAAATCGTGGAACGGGTCGTGCTGGACCGATACCTGAGATCCCTGCCAGATGACCTTCAACGGTGGGTCAGCCATGGAGACCCCAAGACAGCAAACCTCCTTGTCGAGATGGTAGAACGATATACGGTGGTGGAGGACCTGCTCGGACCTACCAAGCGCATAGGGCCCAGTCTGCCACGGCCTGTTCGACCAACTGCTGCCCTTCGAAAGGATGTTCCAAGGAGTCCTGCAGCAAACACCCCGGAAGGTCAAGAGTCACTCCCGGTACCTCCTCAGCGTTCTGTTCCAGTTCGGAGAGGAGGGGATGTACAATGTTGGCAATGTCATTCCTGGGGTCATACCCGGGCACACTGCCCACTGCAAGAGGAGCCCATGGAATGCGGGGTTCTTCGGAGGGGGTCTTTTTATGCCCATAAAGTATGCACCACACATCTCGACCTGGGTGAGGAAAAATTTGAGTGTGAAGTCCAAGTGAACCACCTCCCTGCCAGGGCTTTGTTGGACTCCGGAAGCATGGTAACCCTGGTTCATCCTAGAGTAATTGGGAAGATCGGTCCGGTAAGAAAAACCTTACGGGTGGTGTGCATTCACGGGGACACTAGAGAGTACCCTCTCATCTCGGTGACCATCTCCTCAGCATGTGGCACTGGTACTCAAGAGGTGGGGGTGGTAAAGAACTTGGTACATGATGTTATAATAGGACGAGACTGTCCGTTGTTTACAAAACTGTGGGAACAAGGAGAACAGTTCAGAGATTGGGGAGAAACTAGCCTCCCTGTTCCTGCTGCTGAGAGGAATAACCCTGAACTGCCAAATGTTCTTAATGTGGATCCAAATGATGAAATTGCTAATGGTTGTGTTAATGGTGATGAAAGTAGAGCTGATACTGTTGATAATGTCAAGACATGTGGTCCACAGACCTACCAAAACACTGAGGGGGGAGGATCTTCCCCACTTCAGGTAATGCTGGGGGAAGAGGACGAGGAATTGGCCTCTACCCCTGCCCTGCCAGATTTGGGTGTTCCCCAGGGGGCGTTTGGTACTGCTCAGATGCAGGACCTCACTTTGGCCCGTGCACGGGAACAAGTTGTAGTAGTAAATGGGGTTCCCCAAGAGCCAGGTGCAAATGAGCGGTGGCCACACTTCGCAATGTATAATGAGTTGTTGTATCGGGTTACCAAGGTGAGGGAAAATGTGGTAGAACAATTGTTGGTACCCCAACAATATAGACAAAAGGTTCTGGACCTGGCCCATGATGATGTGTTAGGGGGACACCTGGGAGTTGAGAAGACGGAAGCACGGATCACCGACCGGTTTTACTGGCCAGGTCTGAAAGCAGAGGTAAAGAAATACTGTGCCTCTTGTCCCACCTGTCAGTTGACCGCTCCGGTGACCCACTTCCGGAGCCCTTTGGTCCCTCTGCCCATAATTGAGGTCCCATTCGAGAGGATAGCCATGGATATAGTGGGTCCCTTGGTAAAGTCGACTCGAGGTTACTCCTACATATTGGTGATTCTTGACTATGCCACCCGATATCCTGAGGCGCTTCCACTGCGGAATACCTCCTCTAAGGCTATTGCCCGGGAATTATTCCAGTTGTTTACACGGACTGGTTTTCCCAAGGAAATACTCACAGACCAGGGCACCCCATTTATGTCGAGAGTTATGGCCGATGTGTGCAAGCTGTTCCGGATTAAACAGCTGCGCACATCGGTCTACCATCCCCAAACGGACGGGTTAGTGGAACGCTTTAACAACACCCTTAAGTCTATGCTAAAGAGAGTGGTACAAAGGGATGGGAAAGACTGGGACTGCCTGTTACCAGCTCTCCTGTTTGCTATCAGGGAAGTGCCCCAGGCCTCCACTGGGTTTTCGCCCTTTGAGTTGGTATATGGGCGGAGACCTCGCGGACTACTTGACTTTATTAAAGAGGAATGGGAAAGTGAACCTGTTCAGCATAAGAGTGTTCTTGAATATGTCTCCCAAATGCAGGAAAGGATCCAAACTGTGATGCCACTAGTCAAAGAGCATTTGCAAAAAGCCCAGGAGGCTCAACGACGGGTCTATAACAGGGCTGCTAAAATAAGGCACTTCCAAGTGGGGGATCGAGTAGCGGTGCTAATTCCCACTGTGGAAAGTAAATTCTTGGCCAGATGGCAAGGTCCCTTTGAAGTTGTGGAAAAAGTGGGAGAGGTAAATTATAGAGTCCACCAGCCAGGCAAGAGGAAACCGTATCAGATATATCATGTCAACTTGTTAAAGCCCTGGACAGACAGGGAACCGGTGACCTCCCTGGCTAGTGCAAGACTTGAGCCTCAGGTTGGGGTGGAGAGTGTCCTAGTAGCAAGTACCCTGTCTAAAATCCAAAGTCAGCAGGCAAAGGAGTTCTTGCAGAGAAATAAAGAAAAGTTTTCAGACTTGCCAGGGCTAACTAGTGTCATAGAACATGATATTATCACGGAACCTGGAGTCAAAGTTTTTGTCCGGCCCTACCGCATCCCAGAGGCTCAAAGGAAGGCAGTTTCAGAGGAAGTGAAGAAGATGCTGGACCTGGAGATCATTGAGGAGTCGCAGAGTGAGTGGTCGAGCCCGATTGTGTTGGTACCAAAGCCCAACGGGACTCTGCGATTCTGCAATGATTTCCGGAAACTTAATGAGGTTTCACGGTTTGATGCCTACCCCATGCCCCGGGTAGATGAGCTTATTGAGAGACTAGGTCCAGCCAGGTATATTACAACATTAGACCTTACCAAGGGGTATTGGCAAATCCCGTTGACTAAGGCTGCTAGAGAGAAAACTGCTTTTTCTACCCCAGAGGGGAGTTTTCAGTACAAAAGAATGCCTTTTGGACTACAAACTGCTCCAGCCACTTTCCAGCAAGCAATGGATAGGATTTTACGACCTCACCGGGAGTATGCCTCAGTGTACTTGGACGACATAGTCATTTTTAGCAGAGACTGGGAATCACACTTGCCCAAAGTCCAGGCAGTACTGGACTCTCTTTGGAAGGAGGGGTTTACAATAAACCCTGAAAAATGTGCTTTGGGAATGGAGGAGGTGAAATACCTGGGCTATATTGTAGGTAGAGGGGTGGTGAAACCTCAGGTTAACAAGGTAGAGGCTATACAGAATTGGCCCCGCCCCCTCACAAAAAAGCAGGTACGTGCATTCCTGGGCATGGTGGGATACTACAGGAGATTCGTACCCAACTTTGCCACATTGGCGGCTCCATTGACCGATCTGACTAAGGGACGGTAATCGGTCATGGTGGAATGGAATGCAGATGCTGAAAAGGCTTTTTTGGAGCTCAAGTCAGCACTGTGCCAACACCCTGTCCTGATAGCACCCAATTTTTCAAACAAGTTTGTTGTCCAGACTGATGCTTCCGATGTAGGATTGGGAGCTGTGTTGTCACAGGTTGTTCATGGTGAGGAGCACCCAGTAGTCTTCCTCAGTAGGAAGTTGACACCAGCGGAGAAAAACTACGCTATAGTTGAACGAGAATGTCTGGCCATTAAGTGGGCTCTGGAATCCCTCAGATATTACCTCTTGGGAAGGAAGTTTAGGTTAATTTCTGACCATGCCCCTTTAACATGGATGAGGCAAGGTAAAGGGACTAATGCCAGAATTACACGTTGGTTCCTGGCGCTCCAGGAATTTAAATTTGTAGTGGAGCATAGGCCCGGGAGACTGCATCAAAATGCAGATGCCCTCTCCCGAGTCCATTGTTTTAGCTCCACTGTTGCCTCCACCTCCTTGGCGTTGGGGCACAGGGGGGGGGATATGTACAGGACGCCGTGGCTGGGTCCGGGAAGGACGCTATATTTCCCCTCTGTTTGGGCTGTGGTTCCTTTAAGGGAACAGCAATGGTTAACACACCTGTCCAAGGAAGTGGTTTAAGAGAGACAGGAAGTTGTAGGTGAGGGAGTGAAGGAGTATAGTGAAGACTGCATGGTGAATGGTGGACATTGCAAAGCTGTGGAGGCTGTGAAAAGCTGTGAATGTACATGGCAGTGGCCTGCCTGGAAGCCTGCTAGCTGGGGAAGCTACCTACAACCTCAAGAAAGGACTGTTAAACTGCGGTAGCAGTTCTGAACTCTACAAGTCGGTGAGACTGGTATTTCTTTTGTTTTTGCTGCTGTAAAGCCATTTAAGTTTAATAAACCTTATTTTGGATTGAAAAGCCTGTGTCCTGCGATCTAGCTGGTTCCCCGAACATTACAAGGGATACAACTTTTTTGCGGAAGGGAGTTTAACAAGACATGTGGCCACTCATTAAAATTAGAAGAAAAGAGGTTTAACCTTAAACTACATAGAGAGTTCTTTACTGTTAGAGTGGCAAGCATGTGGAATTTCCTTCCACAGGCGGTGGTCTCAGCGGGGGGCATCGATAGTTTCAAAAAACTACTAGATAAGCACCTGAACGACCACAACATACAGGGATATACAAGGTAATACTGACATATAATCACACACATAGGTTGGACTTGATAGATTTGTGTCTTTTTTCAACCTCACCTACTATGTAACTATGTAAGAGGTAAAAAATATATATATAAAAAAAAATCATTTTTAGGTATGCTGTGTGAATGGGTGTACATGAAAAACATATAACAGATTTTTTTTTAAATTGGACTGCAGAAGACCCCTGACCCTCTGTCTGGATAGTGCTGATTTGCCCTGTGGTGATCGCATGCACTCTCCCAAGAAAAAAAAACCTCTCTAGCAATACACACCAAACCGAGCATGTGCAGCCTGGCTCCATTTACACTGTCTTATCCAGACCTGTTTTGGAGTCAGTGGAAGGGAGGAGGATCTGTGCACACAGGATCAAACAGCCTTTTTACACAATGCAGAGTATTAACCCCTTAGGTTCCTCAGTGAGTTTAAAAAGCATGCTTTACTTCATATACACACTGATTTTACTGTTGTGGGTTTAGTAGCACTTTAATATGAAAAGCCTTGAGCTCAGACAATTCAATACTCATTGCAGTTCACTGAAAACTACCAAGTGTTAGTTTAGGTTCCCTAAACAGTCTCTACACTAATTGTTGAGATCTATAACTTGATCTCTGATTATTTCCTCCATTATTGTACCATACTCACAAGCATATGCTAGATATATTTTGACTGACTTTTATTAATTTTTTGATCAGAAAACAGAACAATAGAAGTGTCAAACATAAAGGCGGTTAATTGTGGATGCTAGATATTTTAACCTAATCACATAACTGCCAATTGTTTCCCTAACATCTTGTGCAGCTTGTATAAACATTCAGCTAGATCTATAACTGTTTGAACAATAAAGCATTGTCATTTATCTTTTATATTGAATATTGAAATGTAAGGGCATTTACATTCTAATTGAAAGGTGAAAGGTTTTGGAATTACAGCTTTTTTAAATTGTCCCCTCCAATTAGGTGGATTAAAAGAAATTGACCAATTGACTGACAAGCTATTCCATGGACAAATGTAGGGAGTTTCCTCATTATTTTATTAATAATTAGGCAGGTAAAAGGTCTACAGTTGATTCTATGTGTGGACTTTGCATTTTGAATCTGATGCTGTGAATTCTGAATATGCAATCCAAACAGCGGTCAATGCAAGTAAAGCAGTCCATTATTAGGCTGATAAAACAAAAGAAATCCAGCAGAGAGATAGCAAAATCAATGTGGCACATTTTAAAACTGAAGGAATGCATTGGTAAACCCACCAAAAGGCCCAAATAGCTACAGAGGACAGTTCTGCTGGAGGTTCACAGTATGCTTTACATGGTGAACAACAACCCCTTCACAACATCTAGCCAAGTTAAAAACACTTTCCATAAGGTAGGCGTATCACTGTCAAAATCTACAACCAAGATACTCTTCATGTTACCAAAAGCCATCTAGAGTAGGAGGGCAAGATTAGATTTTGCCCAAAAAAATCTAAAAACACAACCTACATCCTTGGAGACCTTCCTTCGACAAACTGGCATCAGAGACTCTCTCCTCCATAAGATCATGGCTTTTTACCACAATCACTCAGCCATCATTAGAGCCAATGGCACTCTTTATGAATCATTTTATATTCGCAATGGTACTCAACTGGGTTGTCATTGTACTTGCTGGGGATGGAACACCTGGCTGTAGCCTTGAGAGCCAACTAATTAAAGATCCCCAGCTTTGTATAGAGCCTTATAAGTTATAATTATTCACAGATGAAATGTTGATGATAGTTACCCAACCACTCATCAGTCTTCGCAATGTCTTATGAGAATTTTATCTTTTTGGCAACATTAAAATGAATATAGTCAAGTCAAAACACTTAAATATCACACTTCCCAAATCCATACAACTTCACTTACAAAAAAAGTATCCATTTAAATTGAAGGCTGACATTACCTACTTGGGCACTCACATATCTTCTGATCCAGACTCTCTGTACAGTTTTAATTATAGTAAAATACTGACTAAAATATCTCAAGATCTTTCTAAGTGGAAAGTCAAATAATTCTACTGGTTTGGCTGTCTTTAAACTGAACATTCTAGCCAACCTCCTTTATATTTGTATATAATTGTGTTTTTATCAAGAATTTAGACAATACAAAAGCATAGAAAAGTAGAAAAGAACAACAAGAACAATGCAAGTCTCTTGCATTATACAATAGATATCGCAATATATCAAGGGACAGAAAGAATATTCCCCCAATATACCCCCAAGGGGAAACCATGTTGTCAATGGATACAGGGGACAATTCACAAAAGAATAAACAGACGGATCAAATGAATGTCTTGGAAGGTGTAGGCATACACTTCATATCAGACAGTCAGACAATGTTAGTACCAGAAAAATTATCTATATTTCTAGAAATCCTTAGAGCTCATATACTGTAGTTCTACACCTGGGATAAATGTATTAGCAAAGCAATCAAGGTCCCGGTTCCAATCATAAGTGTTAAAAAATAAGGGGAGGGGGGGAACCCTTATCTCAATAATAGGCTTAAAAAAGAGTAATATAGAAAAAGACAAAAACAATGAAACTGAAAACACAAACCTCTTTATATTTTGAATGCCATTCCACTGAATCCTCCTAAGTCACTCTTTACTCATCTTCATTCTAAAGCAATAGAGTTCTTGTGGGGAAAACTTAAACCCAGAGTGAAATACTCGTGCATCACAAAATCAAAAGATGGGGGTGAAAGAGACCCAGATTTTGAGTTATACTGTAAGGCTGCAATCATTAATTGGATCTCTGAAAGCTTTTATTGATGTTCTGACAAGAGAGTGACCCAGCTAGAGTAAGGCCTTAGTCTCACTGAAAGGAGCATAGAAAAGGAAGGAACTGATCATGATATGAAGCATATAACATCATTTGTGAAACATTGTGGAGGTGGAGTTATGATGGACATGTATGGCTGCCCCAGTGGAACAGATCCAGTATTGTTTTTTAAATTAATTTTACATTTTTTAGAGCTATACTATCTGCTCGTTTCAGCCAAATCCTGCATAACTGAGTGAATGGCGCTTCATGGTACACATGGTGTGAGGGGGTTAGCTCGGCAGCGGGTGTGTGTGACCCCCGGGATGGGCTCCCCACACAAAACAGGCCCAGCAAACGGAGGTTGTGGTTTTCAAAATCAAAAAGGTGCGGTTTATTTTCTGTTTACAGTGACAAAACACAGCAAAGCAAAAGAAACATAAACAAAATAAATCCTGGTCAACTTGACCTCTGACTAAACATACAGGTTTCCTAACTAACAACTGGGATCAGCCTAGTGCTGTCCTAGTCCCTAAGTCCCTGGTTTTAAATGTCCAAGCAAATAGCCACACAGGCTTTGTCTCACCGCACAGGGGTTCACTCTCCCTAGACAGTCCACACAGGTCTGGTTCCAGGCATGAGCTAACATCTAATGAAGCTGGGAGTTCTTATAGAGGCCTAAATGAGCTGACAAGCTTCAGCTGGTCTCATCAACTCCCTGTCTGCACGACGCCCAGCACTCTCCCTAGAGGTATGAGTCATCCATGAGCCCACTAGCCTTAGCTGGGCTTATACAACTCTCCACCTAGTTGTATAAGTCAGCGTAAAGCCTGAATCTGGGCGAAATATATCTACCCCCCTGGATGCAACCAGGTGACTTTACCTTCCTGCTGTCACATACCCCCCCCCTCTTGTTTTAACCTCGGGGTTGGAACACCAGCAATCAGGCATTCATGTACTCGAGACAAAGCATCCACATTCCCCATTTGAACGCCAGGGCGATGCTTTACTGTGAAGTTGAATTCCTGGAGGGCCAGGAACCACCTATTCACTCTTCTATTTGTTTCCTTGTTTTGAGCCATCCACTTTAACGGAGCGTGATCCGTAACCATGTCAAAGTGCCTACCTAGCAGGTAGTACCGAAGGGAATCTAGAGCCCACTTCACCGCTAAACACTCCTTTTCAACGGTGGCGTAATTTACCTCATGGGACTTCAACTTCCTGCTGAGGTAAATGACTGGGTGCTCTTCCCCGTTCCAGACCTGGGACAATACTGCTCCTAACCCCACATCTGACGCATCACTTTGTACGACAAAGTCTTTAGAGAAGTCGGGTGAGTACAACACTGGCTGGCTACATAAGGCTTGTTTCAAGAATTGGAATGCTGCCTCAGCCTCGGGGGTCCATTTAATCATGACCGACCCTTTCCCCTTCGTCAGGTTGGTTAGGGGCACAGCCTTAGAAGCAAAGTGGGGAATGAATCGCCGATAATACCCAGCGATTCCCAGAAAGGCTCGTACCTGCTTCTTGCTGTTGGGACGTGGCCAACTCTGGATGGCCTCGACTTTGTTGAGTTGGGGTTTTATTACTCCCCTCCCAATGGTGTACCCAAGATATTTGGCCTCCTCCTGCCCAATGGTACACTTCTTGGGGTTAGCCGTAAACCCCGCTTCCCGAACAGAGTCCAGGACTGCTTGCACTTTTGGCAGATGTGAGGCCCAATCTGTGCTATGGACAATTACGTCATCCAGGTAAGCCGCAGCATACTTCCGATGGGGCCTCAGCATCTGGTCCATTTTCCGCTGGAATGTGGCCGGCGCATTCTGTAACCCGAACGGCATTCTTTTATATTGGAACGCCCCGTCTGGGGTTACAAATGCGGTTTTCTCTTTGGCCGACTTGGCCAGGGGGATTTGCCAATACCCTTTTGTGAGGTCAAGAGTCGTCATGTATCGGGCTGTTCCCAGCCGGTCGATCAACTCATCTATACGTGGCATGGGGTAGGTGTCAAATTTTGTAACTTTGTTCAACTGACGAAAATCGTTACAAAATCGCCAGCTCCCATCCGGTTTAGGCACCAACACAATGGGACTAGACCAATCACTTTGGGACTCCTCTATCACCCCTAAGTTCAGCATTTTCTGTACTTCCTCCCGTATTGCCTCCCGTCGGGCCTCTGGGATCCGATAGGGTTTTAACTTCACCCTTTCACCGGGCGGGGTAATGATGTCATGCTCTACCCCAGATGTTTGTCCCGGCAGCTCAGAGAATACCTCCTTGTTGCGAAGCACAAACTCCTTAACCTCCTGTTGTTGGGGTTGTGACAAGGTGGCTGCTATTCCAACCTCAGGAATCACGCAACCAGTTTGAGCTGGTGACCAAGTGTCTGCGACTAGGGACTCTCTATCCCTCCAGGCTTTCAACAGATTAACGTGATAGATCTGTTCGGGCTTTCGCCTTCCTGGTTGTCTGACCTTGTAATTCACTTCGCTCACTTTTTCCATTATCTCATAGGGGCCTTGCCATTTGGCAAGGAATTTACTTTCAACCGTAGGGACAAGTACCAGTATCCTATCCCCCGGGGAAAAGGTACGGGTCTTGGCTCCACGGTTGTACACTCTCTGCTGTGCTAACTGCGCTTGGGCCAAATGTTCCTTCACGATGGGCATTACCTGTGCAATTCGGTCTTGCATCAGGGCGACATGCTCAATCACACTCCTGTGGGGAGAACTCTCACTTTCCCAAGTTTCCTTGGCAATATCCAACAGCCCTCTTGGGTGTCTCCCATACAGTAACTCAAAGGGGGAGAATCCCGTAGAGGATTGGGGCACCTCCCTAATAGCAAACATCAGATAAGGAAGTAGACAGTCCCAATCCTTTCCATCTCTAGCCACCACTTTCTTCAACATTTGTTTTAGGGTTTTGTTGAATCTTTCAACCAGCCCATCGGTTTGGGGGTGATACACAGATGTACGTAATTGCGTCACTTTGAACAATTTACACAGCTCCTTCATAACCCGGGACATAAAGGGTGTACCTTGGTCCGTAAGCAGTTCTTTACAAATACCCACCCGGCTAAACACAAGAGATAGCTCTTTGGCTATGGTTTTGGCCGAGGTATTTCGGAGAGGGATCGCTTCTAGATAACGGGTGGCATAGTCCATTATAACTAATATGTACTGGTGCCCCCTAGCGGACTTGATTATAGGCCCTACCAAATCCATGGCGATCCTCTCAAACGGGACCTCAATGATGGGTAGAGGGACCAGCGGGCTACGGAAATGTGGCATCGGGGCCGACCTCTGACACACAGGGCAGGAGGAACAATAATTTTCTATGTCCTTCATCACCCCCGGCCAATAGAATCTCTGTAATACCCTCTCTCGGGTTTTCTCTGTCCCCAGATGACCTCCAAGAATGTGCCCATGGGCCAACTCCAACACCAACTTCCTGTAAGGTTTGGGCACCACAAGCTGCTCAACGGTTTCTTCTGCCCTTTTTGCCACCCGATACAGTAGGTCCTTCTCTACGCTGAAGTATGGGTAAGTGCAGGTATTATCTGGGTTCACTAACTCGCCATCTATTTTCACTACGTTTTCCCGTGCCTTTATTAGGGCGGGGTCTTTCAACTGTTCTGTGGCAAAGTTTTCCCTGTGAACCTCAAGATCAGAAAACTCCACAGACGGTAGGTTTTCGTCTGAGGAGGTGGGCTCCTCTCCAGTTTCTTGAGTCTCCCCTGCCAATACTGATAAGGGAAATTCCGGAGAGTCCTCACCACTCTCAGGGGAGTTCTGGCTATCACATTCCTGGTACATAGGGGCACCAGTGGGGGGCTCAGGATCATCCCACAGTTCCCAGAACTTCGGAAAATCCCTTCCCACAATGGCGTCATGCGGTAACTGAGATACTAAGCCCACTGGATGAGAGAGGGTACCTTTGGGGGTCTCGAAACACACTGTAGTCACTGGATACTCTCGGGTGTCCCCATGCACACAAATAACAGCTACCTTGCTATTCCCAAAGACCTCTGTTTTAACTAACTCAGCCTTTATCAGGGTCACAAGGCTACCTGAATCCAGCAATACCACAACATTTCTACCATTAACACACATTTTGCATAAATGTTTCTCAGTTCCTCGAATGGCAGTGCATGCAACTGTCGCACACAGCGACTGACGTCTGCCCGTCAGAAAGTCACACTGCATGGGTTCCTCCACAACCGGGCAATTGGCTGCAATATGTCCCGCTTGCCGGCAGCGGTAGCAAACGATCCTTCTTGCCGCCTCTTGAGCCGCTGATTTCCCAGGCTGTTCTCGCCAAACTTGGGGTAGAGCTCCCACCCTCTCACTCTCTCCACCCTCACCCCTTGGAATCCTCTTATCCGCCCCTGGGGATGGTCTGGTCTTAGGGTGGAAAGTCCGAGTGTCTCTGGAAGAGGCCGTCAGGTTCTCTGTAGCCAAGTATTTCTCCACACGATCCACAAGACCATCGGCCGTCTCTGGGTCTCCATGGCTTACCCACTTTTGGATGGCAGTAGGAAGAGCTCTCAAAAACCGATCCATTACAACACGTTCCACAATCTTTGGTGCGGACAAAGTCTCTGGCTGTAGCCACTTTCTGCTCAGGTGAATGAGATCATACATTTGAGACCTGGGGGGTTTTCCAAGCTGGAATGTCCAGTTATGCACACGCTGAGCCCGGACAGCCTGGGTGACACCCAGCCTTGCCAAAATTTCAGCTTTTAGCATCACATAGTCTTTTGCTTGGTTAGGCTCTAGGTCATAGTAAGCTTTCTGCGATTCACCAGTTAACAGAGGAGCCACCAGTCCAGCCCACTGCTCCTCAGGCCACTTTTCTCTTTCAGCGGTCCTTTCAAATGTGGTCAAAAATACCTCTGGATCATCCTCTCCAGTCATTTTTGTCAATAAACGACTCACCCCAAAGGACGCGGTATTAGTGGGACGGCTTTCCTCACTGGTCTGCGGACGTTGCTGCATTACTGCTTCCATTTGTTGTAGTCTCTGCTCTTGCTTCTGTAACAGGTCTATGAAGCGGGCCTCAGATTGCTGCTGGGCTTGTTGCTGAGCTGCAAGGCTCCTTTGCAAACCTGCATTTGTCTGCTGTTGATTGGCATTTGCTAGAGCCAGCTGTTTCAGTATCTCCTCCATGCTGGCTTAAAAAAAACTGCCACTGGTTCTCCACCAACTGTGAGGGGGTTAGCTCGGCAGCGGGTGTGTGTGACCCCCGGGATGGGCTCCCCACACAAAACAGGCCCAGCAAACGGAGGTTGTGGTTTTCAAAATCAAAAAGGTGCGGTTTATTTTCTGTTTACAGTGACAAAACACAGCAAAGCAAAAGAAACATAAACAAAATAAATCCTGGTCAACTTGACCTCTGACTAAACATACAGGTTTCCTAACTAACAACTGGGATCAGCCTAGTGCTGTCCTAGTCCCTAAGTCCCTGGTTTTAAATGTCCAAGCAAATAGCCACACAGGCTTTGTCTCACCGCACAGGGGTTCACTCTCCCTAGACAGTCCACACAGGTCTGGTTCCAGGCATGAGCTAACATCTAATGAAGCTGGGAGTTCTTATAGAGGCCTAAATGACCTGACAAGCTTCAGCTGGTCTCATCAACTCCCTGTCTGCACGACGCCCAGCACTCTCCCTAGAGGTATGAGTCATCCATGAGCCCACTAGTCTTAGCTGGGCTTATACAACTCTCCACCTAGTTGTATAAGTCGGCGTAAAGCCTGAATCTGGGCGAAATATATCTACCCCCCTGGATGCAACCAGGTGACTTTACCTTCCTGCTGTCACAATGGATAACCACTTCGTACCAGATGGACGTCCATGGACGTCCTTGAGTTTGAGCCGGGATATCTGAATGATGCCTGCAGCTACAGGCATCATTCAGATATCATTTTTTAGAGCCGGCGATTCTGTACACCGTAAGAATGATCATAGCGGCTGTTCTACCGACTCACCTATGCGATCAGTGAGTCAGTGACAGGATCCACTGGCCCCGGCTTCTTACCATAGAGATTTTCGGCGGACCAGATGGTCACCGGAGTCTCTATGATCGTTCGGAGGCCGGGCGCGAGGTTATGACCTCTTGCCCGGCCTCTGCATTCAAAAAAACGGCGCCGCCTCGGCTAGGAAGCGGTGATCGTTTTTTTTCTTTTTTTATTTCAGGCTTCCCAGCCTAGAGGTGAGATGTGGGGTCTTATTGACCCCATATCTCACTGTAAAGAGGACCTGTCATGCTTATTCATATTACAAGGGATGTTTACATTCCTTGTAATAGGAATAAAAGTGATCACATTTTTATTTATTTCTTTAAAGTGCCAAAGTAAAAAGTTTAAAGTAAAATTAACAATAAAAAAAATTAAAATTAAAGTGCCCCTTTCCCTGGTAGCTCGTACGCAGAAGCGAACGCATATGAAAACAGTGTTCAGAACACACATGTGAGGTATCGCAGCGAACATTAGAGCGAGAGCAATAATTCTAGCCCTAGACCTCCTCTGTAACTCAAAACATGTAACCAGTAAAACATTTTAAAGCGTCGCCCATGAGGATTTTTAATTACCGAAGTTTGGCGCCATTCCACGAGCGTGTGCAATTTTGAAGGGTGACATGTTGGGTATCTATTTACTCGGCGTAACTTCATCTTTCACATTATGCAAAAAAATTGGGCTAACTTTAATGTTTTAATATTTTTTATTTCGTGAAACCGTTTTTTTCCCCCCCAAAAATGCGTTTGAAAAATTCTTGCACAAATACCGTGCAAGATAAAAAGTTGCAATGACTGCCATTGTATTCTCTAGGGTCTTTGCTAAAAAAATATAAATAATGTTTGGGGGTTCTATGTAATTTTCAAGCAAAAAATTTAGGATTTTTACATGTAGGAGCGAAGTGTCGGAATTGGCCCGGATGCGAAGTGGATAATGAACCAAAGCATACTATCTAAGCAACCCAAGAGCTTTTGAAGGCCAATAAATAGAATATTCTTCAACGTCAGTCAGCCACCCTCTATTCAAAATGCATTTTTCTTGCTGAAGACAAAGATGAAGTTAGAAAGACCAACATTAGGTAGCAACTGAAGACAGCTGCAGGGAAGACCTGACAAAACATCATTATATAAGAAGCTCAGCATTTGGCAATATCACTGGTTTTCAGGCTTCTGGCAAATAGATTTACAATATTGAAAGTAATAAATACAATTATGATTATGTTAGTCTGTACAAGTACTTTGAGCCCCTGAAATGCATTATGTATAAAAATGTCTGCAATTTCTATACTTAATCACATCTTAATTGCTTAATTTCAAATGCTCTGTGGTGGCACACACAGCCAAAGTTATAAAAATTGGGCCACAGTCCAAATATTTATGAACTCTGTGTTTAGTTCTGCTTTAAGGTCCTTCCGTATTCAACAGATGAGCTCTCTTTTTTTGCAATAACTTCAGTTTTTGCAACATAGAAAGTAAAGCCTTCTGTCCTCATGTCCAGAAACATCAAGTGGACATACTGGAGACAGATCTAGAAATTTTGCCATCCTTGTTGCCAAATTGAAGCGGTTGTATAGGTAATTTTTTAACTTTTACCTACAGGTAAGCCTATACTAAGGCTTACCTGTAGGTAAAAAAAATATCTCCTAAACCTTTACGGTTTAGGAGATATTCCCCTCGCAATGCGCCGCTGACAGCAGCGGAGCATGCACACAGGTGATTCTCGGGCTGAAGGCTCGGCAGACGCCGGACCTGGCCGGAACGAAGTCTCCCGCGCGCACGCGCGGGAGTGAGACATACCCGGAAGACACGCCGAGGCAGCATGTCATCTCCCTCGGCGTGGACCAGGTGAGTCAACGATGCCTCGTTCTAAGGTAAGTATTTCATAATGAGCTAGTATGCGGTGCATGCTAGCTCATTATGCCTTTCCCTTGCAGGTCACTAGTAAAAAAAAAGTTGGTTACTTTACAACCGCTTTAACCACTTAACGACCGCCCACTGTAAATATACGTCAGCAGAATGGCACCGACAGGCAGAATCACGTATATGTACGTGATTGCCTTTGTATAGTTGGGGGGTCCGATCGGACCCCCCTTCTTTACAGTGGGTGGTCGTTTTGCCTTCGGGAGCGATCCGGCATGAGGGGACGGCCGTTCGATTCCGGCCACCCCCTCTTGATCGCTCCCGGCGAATGAGAGAGCTTCCCCTGCCTGCCAGGAAGGAGGAAGTGATGTCATCTCTCCTGGGGCGCTCACATATACCGAGCGCCGTACAGGAGAAGATGCCAGGTTAGTACACACAACACTACACTGACACCAGGACACATAGGCACATAAATCGCCCCCCCAGACACCCCCAGATCACCCCCCAGCCCCCCCCAGCCCCCAGTCACAGTGTCACTGATTGCAGTGACCATTTATTTAGTGATCACTGCAATCAGTGACATTTGTGACTGTAAAAGTGTCACTACATTTAGTTTTAGGTCCAGTGTAGCCCCCTAACCCCCCCCTGATAAAGGTTTAACCCCCTGATCACCCCCCAGATAACCCTTTCACCCCCTAGCACCGCCGTCACTAAGCAATCATTTTTCTGATCGATGTCTTAGCGTCGGTGATGCTGATCGGTAGCCAGTAATTTTTTTTAGGTTCGCCGCAGGTTTTTATAGCGTCGGGTACCCCCATATATTACCTAATGAAGGTTTAACCCCCTTGATTGCCCCCCAGGTAACCCTTTCACCCCCTATCACCACTGTCACTAAGTTATAATTTTTCTGATCGATGTCTTAGCGTCGGCGATGCTGATCGGTAGCCAGTAATTTTTTTTAGGTTCGCCGCAGGTTTTTATAGCGTCGGGTACCCCCATATATTACCTAATAAAGGTTTAACCCCCTTGATCACCCCCAGGTAACCCTTTCACCCCCTAGCACCACCGTCGCTATGCGATCATTTTTCGGATCGATGTCTTAGCGTCGGTGATGCTGATCGGTAGCCAGTAATTTTTTTTAGGTTCGCCGCAGGTTTTTATAGCGTCGGGTACCCCCATATATTACCTAATAAAGGTTTAACCCCCTTGATCGCCCCCCAGGTAACCCTTTCACCCCCTATCACCACTGTCACTAAGCGATAATTTTTCTGATCGATGTCTTAGCGTCGGCGATGCTGATCGGTAGCCAGTAATTTTTTTTAGGTTCGCCGCAGGTTTTTATAGCATCGGGTACCCCCATATATTACCTAATAAAGGTGTAACCCCCTTGATCACCCCCCAGGTAACCCTTTCACCCCCTAGCACCGCCGTCACTATGCGATCATTTTTCTGATCGATGTCTTAGCGTCGGTGATGCTGATCGGTAGCCAGTAATTTTTTTTAGGTTCGCCGCAGGTTTTTATAGCGTCAGGTACCCCCATATATTATCTAATAAAGGTTTAACCCCCTGATCGCCCCCCAGGTAACCCTTTCACCCCCTATCACCACTGTCGCTAAGCAATCGTTTTTATGATCGTTGTCTTAGTGTCGGTGATGCCGATAGGTAGCCAGTAATTTTTTTTAGGTTCGCCGTCAGGTTTTTATATAGCGTCAGGTACCCCCATATATTACCCAATAAAGGTTTTAACCCCCTAATTGCCCCTAGTTAACCCTTTCACCAGTGATCATCATATAAGTGTTACGGGTGACGCTGGTTAGTTAGTTTGCTTTTTATAGTGTCAGGGCACCCGCCGTATATAACCCAATAAAGGTTTAACCCCCTGATCGCCCGGCGGGTGATATCAGTTAGGTTTTAGCGTCAGAGAGGGTCTGCGTCACACCCCAGGCAGCGTCAGGTTAGTGCCAGTAGCGCTAACACCCACATGTGAAGCATACACCCCCCTTAGTGGTATAGTATCTGAACAGATCAATATCTGATCTGATCAGATCTATACTAGCGTCCCCAGCAGTTTAGGGTTCCCAAAAACGCACTGTTAGTGGGATCAGCCCAGATACCTGCTAGCACCTGCGTTTTGCCCCTCCGTCCAGCCCAGGCCACCCAAGTGCAGTATCGATCGATCACTGTCACTTGCAAAACACAACACACATAACTGCAGCGTTCGCAGAGACAGGCCTGATCCCTGCGACTCCAGTGCTGTAGGAGGTGATTTCACCACCACAGTTAAAAAAAAAAGCATATATGCCGAAGCATTGGGGCAGCAGGAGCGGAGGAGCGATTTTGCTCCTAATGCCGCGTATATACGGTCGAAATTTCGACGGAGGCTTGCCCGTGGAAAAGTCTGACCATGTGTACGCGGCATAACTTTTGCGAGAAGATGCCCCCATGCTTCGGCATATATAAATGGTGCATGTATGCCCATCATTAGAAGTGGGTGGATGAAGGGCGGTATTCTAATGGTGGGCATACCCACCGATCAATCTTTTTTTTTCGTTCAGCCAACAGGCTGCATGAAAAAAAAGATTACAATACATGTCCAACAAGGACCAGCAACGTACTGGTATGTTGCTGGACTTTGAATGTTTATACCAGAATGATGCCTGCGGGTTTAGGTATCATCTTGGTATCATTCTTTTCAGCCAGCGGCCGGCTTTCATGTAAAAGCAATCCTAGTGGCTAATTAGCCTCTGGACTGCTTTTACAAGCAGTGGGAGGGAATGTCCCCCCCGGATATAAAAAGCGCCATTGGGAAATTGGGAAAGCATTTTATCACACCGATCTTGGTGTGGTCAGATGCTTTGAGGGCAGAGGAAATATCTAGGGTCCAATAGACCCCAGTTTTTTCAAAAAAGAGTACCTGTCATTACCTATTGCTATCATAGGGGATATTTACATTCCCTGAGATAACAATAAAAGTGATAAAAATAAATAAATATGGAAGCAACAGTTTAAAAATAAAATAAAAAAGCAAAATTAATAATAAAAAAAAAAAAAGCACCCCTGTCCTGCCCTGCTCTTGCCCAATGGCGAACGCAAGCGTCGGTCTGGCGTCATATGTAAACAGCAATTGCACCATGCATGTGAGGTATCACCGCGAAGGTCAGATCGAGGGCAGTAATTTTAGCAGTAGACCTCCTCTGTAAATCTAACGGGGTAACCTGTAAATGCTTTTAAAGGCTTTTAAAAATGTATGTAGTTTGTCGCCAATGCGCGTTTGTGCGAAATTTTAAAGCATGTCGTGTTTGGTATCTATGTACTCGGCCTAAGATCATCTTTTTTATTTCATCAAACATTTGGGCAATATAGTGTGTTTTAGTGCATTAAAATTAAAAAAGGTGTATTTTTTCCCCAAAAAATGCGTTTGAAAAATTGCTGCGCAAATACTGTGTAGAAAAAAAAAATGCAACACCCACCATTTTAATCTGTAGGGCCTTTGCTTTAAAAATATATATAATGTTTGGGGGTTCAACATAATTTTCTTACAAAAAAAATATGTTTTCATGTAAACAAAAAGTGTCAAAAAGGGCTTTGTCTTCAAGTGGTTAGAAGAGTGGATGTAAGCTTCCTAATGTTGTGTATAAAATGCCAGAACAGTTCAAAACCCCCCCAAATGACCCCATTTTGGAAAGTAGACACCCCAAGCTATATACTGAGAGGCATGTCGAGTCCATGGAATATTTTATATGTTGACACAAGTTGCGGAAAAAATAATTATTATTTTTTTTTTTGCACAAAGTTGTCAGTAAATGATATATTGCTCAAACATGCCATGGGCATATGTGGAATTACACCCCAAAATACATTCTGTTGCTTCTCCTGAGTACGGGGATACCACATGTGTGAGACTTTTTGGGAGCCTAGCCGCGTACGGGACCCCAAAAACCAAGCACCGCCTTCAGGCTTTCTAAGGGTGTCAATTTTTGATTTCACTTCTCACTGCCTATCACAGTTTCGGAGGCCATGGAATGCCCAGATGGCACAAAACCCCCCCAAATGACCCCATTTTGGAAAGTAGACACCCCAAGCTATTTGCTGAGAGGTATTGTGAGTATTTTGCAGATCTCGCTTTTTGTCACAAAGTTTTGAAAATTGAAAAAAAAAAGAAAAAAAAAATGTTCTTTCTTCATTTTCAAAAACAAATGAGAGCTGTAAAATACTCACCATGCCTCTCAGCAAACAGCTTGGGGTGTCTACTTTCCAAAATGGGGTCATTTGGGGGGTTTTTGTGCTATTTTGGCATTTTATGGTCTTCAAAACTGTGATAGGTAGTGAGGAGTGAAATCAAAAATTTGCGCCCTTAGAAATCCTGGAGGCGGTGCTTGGTTTCCGGGGTCCCGTACGTGGCTAGGCTCCTAAAAAGTCCCACACATGTGGTATCCCCGTACTCAGGAGAAGCAGCAGAATGTATTTTGGGGTGCAATTCCACATATAACCATGGCATGTGTGAGCAATATATCATTTAGTGACAACTTTTTGTAATTTTTTTTTTTTTTTTTTTGTCATTATTCAATCACTTGGGACAAAAAAAAAAATATATTCAATGGGCTCAACAGGCCTCTCAGCAATTTCCTTGGGGTGTCTACTTTCTAAAATGGGGTCATTTGGGGGGGTTTTGTGCTATTTTGGCATTTTATGGCCTTCAAAACTGTGATAGGTAGTGAGGAGTGAAATCAAAAATTTGCGCCCTTAGAAATCCTGAAGGCGGTGCTTGGTTTCCGGGGTCCCGTACGTGGCTAGGCTCCTAAAAAGTCCCACACATGTGGTATCCCCGTACTCAGGAAAAGCAGCAAAATGTATTTTGGGGTGCAATTCCACATATAACCATGGCATGTGTGAGCAATATATCATTTAGTGACAACTTTTTGTATTTTTTTTTTTTTTTGTCATTATTCAATCACTTGGGACAAAAAAAAAAAATATTCAATGGGCTCAACATGCCTCTCAGCAATTTCCTTGGGGTGTCTACTTTCTAAAATGGGGTCATTTGGGGGGTTTTGTACTGCCCTGTCATTTTAGCACCTCAAGAAATGAGATAGGCAGTCATAAATTAAAAGCTGTGTAAATTCCAGAAAATGTACCCTAGTTTGTAAACGCTATAACTTTTGCGCAAACCGATAAATATACGCTTATTGACATTTTTTTTACTAAAGACATGTGGCTGAATACATTTTGGCCTAAATGTATGACTAAAATTGAGTTTATTCGATTTTTCTTATAACAAAAAGTAGAAAATATAATTTTTTTTCAAAATTTTCGGTCTTTTTCCGTTTATATCGCAAAAAATAAAAATCGCAGAGGCAATCAAATACCATTAAAAGAAAGCTCTATTTGTGTGAAGAAAAGGACGCAAATTTCGTTTGGGTACAACATTGCATGTCCGCACAATTTACAGTTAAAGCAGCGCAGTGCAAAATTCTGAATTCACCTCTGGTCCTTTAGCTACCAAAGGGTCCGGGGCTTAAGTGGTTAAAGTGCATAAATATACCTAAGCCATAGACATGAAATGGCTTGCGTTATTCCTCAGCCAGGCAAGATTTTAACTTGTGCACCACCAGCAATTATTCATGTAAATTTACCAATTTGTGCTGCTCACAGCCTAACCTATTGCTAGATATGAAATATGTTCTGGTATTTGGCTAAAGATGTTGTTAGCAACAAAGCTTTAGAGATCTTTTTAATCAGAAAAACTGGTGTTTTACAGCAGAAGTAAAAAAAATACATGTACATTTATTTGAGCATGAAAGCTACACGAGGAAAGCCTGCATCCTCTTATCCCATGGTGTGCACTGCAGATAGTCATCTGACACATGATTGCAGTCATGTAAAACTTGTGTATCTTGTGACCATCACTCACCAGCAGCTGGCCACATTGACCCAGAAAGATGCTCTAATTATTGTGCTCTAGTAGCCCTGGCTCCTAGAGGACTGTTTAACCACGCACTGCTGGAAGGCAGTGGTGACATGTGAAAGCAAAGGCAGAATAATAATAAAAAAAAAAGATCAGGATGCACAAAGAATATTTTAACAACAGAGCGCACTGGATAAGGTGAAAATTGCATACAGATCAACTTGAGTTTGACAGCAGAGTCAGAGAACCAATTGTCTGTTACTTTACATCTTTCTTCACAGGAAATTTTGAATGCTAATGTTGCACTGGCAGCACTAAGCCATTTTCCACCACAAGCTAACTGTACTTTTGCTGCTTCAATCTATGAATAGAAGTGTTTGATTCTGGGCTTCTCATCCGTATTTCTAAAGCTAAAGATGGCATTCCCTTTATCTTATGATTTGCAACAGCATTGTTTCTATGAGAAAATGGCTAGAATGGACCTATATGCAGGAGCCTGTCAGTGAGTGTGTATTTATTTTTACAAGCCAAGCATTTTTCAGACATGCTGTGCAGAATTGGTGAAGGTAGTTCTTGTGTGGTGCAGGCCCTTTCATGCATTCATATCTATGCATTCGTTTTTCTGCCTGCTCGTTATATTGTTATGAAGGAAGACATAAGCACCAATATGCCTTAAAATTTTAATTGAATCCAGCGTGGCTGATAGCAACCAGTGTTTGCAGTACTGTTTTTTTCTTACAAAGTAATCAGATTGCTTATCTGGGTCATTTCTCAGGCTTCTAAGTTCACAGCACTTCCACTATATGTCATATTGGAAGACATGGATATGGAATTCAGTTTGCATATGTGGCCAGGTTTTCAAATGTACCGGAAGCCCCGTTAAAATACTGGTAGGATGTCACACCCTGGCCGCAGATTGTTGCTTGCTCTCTGTTGGTGATGGAAAGTGCAGGGAGGCCAGAAGGAGGGCTTTAGATGACTGCAAGCCTAGCTTGGGACTATGATCACCCCTAGCAATAGGGCTGGAGGTTCCTGAGTTGCCACCTCCACAACCAGGACTGTAGCCATATCCACCAGACCCAATGGACCATAGCGGAGAAGTGAGCCCAGGGGAAAGTGACAAAGCTGCAGATGAGCCCTGTTAGCTGGGGGGTGGTGGTACTGGGAGTTTGCAGAGCCTGGAAGGGAGTGCTTATGTGATGTGCTAGGCAGGGAGAATAGCTGTCAGCAAAGAGCTGTGTGTGAAACCAAATGCTGCTTTGTGCTTTGCCTGGGCATGGTGTTCCAGGAGCCCAGGCCAGTGGGCTGATCACCTGGAGAACCCACCGGACTATAAGTTGCACTGTAAGCTGGTCTATGTGTGCTAGGGGCCCAAAGCTGCAGAGGGGTGCTTCTGTGGTGGTAACCAAGCTGCAAGTTGTTGCATAGTCCTCAGAGACAGTGGTGCCTGCTCTTCGCCTGCATCCATCCTGCTTATAGGAGCAGCCGTTGAGAAGCAGACTTTACTCAAGAGGACATTATCAGAGAATCACTGTGGTGAGAGGCTGTTGTTTGCTGATCCTGGGCTGCAGCATTGAAATTTCTCTCAGTGGATTACAAATATTCTCAGTTGAGAGTGAGCGCTGCACTGAGAGTTAAAGGGCTTTAATGCTATAGTTGATTCCCCACTAATCAGTGGCTTGGTCAGGGACTGGGACCAGTAGGTATGATGTTCTCCTGCAAAGTCATATATCTACTGTGCAGGTACCTTGAAACTGCTTGTGTGAGTATTGGATATTGTTTTAACAGTTTATTGCTTTGTCTAACTCCAACATCCCTGTCAGAGATGTTATACGTTTCAAGAAAGCCCATTCAACTGTTTCTAATATTTTGGTAATTGTCAGGTCCAGACACTCAACATGTGCTGTACTTTCAAATAGCTTTTGATTTAAAAAAACAGCAAAATGCCTCAAGCCAACCTTCCACCAAAAGTGTAAATCATTCATGGTTCCAATAAAAACTACTCCAAAAACTGGTTGAAATTACATGAGAATTGGGTTTATGACCGGTATTACCTTCAGAAAAGCAGTGATTAGTAGGCAGAAGAGTGATTGACAGCATTTACTTTTAGCTTTTCAACCTGCAGATGCTTTTAGTCTGTGTGCTTTTTTACGCCATGAAAGACTTACATACACAAATAGGGTACACTACTACCTAAGGAAACTCAGTAAAAAGGTTATGGCAAACACAATAACTATGCTCAGGCAAATGTTCCTGCTGAGGTTTGAGCAGCAAAAGCTGTATTCGTATATAACCTGCACTAACTGCTGAAAACAGGTGGCTGAGCGAGAACTGGCAAAAAGCCATTGAACTGAATTGTTATCCGCTGTTTGTCTTAAACTGCTACCTGAGGCTCTCACCATAGCTCATACTACAGCATGTATATACATTATGTTGCTGTTCAGAGTAATCACTTCAGATATTTCTTTTTCCCATTACATCTGCCAGGAGTGTGTTTCCGTGCGTACGTGTTGCATGTGCACAGTTGCTAAATTACCGCAGTCAGTATTCTGAATGCAGAATGAAGGAGCTCTACAGATGTGAAAGAACACCAGAATCTATTAGAAAAAAAGAGAGAAAAAAAAATTATCTTGTTTTGTTAAAGCTGTTTAATAATGACAGTTTACAATGTTCTAGGAACCTGAAATAGGAAAGCGTTTTACTCTTATTGTAAGTGCACCAAATAATGAAAAGAGCATTAGTGGAATGATGTGCACTAATCTGAACCTCGCTGATGCATTCCTGTAACAGAATTATGGCTGCCTTTCCCATTCACTCTCATTACAGAGGAAACAAAATTTATACACAGACAGAACAGCTACAGTTCCCTGCTTTATAATTATGGGCACCCTGTTTGCAGTACTCGGCTTGTTATTCAGCTGTGTGCGTTGTTGCTAATTATTGGCTTTTTTAAGATACTAAGATTTAGTCCGTGGTAAATTATGCAAGGAATATCTGTGTAGCTGTGTGAGCTGTATGCGCTGGAAATGCAATCTTTTTTTTCATGATTTGATTATTTTACTATTAGTTTTGCTGGAAAATTACAAATAAATCTCTTAAAGAGGTTGTAACCCTAAAAAAAGCCCTTATAGCAGGTTAATCAGCATAGTGCTTGTGCTGTCTAATCTGTCCCTTTCTATGCTGTAAATAACCTTGCTGATCCTGCCTGTTCCTGTGTCCCCCTATGTAAACTGACCACGGTAATATTACCTGCCTCCGTCATCTCACTGCTCTCCTCTCTTCTTCCTCTCCCCCTGTCTGTCAGTTCCTGTGTGTGAGTGATCTTATTCCCGCCGCTCCCCTCCTGCCACTATTAGTAGCCGGCAGTAAAGTCAAAGAAGGATTACTGCCAGCCCCTCTGCTCTACCAAGCTATACTTGTTTGTACATTGAGTAAAATAATTACTGCAGATCCCCTGCAGATTTTGTAAGTTTGCCCACTACTAAGAAATTAAGGGTCTATCATTTTTATTATAGGTGTATTTTAAATGATAGAGACAGAATATCAACCAAAAATCCAGAAAAAATACATGATACCAATTTTATAAATTGAGTTGCAGTTCAGTGAGTTAAATAAATATTACATTCTGGCTCCCACAGACTGGCTACAATATGTGCTCATGTGGTACACAGATCAGTCCTGTCAATTTAAGAAGGTGCTCCTAATGACAACTCATTATGTGTATAAAAGACACCTATCCACAGAATATTTCTTCCATTCAAACCTCACCATCATGGGCAAGACCAAAGAGCTGTCAAAGGACATCAGGGACAAGATTGTAGACCTGCACAAGGCTGGAATGGGCTACAAGACCATCAGCAAGAAGCTTTGCGAAAAGGAGACAACTGTTGGAGTGATTATTTGGAAATGGAAGAAATACAAAATAACCACAATCAAACTCAGTCTGGAGCTCCATGCAAGATTTTGCCTCATGGAGTAAGGATGATCATGAGAAAAGTGAGGCATCAGCCCAGAACTACACGGGAGGAGCTTGTAAATGATCTCAATGCAATTGGGACCACAATCACCAAACAAACTATTGGTAACACAATATGCCGCCATGGATTGAAATCCTACAGCGCCCACAAAGTCTCCCTCCTCAAGAAGGCACATATACAGGCCCATCTGAAGTTTGCCAATAAACATCTAAATGATTTAGAGAAGGATTGGGAGCAAGTACTGTGGTCAGATGAGACCAAAATTGAGCTCTTTGGCATTAGCTCAACTCCCTGTGTTTGGAGGAATAAAAATACTGACTATGACCCTAAGAACACCATACCTACAGTCAAGCACGGAAGCGGAAACTTTATACTTTGGGGCTGTTTCTCTGCTAAAGGTACAGGTAGACTTTGCCACATTGAGGGGCCAATGGATGGGGCCATGTATTGTAAAATCTTGGATGAGTACCTTCTTCCCTCAGCCAGAACACTGAAGATGGGTCATCGATGGGTCTTCCATCATGACTATGATACAAGAAAGTACTTTGAAGTACTTTCTAATGACATTCATCAAGTCTCCGTTGGCATTATAGAATGTATTTTTGTAAGAACATTTGTTTGAAAATCTACCAATGTATGGCTAGCTTTAGTATCATCAACTTGCAGTTCCATGCACAACAGACCTCGGACTGGAAAAGGTCAAAGCAACACATAAGCCGATCAGCTGTGACATTAAACTAATATAGTGTGGCTCTTTCTTTTTAGTCTCCTATCATTGTTTCCATGCTTCTGTTTTGCCCTGTGCACGCTCCCTATCCTCCACTGTTGCACCTAATGCTGTAATTTTTGGTCACATGATCCACTCTACTCATACTACAATTTCTATAGAGCTGAATGTGTCTGCACAAAGATCTGAAGTTCATCCCAGTGGCGAGCAGGAAAGGATGGCTACCTTCACATACACAAAGAGGGCATGGAGAACAAGGGTAGCCACCCTAGAACAGGAAGTCTGAGAACACCAGAAAAAAGCTTGCATTTCACAGATTTAACAAAGTAAGAGAGAGATGGAGGGTACATTCTACTTACATTTAAACATATTGCATTAATTTTAATTTAAGAAAATGTGAGTTTAGTGTTACTTTAAGAAGAAATAGGAGCTTTTGCTGTGTTAGGTCCTGGTGCTGCAATTACATATTGTGGGACTTGCATTGTAACATCACTATTGTTGTTGCTGATTTTAGGCACTTCAGGCATTTTTGATTTCAACCCCATGTTATAGATGATACCCAACATTGTCTGGTGTTGTAATGAAATGTTTGCATGAAATTGGGTCACTTTAGGTAGATCTAACATAACTGTATTTCGTTTGCTAAAGCATTGTGTATAGTAAACAGCTGTTTTTTTTTTTTTTTTATTTGCTTTTTAATGTCAGCCCTGCTGATCTTCCCTTCTTTCTATCCATCCATTTTCTGTCTCTGTGCATCCACAGCAATGGCAGCTATATGTCATTACTAAAGGGGGGGCTTCCTGCTGGTGTTAACAGCAGAACCTGGCTGTGCATTAAAGGAGAAGCATGGCCCACTTCCTGTCCTATGCCTGGAGATGTATATCCAAGATCTTTGTTGCATTGTGTTTTTTGCCTTTTTATGTTTACCATGTCTGACTGTATGCTGGAGTCTGGATTACAGGCTTATTATGTATACTTTGAAAAACTATAAATAAACAATTAAAAAAAAAAAAGGAGAAGCATGGCAGTCACCGCTCTGTGCTCAGAGCAGATCCGAGAACTAAGCGATCAGCTGTCATGTGATTGCTCAGGTCTCTGACTTAGAACCAGCAGGGGACAGCTGTAGCTCAGATCCATGATGCATCCACATAGGTGAGTTTGTGTGTTTTGTTATTTTTAAATACTGCACTTCTCTTAAAAGACAGCACAGCTGTATTTAAACCCTAACAATGAGCTTCTTTTGCATGCTCCCTGGTCTGTTAAGTACACTGAAAGATTTTTTTTTTTTTTTAGATCTGTTCAATAAATGCAAAAAATACCTGTTGATCTTGCCTGAAATCTTGTCAGCTGTGGTCTACAAAACACCTGCCCCCCATGTTATGAAGAAGAGGTGAAGGTGTTCTGTAGTCCTGCCCCAAAATGACAGTCATAGCTACAGAACTGTGATTGGGAATTGTTACCCAAGAACAGGAAGCATGTTACTGGTAGGATCCAGAGATAAAAAGAAGAAAAAAAAAAAGATAACTAAAGAAACCATCACGTCCAAGGACTGGTACGTTGCAATATTATGACTTTTTTTTCCCTGGGTTCATTGGGCACAAAGTTTGTTATTGGCAGGATCGCCAGGTGAAAATAAATGAAAAAATGCCTTGGCTGGAAGGTTCCTTCAAATAATCTATCCACTCTTACACTATTTAATTGTTCAAAGGATCCTGCACTGAATTTAGTTTTTTATGTTTTGGCAAGCAATATAAATTCTTATAACCTTTCTGTCCCCAGGAGGTTTACATTCTAATTCCCCACCATAAGCACACAAGCTAGGCATGGCTTTCATCAGTTAATTAACTGGTTTATTTTTGGACTATGGGAGCATCAAGAGAAAACCCGCACAAACACAGGGAGAGCATCAATATTCTGCAGATAGTTCTCAGGTCAAAGTCTTTCTGCAGTGCTGCAAGTCAGCAGTATTGTATAGGAGAGTAAAAAAAAAGAAGAAAAACCTACAGAAAAAAATCCCGTTACATTATACCCCAAATCTTCTATTTACCGTACTTTAAGGGAGTTTGGGTCACAGAAAGGGAATCTGGAGTTTTCAGCTGTGGGAAGGTTGGTTGCTAATGACCAAAGTGACCTGTAATGTCATTAGATGAAGAATGAAGAAGTGCCTATAGGCAGAATAAAGGGGTTATCAGGTTATCATAGTTTTGCACACATCACACATGGTCAGAGATGCTATCTAGTCAGTCATTTTGTATAACATAAATTCAAACACATTTTATCCCCTACGTGGGGATGGTGGAAGTAAGAAGTGTGTGTGTCTGTGGGGGGGGGGGGTCACCATTCCAGAGCTTCCCCTGCCCTTTTGTGTCCTATTTTCCTCATGTTTGACTCCTGCCTTCTCTCTCCCTCCCAACCCCCTCCCCCAAACTCCCCGCCCCTTTTTTGGGGGGGGAGCTTCAGCCAGGCTTCTCTAGCAGTGAATACCTTGAGTACAACGCATGGATACCTTGTCTATGGTTACTATACGCTATGTGACTTAGAAAGCCCACAACAAGGCATCCCCCTTGACCGTGGGCGGCCATGTTCAGATTGCGTATCCCTGATCTCCTTGTTGGTTTCTTTCTTAGGACAATGTGTCATATGCTGGCCCCTTGTTGTTCAGTTATTGTAACCATGTTTGGGCCTATACAGGTGCATCTCGAAAAATGTGAATATCATCAAAAAGTTCATTTATTTCAGTAATTAAATTCAAAAAGTGTATAGATACATTATATATAGACACAACATCTTAGTAAAAATTATAACATTTTATTTAATTTCCTTAAAATTAGACATATAATAATAACAGACTTATAGTAAAATGCAATTATAAAACAGCCAATTCCAACCACTGCAGTAATTTATACAACATAGTCTTTCTGCTCAACTCGTTTCTTGGACATGATCCTCTTCATCAGGAGTAACAGACTTTTGTTGATGCTATTTAAATAGAGTGACAACATTTGTTTTAAATGAGTAGTCATATCAATATAACATAATTTCACATATCATGCCAAGACCCCTGCCCCAGGGACTGTGACATGCACCCAAGTATTCCCTCATGGTTCAACTGTATACAGCATGGAAGTCCCAGGTGAGGGCCCTTTCCCCTTCTCCTCCTCCTCCAACCTCCAATATAGTTTTACCGTTTATCTGTTTACTAATTAATTATGGAATACATATTGGAGGTTGGAGGTTGGAGGAGGAGGAGAGGGGGGAGAGGGACATTATCATGGACTTCCATGCTGTATACAGTTGAACCATAGGGGAATATTTGGGTGCACGTTACAGTCCCTGGGGGAGGGGTCTTGGCATGATATGTAAAATTATGTTATATTGATATGACTACTTATTTAAAACAAATCTTGTCACTCTATTTAGATGGCAGCAACAAAAGTCTGTTAGTTCCGGATGAAGAGGACCATGTCCAAGAAACGCGTTGAGCAGAAAGACTATGTTGTATAAATTACTGCAGTGGTTGACATTGACTGTTTTATAATTGCATTTTACTATAAGTCTGTTATTATTATATTCCAATTTTAAGGAAATGAAATAAAATGTTATATTTTTTACTAAGATGTTGTGCCTCAAATGTCCCACACTTTTTACTATAATTATAGTCTCGATGCACCATACTTAGGGATGTGGCATAGAAATTGTCCTACCTTTGATCGAAATACATTATATATTGATTCATTACACACGGAATGATATATTTCAAGCATTTCTTTCTTTTAACTTTGGTGATTATGGCTTACAGCTAGTGAAAACCCAAAATTCAGTATTTCAGAATTTTTTTATATTACATAAGACCATTAAAAAAAGGGAATTTTAATACAGAAATGTTGGCTTACTGAAAAGTTTGTCCATGTGCTGTATAGTATACACTCAATACTTGGTTGGGGCTCCTTTTGCATGAATTACTGCATCAATGTGGCGTGGCGTGGAGGCGATCAGCCTGGGGCACTGCTAAGATGTTGTGGAAGCCCAGGTTGCTTTTATAGCAGCTTTCAGCTCATCTGCATTGTTGGGTCTGGGGTCTCATCTTCCTCTTGACAATGCCCCACAGATTCTTCATGGGGTTTAGGTCAGGCAAGTTTGCTGGCCATTTAAGCACAGTGATACCATGATCATTAAGCCAGGTATTGGTACTTTTGGCAGCGTGGACAGGTATCTGTGCCTCTCCACTCTTCCTCCAGAATCTAGGACCATGATTTCCAAATGAAATGCAAAATTTACTTTCATCCAAAAGTGGACTTTGGACCACTGAGCAACAGCCCAGTCCCTTTTCTTCTTAACCCAGGTAAGACGCTTCTGACGTTGTCTCTGGTTCAGGAGTGGCTTGACACAAGGAATGCGACAGTTGTAGTCTGTGTCATGGATATGTCTGTGTGTGATGGCTCTTGAAGCACTGACACCAGCCGTAGTCCACTCCTTATAAATCTCCCCCAAAATCTTGAATGCCCTTTGCTATCCTCTCATGGCTGCAGTTATCCCTGTTGCTTGTGCACCTTTTTCTACCACACTTTTTCCTTCCTCTCAACTTTGCATTAATATGCTTGGATACAGCACTCTGTGAACAGCCAGCTTCTTTAGTAATGACCTTTTGTGACTTACCTCCTTGTGGATGGTGTCAATAACTGTCTTCTGGACAACTGTCAAGTCAGTCTTCCCCATGATTGTGTAACCTACTGAACCAGATTGCAAGACCATTTAAAGGCTCAGGAAACCTTTACAGGTGTTTTGAGTTATTTGGCTGATTAGCGTGACGCCATGAGTCAACAATATTAAACTTTTTCACAATATTAAAATTTTCGGAAATACAGAATTTTGGGTTTTCACTAGCTGTAAGCCATATTCATCAAAATTAAAAGAAAGAAATGCTTGAAATATATCACTGTGTGTAATGAATCTATATAATATATGAGTTTCACTTTTCTTTTTGATTTGAATTACTGAAATAAGTTAACTTTTTGATGATACTCAAATCTTTGGAGAAGCACATGTATATATCTGTATTGGGCCTTGTCCACCCACTGAAGCTTTTTTATCGTTTTGCTGTATTTTCTTATTTTTTATGTTTTATCTGTAAACTTTGAAATAAAATAAAAATAAAATATAAAAAAGGAAAAACAAACATTTTAATGTTACGTATTTTAATGAGACAGAAACCCAAGAGGTTGATGTGTTTTTCTCTTTTCCAAAAAAGATTGTAACCCCACACGCCATGCGTTCTCTACCTTTTAGTCCCTGAAGGAGGTTACAGATACATTTCCTTTACCAAAGCTTTTTACACACTGTAACTGTAATGTTCAATTACTTTTGAACAGGTCGTATAACCTGTGCTATTTGCTCTTACTGTGTTTGTAGTTTTAGTCAGAAGTTCAAAGAAATGGCCTTGGAGGAAAGCTATTTTGCTGTAGATGGTCATACCTTTTATGAAACCCACATAATGGAATTTCATAGGTGAAGTACAGAGGCTTTGAAACTTGCCTGTTTTGAGCACACTTGAGAAAGAAACCTCTGTTTTTTATGGTTCTGTCATCTATGAAGAATCCTGAACATTATAGAGGGTCGATATTGCATGTGCGTGGATAATGACTAGGGTTGAGCGGACCCGAACTGTAAAGTTCGGGTCCGTACCGAACTTTTGGGTTCCGGACCCGAACCCGAACAATTGACTGTATGTTCGGGTTCGGGTCCGGTGTTCGGCAATAGGCTTGTGCAATTCGTTTCGTAACGAATCAAAATTCGTCCGAATTTAGCAACTTTCGGACATTCGGAAGCATTCGAATTTCCGAACAGAGCAATTACGAATAAAACCGAATCCGAAATAAATTATACCGCAAAATAGCGAATGCCCGAAGGTCTTCGGCATAATTCGTTATGAAAAAAGTTACGAATGTACGAATCCATTCGAAGCACAATAACACTCACTCTGCTCTCTGCTTCTCCCTCACCATGCTGAACTCCCTCTCAAAATGGTGTACAGGGGCGGAGGCTATAGCCGCATGAAAAAACGAAAGTAAAATACGAGATTTCAAATCCATTCGAAGCACAATAACACTCACTCTGCTCTGCTCTCTGCTTCTCCCTCACCGTGCTGAACCCTCTCAAAATGGTGTACAGGGGCGGAGCCTATAGCCGCATGTAAAAAACGAAAGTAAAATACGAGATTTCGAATCGTTACAAATAACCGCTATGTATTTAGAAAAGTACAAATCCATTCGAAGCACATTAGGCATAATAGGCAGCGTCGTTGTGAGAGAGACACGGAAAATTACGAATCAACGAACCCAAAAAAAGTTACGAAAGTAGGAGTTGTGTCCAGAATCAACGAAAAACAACGTACTCTACCGAAAGTACAAACCCAAAAAAAGTTACGAAAGTAGGAGTTGTGTCCAGAATCAACGAAAAACAACGTACTCTACCGAAAGTACGAATTATAAAGCAACAAAAAATTCAACGAAAAATGTCGCTTGCAAAAATACGAATGAGTCCGAACACGAAAAATCCCGTCTAGCAAAATTACGAATGATTACGAATCAACAGGACCGGAAAGAAACGAACCGAAACGGAACAAATTTTTCCGTTGTGCACAAGTCTATTCGGCAATATGCATGTAAAGTCGCGCTTGTTTCCCGTGCTTAGAACTGTCCCTGCACAAAATGTCATTCCTGAAGGAAAAAAAGTAATTTAAAACTCACTCGCGGCTATAATGAATTGTCGGCTCCCGGCAATACATAGAAAAGTAATTGATAAAAATTAAAAAAAAAGCGTGGGGGTTCCCCCAAATTCAATTACCAGGCCCTTCAGGTCTGGTATGGATATTAAGGGGAACCCTGCCGCAAATTAAAAAAAAAATGCGTGCGGTTCCCCCAAATATCCATACCAGGCCCTTCAGGTCTGGTATGGATTTTGCGCGTTCCCGGCGCATCACTGAGATGCCGATGTGCGTGCCTGGCGGCCGCAATGTCCACCAGGTACCCGCGATCGGCCGGTACACAGACAAGGACGTGGAGCTCTGTGTGTAAACACAGAGCTCCACGTCCTGTCAGGGAGAGGAGACCGCTGCTGTGTCCCTTGTACATAGGGACACAGATCGGTCACCTCCCCCAATCAGTCCCCTCCCCCCACAGTAACAATCACTCCTAGGAAACACACTTAACCCCTTCCTCGCCCCCTAGTGTTAACCCCTTCCCTACCAATCACATTTATACAGTAATCAGTGCATATTTATAGCACTAGATGCTGTATAAATGTGAATGGTCCCAAAAATGTGTCAAAAGTGTCCAATGTGTCCACCATTACTAGTAAAAAAAAAATAATAAAAAAAAAATCATAATTATATCCCCTATTTTGTAGGCGCTATAACTTTTACGCAAACCAATCACTATACGCTTATTGCGATTTTTTTTTACCAAAAATATATATATTTTTTAAATTGGGATATTTATTATAGCAAAAAGTAAAAAATATTGTGTTTTTTCAAAATTGTCGCTATTTTTTTGTTTATAGCGCAAAAAATAAAAACCACAGAGGTGATCAAATACCACCAAAAGAAAGCTCTATTTGTGGGGAAAAAAGGACGTCAATTTTGTTTGGGAGCCACGTCGCACGACCGCGCAATTGTCAGTTAAAACGACACAGTGCCGAAAGCTGAAATTTCGCCTGGGCAGGAAGGGGGTTTATGTGCCCAGTAAGCAAGTGGTTAAGGGGAACTCCACCCCAAATAAAAAAAAATGGCATGGAGTACCCCCAAAAATCCAGACCAGACCCTTTATCCGAGCACGCAACCTGGCAGGCCGCAGGAAAAGAGGGGGGGGCGAGAGAGCGCCCCCCCCCCCCCTCCTGAACTGTACCAGGCCACATGTCCTCAACATGTGGAGGATGTCCCCATGTTGATGGGGACAAGGGCCTCATCCCCACAACCCTTGCCCGGTGGTTGTGGGGGTCTGCGGGCGGGGGGCTTATCGGAATCTGGAAGACCCCTTTAACAAAGGGGACCCCCAGATCCCGCCCCCCCTATGTGAATTGGTAATGGGGTACATTGTACCCCTACCATTTCACAAACAAAGTGTAAAATTTTTTTAAAAAAATACACAGACACCATTGGAAAAGTCCTTTATTAAAAAAAACAAAAAACATTCCAGCGATGAAATCCAGTGTCCCGCGGCAATCCGATGTCCGGTGCTGTCCACACAAAATGTCAGTGGCTGAGCCTGAGCGGACCTGATGGGGAACTTCCTCCGCAGTGTAATAAATGTATAGACCCGCCCCTTCTAAAGTTCCCCATCAGGTCCGCTCAGCCAATGACGTAGGTGTAAGGCTGAGGACCTGATGCGGAACGTGAGAAGGGGCGGGTCTATTAATTTATTATACTGGAGGAAGTTCCCCATCAGGTCCGCTCATCCAATGACGTAGGCAGGGTGTGACATACGAGGGGGCGGACCTGTTGGGGAACTTCCTCCACAGTTTAATGCATGAATAGACCCGCCCCTTCTCACGTTCCACATCAGGTCCTCAGCCTTAGACCTCAGACCTCAGATCCGATGTCCGGTGCTGTCCACACGAAATGTCAATGGCTGAGCCTGAGCGGACCTGATGGGGAACTTCCTCCGCAGTGTAATAAATGAATACACCCGCCCCTCTTAAATTTCCCCATCAGGTCCGCTCAGCCAATGACGTAGGTGTAAGGCTCAGGACCTGATGCTGAACGTGAGAAGGGGCGGGTCTATTCATGTATTACACTGTGGAGGAAGTTCCCCATCAGGTCCGCCCCCTCGTATGTCAGATCCCGCCTACGTCATTGGATGAGCGGACCTGATGGGGAACTTCCTCCAGTATAATAAATGAATAGACCCGTCCCTTCTCACGTTCCGCATCAGGTCCTCAGCCTTACACCTACGTCATTGGCTGAGCGGACCTGATGGGGAACTTTAGAAGGGGCGGGTCTATTCATTTATTACACTGCGGAGGAAGTTCCCCATCAGGTCCGCTCAGGCTCAGCCAATGACGTTTTGTGTGGACAGTGCTGGACATCGGATTGCCGTGGGACACTGGATTTCATTGCTGGAATGTTTTTTTTTTTTTTTTAATAAAGGACTTTCCCAACGGTGTTTGTGTAATTTTTTTTACAATTTTTTACACTTTCTTTGTGAAATGGTAGGGGTACAATGTACCCCATTACCAATTCACATAGGGGGGGCCGGGATCTGGGGGTCCCCTTTGTTAAAGGGGTCTTCCAGATTCCAATATGCCCCCTGCCCGCAGACCCCCACAACTACCGGGCAAGGGTTGTGGGGATGAGGCCCTTGTCCCCATCAACATGGGGACATCCTCCCCATGTTGAGGGCATGTGGCCTGGTACGGTTCAGGAGGGGGGGTGCTCTCTCGTCCCCCCCTCTTTTCCTGCGGCCTGCCAGGTTGCGTGCTCGGATAAAGGGTCTGGTCTGGATTTTTGGGGGTACTCCACGCCATTTTTTTATTTTTATTTGGGGTGGAGTTCCCCCTAAAATCCATACCAGACCTGAAGGGCCTGGTATGGATATTTGGGGGAACCGCACACTTTTTTTTTTAAATTTGCGGCAGGGTTCCCCTTAATATCCATACCAGACCTGAAGGGCCTGGAAATAGAATTTGGGGGAACCCCCACGCTTTTTTTTTATCAATGACTTTTCTATGTATTGCCGGGAGCCGACAATTCATTATAGCCGCGAGTGAGTTTTAAATGACTTTTTTTCCTTCGGAAATGACACTTTGTGCAGGGACAGTTCTAAGCACGGGAAACAAGCGCGAATAGTCCTCAGAAGTTCGGGTCCCCATTGACTTCAATCGGGTTCGGGTTCGGGGTCAAGTTCGGGTCAAGTTCGGTCCCGAACTCTAACCTTTTTCCGAAGTTCGGCCGAACCCGTCGAACCCGAACATCCAGGTGTCCGCTCAACTCAATGACATCAATGCTGATTTCTGAGTAAAATCATGCATCACCTGTATGCTTCCTGCCTAACGGCTGAGTAATGTCATATTGCTCTTTTAATTTATAAACATTTCTTACATAGTTCTGATATACTGTATATTTCAGAGTAAAAATCAGTGATAGCCCAAGTTTTAAAATGCCCCTTATATGGATAATATTGAATTCAGTTGATGGTGCCATAGCGTACTTTAATTCTACATCACTTAACAATAACTTTACATTTGTAAAAGCCTCTGGAGTCTGGCAGAGCTACATTTTATCACATATTTTAGTAAAGATACAACTGTTAGTAGTGATAGTATATTAAGTTGGAAATAAACAATGGATGTAGTGAAGCCTATTGTGAGACTAAAATAGTCAGTAGAGATGAACGTGAATGAGAAAAAATAGAAATAATGAGAAAAGGGAGTAATAATTCATAAAATAGCTTGACAATATAATTTTCAAGCCTGAAGTCAGACAGAACAGAATACTGGCTTGTAGCCCCTAAAATAATCAACATGCAGTAGTTTGAACCAATACAAAAATGGCAGCTGCAATATTTTTTAATCACACAATATGTGAGCAAATGTTTATTAAATCTATTTTTCTTTGTAAAATCCAAGATGAGACGGTATCAAGTATATATATACCAAATATGCAAGGATTTCAAACTGTGTAAAGTACAATACATACACATACAGCAATAAACTATGATACAGGGGGTCCCTGACTTACGAACACATTAGGGACTTTCGGTTTGCTCTTAAGTCGAAAATGTTCGTAAGTCGGGCCGCGCATGCGCAGAACGGCAATTACGTAATTTTCCGACGTTTTCCGATGTTCCGTCGAATGGCCGCGCATGCGCAGAACGGGAGATACACAAGCATCTCCCCGCTCTATACCTCCGTGAGATGATTGCGGGGATCCCCGCGGTGATCGAGTCTGCGGGACCCGCGGTCCGACTCACGGGGAAGGCGGCAGGGTCGCGAACGATGCGCGACCACACGGCAGGCATTTAAAGGGCCACGTACAGGTATGTGATTATGCCTGTCAGTGCCATTCTGCCAACGTATATATATATATATATACAGTGGGCGGTCGTTAAGCGGTTAAGCTGCGCTATTATTTCTAGCAAGGCTTGCTCTCATAGGTCATTCTTTAAATGGACAGAAAACGATTCTAAAATAATTACTCCAGCCCATGAAATGTTCACCTTTGCTCTTGTATTAACACACAAGGACGGACTTTGTTTCATATGGCAGAAATAGTTTCTAAGCAGCCAAACACCTGCTCTTTCTGAAATTAGTAAATTGCAGAACATCAGAGTAAAGACAAATTCCCCTGTCTGGTGCAGACCTTCCTGGTTACAAACAAGTTAACTTTTTGATGAAAATACATTTTTATGGCTCAAAGTCTTAAGAACTGTCAGAAAGCTGGCTTTTCAATGAGAGCTCTAACAAGGTAATAGGAATGTGTCTGAGTCTTCGGTGTCTTGGTTAAATTGTAATTTATAACTTTGTTTTTCTTACCACCTCTGCTGGACCTACTGTGGGTGAAGCAGGAAATCTAGTGCCTATGAAATTAAGAAGAAAGTTTGCCATGTGTTATTTTCGTTTAGCGATGGTTACTATGTCTACCTTTCATTTAAAACAAGAAAAATCAACCTAGTTTGCATATTATATTTATTTGTTGGTTTTACTATTTTGCACTTCTTTTATATTTTTACTTATGGCTTTTCATAGTTTTATAAATGTTATCAATTATGTTTTATATTTGTGATTTAGATAGCTAATGTATCAGTAACATTTTTGGAGGCTACTCGATAACTGCTCACAATTTGGTGTAGGACTAGCCACTATATCGGTCCATACTTTGGGGTCTGAGATGTCCCAAATTTCTTGATGGGCCTTCATAGCAGCAGTAAGGTCAGCCTGTGAGACATCTAATGCCATGCTGCAGTCAGACAAGGTGAGCACACATCCACACACAGAAAAGAGTCCTAGGACACTGGGAACTTCCTGCACAATATTCATATGGTATTGTTGCAGTGTCCAGTAAAATCCATTAACACGCTTAGACGGCGATAGTTGCATTTACGCGCGTTTAGGCGCATTAAAGCATTTTTGCCACTGAACTGCCATCTCTTGAAAGAGCTGGCCCTGGTTTTTTTTTCATACCTCTAAATGCCTCTAAACTCCTGTATACGCCCATGTGTGCATGGACACTAGGGATGAGCTTCGTGTTCGAGTCGAACATACGTTCGACTCGAACATCGGCTGTTCGATCGTTCGACGAAGATCGAACGATTTGGGCCGTTCGCGCCAAATTCGAGTGACGCGAACGGCCCACAATGCACTACGCCATCGCAGTGTCATCCAGGCGCTGTGATTGGCCAAGCATGCACTGTGACCCCGCATGCTTGGCCAATCACAGCGCCGGCAGCGAGGAGAGCAATGATTGGCCACAGGCAGGATGCCTGTGGCCAATTATTGCTGAGGGTGTTTAGTACACGCCCCACACTATAAAAGGCCGCCAGCACGGCGGCCTAGTGTAGTGTGTTCCGGAGCAGGGATAGAGCAGCATAGGCAGGGACAGTGACTGTTATTTCTTTCTTGCTTAACCTGGATTCCTTTAGTTTAGGGAAAGAGAAGGATAGGTAGGGAGAGTGTCAGTGTGTTTTGTGCTTGTGCTATAGTGTGCTTAAAAAAAACATTTATTCTAGGGACAGAAAACTGTAGGTAGGGACAGTGTCAGTTTCTTTCACTCTGCAAGTCCTTGTTTCCAGGGACCTGTAAGGACAGTGAGTGAATTGTCCTTGTGCTATATTGTGCTTAAAAAAACATTTATTCTAGGGACAGAAAACTGTAGGTAGGGAGAGTGTCAGTTTCTTTCACTCTGCAAGTCCTTGTTTCCAGGGACCTGTAAGGACAGTGAGTGAATTGTCCTTGTGCTATATTGTGATTAAAAAAAACATTTTTTCTAGGGACAGAAAACTGTAGGTAGGGAGAGTGTTTTTTTTCTTTCACTCTGCAAGTCCTTGTTTCCAGGGACCTGGAAGGACAGTGAGTGAATTGTCCTTGTGCTATATTGTGCTTAAAAAAAACATTTTTTCTAGGGACAGAAAACTGTAGGTAGGGAGAGTGTTTTTTTTCTTTCACTCTGCAAGTCCTTGTTTCCAGGGACCTCTAAGGACAGTGAGTGAATTGTCCTTGTGCTATATTGTGCTTAAAAAAAACATTTATTCTAGGGACAGAAAACTGTAGGTAGGGAGAGTGTCAGTTTATTTCACTCTGCAAGTCCTTGTTTCCAGGGACCTGGAAGGACAGTGAGTGAATTGTCCTTGTGCTATATTGTGATTAAAAAAAACATTTTTTCTAGGGACAGAAAACTGTAGGTAGGGAGAGTGTTTTTTTTCTTTCACTCTGCAAGTCCTTGTTTCCAGGGACCTGTAAGGACAGTGAGTGAATTGTCCTTGTGCTATATTGTGATTAAAAAAAACATTTTTTCTAGGGACAGAAAACTGTAGGTAGGGAGAGTGTTTTTTTTCTTTCACTCTGCAAGTCCTTGTTTCCAGGGACCTGTAAGGACAGTGAGTGAATTGTCCTTGTGCTATATTGTGCTTAAAAAAAACATTTATTCTAGGGACAGAAAACTGTAGGTAGGGAGAGTGTCAGTTTATTTCACTCTGCAAGTCCTTGTTTCCAGGGACCTGGAAGGACAGTGAGTGAATTGTCCTTGTGCTATATTGTGATTAAAAAAAACATTTTTTCTAGGGACAGAAAACTGTAGGTAGGGAGAGTGTTTTTTTTCTTTCACTCTGCAAGTCCTTGTTTCCAGGGACCTGTAAGGACAGTGAGTGAATTGTCCTTGTGCTATATTGTGCTTAAAAAAAACATTTATTCTAGGGACAGAAAACTGTAGGTAGGGAGAGTGTCAGTTTATTTCACTCTGCAAGTCCTTGTTTCCAGGGACCTGGAAGGACAGTGAGTGAATTGTCCTTGTGCTATATTGTGATTAAAAAAAACATTTTTTCTAGGGACAGAAAACTGTAGGTAGGGAGAGTGTTTTTTTTCTTTCACTCTGCAAGTCCTTGTTTCCAGGGACCTGTAAGGACAGTGAGTGAATTGTCCTTGTGCTATATTGTGCTTAAAAAAAACATTTATTCTAGGGACAGAAAACTGTAGGTAGGGAGAGTGTCAGTTTATTTCACTCTGCAAGTCCTTGTTTCCAGGGACCTGGAAGGACAGTGAGTGAATTGTCCTTGTGCTATATTGTGATTAAAAAAAACATTTTTTCTAGGGACAGAAAACTGTAGGTAGTGTGAGGGGGTTAGCTCGGCAGCGGGTATGTGTGACCCCCGGGATGGGCTCCCCACCCAAAAACAGGCCCAGCAGACGGAGGTTGTGGTTTTCAAAATCAAAAAGGTGCGGTTTATTTTCTATTTACAGTGACAAAAACACAGCAAGGCAAAAAAAACATAAACAAAATAAATCCTGGTCAACTTGACCTCTGACTAAACTTACAGGTTTCCTAACTAACGACTGGGATCAGCCTAGTGCTGTCCTAGTCCCTGGTTTTAAATGTCCAAGCAAAATATAGCCACACAGGCTTTCTCTCACCGCACAGGGGTTCACTCTCCCTAGACAGTCCACACAGGTCTGCTTCCAGGCATGAGCTAACATCTAATGAAGCTGGGATTTCTTATAGAGGCCTAAATGAGCTGACAAGGTTCAGCTGGTCTCATCAACTCCCTGTCTGCACGACGCCCAGCCCTCTCCCTAGAGGTATGAGTCATCCATGAGCCCACTAGCCTTATACAACTCTCCACCTAGTTGTATAAATCGGCGTAAAGCCTGAATCTGGGCGAAATATATCTACCCCCCTGGATGCAACCAGGTGACTTTACCTTCCTGCTGTCACATACCCCCCCCTCTTGTTTTAACCTCGGGGTTGGAACACCAGCAATCAGGCATTCATGTACTCGAGACAAAGCATCCACATTCCCCATTTGAACGCCAGGGCGATGCTTTACTGTGAAGTTGAATTCCTGGAGGGCCAGGAACCACCTATTCACTCTTCTATTTGTTTCCTTGTTTTGAGCCATCCACTTTAACGGAGCGTGATCCGTAACCATGTCAAAGTGCCTACCTAGCAGGTAGTACCGAAGGGAATCTAGAGCCCACTTCACCGCTAAACACTCCTTTTCAACGGTGGCGTAATTTACCTCATGGGATTTCAACTTCCTGCTGAGGTAAATGACTGGGTGCTCTTCCCCGTTCCAGACCTGGGACAATACTGCTCCTAACCCCACATCTGACGCATCACTTTGTACGACAAAGTCTCTAGAGAAGTCGGGTGAGTACAACACTGGCTGGCTACATAAGGCTTGTTTCAAGAACTGGAATGCTGCCTCAGCCTCGGGGGTCCATTTAATCATGACCGACCCTTTCCCCTTCGTCAGGTTGGTTAGGGGCACAGCCTTAGAAGCAAAGTGGGGAATGAATCGCCGATAATACCCAGCGATTCCCAGAAAGGCTCGTACCTGCTTCTTGCTGTTGGGACGTGGCCAACTCTGGATGGCCTCGACTTTGTTGAGTTGGGGTTTTATTACTCCCCTCCCAATGGTGTACCCAAGATATTTGGCCTCCTCCTGCCCAATGGTACACTTCTTGGGGTTAGCCGTAAACCCTGCTTCCCGAACAGAGTCCAGGACTGCTTGCACTTTTGGCAGATGTGAGGCCCAATCTGTGCTATGGACAATTATGTCATCCAGGTAAGCCGCAGCATACTTCCGATGGGGCCTCAGCATCTGGTCCATTTTCCGCTGGAATGTGGCCGGCGCATTCTGTAACCCGAACGGCATTCTTTTATATTGGAACGCCCCGTCTGGGGTTACAAATGCGGTTTTCTCTTTGGCCGACTTGGCCAGGGGGATTTGCCAATACCCTTTTGTGAGGTCAAGAGTCGTCATGTATCGGGCTGTTCCCAGCCGGTCGATCAACTCATCTATACGTGGCATGGGGTAGGTGTCAAATTTTGTAACTTTGTTCAACTGACGAAAATCGTTACAAAATCGCCAGCTCCCATCCGGTTTAGGCACCAACACAATGGGACTAGACCAATCACTTTGGGACTCCTCTATCACCCCTAAGTTCAGCATTTTCTGTACTTCCTCCCGTATTGCCTCCCGTCGGGCCTCTGGGATCCGATAGGGTTTTAACTTCACCCTTTCACCGGGTGGGGTAATAATGTCATGCTCTACCCCAGATGTTTGTCCCGGCAGCTCAGAGAATACCTCCTTGTTGCGAAGCACAAACTCCTTAACCTCCTGTTGTTGGGGTTGTGACAAGGTGGCTGCGATTCCAACCTCAGGAATCACGCAACCAGTTTGAGCTGGTGACCAAGTGTCTGCGACTAGGGACTCTCTATCCCTCCAGGCTTTCAACAGATTAACGTGATAGATCTGTTCGGGCTTTCGCCTTCCTGGTTGTCTGACCTTGTAATTCACTTCGCTCACTTTTTCCATTATCTCGTAGGGGCCTTGCCATTTGGCAAGGAATTTACTTTCAACCGTAGGGACAAGTACCAATATCCTATCCCCCGGGGAAAAGGTACGGGTCTTGGCTCCACGGTTGTACACTCTCTGCTGTGCCAACTGCGCTTGGGCCAAATGTTCCTTCACGATGGGCATTACCTGTGCAATTCGATCTTGCATCAGGGCGACATGCTCAATCACACTCCTGTGGGGAGAACTCTCACTTTCCCAAGTTTCCTTGGCAATATCCAACAGCCCTCTTGGGTGTCTCCCATACAGTAACTCAAAGGGGGAGAATCCCGTAGAGGATTGGGGCACCTCCCTAATAGCAAACATCAAATAAGGAAGTAGACAGTCCCAATCCCTTCCATCTCTATCCACCACTTTCTTCAACATTTGTTTTAGGGTTTTGTTGAATCTTTCAACCAGCCCATCGGTTTGGGGGTGATACACAGATGTACGCAATTGCGTCACTTTGAACAATTTACACAGCTCTTTCATAACCCGGGACATAAAGGGTGTACCTTGGTCCGTAAGCAGTTCTTTACAAATACCCACCCGGCTAAAAACAAGAGATAGCTCTTTGGCTATGGTTTTGGCCGAGGTATTTCTGAGAGGGATCGCTTCTGGATAACGGGTGGCATAGTCCATTATAACCAATATGTACTGGTGCCCCCTAGCGGACTTGATTATAGGACCTACCAAATCCATTGCGATTCTCTCAAACGGGACCTCAATGATGGGTAGAGGGACCAGCGGGCTACGGAAATGTGGCATCGGGGCCGACCTCTGACACACAGGGCAGGAGGAACAATAATTTTCTATGTCCTTCATCACCCCAGGCCAATAGAATCTCTGTAATACCCTCTCTCGGGTTTTCTCTGTCCCCAGATGACCTCCAAGAATGTGCCCATGGGCCAACTCCAACACCAACTTCCTGTAAGGTTTGGGCACCACAAGCTGCTCAACGGTTTCTTCTGCCCTTTTTGCCACCCGATACAGTAGGTCCTTCTCTACGCTGAAGTATGGGTAAGTGCCGGTATTATCTGGGTTCACTAACTCGCCATCTATTTTCACTACGTTTTCCCGTGCCTTTATTAGGGCGGGGTCTTTCAACTGTTCTGTGGCAAAGTTTTCCCTGTGAACCTCAAGATCAGAAAACTCCACAGACGGTAGGTTTTCGTCTGAGGAGGTGGGCTCCTCTCCAGTTTCTTGAGTCTCCCCTGCCAATACTGACAAGGGAAATTCCGGAGAGTCCTCACCACTCTCAGGGGAGTTCTGGCTATCACATTCCTGGTACATAGGGGCACCAGTGGGGGGCTCAGGATCATCCCACAGTTCCCAGAACTTCGGAAAATCCCTTCCCACAATGGCGTCATGCGGTAACTGAGATACTAAGCCCACTGGATGAGAGAGGGTACCTTTGGGGGTCTCGAAACACACTGTAGTCACTGGATACTCTCGGGTGTCCCCATGCACACAAATAACGGCTACCTTGCTATTCCCAGAGACCTCTGTTTTAACTAACTCAGCCTTTATCAGGGTCACAAGGCTACCTGAATCCAGCAATACCACAACATTTCTACCATTAATACACATTTTGCATAAATGTTTCTCAGTTCCCCGAATGGCAGTGCATGCGACTGTCGCACACAGCGACTGACGTCTGCCCGTCAGAAAGTCACACTGCATGGGTTCCTCCACAACCGGGCAATTGGCTGCAATATGTCCCGCTTGCCGGCAGCGGTAGCAAACGATCCTTCTTGCCGCCTCTTGAGCCGCTGATTTCCCAGGCTGTTCTCGCCAAACTTGGGGTAGAGCTCCCACCCTCTCACTCTCTCCACCCTCACCCCTTGGAATCCTCTTATCCGCCCCTGGGGATGGTCTGGTCTTAGGGTGGAAAGTCCGAGTATCTCTGGAAGAGGCCGTCAGGTTCTCTGTAGCCAAGTATTTCTCCACACGATCCACAAGACCATCGGCCGTCTCTGGGTCTCCATGGCTTACCCACTTTTGGATGGCAGTAGGAAGAGCTCTCAAAAACCGATCCATTACAACACGTTCCACAATCTTTGGTGCGGACAAAGTCTCTGGCTGTAGCCACTTTCTGCTCAGGTGAATGAGATCATACATTTGAGACCTGGGGGGTTTTCCAAGCTGGAAAGTCCAGTTATGCACACGCTGAGCCCGGACAGCCAGGGTGACACCCAGCCTTGCCAATATTTCAGCTTTTAGCATCACATAGTCTTTTGCTTGGTTAGGCTCTAGGTCATAGTAAGCTTTCTGCGATTCACCAGTTAACAGAGGAGCCACTAGTCCAGCCCACTGCTCCTCAGGCCACTTTTCTCTTTCAGCGGTCCTTTCAAATGTGGTCAAAAATACCTCTGGATCATCCTCTCCAGTCATTTTTGTCAATAAACGACTCACCCCAAAGGACGCGGTATTAGTGGGACGGCTTTCCTCACTGGTCTGCGGACGTTGCTGCATTACTGCTTCCATCTGTTGTTGTAGTCTCTGCTCTTGCTTCTGCAACAGGTCTATGAAGCGGGCCTCAGATTGCTGTTGGGCTTGTTGCTGAGCCTCCAGACTCTGTTGTAAAGTTGCAAGGCTCTGTTGATGAGCTTGCTGCTGGGCTGCAAGGCTCCTTTGCAAACCTGCATTTGTCTGCTGTTGATTGGCATTTGCTAGAGCCAGCTGTTTCAGTATCTCCTCCATGCTGGCTTAAAAAAAAACTGCCCGCATTCTCCACCAACTGTGAGGGGGTTAGCTCGGCAGCGGGTATGTGTGACCCCCGGGATGGGCTCCCCACCCAAAAACAGGCCCAGCAGACGGAGGTTGTGGTTTTCAAAATCAAAAAGGTGCGGTTTATTTTCTATTTACAGTGACAAAAACACAGCAAGGCAAAAAAAACATAAACAAAATAAATCCTGGTCAACTTGACCTCTGACTAAACTTACAGGTTTCCTAACTAACGACTGGGATCAGCCTAGTGCTGTCCTAGTCCCTGGTTTTAAATGTCCAAGCAAAATATAGCCACACAGGCTTTCTCTCACCGCACAGGGGTTCACTCTCCCTAGACAGTCCACACAGGTCTGCTTCCAGGCATGAGCTAACATCTAATGAAGCTGGGATTTCTTATAGAGGCCTAAATGAGCTGACAAGGTTCAGCTGGTCTCATCAACTCCCTGTCTGCACGACGCCCAGCCCTCTCCCTAGAGGTATGAGTCATCCATGAGCCCACTAGCCTTATACAACTCTCCACCTAGTTGTATAAATCGGCGTAAAGCCTGAATCTGGGCGAAATATATCTACCCCCCTGGATGCAACCAGGTGACTTTACCTTCCTGCTGTCACAGTAGGGAGAGTGTTTTTTTTCTTTCACTCTGCAAGTCCTTGTTTCCAGGGACCTCTAAGGACAGTGAGTGAATTGTCCTTGTGCTATATTGTGCTTAAAAAAAACATTTATTCTAGGGACAGAAAACTGTAGGTAGGGAGAGTGTCAGTTTATTTCACTCTGCAAGTCCTTGTTTCCAGGGACCTGGAAGGACAGTGAGTGAATTGTCCTTGTGCTATATTGTGATTAAAAAAAACATTTTTTCTAGGGACAGAAAACTGTAGGTAGGGAGAGTGTTTTTTTTCTTTCACTCTGCAAGTCCTTGTTTCCAGGGACCTGTAAGGACAGTGAGTGAATTGTCCTTGTGCTATATTGTGCTTAAAAAAAACATTTATTCTAGGGACAGAAAACTGTAGGTAGGGAGAGTGTCAGTTTATTTCACTCTGCAAGTCCTTGTTTCCAGGGACCTGGAAGGACAGTGAGTGAATTGTCCTTGTGCTATATTGTGATTAAAAAAAACATTTTTTCTAGGGACAGAAAACTGTAGGTAGGGAGAGTGTTTTTTTTCTTTCACTCTGCAAGTCCTTGTTTCCAGGGACCTGTAAGGACAGTGAGTGAATTGTCCTTGTGCTATATTGTGCTTAAAAAAAACATTTATTCTAGGGACAGAAAACTGTAGGTAGGGAGAGTGTCAGTTTATTTCACTCTGCAAGTCCTTGTTTCCAGGGACCTGGAAGGACAGTGAGTGAATTGTCCTTGTGCTATATTGTGATTAAAAAAAACATTTTTTCTAGGGACAGAAAACTGTAGGTAGGGAGAGTGTTTTTTTTCTTTCACTCTGCAAGTCCTTGTTTCCAGGGACCTGTAAGGACAGTGAGTGAATTGTCCTTGTGCTATATTGTGATTAAAATAAACATTTTTTCTAGGGACAGAAAACTGTAGGTAGGGAGAGTGTTTTTTTTCTTTCACTCTGCAAGTCCTTGTTTCCAGGGACCTGTAAGGACAGTGAGTGAATTGTCCTTGTGCTATATTGTGCTTAAAAAAAACATTTATTCTAGGGACAGAAAACTGTAGGTAGGGAGAGTGTCAGTTTATTTCACTCTGCAAGTCCTTGTTTCCAGGGACCTGTAAGGACAGTGAGTGAATTGTCCTTGTGCTATATTGTGATTAAAAAAAACATTTTTTCTAGGGACAGAAAACTGTAGGTAGGGAGAGTGTTTTTTTTCTTTCACTCTGCAAGTCCTTGTTTCCAGGGACCTGTAAGGACAGTGAGTGAATTGTCCTTGTGCTATATTGTGCTTAAAAAAAACATTTTTTCTAGGGACAGAAAACTGTAGGTAGGGAGAGTGTTTTTTTTCTTTCACTCTGCAAGTCCTTGTTTCCAGGGACCTGTAAGGACAGTGAGTGAATTGTCCTTGTGCTATATTGTGCTTAAAAAAAACATTTATTCTAGGGACAGAAAACTGTAGGTAGGGAGAGTGTCAGTTTATTTCACTCTGCAAGTCCTTGTTTCCAGGGACCTGGAAGGACAGTGAGTGAATTGTCCTTGTGCTATATTGTGATTAAAAAAAACATTTTTTCTAGGGACAGAAAACTGTAGGTAGGGAGAGTGTTTTTTTTCTTTCACTCTGCAAGTCCTTGTTTCCAGGGACCTGTAAGGACAGTGAGTGAATTGTCCTTGTGCTATATTGTGCTTAAAAAAAACATTTATTCTAGGGACAGAAAACTGTAGGTAGGGAGAGTGTCAGTTTATTTCACTCTGCAAGTCCTTGTTTCCAGGGACCTGGAAGGACAGTGAGTGAATTGTCCTTGTGCTATATTGTGATTAAAAAAACCATTTTTTCTAGGGACAGAAAACTGTAGGTAGGGAGAGTGTTTTTTTTCTTTCACTCTGCAAGTCCTTGTTTCCAGGGACCTCTAAGGACAGTGAGTGAATTGTCCTTGTGCTATATTGTGCTTAAAAAAAACATTTATTCTAGGGACAGAAAACTGTAGGTAGGGAGAGTGTCAGTTTATTTCACTCTGCAAGTCCTTGTTTCCAGGGACCTGGAAGGACAGTGAGTGAATTGTCCTTGTGCTATATTGTGATTAAAAAAAACATTTTTTCTAGGGACAGAAAACTGTAGGTAGGGAGAGTGTTTTTTTTCTTTCACTCTGCAAGTCCTTGTTTCCAGGGACCTGTAAGGACAGTGAGTGAATTGTCCTTGTGCTATATTGTGCTTAAAAAAAACATTTATTCTAGGGACAGAAAACTGTAGGTAGGGAGAGTGTCAGTTTATTTCACTCTGCAAGTCCTTGTTTCCAGGGACCTGTAAGGACAGTGAGTGAATTGTCCTTGTGCTATATTGTGATTAAAAAAAACATTTTTTCTAGGGACAGAAAACTGTAGGTAGGGAGAGTGTTTTTTTTCTTTCACTCTGCAAGTCCTTGTTTCCAGGGACCTGTAAGGACAGTGAGTGAATTGTCCTTGTGCTATATTGTGCTTAAAAAAAACATTTATTCTAGGGACAGAAAACTGTAGGTAGGGAGAGTGTCAGTTTATTTCACTCTGCAAGTCCTTGTTTCCAGGGACCTGTAAGGACAGTGAGTGAATTGTCCTTGTGCTATATTGTGCTTAAAAAAAACATTTATTCTAGGGACAGAAAACTGTAGGTAGGGAGAGTGTCAGTTTATTTCACTCTGCAAGTCCTTGTTTCCAGGGACCTGTAAGGACAGTGAGTGAATTGTCCTTGTGCTATATTGTGCTTAAAAAAAACATTTATTCTAGGGACAGAAAACTGTAGGTAGGGAGAGTGTCAGTTTATTTCACTCTGCAAGTCCTTGTTTCCAGGGACCTGTAAGGACAGTGAGTGAATTGTCCTTGTGCTATATTGTGATTAAAAAAAACATTTTTTCTAGGGACAGAAAACTGTAGGTAGGGAGAGTGTTTTTTTTCTTTCACTCTGCAAGTCCTTGTTTCCAGGGACCTGTAAGGACAGTGAGTGAATTGTCCTTGTGCTATATTGTGCTTAAAAAAAACATTTATTCTAGGGACAGAAAACTGTAGGTAGGGAGAGTGTCAGTTTATTTCACTCTGCAAGTCCTTGTTTCCAGGGACCTGTAAGGACAGTGAGTGAATTGTCCTTGTGCTATATTGTGCTTAAAAAAAACATTTATTCTAGGGACAGAAAACTGTAGGTAGGGAGAGTGTCAGTTTATTTCACTCTGCAAGTCCTTGTTTCCAGGGACCTGTAAGGACAGTGAGTGAATTGTCCTTGTGCTATATTGTGATTAAAAAAAACATTTTTTCTAGGGACAGAAAACTGTAGGTAGGGAGAGTGTTTTTTTTCTTTCACTCTGCAAGTCCTTGTTTCCAGGGACCTGTAAGGACAGTGAGTGAATTGTTCTTGTGCTATATTGTGATTAAAAAAAACATTTTTTCTAGGGACAGAAAACTGTAGGTAGGGAGAGTGTTTTTTTTCTTTCACTCTGCAAGTCCTTGTTTCCAGGGACCTGTAAGGACAGTGAGTGAATTGTTCTTGTGCTATATTGTGATTAAAAAAAACATTTTTTCTAGGGACAGAAAACTGTAGGTAGGGAGAGTGTTTTTTTTCTTTCACTCTGCAAGTCCTTGTTTCCAGGGACCTGTAAGGACAGTGAGTGAATTGTCCTTGTGCTATATTGTGCTTAAAAAAAATATTTTTTCTAGGGACAGAAAACTGTAGGTAGGGAGAGTGTCAGTTTCTTTCACTGTGAAAGTCCTTGTTTCAAGGGACAGAGAAGGACACCTGAAGGTAGCCCTTATTGCTTTTTTCCCATCTCCCTGCAGGCCATCTATTAGAATGTCTGGAAGGCAAACAAGGAGAGGCAGACAGTCAGGAGGCAATAAAAGAGGGCAAGCAGGCTCTGTGTCTGGGGGCAACAGTGCTGGTCGTGGACGCGGTGCATTGTCATCAGCACATGGCCATGGGACACGCTTGTCCTTCTTTTCGGCAGCTGGACATGTTGAGCCACATCATGCCGAAGACTTGGTAGAGTGGATGACCAAGCCCTCCTCCTCCTCCTCATCCTCTCTCACCCAGGCTCAGGGTACTGGAAAAGCAGCTGCCAAAGCGTCGTCTTCCCTGGTATCAATGTCAGACAAATCATCAGTCACTCCTTCCCTAGACCCACCATGTCCTCCTCCTGAGGAGTCCCCCGAACTGTTTCAGCACAGTGTTGGGTACATGCTCCAGGAGGATGCCCAGCGTTTCGAAGGGTCTGATGATGAAACCCAGCTAGAGGAAGGCAGTAGCGTGAGAGCAGACAGAGGGGATGCTCAAGAAGGACACCAATCTGGCAGTCATGTTCCAGCAGCTGCAGCATACTGCCAGATTGGCTCCAGTGATGAGGAGGGAGGGGATGATGAGGTCACTGACTCCACGTGGGTGCCTAATAGGAGAGAGGAGGAGGAGGAGGATGAGGAGGAGGCACATCTCCAACGAGGCAGGATGCCCTTTGGTGGCCAGCGTAAGGGCAGTACACCGACGGAATCACACCGCAGAGCTCCGCCTGTGCAGGGCGCTGCCTCTGCCCGTCATTCAAAAAGTTCTTTGGTGTGGGCCTTTTTTGAGGCTAGTGCATCAGATCGCACAGCTGCTGTTTGCAACATATGTCTCAAGCGTATATCGCGTGGCCAAAACATCAGCCGCTTGGGTACCACATGCCTGACCAGACATATGTTGACCTGCCATGCAGCTCGTTGGCAAGCCTACCTCAAAGACCCACACCAAAGAACAAAGCGGACCTCTCCTTGCACCGCATCAGCTGGGATCTCCAACCCCACTATAACTTCAGTCCTCTCTGAAACATGCACTGAGAGGAATGAAGGTGTAGAATTAGGTGTGTCACAGCCAAGTACTTGCGCCCACTCTGCTAGCAGTACACCGACGTCCGATTCTAGCAGGCAAATTTCCCTGCCCCAGCTGCTGGACCGTCGAAAGAAGTTCACTCCCAGCCATCCACATGCCCAGCGGTTGAATGCTAGCTTGGCTAAATTGCTAGCGCTTCAACTGCTGCCTTTTCAGTTGGTAGACTCGGCCCCCTTCCGTGAGTTTGTGCAATGTGCGGTTCCTCAGTGGCAGGTTCCCAAACGCCACTTTTTCTCACGGAAGGCTATTCCGGCTCTCTACCGGCATGTGGAAGGCAATGTCTTGGCCTCGCTGGACAGGGCGGTCAGCGGTAAGGTGCATATTACCGCTGACTCATGGTCCAGCAGGCATGGACAGGGACGTTACCTTTCTTTCACGGCCCATTGGGTCACTCTTTTGGCAGCTGGGAAGGATTCAGGACAAGGTGCAGTAGTGTTGGAGGTTGTCCCACCGCCACGCCTCCAAAATGCTACTACTGGTTGTGACACACCTCTCTCCTCCACCCCCTCCTCTTCTTCTTCCTCCATGGCCTCTTCCTGTGGTTTGTCCTATGAACCAGCGGTGCTCCGTAGCCGTTCACGGGGCTACGCAAGTACGCAGGCAAAAAGATGCCATGCCGTGCTTGCGCTGGTGTGTTTGGGGGACAGAAGCCACACTGGGGCAGAGGTCCTGTCTGCTCTGCAGGGCCAGGCCGAGAGGTGGTTGACGCCACGCCAGCTTAAGCCAGGAATGGTGGTTTGCGACAATGGCACCAACCTCCTCTCCGCCCTCCGACAGGGACAACTGACCCATGTGCCCTGTGTGGCTCACGTCCTTAACCTGGTGGTGCAGCGCTTCTTGGGCAGGTACCCGGGCTTACAGGATGTCCTGAGGCAGGCCAGGAAAGTCTGTGTGCATTTCCGCAGATCTTATAATGCCAGTGCTCGCCTGGCTGAGCTGCAAAAGGAGTTGAACCTGCCCAAGAACCGCCTTATATGTGACATGCCCACCAGGTGGAACTCAACGTTGGCCATGCTGCAGCGGCTGCACACGCAGCAGAGGGCCATCAATGAGTACCTGTGCGACTACGGCACCAGGACAGGGTCAGGGGAGCTTGGTTTTTTTTCTCCACGCCAGTGGGGCATGATCAGGGATGCATGCACTGTCCTGGCACCATTTGAGGAGACCACGAGGATGGTGAGCAGTGACAGTGCATGCATCAGTGACACTGTACCTCTTGTCCACCTGTTGGAGCACACGCTGCGTGGAATAATGGACAGGGCACTTGAGGCAGAACAGAGGCAGGAAGAGGAGGACTTCCTTGCCTCTCAAGGCCCCCTTTACCCAGACAGTGTTCCTTCTGTCCCACCCATCGCACAGGAAGAGGAGGAGGAGGAGGAGGAGGAGGAGGAGGATTGTGTCAGCATGGAGGTGGAGGCTGGCACTCAGCATCATCAGCAGCAGTCTTTTAGGGATGATTTACAGTCCCAAGAAACCAGTGGACTTGTACGTGGCTGGGAGGAGGTGGCTGCGGATCATGTCGTCCTTAGTGACCCAGAGGACTCCGGAGCGAATGCCTCAGCAAACCTACGCTGCATGGCCTCCCTGATCCTGCAAAGTCTGCGGAAGGATCCTCGTATTCTTCGGATCAAGGAGAGGGACCATTACTGGCTGGCCACTCTCCTTGATCCACGGTACAAGGGTAAGGTTGCGGACCTTATGTTACCGTCGCAGAGGGAGCAGAGGATGAGACAACTCCGGGAGGCCTTGCAGAAAGGTCTGTGCAACGCGTTCCCAGAGACTGGGAGGTTGCAAACTCCTGGTCCTGGACAACGAGTTGCTGAGGCTTCGGCCAGTCAAAGAAGGAGCGGTGGGGAAGGTGGCCGTCTGACCGATGCGTTCAGACAATTCTTTAGTCCGCAGCCCCAAAGTATGATCGGTTCCAGCAACCATCGCCAGCGTCTGATAAACATGGTGCAGGAATATCTAGGGGCAAGGTCAGACTTGGACACCTTCCCCACCGAAAATCCTCTGGCTTACTGGGTCTTGAGGATGGATCACTGGCCAGAGCTTGCACAGTATGCAATTGAGCTACTGGCCTGTCCTGCATCCAGCGTTCTTTCGGAACGCACATTCAGTGCTGCTGGAGGATTTGTCACGGATCACAGGGTGCGCCTGTCCACCGACTCGGTTGATCGACTGACTTTCATCAAGATGAACCAGTCTTGGATCACCACCAGCTACCACACACCTGATGCTGATATAACAGACTAATTGATTTTAACATGTCACATCCCTTCAAGACTGATGCTGATGCTGAGTGCCTGTGCTGTTATGTTGACTGGCTATCCTCCTCCTCCGAGTCCTCAATGATACGATTGATGATGATAGCTTGTAAGATCATTTTTGTTTATGGGTGCCGCCACCAGTGCCTAACGCCCAATTTTTCAGCCCCTGTTTAACAGGGGCGTGTAATTACAATTTTTGAAGCAATACTTTGCAACAGGGCTCATTGCTGTGCTCCAAGTACAGTATCTGTGAGGAGTTGCAGTGTTGTGCCACCAGTGCCTAAGGCCCAATTTTTCAGCCCCTGTTTAACAGGGGCGTGTCATTACAATTTTTGAAGCAATACTTTGCAACAGGGCTCATTGCTGTGCTCCAAGTACAGTATCTGTGAGGAGTTGCAGTGTTGTGCCACCAGTGCCTAAGGCCCAATTTTTCAGCCCCTGTTTAACAGGGGCGTGTCATTACAATTTTTGAAGCAATACTTTGCAACAGGGCTCATTGCTGTGCTCCAAGTACAGTATCTGTGAGGGGTTGCAGTGTTGTGCCACCAGTGCCTAAGGCCCAATTTTTCAGCCCCTGTTCAACAGGGGCATGTAATTACAATTCTTGATCTAATAATTCACAGCAGGGCCCATTGCTGCACCCACCAAGAGTAACTGTCAGGGCTTACAGTGTTGTGGCACCAGCACCACCATCAAAGGCCCAATTTTTACTACCACTGTTCAACAATTATATGTAATTAAAATTCCTGATATAATAGTTGACAGCAGGGCGTTCCAGCACCAACCAAGAGTAACTGTGAGTGCTTACAGTGTTGTGCCAACACCAACAACTAAGGGGCCTATTTCTGCAGAGTATATACGGCAGGTCCCTACTTTCAAACATCCAACTTACAAACGACTCCTACTTGCAAACGCAAGAAGACAACAGGAAGTGAGAGGAAATCTACCACTAGGAAGGAAAATTCTCTCCTGTAAGAATAAATATGGGAGAAAGGTGTCTCCTCTGTACTGATGCTTTATCAGCAATCCTTGTTTCAAGAAAAACACCACATTTCAAAAACAGTTGTCATTGGGACGGAAAGTGAGGTGAAATGTTCTGAACAGGGGCACAGACAGCAAAACAAATGTTACAGGGGTGATAACCCTTACCTATGTTTTCCAAAAAGTTTAAAAATAGATTTTTGGTCTGGAGCTACACTTCAACAATGTACCTGTTCAAAATTACAAACAGATTCTACATAAGAACAAACCTACAGTCCCTGTCTTGTATGCACCGCCTGTATAGGGCTGTTCAGAGTATATAGGGCCTTTTTTATTTTATGTGCGGGGTTCCCCTTAATATCCATACAAGACCCAAAGGGGCTGGTAATGGGCTGGGGTGGGGGGGGGGGGTCATGGGGTAGCTATGCCATTTTTCTTAAAGAATTTCATCCATATTACCGGGACCAGACATTACATTAAAGCCGCAAGCAGTTTTAAATGGCTTTTTTTTCCTTTAGAAGTGTCATTTTGTGCAGGGACAGTTCTAAACACGGGAAACACGTGGCACTTCACAGGCATACTTTAGACACCCCCCAGGTACGATATTTAAAGGAATATTTGACTTTTTTTTTTTCACTTTATGCATCATTAAAATGACTGCTCCCGAAAAACGACCGTTTTTAAAACTTCTTTTTGCATTGATACATGTCCCCTGGTGCAGAACCCGGGTTCCCAAACCCTTTTTAGGACAATAACATGCATAATAGTTGTTATAATTAGCACTTTAGAATTCGAACGTTCGCATCCATTGTATTTAATAGGGTTCTAATGTTCGTTCGAACTTTCGGTCCGTTCGCGGGTTCTGGTGCGAACCGAACCCGGGGGTGTTCGGCTCATCACTAATGGACACATATACTTTCCATAATGTACTTTAGCTCTATGAAACCACATGAAAATTATAGGAAGGGCTTTTTTTTCAGCAGCTGTGTTTGGTTGAATAACAGATTTGGAAAGAGCAGACTTTAATTAATCTGTGTATTCTACTGGGATTTTAGCACCATCTGATTTACTTCTCATGGCTGAAAAGTGTAATTGTAGTTTTTTATGTTTTTCTCCCTTTCCCTTTGCTGCTAGTTTGTCCTCTTTGGAAATGTAGTCACTTCCTTTTTCTCTACAGGCAGAATTCAAATGCACAGTATGCAATTTTAGAAGATAATGTATAACAGTTAAATAATAGCTGTTACATTTCAGGAAATGCATTTTAAAAATATAATGCCTCCATTACAAAACTTTTTTTTATTTTTTTTTATGTGAATTGTATGCCTTCTTCAAATACCTGGGCATAACAAAAACACGCTCGTAGTTTTGTTTGCAGATATTCTATGAATTCATAAAGACTGGCACAGACAGATGTGTTCTAAAAGTGGTACAGCCATGCACAAAACTTAGTACTTGTCTAGAACTTGTACTTGAATTTGGTGCATGCTGTACCACTTTTAGAACGCATGCGAAACACTTTTGCAAAATCTGTCTATGGAAGCTGAAATAGAGTTGGTCTTAATTAGCTTCTTTTTGTAAGATACAAACTGTTGTTATTTTATTTAGAATTTGGCGCAGGTGTTATGCCACAAGTAGAAGTGGAACTACCTGAATTTGGCACATGAGTTGCTGTCAGAACCAAAATTGTTGCAGATGTTTTTTTGAATTAGGAGCAAGACATTGACAAAAGCAATTAATTCCTGAAAGGTGTCGGAAAAGTGGCATGGCAGCTTTATCGAATGTCTCCCATTGTGTGTACTTCATCGTTCACTGATTTCTAACAAATTTTAATAGCACTGGTTTCTCTGATCTTGCTTATACCATGTAAATTCCGAAAAGGTGCCTTTTACAGGTCATTGTGTATTGCAGATTACACATTGGGGGTTATTTACTAAAGCTTGGAGAGTGCAAAATCTGGTGCAACTCTCCACAGAAACCAATCAGCTTCCAGGTTTTATTGCCAAAGCTCCATTAAACAAGCTGAGGTTAGGAGCTGATTGGCTACCATGCACAACTGCATCAGATTTTGCTCTCTGCAGTTCTAGTAAGTCAACTCCATTGTTTGCCTAGATTTTCCTAAGAACCAGTATAAAATGATTTTAGGAATATTTTAAAATAAACATTTAGCAAATCTCTCTTCGGTCTGTTACCTGTCCCCAATGCCTGCCAAAACATTTGTTGTAGTTTTGAAAGAGTGGTGTAGAGATAGAAACTTTGTAAGGTTTTTATTTTCATCTTTGTTATCAATGGGGAGATTTCCTCTCACTTTTTGTCAGGGCAGGAAGAGATGGAAAATCTCTCCAGTGAGAACCCAGACTACAACAAAACACTTTTATTGGCTAAAATAAGAAATGGTTAGACCCTTTGTCAGTTTATTATTACTATCTGTCTTCCTGAGCCAGTGGCAGGAAGTGAGGTGAACTCACCCTAGAGATCAGAGAAATCTGTACAAACATGAAAAAAGTATTTATTCTTTAAGTTTTTCCAAACTGAAAGTTTGGGCTTTAAAAAAGACTACAGTAATGGTAAATGAACACAAAGCAGCATACTGTGGCCTCGACAAGGCTTAATGAACAGAGCTCATCAACCAATAAATACTGGTGTCTTTGAATGCTAAAAGAGAGGTGCTTTTGTTTAAAAATAAAGTGCCTGTTACTTTGCCATTAATATAACAAACCGCCTAGTTGCCACATCTGTGACAATGGCACTCTCAGCCTCACACTGCATTCAGAATTTCCAGCTCATAGGACAACATTCTAAGTGCCAGAAAATTGAGAGTGATGGTCACTGAGGTCAATTAACACACACAAATGATAGGTGCCACCATGAGTTTTAACAAAAACATGCACCATTCACATTATCTGCTGTAACAGTTCTGACCTTTAGGAAAGGTCTTTGAAACCCACTGCCATGCAGTTTGAAGGGTAAGCGAGTTTAATATATGGTAACATTGTTTCAAAGAGGTGGGGATTCTTTAAGTTCTTATTTAAAACATTTAGAGAATCATCTTAAGGGTATTTAAATACTGTTTAATGACAAGAAACAAAAATATTTACAAAAATATTTACAGAAAAGGATGTTTCGAAACAATAAGCAACAGCAAAATAAATGGAATTAAAAATGAAGAATACTGAGCAAGGTCCCCTGGTCTTAGTTTCTGTACAGAATCAAATTCACTCTTGTTAAGTCAAATTTTGACAGAGTCTCTGGCCCGCAGAGATGACTAGTAGCATTCTGGTATGTTTCGAACACTGAGGGCTGACAAACTGCAGATGCAGCCATCTTTTTTGGTTCCCGAAGAGGGTTCTTACAGAAATGGCATAACCAATCAAGGGGCTCTGAGGAGTGTGCTGGGGGGGGGGGCATGGGTTGGGCGTCTCAAAGTGTTTAATGATAGTTTTAACTGTATCAAAATGTACAGATCATCATACTTTACAGTCTGATAATGAACATATTATTGAATAAAATGAAATCAATAATTCAATAGACATCAGATTTTTTACTGAATATGGCTTACTCAGAATGTGTATGTGTCTCATCAGCATGGAGGCTTAGTGGTTAGCACTTATGCCTTACAGCACTAGGACCCTTGGTTTAAATCCCTAAAATGTCACTATCTGCATAGAGTAAGCATGTTCTCCCTATGCTTATGGGGGTTTCCTCTGCATACTCCAGTTTTCTTTCACATTCCAAAGACATTCTGGTAGGTACATTTGGTCCTTATATGTGTATGTATGCATGTGACTATAAGGACCTTATGTTGTAAGCTCCTTGGAGGCAGGGACTGATGTGAATGTACAGTATGTAAATTGCTGTGTAAATTGTTGGCGCTATATAAATACCCTTAAAAACTTGGGGCCCGCACTATAGCCAAAAGTCGGGTGGCATGCTCTGTGATCACCGAGTCCTTGGGAGTCGGCTGATCACAGATCGGAGTAAAGGGCTGATCCCGGCCGTTTACCACGTGATCAGCTGTCAGTCAATGACAGCTGATCACATGATGTACACAGAAACCAGTGCCACCTCATCAGTGCCCATCAGTGCCACCTATCAGGGCCCATCAGTGCCATCTATCAGTGCCTATTAGTGCAGCCCATCTGTGCCCATCAGTGCAGCCTATCAGTGCCCATCAGTGCAGCCTCATCAGCGCACATCAATGAAGGACAAAAATTACCTTTTTGCAAACTTTTATAACAAACTATGAAAACTGTTTTTTTTTCTTCCAAATTTTCTGTCTTTTTTTTGTGTGTTTAGCAAAAAAAAAAACCCAGTGATAATAAAATAGCATCAAAAGACAGCTCTATTTGTGTAAAAAAAATGATAAAAATGTCATATGGGTACAGTGTAGCATGACCGTGCAATTGTCATTCAAAGAGTGACAGCGCTGAAAGCTGAAAATTGGCCTGGGCAGGAAGGGGATATATGTGCCCAGTAAGCAAGTGGTTAATAAATAAACATATCAGCTTTCTGGACCTTGGAATATAGGGGTGTTTGGTCTTGAACAGATTGTTATTCTCATAAACATTTGTGTAAACACCTATTTGTGTATTATTGTTGTGCCATCATAACATGAATTATGGAAATGATGTGAAACCTTGGACAGCTAATGTGTAAGCCAGTCACTAACCCCTGCTTACAGATGTGTATTCCTTCAGAGTATTAGTTTCAGAGTGATAGGTTGTATTAAGATATCTTTGCTTTCCAGACTCTACTAAATGCAGTTTATGATAACCATTTAGCCATTTACGATGATTAAAGCCGCGTACACACGATCGGTTTTACTGATGAAAACAGTCCGATGGATTTTTTTCATCGGACAAACCGATCGTGTATGGGCCCCATCAGTCTTTTTTCCATCGGTGTCAAAAAATAGAACATGTTTTAAATTTTTCCGATGGATAAAAAAACAATAGCAAATTCCAATCGTCTATGGGCAAGTCCATCGGTTAAAAAACCCACGCATGCTCAGAATCAAGTCGACGCATGCTCAGAAGCATTGAACTTAATTTTTCTCGGCTCATCAGAGTGTTTTACGTCACCGCGTTTGGAACGGTCGTTTTTTTGACTGATGGTGTGTAGGCAAGACTGATGGAAGTCAGCTACATCGGTTTAAAAACCATAGGAAATCTGATCTTGTGTACAGGGCTTTAAAGTCTATTTAGGCTTTGCAGATCCTAGCTTACAGAAATTATTATAGCTTGCTTTGTGTCTTAAACTGGTTACTTTAGTGGGGGATGTATGGAGCTGTATCTCACAACTCTCCCCACACACAAGATCCAAATCTACTTGCTTTGTTGCAAAACACTGAGCGCTGTAATGTTTTTACTTTTCATTTCTTTCCACTTCATTTTATCACTTTTATTTCTTTCACATATGGAACAATTGTATGATATATGGATGAATTGAAATGCACATTTGATGTTCCATGGTATTTAAAGGGACACTTGTTATTGCTACACTTTCTTATTTGGTTGGTTTATACAGTATCTCACAAAAGTGAGTACACCCCTCACATTTTTGAAAATATTTTACAATTTTCATGTGACAACACTGAAGAAATTACACTTTGCTACAATGTAATGTAGTGAGTGTACAGCTTGTATAACAGTGTACATTTGCTGTCCCCTCAAAATAACTCAACACACAGCCATTAATGTCTAAACCGCTGGCAACAAAAGTGAGTACACCCCTAAGTGAAAATGTCCAAATTGGGCTCAATTAGCCATTTTCCCTCTCCAGTGTCATGTGACTCGTTAGTGTTACAAGATCTCAGGTGTGAATGGGGAGCAGGTGTGTTAAATTCGGTATTATCGCTCTCGCTCTTCCATAGTGGCCACTGGAATATCAACATGGCACCTCATGGCAAAGAACTCTCTGAGGATCTGAAAAAAAGAATTGTTGCTCTACATAAAGATGGCCTAGGCTATAAGGAGATTGCCAAGACCCTGAAACTGAGCTGCAGCATGGTGGCCAAGACCATACAGCAGTTTAACAGGACACGCTCCACTCAGAACAGGCCTCACCATGGTCAACCAAAGAAGTTGAGTGCACGTACTCAGCGTCATATCCAGAGGTTGTCTTTGGGAAATAGACCGATGAGTGCTGCCAGCATTGCTGCAGAGGTTGAAGGGGTGGGGGGTCAGCCTGTCAGTGCTCAGAAGATACGCCGCACACTGCATCAAATTGGTCTGCATGGCTGTCCTCCCAGAAGGAAGCCTCTTCTAAAGATGACGCACAAGAAAGCCTGCAAACAGTTTCCTAAAGACAAGCAGACTAAGGACATGGATTACTGGAACCATGTCCTGTGGTCTGATGAGACCAAGATAAACTTATTTGGTTCAGATGGTGTCAAGCCTGTGTGGTGGCAACCAAGTGAGGAGTACAAAGACAAGTGTATCTTGCCTACAGTCAAGCATGGTGGTGGGAGTGTCATGGTCTGGGGCTGCATGAGTGCTGACGGGACTGGGGAGCTACAGTTCATTGAGAGAACCATGAATGGCAATATGTATTCCAACATGATAACGACCCCAAACACACCTCCAAGATGACCACTGCCTTGATAAAGAAGCTGAGGGTAAAGATGATGGACTGGCCAAGCCTGTCTCTAGACCTAAACCCTATTGAGCATCTGTTGGGCATCCTCAAATGGAAGGTGGAGAAACGCAAGGTCTCCAACATCCACCAGCTCTGTGATGTCGTCATGAAGGAGTTGAAGAGGACTCCAGTGGCAACCTGTGAAGCTCTGGTGAACTTCATGTCCAAGAGGGTTAAGGCAGTGCTGGAAAATAATGGTGGCCACACAACGTATTGACACTTTGGGCCCAATTTGGAAATTTTCACTTAGGGGTGTACTCACTTTTGTTGCCAGCGGTTTAAACAATAATGGCTGTGTGTTGAGTTATTTTGAGGAGACAGATAATTTTTCACTGTTATACAAGCTGTACACTCACTACTTTACATTGTAGCAAAGTGTAATTTCTTCAGTGTTGTCACATGAAAACATATAATATATTTACAAAAATGTGAGGGGTGTACTCACATTTGTGAGATACTGTATTTAACTCTGTGTTTGAGCGCTGCATTGTTTTACTTTTACTGAATTGAACTGCATCGTTAATATTTGTTGTTCTATATTATTCAAAGGGACACTTGTCATTGCCACAATTTTTTTATTTTTCAGCTGATTAACACTTACACTTACTATGAGTTTAAGTTCTGCACTGCTTTTACTTTAGCTTGACAGTAAGCTACAGATGCAGGAACATTAATGGTGATTGAAGCTTCCTGCCTGTTGTTCCCTCCATCTTGCTCTCTTCCTCAACAGTTGATAAAAATAATTCTTAAAGCAATGCATTCTATGCATTAAGGTGAAAAACCTTCTGTGGTGCTGCAGCCCCTGAGCTCCCGTTTTACTTACCTGATACAGATCTTCCCCAGGCCGGGAACGAGTACACCAACTCTACCTTGTGTCTCGTTTCCTGATTGGATAGATTGATAGCAGTGCAGCCATTGGCTCCCGCTGCTGTCAATCAAATCCAATCAAATCCAATGACGTGGGCGCCGGGGGGGGCGGGGCCGAGTCCTGCATTCTGTGTGAATGGACACAGAATCAGGACTCACGGGTGTCCACCTTAAGAGAGGCCTCTCCAACATGGGCATTCGATGCGGGGAGGAGCCAAACTGCACAGTGGAGGTAAGTAGGACATGTTTGTTATTTAAAAAATAAATAAAAAAATTGGGTTTACAACCCCTTTAACCACTTAAATACCAGACACTTTCACCCCCTTCCTTCCCTAAATTTAATTTGTATACTTTATTTGAGACAGATAGAGCTTTCTTTCTGTGGTATTTAATCACCACTGGGTTTTTTATTTTTTTAAATACATTTTCCTAATTTCTGGTAAATAAACACTATTTCTTCACAAATTTGGGGTTAAATGTATTCTGCTGCATTTCTTTGGTAAATAAAACCCAAATTAGTGTATATTATTTAGTTTGTGTGACTATGGTATATACAGTACAATTTAAAACTGATCAATCCTAATGTACTGATGCCTATATCATTTCTTGAGGACCTAAAATACCAGGACAGTACAAATCCCCCCATCATGACCCCTTTTTGGAAAGTAGGCAGCCCAAAGTATTTAGTAAGAAGCATGGTGAGCTTAAGGAATTAAATAAAATGTGTTTTTTTTTCTCACAAAGTTTACAATTAAACAACTTATTTCTCAAACACAGCATACTTAGAATTACACCCTAAAACACATGTGTGAAACTTTTTCACAGCCTAAATGCTTAGAGGGTCTTGAAATCCTAGGACCACCTTTGGTCTTTCAAGGAGCATAAATTACATAATCTACTGCACATAAATCTAATTTCCTGACTACCTATCACATTTTTGGAGGCACTGGAGCAGCAGGACAGTGGAGACACCCACAGAAAAGCCCCAATTTTGGAAAACAAACACTCAGTAAGATATTTCTAACACACATCATAGGCATAATTAGAGTATGGTGATACCACATGTGTGAGACTTTTTCACAGCCTTGCCACACAGAGGGGCCCAAAACCCAAAGAGTACCTTTAGGCATTCTAGGGGCATAAATTACACATCTAATTTCCTGACTACCTATCATATTTTTTAAGGCCCTGGAGCATCAGGACAGTGGAAAAGCAAAATAGCAGTGATTACGGACACTGAGTAGACTGCAGTGATTATGGACAATGATCATTGTAATAAACAATCTGTAACACTAATCAAAGGTTTAATTCAGGAAACCTTGTGTACTACTGTGATGCTGTAACTGGTCACAACTATCACATGGTACAGGGCCACTGTGATTCATTAAGCCTTGCTTACTACTGTGACCGTGATCGCTGTGATTGGTCACAGCAATCACATGATTCCAGGGCCATTCATAGCGGCCCGGTACCATGATCAATTATCGGCTGTGTCTGGTGGATGATAGACATGATAAATACAGGGATTGATAAATGCAATAAATGTGGAACCTAATAATTGGTTCCTACACCCGTGTAATAGGTGACTTAAGCCAAATGTGAAACAAACTTCATAGCTAGTGCTATATCCAAAATATCCAATGTGTAATATATAATTATTATGGAAATAATTTATGGAGCTGCCTGTTATAAGGTGTAACAACTACCTAGAAAATTGAAAATATTAATAATAGTAACTGTGCTTCCTTTTAAGATATGACAATCAAATATATACCGTATTTATCGGCGTATAACACGCACTTTTTTCCCCTGAAAATCAGGGGAAAATCGTGGGTGCGTGTTATACGCCGATACCCACATCCCCGGGCGGTCTCCGCTGACTGTGAACGGAACGGAGCGAGATACACATAGCCGAGTGTACTCGGCTATACTCGGCTTTTCTCGGCTCTGCTCACAGTCAAGCCCAGTCCCGCCATTGGACCTGTGTTATGTCCATCATAGGGCGGGACTCGGCGTGACTGTGAGCGGAGCCGAGAAAAGCCGAGTATAGCCAAGTACACTCGGCTATGTGTATCTCAGCTCCGCCCAGTCCCTGCATTCTCGGCGGCGTTCGCCCCGCTGCGCTCAGTCTCGGCGCTAATTTTAAAATCCGGCAAGGCGACACTGGGGCAAGGCATCACGGCTACACTGTGACAAGGCTGAAATGGACTCTGGGGCAAGGCTGAAATGGACTCTGGGGCAAGGCTGAAATGGACTCTGGGGCAAGGCTGCAATGGACACTGACAAGGCTGCACTGTGACAAGGCTGCAATGGACATTGGGGCAAGGCTGCACTGTGACAAGGCTGCAATGGACACTGATAAGGCTGCATTTAAATGTAAGTTATTTTTCCTTAAACTTCCCTCCTAAAAGTTTTTTTCCCTAAAATTCCCTCCTAAACTTGGGGTGTGTGTTATACGCCGGTGCGTGTTATACGCCGATAAATACGGTAGTCACAATGCTAAAAAAAAAATGTATTTAAAATGCCACGAGGGGATGTGAATTGATGTTAGTGACATTAATGTGAAAAATAGTCCATGAAAATAAAAAAATGATAGAAAAGTCCAAAAAAGATGCAATTAAAGTGAAGTATTGATCCACTTAAAGTGAAGACAAAAGTGATGTCCTTTCCACCAACACATAGATACACAGCGCACTCACCAGACTGTATTGACCCCTTTTACAGGGAGTCAAAAATGGCAAGGAGGTAATACACAAGCTGGTCACCACACAACTGAATACAGATTGCTGCTAGCATCCAACCAGATATCCTATTTTGGAGGTCCTTTAAAATTGCATAACACGGTGCTCCTGCACCCTAATATAACTCAGCATAGGTTTACAGATGAGAAGGGAGTGAGAAAAGAGTTCTCGTGGTGTAGTATTATAAACTCCTTATTATAAAACCAACAATAATGCACTTACAATTGCGTAGATAAAATCAAACATTTAAAACATCAGGAACACCAGTTTGCGTTCCACCTGTGCTCCATCTACCGGAAATGATGTATCCCAGAAGGCTCCACCCTACGCGTTTCATCAGCCACGTCTGATGTCATCAGGGGTTGCCTAACTTTTTTAGAAGCTGTGGTGATAAGGGAGATTGAGAATGTAGTGCTATGGTGCCTTTAACAATGAGGTGATTTGGAGAACGAAGCTGTACTGCACTAGTATGTGGTGAAGTGCTGCAAAGTGTTTTTAGAACAAGTTCATGCTGCAGACAACACCCCCCTCCCAAAAAAAATGTAGCCATACACTGCAATTCACTGTAATAATGTAGCACAGTACACCATTTTTATAGTTTTGTATATATCACAGGTTAGCACTGTATAACAGCAAACACACATGAACAACCCGAACAGCAAAGTTTTACCCTGACTGCTAATTTAGCAAGCAGAAAGTGCACCCCTGACGATTTGTTCAATATTTTGTTAGCCTGGTGTTTATATAAAAAATATAGCAGTAACATCCTTCCAGACAAATGTCTACAGGTGCAGCAGCTTGAACACAAGAAAGAAACCAGCTTATTGGGTATTTGCTTTGTGGGGAAAGATATCTCAGGGTCTTTGTTCAGAGTGTGCACCAGGACCTGTCCTTAAGTTTTACACTCTGATTTTTCCGAATAACTATCTCAAGGTTGATGAGCTACAATGACATCTTTTTGTATGGTGTATAGCAATTAGCATTCAAAAAGCCTGGCAAAACTCTTTTATTTAGTATCTTGTTTATGTTTTCCTAATCATGTAGAACACATGATTAAAAAAGAAGAATTCCAGTTAGATATTGACTACATCCCGTAATGCTGCTGTATTTTTGGTAGCGCTTTCCTGATCATGTCAGTTCTCCACACTGTGACTACAAATTAAAGTGAAGTCCTACAGTAATTGTGCAGAGAACAGCTTCTTGTTATCTGTAATTATTTGCTAAAACTTTCAATTGAAACCCAGGCATTGTGTCTGGCTCCAAATGCAGGGTGATATCAATCAATATAACCAAACTGTCGCAATTAAAATGAAATATAGAAGCCAATTAAAAGTGTTTAACCCATTCAGCCTATTACGTGAGAAGAGCAATAGCCTCTTCTTTCTGTACCTAAAAAAAATGATAATGCATCAGCTATATGAATATACTGTATTTGAGTGTGTTTTGCCCAAAATGCACCTTTAGAAAACTGTACTACAATGCCTTGAAAAACTATTCGTACCCCTTGAAATTTCCACATTTTGTCATGTTACAACCAAAAACGTAAATGTATTTTATTGGAATTTTATGTGATAGACCAACACAAAGTGGCACATAATTGTGAGGTGGAAGGAAAATTATAAATGGTTTTCACATTTTTTTTACAAATAAATATCTGAAAAGTGTGGCGTACATTTTTTTTCAGCCCCCTTTACCCTGATACCCCAAACTAAAATCTAGTGGAACCAATTGCCTTCAGAAATCACCTAATTAGTAAATAGTCCATCTGTGTGTAATTTAATCTCAGTATAAATACAGCTGTTCTGTGAAGCCCTCATAGGTTTGTTAGAGAACCTTAGTGAACAAACAGCATTATGAAGGCCAAGGAACACACCAGACAGGTCAGGGATAAAGTCGTAGAGAAGTTTGAAGCAGTATTAGGTTATAAAAAAATATTCCAAGCTTTGAACATCTCATGGAGCACTATTAAATCGATCAACCAAAAATGGAAAGAGTATGGCACAACGGCAAACCTACCCAGACATTGCTGTCCACCTAAACTGACAGACTGGGTAAGGAGAGCATTAATCATAGAAGCAGACAAGAGGCCCATGGTAACTCTGGAGGAACTGCAGAGATCCACAGCTCAGGTGGGAGAATCTGTCCACAGGACAACTATTAGTCGTGCACTCCACAAATCTGGGCTTTATGGAAAAGTGGTAAGAAGAAAGCCATTGTTGAAAGAAAGCCATAAGAAGTCCCATTTGCAGTTTGCCAGAAGTCATGTGGGGGGACACAGAAAACATGTGGAGGAAGGTGCTCTGGTCAAATGAGACCAAAATTGAACTTTTTGGCCTAAAAGAAAAACTCTGTGTGGCAGAAAACTAACACTACACATCACCCTAAACACACCATCCCCACCGTGAAACATAGTGGTGGCATTATCATGTTGGGGGATGCTTTTCTTCAGCAGGGACAGGGAAGCTGGTCAGAGTTGATGGAAAGATGGATGGAGACAAATACAGGGCAATCTTAGAAGAAAAGAAGAAAACCTGTTAGAGTCTGCAAAAGACTTGAGACTGGGGTGGAGGTTCACCATCCAGCAGGACAACGACCCTAAGCATACAGCCAAAGCTACAATGGAATGGTTTAGATCAAAGCATATTCATGTGTTAGAATGGCCCAGTCAAAATCCAGACCTGAATCCAATTGAGAATCTGTGGCAAGACTTGAAAATTGCTGTTCACAGACACTCTCTATTCAATCTGACAGAGCTTGAGATATTATGCAAAGAAGAATGGGCAAAAATTTCACTCTCTAGATGTGCAAAGCTGGTAGAGACATCCCCAAAAAGACTTGCAGCTGTAATTGTAGCAAAAGGTGGTTCTACAAAGTATTGGGGGGCTGAATACAAATGCACGCCACACTTTTCATATATTAATTTGTAAAAAAAATTGAAAACCATTTAGCATTTTCCTTCCACTTCACAATTATGTGCCACTTTGTGTTGGTCTAACACATAAAATCCCAATAAAATACATGTACATTTTTTGGTCGTAACATAACAAAATGTGGATAATTTCAAGGAGTATGAATACTTTTTCAAGGCACTCTTTGTGAGTGGGTTAAAGGCTGTATATGATATCATTTATAAATTCAACTGTTTCTCTGGAATCTTATGCCCATTAATGTTGAGATTAGTTAGGGGAGCATTCTAAAGACACATGCATTATGTCGGTTCTACATATACTCTGAAGCTTTTTAAATAGCATTGAACAACATTTGAGCAGTTCTCATTTTATAAGCCTATAGACACATAACGAAACAGTAACAAAACCTAAAGGGCTCATTCACACTTGCATTAAATTTTAAAGCAGCCTAAAAGCACATTAACGCACCTATAGTGTTAATGAGCATTTAGGATGTGTTGTACAGGCGTACATGTTGCGTCAGGCAACACTTCTCAAACGCCCTCTGTGTGTGTGTGTGTTTTTTTTGGGGGGGGGGGAATAATCACTTTTGATGCTTTTCAGCAGCACCATGGATGCACTGTAAACACCATAGGCACGTTGCCCTCTGTGGGGGGCTGAGATATGGCAGCCTCGTATAATGGGACTTGTAGTGCCCTCTGTGGGTGGCTGAGATATGGCAGCCTTGCATGCTGGGACTTGAAGTGTCCTCTGTGGGGGGCTGATATATGGTAGCCCACTCTGTTGGAACTTGTAGTGCCCTCTATGGGGGGCTGAGATATGGCAGCCTTGTATGCTTGTATGCTGGGACTTGTAGTGCCCTCTATGGGGGGCTGAGATATGGCAGCCTTGTATGCTTGTATGCTGGGACTTGTAGTGCCCTCTGTGGGGGCTGAGATATGGCAGCCTTGTATGCTGGGACTTGTAGTGCCCTAGACTGTGGGGGGACTGAGGAATCCTCAGTCCCCCACAGAGGGCACTACAAGTCCCAGCAGAGTGGGCTGTCATATCTCAGCCCCCCACAGAGGACACTACAAGTCCCAGCAGAGCGGGCTGTCATATCTCAGCCCCCCACAGAGGGCACTACAAGTCCCAGCAGAGTGGGCTGTCATATCTCAGCCCCCCACAGAGGACACTACAAGTCCCAGCAGAGCGGGCTTTCATATCTCAGCCCCCCACAGAAGGTACAAGTCCCAGCAGAGTGGGCTACCATATATTAGCCCCCACAGAGGACACTTCAAGTCCCAGCATGCAAGGCTGCCATATCTCAGCCCCCCACAGAGAGCACTACAAGTCCCATCAGAGCAGGCTGCTCTTACAGAACAGTAAAATCAGCTGTGGGGGGGGGGTTGTAATGGGAGGGGAGAGAAGGAGGCACAGGTTTGAGACCAGGAGGATTTTTTTTCTGAGAGTGAGGATTTATGCTGGGAGGGGGAGTTGGGGGAGGATTTTTGCTGAGAGGGGGGATTTATGCTGGGAGGGAGAGATGGGGGAGGATTTTTGCTGGGAGGGGAGGATTTTTGCTAAGAGAGGGTATTTATGCTGGGAGGGGGAGATGGGGAAGGATTTATGCTGAGAGGGGGAGATGGGGGAGGATTTGTGCTGAGAGGGGGATTTATGCTGGTAGGGAGAGATGGGGGGGATTTTTGCTAAGAGTGGGGAATTTATGCTGGGAGGGGAGATGGGGGAGGATTTGTGCTGAGAGAGGGATTTATGCTGGGAGGGAAAGATGGGGGGATTTGTGTTGGGAAAGGGGAGGTTGAGGCAAGGGTTTGTGCTGAGAAGGGGGATTTGTACTGGAAGGGGTTCTATGAGGGTGAGGATTTGTGCTGAAAAATGCCAACCCACATCCTGTGTGCCCAGGACAACATCCCCACCCCCCCGCCCAGCACTCACAGGACATTTCTGCAGAAAGCAGCAAAACATAATGGCACCACATTCTTCAAAATGTAGGAAGAAGGGGGTGAAAATATTCCTATATACTGTAAGTAAAGTAAAATGATTTTTTGAGAGTGGGGAGTTTGCTGCAATGGGGGCCAATTGGTGGGGGCTGAAGTTGGACTGAATATTATGTGAGGCCCTTGTTGTAGGCCGTACTTGAGGCCCACCCCCATATTAGAAGAGTTGACTACCACTGCTTTGAACAATTTAAGAGGATATGTCAAGTGAAATGGCAACATTTGTATATACAGTATATCCTAGTGCCCAATACTTATCTGTACTGCAAGTAAATTCATTGCTCTAGAACCATCATGGGTTAGAACTCACTAAAGTCAGCATCACAAGTACAGTCTGAAAGGATTTGAAGGGCCTTATCTTCTTGTTAGATGACAGCATAAATGAAGTTTGCAGCTTTACTACAATTTACAGAGAAAAAAACTGCGTATGCATGCAGGGCCATCTTTAATATTGATTGGACCCTGGGCAAACATTTTCTTGGGCCCCCCATCATGCAATTTCGCTCTCCACCTGCTCTCAGACATACAATAAATAGCAGCTAGACTCAAAATCAGTTTACTAAATCAGATCAGGCAATCATTGCCATTGGTTGCCAGAGGTTACAGCATATCAATACTGCTCACTGACTGGTTTCTAGCAGTTACAGCACACATTACGGCTCACCGATTAGTTGTTAGAAGTTACAGCATGACTTCTGCTTGTTGATTGGTTGCTAGAGGTTACTGCTCATCAATACTGCACACTGATTGGTTGCTAGAGGTTAATGGATATCGTTACCCCTCACTAATTGGTTGCTAGAGGTTACTGCACATTAGTACTGCTTACTGATTGGTTGCTGGAGGTCACTGTCTATCATATTCTCACCGCCTGCACAGCATGAACTGGAGAGTTGAGGGGACCCATCAATAGACAGAAAACTCCTAGGTATCCTAGATCTCCTGGGGCTAGTGGTAGTGCTGGGGGGAAGATAGGGTGTGATCAGTGGCAATTCTGGGGGAGGGGGGGGTTGATGGGATCAGTGGCATTGGGGGGGGGGGATTAGTTAGGAGGCAGTACACTGTGCCAAATTCTGAATCATGTAGAGCAAAGCTGGAAATCTTTGGCAATTATATAGTGGGGGATTCTACCAATGTAATGGGGAATTTACAATGACCACCAATGTCCGGGGGATTTACACTGACCATGTAACGGAAGATTTTACGCCGCCCACCAATCTAAAGAGGGATTTCTACACAGAAACCAATGTAATAGGAGCATTTACACCATCCACCAGTGTAAGAGGAAATTACAACAACCTCCATGTAAGGGGGAATTTACACTAACAACCATTGTCAAGGAGATTTGTAATTACCACCAATGTAAGGTGATAATTCTACACCGACCACTAATGTCAGTGGGGATTTACACTGACCACCAATGTAAAGGAGGATTTACACTGACAACCAATGTAATGGGGGATTTTACACCAACAACCAATAAAAGGGGATTTATACACCGACCACCAATGTCAGGGGGGATTTAAACTGACCACCAATGTAAAGGGAGATTTAGACTGACCACCAATGTAAAGGGGGATTTACACTGACAACAAATGTAATGGGGGGTTTTACACCAACAACCAATACAGGGGGATTTCCACACTGGCACCAATGTAAGGGGAATTTACACTCATCACCATTGTGATTGGAAATTGACACTGACCACCAATTAAAGGGGGCTTCTACATGGACCACCAATGTAAGGGAGGATTCGAAACTGACCACAAATGCAAGTTAGGATTTTGTTTACCGACTACCAATATAAAGAGGATTTTCTACACTGACCACCAATGTAAAGGGGATGTACACTGACTACTAATAAGAGCATTCACAGTAACCACCAATGTAATGAGAAGATTTACAGTGAACATCAATCTAACTGAGACATTTAGCCTGCGTTCATCTTTATGTGTGTTGAGAACGCATGCAAAATCACTTTTCTGACACCACAGAAATGTGCTGCCTTTTACCAGATACACAGCAGTGCCATTAATTGTTAATGACACCCTCACGCATCTGCTGACATGTGCGTTTTCACATGCACCAAAATTCTACGGTACTGTGGCATTGTGTGATTTGGAAAAGGGGTTAGGGACTTTGTGCTGCATTTCTAGTGCATAGAGAAGCCCATTGAAATGAATGGGCTGTCCTACATGCAACCTACATCTTTACCCACCCTGTCAGTACACCTTTGCATCCTAAAATCCCTGCTAACTTCTGCACCCCAAACCCCCCTAATCCTCTCCACTTCAACACCCCCTTTAACTCTACCTGCCTCCACTGCTCATCTTTGCACCCACATTCCTTACTTCTATACATCCCCTCCTTGCTCACTTGTGCACCCCAAACTGTAATTCCTTCTCTGCCTACCTCTGCACACCCCACAGTACCATCCCCTCCCCCTCACCAGAACAGGCTGATGGTGGTGACCATAGTTGACGGCAGGACTTTCAATCATGCCCCTTAACCTCTTATATGGGCAGCATTCAGCAGAGGTGCTGATGGATATGACCTCAGGGGGGCATGATATACATACGAATGCCACCTCATTTTACATATCAGTGCAGACAGTCTGATGCTATTAACATATTAATGCTGCTGCTATTTACATATCAATGACGATTATTTACATGTAAACACAGGGTCTGCAGGTGAGTCATCTGTACACAACAATAGGGCAGAGCTGGGCAGCATTAGTAGCAGCACTTCACACTGAGGTATTGGGACACAGCACGGGACTAAAACTTCAAGGGACAAGTGAATTTAAAACAGGATAGTTGGCAAGTATGAGGCAGCTGCTTTGGGCCCCACAACTATGACAGGGTCCAGGGCAGCTGCCCCTTTTGCCCTGCCTTAAAGACGGCCCTGTAAGCAAGAGGCCACCCATAGCTTGCAGTCGCCAAATCTTCCCATATATTTGCACCTTATTTATGTATAGTTCTGCGTCTGAATGCCAAATTAATTTGTAAAAGTAGGAGAACCAGGGGGCAATAACAGCCCTCCTCTACACATATTCCAAAGCTTTTTTTCCCGCTTATGTTTTCACACATTTTGCAGCCAACAGGAGCTTAGAGGAATTGGCAGAGAAATTCAGGACTGCACCAGGATTGATGATCGTTCTATTTAAAGCTAGTTAATGAAAGTTTGTCTTCATTTGCTCCAAGAGTGTCAGACCTACTTCATAATTCCGTCTCCCTATATACATTGTATGAGTCCTCAGTAAATTTTCTGCTAGTGAGCACAGTTTGTTATAACATGATTATTTATGAGATTTACTGTACCCTACTTATTTTCCCCTGTCACTCTAGAAGGTGGCATAACACCTATTTCTGGCACAAAATATTGGCCAAACTGTATGAACAAAATCTGCACGAAAGAGCTGCTGTAAATGTATTTGTTTTACAGGCTCATGTTACATTTAAATGTAGGTCAAACTGTCTCCAAAATATGGCACAATATCGGAATATCTGTCACACGCACATTATTTTGTAGCATCTCGTGACTATGCTTCATATTCTGTAAACACTCTGAACTTCCCTGGGAAACATTTGTCAGTGAACAGAATATATACTATATATATATATATATATATATATATATATATATATACAGGTATTTATATTTATGTATACATTTGTTCCCCACTTATAGCAGCACATGGGATGAAAGCTTTGATGTGGCCTGTTATTATTATTTTGTCTTGGTGTACCAGAGGATAGACAATACACATTATGCCAGTGCATGTAAACCTTCCACAGAGGACTGTGTCTTTCTTGCCTGAACTAAGTTAGCTACCATTTTCCTTATTTCCATCTCTGTGTGCTGTAAATATTCAATTCCCTAATCTGATCCAAATTCATGCTGGTGTGTTCCCTTACTAGTCTCCTGGACTTTTTTCCATCTGCAGATATATTCCCTAGGCTTACACTTTGGAGAACACAAAATGCCTTAACACTCACCCAAGGGAAAAGGGGATCATGTTAGCATAACACCAGTGGAGAAAGTTTATTGCACCCAATGGAGTTTATATTTCCAAATGTGTTAAAAGCCCCTGGTTGCCTTCAGCTGAGCATCAAGAGTCATTGCTGACAAAATAGAAATCTTGGAAATGGCTCTATAATTTCATGACTAGAAAACAAAAAAATGGACACTTCTATTCATGTTCTCTGCGTTTATAAACATTTGTCCTATATATGACTTATGATGGTTAATTACGCTACACCAAATGTCCTGAATATTTTTCAAATTTCAATAAATAGGACAACTTTTCTTGCTTTGTATTGTGTGCTTCAGTAGGAACCTTGGAACACATCTGCACAGTCCTGGTGCCCAAACTTTTGGCCTAAAGGACAAACATGGACCTTTGGTACTCTTTGTGCAAACCTTTGAACCTCAGCAGTCTGCAATGGGAGCACTGATTTGTAATGGGTTAATAGCAGTGATATAGCATGTTTCTTACTGTCTTCTGCGGCACATTTATAGTCTCCAAACATGCCTGTAGCATCTTCCTAGTTTTTGGCCATCATTTCCTCTAGCATGTCTGCATTATTGACAGTCTTCCCTAGCATTACATATACTGCACATTTTATGTGGGTCTTTTGTGATGGCAAAGACCGCAGGTGAAGCCAACAATGCCTCCTAAGTTGACAAATGTTAATGTAAAGTATATATAAATCGATTTGTTTATGCTGCTCATTCCTTCCAAAATTCTAGTTGCCCAGTTGTCATTTTGACCCTCTGCCTTCAATACTGTGAGTCTTTAACCATGGGCATCCGCAAGAGGGGGAACCCCCCCCCCCCTAAGCTGCAGTTCCGCAGAGGCATCTTTCGTCTGCATAAGCTGATGCCTCTTCTATAGTTCCTGATGGAATTTCAGGCATGCTGTTGATATCACTCTGCCTCCTGATCACTCTGAGTCATGGCAGCCGCAGCCCGCGGGATTCACAGCAGTGTTGCAAGGTCAGAGTCACTGGGCACAATAGGAGACAGTAGCATTTGTATGGCCACAAAAGGAGTTATATGGACACAATAGGAGTTATATGGACACAATAGCATCTTTATGCTATTGTGCCCATATAGCTGTTATTGTGCCCATATAGATGTTGCTGTGTCCATATAGATGCAGAACAGAAGCGATATGGGCACAATGGCATCTATATGGGCACAGCAGAAACTATATGGGCACAATAGCATAAACATGTTATTGTGCCCATAAAGCTGCTTTTGTGCCCATATAGCTGCTGTTGTGTCTATATAGCTGCTGTTGTGCCGATGTAGATGTACAATAGCAGCTATATGGGCACAACAGCATAAAGATGCTATTGTGCCCATATAGAATTTAAAATCTCGACTGGCTTAAGCCAATGTTGCACCATGCAGGTGTAGTTTTTTTTTGCAATTGATTGATTGCCTAATTGTATGTATATTTATACCTTCGCTTGCTGTGGTGGCTCGCAGCATATTTTGCATGGTTTTGCATGTGGCTCAGATCGCCACAGCAAAACCAGGTACACTCTACCCCAAAAAAAGTGCCAAATGTGGCAGTGGAAGGGGGAGGGTGCAAACAAGTGGAGCTTTCCCTTTTGGGTGGAGCTCTGATTTAACACTGCCACAAGCCACCAATAGGGAGGGTAGTTTGAAAGTAGAATTCCAGCTTGCCCTAGCCTTAAAAACTGCCCCCCGTCCCTTACCCCTAACACCTATGCTGACTAACCTTTTTTCAGACTGCTCCAATCTGGTCATGTTATCTCACCTGTGTGATTCAGCAGCGTATACAGGGGAAAGGAGGGAGCACCAATAACAACCGTGACATAGGAACCTATGGGTCGCTGTTGACTGACACAGGTAAGATCACATGGCCAGACCTTAAAATGACCCCCCCCCCCTGAAAAAAGTTCTGCAGACACCCATGTCTTTAACCCATAACAGTATGTAGATAAAAATGTCTGACTTTTTTTATAATTTCATGAGTTCAGTTAATGAGTCAGAAAGTCATAAACCTAAAGGATTCTCAGCTAGGCAATTGCCACTCTCATGGTAGTTTTAGAAAATCCCACTCTATTTTGTATAGAGTAATGAACTCTTTATGTGAAAATACTTACTGTTTAAGTCCACGTGGCTTTATTCATTACTCAAATATAATATTTTCCAAAAATTCAGCATTCTTGTGTGACTTTCATCCAATGAATCAATGCTCCTTCACATCAAAATAACATTATTGACCAAAAATCACATCATATGTAACTTCTCTCTCCCTGATGTGTTTCACTCTAAACAGAACCCAATTTTAAGTGGTTGTAAATCCTTACATAAACCCAGTGAAGTAACTGGCCTCAGATAATACACAGAGATGAAACAAAGCCTCCTATATAAGTTGTACCTGTCTGTCCAGAGCCATCTTTCCCCTACATCCGCTTAAAGTGCAACATTTTTAAGTTTGGCTGAAAATTAAAAAAAAAGTGGCAGAGAGCTGAAGTTACACACTGCAGAGCTCAGTGAGGAGAGCTCTGAGAGCTGATTGGAGGGGAGATGCATGCCTCCCTCTACACAGCTCACAGCAACAAAGCTGAGGCTTTCAATCAGCTGGGGCTACCTCCCCTGTCACCATTTTTCTCTTGGTGTCAGGAAAACTTGTCAGAAGTGACTCATGCTAAAAGCAGAGAAATTAAGCAGCAAACAGAAATGACACTGAAGCCTCGTACACACGACCGAGTTTCTCTGCAAAAACCGGCAGAGATTTCTTGCCGAGAAATTCGTTCATGTGTATGGTTTCTCGTCAAGAAAAGCGACAAGAATCTCAACGAGAAAATAGAGAACCTGCTCTCTATTTTCTCGTCGAGATTCTCGTCAGCCTGTTTCTGGACGAGAAAATTGTGTGTGTGTACACTTACCTTTTCGCCGGGAAGCCCGCGCATGCTCAAAATGACTTCGACGCATGCGCGGTAGCTTTATAGGCATAGGTAGGGTGAACCAAGATGGCGGCGACGGCATCGAATGTGACGAGCGCATGCTCGTCGTATTCGATGACGTCACCGCGTACGCTCCATTCAAAGAACCGCGGGTTCTTTGAAATGAGCGTGTGTACACTCGGCCGGGACAAGTTTCTTGTCCAAGGATCTCGTCGAAAAAAACAACATGTTTTTTACGACGAGATTCTCGGCCGTGTGTACGAGGCTTTAGTGTTTTTAATTGAGACAAGTACACACTATAGAGGGATATGCTTTGCTCATATTTTATGTCTGAGGTTCACAACAGTAATGTGCGGTAAGGTCAGTGGCTGGTGAGGCACTGGCTTGTATCAGAGCCAGATACACACAGGTTGCAAATGCCGCGATCATTAGAGTGAGAGCAATAATTCTAGCACTAGACCTCCTCTGTAACTCTAAACATGTAATCTGTAAAAAAATGTAAAGCTTCGCCAATGGAGATTTTTAAGTACTGAAGTTTGGCACCATTCCATGAGTGTGTGCAATTTTAAAGTGTGACATATTAGGTATCTATTTACTTGGCGTTATATCATCTTTCACATTATACAAAAAAATCATGTTATCTTTAGTGTTTTTTTTTTTTTTTATATATATATATTAACCGCTTCAGCCTCGGTCCATTTTGGTGGTCAAAGACCGGGCCACTTTTCGAGATTCCGCACTGCGTCGCTTTAACTGACAATTGCGCGGTCGTGGCTCCCAAACAAAATTGTTGTCCTTTTTTTCCCACAAATAGAGCTTTCTTTTGGTGGTATTTGATCACCTCTGCGGATTTTATTTTTTGCGCTATAAACAAAAAAAGAGCGAGAATTTTTGCTTTAATAAATATCCCCAAAAAATATATAAAAAAACATTTTTTTTCAACAGTTTAGTCCGATACGCATTCTTCTACATATTTTTGGTAAAAAAAATCGCAATAAGCGTTTATTGATTGGTTTGCGCAAAAGTTATAGCTTTTACAAAATAGGGGACTGTTTTATGGCATTTTTAATAATAATTTTTTTTAACTAGTTATGGCGGCGATCAGTGACAGTGTCACTAGGCAGAATAGGGGAATGCCTTGTTTACAAAGGCATTCCCCTGTTCTGCCCTTTGCCGACTGCAATAGCGGGCCGCCCGGGAACATCAAGTTCCCGAGACCCGCGGCCGCACTCACGAGGCACGCGGCGGCGTTCGCGCGTCCGCTGGGCGGCAAATTTAAAGGGACGTACCTGTACGCCAATGTGCCTGCCCGTGCCATTCTGTCGACGTATATCATCGTGCAGCGGTCGGCAAAATGGTTAATGAAACTGTTTTTTTTCCCAAAAAAACACGTTTGAAAAATTGCTGCGCAAATACCGTGCAACATGAAAAAACGACTACCATTTTATTCCATAGAATGTCTGCTAAAACAATATATATAATGTTTGGGGGTTCTGAGTAATTTTCGAGCAAACAAATGATGATTATTACATGTAGGAGAGAAGTGTCAGATTTGGCCTGGGTGGCAAGGGGTTAATTACCATAAGTAATATACAAATAATTATTATATCTTGTTTTAAGGTAATTTACTATATTTTCAAAGACTTTATGCAAGCAGGTGGCTTAACAGACAAATTACTGAACTTTGAAGTTATAACTTCCAACCAGTAATTTCACAGTAAATAGATCATCATGTTATAACATATAGCATATAAATATATGATTTAGCTTGATTATAACAGTACCTTTTCAACAGCAGCAGATTCTCATTCTCCCTCTTAACTGTGTGAGAAAAACATGGGATTGTGGGTAAATCTTATACCCATAAACCCATGTATTTCCTTGTAGTTAAGAGGGCTGTGCTGGAAGGGTGCATGTGTCTTTTGGACACATGTCCCTTCTATGACACTGCGGTGAGAGGCGTGCCTCCACTGCAGCATTTTTATTGGACAGATGGGGCTAATGGTACTTTACCATTGGTCCAAGACTCCAAGCTGTCCATTGAGCTCAGTGCCTCTGACAAGAAGTGAGGAGCGGCACTGTGAGCTCATCCTCTCAGTCTGCTGCAAACAGAGTGTGCCAGCTTGTATTTAAACTGGCTGCTCTGTAATGTAGCTTCTGACAGGCTGTGCAAGGAGCCCCATATCTCTGGGACCATACGTCAGTGGTGGGGTAGGACTTAGGCTACCTAGCCAACAAATTTGGGGTCTCTGTGACTTCAGGTCGCCAAGCTACGACCCTCGAAGCTAAATTTTTTATTTTATTTTTATGTTCATGGCAGGTGAGGCTCTGCCTCACCTGCCTCACCTGACTGCATGTTCCTGGTTTACAACCACTTTAAGAAGGAAGTTTGGTGAACCAGTGGTGTGTATGGAGTCACCTAAATTTGGACTCCATACAATCCATCTCAGAATGTAGGAAGAGGTATTTAGCTTTAAGTGGCTACATTCGTGTACATCAGTATATGTATAGCATACCAGTATAGTTCATCCACAAAAGTGGATGTCTTTAGGTATAAACATGTTTTTACCTGCAATTTGCCTCCACATATTTACAACATGGTCATGTACATATATATATTACACTTTTGTTAGAATCTAGACCTATAATTTAAAATGAGCTTAGCATGATATTAAAATAAAAACCTAATACTATCTCAAAGTAGGCACCAATACACATGCTTACAATTGTCAGGAAAACGTATGTGCCTCTGAGAGATGGCAAATGCAGGCACAATCCTCTACTTTTGTCCTCCTGTACTGGGGCCACTCAGGTTTTAGATTTAGCCTAAATCTTGGAAACGGGAACAGCCCCAAATAATGCCCCACTGTTGTGCACTTTTTTTGGATATTTATTACTCCCACTAGGGGCCACTGTTGTGCACTTATTGTTTATATTGCAAGGTAAACATTATATATGTGTGGAATTAAGGTAGCGCTTCCTCTTTTTTTATATTATATTCACTTTTCCTGCTAATAGTATTTGGTGTCTAGCAGCAACCTTAAATATTTAATCACACAGTTATTCAATGTTAGTAGCGCAGTAGTACCTTCTATTTAGTTTAGGTGGTGCAGAGTGCTGGGGAATAAGCAATGCAGGAGGTGTAGAGTAAGGGAATACAGAGTATAGTGTAGTGGGCAGAACCATTGATAAGGGGTACTAGGGGGGCCCTGTCAGGTGGGCTGTATGGGACCCCATGGTTTCTATTGGCAGCCCTGTCTGGCATACTTCCTGGAATCCTATAGTGCACCATGAGCACCTCTTCTGCAACTGTGCTCAGACAATTTTAAATTTGTTTTGTAAAAATCTAGTTAAAAAAGATAGCAACCTTCTCACGGTAGTTTTGGACAGTGTCAGTTTTTGCCACATAATCCTGTGCTGTTAGGGGTAGTATATTTTCTACAGATTTTCTAGCTGCACACGGGCCAACTGTTATTTAGAGGCAAAATTGATGAAGTTGTTGGTCAGGCAGCTGCTTGGACATCCTCCCACTGCCACTTTGACCTAGGCACTTTTGACTTCTTGGACATGTGAGGTATGCGTTGTATGGTTAGGACATCATTGGCCATGATGTCCTAACCATACACAGGGGGTGAAAGTTTGTAAAATCGAAGTGGTGTCAGCCATCTAAAACTTCCATTACTTCCTCTCTGACTGGCACCGACACATGCAGAATGCTTCTCCTATTTGCTCTTGATATCATTTGGACTGTAAGCGAAGGAGGTGATTGCTGTGCTGTCTGACCCCAGTTGTATATTAATGATCTTGACAGACAAAGGCTACTCTTCATCTGGGTCTACAGTATCTGTGTCTATCTCTTCTTAATTGTACTTATTCAGTAAATGAAAAAAAGGACCCAAATATTGTTCATTCACAGGGAGCATTCCTATATAGATAACAGATACTTTTGTTGATCCTGTGATTAAATCCAGAGTGTGTTTTCTGTAGATAAATACTTTGCATTCTCATGCAAGAAATGGTTTTCTGAACCACACAAAAACAAAACTGTTGCCTTTTAAGGCAGATTAGTCATTCATCCTACTGGGTATTTGGGGATACATGAGCCCTTTATTCATCTCTGTGACTTCGAACTAGAGATGTAAAATTTTAAGAAAATTTCAAAGCCCTTGGGCAAAAAAAATAAAAATTTCCAGGAAAAATAGAAATTTTGGAAAAATGTAAAAAAAAAAGTAAAAAAAAAAAATTAGTGTGGAGTAGTTTTACAAATTGAAAGTAATTTTGTTACACTGGGAGAGTGAAATGCATTGTATATAGAAGTATAATGCTTGAAATTTTTAAAAAAAGTACAGCTCATTCAGTAAATAATCTAAACTTGCTTTTTCAAATTATTTTTTTATTACAAATGGAATAAAAAAGGCTATGTATGTTAACCACTTCAGCCCCGGACCATTTGGCTGGTCAAAGACCAGAGCAATTTTTGCGATTCGGCACTGTGTCGCTTTAACTGACAGTTGCGTGGCCGTGCGACGTGGCTCCCAAACAAAATTGACAAAAAAATTTCCCACAAATAGAGCTTTCTTTTGGTGGTATTTGATCACCTCTGCGGTTTTTATTTTTTGCGCTATAAACAAAAATAGTGCACCAATTTTGAAAAAAAGCAATATTTTTTACTTTTTGCTATAATAAATAAATCCCTAAAAAATATATAAAAAAAAGTATTTTTTCCTCAGTTTAGGCCGATACGTATTCTTGTACATATTTAAAAAAAATAGCAATAAGCGTTTATTGATTGGTTTGCGCAAAGGTTATAGCGTCTACAAAATAGGGGATAGTTTTATGGCATTTTTATTAATAATTATTTTTTACTAGTTTATTAATAATTATTTTTCACTAGTAATGGCCGCGATCATCGATTTTTATCGTGACTGCGACATTATGGCGGACACGAAGGGGTGAGTTTACCGCTCAGATGTACTTGATTGCTTTTCACTCCTTATCCCAAGCCACGGGTGCAGACAATGCATGTGATAATGCAAAACAATTGGAAGAAATTCTTGGACAACCGCACTCCAAACAAGGAGTGAGAACAGTTAACCACCCCTCTTTCCCTCTTAATAATTTATAAGCTTCCTGCCAATATGCATTTTCAGTTTTTGACAATGTTGATCCAGAAGCTTATATTGCTCTATCAAGAGCTTGGGAAATTTTATCCTGATTTTCAGGGGTAATTTTCTCTGTAAATTAAGGAATTGTGTATTTTTGGGAGGCTGTGGATTGTAATATTTCCTTACTTGAAGATGCTGCTGGTGAAGAAACACTTTGTGATGATCCAGAAGCAGATGAAAGAGTGGTTCTCATGGCTATGAGTAAGCACTGATCCTACAGTGTGAAATGCGTCAGCCTGTCTGCTTTCATTTTGCTGTGGTGTGGACTTCTGTGATTTTATAATAAAGGAACCTTGTTTGGAGTGCGGCTGTCCAAGAATTTCTTCCAATTGTTTGGCATTATGGCGGACACATCGGACACCTTTGGCGCCATTTTGGGACCATTCATATTTATACAGCGATCAGTGCTATAAAAATGCACTTATTACTTTGTAAATGTGACTGGCAGTGAAGGGGTTAACCAGTAGGTGGTAGGGAAGGGGTTAAGTGTGTCCTAGGGATGTGTTCTAACTGTAGGGGGGATAGGCTATGTATGACACAACACTGATCACCGCTCCCGATCACAGGGAGCTGTGATCAGTGTCCTGTCACTAGGAAGAATGGGAAAATGCTTGTTGACATTAGCATTTTCCCGTTCTTCCTCTCTGTGAGACAATCGCTGGACACCCAGCGGACATCGAATCCGCAGGGCAACGTACAGGTATGTTAATCTGCCTGTACGTGCCCTTCTGCCGACGTATATCGGCGTGAACCGGTTGGCAAGTGGTTAAGAGCGTTTCAACTATACATGAGAACAGTTAACCACCCCTCTTTCCCTCTTAATAATTTATAAGCTTCCTGCCAATAAGCATTTTCAGTTTTTGACAATGTTGATCCAGAAGCTTATATTGCTCTATCAAGAGCTTGGGAAATTTTATCCTGATTTTCAGGGGTAATTTTCTCTGTAAATTAAGGAATTGTGTATTTTTGGGAGGCTGTGGATTGTAATATTTCCTTACTTGAAGATGCTGCTGGTGAAGAAACACTTTGTGATGATCCAGAAGCAGATGAAAGAGTGGTTCTGGAATGAGAACTCTGGAGGGAAAAGCTACTTGCACTTTCATCATTCATTTCCATAAAGTATTTTTTTTAAGTTTTTAGGACACCTCTGGCATGCCAGGATGTGTTTGGACATCCTTGTAGCATTTGGAAAATAATATTTCTTCTCGCAACATTTGCAAATTGCAGCTTTGCTCTTAGCAGAAAGTGCACTGTGGAAATGTTTCCAAACTGTAGATGTTAGTCTCACTATTTTACTGAGAGGAGGAAAAGATAAACCATTTTACTGACCAGACTATAGGTAAAAATTATGCTGTGATGATGGAGAACATTAACAGGAATCATTTAAAGGTTATAAAGATAAACTGATTTGTCAGACAAGTTTACCCTCTTACCTGTCAATTAAAGCCTGAGAGGACAGAAACTATCATCTACTGTATCCCAACAATCACCCAACTAAACTGTAGCATTTCTTCTATAGTGCCCCCTAGTGGCAAAAATGCAAATTTTTCTTGTTTGAGACCTGCATTGAGAAGTATTTGCTTGTCTTCAGCTGAGAGAGCTGGCAATAATTTAAGACTTTACAAAAAGTCTCGGAAATCTTTCAGTAAGGTATTCATGTTATATAGTTACAATACCATGCCACAGATATATTATTTATCATCAGAAAATAACATATTCCACACTTTTTTTTTCTCTAAAAAAATCACTTTTTTTTCTGAAAAACATTTGATGCTGACTGACAGTGATTCAATATATTGCTTCTCCACCATTTAACTGCATGGTCTTACTTTTTTTCAGGGGCAATTCATAGGATAACATTTTCTTTTTTTACAGCTTGTTCTAGGTTTGATTATTACGTTTTGATGACTATCTCTCAACTTTTCATAAAAACAGTGTCCAGGTCTTTACCTTAATGCTACGTACACACGATCAGAATTTCCGACAACAAATCCATGTTTTTTTTTCCAACGGATGTTGGCTCAAAACATGTCTTGGATACACACGGTCCCACAAATGTTGTCGGAAATTCCGATGGTGCAGGAAAGCAGAGACATACAACACTACGATGAGCCGAGAAAAATTAAGTACAATGATTCCGAGCATGCGTCGAATTGGTTCCGAGCATGTGCAGCACTTTTGTTCATCGGAAATAGCTACACGTGGTCGGAATTTCCGACAATAACTTTTCTTGTTGGAAATATTAAGAACCTGCTCTCAAGCAAATGTCCGATGGAGCCTACACATGGTCGGAAAATATCCGACCAAAAGCTCACATCGAACATTTGTTGTCGCAAATTCTGATCGTGTGTACGCAGCATTATTCACATGTGCCCTTGTAAATGAATGCTTCTCTTTGGTTCAATTACCACTTTCTAGGTGACAAAATTGATCAATGGAAGAGTGATAGATTTCAACCTTGGTGCCTGGGAAAGGATGTAGAGTTGAGGTTGATGTTTTTAAAGACACAGATTTTTGGCTGAGAAATACTGTACAACCTGCCAGTTGTTCAAAATCAGTAACTATGTGCACTGTCAAAATCCAAATCAGTAAAATGAAAATCTGTTTGCTGCATGACTACCCAATGCAAACTTTAGGTTGCTGCTTTCTAATCTTTCATCAACCATTTGTGCAAACAATATAGTTTAAAAGAACAGAAACAAGCGGGAAAGTAATGTCATTCCAGCTAGTGTGGCTGAGCTGTTGGCAGAAGTGTAATTAAAATAATTGTTATTGTTATTCCAAAAGTAGGAAGGAGCTGTACGTGTTGCTCATATAAATCAATACTATTGGGCTACATTTTTATAATACAGACCACTCCCATTTACTCAGATTTTTTACGTGGGGGTCATTCAGTCTTGTGTATAGTTAAAGCGGATCTCCACTCAAAATCCTAAGTTACTCCCATCCTCCTCAGTGCATTGCATATATGTTGAAATGGCCCAAAAAAATGTTTTTTGCGCTGCAATTACCTTTTAATTTGTAGTTTATTCTCATTCTTCTGGGGTATCACTGCCGCGGGAGTAGGCATGTACACTGCGCCCGCACTGTCTCCTGGGAGCTTAGTATCTGGCTTCCCAAGAATCTGTGCGGAACACCGCCGTGTGAAATCTCCTGAGATCAAGAACCCTGAAGTGACGCGTGACACCGCTCACGCAAGGGAAATATAGCATTACTACAAGGAGACACGAGGTTGCCATCACAATGGGGCGGGAACTTCTGGCGACGTCGCCCGTTGTGATGGCAACTGGGCATGCGCGGGAACGAACGGTGAATGCTGGGAGCACAGCATTCACCGCATCCCGGAAATCAATGCTTGTGGGCTTCACATGCTCACAAGCAAAATGGAAACGGCCAGGATAGCATTATATAACATCTTCTTTGACACGAAAATGGACAGCAGCTAAATTAAAAGACACAAAAAGTGAGTAGTATTTCATGAGTGGGAACGTGTCTGTATGACTTAAAAAAAAAAAATTAATGCTCGCCGAACCTCCGCTTTAAGATGGTATTGATGCAGGGAGTGACAGCTTTTGGACTAAAGAATAACCAAGGCAGATATCTACTGGTAGAAATGGGCAGATTTTTGATTCCACTTTTTTATATGAGCGGTATCTTTATGTTGTATGCAGAAACAAATATAAAGGTACGTAACACTTTAGCTTACAGCTGTAAGTATAATAATTTTACATTGGTTTTATTAGTGAAGAAAATTCTTTCAATAATAAATGGGATTATAAAGTGGACTCTTAATAGACTAGAAATATGTACACTCAGATAGTAAGGATTAGCTCAAGCACTGAAACCTCTCTAACCTGTCATTTTACTAGCAACTCCAGGTCTTGGGATATTTAATCATTTATGCTTATTTACAGATTGTATTACTTATATTGCTGCGGCTTCAGTTATTAAGAATCTATTGCATCAGTGAGGTCAAATGTATTTTATTTCGTGTCATAATTACATCAATGGTAGATAAATTTACTGAGTATTCAGAATGTCTGAAGTAATTGTATTTAGATATTCCATTAGTGACTGGTCATGAAGGCAGCGGCTTTTTGTGCGTCTTCTCGCAGGGTCTGTGCGTCTCCTCCCTTCTCCTCCTAAGCGGCCAATAGGATCGTCTGTCCTTTCAGCCAATTGGGTGACGGGTCCCAGGACCCAGTTTCTGATTGGCCGGAAGGAGAATCAGTGTGACAATAGCGAATATAAATTCTCTTTGGTCACACAACTGACTCTAATCACGTGCTCTAAAAAAAAAACATTGGAATCCATGCGTCCCGCACCCTGCATGTAGATTAGGGTGCCGGATGCATGAATGGGGGGGGCGTGTGGCCCTAATGGACGGGGCGCCACTGAATATGGCTCTTGGACATTTATCCTACTTGTTTGATATGGGTGACTGGTCATCTGCAATACAGACTTTCAACAGTTGTGAAAGAGAAATGCTGGCTGGTCCAGTCTTACTACATATACACCGATCAGCACTAACTATGACTAATAGGTTAAGTGGATAACATTAATTATTTTGTTACAATGGCATCTGAAATTGAGTGGGGTGTGGTAGGCAGAGAGTAAACATGTTGTCTATAAAGTTGATGTGTTTAAAGCAGAGAAAATAGGTCTTGCAGATTGTCGGGTATGCTAGCTGCTGCCCGGCCAGGGTGTCCACAGCTAAAAGCACCTACAATAGGTAAAAGGGGGTTCAGAACTGGACCATGGAGCAATGGAAGAAGGTGAAAGAGAAAAAGAAGAAAAGGGCGCACCAGCCTTGTGCATTATCCTTTGAATATATTTTATTAAAAGTAGATAAAAGGAAGACTTCTCAGAAACGTAGGTAGATAGCTCACAATGTAAATAGTCTCCAAATAGCAGCAATTGGTCTAAGACAGATGAACTCCAGATGGTCACGAAGGAGATATCAAGGGCCACTGCTGGCTGAGGCGTTTCGAAGGGTTACCTTCTTCCTCAGAGCCCAGTGGTGTTGCTTTCTTCAGCTGTCCATATATATACTCATATGCACCGTCAATCAATCAAGGACTTCCCAGAAGGAGTGACCATTCAGGTATAGATGTTTGTATAATTATATGTTATTATTTAATTAAATATTGGCTATCTATTATTTATCTTCGACATCCATCTATCGGTATATAGCATATGCACCCTCTATATTGGTAATTCTGCCACAACTGGGTTCCCCAGGGGTGAGGTTTGAGTAATTTATAGAGACAGGACTGTCCCAGAGGGGTATTGAGAATTCCTTCCCCTCCCTTTCCCCTATTGTGTCAACTGGGGATAGCTTCTAAGCTTTAATAAGGTTTACGGCGATTGTCCGTCTCACCATCTCCTATATCTTAGCTTGAAGTGACATCTATTGTCCTTTTTTGTCCTCTATTGGTCGTTCTACAACAAAATGGCGGCGGTCTATTGTTGCCACTGATGTCACTAATGAGCAACGGCCGACGCACAGGAAGTGACGTCAGGTCCGCTCTTCCTATCGTTTGGAACACGAACATGGCAGCGTGCATTCCAGATGCAGGAACGGGCCATGAGGGACTCTGTCGATATGGGGGGAGATCCCCCATATGGTGCCATGGATCTAGCAGCCATCAATTGGTAAGATTGGCTATTTTTGGTGGCGTTATGTGCCACTGTGGCATCACTTGTGAGACCTTTTGTGTGAGGCCATTGTGGTTATGAGATCTCTTTCTCCCTCTCGCTCCACACTTCGATTAGATGAGGCCTGCTTTTGTGTACATATTAGCTCTTTGTGCATTCACATTGCTGTGCCTGCATGGTAATGATTTCCTGTCTACCAGTATTGCTAGCACACTCTGATCACTTTTTGTATCCTTGCCTGCCAGAGTCGCTATCCATCCATATCAATTACTAACTGGTCTGTTAATATTATCAAACAGTTGTATCAGTTGTTTATCTGTTTTTAGTAAGGGTCACGCTATTACCCTTTAGTGGGCGTTATCTTTTGGCCTCTATGCCCCTCTGGGAAGTCCTTGATTGATTGACAGTGCATATGAGTATATATATGGACAGCTGAAGGAGGCAACACTGCTGGGCTCTGAGGAAGAAGGTAACCCTTCGAAATGCATCAGCCGGCAGTGGCCCCTGATATCTCCTCCGTGACCATCTGGAGTTCATCTGTCTTAGACCAATTAATGCTGTTTGGAGACTATTTGCATTGTTAGCTATCTACCTACGTTTGTGAGTAGTCTTCCTTTTATCTACTTTTAATAAAATATATCCAAAGGATAATGCACAAAGCTGGTGCGCCCTTTTCTTCTTTTTCTCATTGACTGTTTGGATATCCCTATCCCTGAGGGCAACAAGGCCTGTGACATACACCATCATGATACATAGACCGTCTGGTACTCCACTCGTGCGCAGGAGTGTTTGTTTTCTGCTATCAATGGAAGAAGGTGGCCTGCTCTAAAAATACATGCTTTCTTTTACATCATATGGATGCCCGGGTGCTTGTGTGTTACTTGGGAACTTGTTACTTTTTACTGGGGAAGAGATGGTACCAGGATGCACTATGGGAACAAGGCAAGCCGGCAGAGGCAGTGTAATGCTTTGGGCAAAGTTCTGCTGGGAAACCTTGGGTCCTGTAATTCATGTGGATGTTCGTTGACACGCACCAACTACCTAAACATTGTTGGTGACCAAATGCACCCCTTCATGCAATTATATTCCCTGATGGCAGTGGCCTATTTCAGCAGGGTAATGTGCATGCCACACTGCAAATAATGGTTCAAGAATGGTTGAGGAACACAACAAGTTTGAGATGTTGACCTCCAAATTCTCCAGATCCCAATTCATCAACCATCTATGGGATATGCTGGAAAAACAAGTCTGATCCATGGAGGCCCCCGCAACTTACAGAACTTAAAGGATCTGTTACTGACGACTTGTTGCCAGATACCACAGCAGTACATTCTAGTGGTGTCCATGCTTCAACAGGGCTGGACTGTTTTGGCAGAAAAAGAGGGGCTGTTTTGGTGGCAAAAGCGGAGCCTACTCAATATGAGGTGGGTGGTCATAAAGTTATGGCTGATCGGTGTAGCTGTTTTTTCTACTCCTTAATATCCACATGGTCAAATTTTAAGCATTGTACAAGGTTTCAAGATGACATTTAAAACATGGAGATTATATAAAGGCTACACAATTACCTTAATTTTTTTTTTTTTGCCCAACTGTTATTATTATTATATTATTATTATATTATTATACAGGATTTATATAGTGTCGACAGTTTGCGCAGCACTTTACAAAATTAAGGGAGGCAGTACAGTTTCAATACAAGTGTCAGGACCCAGATCTGAAACCTGCAACCTCTGCTGTATCTGGTAGTATCGCTTCTTGCTGAGCTACCTGAGATGCTGGACAATGCTCTGCCTGATTCCTTACACAACCTTGCCTTGTGTCTTGTTTCTCTTGAGCCATGCCTTTTCACTTCCTGTTTGCCTGATTATTGTGCTCTCTCCAGCCAATATCTCGATCTCCTGCTGCTGTCTGTATTTTTGCTACCACTTTTTATCGACTTTTGGCTTGTTCTTTGGCTGCACTTCCACCTTATCCCAACCTGCAACCACTTGGTACCGACCTTTTGCTCGTTCCTCAACTACACTTCTGCTTGATTCCAACTTCCAACCACTTGTTACCAACCTTTGGCTTGTTTACTGACTATGATTCTGCTTGATCCCCACCTGTTATGTTTGCTACTGGACCCCAGATTGCTGACCTCCTGGTGGGGAAATTCTGAGGACCCCGACCTGGTAATAACACTCAGCCATATCTATCTCCATCTTTAGGAGGTCTGGTAAATATTGGTTAGTGCTTCGATCCTGCACCTCTGGTGAGCCCATGTCATCCATCAGGGTGACCTGCTTGTATAACTACCCTGTTGGTCAGTGGGAGCCTCTCTACTCCTATAGCTACTGGTCTCCTAGCCTGACCCCTGACAACAAGATGAGTTGTTATAGCTTATAATGTATATACTGAAACAGCTGAGTAAAAATACAAGTTATAAACACTGTAAATGCTATCTTCAGCCTACAAGACCGTTGATGTAACTAAGGATGCCGGATGGTGCAATTACTTTTCATGAACTGACCCCTGCTATACACGTTATGCCCATAAAAGTACATTTCAATTGATGACTTTCAAAGTACTACAATTGTTAGTTCACCAACAGCTGGACATCCAAAGGCAGCCTGAGTTGCTTCTACATAGTACATAAATGAAGAAATATAAATGGCACAGCTTTGGCAAGACTGGCAGCCAAATCTCTATTCCCTGGCAAAGAAAAAATGTAAGATGTTGAGATGTCACAGGTTTGTGTGAAGCCTATAAGCCAAATTTAACATTTTGAACTGGCAAAGAATTGTGTGCAGCTAATAACACAGATGGTAGAGAAACTGCGCTCTGATACAGGGAGACAGAACGTCTTGCATGAATTTGTACTTTTATTTATAACAGCAGGAGGAATGAAAGCATCCATAGGGAAGTACATTGTTAACTGTTTGCAATGAAAGGCCAGGCATGCTGTGTCTTTTTAGCCCCCCCCAGATGTTGAATTGACCCTAAAATTGTTGTGGGCAGACTGTCATTATTCTGTATGTACCACTTTCTGTGAGCTGGTGAGGCCTCTGTTCCTGTACAACAGTGTAATTGCTTCTATACACTAGTTAACCCATATTTACGTTGCAGGGTCAAGCAAAATGCAGTCTATGTCAGTGATTTCTAAACAATGTGTCTAGCTTCTAGTGAAATCAGAACAATAAATTACTATTAAATAATGATCCTAGTGCAGCAACTCAAGATTAAACACTGTTTCCGCTCTTTCCTTTTAGAATTTACACGGTGCAGTATAGTAATGTTGGAAAATAGACATAGAATGACCTAGTTTGGTATGTATAGTAAGGTTATATTCATGTGCTGGATGCAGGAGAGCCCATTGTTCAGGCTGCCACACCACAACACCAAGTACATCAACCACTGACATTTGTACAGCGTGGAGTCTATTCTATTAATTCCAGCATACAGTATGGACTGTAGTTTGGCATTGGTCAGATCCACATGTCACATCTTCTGTTACAACATGAGGATAAACAGGGCCTTTAAGAGAACATCTTTAGGAGGTTAGTTCTCCTAAATGCTAGACATGTAATATGACATCATTATTTGGAAGCAGAAATGAATCTTACTTCCAATTAGCTTTGCAGTCTGTTGGTTTAATAGTAATTATGACATTAAATGTACTGGATTTTTTAAAGCATCGAAGGGCGTGTATTCTGCTCACTGAAAAATTAACCTTTTTGTGCCTAGCTTGCTCAGTAAGCCTGGCAGAGTCTGCTGCTTTGTTTTTTTAGTGGGTGGTCACATGGAGACTTGCTGCAGTGCAGATCTACAACATCAGGATGCTGATTATCACACTGCTGAGATCAAAACCTGTCTTGTGCTCCCGAGCACATAAATCCTGGGCTAAATTATTAACTTCTTGATGCCTATGGTTTTCTCTGTCCTTTGATAGTAATTTACTTGCTTGAATATTTTTACAAAATTTGATTACTGCTGCTGATCATCAGTTAATGTGATATTTTTGGCTCAGGTGACTTAGGTCAGACATAGACATATGATGATCACAATTATAATTTATTTTAAAAGCAATAGCTTACACTATTTAAGCCTTACGTTACATCTCAATTTTATCCTGATATTAATATTCACAAGATGCAGCCAAAACCAGTGACATTCTTATTTAAATACAATTTAGGATCAACCATGATCCATATAAAAATACCAGGATGAGTGATACAAGGGGTACAGGGAATCAACAGCTGCATTATGCCTCCCAGCACTCTATTAGAATTGTTCTATTTAACTAGTTGTGTTCCACTAGCCGTTTACTTTGAGACACAAGAAAACCATTGCCACATCCAGTTAGTTACTGTCAGATTATAAAATGATATTATGTCTGTGGGCATTTCCTAGTCAATGCAGAAACAACCTGGTCATTGAGAAGAAAAATCACCCACACCCAATTTTTCTCAGCTTAGATCAATGTTGTTTACCTGGGATAAGGTTGACATAATAGATATATGTTGAGTGTGTAAACATGCTTACTTGGCCAAAAACTCAGATCTTTTAGACCTCGATTTCTCTTACCATCTGATAGCAACCTCAAGCTGTCTATAGACATTAGATGATAGTCTCTTCCATTACATGGCTGGATCAAGCAACAATTTAACGTTTCATAAGGCAAACTCACATGACTATATAAACAGTTCCACATGAATACATAAGTTAGTTACTAAATTTGACACCAAATAAGCTGTTGCTACCAATCTTTTTTTATTTAATACACGTAATTGAACAATCTCTCACTGTATACAATGAATGTATCAAGGCAGAGTGTTATTCAAAACAGTGATCTCAAGAAAAATGATATTACGACAAGATAAGGCACATAGAACTCTGCTCTTTCGAACTGGCTACTACCGAAGAGGTTATAAAACTTTTCCCAGAGCACCACCTAACCAATTGTTTACTTAATCCTGTTCCCCTAAAACTACTTCGGTCACCCTCTTATTCTATCCTATACTTCCTCACTCACATCTTCAATCTCTCCCCTCCCCTCTAAAGCATGCACAGATCACTCCCATACTTAAAATCCCTCACTGGACCCCACCAACCTGAGCAACATAAATCCCATATCACTGCTCCCATTCACCTCTAAACTTTTAGAATGCCTAGTCTACAACTGTCTTAGCTCCTACCTCACTGAAAACAACCTTCTTGACTACTTACTGGGTTTTGCTTGTAGCACTCCACAGAAACTGCCCTATTAAAACTCACTAACGATTTACTAACTGCTAAAACCAAGGGCCACTACTCCATACGCTTACTACTAGACCTCCCTGCAGCCTTTGATACTGTTGACCACCAACTCCTTCTCAATAAACTCCACTCTCTTGGCTTTCAAGATTCTGTTCTATCTTGGTTCTCCTCCTACCTATCACAGTGCTCCTGCAGTGTTTCCTCCTCTCCACTTCCTCTTTTTGTAGGGGTCCCCCAAGGCTCTGTTCTTTGACCGCTTCTCTTCTCTATCTACACCTCCTCCCTTGGTCACTTGATAAACTCCCATGGCTTCCAATACCACCTGTATGCTGATGACACCCAAATCTATTTCTCTACTCCTCACCTCACTCTTTCAGTCTCCTCTCACATTACTAACTGACATATCAGCATGGATGTCACACCACTTTCTTAAATAAAATCTCTCTACAACCGAGCTGATAATACCCACTGCCCGTACCCCCCATCCATGACTTTTCCATCAAAATAATGCAACCATCAATTCCTCCCCCAATGCCAGGGTACTTGGTGTAATCCTAGACTCTGACCTGTACTTTTCAATTATTATTTTTTATTATTATTTAAACATATCACATCTCTGATATCACATAAACAAATAGATGTTCCGAATTAGCTAAGGACTAAATCAAAACATATTTTCATAAATACATAGATCCATATGAAACCAATCCTTGCACTTTAATTAGCCTTCACAAGAAGAAGAGAAAAAAAATAAAAAATACTCCTCTCGTCTATTGACGTATAATCAGGCATCTCCCATCTCTTCCTAATCCAGAACCATCTCTATCTCTACAATTACCTTAACCACCTATCAGTTCAACAAACAAAAACGGCCATAATAACAACCATACCCACAACAAAACAAAACAAAAACAAAAAAAGGGGGGAAAAAGAAGGGAGAAAATAGGAAAGAAGGGAAAAAAAAAACGGGGGGGGATGTAGGATATAGTATGGGACAAATTCCCATAGAAGGACCCCCCAGTGTCTCAACCAATGCAAGAAGGGCAAATTAAACCAACCAACACTTCCAGACCACCTCCTTAATTATTCTAATCCTCATCGAGGAGGGTTCTCCCCTCTTCTGAGGCTAGGAAGGCATTCCAGGAACGCCAAGTCCTGGAATAGCGTTCCTGCTGATGCCGTACCGAGAGCACTAAGTCTTCTAGTTTGCTTATTTCTTTAACTTTACGTATCCACATTCCGGTCGTCGGTGGTACTAGAGATTTCCATTTCAAAGGAATGCATGCCTTGGCCGCATCTAACAGGTGGCCTATGCTAGATTCACTATATTCCTTCCCTGGTATATGATTGGCATGTAAAAGGAAGAACGCTGGGTCCTCCGGTATCCTTTGGTCTGAACACATATGAAGAATTCGTCTAACCTCCCTCCAAAAAATCCTCAGTTTAGGGCAGCTCCAAAAAATGTGTAGCATAGTGCCTTTATCTTCCTGGCATCTCCAGCACAGGTCTGAGGTGTCGGGGTAGATTTTCTTTAATCTCACTGGTGTTCTATACCACCTGGTAAGGATCTTAAAATTAGTTTGTTGTGTTTTAACACAGATTGAGGATTCATGTGTAAACCTGAAAATATGCTGTCGCTGCTCCAAACTAAAAGATTCCCCTAGTTCCCTTTCCCAATCCTGAACGCATTTCAAAGAATGAGTCTCCGGCACTATCGTCAATATTTCATAGCTAGCCGCTAAAGAGTGAGATGTTGTCCCCTCCTCTGCACATAGTTTCTCAAATCTATTGAGCGGTCTATCAAATTGTCTCGGTGTTGGAAGGGTATTCAAAAAATGGGTAATCTGTACGGCATTCCAAAATTTTAATCCAAAGTCACCTCCTTGGTCAGTCAATTCCCCAATTGTCAGCCATGCTCCCGCCCTTATATAGTTTAGCGCTTGTGTACACCCTCTATTCACCAGATGTCTGAATGCCACCTCCTCATACCCTGGCGTGAATAGAGGGTTCCCCAATATCGGGTACAGAGGGGAAGTGGTAGGTATTATACCGACCATAGGGAGTGTCTTTGAGCAAAGTCTAGCCGTATTTCCTACTAGTGGATGTTTGGTCACCTCTTTAGGTAGGGAGGGGAAACACCATGGCACTCTACCCAAGGGTACCGCTATTTGACCCTGTTCAATCTGTACCCAGAGCTTCCTATCTCTATGTCTATTCCAATCAATGACCCTGCTCATATGTATTGCTTGATGATATCTTCGTATATCTGGAACCGCTAGTCCCCCATTTTTTTTAGGAAGCATTCATTGTTTCCGTTGCACCCGAGGGTGCTTGCTTGCCCAAATAAAATCAAAAATTAATTTCTGGCTCTGTTTAAAATAAATTGGCGGAACATATACTGGTAATGCTTGTAGTAAATATAAAAATTTAGGGAGAATGCTCATCTTAATGATGTTACAGCGTCCTAACCAAGTATATAGGCTGGCCTTCCATTTATTTAATAGTATCTTTATTTTTTGCAATAATGGGGGAAAGTTTAACTCAAAAATCTTAGCTATATTCGGCGGGATTAAAGTACCCAAATATGTTAATGCTTTATTAGTCCACTTCAACTTAAAGTTTTGTTTAAGTTGCTCGACCCGTGTCTGTGGTAAATTAACCCCCATTGCCTCTGACTTGCTAAAATTAATACGAAGATTAGAGAGTCGGCCATATTTCTCGAATTCCTTCATCAGATTAGGAATCGCAATCAAGGGGTTCGTAAGAGAAAATAGCATATCATCAGCATACGCCGAGATCTTACTTTCAATGTTCCCTATGTGCACTCCTGTAACGTCCTGATTTAAATGAACCGTACACAAAAACGGTTCCAGTGTCAGGGCAAACAGGAGGGGCGACAGGGGACACCCCTGGCGTGTACCATTTGAGACACGAAAAGTCTCCGATAATATGCCATTTGCTCGTACCTGGGCCCTTGGGCACGAGTAGATGGAAGAGATCCATTGTAGCATCCTACTTCCAAAACTCCATGTCGTAGGACCGCTAGCATGAAGCTCCAACTCACCCTATCAAAAGCCTTTTCCGCATCTGTGTTTAAAAAAACACATTGTCTTTGTGCGGCATTTACTATCTGTAATAGATTGATAACTTTTGTAGTATTATCACGTGCTTCTCGTGTGGGAACAAATCCCACCTGATCCAGATGTATCAAATTAGGGATGTATTTTTGGATCCTATTTGCTAAGATTTTAGTAAAAAGCTTAAGATCAAGATTGAGTAGGGAAATTGGTCTATAGCTTCCACACGAAGTTGGATCTTTTCCTTCTTTTAGAATAACCGAGATATGGGCCAGTAAGGTGTCTTTAGCAAATGTTGCTGTTGACCCTAATGCATTAAATAGCTTGAGCATATATTGAGATAGGGATGGGAAGAGTATTTTATAATATTGGGCCGTCAGGCCATCCGGCCCTGGTGCCTTACCCAGTTTAGTAGTATTTACTACTCTTTGTAATTCTTCTATAGTTATGGGTTTTTCAAGATCTTCCCTGTCCTCTTCTATTAATTGGGGTATAGCTGATGTTGAGAGGTACGAATCTATCTGCTCCTGTGTAACAGGGTTATACAAAGACTCGTAAAATCCCTGGAATTCCTGTACTATTTCTTTTGGTTTCGTAACTCTACCTTGACTAGATGACATAAGATGTGGAATATAATTCCTTAATTTCTGCTCCCGTAAAGTCCTAGCCAATAATTTCCCACATTTATCCCCGGACTCATATGAGAATCTTCTGCAAACCTGTAATGTAGCTTTAGCTTTAAAATAGAGGAGTTCAGAAATTTGTGTACGTTTATTCCTAAGAGCTCTCTCTAGAGAAGGGGATCAAGCCTGTTTATGTCGGGTCTCTAATATAGCTAGTTCTTCAAGAAATAGTTTTAACTGTTCTGTACGTTTTCTCTTAATCCTAGCCCCGTGTTTAATTAGTACCCCACGAATAACCGCCTTATGTGCTTCCCATATAATGCCTGGGTCGCAATCTGGGGTATCATTTGTAGCAAAATAAAATTGTAATTCCTTAATAACATCCTCTAAGACGATTTGGTCTTGTAGAAGACTTTCATTCAATCTCCACTGCTTTAACCTAGTCATCTGGGGGTCTCCCAGAGTGTATATCATTGATATCGGTGCATGGTCTGACCAAGTGATGGAACCTATATCAGCCTTCTGCACCGAATGTAGTTGAACATGTGGAACCAGGAAGTAATCTATTCGCGAGTAAGATTTATGGGGAGTAGAATAGAAAGTATAGTCCCTTTCAGTGGGGTGCAATAGGCGCCAAATGTCAATCATTTGGTTTCTATGAAAAATTTGAGCTATACGATTACGCATACTAAGAGAGATTGATGATACCCCAGAGGTAGTGTCTTCTATTGGAACTAATGGTATGTTAAGATCCCCTCCTAATATCAGATGTCCTTCAGTGAACTCCATCAATCGCTTCAACACCATACCTAGGAAAGTATCCTGATGCTCATTGGGGGCATATAGTGTTGCTAACGTTATCCCTACCTCTCCCACCTTGCCTTTCACAAACAGATAGCGCCCTGCCGGATCCCTATCTATGTCTATACAGGTCCACGGTATTCTCTCTGCTATAAGAATAGAGACCCCTCTAGACTTAGCCATTTGATTGGATGAATGATAGACCATTGGAAAAAGATGACTCTTTAAAATTGGTATTTTATCGTCTCTAAAATGCGTCTCCTGTATAAATGTGATGTCCGATTTCAGACGCCGCAAATCTTGTAGGAGTACCCTTCTTTTTTCTGGTGTATTTAGCCCCTTAGCATTGAGTGAGAGCACATGTACGGTCTCCATATCCTACAGGGAGGGGGGAAAGGGTAAGGGGGAGAAAAGAGAGGGAAGGGAATAAAAAAAAAAGGGGTTTACCTAAAACTAATAGTTATTTATCACTATAAAACAAGACGCTCACCGGATAGGCGGTATTTGAGCGTCAATCTATTTGGGGGTATAGGTCAAACAAAGGCGGGATGACCATAAAGCCCTCCAGGGACCTCCCCCCCTCTCCCGACATCTATTAACTAATTAAGGGATAACGGGGGGGGGGTATATCGGGCAGAGAGAGGCAAACTGCTTTCATAACTTCATTATCTATCTATATTAAACTTCCATTCTATTCCCAGCTTATACCAAGTAATATTTCAGTAGAAGGGAACCTCCCGCTACTTGCAGTCCATCTATGGGATCTACTAGTGATCCTGTCATTATACAGTACGTTATACAATATATATTACACCATATATCCCTCATTAGAATCTCTATATTACAAGGGGGAGATTCCTCCTCTGATTGACTCTCTCTCTCCTCCACCCCCCCCCATCCCAATCCCCAACCCACTATATGTTCCTCCACATTATTCCTATGTCCCTCTCTCCAAGGAGGCATATCATCACAAACATTAAGGCAAGCACTCTAACCCTCCCTTCTCACCACCCCCCTATCTTCCATTACCTTTAATTGCATATTACTCATCTCCTGTCATCTAATCCCCTACCCCCCCCTTCCAAATGGACCCCCTCTGGGAGAGGAAGAAAGAAAAAAAAATATATATATATATACAGTAGTGTACCCGTTATCCCCCATTGTCGCTACTTGTATTTATTACCTTATTAATTGTCTTTTAATTACCATTAGTGTATCAAGTAATAAGAAGAGAAAAAAAAAGGTGCTTAGAATTGTGTTCTCTCCCGCTGCTCTTTTTAAAAAAAAAAAAAAAGAGAAAAATCAATGTGCTATTTTATTTCTTCACCAGCTTGTGTTCCCTATGCAATGAGACCCTAATATGTGAAAACACCATACCAACAAACAAAACAAAAAAGAAAAAGGGAAAAAATCAAGAAGGAATGGCAATCCACCAAGCCTAATAAAGAAGAGGCCCAAAAAAAAAGGGGCCTCTATAAATGTGTAAACCGTGCCTATTATACAGTGTCCAAAAATACCTAAACTTAAAAAAAAAAAAAGGGGGGGGGTTCTTCGTCTAATTCCATGCTCCCGAGTCGCATCTGTAAAGCGGGGTTTTATGGCAACCATCTTCCAGGTATAATACTTGCCCCCTTTACCTCTCTTTTATATACCTCCTTTCCTTAGTTCGGAGGAATGGTGGGGGGAGGACTGCTAAAGCAAGATATCTCCCAACATATATAAGCCGAGCCCTAAGCAACAATAGAGTACAATATAACATCCTCCTCGCTCCCTCTCCCCTCATCCTGGAAGCGGTTAAGGGGAGGGAGAATAAAAATAAAAAATAGAATCCTATTAAGCTCCAAAATCTCTAAAGTTGCTATTAGTATCCACTGGAGATCCAATGTCTTCTATCCTGTATTTCCTGAGCTAGATCTCCCCTGTTGGCTTAGATCTCCCTCTGGGGATGGGATCTCCGTCTGGATAAATGCTGTTGGCCTGCTGGGAAGTTCCTCCCTTGTCCCTGTGTAACCGGGGTTCCTAAATAACCCCCTGTATATATAATGGGCGACAGCCAATTTTGGACTTTAATAGGAGATTCTTCTAGAAAGACAAAAAGTTCCGGCAAATCGGCTGGTGTAAGCAATGTAAATATAGCTAATGCTTTGCGGAACGTAACCGCCAGCGGGTATCCCCATCTATATGAATACCCCTTATCTCTTGCCAAGTTCAGAATTGGGCGTAACCAGGCTCTGCGCTGTAGGGTGGCCCTAGATAGGTCCGACAGGATTTTGATGTGGGCTCCCTCATATCCAATGTCCCCCATCTCCCAAGCTGCTCTTAGTATCTGCTCCTTCTGTTGGTAACTATGTAGGCGGCACACTACATCTCTGGGTCTCTCCGGATTTTTAGATCTCGGGCCCAAGGCTCTGTGTACTCTGTCTAGCTCCACTATCATTTGGGGAAGCTTCATAACTTTCTGAAAAATTAATTCCACCAGTTTCCCAAGATCTTCTGTATCAGATGGTTCCGGGAGACCCCTAAGGCGTAGGTTATTCCGGCAACTTCTGTTTTTCAAAACTTCTATATGAAGTTGTAAGTCCACTATTGTGTCTGTCTGTACCAGCTGTATTTTTTCTACGGCCCCAACCCACTGTTCCAGAGATATCATATCTCCCTCTCTCTCCTCCACCCTCTCTGTCAGAGCTTTAATGTCTGTCCTTACCACATTAATTTCCTTGCGGTGTGTCTCCTCCACTCGCACGATCAGTGCCTCTATGTCCTGGCGTGTAGGAAGTGCCTCCATATCCTGGCGGGTAGGGAGTGCCTTCAGCAGGGCTTGAATGTCTCCTTCCATGCTCTCAGTATCCCCGTCTTTCAGGGTAACAGCACTCGGCATGACTACTTCCTGAGTCCCGCTGTCCACTCTGCTGGCTGACCCAGAAGGATTCAAGAGGGAGGCAGATCTCTCTGCTACGCTATTTCCTGTATTGAGCGGTAATGTTCCTCTGACGTCTGGCGGTGCTCGCGCTTGTATAGAAAAATACTGCTGGATATCCCCTTGAGGGTTGCCAGTGGGGGCTTTCTTCAGTGCGGATCTTGTCCTATATTTTCTGCCAGTATTCATGCCGTGGGAGAGGCTATCAACTGGCTACTGCTAGTCGGGATAGGCGTGGAGGTCCCGGAGCTCTAGATCAGTGTGTCTTCACTCCGCCATGTCTAGACCACTCCCCCCCCCTGAACCTGACCTGTACTTTTAGCCCCAAATCCAATCACCATCAAAAGCTTGTAGACTTCACCTCTCTAAAATTTGCCCCTTTTGAACTAGACAAAACGAAACCATCAAGCTGCTCATTCACTCCCTTGTTATCTCTCGCCTTGACTATTGCAACTCCCTTCTCATAGGTCTACCAAACCTTAGGCTATCCCCTCTTCAGTCTATTATGAATGCTGCTGCCAGACTCATTTACCTTACCAACCGCTCAGTGTCTGCTACCCCTCTCCACCAATCCCTACACTGGCTTCTATTTGCCCAGGGAATGAAATTTAAAAATACTAGCTACAAAACACAAAGCCATTCACAACTCTGACCCCATCTACATCACCAATCTTGTCTCCAAATATCACCCAAACCGTCCTCTCCACTCCTCTCAAGACCTCCTGCTCTCAAGCTCCCTTGGCTTCTCCTCCCACGCCTGTCTCCAGGACTTCTCCAGAGCCTCTCCCATCCTCTTGAACTCTCTACCTCAATCTGTCCGGCTACCTCCTACTCTGGCTGTCTTAAGGCTATCCCTGAAAACTCACCTCTTCAGGACAGCCTATCATGCCTCCAACTAATCTTTTATCTCTTCCATGACCTCATCCCCCACAATTATAACCTTCTGTACCACTTGTCCTACCCTCTTAGATTGTAAGCTCTCATGATCTCCCTTTTATTTTATTGCATTGTAACTGTACTGTCTCCGTTTTATATTGTAAAGCACTGTGTAAACTGTTGGCACTATATAAATCCTGTATAATAATAATAATAATAGAATTACTTGTGCAGAAAATACAGTCCCGACATATTGAGAAGATTGTAACAGTCAATAGTATCCATACCTGGTAAGGGCCTCAGCCAAGAAAATTCTCTAAGACCTTAAACTTATAGAAAGCATGCGAGTTTCCAAAACAAGGTTAACAATCACAATGATGTCTTTGAAATCTCAAGTTAAAAGGCAAGTTTAGGAGAGCTCTTTCAAACTGTGGTGTTTTCTCTACTTAGAAGAAAAGAAAATAGGGAAAAAAGAAATGGGCAAAGGGTAAGGGTTAGGGGATATACCACTCCATATGGGTGCACTTACTGGACAGACAACACTGACCTCCAGATGCTGGAAAAGTTAGCTCACTTCAGGTTCTCACGCAGGTGCCACAGCTCCCAGACCATGAACTGCTTAAGGGAGTCATGAAGATGTGCTGTAAGTTCTGCATAAGTTCAAAGCGGTTTTAAACGCAAACGTTTTTTTACCTGAATGCAGATAATGCAGATATAAAAAATACCCACTATCTATTCTAATCCCCCTAACCCTAAACATTTACCTGAGTCCTGTCACTAATTCAGCGCTCTCACGGCTGCAGCACCACTTCTCTTACTTCCTGCTTTCACAGGAGACACTGAGAATAGCGGAAGCCATAGGCTGTCAGTCAAACTCCTGTGATGAGGGAGTGAGGGTGTTGCTTACCGTTGTTGTGTGTCTATAGATGCACACAGCCCAGCTCGGGGGTGCATGACCAGAGGTGGCCCCATAGCACACAGCTTGCTAAGGGGGCACTCAGGGGACCGTCAAAAGAGAAGGCAAGGACAACCTCTTTTTTATTTTAGCAAAAAAAAAAAAAGAGCCTTTAATATCACATGAATGTTTTCTAGCAAGTAGTTCTGTGAGTGTGTGATTTTGTTTTTTCCAACTAAGCTCTACAAGGCACCTAACTGCTGTAAGTATGAGAGATAACAGTCTTTTAGCATGCTTAGAGAAATTTGGTAGGGGGTAAGCTCAGAAGATAAGTTTTAAGGTTGAAGGGGATTCATGTATCAAGGATACCATATCAAGGACAGAATCCCAGAAAGCTTTAATGTTCATACAGTGCCAATAAATATGTTGTAGGGAACCTAATTCTTTTTTGCAAAGCCAACACCTGTTACTAGCTGATGGGAATATGATATGATAGATCTCCGTGGTTTGGTACAGAATAAAGTTTGATTCACCTGTGACCAGATTATTTGCCAAGTTTCCAGGGGTAATTTTTTCCCCAAGATCCTCTCTCAATTGAGCATAAAGACACGTTCGTAGGAATTTAGTGAGCATATTGCATTCTGTATGATATACATTTCAGATATTTGTCCTTTGCATAAAATAACCATCAAAGACAAGCTCTCAAAAAGGGGCAATTTAGATAATTGTAGTAAATTCATTATTGTCTGGGCATAGTGACAAATTTGCAAGTAGCCATAAAGTTCTTTTTTTTTTCGGTAAGTCAATTTTTTTTTTGAAGTTTTGCCAAAGAGCGAAGTTTTCTAGTCCTCCCAATCTTATAGCCTAAAAAGAAACACTTCTGTGATCCAGCTGAGGCCCAAGTGTTCCCATGTGGAGCTAAAGCTCCATAATCAAAAACAAAAATACTTATTAGGGCAGAGGGAATAAAATATAGTCTCCATCCCAGATAGCAAGGATATCTTGCCACAAATTTGTGGCAGTGTTGAATTGTAAGTTCTGTTAACTTGCTGCACATTTTCACTGGCAAGTTGTATACTTGCAGAGCACTTGAAGCACAAATTTTAGTTGACACTTTTCCAATTTGTAGCAAATTTGCGTGGCAAGTTTCTAGCAAGAGAAAAGTGTGAGTGGCGAGTCTACAACAAGAGCTCTGCAAGTCACGATGACTCCTGTGGTGGGATAACTATTACACAACATAACTTGCAGCAGACTTGCTGATTGATTTCATAGAAAGTAGATCTGGAGTTGCTGCAATTGTGCAACAAACTTGTGAAGCCTGGCAAGTCTAGCAATAGCTTGGCAAGTCATTTTCAAACTTGCAGCTCAATTGCTTGCTATTTGGGATATGCAGCTCTTAAGATTAATGCTGCATATGACACTTATACTTCAGAGAGTGGGAACATATCTAGAAATAATATAAGAAGCACATTTATGTGATCTTCTAAATGATTAAATGCAAAATGGAGGTGGATTCTGGATATGATTATCCATTAATCTCTGGACAGAATTTAACAACTTATGGCTTTCATATTTTCCAACTATTGTGCTATGTGGTTGTCAGATTTGTGGACTACACTAAGCAGGTTGTTGGTGTTGGTGTTTTAGGTGATTTGAAATTGTCCATTATAAGAAAAACAAAGGAATATTGAGGTTTAGAAATACAGAAGATCAGTGATCACATGTACTGACACTGGAGGCATACGTTTTGGGAATCCATCTCACTGGTGTGACTTCTGTTGCAGATGACATATTACAAAAGATAGTAAAGACTTTAATATTGTTTTTGGAAATGGTCTTGGTATATTTGCAGGGCTGTCTGTGTCATAGTTTTCCTCCAATTTGTATTAAACTAGGAAATATTCAAACAGATCTATAGCCCATAAACACTAGGTACAAAAGGTACATTGCACCAAACCATTGCACCAGTTGCATCTGATTTAACTTAATGTGATTGTAAAGTCTTTTTTTAAATAACAAACATGTTATACTTACCTCCTCTGTGTAATGGATTTGCACAGGGCAGCCTGGATCCTCCTCTTCTCGGGTCCCTCTTTGCTGCTCCTGGTCCCTCCCTCCTGACGAGTGCCCTCACAGCCGAGCAGCATACAATGGGGGCACCCGAGCCGAGCTGAAGCTCTGTGTGTCCATTCAGACATGCAGCTGCCGTTTGGCCTCGCCATTTGTCTTCCCTGGCTAACTAACTTTGATTGACTGCCATGGGAGCCAATGGCGTCGTGGCTGTGCCCCAGCCAATCAGCAGAAAAGTCCCGGATGGCCGAGGGAATTGTGAAAATCGTTGAATAGAGATGGGGCTCAGGGTAAGTATAAGGGGGGGGGCTGAGGAGGCTACTACACACAGAAGGCTTTTTATCTTAAATGCATCAAAAATGCATTAAGATAAAAAAAAAACTTTTGCCTTTACAACTTCTTTAAATATAGAAACTGCTGGAATCTTTGCTGCGTTACATACATGAGATTTCAGCTTTTAACATCATTAGCCAAAGAAAACATTTTGCTAAACTAATGGCATACTAGTAGCTATAACAGTGTAACTGATATTGCTGCAGGTGCACAAACAGCAATTATTCATAGGGGGCACTTAAAGCTACCTGCTTACAGCTTGGTGCTTGAAATTAACCGGGACTGTTTCAGAAACTAACTGATGGCATTCTTTTAGATCCCACAGGTGTAGTCCATATTTTGTGTATGTGTGTGTCATTGTAGTCGATTATGCTGAAATATTAACTGATTGGTTCAAGGAAGTACTGCAGGGGTTTTCTGATTATGGGGTAAAATTTTTAAGAAAGTGTTGCTTTGGAGTGCCTAGTTTTGAGTTCCTATGGTATAGGGCAGGGATATGCAATTAGCGGACCTCCAGCTGTTGCCAAACTACAAGTCCCATCATGCCTCTGCCTTTGGGTGTCATGCTTGATGCTGTCAAATGTCTCGCTATGCCTCATGGGACTTGTAGTTTGGCAACAGCTGGAGGTCCGCTAATTGCATATCCCTGGTATAGGGGATAAATATGGAGTGTATCAGATGAAAGCTGAAAGCCGTTAGGAAGATGGTATTTTCAAGAATAAACAGGATGTACAGGCTTTCCTTAAATTTTGTTTTTAACATTCTTTCTGAAAGAAAATATTGCTGTAGCTGGATAAGATGTCACCTGGAAGTAGTTTACAGTTAAAGCTTTAAGGCCAGGTATACACCTGTGTGCTGCGATAACACACATGCGTTGAACCACTTTTGTCTGCACATTGCATTTGGATAGCTCATTAAGGGCTACCATTTCTCAAAGATTGCACCAACAAAGAAATGCACCTTCTTTGAAAATGCAGTGCACAACAACACACATAATAATTTACCATGTGTTGTGGTGTGGTGTGCCACAATGTATATGTGTTGGGGTGCTATTAATAATGAAGGGTATCATAGCACATCTACAAGAAAAAAAGTTCTCATGGGCTGTAGAAATGCACTCAATATTGCATGTTTTCCTGCAGCACACATGCTGTGTGTGTATGTGAATGAAGCCTTAAAGCTGTAAGGAATCTTTATTCATAGAGAGTGTGATTTAGATTTTTAATAAAAAAAATATTATTTAACCACTTCAGGCCCAGGCCAATTCTGACACTTGTAAATGTCATGTAAAATCATGTAGAAAAATTTTTGCTAGAAAATTACATAGAACCCCCCAAACACTATATATATATGTTTTTTTAGAAAAGACCCTAGAGAATACAATGGCGGTCATTGCATCTTTTTATCTCGCACGGTATTTGCGCAGCAATTTTTCAAACGCGTTTTAAAAAAAAACAAAAAAAAACTGTTTCATGTTTTAAAAAAAACAAAAAAGTAAAGTTAGCCCAATTTTTTTGCATGATGTGAAAGATGAAGTTACGCTGAGTAAATTGATACCTAACATGTCACGCTTCAAAATAGCACACGCTCGTGGAATGGCGCCAAACTTCGGTACTTAAAAATGCCCATAGGCGACGCTTTAATTTTTTTTTACTGGTTACATGTTTTGAGTTACAGAGGAGGTCTAGGGCTAGAATTATTGCTCTCGCTCTAACGTTCGCGGCGACACCTCACATGTGTGGTTTGAACACAGTTTTCATATGTGGGCGGGATTTAAGTATGCGTTCGCTTCTGTGTGTGAGCACGCGAGGACAGGGACACTTTAAAAAAAAAAAATGTATTGTTAAATTTACTTAAAAATAATTATTTTGACACTTTAAAAAAAAATTTTTTTTTAAACATCCCTTGTAATAGGAATATGACATAACAGGACCTCTTTACAGTGAGATATGGGGTCAATAAGACCCCACATCTCACCACTAGGCTGGGAAGTCTAAAAAACAAACAAAAAAAATGATCACTGCTTCCTAGCCGAGGCGGCAAAGTTTTTTTAATGCAGAAGCCGGGCGTGACGTCATAACATCGCGCCCAGCCTCCGACGATCATAGAGACTCCGGCGACCATCTGGTCTGCCGGAAATCTCTATGATCAGCATCCGAGGGTGCAGGTTCCGTTCTCTGACTTACCGATCGCACAGGTGAGTCGGTAGAAGTACCGGAGGGCGGTGGGAGGGGGGGCGTCCCCTTTCTCCGCCCGTAAGAACAATCAAGCGGTGGAACCGCCGCTATGATCATTCTTATGGTGTAGGGAATCGCCGGCTGAAAATGCCGATATCTGAATGATGCCTGTAACTGCAGGCATCATTCAGATATAGCCCCACAAAGTCCCACAAAGTCCAGGACGTCATATGACGGCCTCTGGGCCTCAAGTGGTTAAAGAAGCTCCCTCAACTTTAAATGTGATGTCCTTCCAGGCAGGATTGCTGCTTTTCACCATGCTATAAGAGGTGTCCTTCACACTCCAACTGCATACTATTCAAGGCCTGTGATTGCAACAGGGAAAAGTGATGGTTCAAGTTGATAAGGCAGTGGTAATGTCAAATGCCTTGCTTATGTTTCCCTGCAGACAGGCTGGGAATAAGCTGGGTCATGTGACAGCTGTATATCAATTAGAAAAAAGGTACTTATTAAAATAATTACAGTGCCATCATCTACATACATAAATAAAAGGGATAATATAATTTAAACAGAGTGTGTTTAGTATCACTTTAAGAGCACTAAATGTATTTTCTGTCTGCTGCTTTGTTCTTCTATTTTTAGCATAAATCTGGCTGAGCTGCACTCTTCCTGTCTGACTTTCTACTTGTAGGGTGAATGGTGTAGACACAGCCTCTGGGTGAAGAACAAACCTGTTTTAGGCCTGCCAAGCCTTTAGTGTCATGCTTGTGATAGTGTTTGCAACACATGCTTCAAGCTCCCTGTTTGCCTGCCTTGTTCTCATGCCTTGACCTTTACTTTCGCCTTATCCCCACCCTGCCAGCTGGTTTGTATCCCCTTGTTATCAACCTAGGATTGGACTTTGGATTACTATCTGAACTCAGTCTGTCTTTTGACTGCGGATTTAACCCTGACTACTCTGCCTGCCCTGAACATAGACTGCCATTGGACCACTCTGCCTGTCTGCCAACCGCAAGTACCTGTCTGCTGTGCTTATCACACGCCTGATCTGGTATGGTAGCCAGGCACTACAACATTTTGTATAAGATCTGGAAGCAACCAAGTACCAGTAGGCCTGCTTGCCTTATGGGAAAGGGGGCTGCTATAGGTGATGAACACAGAGCCAACTACAGTGCCTGACCATCAACGCTAGGGGTAGGTGTGACATCAGAGTTCTCCTCACTAAGCTCTGCAGAGTGTAACCTCAGGACTCTTACCCCTGTTTTCTGAAAGCTCAGACAAGTTTTATAAATTTTGCAATTTGAATGGCTGTGGAGAAGAGAATACTGTAGATAAACAGGTACAACTTATGTAGGAGGATTTGCTTCATCTCTGTGTATCACCTGAGGCCAGTCACTTCACTGGATATATGTACATCCACTTTAATTGTTCATTCTTATGTACTCATGGCATTTGATTGTAGAAGAACAAGTTTTAAAAAAGCCTTACAGCAAACCTGTCACAATCATTGGAAACTCAAACTGAGCACACAGGTCCAAAGTAAGAGAAGGTTACCACTCCATCCAAAGTAAAGGAAGAAAAAAGTTTTGTCTGGAGTTCACTTTTATGTTTAATTTTGAAATGATTTAAATATAGCTGCCCATTTTTAGCAAAGAGTGCATAATTTCTCAGGTCTAATTCTTAAATGCAGAATTCCCTTTCCGGAAGTTAGACCAGCACAGGATGAATTGTGATTGGTTGCTATTGGTTACTAAACTTCACAATTACAAACTCTGTATTGAACATAGTGAGTTCTTTTTTAATGCAGAGTCCTTTATAAAACTATCATATTGTCTGGCATTGCTTTAGTTCTGTTATTCCTTGACATCGCACTGAAGGAAAGTGAAAGCAATGTGCAGGAAATCAATAATCTCCAGCCTCCGACAAATCAATTCTCTCTCAGATAAGCTTCACTGCAAAATGGATTTCCTTTTTATTGGTCTGAGAAAGAATGTCCCTTTGCAGTGGTAGGAGAGTTTTTATATATTCCTGTAGAAAGATGGAAAAGGAGTTAAAGTGGACCTGTCATAAAAAAGCACATGAATAAATAAGGCACAGGTTACATTATCACATTATTGAGCTAAAAGGTACCTTGTACTTGCCGTGAATAAAAAACTGTGATGCCGCGTACACACGACTGTTTTTCATGACAAGAAACATGCCATTTTTTTAATTGGTCGTGAAAAACGGTCGTGTGTAGACTCCAGAGCATTTTTCTCAACGAGAAAAATGGCCATTAAAAATGTAGAAACTGCTCTATCTTTTCTCATAGTTTTTCACGTCGTCGTGAAAAACGGTCGTGTGTGGGCTTTAATGACGGGAAAAAAATGTGCATGCTCAGAAGCAAGTTATGATACGGGAGCGCTCGTTCTGGTAAAACTAGCGTTCGTAATGGAGATAGCACATTCGTCATGCTGTAACGACTGAAAAGCATGGAGACTGAAAAGCGCGAATCGTCTCTCACCAAACTTTTACTAACACGCTGTAACACAAAATCAGCAAAAGCAGCCCAAAGGGTGGCGCCATCCGAATGGAACTTCCCCTTTATAGTGCCGTCATACGTGTTGTCGTACGTGTTGCACGTCACCGCGCTTTTTTTTTTTCACGATAGCGTGTATGCAAGGCAGGCTTGATCACGTCGAGAAAAATATATATTTTTTCCATGACATTAAAAACGGTCATGTGTACGCGCCATTAATCCCAAACTTTCTCATGGAATCTAAAGCTTAGATAGCCTAGATCACATGATTTCTGGCTACCAGGAGCATTGTGGCTGTTTCATGTTATTAGACACTGCAGAGAGCACAATGTTTACAGTCACAGAGACCCTGCCTGATGCAGTTAGATTAAAGCAAAGTTGTGCCTGGATATTTTACAAGCAATATAGCTGACCCAATGTACATTTATCATTACAAACTCTACACAGATAAAATGTGTTTTACTTCCTTTAAAGCGTTTGTTACCTTAAAAAAAAGGGATCCTGTTACTTTAAAGCATATTAACCAGTTAAGCCCCGGACCATTTCGCTGGTCAAAGACCAGGCCACTTTTTGCAATTCGGCACTGCGTCGCTTTAGCTGACAATTGCGTGGTCATGTGACGTGGCTCCCAAACAAAATTTACGTCCTTTTTTCCCATAAATAGAGCTTTCTTTTGGTGGTATTTGATCACCTCTGCGGTTTTTATTTTTTGCGCTATAAACAAAAATAGAGCTATAATAAATATCCCAAAAAACATATAAAAACATATTTTTTTTCCTCAGTTTAGGCCGATAGGTATTCTTCTACATATTTTTGGTAAAGAACATCGCAATAAGCGTTTATTGATTGGTTTGAGCAAAAGTTATAGCGTCTACAAAATAGGGATTAGTTTTATGGCATTTTTATTAATATTTTTTTTTTTTTACTAGTAATGGCGGCGATCAGCGATTTTTATCGTAACTGCGACATTATGGCGGACACATCGGACACTTTTGACACCATTTTGGGACCGTTGTCATTTTTACAGCGATCAGTGCTATAAAAATGCACTGATTACTGTAAAAATGACACTGGCAGTGAAGGGGTTAACCTGCAGGGGCGCTGAAGGGGTTAAGTGTGACCTAAGGAGTGCTTCTTACTGTTAGGGGGCGTGGCTTGGCGTGACACATCACTGATCTCTGTTCCCGATGACAGGGAACAGACAATCACTGACAGTGTCACTAGGAAGAACGGGGAGATGTTTGTTTACACGTACCTCTCCCCGTTCTTCAGCTCTGTGACCCGATCGCGGGACACCGGCGGCGATCGAGTCCACGGGTCCCGCGGGCGCAGTCACGGAGCTCCCGACCGGGTTGCGAGCGCGCCGCCGGCGGCACGCGCGACCCACGGCTTGCATCTTAAAGAGGGGGTACCTGTACTCCCTTATGCCCAGCCATGCCATTCTGTCAACGTATATCGTCGTGCGGCGGTCGTCAAGTGGTTAAACAGCACAGTGCTTGTGCTGTGTAATTTGGCCCCCTGTATCACCTGAAATACCTGGCGGATCCTGCCTGGTCCTGCCCTCCCCTCTGTAAACTGACCATAGTTTATCATGGCTGCTGAACCCTGACACTGTGGTCGGTTTACGTGCCTTCGTCATCCGCAGCTCTCCTCTCTGCTCTCCCCCGTCCTCTCCCCCCTCCCTGCCTGTCAGCTAGTGACAGTGCCCGCCCCCTCCTGCTGCTGCTGAAATTACAGTGTAAATTACATGCAATCCCCTCTGTTAGAAAGCATCCTATGCTGCAGTGTCTGTGCTTTGTATAAAATATGCCCATTTCTACCTGAATTCACAATTTACGTGACTCCTCGCTGCTCCTCCCTGGCTGACATCTCGGCTCTCTCCTCCTCTCCTCCCCTCCTGCCGACAGCGGGGGATTCTCGGCCCCTCCCGCTCCAGCTGTCAGATCGGGAGAGGGAGCAGCGAGGTTTCTCGTGAGTGCCGAGCGGCGCTGTGAATTCAGGTAGAGATGGGCATAGTTTTTACAAAACACAGACACTGCAGCATAGGACTCTTTTTAACGGAGGGGATTGCATGTAATTTACTAGGTGGCTTAACAACCACTTTAATTTAAAAGCAGCCTTGCTTTATAGGTGAATTTATGTTATACAACAAAAAACTCACGCTAGGAAAAATTCCAAATACAATAGAAGGAATTGTTGTAAAAAAAATGCCAATCCGCCTGTTGGTGCTGTTCAAAGTTTAAAAAACCTTTACCAATTCATGCAATCATCCACAGCGCATAACAGTGATTTATTAAACCCTAAATGTCATAAGTCCATATAGTATATAAGTTCCAAAAGGGCTCATGCACACTGCAGCTCAAAGGAGCTCAAGGAAGCGGCTCCTACAGGCTTTTGAGCTCTTTTGAGCTCTTATTTTTTCTGCCTAGAAACTCCCCTCAATGTTAGCCATGTGTCCATGCACTCTATGGCTTTTTCAGGCATTTTCAGTCATATACTACTACAGGCAGAAAAAACCCCCCACCAAACTCGCGTTTTTTAGAGGAGCTAGTGCCCCACAGAGCTCAAAAGAGCTCAAAAAAGCATGAAAATGCACGAAAACATTTGTTCCAGCTTTTTGTTTTGTTTATACAGTGGTTAAGAAAATACTATCTAGGAGAGTTTGTGAAAAAAAAACACTTATGCGCAAAAAAGCTCAAAAGAGCTTGAAAGAGCACAAAAAAGAACAAGCTTCTTCAAGCTTTTATACGCAAAAATAAAAGCTCAAAAGCAGCTTTTTTTTGTTGAGCTGCAGTGTGCATGAGCCCTAAAGGTGCTCAGTACTCAAAACGAATTATAAAATGCAAAGGTGCTCCAGGTAATCAAGTGCTGAGAAGTATTCCACACAACCCTCATGTGTCCTTACTAGAATATATGGACCCCCAGCTGATGTGCATGAGGGTCTTAAGCGCTTAATCCTGGTGAGGAGGATGGTGTTAAACAAGAGATCTTCAAACTCTTTCTAGTTGGCTGGTGTATTATGATGTCTAATGGTCAGCAATACCATCGCTCATCTTCCTGAAAATTTTCATTACTATCCAAATGATCTTGTGCTTATCATTTACAGTGTCCAATTTCCTCTTTCTGATTAGCTTATTTAAAGAGGTATTGAGGTGAATTTATGCTGTTCATGTATTCCTTGGCTTAAAAATAAAATGGCTGACTTCAGTTTCAAGCTGATATGAACACTTGAATTAGAACTCCACCATAAAACAATTTTTTAAGTTTTGCAAAATGGAAAGAAATTCTGGACAGCCGCACTCCAAAAAAGTTTTTGCCTTTTATTCAAAAATGGACATCAAAAATACATGCCACAGCAAAACAGAATGGACAGAAGAGCTGACGCGTTTCACACTAACAAACAGTGCTTAGTCATGACTAACTTCACTGTAACTTATCACTATAATGTCAAAGGCAACAGCACCACCTACTGACAGATGGAAGAAACCACACTTAGAATGGAATTAACAGAAGTCATGTAATCACTAAATACTACAAATTGGCCAGGCTAACGACCACCTAGCACACTAAATTTACCTGTTGCCCTGTTCTAGGGACAAGGGCGCTACACGGTCATAACCTAAATGTTGGATTTGCCCCAGTAGCAATGGCCAAATTAACAATTAGTGAAGATGTATCTTCCTAATAGAGACACAAAAAAATGGACAGAGGTACTAACCCTTCCTAACGCTATCCAATACTTGAAAAAAATATTAATGGCTCCTTCATTATTGATGCACACCACTGTGAACTTCCTTGGGCATATAAACTCACCTAACACACGGAAATATTGGATTTGTTAACGAGGTAAAGGCTGTATTGCAGTTTAGCGGTTTCTTGTGTAAGAGGCTATTTTTGTGCAAAGAAAAAATAAATTTGACCCTCCCTCACACTTCCCTTTCATTTCCTCACTGTTTATTTTCCAACCAGCTCAACGGTTAGGATGAATTCAAACGCATTAACATCTTGGAAATTAGCTGTGAGATATTCATAAAAAAATATAAAAATCCAAGAAAAAAACATAGCTATAAACAATGCTCTTATATTACGGGTATTGCCAGGAGTATGGATAATGTTAACATTAATAAGATAATGGTAAGATTAGGCGCTTACGCTTGACTAATATAATAATAATGGATTCCTGGAGCAGTCAGAGAATGATTTTTACCTCAGGAGAACTGCGACATGGACAAGTGTTTGTATTACAGCTTGAGGCTTATTTTCAATCACATTTTGTAACCATTTCTGTAATTTTCAATGTTTGTATGTTTTTTTTTTCTCTACATCTTTGAAAACAACTCTCACTCATTAGAAAAGGCTCTTACCTCTTCTCCACAGCTCTCAGCTGTTCAAGGGCAACTCCTTTTTATTTATGGTGTAAAGCAGGCACTTCTATATTTGCAGTTGGCACAAGGACAGAAGAGAAATATTTGTATTCGTCTATACAGCAACTTTAAATCATAAATAGTTTTAGAATTGGTGACTTGATTGATGGCAGGTACAATAAAATTTCCATATTTTGAAAAAAGAAATCCTGGCACACCCTACTGACCACAGCCATTTGGTCCTTGATGACGCCTTGTGGGAGGGTGAAAGGCGTTGACATAATTTCCGGTCCAAAGATGTCACTTCCGGTTTCGGTGGAACGCACGCTGGATGCTGCTTTTCCTAGATTTTACCCCTGCATTGTTATATGTTTATTTTACATCTCTGTCCTGTAAGTAGCAATCTGTATTTGCACAATAAATACCGGCCTTACTGTGCTTCACTATCAGTTCCTTCTTTTTATTTTTGGTGCATTTACCAACTTGTGACTACCACGCTGTGGGAGATCTCCATTGGACCTACTGTGATTTGCCATTTCTGTCCATTTTTACAGCTTTTATGACTCCTAGATTGAAAAGCTAGGGGTCCATTATATCTGGTTAGTGGGGACACAGGAGGGGTGTGTGTCACACCACGGAGTGGAAGTTTGGAGCACTACAGCACTTTATGAGGATTGGAGCACCTAAGAGCTTTTATTTGGGACGTTTTGGAATATTTCAATATGATTATTTGATTGAGTTTCTTGTTATTTTATTGGAATGATTCATGCACTATTGCGAGCGCTGCCATTGTTTTATTTTACACAGCCACTTTTAAGCACACACTGGGATCCATTCCCTTATTTTTAGTCACACCCACAAAATTACCAAAAATCAATATGGCTGCACAGTGTTTAGGGAGGCTGGCTGTCTCCAGCCACAATGGGTGACATCTGCAGTTCTTACAGGCACCATCGCTAATATGGCTATCGGCAGCACACAGTAGGAGAAGAAGCATGATGTTGCAAGGATTGAGACAGACCTAGGACACCCTTGGGCACTGTAAGGAAAGCAATGATGTGGCATGCCATAGTGAATGGTGCGTGTTACTAAATTGTGCTACCAGTGGGATGGGCTTAAAGGGGTGCTCTGCTCTGGGTCGGGAGTGTGTAACACACAGATTGCAGTGGCCAGGAGTGTGTAGCACACAGAGAGCAGAGCTCAGGTTTACAAAATGCAGGGGTGACAAGTAAGTAACGCATAGAGTGCCTCGCCAAGTAAACATTTCCCCCTCCTCCCAGTAGGATCCCCCCACTTCCATGACAAAACCACCTCTAGCCTAAGTTTCTCTAAGGATCTCGATGCCACAACCTTCATATATGCAAATTATGCAGCTGCCAACTTCTCTCCCCGCTCACCGCCTGTCAGACCTGTAGCACATAGGAGAGGAAGGTGCTTTGACCCTCCTCTTCGGCTCAGTGCTACGGATCTGATGGGTGGCGGACAGGCTTGAGACAGAAGCCAGCAGCTGCATAGTTCAAATTTTCTGGGGACATTTGTTTATTTGGGACAGACACCTCCAAATGGGGACTGTTTTGCTAGCCCTATGCTATAAAAACAATGCTGCAATGATAAAGATTAAACAACCTCAGTGTTCTGTCTCAAGTGGCACTTTCTGCATTTTAACATAGTGTCTAAGACCCAGTCTGTGTAGACAGAATGGCAACCTGTTGACCTGGCAGAATTCACAGACAGCTTCAATTCACCAAGAAAAGACTTGGAGTCAGTGTTAATATTGACGTCAAATTTCGATTTTGTTTTAGTCATAGTCTTTTGACTAAAATGCCATTTAGTTTTAGTCGTATTTTAGTCTTTTGACTAAAATGCCATTTTAGTTTTAGTCATAATGCTTCCAAACTCTATGGGGGGAGCACTTTACTCCATGAGGGCAAAAAGAAAAGTAATTGGGGCGCATGCAGGGGTTGTCTAACAGAGGACTATACTATGCAACAAAACAAGGAAAAAAGGTGAAACATTGAAATGTATCAAGGTACAAAACAAAGCAACAGACACACAATAAACAATAAATTGGACTGCTGTATTATTTGACCTTCAGAGGAACCATACAAACAGCATGGAAGTACAAACATTCCAAAATAAACAGAAAATTTCCATTTTGGAAGAACTAAAGACAGTGCCTACAACCACAAACGTCCTCCATCACTGTGTTGTCTTACAGCTCCTTCCTAGGTGTCAAACCAAACTGCAATATATCTTTGATATCCACAGGGAACATTCTAGTTCCCTATGTAGGATGCAGGAATTTAAACCAACATATAGGCTGAACAGGGTCCTTATGGTATTTATGTAATCAACTCATCTCATACACTCAGTGTCTTGGTTTACAGCCATAACCTCAAACACGTAGGGGGACTACACTCTCATGCCGCGTACACATGATCGGAATTTCCGACAACAAATGTTCGATGTGAGCTTTTGGTCGGATATTCCGACCGTGTGTAGGCTCCATTGGACATTTGCTGTCGGCATTTCCGAGCTGGTTCTCAATTTTTCCGACAACAAAAGTTCCTGTCGGAAATTCCGACCGTGTGTATCCAATTCCGACGCACAAAAATCCTATGCATGCTCGGAATCAATTTGACGCATGCTCGGAATCATTGAACTTAATTTTTCTCGGCTCGCTGTAGTGTTGTACATCACCACATTCTTGGCGATTGGAATTTCCAAGCAACATTTGTGTGACCGTATGTATGCAAGACAAGTTTGAGCAAAAATCCGTCGGAAAAAAATCCACGGTTTTGTTGTCAGAGATTTCAATCGTGTGTACGCGGCATAATAGTGCTTTAACTGCTGTTTGCTGTATAGGTACCCATTTGTTGCAGCAGTTTCTTGTCTCTGGTACACACAGGCCGAAAATCAGCTGGCATCTGCTGGTTCAACAGAAACTGTCTAACTTGTGTGTACATTAGCCTGTCAGACAGATGCTGTCCGAATGTCCAGCTTCTGTAACACAGGCATGCATGAAAACAAGCAGCCAATCGGCATCCGATCAGTGCTTGCAGTCAATGGCTGCAAAAGGTGAACGGTGTGTTCTGGAGGGTGGGGGGCAGTCCCCCTGTCAGAACACAATAGCTTAGTGTGGAGATCGCTAGACTAGCATCCCATAGTTAATACAGAAAACTCCTCCTGAGCGCCTCAATTTTTTTTTTCGTTCAGCCTATTGGCTTGAACAAAAAAAAACGAAAGTGGATTCCCAATGTATGGGTCTCTTTAGTCAGCACAATGCAAGGAGGTGAGAAAAAATGGGAAAGGTGATAGAGAATTAGGTGGTAAACTTACATTTATTTAGGCCATGTGGTATTTAGTATTAAATGATATTTAGTTCAGCTAAAATTATTATGAAAAATTTTTTTTTTACAATGATACTATTTATGTCAAAGTAAACAAGTTGTCGATATACAATAGCTTTATATGCATTGCTGTCAGTCTAAAAGTGTGAAGCAACATGTTGTATGCCTTTTATTTCAATTCATTGTTTAAACGATATATGGAAATATAGAATGCAGGTTTAGAGCAGAAATGTGAGTTTTTGAGCTAGTTGTCCTGTGAGACTAAAGTTTTTTATAGCACGTGAGTGTTACCTGCAGCTATTATTACTCTACTGTCTGAAAGGGAACTCCAGGTTTTATGCTGACTGAAGAACATCTAAGGATCTTGGGCTTAAAGTGAATTTCTGCCTGACTCTGCTGTTTGATAAAGATCCCCCCTCTCTTCCCAGTCATGAAACTGAATTGAATCCCCAGTGTTCCATGTTCATTAAAGCACTGTGCATGCGGGTTAAAAGAAATGCTGAAATTCACAACACATTGGAGTAAATCTTATTTGGGCTCTGAGATTTTAAGGGGTGATATAGTATTATTCCACGCTGTACATCTTGTGATGTGCAGTGAATAGGGTTTAGTCAGAATGCTCGTATTGATCATTGTCATCGCCTTTATGTATTATGAGTTTTTCCCTTAACTGCATTAGCACTGGCGTATATACTTAGGCTGGCCAAACACTTTAAATTTGTATGCATTTAGTCAGGCCCTTGCACTACATAGTTGAAGGTAAATCTGAAGGAAATTGAATAAGAGAATTGGATAATGTATGGCAAGCTTTAGTTACATGTACACCTTTTCAGGACTAGCTAACATCTGCAATTCTGTTGCTAAGTTAGCTATTAAAGTAAGATTTTTGAAACAGTTACATAGTTGGTAAGGTTGAATAAAGATAACAGTACATCCAGTTAAGCCTGTGTAGGTGTGCGTGTAGAAAATCATTTCCCATTTCCCTGTACATTGTTTTCGCTAAGATGCACATCCAAGTGTCTTTTAAAACTATCCATACTTCCAGCCGACACCACCAATTGTGGATGAGAGTTCCACATTCTTACCGCCCTGAAAGTGAAAAACCTCCTGTGCGTCCAAGAGTCTTTTAAAACTATCCATACTTCCTGCCGACACCACCAATTGTGGAAGAGAATTCCACATTCTTACCGCCCTGACAGTAAAAAAAAAACCTTCGCAGCCCTCATTGTGTGGCCCTGTGTCTTTTTACACTCCCTGAGACTGAAAAGTTTCAAACTTACGCTGGGATCACCATTGAGATATTTGTATATTGCTATCATATCTCCTCTCAAGCATCTCATCTCCAGGGAGAATACATTTAGTGCTTGTAGTTGTTCCTCGTAATTGAGGTCCTCCAATCCCCATATTAATTTAGATTCCCTTCTTTGGACTCTCTCCAGCTCCAGCTGTTTTTGCCATATCATAGAACCGATAATCCTATATTTACGCATGTGTACGTGTGTTTGTCCATGTGGAAAGGCTTCCACGATCCCTAATGTTTTTTTGCCTTTTGTGGCTATATTGTCTGATGTTTGATACTAAGATAAGCCAGTTGACCTAAGCTGGTCACAGCACAGTCAGTGTTGATGTTAATGCCGCCCGCAGAGCTATTGTGTTCTCCTGGGTAGAGGGCACGGAGAGCCATACCTTCTGGGAGAACACAGTGATTATTGCTAGTGGGTATAGCCACTGGCATCCTAAAAATCTGACATGCTAGTTGTACCGATCAAACGACTTAGGTACAATTAGCCTGCCCATACATGGTTCAAATCTCAGCTTGTCCCATCGATGGCTGGTTTGGGTGTGAGGGAGTATAAATCCTGCCTAATGTATTACTTTTTATTGTTTCACCAGGAACCTGTTCCCCACTGCACATATTTTTTTCTGAAAGGAAAAAAACTGTTATATTAATATTTTAAATTTCTGTAATGACAGATTCATTATAATGAATTTTTGCGATCTTGCTGGCCTTGACATTCCAGCATATATGCTTTTCTTTTAAGCAGTAAAGGTCAATTCAGGCTATTAAAGTCAGTTCAGTTGTTATTTAAAACTATTTAATTATAATCTGCTGCAAATAAAAGAAAATAACTTTTAAACAGGGCAACATGCCTGTGTGGTTAGGCGGTGATAGAAGCAGCTATTATCTGCATTTATGGGTATAACTTGGTGAAAAGGTTTAGCTTCACTTTACCTGAAGCAGTACGATACTCCTTAATCACTACAGCTTCTGTAATATCAAAACCACACAGGTGTTTTTCTTTGTGACAGGATTTCTTTAAAACCAGTGCACCCCAACAGTCCTATGTTTAGCATGATAAGCCTAATTAATTGCTCGGAGCATAGCAGATCAGATTACTGGTTCTTACAAATCAAAAGTGTCTTTAGGTTGTGAAGCATGGATTAGATACGTCATTTATCTTGGACAGCACAGCACAGCATTTTCTCACGTGTGCCCATGTAATACTCTTTATCATTCAAAACTGCAGGTGGGACAGAATCTCACAAAGATCATTATTGTATAAGTAAGAGAATCAATGAACATGACAGTGAGCATATGGACAAAAAGAAGTCCTGTGTAATAGATAGGGGAGTCGCTGCATGTATTTCATAGACTAGACATTTCTATGCAAGTCATCTTTGCTTCATTCAGGAACGTCGATCATAGAGAGAGAACAAGATGGAGTGCAAACACCGTTTTGCATATGCCCTTGATCGTTTGTTGTATCAGACAAAAGGTTTTCCTTGGCTTAATTTGCAACACAATTTGCTAGGTACAAGTTGAAATCTCCACTGTGGAGTGACCATATTGCATCTAAGTCATCCACTCTCTAAGAGGTTGGATAGGACCTGAGCTGTCAGTCTCGCTGTACACCAGTGAGTAGGGATCGTGGAAGCCTTTCTACATGGACAAACACATGTACACATGTGTAAATATAGGATTATCGATTCTATGATATGGCATTCTCATATTACCTAGGGCCAGCTGAACAAAAGTATGCTCTTGGTTGTACTGTTTTTATTTATTTTAATGGAAGTTTTATGAGTCAAATTGATGGAACACATTTTCATCCACTTTTGTGTAAGATTTGTCATTGTCCTATAGACTTGTTGGAAACGGTCAGCATGCATGGATCATTTTATCAGAGATTTGCTTCCCAGCTGCTGTACATGGCAGATAGACTGACACAGTCCAAACTTAGGAGTAATTATTCCACCTTAAGCACCTCTATGATTACCTGCTTTCAGAAGTGATTCTGTACTGAACAGTTTGAAGCCAACAAGGGCCAGAGACCCCAGATTTACACTAATCATGATTAACTATTCTGAGCAGGCAAAGTGGCTTCATTACCGTGGTAACCAGATATCAGCATAGTACCAAGGACAGAGTTCAGGGAATACCAACTTAACTCTTATAACACCTTTGCTGCAGTTAATAGTATTAAAATACAATTTCATGTTTCTATAATGTAATTCCAATGTCACTTTTTTTGTATTCCCATTTTTATTTATGAAGGTTTCATTATTTATTATAGTTACCGTAGATAATAGTTATAGTTATAGTTACTGTATAGTTAAGAGTTATAATATTTTCCATATATTTGTTACTGTATGTGTTCTTTGCACTGGAAAAAAACCTTCTACATTTACAATTGGGTGCTCCAGATGTTTCTTTCTTTTATTTTTTATACAGTGTGGTGCTTCTCTATCATTGGGAGATTGGTGCTGCCTTACTGGTGTTTAATACAAATTTATATCATTTATCAACTTCCTCCCTTGGATTTACCTCAATTGAATGTGAGTTGGAAGCACATATTAAATATTAGCCTGCACCAGCCTCAGCAATAAAGGATGCAGTACATCAGGGGTTACCTGTGTTCTAGCAACAAAGGGTAATCTGTAACAGGGGCTGTCTGCATCCCTAAAACCAAGTACCCTGTGTGGCAGGGGTTGCCTGTGTTCAAGTGACCAATAGAATGCAATAGGTGTTGGATTTAAGGGAACTGGGTGAGAGCCTTATAGCTGACACACCCCCTCCCCAGGCACACTCGCTAAACAGGGGCTGTGCCTGAGCTCCATATTTGTAAGGTCCATAAATCTGTATTCTATCAGGTGAGGAGCTGAGAAACTGGAAAGCAAGGAATAAAAAAGGGCTTTTCTATACATTTCAATACTGCCTCATTGGAGAAGATAACACAGATAAATAGACATGAATGTATGGACCTTTATTATTTTTTTTAATGCTCATGAAAATTCTTCTTTAACAATGAGTAACATAAACAGGGTATATGATGAAGAGGATATGTATCCAGATATAGAGATTCAAAGGGGGTAAATGTGAAATTCTTAACAAAGGATTAAAAGGCACTGTCATAAATTTCAGGAGAACCATCTAGGTTTCCTACAATCGGTAGCCCTTCTGACCTCAGTGGGTCAGAAAGGAATTTGTAGCACAAGACATGTAATACTGTAGGTTGTTACCCACTAATGGGTGAGAGTGTACTGTCAGTGGGATACTGGTGAATAGCTGCAACAGGGCAGAAAATGGTATTGTTGGTTATTTCCTGTTCTAGATATAGCAAGCTTTAGTAGAGCCGATTTCAGCACCAGTCCAGTGCTTTTGCCACACTTGGCTCTGTAGCATAAGACAGGATCTAGGAAGTATTCTATGTGTAATGTAGGCAAACTAAATAGGTATATTAGGCCCATAATGTTTCCTGCCCCAGGAAATTGAAGAAATCCGACCAATGCATAGAGGAAGTATTTGGAATATGTAGTGGGATATTCTGGAAGAGGTATAGTAAACTAGGAAACCTGAAAAGTCTGCCTTACATTGGGTCTTCATTCGCACTGCAAGGGGTAACTGCTCAATTTGGTCTAGGAAAATTGGAAAAGTAGATTTATTTACCCAATGCACCTCTCCTGCAGGCTCTTGTGTGCTTCTAGGCCAGTCTCCACAGCCTCTTCTGCCACATGTGCCACTGGTCTAAGATCCTCTGATGCCATAAAGAACAATGCAGTCCACTGCTGGAGGGTGGGACACTGTCTTTTTAGGGTGTGGAGGATCACAAAATAAAAGTGCTTTTACTATTCCCTAGACTAACCAAGCAGTTAAACTTTGCAGCGTGGGTACAGCCTTGAGTTTATTTTTAACCTGGGAATGGAGATATTCAGTGCATGGGACTTTTAAAGGATTCTATTACGGTATTTCCTTATCAAGTTAGAAAGTTATTAATTTCAAGCTGGGTGATAAAGAATAGAAAGTTTGCTGTGCATAATAAAAGTGAATAGCAGAGGGCGCCAATATGAGTGTAGCATTGGTAGCCCACTATTTTTGTTAGAGGTATTGAGAGGGAATTCCATTAGCTCTGAGGTGTCTTAGTGGTTCAACCAATAGAATAGGAATAAGATTAGGGTGACAGAGGGGACCCCTGGGGAATGTCATTGGATAGGGGGGAAGTCTGAGAGTCTCATTGATCTTGTCTGCAGATTTAGAGTAAACTGCTTGGATGCAGAGTTTCATATGTGGTCCCAAGCCTATATACTGAAGGAGAATCAAGATTAAATGCCAGCTTAATCTTTTAATTGTATCAGTAATAGAGGGGCATGTTTGCTGCAAGGAGAGTGGATGATAATCAGGAATTAGGTAGTATTATCCTTGGCATCTCTGTTCTGCATAGAGCCCCCCTGGTCAGGATGTATGATTTCGAATGTGGGGGATGAGATGGTTATAAAGAGTTTAAGGGTTTAACTTGAGGTTTAAGTGTTCGTGTTGACAAAAGAGATAGGAGGCTAGCGCAGGAAGAGGGATTCTGGGCATTTGATGGCTTTTGAGGTGTGAGCTTAGGGTCAAGGTAATCTTGGGAACTAGTTGGGTTTAAAGTCTTGTAGTAATTAACAAGAAATGTTGGCTATAGAAGGTAGTCCTGATATATAAATATAGTCCTGAATGTGTTTTTGAAGAAACATACAAAGTCTTTTCTGACAAAAATCTTCTTCCTCCTTCACCTGACAATTTTTAATTATCTGTGAACACAGTACATCACATGGACTGTGCAGTGTACACTCCTGGTTCATTCCTGCCATCTATATGATGCTGAGAATGGAGCGCATAAGCAGAAATGACATCATCAACGGCTGCCCATTGGCCAGTTAGGAGCATGGAGAAGATAGTGAAGATGGGAGATGAAGTGGCTAAAAGAGCCTGGAATCGATTAGGCTTCTTATAGGTAAGTGTGCCATAATGTGAAGTATGCTGTGCAGGCTTGCACATAATTGCAGGAGCTCACCCTCACCTAATGGGCTTAAAGTGTTACTAAACCTACAACAGTAAAATTAGTGTGTATATGCAGTAAAGCATGCTTGTTATACTCACTGGAACCTAAGGGGTTAATCCTGCGCATTGTGTAAAAAGGCTGTTTGATCTTGTCTTCAACTCTGCATATGCTCAGTTTGGTGTGTACTGCTAGATAGTTTTTGTTTTTTCTTGGGTGGGTGCATGTAAACAACACAGGGCCAATCAGCACTGTCCAGACAGAGAGTCAAGGATCATGCAGCCTCATAGGATAGTCAGAGGAGAATAAAAACTCCACCTACAAGCTTTAACCAGTGCTCGGCCGGATACTGATAGAAGTCACAAGACTGCTATACATTGGGTACAAAAAGTCTAATATTCCTGTTAAAATTGAATATTTGATTAGATTGTAGTGCCCTTAGGTGGCAATAAGGCAACCATAATAATAATAATGTGTCACATCCCAAAAATATTTTACTGATCTACATTTAAAATTCATAACAATATACAAGAACAATAACGCGATATAAAATAGGTAGGACTCAATGTGGTTCCCCTGGAAGATAAGATTTTTAATACTTTTTTGTGTGACAATAATTGAAATGTGCCCACACATATATGCTCCTCTTAAAATTGGGTTCCGATTGTCCTCCATGATATAAAACAATTATGCTCTACATGTTTCATGACCTGGAACGTCGCTTCTTCAGGAGCTTGAATATTTCATAAACATACCTTAGCTAGAATACAACATACAACCAAACTTATATATACACATGTATATCTATGTAGACATATTTGTATACATAAAAAGTGCATTCAAAACAAGTGAGTGTTGGTTGTTTTGAAAGATAAATCTGATGATTTATCTTTGTCTGATTTTTTTACATCACAGAAACCTGACATTTTAACGGGGGTGCATAGACTTTTTATATCCACTGTATACTGTTGATGAGAAAAGGTATTTAGCAGTTTATATTTACTAAAATAATTTAATTTCCATGTTCTCTGTACTGTGGGAGACCAGATATAGTGAACACAGGCTCCTGGGTTTAGTATCATTTTAATTCTACTTTCAGGTGATATCTTTCATCAAAAAGAAACATATAAAAAGAGAAAAAGAGCCAAGCAAAACGTGCCAGTCCTACCATCCCCTCCCCACTACATTTCTCCCCCACCCAGAAAAATACAATCATAAGAACCATTTTTCCCTAGTTTCTCTTATTGCTGCTCTCCTTCCCTCAAATAAAGCCTCTCTTGTAACAAAGTTTTAAAAAAAAGAAGCCATTTATCAAATAACTTGGTACATCAAACCCCTGGGTTGAAGAACAAAATAGCTGCTGGACACATTCTAACCTGATTGCATATTCTACAGTAACGCAGGTCCCATTAACCTCAGGAGTGAAGCATTGCATGCGTGGAAGTTTTTTGGACAGTAAAGCTTAGTACATACATGTATTTTTTTTTCTGTTCAATCCAGCAGGGCTGAGTGAAAAAAACAACTGATAGTTCAGGAGGAGCCGCTGTACTAACTGTCCGACGTTAGTACAGCAACCTTCCAGCTGCTGTTCTATTATGTTCCTACAGGGGGAGGGGGCCCCGCCAGAACACTCAATGGCTGAGAGCGTTGATCTGGAGGCGATCGGCAGACATTTTTCGGTCATGCCCCTTCGACAGAAGCTGGCCAGCTTCTGTCAGACCGACTGCAGTACACACGGGCCAATGTTTTTATTAAACCGGATGATGCCATCTGACATTCTGCCTGTGTGTACTAGGCTTACGCTTGACTACATAATAATCAATTATAGAAAATTATAAGTACTGTGTGCATATGGACTGTGTGCATATGTCACTAAAATTTAGAATGATAATTTTGCAAAAGATACAAATTGGCACATACTGTATAGTGTGTTACCTGTGTAAAGTGAACTTACATTTTAAACATGAATAAAAATTGATATCATTATTTCTATGGATCAGCAAGCTGTTAACTACTATCCTTCCTGTAACCTCAACCGTTTGAAAACACTTCTATTAATGTAACATTTTCCACAATGTACATATTTCTATTATTCCAAAACATCTGCCCTTTTTTTAACTACCTGTCAACCGCCCGCCGTCAAATGACGGCGGGAGGAAGACCCTCTTGTTGTGGGCGGACCTCATATGACGTCGTGCCTTCCCAAGCCACTAGGGGGCGCACGCGTGTCCGCCGCGTCACTGGGGACCCGATGTGCGTGCCCGGCGGCCGCGATGGCTGCCGCGCACCCGCGATTGCCCAGTAACTGAGCAGGACCGTGGATCTGTGTGTGTAAGCACACAGATCCACGTCCTGTCAGGGAGAGGAGACCGATGGTGTGTTCCTTGTACATAGGGACAACCATCGGTCACCTCCCCCAGTCAGTCCCCTCCCCCCACAGTAAGAATCACTCCCTAGGGAACACATTTAACCCCTTGATCGCCCCCTAGTGTTAACCCCTTCCCTGCCAGTCATATTTATACAGTAATCAATGCATTTTTATAGCAGGGATCGCTGTATAAATGTGAATGGTCCCAAAAATGTGTCAAAAGTGTGCAATGTGTCCGCCGCAATATCGCAGTCACAATAAAAATCGCTGATTGCCGCCATTACTAGTAAAAAAAAAAAATTATAAAAATGCTATAAATCTATCCCCTATTTTGTAGCTGCTATAACTTTTGCGCAAACCAATCAATATACACTTATTGTGATTTTTTTTTACCAAAAATATGTAGAAGAATACATATCGGGCCTAAACTGAGGAAAAAATGTGTTTAAAATAAAAAAAAATGGATATTTATTATAGCAAAAAGTAAAAAATGTTGTGTTTTTTTCAAACTTGTCCCTCTTCTTTTGTTTATAGCGCAATAAATAAAAAACGCAGAGGTGATCAAATACCACCAAAATAAAGCTCTATTTGTGGGGAAATAATGATAAAAATGTCATTTGGGTACAGTGTTGCACGACCGCGTAATTGTCATTCAAAGTGTGACAGCGCTGAAAGCTGAAAAATGGCTTGGGCAGGAAGGGGGTGAAAGTGCCCTGTAGGCAAGTGGTTTTAAAATACAATTTCCATTTAAATGTATTATTTGTATCATTAGCTCCACCTATTACCATAAAGCTTCCAATCAGTGTAATCAAATCAAAACAAAACACATCCTAGTGTTTGGGAACATTTCTTTTTCTCTATTAATTGTACAATCCACACAAATTCACATTTCTTTTTTCAAATGCATTTAAACAGCATTTACAAGAAGAGAAAACAGGACATCTGTGAATGTAACATTGCTGTGCTGCGCGCTTGGAACATAGGGGGATACAGGGATGATTGGCAGTTCAGTCTCTGCTGTGTATTCTGCGTGCAAGCTGTTGTGTTTTCTCTATAATTGTTCTGCATTTTCCACAACTAATAGGCAGAATTGCAGCTAATTGGTCTGTGAGCTGGGAGGGAGGTCAGCAGGAGTTACACTTCTCCCACTAGCTCTGCCAGAGACTGACCCCTGCTGCCTTGTATTGCTTTTTCTCTGGGTCTTCTGGGAGTGATTTCTGTGTTTTTCTTTTTTGTAAGCATCACTTAACTAGAAAAAAAATTACATGAAGAATCAAAGTTTTGTCTCGCTGCATGAAATCTTGGAATGAGAATAAAGTACATTGATTATATTAAACCTCTGTAATCCAATGACTTTATGGTTATGAAAAACAGTTCTTTGGATTGAAGGATAAACATCAGGTAGTACAAAAATGAATACTACAGAGTGATGTAAGTACAATACAGTTTAAATATTTTTGGGTTAGTGCAAGACATTCTTTAAAAAAATTCTTTAAGTTTACATCCTAAATATTATACACGCAACATATAAAAATTAAGATTTAGAATGTTTACGAGCAGTCGACTTAGCTCCTTAAAACTCAGGATGCAAAAAAAAACTACTAAGTGGACGAACACAGTGGCATTAAAGTGTTACTAAATCCAGGACCCTGCATTCACTATATATTTCCTCCCACAGAACATGGAAATGCGATTATTTTAGTAAATATAAACTGCTAAATACCTTTTCTCATCAGCAGTATATAGCAGTCTTGTGACTTCTATCAGTGTCTGATTAAACCTTGTAGGAGGAGTTTTCATTCTCCTCTGACTGTCCTATGAGGCTGCATGACCCCTGACCCTCTATCTGGACAGTGCTGATTGGACCAGTGCCAATCACATGCACCCTCACCCCCAACAAAATTTTTTTTTTAGCAATACACACCAAACTGAGCATGTTAAGAGTGCCTCCTAGGGCTCTGTGCTATTAGTAGATTGGGGGCAGTAAAAGAAGGGGGAGGGTCAGAGAATATAGGTTCAAACAGCCTTTTTACTCAATACGGAAGATTAACCCCTTAGGTTCCACAGTGAGTATAACAAGAATGTTTTACTGCATATACAGACTGATATTACTGTTGTGGGTTTAATAACAATTTAAGAACATGGTATGCAGCATTCATTCTACATCTTATGATGCATGCTCATTATCTTATATTGGCCCCTGAGCTGGCCCTCTGATGGAAACGTGTTGGGAGGAACACAGCCTGAAAATCAAACAAACATTGGATACACTTCTTTACCCAAACAAGTTTGGATGCTGCTTAATGGGACATGGAAAACAGGGATGTGTTCATACATCAACTACCAGTTTTATAACTGCAATTTAATGAATAATGCACCAACAGTTCTGATGGTAGCAAATCCAATATATTCATTATAAAGAAAAGATTTTAATGATTGCATTCTGAAACCTAAAAATATGAATTTTACATGAAAGTATTTGGATATCACCAAGAAAGGGAACATAATTATGTTGACACACAAGGCATGTGGTATTCAAGGGTCCATCCTATTTGTGTGAAAGTATTTGGCTGCAAATAAAAGCTATCTATAACCAAGAAGATATTCAGATGTTAGATCTGACAATTTACTCCAAAAATCCATAAATTTAGAGACATGCACCTACCTTGAGTGTGCATGTCTATTTGTTCAGTAGAGAATTGTAGTGCCAGCATTATCTATGGAGAACATTGGCCTGTTTTTTAAATAGAATGACACAGTCCGACCTTAGGAGTAATTATATCACCTAAAGCTCCTCTATAATTAACTTGCCTTTAGAAATGATTCTGTACTGAACACTGTAAAGCCAAAGAGGTCTGGGGACCCCAGATTTGCACTAATCATAACTAACTATCCTAAGTGGGAAAAGTGGCTTCGTTACCATGGTAACCATAGATCAGAAAAGTACCAGAGTCATAGTTCAGGAAATACTAACTTAACTCTTGTGACAACTAGCTGGTAGAATTTAATGCCAGAGTAGCCAGCTAATGCCTGAAAATGTCCAGACATAATCATTGCCCATTCCTGCCACAGTACGTCATCTAATATCTTGGGATACCCTTTGTAATCTAATACCTATGGGTACCTTTTATTTCATGGTAGAACATTTCTTAATTAAAAAAAAATCACCTTTTGTTAAGCTCCCTTATAGAATTGAAAAGGCATTTTAGACATATAGGCACAATACAACCTTGCTCAGGCAAACTTAATGGGCAATCATAAAAATTATAGTAAACAAACAACTAGAAAACTTGTGAATTACTAAAGCAGCGCTTAGTTATCACACCTGATCACACGGGAAGATGTCTTGAGAGATGTGCCTAGGACTGGATCCACTGGGAACCATGAGTGGGGCTTTATTTCTGCTTTTCACGCCCAGTACAAAGAGGTGGAAACTGTCTTCAGGAACCATTGGCATGTGCTGTGCCTTGACAAAACCCCTAAACTGGTACTTCCGGTAGCTCCCAAATTTATATATCGGAAGGCACCAATTGTAGGAGATAAAGTGGTGAAGAAGGTGCTTGATCAGCCAGCCAGACCATTATCCTTTTGGGATAAAACGGGCTTCTATTCCTGTCGGAAGTGTAAAGCCTGTAGATCAGTATCAGAACCAGTGAGAGGAATTGACAGTTTCATATCCACTGTGAATAAGAAGGAATTCGCCATTAAAGAATTTATAACGTGCAATATCACACATGTGGTGTATGTCCTATTATGCCCTTGTGGGCTGATGTATGTAGGCCGAACAAAAAGATGCCTTAAAGTGAGAATAGGCGAGCATATTAAAAATATCAGATTGGGCTTCAAGGACCACAATGTCTCACTTCAATTGAAATTACACCATACCCAGGACCCCACTGGGTTGAAATTCTGGGTTGTTGACCATATTAAGCCAGTCTGGAGAGGCAGTAATATGGTAAGGGAACTATCAAAGCGAGAAACTCTATGGATTTATTTATTAGATACACTCACCCCGAAAGGGTTAAACGTAGAACTCAATATTAATTGCTTTATAAGCGATTATTAATATAATTAATATCTTGATGTTCGAGTGTGCGACTGTCCATGGTTTCATACAAATGAAAATATAAGTTTATCCAGTTGTAGAGATATCGCTATAGAAGTTGAAGAGTTCCCTAGTTGTGATAATATATGTGTCAGGTCACCTACGGCCAGGTGACAGATGCAGACCGTAGGGGGACAGGAGTGCACCGCAAGGTAGTGAACCCTATGGCTGACTGCTGCGGATAGGAAACTGGGTGGTTGTGGAAAGCGGGACCAGAGGAGCACAACCGGGATCCTATAGGAAGTGTGAGGGGGTTAGCTCGGCAGCGGGTGTGTGTGACCCCCGAGATGGGCTCCCCACACAAAAACAGGCCCAGCAAACGGAGGTTGTGGTTTTCAAAATCAAAAAGGTGCGGTTTATTTTCTATTTACAGTGACAAAACACAGCAAAGCAAAAGAAACATAAACAAAATAAATCCTGGTCGACTTGACCTCTGACTAAACATACAGGTTTCCTAACTAACAACTGGGATCAGCCTAGTGCTGTCCTAGTCCCTAAGTCCCTGGTTTTAAATGTCCAAGCAAATAGCCACACAGGCTTTGTCTCACCGCACAGGGGTTCACTCTCCCTAGACAGTCCACACAGGTCTGGTTCCAGGCATGAGCTAACACCTAATGAAGCTGGGAGTTCTTATAGAGGCCTAAATGAGCTGACAAGGTTCAGCTGGTCTCCTCATCTCTGTCTGCACGACGCCCCACACTCTCCCTAGAGGTATGAGTCATCCATGAGCCCACTAGCCTTATACAACTCTCCACCTAGTTGTATAAGTCGGCGTAAAGCCTGAATCTGGGCGAAATATATCTACCCCCCTGGATGCAACCAGGTGACTTTACCTTCCTGCTGTCACATACCCCCCCTCTTGTTTTAACCTCGGGGTTGGAACACCAGCAATCAGGCATTCATGTACTCGAGACAAAGCATCCACATTCCCCATTTGAACGCCAGGGCGATGCTTTACTGTGAAGTTGAATTCCTGGAGGGCCAGGAACCACCTATTCACTCTTCTATTTGTTTCCTTGTTTTGAGCCATCCACTTTAACGGAGCGTGATCCGTAACCATGTCAAAGTGCCTACCTAGCAGGTAGTACCGAAGGGAATCTAGAGCCCACTTCACCGCTAAACACTCCTTTTCAACGGTGGCGTAATTTACCTCATGGGACTTCAACTTCCTGCTGAGGTAAATGACTGGGTGCTCTTCCCCGTTCCAGACCTGGGACAATACTGCTCCTAACCCCACATCTGACGCATCACTTTGTACGACAAAGTCTTTAGAGAAGTCGGGTGAGTACAACACTGGCTGGCTACATAAGGCTTGTTTCAAGAATTGGAATGCTGCCTCAGCCTCGGGGGTCCATTTAATCATGACCGACCCTTTCCCCTTCGTCAGGTTGGTTAGGGGCACAGCCTTAGAAGCAAAGTGGGGAATGAATCGCCGATAATACCCAGCGATTCCCAGAAAGGCTCGTACCTGCTTCTTGCTGTTGGGACGTGGCCAACTCTGGATGGCCTCGACTTTGTTGAGTTGGGGTTTTATTACTCCCCTCCCAATGGTGTACCCAAGATATTTGGCCTCCTCCTGCCCAATGGTACACTTCTTGGGGTTAGCCGTAAACCCCGCTTCCCGAACAGAGTCCAGGACTGCTTGCACTTTTGGCAGATGTGAGGCCCAATCTGTGCTATGGACAATTATGTCATCCAGGTAAGCCGCAGCATACTTCCGATGGGGCCTCAGCATCTGGTCCATTTTCCGCTGGAATGTGGCCGGCGCATTCTGTAACCCGAACGGCATTCTTTTATATTGGAACGCCCCGTCTGGGGTTACAAATGCGGTTTTCTCTTTGGCCGACTTGGCCAGGGGGATTTGCCAATACCCTTTTGTGAGGTCAAGAGTCGTCATGTATCGGGCTGTTCCCAGCCGGTCGATCAACTCATCTATACGTGGCATGGGGTAGGTGTCAAATTTTGTAACTTTGTTCAACTGACGAAAATCGTTACAAAATCGCCAGCTCCCATCCGGTTTAGGCACCAACACAATGGGACTAGACCAATCACTTTGGGACTCCTCTATCACCCCTAAGTTCAGCATTTTCTGTACTTCCTCCCGTATTGCCTCCCGTCGGGCCTTTGGGATCCGATAGGGTTTTAACTTCACCCTTTCACCGGGTGGGGTAATGATGTCATGCTCTACCCCAGATGTTTGTCCCGGCAGCTCAGAGAATACCTCCTTGTTGCGAAGCACAAACTCCTTAACCTCCTGTTGTTGGGGTTGTGACAAGGTGGCTGCTATTCCAACCTCAGGAATCACGCAACCAGTTTGAGCTGGTGACCAAGTGTCTGCGACTAGGGACTCTCTATCCCTCCAGGCTTTCAACAGATTAACGTGATAGATCTGTTCGGGCTTTCGCCTTCCTGGTTGTCTGACCTTGTAATTCACTTCGCTCACTTTTTCCATTATCTCGTAGGGGCCTTGCCATTTGGCAAGGAATTTACTTTCAACCGTAGGGACAAGTACCAGTATCCTATCCCCCGGGGAAAAGGTACGGGTCTTGGCTCCACGGTTGTACACTCTCTGCTGTGCTAACTGCGCTTGGGCCAAATGTTCCTTCACGATGGGCATTACCTGTGCAATTCGGTCTTGCATCAGGGCGACATGCTCAATCACACTCCTGTGGGGAGAACTCTCACTTTCCCAAGTTTCCTTGGCAATATCCAACAGCCCTCTTGGGTGTCTCCCATACAGTAACTCAAAGGGGGAGAATCCCGTAGAGGATTGGGGCACCTCCCTAATAGCAAACATCAGATAAGGAAGTAGACAGTCCCAATCCTTTCCATCTCTATCCACCACTTTCTTCAACATTTGTTTTAGGGTTTTGTTGAACCTTTTAACCAGCCCATCGGTTTGGGGGTGATACACAGATGTACGTAATTGCGTCACTTTGAACAATTTACACAGCTCCTTCATAACCCGGGACATAAAGGGTGTACCTTGGTCCGTAAGCAGTTCTTTACAAATACCCACCCGGCTAAACACAAGAGATAGCTCTTTGGCTATGGTTTTGGCCGAGGTATTTCGGAGAGGGATCGCTTCTGGATAACGGGTGGCATAGTCCATTATAACTAATATGTACTGGTGCCCCCTAGCGGACTTGATTATAGGACCTACCAAATCCATGGCGATCCTCTCAAACGGGACCTCAATGATGGGTAGAGGGACCAGCGGGCTACGGAAATGTGGCATCGGGGCCGACCTCTGACACACAGGGCAGGAGGAACAATAATTTTCTATGTCCTTCATCACCCCCGGCCAATAGAATCTCTGTAATACCCTCTCTCGGGTTTTCTCTGTCCCCAGATGACCTCCAAGAATGTGCCCATGGGCCAACTCCAACACCAACTTCCTGTAAGGTTTGGGCACCACAAGCTGCTCAACGGTTTCTTCTGCCCTTTTTGCCACCCGATACAGTAGGTCCTTCTCTACGCTGAAGTATGGGTAAGTGCAGGTATTATCTGGGTTCACTAACTCGCCATCTATTTTCACTACGTTTTCCCGTGCCTTTATTAGGGCGGGGTCTTTCAACTGTTCTGTGGCAAAGTTTTCCCTGTGAACCTCAAGATCAGAAAACTCCACAGACGGTAGGTTTTCGTCTGAGGAGGTGGGCTCCTCTCCAGTTTCTTGAGTCTCCCCTGCCAATACTGATAAGGGAAATTCCGGAGAGTCCTCACCACTCTCAGGGGAGTTCTGGCTATCACATTCCTGGTACATAGGGGCACCAGTGGGGGGCTCAGGATCATCCCACAGTTCCCAGAACTTCGGAAAATCCCTTCCCACAATGGCGTCATGCGGTAACTGAGATACTAAGCCCACTGGATGAGAGAGGGTACCTTTGGGGGTCTCGAAACACACTGTAGTCACTGGATACTCTCGGGTGTCCCCATGCACACAAATAACAGCTACCTTGCTATTCCCAGAGACCTCTGTTTTAACTAACTCAGCCTTTATCAGGGTCACAAGGCTACCTGAATCCAACAATACCACAACATTTCTACCATTAACACACATTTTGCATAAATGTTTCTCAGTTCCTCGAATGGCAGTGCATGCGACTGTCGCACACAGCGACTGACGTCTGCCCGTCAGAAAGTCACACTGCATGGGTTCCTCCACAACCGGGCAATTGGCTGCAATATGTCCCGCTTGCCGGCAGCGGTAGCAAACGATCCTTCTTGCGGCCTCTTGAGCCGCTGATTTCCCAGGCTGTTCTCGCCAAACTTGGGGTAGAGCTCCCACCCTCTCACTCTCTCCACCCTCACCCCTTGGAATCCTCTTATCCGCCCCTGGGGATGGTCTGGTCTTAGGGTGGAAAGTCCGAGTGTCTCTGGAAGAGGCCGTCAGGTTCTCTGTAGCCAAGTATTTCTCCACACGATCCACAAGACCATCGGCCGTCTCTGGGTCTCCATGGCTTACCCACTTTTGGATGGCAGTAGGAAGAGCTCTCAAAAACCGATCCATTACAACACGTTCCACAATCTTTGGTGCGGACAAAGTCTCTGGCTGTAGCCACTTTCTGCTCAGGTGAATGAGATCATACATTTGAGACCTGGGGGGGTTTTCCAAGCTGGAAAGTCCAGTTATGCACACGCTGAGCCCGGACAGCCTGGGTGACACCCAGCCTTGCCAATATTTCAGCTTTTAGCATCACATAGTCTTTTGCTTGGTTAGGCTCTAGGTCATAGTAAGCTTTCTGCGATTCACCAGTTAACAGAGGAGCCACCAGTCCAGCCCACTGCTCCTCAGGCCACTTTTCTCTTTCAGCGGTCCTTTCAAATGTGGTCAAAAATACCTCTGGATCATCCTCTCCAGTCATTTTTGTCAATAAACGACTCACCCCAAAGGACGCGGTATTAGTGGGACGGCTTTCCTCACTGGTCTGCGGACGCTGCTGCATTACTGCTTCCATCTGTTGTTGTAGTCTCTGCTCTTGCTTCTGCAACAGGTCTATGAAGCGGGCCTCAGATTGCTGCTGGGCTTGTTGCTGAGCCTCCAGACTCTGTTGCAAAGTTGCGTTTGTCTGCTGCTGGGCTGCAAGGCTCTGTTGATGAGCTTGCTGCTGGGCTGCGAAGTTCTTTTGCAAACCTGCATTTGTCTGCTGTTGATTGGCATTTGCTAGAGCCAGCTGCTTCAGTATCTCCTCCATGCTGGCTTAAAAAAAAAAAACTGCCCGCATTCTCCACCAACTGTGAGGGGGTTAGCTCGGCAGCGGGTGTGTGTGACCCCCGAGATGGGCTCCCCACACAAAAACAGGCCCAGCAAACGGAGGTTGTGGTTTTCAAAATCAAAAAGGTGCGGTTTATTTTCTATTTACAGTGACAAAACACAGCAAAGCAAAAGAAACATAAACAAAATAAATCCTGGTCGACTTGACCTCTGACTAAACATACAGGTTTCCTAACTAACAACTGGGATCAGCCTAGTGCTGTCCTAGTCCCTAAGTCCCTGGTTTTAAATGTCCAAGAAAATAGCCACACAGGCTTTGTCTCACCGCACAGGGGTTCACTCTCCCTAGACAGTCCACACAGGTCTGGTTCCAGGCATGAGCTAACACCTAATGAAGCTGGGAGTTCTTATAGAGGCCTAAATGAGCTGACAAGGTTCAGCTGGTCTCCTCATCTCTGTCTGCACGACGCCCCACACTCTCCCTAGAGGTATGAGTCATCCATGAGCCCACTAGCCTTATACAACTCTCCACCTAGTTGTATAAGTCGGCGTAAAGCCTGAATCTGGGCGAAATATATCTACCCCCCTGGATGCAACCAGGTGACTTTACCTTCCTGCTGTCACAGAAGCTAGAGCCAAGATTCCCCAGGGCGCGGAGTCTAAGACCCAGGAGGTCTTCTCCAGAGCCTCTAGTGGTGAGGATGATATGCTGCAGGCTGGGTCCAGGTCGCAGCCCCTAGAGTCTCCTAGCTCACGCCCCGTAGGATAAGGGGACAAGAGGGGAAGCAGCAGCACAAGATATAAGAGTAACGAATAACTAGCTGAAGGTCAAGGGCCACAAGCAGACAAGGATAACGAAAGACAAGCCGAAGGTCAAGGGTCACGAGCAGACAGGGATAGTCGGGGACAAGCCAATAACGTAACAGAGAGACAGACGTAGCACACGGCAGGCAGGAACCCAAACACACAATGCCTAACAAACATGTTTATCAGCAAAGCAGGCTTGCAGTGCACAGGTTAATATAGTGTTCTGTGATAGGGCCTGGGGTGGAGTCAGGCTGGGAGGAGATTATAAAGGAAGCCAGGTGAAAGGGTTCTGGCCTCTAAGATGAACACATGAGGAGGAAAGGTAAGATGGCAGACAGACATTAATGCATATCCATGACAGTACCCTCCCTCTTACGAGGCCTCCCCCTTCGCCGCCTGGACCCAGGTTTAGAGGGAAACTTCAGATGAAACTCCTTTAACAGACGAGGTGCAAAGACCTCAGATGCAGTGATCCAAGACCTCTCCTCAGGACCAAACCCTTTCCAATGAACGATGTACTGAAGAACGCCTTTACATAGTCGGGAGTCCAGAATTTGACTGATCTCGTACTCCTGATTATCCTCAGGGACAGGTGCCACGGTAGGGAGAGGACGAGAGAATTTATTGAGGACTAAAGGCTTTAGAAGAGCAACATGGAAGGAGTTAGCGATTTTAAGGCTTTTAGGAATCTGGAGTTTGAAACAAACCGGATTCAGTTTAGCAGTTACCGTGTATGGACCAATGAATCGTGGAGCAAACTTCAGAGAAGGAACTCGGAGCTTGATGTTCCTGGTAGAGAGCCAGACTTTGTCCCCTGGCTGAAGAGAAGGCGGTTTACGCCTGCGGCGGTCGGCAAAGCCTTTGAATTTTTCAGCAGCTGCCCGGAGGGAATCATGAACGTCACCCCAAACAGAATTGAGAGACTCCTGAACCGAAGCCAAAGCTGGAATATCTGGAGAACAGATCATGGGAAGAGGAAGTTGAGGGTGTTTTCCATAAACTGTGAAAAAGGGTGTCTTCTGCGAACTGGTATTCACATGATTGTTATGGGAGAATTCTGCCCACGGGAGTAGAGAGGACCAATCGTCATGGTGAGAAGACACAAAGGTGCGAAGAAAGACCTCTAACTCCTGATTAACCCTCTCAGTCTGTCCATTGGATTGGGGATGGTAAGAAGAAGAAAAATCCAAGACAATTTTGAGGGATTTGCAAAAGGCTCTCCAAAAACGAGACGTGAATTGGACTCCCCTGTCGGAAACAATATGAGAAGGAACCCCATGAAGGCGGAGAATTTCTCGAATGAAAATGGGAACCAAGGCAGGGGCAGAAGGAAGACCAGGAAGATGAACAAAATGAGCCATCTTGGAGAACCGATCGATTACCACCCAAATGACTGTATTATTCTCAGACAGTGGGAGGTCGGTGATAAAATCCATGGCAATATGAGCCCAGGGCTCCTTAGGAATGGGCAAGGGCATGAGGAGACCAGCAGGAGCTTGTGTGGAGGATTTGGACTGAGCGCAGACATGACAAGCTTTAACGTAGTCTTTGACGTCTGAGGAATCCAGAATGGCCTGCCACCTTGGAAGCATGTCCCCAACGAAGGATCTTAGCTCTTAGCTCAGTGGGGACAAAGGTCTTACCAGGCGGAATTTTTGACTTCAGGGTGGTAGAGTGGGCAACAATGCATGAGGTTGGAATGATCGTCTCAGGTTCAGGGGAGGACTCCTCGTCCAAAGTGTCAAATGACCTAGAGAGCGCATCAGCCCGACCGTTGCAGGAACCAGGTTTGTAAGTAATCGTGAAATTAAAACGGGCAAAGAAGAGACTCCACCTGGCCTGTCTAGGATTCAGACGTTTAGCATTCTGTAGATACTGTAAATTTTTGTGATCGGTAAAGATCGTTATGGAGTGAGGGGAACCCTCCAAGAGATGATGCCACTCCTCTAACGCCAATTTAATTGCGAGAAGTTCCCGATCACCGATGGCATAATTCCTCTCTGCCTGAGAAAACTTTTTGGAGAAGAACGCACATGGTTGACATCTCTTCTCAAAGATTTGAAGAAGCACAGCTCCCACCCCCATTGAGGAAGCGTCCACTTCAATAAAAAATGCATTCCCAGGATTTGGTCTCCTCAAGAGGGGGCCAGAAACAAAGGCCTGTTTCAGGTTGTGAAATGCAGAGACAGCTTCGGGAGGCCAGTCTTTGGCATTCACACCCTTCTTGGTCAAAGCGATAATAGGCGCGGCAATGGAAGAGTAGTTCCTTATGAAATGCCTATAATAATTAGTGAAGCCAAGAAAGCGCTGCATGGCCTTGAGGCTAGCAGGAAGAGGCCAGTTGGTATTAGCCAAGACCTTCCCAGGATCCATACGAAGACCCGAACATGAGACAAAGCACCCCAGAAACAGGACCTCAGAACATTCAAAGGAACATTTCTCCAGCTTGGCATAGAGATTGTTCTCTCTAAGACGCTGAAGTACAGTGTGGACATGGTTTCTGTGGATGAGCAGATTTTCAGAAAAGATCAGAATGTCATCCAGATAGATGACAACAAACTGGTACAGCAGATCTCTGAAGATTTCATTGACAAAGTTTTGGAACACGGCTGGAGCATTACACAGACCAAAAGGCATCACCAGGTATTCGTAATGCCCGTCTCTAGTGTTGAATGCAGTCTTCCATTTGTCACCCTCCCGTATTCGAATGAGATTGTACGCGCCTCTGAGATCCAACTTGGTGAAAATGGAGGCACCCTTCAACCTATCGAATAGTTCAGATATTAAGGGTAAGGGGTATCGATTTTTAATAGTAACCGCATTTAAACCCCGATAATCGATGCAGGGTCTTAAGGTACCATCCTTTTTGGCAACAAAAAAGAACCCTGCCCCTGCAGGCGAAGAGGATTTCCGGATGAAACCTCTCTCCAAATTCTCTGCGACATACTCAGACATGGCCTGGGTCTCTGGGATGGACAGAGGGTAGGTACGACCCCTGGGTAGAGTTGCTCCGGGGACAAGATCAATAGCACAGTCAAAAGACCTGTGGGGAGGAAGCACCTCAGCTGATTTCTTACAGAACACATCCCGGTAATCGCTGTATGCAGCGGGAAGATCAGAAGAAACAGAAGTGGCAGCAACCGGAAGACTCTCCTTGGGGGTCACCTTGAGAAGACATGACGAGAAACATGAGGAACCCCAGGCCAGGATCTGCCCAGAGACCCAGTCCACATGTGGAGAGTGGAGCTGTAGCCAAGGGAGACCCAATACAACTGGGGTAGAGGCCTTGGGTAGAATAAGAAAGGATATCCACTCCTGGTGGAGAATCCCTACCGACATCCTAATGGGTAGCGTCTGGAAGCGAATAGGGCCCCCTGGGAGAACAGTGCCATCAATTGCCGAGACTACCAATGGGGTAGTGAGAGGTGAAAGGGTAAGCTTCATAGAAGAAGCAGTTCTCCAATCCATAAAATTGCCGGCAGCCCCGGAATCCAGATATGCAAGGGTTGACTGAGGAGAAGTGCCTACATGAAGGAACACCGGCAAGAGAAGGCGAGAAGGTGATGTTTCTGGGTCCAATACTCCACCTTCCAAATGTATTAGACCCGAGCGTTTCCCGGACGAAGCGAGCAGGAGTCACGAAAATGACCCTTGCCCCCACAATAGAGGCACAAGCCCAGAGTTCTGCGCCTAGCACGTTCTTCGGGGGTTAGTCTGGTCCGGCCCAGCTGCATAGGTTCCTCAGCAGGTAGAGGATGCTCCACGGGACGAAGGGAGGGGAGCTCAGACTGGCTAGAACCCAGAGAGTGCTGGCGTCTTTTTTCTAAGGACCTCTCTTGAAAACGAATGTCGATCTGATTGCATAACGAAATTACATCGTCCAGACCGACGGGAATGGCTCTTCCCGCTAATTCGTCTTTCACTCGGTCAGAGAGGCCATGTAAAAAGGTAGCGACCAGGGCCTCATTATTCCAGCTCAATTCAGTTGTGTGGATACGGAACTGAAGAGCATATTGTCCCACTGAACTAGATTCTTGGCGAAGACGTAAGACAGCACTAGCCGCTGAAGAAGCCCGAGCCGGCTCTTCGAAGATATTACGAAAGAGCTTCAAGAAGTCGGACAGGCTGGAAACCACCGGATCATTCCTCTCCCACAGGGGGGCAGCCCAGGCCAAAGCTTCACTGGAGAGGAGGGAAATGATATAGGCTACCTTAGCCCGGTCAGACAGGAAGTTTTGAGGCTGAAGCTCAAAATGAATCGTGCATTGGCTGAGAAAGCCCCTGCAGGCCTTGGAGTCCCCAGAGAAACGGAACAGAGCTGGCAGTGTTAGTGAGTGTGTGGCTGCGACTGGTGCGATAGGTACAACCGCTGGTTGTACTTGAGGTTGCGGATTCGGGGTTCCCAAGGAGGCCTGAAGCTGCTCGAATCGAGAAGCCAGATCCTGGAGGAATCGCATCACCTGAGTCTGATTCGATTCCTGGGTTTCTAGTCTGCGAACTATGCCCTGCAATGGATCATCCGCGGGGAGCGGCATGTCAGCCGGGTTCATGGCTGATCAAACTGTCAGGTCACCTACGGCCAGGTGACAGATGCACACCATAGGGGGACAGGAGTGCACCGCAAGGTAGTGAACCCTATGGCTGACTGCTGCGGATAGGAAACTGGGTGGTTGTGGAAAGCGGGACCAGAGGAGCACAACCGGGATCCTATAGGAAGCTAGAGCCAAGATTCCCCAGGGCGCGGAGTCTAAGATCCAGCAGGTCTTCTCCAGAGCCTCTAGTGGTGAGGATGTTATGCTGCAGGCTGGGTCCAGGTCACGGCCCCTAGAGTCTCCTAGCTCACGCCCCGTAGGATAAGGGGACAAGAGGGGAAGCAGCAGCACAAGATATAAGAGTAACGAATAACAAGCTGAAGGTCAAGGGCCACAAGCAGACAAGGATAACGAAAGACAAGCCGAAGGTCAAGGGTCACGAGCAGACAGGGATAGTCGGGGACAAGCCAATAACGTAACAGAGAGACAGACGTAGCACACGGCAGGCAGGAACCCAAACACACAATGCCTAACAAACACGTTGATCAGCAAAGCAGGCTTGCAGTGCACAGGTTAATATAGTGTTCTGTGATAGGGCCTGGGGTGGAGTCAGGCTGGGAGGAGATTATAAAGGAAGCCAGGTGAAAGGGTTCTGGCCTCTAAGATGAACACATGAGGAGGAAAGGTAAGATGGCAGACAGACATTAATGCATATCCATGACAATATGGCTATTGGTTCTTAATATATATATATCATTTTAATACTCCTTAATAATTTTAATAGTTCTTAAAATAGTTTTAAAACTATATGTTTTCTTGATCATGTGATTATAATACAATTCTTATTCCTATTTCCAATATACTGTAACTCAATGTCGGCAGATATTGTCGTTATAGATTGGGGTTAATTTATCCCTTTATTTGAGTGTCCCTACTATTTGTTTTGAGGTAGATCAGTATGGAGTTTATTTAATATAACATCCGCTGTAATCTTAATTCTTAATTCTTTATATGCATTTTTTATATATACCTTGTTATATGCTTTTTTATTTATATTGATATATCTTTGATGAATTTTTAATATAAATGGATTAGTGATGTATATGTATTTAATACTATACCTGTACCAGAACTTATACAAGTGAACCCTGATATGGGATGATGTTTATTGTTTAATTGGGGGGTGGGTAACTATTGCCCCACCAGTGTCATCACGTATACTATGTATAGGTTTATCAGCAGTACTCAGGACTAGTGTGATCCCAGTGACATTAAGTCCTGTAAATACCGGTGAGTTTGGTAAAGATGTCAGGCATATGAGGGGTTAACATGCTGGCTGGCTGTGTCTGCTATATATTCTACTAAGCCATGCCGTGAGGCCGCGCCCTCAGAGGAAGTCGAAAGGACGAAACGTCAGGGCGTGACCTCACGGCAGTAGGAAGTGACGCTGTGCGTTCCACTGTGCGCTCCAGTGTAAGGAAGTGGTGAGTGTTTTGGTCTACGGTGGACGGGACTGACACTCGCATCCACTACCGCATAGAGAGCAAGGAACGGCACGTCTTTTTAAATATGAGTGAATTTGCTCTGTCCTAATGCTGTTGGCTACTGGATGTTATCAAGGACTGTTTAATAAATGGTTAAAACGGGATTACACTATCTCTAGTCTCCTTTCCTTTTGAATCTGAGACCACCAGGAGATACTCCCAGGGGATCGAGGAGACCTTTGAGATGGAGGACGATCGGAGGATTCAGTTGAAGTGTCTGTTTAATACAACCATCAGGTGAGTAGAGACCCTTAAGGGGAGTGTGATACATGGGAGAAGTTGGAGGTGGTGTGTACACGGTGGAAGTTGGCGCCAGTGGATTATCTTAGGAGCACCCTTCTCACTGGACTCTGGCACCCTTGTTGTTCTTGGAATTATATACATTAAAAACTTTGTTTCCCTCTTATGGACTATCATAAGTTAGAGTGGTCACACTGAAGGTGTGATAACTAAGCGCTGCTTTAGTAATTCACAAGTTTTCTTGTTGTTTGTTTACTATCATTTTTATAATTGTGCATTTTTATGTTTTTAAAGCGGCAGCTGATTTTAATGATGAATTTTAAATGACAAGTGGCAACACTTAGTTGTTTGTGGTATCTGTTGTTATAAATCCATATAGACCATAGCGCCGAGATAGTGAGGGAAGGCCTTAACTTCACTATATTGTTTTTTAAACTTAATGGCCAGTTGGTACATAAACATGAACACTCGGCTTGAAAGATGGATCCTTTTTATGCCTATAAGGAAAGAAGGAAGAAGACACAGCAATATGCTCCTGGAGCTGCATGTTTGGGGTGAAGAAAAATATTCTGTCACTGCTTTGCTGTGACATGTTGACATCTAAAATCTTTTTTGAGAGAAGTTTTCACTGCAATTTCTCACATTTCCTGCCAGAGTCAGCTAAATGTCTCACATCCAAGACTGGGCTGGGCAGATGGGTAATTCACTAAAGGAAAAAGTCATGGTTGGTTTGCAATCACAGCACAGAAATTCTGTACTGTTCTAAGGTAAGAACAGGAAATTGTAATATCTACAAAAACAGTTAAAAATCCTCGAAAAATATGCAGCAGACGTGGGCGTTTGAAGGTGAAGATTTTAGGAGGCAATATAAAGGATAATGAAGAAATCTTACATCTGTTAGAGCTATTACATGTATATTTTACAATGAGCTACCCGATGTCAATCACTTGTTGACATATGCTACACTTTAGCAGGAAGTGAAAAAAATGTGCATATATTTGCTATAAATTCTATAAAGCTCCAAGTTATTTACTTAGTCCTTTGCTGCCAGCAAGGCTAGCAAAATATCGATAGATTAATATTTTTGTTTCCATTTACAAAATCATAGGCAAGGCTGTTATTTGGAGAAATCCAACACTGATGCGTGTTAATTAGGACATTTTTTAGATATATTATATTATGTAATATTAAAGTACAGTAGTTGATGGAAATGTTTCTCCAATGTATGATCCTTGTACCATAAGTTGTTCCCTGTGTGCATCGGTGAATCATACATTTAAGCTGAATCCTACTATCCCACCATATCTAATTTTTGGTTATCTTACTAATAATTCTTAAAACACAGACTAATTTACATTCTGAGCAGAGCTGCATTAAGAGCTGTAGAAATTGCCATGTGTGACCATGTGTGGCTGTAAGGAGGATGGCAGCATGGCTTGGATTATTGGTAGGCATGGATGAGTGAATGCCAACACAGAAAGCCCAAAGCATTTTGTATTAATGGTTGTACAGAATGCAGCTGCAAACCTTAGTCACTCATAACATGCCAATTTTGCAACCAGGATTTTCACTGCACAAGGAGATGGCCAACAAATTAAGTGAACGATCTGTCACACAACACTTTCATGATAACACCCAGTGGAACAGTTTGACTCTTCAGATGTTGCATGCACTGGGTGACATCCCATAAATCCCCTAGAGACTTGTAGTTCCCCCTCACACTTTCCCCAAACCCTGAGCTCTTTTTCAGGTTATTTGTGCAAAAAAACACATATTATGAATTAGAGGTATGAGCAAGAACTGACCCTGTTACCCACAAGTGATTAGAAATGCTACAGCCTGTGTAATATAATAAAGTTTGTTCTTAATCATTGCACATTTCATATTTATTATAATTTTCATATGATAACATTGCAGATTAATAAGTAGTTGGGTTGCCCATAATTTTGGGTATAACTGTGACTATTAGAATCTTTAAACATTTCATATTCCTGATATGTGCATTGTTATAACAGCATTGAGGCACCTCGCCACTGGAATTATGTTCAGTTGTGACACTGTAACCTTTGTGGCAATATGAACTATTATTATTATTATTATACAGGATTTATATAGCACCAACAGTTTACGCAGCGCTTTACAAAATAAAAGGGAGACAATACAGTTACAATACAATAAAATACAAGAGGATTAAGAGGGCCCTGCTCAGAAAAGCTTACAATCTAATAGGGTGGGGCAGGTGGTACAAAAGGTTGTAACTGTGGGGAATGAGCTGATGGAAGTGGTAAAAGATTAGTCGGAGACGTGATAGGCTTCCCTGAAGAGGTGAGTTTTCAGGGATCGCCTGAAGGTAGCAAGAGTAGGGGATAGCCGGACAGGTTGAGGTAGAAAGTTCCAGACGATGGGAGAGGCTCTGGAGAAATCCTGGAGACGAGCATGGGAGGAGGAGACAAGAGAGCTTGACAGTAGAAGGTCTTGAGAAGAGCGGAGAGGACAGTTTGGGATATGTTTGGAGACAAGATTGGTGATGTAGCTCGGGGCAGAGTTGTGGATGGCTTTGTAGGTTGTGGTTAGTATTTTGAATTTAATTCGCTGGGTGATCGGGAGCCAGTGTAGGGATTGGAGGAGAGGGTTGGCAGACACTGAGCGGTTGGTAAGGTGGATAAGTCTGGCAGCAGCATTCATGATAGACTGAAGAGGGGATAGCCTATGGAGAGGCAGGCCAATGAGAAGGGAGATGCAATAGTCAAGGCGAGAGATAACAAGGGAGTGAATGAGGAGCTTGGTGGTTTCATTTGTTAAAAAGGGGTGAATTTTAGAGATGTTACGGAGGTGAATGGAGGGGGGCACGGGCAGGGGGGAATATTAGTAACTCAGTTTTAGAGAGATTTAGTTTAAGGAAGTGGTGCGACATCCATGCTGAGATGTCAGTTAGTAAGTTAGTAATGCGAGAGGAGACTGAAGGAGTGAGGTGAGGAGTAGACAGATAGATTTGGGTGTCATCGGCGAATAGGTAGTATTGAAAGCCGTGGGCGGTTATCAAGTCACCAAGGAGGAGGTGTAGATAGAGAAGAGAAGTGGTCCAAGAACAGAGCCTTGGGGGACCCCCACGGAAAGGGGCAATGGAGAGGAGGAGACAGAGTTGCAGGTAACACTGAAGGAGCTCTGTGATAGATAGGCAGAGAACCAGGGTAGAGCAGAATCTTGGAGGCCAAGGGAATGGAGTTTATTGAGAAGGAGCGGGTGGTCAACGGTATCAAAGGCTGCAGAGAGGTCAAGTAGAAGGAGTATGGAGTACTGGCTGTTGGTTTTAGCAGTTAGTAAATCGTTAGTGATTTTTAGTAAGGCAGTTTCCGTGGAGTGCTGCAAGCGAAAGCCAGACTGTAAGGGGTGAAGAAGGTTATTTTCACTGAGGTAGGAGCCAATTCGTTTGTAGACTAGGCATTCTAGAAGTTTAGAGATGAATGGGAGCAATGAGATGGGCCTTAAGTTGTTCAGGTTGGTGGGGTCCAGTGAGGGCTTTTTAAGTATGGGAGTGATCTGCGCATGTTTTAAAGGGAAGGGGAATGTGCCACTAGAGAGGGAGAGATTGAAGATGTGAGTGAGGGAGCATAAGATAGAAGAAGAGGGTGACCGTAGTAGTTGTGATGGAACAGGGTCTAAGGGACAATTGGTTAGGTGGGCATCTGAGAAAAGTTTTTTAACCTCTTCAATAGTAGCCAATTCAAAAGAGGAGAGTGTTGAACGTGCCGTTAGGCAAGTTATGTTAGGTGGTAAAGATGTACGGACAGTGGAGGTGTCCTCACGAATTGCATCAATCTTGTCCTTGAAGTGATTGGAAATCTCTTGGGCAGTGAGTGAGTTAGTGGGTAGAGGGGGTGGGGGATGTAGCAGAGAGTTAAAGGTTGAGAAGAGCCGACGGGGACTGGATGACAAGGTATTAATAAGAGAGACATAGTAGGCTTGTTTGGCAGCATGGAGGCAAGAATTGTATTTTAGAAGGGCAGATTTATATAGGGTGAAGTCCTGCAGGCATTTGGTTTTACGCCAGTGTCGTTCAAGAGCACGGCAATGTTTCTTGAGATTTCTAGTGTTGTCAGTTTGCCAGGGTTGTAACGGTCGGGGCCTGATTCTGCGTGTGATTAGAGGAGCAAGTGTATCTAGTGATGATGAGAGTTAACTGTTGTAGACAGAGGTGGCCAGGTCAGGACAGGGGAGAGATTATGTCATATAGGTGGTCAGTAGCAGAATAGAGAAGAGAAGGGTTAAAGTTTCGAAGGTTCCTACAAGTAATTGTTTGCTGCTTGGAGGGATGGTTGGTTGGAGGGAAGGATACAGTGAAACTGATGAGGTTGTGATCAGAGAGAGGAAAGGGTGTGTTGGTGAGGTTGCCAGGATTGCAGAGATGGGAGAATACAAGGTCAAGGGTATTACCATTGGAGTGAGTGGAAGTATGTGTCCATTGGGTTAGGTCAAAAGAAGAGGTTAAGTTGAGAAGTTTAGCTGTAGTTGGGCTGTTAACATTGACAGGAATGTTGAAGTCACTAAGAATGATAGTGGGTATTTCAGAGGAGAGAAAGTAGAGTAGCCAGGCAGTGAAGTCATCAAGAAAGTGCGATACTGGGGAGGCCGATAAATTTCTGCAATCCTCAGAGAAATAGGAGAAAACAGACAGATACAGCGCATCTTGAAAGAAGAGCGGGATAGAGAAGAAGGGATAGGAAGGACTTGGAAGGTGCTTTGTGGGGATAGAAGAGATCCAACTCCACCTCCTTTCTGTCCATTAGGTCTGGGGGAGTGAGTCCAATGGAGGCCTCCATGGGATAGGGCAGCAGGAGAAGCAGAGTCCAAATTTTGAAGCCAGGTTTCAGTTATGGCGAATATGTTAAAGCCATGAGAGATGAAGAGGTCATGTACCGATGTTAGCTTGTTACAGATGGAACGGGCATTCCAAAGGGCGCATGAGATTGGTGGGCTGCTTTGAGGAAGCAGGGGGATAGAAATTAAACTGGGTGGATTGCAGTGGTTGCCAGAGGAGGGGTATTGTATATGTGGCTTGCAGTTGGAAAATGGCGGACCAGGATTAGGAGAAATGTCACCCGAGACTAGGAGGAGGGTGAGGAAGGCACGATGGGAGTGGGATGTGCATAAGCGCACGTGTCTAATGGCCCTGGTGTTTATGTCAGAATGTGGGTGCAGCAAATGCAGGAGATGATGGGTGCAGTAGTAGGGAGAGGGTAGGAGTGAGGGTGATATGTGCATGCTGCAGGGTAGGGAGGAGGGGTAGAGTAAGGATAATTTGAGGATAGAAGACACTGATGTGAGAAGGAAGAGAAGGAGCATTATATTAGATAGAGAGTGGGAATCTGACTTCATATAAAATGCCAAATGCTGGCTTGCTTGTAGTCTCAGAGCGGAGCAGAGTTCTTGTTGTATCTTCATCCAGCTTTAGTTATCCTGCTTTCGTTAAACTGCGGCGGTGAAACTGCACATCACTCCTTACAGAGCCACTCAGGAAAGAGCCATAGTGTCTGTGCCTTGCCCCCGTCTGCGCCACCCCATAGGCTACTTTAAATTTATAGGGAGACTGAGCAGGCATGCATTTCTCAATTGGTCATTATGGGGTCAGATTTGAGACACCCTAATGTGGGAGAGGAGATGGCCAATACCAGACCAGCTACAGACACAGGCTAGGGTCGTAAAGCTAATTATCCCTCTTGATCACTCAAGCCAAATAGGGTTGAGAATCAATCACCAGTAATGTTTCTATGGCAGTGTATTTGTTATAGAGCTAGCATTTTAATATAGAAGTTTAAAGATATGGCAGCAGAAGGCATTTACCAAAAGTTATGCAGCAATGTCACAATGATCAGCAGACTAGCATGTACAGTTGAATAGAAGGCATTTACCTGTAAAAAGCAGAGAAGACATGATCAGAATTAATAACTGCAGCGGTGAAAGTGTGCATCACTCGTGACAGAGCCACTCAGGAAAGAGCCAGTGATGCAGTATGTCAAGCTTGTGCTGCGAAATCTGCATTTTCTTGTTGTCTTACTGTAATCCCCAAAATGTTTTTATTAGTGACAGGACCAGAGCTGTTATACCGATATGATGACAGAGTCTGATGCTCAGAGTGCTCACTGGAGTGTTCTAGTGGGGGAGCCTTCCCCCTGTCAAAACACAGTAGCACAGCAGTGGAGATCGCTGTACTAACATTACATTGGATGGTTAGTACAGCGGCTCCTCCTGAGCTGTATGTTGTTTTTTTTTAGTCCTGCTGGGTTAAACGAAACAAAAACTAGTTATGTGTACCTTGCTTAATTGTATTGCTTAACTGCAGCAGAGAAAAGTTAGGTAACCATCCTGGCTGTACATCGCTCATGTCTGGCTGCACATAAATACAGACCCTTTAGCTGGTAGCTGCTAAGCCAACTCCAAAGTGTGCATTTTGAGTGTATGTATTGCAATTTGCCTTCAATCCTATTTTAAGGGCTTGTAGTTAAAATACCTAGTAATGACCCCATTGTCAGTGATCTACTAAGCATCTCCTGGAGCATTCATAAGATACATATGGTAGACACTCAATTTACTACATGACCTGAATGCACAATTTATGTCTTAATTGGGCTGTAATTTTAAGGGATTTTAGACATTTTTATTGCAGAGCTGTGTACCATAGATTTTTATTCAGATACCTGCATCTACTTATTGGGTAACAAGCTTAACATGATATAGGCAAGGTTGGATCAATAGCAATTGTTGTTTTGGTGTACACAATGGTCGATGTACTACTGGTACTAGTATTGTTGTCATAGTATAATTGTTTAATTGAAATGTTAGGGTTCGGGTATTAGGTTGAGTGTAACAGTGAGGTTTCAAAGCACACTCAGTTTAACCACTTCAATACAGGGCATTTATACACCCTTCCTGCCCAGACCAATTTTCAGCTTTCAGCCCTCCCACACTTTGAATGACAATTACTCAGTCATGCTACATTGTATCCAAACAAAATTTTTATCATTTTGTTCTCACAAACAGAGCTTTCTTTTGGTGGTATTTAATCACTGCTAGGTTATTTATTTTTTGCAATATAAGCAAAAAAAGAGAGACAATTTTAAAAAAATAACTTTTTTTTAGTTTGTATCTCAAAATTTTGCAAAGAAAAAATTTTTCTTCATAAATTTGGGCCAAAATGTATACTGCTACATATCTTTAGTAAAAATATCCCAAATTAGTGTGTATTATTTGGTCTCTGTGAACGTTATAGAGGCTACAGGCTATGGTGCCAATCATTGAAAATTAATCACATCTGATCACACCTGATGTACTGACGGCCTATCTCATTTCTTGAGACCCTAACAAGCCAGGAAAGTGCAAATACCCCCCAAATGACCCCTTTTTGGAAAGTAGACATTCCAAGGTATTTAGTAAGAGGCATGGTGAATTTTTGGAAGTTGTGATTTTTTTCCCACAATTCTTGGGAAAATTAAGGATTTTTTCATATTTTTTTTTTTTTACACAAAATTGTCATAATAAGTTAGTTCTCTCACACAGCACATGCATACTTATAATGACACCCCAAAATACATTCTGATGCTCCTCCTGAGTATGGCGATACCACATGTGTGAGATCTTTACACACCCTGGCCACATACAGAGGCCCAACATGTAAGTAGCACCTCCAGGCATTCTAGGAGCAGAAATTACACATCTCATTAGATGACAACCTATCACATTTTTGAAGGCCCTGGAGCACCAGGACAATGGAAATGCCCACAAAATGACCCCATTTTGGAAAGCTAACGCCCCAACGTATAATCTATGAGGCATAATGAGTCTTTTGAATGGATCATTTTTTTCCAGAAGTTTTTGGAAAAAAATGAAAACGCATTTTTTTTACACAAAGTTGTCCATTTATAAAATATTTCTAACACATAGCATGTATATAGCAAAAATTACACCCCAAAATACGTTCTGCTACTCCTCCTGAGTATGGCAATACCACATGTGTGAGACTTTTGCACAGCCTGACCACATACAGAGGCCCAACATTGAAGTTGCACCTTCAGGCGTTCTAGGAGCATAAATTTCACATCTAATCCCTCAACCACCTGTTACACTTTTGAAGGCCCTGGAGCACCAGGACAATGGAAATGCCCACAAAATGACCCCATTTTGGAAAGCTAACACCCCAACGTATAATCTATGAGGCATAATGATTCTTTTGAATGGTTCATTTTTTTCCAGAAGTTTTTGGAAAATGTGGAAAAAAAATGAAAACGCATTTTTTTTACACAAAGTTGTCCATTTATAAGATATTTCTAACACATAGCTGGACCAATGCAAAGTGACCGGCTGTCATGGAAACAGCTGGTCACGTGGTAAAGAGCCAAATTTTATTGGCTCTCTACCCTGATCGGGGACGGGCTGTGTCCGAGGGACACGCCTCGTCACTGATCGCCGCGATGCGGGCTCCCAGGGACCCGCAGTAGCGGCGAGAAGGGCAGGACGTCATATGACGTCCACCCGGAGGGAGAAAGGGTCCATGCCGGCGTCATTTTACAATGGCCCGGTATGGAAGGGGTTAAAGGTGTAGTTTTTGCTTAGATTTAAGGTTAAGTTGAGGTTTAGAGTTAGGTCTAAAGTTTAGTTGCAAGTTTGAAGTTTGGGAGAATGACATTTTGTTTTTTGCCAGGTTTTTGAAATGTGATAAAGTAGTGTTTTTAGTGCAATCAAATAAATGGTGCTGAATCTGTCTGAATTTAAAGATTTAGGCTAGGTTCACAACTATGCGATATGGACGTGGGTTTCCCTGCATCCAATTCGCATGACAGGAGATTGTGACCGGCTCTCTATGGAGCAGGTTCACATATCTCCGTTGCAGCTGTGGAGTGGCTTACACAGGGGTCCTGTGCATCTTTGGCTCAGTTTCAGGGCCGAATTCATGAAAAAGTTTGGGCCTGATTCGTCCCTGAAATGGAGAACAGGGACCCACCGGACCCCCTGCTGTGAGTCGCATCCGTCGGAGGTGTGAACCCAGCCTAAAGGGCTATTGTTTAATTATTTTTGCACTTAATGGCTATTACATTACCTGTGATGAAGAAATAGTAATATGTACCTTTACATGCAGTTTGTTAAAGTTTTTCCATGGTAATGATGATTCTCAGTATACTTCCAGTGCAGACAGAAAAAAACAAACAGATAAACAGTCGCCCAGCAGAGCTTATTGCTGCTCAAACCACATGTTCAGTGCTTGGCTTATCTTCCTCCAGTGCTGGTCACAGTTATTGCCAGGGGACCCTTGTTATGCATACTGATAGAGCCTTCAGATCTCTTTTGAACTGTCTGCCTGCATACTGTGTACAAAATGAATTTCATACACAGTAACCGAATCAGTGCCATCTGTGAAATGGGTATTTACGCTCCAAGCAGAGGATATTTCTTGCATTTTATGTGAAAAATAGAATACAAAATAGAGCATTTCTTCAGATGAGCCAGTATGTCTGAAATATGATTAGGCTATAGACAGCCCAGGAATCAAGCCTCTGGATTTCAGTACCAATGGCTTTTCTATGATGAGGGTCAGTGTTGAGATTGACAGGGCATGCGACTGTGCTGTACGAACTAAGCTCAGCAGTGCCCTATTCCAGTATATACCACCTATGTGGATGTTTTGCAGATGTCACTTGCCACAGCAAGTAGAAATAATCACAATGCCTTTGGTCTACTGTGCATGTTCATATGTTTGCATATGTGCCTGCATGCTCATGAGTGTTATGCCGCGTACACACGATCATTATTCACGGCGGTTAAAAAATGACATTAAAAACGAGGGAACGGCTTGTTCCCCACACACGGTCGTTTTTCACGTCATTTTTTCTCTTGTCGAGAAAAACGACCGTCTGTGGGCTCCGCGGCAGTGTTTCCCTATGGGAAAACTGCCGCGGAAAAAATGTCGGAAAAAACGACGAGAAAAATTAGAACATGTTCTAATTTTTCTCGTCGTTTTTAATGCCGTTTTTCTCGTCGAAAAAAACGACAAAATGCCCACAGACGATAGTTTTTCTCGTCAAATGGAAAAAATGTAGTTTTTCTTGACGAGAAAAACGGTCGTGTGTACGCGGCATGAGAATAATAAAACCAGTGAATATTCATGGCAGATCAAGACCAATGGGTCTAGCTAGTGTTTTCCAGTATAGTCATTAAGGGGTTTAAACATTTATTAAAACTGGAGAGTGAAAAATCAGGCTAATTTCTGCATAGAAACCAATCAGAGTCTTACCTCTAAGCTTGTTCAATTAAAGCGGAGTTCCACCCAAAAGTCCAGGGAGGGCCTCCTCCCCGTCACCTGTTTGTGAAACTGAGCTTTTGGGGAGGTGGGGGGAAAAGGTCCTGATTTTGACAGGTACCTACTCCCACTTCTGCTCCAGTCACCTTAGGCGATCAGAAGCGGAAGTTCTTCTTCCTAAAGTCTTCTGGGGCACATAACAGGTCCTAGAAGACTTCAGGACCAGTCACAGAGTGCAGTGCCGCTTACGCATGCACAGTGGGCACCCTTCTGTGACGCTGCAAGCTGTCACAGCTGGGTGCCCATAGTAGAGATGCTGGCGTCACTAAGGGAGGACATGGGGAGAACACGGCTATGGTGAGTGCACTGCTGGATTCAGGGATAGGTGAGTGCATGTTTATTAAAAATCAGCAGCTACAGTTTTTGTAGCTGCAGACTTTTAATAAACAAACAAATGATGGGAACCATAACACATCCAATCACTATTTCCCTAATAATAGTCAAATAAAAATATTTTTGGTACCAATAAACACAGTGATCCCCACATGATCTGGCCAATACTATTTAGAACAGGTTGAGTATTTCTCTATGGACCTAATGGTGTTCTTGGGCATTAGATAATTAATGTCTGATAACTTTTTATGACAGGATTTTAAAGAATATGTTAACGCAACATTTCATATTCCTGATATGTGCCTGCTGTACTATGTACTTGCCTGAAAAAGTATCCTGTTCTTGTTGTATTGCTTCCTTTGTGTGAAATCCCTGATGTTGCTGCTCTCCTATTTCAAACTGACCATGCTAGGCATGAGTGCACAATGTGGTCAATTTTCTTTCTATGCTGGGAACTCAGTCTTCTCTCCTCCAATGATCAGACTTGTGCTGACATGTCCCCCCCCCCCCCTGAACTACAATTCATTGGGAAGTTCAGCTTGCTGCTGTTTCTCCTCCCTCGGCTCTCTGAGCTCCTTATGCAGCTGAAAACAGAGGGTAATGGTTCACATATACTTTAATGTTTATTTTTCTGTGGGGCACCGTGGAGCATACTGCTGCATCTCTGGACAGGTGATCAATAACCTGTGTTTTATACTTTTCTCCAACGGCCAAACATCCTCTTCTTAAAACTCATGATCATAGATTACTTATAGCTTATAGACCTATACAGTAAGTGTATGGAGTGGCAACAATGGAAAGAATCTCTAATTGTATTGGGTTGTCTTCTACAACCAGTCTTATGTTTGTGCAATTCATTTTATCATTACCTCAATTGGGTGTTTCCTTCAAGTATGGCTCTTTTAGTAGCATGATTTCTTTTTGCTTTTAATATTTTCTTATCCAATCTCCTTATATTGCTACTCTTCCACTATATTATATCTAATAAATTTTTACTGACTACACCACCCCTACCCCCCCTTTTTCCTTTTTATTTCTTAAAGCTGTACATTTTATGATCCTCATATACTAATCTGTAGAGGACACACTGGCAGAGTAATTGCTGCTAGCTTTGTAGTATCTATATGGTAAACAGCTGCACAGGCTAATCAGAGCAATGGGTTATGTTCCAAACGTCTGTTGCTGCAGACATTTGGTCAATAGAACATCAGAATAAGAACATTATGAGTTACCTAAAAGTGATTTATTTTAATTGATTCTCAATCATTTTGATTCTGGTGAAAATTGCTGTGAAATAAAAAAAGACACCAGATTATTGTCTTGTTGCCTCATTTAATGGTCCATGTTATGCTATATTACATTTAAATCAAGTTCTTCATAACTGCAGTATCATGTTATTCTTAAGATATATCTTTGATATGCTGCAATGTGATAAATACTGTATATAAAGCATTGGTAAAAAAGAGTTCATGGTGTACCTGGCAAGAAAGCATGCTTGGTGCGTGGCACAATTGCAATGGGCTTTAGCCTGTGCTTACACCAGGTAGGATTTAAAGTAATGCGATTTAAAGCCCAACTTAAAATGCGATTTAGCCCAGGTTCACATTAATTTGATTTGACATGTCAAATCGCATGCCAAATCGGCGGCTATTGCCAGCAATAGCACTGTCCAAATCGGTACGGAGCCGCTCCAATTCCCAAAAGTAGTTTCTGCACTACTTTTGGCGACTTCGGGTGCGATTTCAGTTGACATCTGTGCAGGAATCCACACAGATGTCTCTGAAATTGCCCCCAGAGTCAGACTGACATGCGGATACGAAATCATGTGAGTTCAGCTGAACTTGCACAATTTCAATCTCGCAGCAGTGTAAACCTAGACTAAATACTGCTTCAGAATAACCAAGCTCAACTTACCAACCAATCAGCAACCAACCAAATTCAACTGTCTAACAGTGCGTTAAAAACAGGGGTTTAGTTGCACGCATTTGCAAGCATGCGTAAGCTGCAGGCCCCGTCAAGGCTCCCTGTGTACTGCAGTCCTAACTCGCACTGTTAGACAGGTGAATAAGGTTGGTTGCTGATTGGTTGGTAAGTTGAGCTTGGTTATTCTGTGTTTTTGTTTACATGCGTTCGCCCTTCCAATGCTCCTTGCTGTGAAGACCAGTCATAGGTAGGGGCAGTGACATTTGTTTTGTTTTTTTGTTTTGTTTTTTAAATACTGCTTCAGCACTACTTTTGTGAGATTTGTAATGATTTGATACGACTTCAGTGCTACTTCAGTGAGAGGGGCTGTCCATGTCAAAGGGATGAACAGTAATGTTATGAACAAAAGTTTAACTAGCAATAGGTTAATATTTAACTGTATTCAGGCTCAAGTAGTGCTGTTATAGACACTGGTACAATTTGCAGCAAAATTTACATTAAAGTTTATGACAGTGAAGATGTGCTGAAGTCCTGAAAAAGTTATACATGACCTACTTCTCAAAATGCACCACTTGAAATCGTACCTATTAAGACACTGCCATAGAAACACATTAGGTACTACTTCAGGTACGATTTGTAAATCAAATTTGTACTTGAAGACGTACCGGTGTGACTGGAGGCTTAAAGGAGGCCCATGTTATTTTTCTTAAGATAGACCCACTTCACTCTACGTGCAAAACCTTTGGTAAAAATTATAATAAACCGTGCTTTTTTTTTTACTTTGATTCCTGTACAGTATTGTTAGTTTTAATCCCAATTTCTAATTGGTCTTGAGAATTGATGTACAGGGCTTGACTTAATAAAGGTTATGACCATCTCACCCTAATCTGCTTGTCATTACTTTGTGAATTACCAGCATATGTGTCCTTTGTTGCCTTGATTTTGATATATGATGCCAGCTTTACACTTCTAACTTCCTTATAGCTATATGTGCTCCTTAATACGGGAAATTGATTTATAGAGACACAGTTAATTGAAGAAAAGCCTTGATTTATTTTAACTTATCTTGGTTTCCCAAAGGTGTTGAAGGATGCAGGATGCCAATACTCTGTGCTCATCAAGCAACCAGAAGATCACTCCTGAAGACCCAGAGATAAGGAGGGAATGCACTGTTCAAGGTGAAATATGTTATAAATATCATTTGTGTAATATCATATGTACATTCGTTTGCATAAAATATCCCCCTTTGCTGTGCTTTCAAGAGGAACCCCGGTAAGACAAACCTCATTAGTAAGCTTTTAAATTTATTCATAACATAGAATTGCTTTTAAAATTACAAAAATACTAATAAAATTACACAATAAATAGATAATGAGGATTAGTGATGAGCCGAACACCCCCGGGTTCGGTTCGCACCAGAACCCGCGAACGGACCGAAAGTTCGTACGAACATTAGAACCCTATTAAATACAATGGATGCGAACGTTCGAATTCTAAAGTGCTAATTATAACAACTATTATGCATGTTATTGTCCTAAAAAGGGTTTGGGAACCCGGGTTCTGCAACAGGGGACATGTATCAATGCAAAAAGAAGTTTTAAAAACGGTCGTTTTTCGGGAGCAGTCATTTTAATGATGCATAAAGTGAAAAAAAAAAGTCAAATATTCCTTTAAATATCGTACCTGGGGGGTGTCTAAAGTATGCCTGTGAAGTGCCGCGTGTTTCCCGTGTTTAGAACTGTCCCTGCACAAAATGACACTTCTAAAGGAAAAAAAAGCCATTTAAAACTTCTTGCGGCTTTAATGTAATGTCTGGTCCCGGTAATATGGATGAAAATCTTTAAGAAAAATGGCATAGCTACCCCATGACCCCCCCCCCTACCCCAGCCCATTACCAGCCCCTTTGGGTCTTGTATGGATATTAAGGGGAACCCCGCACATAAAATAAAAAAGGCCCTATATACTCTGAACAGCCGTATACAGGTGGTGCATACAAGACAGGGACTGTAGGTTTGTTCTTATGTAGAATGTGTTTGTAATTTTGAACAGGTACATTGTTGAACTGTAGCTCCAGCCCAAAAATCTATTTTTAAACTTTTTGGGAAACATAGGTAAGGGTTATCACCCCTGTAACATTTGTTTTGCTGTCTGTGCCCCTGTTCAGAACATTTCACCTCACTTTCCGTCCCAATGACAACTGTTTTTGAAATGTGGTGTTTTTCTTGAAACAAGGATTGCTGATAAAGCATCAGTACAGAGGAGACACCTTTCTCCCATATTTATTCTTACAGGAGAGAATTTTCCTTCCTAGGGGTAGATTTCCTCTCACTTCCTGTTGTCTTCTTTCGTTTGCAAGTAGGAGTCGTTTGTAAGTTGGATGTTTGAAAGTAGGGACCTGCCGTATATACTCTGCAGAAATAGGCCCCTTAGTTGTTGGTGTTGGCACAACACTGTAAGCACTCACAGTTACTCTTGGTTGGTGCTGGAACGCCCTGCTGTCAACTATTATATCAGGAATTTTAATTACATATAATTGTTGAACAGTGGTAGTAAAAATTGGGGCTTTGATGGTGGTGCTGGTGCCACAACACTGTAAGCCCTGACAGTTACTCTTGGTGGGTGCAGCAATGGGCCCTGCTGTGAATTATTAGATCAAGAATTGTAATTGCATGCCCCTGTTGAACAGGGGCTGAAAAATTGGGCTTTTCGTGGTGGTGGTGGTGGTGGTGCTGGTGCCACAACACTGTAAGCCCTGACAGTTACTCTTGGTGGGTGCAGGAATGGGCCCTGCTGTGAATTATTAGATCAAGAATTGTAATTACATGCCCCTTTTGAACAGTGGCTGAAAAATTGGGCCTTTCGTGGTGGTGGTGGTGGTGGCGTTGCCACAACACTGTAAGCCCTCAGACTTACTCTTGGTGGGTGCAGGAATGGGCCCTGCTGTGAATTATTACATCAAGAATTGTAATTGCATGCCCCTGTTGAACAGGGGCTGAAAAATTGGGCCTTAGGCACTGGTGGCACAACACTACAACCCCTCACAGATACTGTACTTGGAGCACAGCAATGAGCCCTGTTGCAAAGTATTGCTTCAAAAATTGTAATGACACGCCCCTGTTAAACAGGGGCTGAAAAATTGGGCCTTAGGCACTGGTGGCACAACACTACAACCCCTCACAGATACTGTACTTGGAGCACAGCAATGAGCCCTATGGCAAATTATTGCTAAAAAAATTGTAAGTACACGCCCCTGTAAAACAGGGGCTGAAAAATTGGGCCTTAGCCACTGGTGGCGGCACCCATAAACAAAAATGATCTTCCAAGCTATCATCATCAATCGTATCATTGAGGACTCGGAGGAGGAGGATAGCCAGTCAACATAACAGCACAGGCACTCAGCATCAGCATCAGTCTTGAAGGGACGTGACATGTTAAAATCAATTAGTCTGTTATATCAGCATCAGGTGTGTGGTAGCTGGTGGTGATCCAAGACTGGTTCATCTTGATGAAAGTCAGTCGATCAACCGAGTCGGTGGACAGGCGCACCCTGTGATCCGTGACAAATCCTCCAGCAGCACTGAATGTGCGTTCCGAAAGAACGCTGGATGCAGGACAGGCCAGTAGCTCAATTGCATACTGTGCAAGCTCTGGCCAGTGATCCATCCTCAAGACCCAGTAAGCCAGAGGATTTTCGGTGGGGAAGGTGTCCAAGTCTGACCTTGCCCCTAGATATTCCTGCACCATGTTTATCAGACGCTGGCGATGGTTGCTGGAACCGATCATACTTTGGGGCTGCGGACTAAAGAATTGTCTGAACGCATCGGTCAGACGGCCACCTTCCCCACCGCTCCTTCTTTGACTGGCCGAAGCCTCAGCAACTCGTTGTCCTGGACCAGGAGTTTGTAACCTCCCAGTCTCTGGGAACGCGTTGCACAGACCTTTCTGCAAGGCCTCCCGGAGTTGTCTCATCCTCTGCTCCCTCTGCGACGGTAACATAAGGTCCGCAACCTTACCCTTGTACCGTGGATCAAGGAGAGTGGCCAGCCAGTAATGGTCCCTCTCCTTGATCCGAAGAATACGAGGATCCTTCCGCAGACTTTGCAGGATCAGGGAGGCCATGCAGCGTAGGTTTGCTGAGGCATTCGCTCCGGAGTCCTCTGGGTCACTAAGGACGACATGATCCGCAGTCACCTCCTCCCAGCCACGTACAAGTCCACTGGTTTCTTGGGACTGTAAATCATCCCTAAAAGACTGCTGCTGATGATGCTGAGTGCCAGCCTCCACCTCCATGCTGACACAATCCTCCTCCTCCTCCTCCTCCTCCTCTTCCTGTGCGATGGGTGGGACAGAAGGAACACTGTCTGGGTAAAGGGGGCCTTGAGAGGCAAGGAAGTCCTCCTCTTCCTGCCTCTGTTCTGCCTCAAGTGCCCTGTCCATTATTCCACGCAGCGTGTGCTCCAACAGGTGGACAAGAGGTACAGTGTCACTGATGCATGCACTGTCACTGCTCACCATCCTCGTGGCCTCCTCAAATGGTGCCAGGACAGTGCATGCATCCCTGATCATGCCCCACTGGCGTGGAGAAAAAAAACCAAGCTCCCCTGACCCTGTCCTGGTGCCGTAGTCGCACAGGTACTCATTGATGGCCCTCTGCTGCGTGTGCAGCCGCTGCAGCATGGCCAACGTTGAGTTCCACCTGGTGGGCATGTCACATATAAGGCGGTTCTTGGGCAGGTTCAACTCCTTTTGCAGCTCAGCCAGGCGAGCACTGGCATTATAAGATCTGCGGAAATGCACACAGACTTTCCTGGCCTGCCTCAGGACATCCTGTAAGCCCGGGTACCTGCCCAAGAACCGCTGCACCACCAGGTTAAGGACGTGAGCCACACAGGGCACATGGGTCAGTTGTCCCTGTCGGAGGGCGGAGAGGAGGTTGGTGCCATTGTCGCAAACCACCATTCCTGGCTTAAGCTGGCGTGGCGTCAACCACCTCTCGGCCTGGCCCTGCAGAGCAGACAGGACCTCTGCCCCAGTGTGGCTTCTGTCCCCCAAACACACCAGCGCAAGCACGGCATGGCATCTTTTTGCCTGCGTACTTGCGTAGCCCCGTGAACGGCTACGGAGCACCGCTGGTTCATAGGACAAACCACAGGAAGAGGCCATGGAGGAAGAAGAAGAGGAGGGGGTGGAGGAGAGAGGTGTGTCACAACCAGTAGTAGCATTTTGGAGGCGTGGCGGTGGGACAACCTCCAACACTACTGCACCTTGTCCTGCATCCTTCCCAGCTGCCAAAAGAGTGACCCAATGGGCCGTGAAAGAAAGGTAACGTCCCTGTCCATGCCTGCTGGACCATGAGTCAGCGGTAATATGCACCTTACCGCTGACCGCCCTGTCCAGCGAGGCCAAGACATTGCCTTCCACATGCCGGTAGAGAGCCGGAATAGCCTTCCGTGAGAAAAAGTGGCGTTTGGGAACCTGCCACTGAGGAACCGCACATTGCACAAACTCACGGAAGGGGGCCGAGTCTACCAACTGAAAAGGCAGCAGTTGAAGCGCTAGCAATTTAGCCAAGCTAGCATTCAACCGCTGGGCATGTGGATGGCTGGGAGTGAACTTCTTTCGACGGTCCAGCAGCTGGGGCAGGGAAATTTGCCTGCTAGAATCGGACGTCGGTGTACTGCTAGCAGAGTGGCCGCAAGTACTTGGCTGTGACACACCTAATTCTACACCTTCATTCCTCTCAGTGCATGTTTCAGAGAGGACTGAAGTTATAGTGGGGTTGGAGATCCCAGCTGATGCGGTGCAAGGAGAGGTCCGCTTTGTTCTTTGGTGTGGGTCTTTGAGGTAGGCTTGCCAACGAGCTGCATGGCAGGTCAACATATGTCTGGTCAGGCATGTGGTACCCAAGCGGCTGATGTTTTGGCCACGCGATATACGCTTGAGACATATGTTGCAAACAGCAGCTGTGCGATCTGATGCACTAGCCTCAAAAAAGGCCCACACCAAAGAACTTTTTGAATGACGGGCAGAGGCAGCGCCCTGCACAGGCGGAGCTCTGCGGTGTGATTCCGTCGGTGTACTGCCCTTACGCTGGCCACCAAAGGGCATCCTGCCTCGTTGGAGATGTGCCTCCTCCTCATCCTCCTCCTCCTCCTCTCTCCTATTAGGCACCCACGTGGAGTCAGTGACCTCATCATCACCTCCCTCCTCATCACTGGAGCCAATCTGGCAGTATGCTGCAGCTGCTGGAACATGACTGCCAGATTGGTGTCCTTCTTGAGCATCCCCTCTGTCTGCTCTCACGCTACTGCCTTCCTCTAGCTGGGTTTCATCATCAGACCCTTCGAAACGCTGGGCATCCTCCTGGAGCATGTACCCAACACTGTGCTGAAACAGTTCGGGGGACTCCTCAGGAGGAGGACATGGTGGGTCTAGGGAAGGAGTGACTGATGATGAGTCTGACATTGATACCAGGGAAGAGGACGCTTTGGCAGCTGCTTTTCCAGTACCCTGAGCCTGGGTGAGAGAGGATGAGGAGGAGGAGGAGGGCTTGGTCATCCACTCTACCAAGTCTTCGGCATGATGTGGCTCAACATGTCCAGCTGCCGAAAAGAAGGACAAGCGTGTCCCATGGCCATGTGCTGATGACAATGCACCGCGTCCACGACCAGCACTGTTGCCCCCAGACACAGAGCCTGCTTGCCCTCTTTTATTGCCTCCTGACTGTCTGCCTCTCCTTGTTTGCCTTCCAGACATTCTAATAGATGGCCTGCAGGGAGATGGGAAAAAAGCAATAAGGGCTACCTTCAGGTGTCCTTCTCTGTCCCTTGAAACAAGGACTTTGACAGTGAAAGAAACTGACACACTCTCCCTACCTACAGTTTTCTGTCCCTAGAAAAAATGTTTTTTTTAAGCACAAATTAGCACAAGGAGAATTCACTCACTGTCCTTCCAGGTCCCTGGAAACAAGGACTTTGACAGTGAAAGAAACTGACACACTCTCCCTACCTACAGTTTTCTGTCCCTAGAAAAAATGTTTTTTTTAAGCACAATTTAGCACAAGGAGAATTCACTCACTGTCCTTCCAGGTCCCTGGAAACAAGGACTTTGACAGTGAAAGAAACTGACACACTCTCCCTACCTACAGTTTTCTGTCCCTAGAAAAAATGTTTTTTTTAAGCACAATTTAGCACAAGGAGAATTCACTCACTGTCCTTCCAGGTCCCTGGAAACAAGGACTTTGACAGTGAAAGAAACTGACACACTCTCCCTACCTACAGTTTTCTGTCCCTAGAAAAAATGTTTTTTTTAAGCACAATTTAGCACAAGGAGAATTCACTCACTGTCCTTCCAGGTCCCTGGAAACAAGGACTTTGACAGTGAAAGAAACTGACACACTCTCCCTACCTACAGTTTTCTGTCCCTAGAAAAAATGTTTTTTTTAAGCACAATTTAGCACAAGGAGAATTCACTCACTGTCCTTCCAGGTCCCTGGAAACAAGGACTTTGACAGTGAAAGAAACTGACACACTCTCCCTACCTACAGTTTTCTGTCCCTAGAAAAAATGTTTTTTTTAAGCACAATTTAGCACAAGGAGAATTCACTCACTGTCCTTCCAGGTCCCTGGAAACAAGGACTTTGACAGTGAAAGAAACTGACACACTCTCCCTACCTACAGTTTTCTGTCCCTAGAAAAAATGTTTTTTTTAAGCACAATTTAGCACAAGGAGAATTCACTCACTGTCCTTCCAGGTCCCTGGAAACAAGGACTTTGACAGTGAAAGAAACTGACACACTCTCCCTACCTACAGTTTTCTGTCCCTAGAAAAAATGTTTTTTTTAAGCACAATTTAGCACAAGGAGAATTCACTCACTGTCCTTCCAGGTCCCTGGAAACAAGGACTTTGACAGTGAAAGAAACTGACACACTCTCCCTACCTACAGTTTTCTGTCCCTAGAAAAAATGTTTTTTTTAAGCACAATTTAGCACAAGGAGAATTCACTCACTGTCCTTCCAGGTCCCTGGAAACAAGGACTTTGACAGTGAAAGAAACTGACACACTCTCCCTACCTACAGTTTTCTGTCCCTAGAAAAAATGTTTTTTTTAAGCACAATTTAGCACAAGGAGAATTCACTCACTGTCCTTCCAGGTCCCTGGAAACAAGGACTTTGACAGTGAAAGAAACTGACACACTCTCCCTACCTACAGTTTTCTGTCCCTAGAAAAAATGTTTTTTTTAAGCACAATTTAGCACAAGGAGAATTCACTCACTGTCCTTCCAGGTCCCTGGAAACAAGGACTTTGACAGTGAAAGAAACTGACACACTCTCCCTACCTACAGTTTTCTGTCCCTAGAAAAAATGTTTTTTTTAAGCACAATTTAGCACAAGGAGAATTCACTCACTGTCCTTCCAGGTCCCTGGAAACAAGGACTTTGACAGTGAAAGAAACTGACACACTCTCCCTACCTACAGTTTTCTGTCCCTAGAAAAAATGTTTTTTTTAAGCACAATTTAGCACAAGGAGAATTCACTCACTGTCCTTCCAGGTCCCTGGAAACAAGGACTTTGACAGTGAAAGAAACTGACACACTCTCCCTACCTACAGTTTTCTGTCCCTAGAAAAAATGTTTTTTTTAAGCACAATTTAGCACAAGGAGAATTCACTCACTGTCCTTCCAGGTCCCTGGAAACAAGGACTTTGACAGTGAAAGAAACTGACACACTCTCCCTACCTACAGTTTTCTGTCCCTAGAAAAAATGTTTTTTTTAAGCACAATTTAGCACAAGGAGAATTCACTCACTGTCCTTCCAGGTCCCTGGAAACAAGGACTTTGACAGTGAAAGAAACTGACACACTCTCCCTACCTACAGTTTTCTGTCCCTAGAAAAAATGTTTTTTTTAAGCACAATTTAGCACAAGGAGAATTCACTCACTGTCCTTCCAGGTCCCTGGAAACAAGGACTTTGACAGTGAAAGAAACTGACACACTCTCCCTACCTACAGTTTTCTGTCCCTAGAAAAAATGTTTTTTTTAAGCACAATTTAGCACAAGGAGAATTCACTCACTGTCCTTCCAGGTCCCTGGAAACAAGGACTTTGACAGTGAAAGAAACTGACACACTCTCCCTACCTACAGTTTTCTGTCCCTAGAAAAAATGTTTTTTTTAAGCACAATTTAGCACAAGGAGAATTCACTCACTGTCCTTCCAGGTCCCTGGAAACAAGGACTTTGACAGTGAAAGAAACTGACACACTCTCCCTACCTACAGTTTTCTGTCCCTAGAAAAAATGTTTTTTTTAAGCACAATTTAGCACAAGGAGAATTCACTCACTGTCCTTCCAGGTCCCTGGAAACAAGGACTTTGACAGTGAAAGAAACTGACACACTCTCCCTACCTACAGTTTTCTGTCCCTAGAAAAAATGTTTTTTTTAAGCACAATTTAGCACAAGGAGAATTCACTCACTGTCCTTCCAGGTCCCTGGAAACAAGGACTTTGACAGTGAAAGAAACTGACACACTCTCCCTACCTACAGTTTTCTGTCCCTAGAAAAAATGTTTTTTTTAAGCACAATTTAGCACAAGGAGAATTCACTCACTGTCCTTCCAGGTCCCTGGAAACAAGGACTTTGACAGTGAAAGAAACTGACACTCTCCCTACCTACAGTTTTCTGTCCCTAGAAAAAATGTTTTTTTTAAGCACAATTTAGCACAAGGAGAATTCACTCACTGTCCTTCCAGGTCCCTGGAAACAAGGACTTTGACAGTGAAAGAAACTGACACACTCTCCCTACCTACAGTTTTCTGTCCCTAGAAAAAATGTTTTTTTTAAGCACAATTTAGCACAAGGAGAATTCACTCACTGTCCTTCCAGGTCCCTGGAAACAAGGACTTTGACAGTGAAAGAAACTGACACACTCTCCCTACCTACAGTTTTCTGTCCCTAGAAAAAATGTTTTTTTTAAGCACAATTTAGCACAAGGAGAATTCACTCACTGTCCTTCCAGGTCCCTGGAAACAAGGACTTTGACAGTGAAAGAAACTGACACACTCTCCCTACCTACAGTTTTCTGTCCCTAGAAAAAATGTTTTTTTTTAAGCACAATTTAGCACAAGGAGAATTCACTCACTGTCCTTCCAGGTCCCTGGAAACAAGGACTTTGACAGTGAAAGAAACTGACACACTCTCCCTACCTACAGTTTTCTGTCCCTAGAAAAAATGTTTTTTTTAAGCACAATTTAGCACAAGGAGAATTCACTCACTGTCCTTCCAGGTCCCTGGAAACAAGGACTTTGACAGTGAAAGAAACTGACACACTCTCCCTACCTACAGTTTTCTGTCCCTAGAAAAAATGTTTTTTTTAAGCACAATTTAGCACAAGGAGAATTCACTCACTGTCCTTCCAGGTCCCTGGAAACAAGGACTTTGACAGTGAAAGAAACTGACACACTCTCCCTACCTACAGTTTTCTGTCCCTAGAAAAAATGTTTTTTTTAAGCACAATTTAGCACAAGGAGAATTCACTCACTGTCCTTCCAGGTCCCTGGAAACAAGGACTTTGACAGTGAAAGAAACTGACACACTCTCCCTACCTACAGTTTTCTGTCCCTAGAAAAAATGTTTTTTTTAAGCACAATTTAGCACAAGGAGAATTCACTCACTGTCCTTCCAGGTCCCTGGAAACAAGGACTTTGACAGTGAAAGAAACTGACACACTCTCCCTACCTACAGTTTTCTGTCCCTAGAAAAAATGTTTTTTTTAAGCACAATTTAGCACAAGGAGAATTCACTCACTGTCCTTCCAGGTCCATGGAAACAAGGACTTTGACAGTGAAAGAAACTGACACACTCTCCCTACCTACAGTTTTCTGTCCCTAGAAAAAATGTTTTTTTTTAAGCACAATTTAGCACAAGGAGAATTCACTCACTGTCCTTCCAGGTCCCTGGAAACAAGGACTTTGACAGTGAAAGAAACTGACACACTCTCCCTACCTACAGTTTTCTGTCCCTAGAAAAAATGTTTTTTTTAAGCACAATATAGCACAAGCACAAAACACACTGACACTCTCCCTACCTATCCTTCTCTTTCCCTAAACTAAAGGAATCCAGGTTAAGCAAGAAATAAATAAAAGTCACTGTCCCTGCCTATGCTGCTCTATCCCTGCTCCGGAACACACTACACTAGGCCGCCGTGCTGGCGGCCTTTTATAGTGTGGGGCGTGTACTAAACACCCTCAGCAATAATTGGCCACAGGCATCCTGCCTGTGGCCAATCATTGCTCTCCTCGCTGCCGGCGCTGTGATTGGCCAAGCATGCGGGGTCACAGTGCATGCTTGGCCAATCACAGCGCCTGGATGACACTGCGATGGCGTAGTGCATTGTGGGCCGTTCGCGTCACTCGAATTTGGCGCGAACGGCCCAAATCGTTCGATCTTCGTCGAACGATCGAACAGCCGATGTTCGAGTCGAACGTATGTTCGACTCGAACACGAAGCTCATCCCTACTCAGGAGGAGGACATGGTGGGTCTAGGGAAGGAGTGACTGATGATGAGTCTGACATTGATACCAGGGAAGAGGACGCTTTGGCAGCTGCTTTGCCAGTACCCTGAGCCTGGGTGAGAGAGGATGAGGAGGAGGAGGAGGGCTTGGTCATCCACTCTACCAAGTCTTCGGCATGATGTGGCTCAACATGTCCAGCTGCGGAAAAGAAGGACAAGCGTGTCCCATGGCCATGTGCTGATGACAATGCACCGCGTCCACGACCAGCACTGTTGCCCCCAGACACAGACCCTGCTTGCCCTCTTTTATTGCCTCCTGACTGTCTGCCTCTCCTTGTTTGCCTTCCAGACATTCTAATAGATGGCCTGCAGGGAGATGGGAAAAAAGCAATAAGGGCTACTTTCAGGTGTCCTTCTCTGTCCCTTGAAACAAGGACTTGCACAGTGAAAGAAACTGACACTCTCCCTACCTACAGTTTTCTGTCCCTAGAAAAAATGTTTTTTTTAAGCACAATATAGCACAAGGAGAATTCACTCACTGTCCTTCCAGGTCCCTAGAAACAAGGACTTGCACAGTGAAAGAAACTGACACTCTCCCTACCTACAGTTTTCTGTCCCTAGAAAAAATGTTTTTTTTAAGCACAATATAGCACAAGGAGAATTCACTCACTGTCCTTCCAGGTCCCTGGAAACAAGGACTTGCACAGTGAAAGAAACTGACACTCTCCCTACCTACAGTTTTCTGTCCCTAGAAAAAAAGTTTTTTTTAAGCACAATATAGCACAAGGAGAATTCACTCACTGTCCTTCCAGGTCCTAGAAACAAGGACTTGCACAGTGAAAGAAACTGACACTCTCCCTACCTACAGTTTTCTGTCCCTAGAAAAAATGTTTTTTTTAAGCACAATATAGCACAAGGAGAATTCACTCACTGTCCTTCCAGGTCCCTAGAAACAAGGACTTGCACAGTGAAAGAAACTGACACTCTCCCTACCTACAGTTTTCTGTCCCTAGAAAAAATGTTTTTTTTAAGCACAATATAGCACAAGGAGAATTCACTCACTGTCATTCCAGGTCCCTGGAAACAAGGACTTGCACAGTGAAAGAAACTGACACTCTCCCTACCTACAGTTTTCTGTCCCTAGAAAAAATGTTTTTTTTAAGCACAATATAGCACAAGGAGAATTCACTCACTGTCCTTCCAGGTCCCTAGAAACAAGGACTTGCACAGTGAAAGAAACTGACACTCTCCCTACCTACAGTTTTCTGTCCCTAGAAAAAATGTTTTTTTTAAGCACAATATAGCACAAGGAGAATTCACTCACTGTCCTTCCAGGTCCCTGGAAACAAGGACTTGCACAGTGAAAGAAACTGACACTCTCCCTACCTACAGTTTTCTGTCCCTAGAAAAAAAGTTTTTTTTAAGCACAATATAGCACAAGGAGAATTCACTCACTGTCCTTCCAGGTCCTAGAAACAAGGACTTGCACAGTGAAAGAAACTGACACTCTCCCTACCTACAGTTTTCTGTCCCTAGAAAAAATGTTTTTTTTAAGCACAATATAGCACAAGGAGAATTCACTCACTGTCCTTCCAGGTCCCTAGAAACAAGGACTTGCACAGTGAAAGAAACTGACACTCTCCCTACCTACAGTTTTCTGTCCCTAGAAAAAATGTTTTTTTTAAGCACAATATAGCACAAGGAGAATTCACTCACTGTCATTCCAGGTCCCTGGAAACAAGGACTTGCACAGTGAAAGAAACTGACACTCTCCCTACCTACAGTTTTCTGTCCCTAGAAAAAATGTTTTTTTTAAGCACAATATAGCACAAGGAGAATTCACTCACTGTCCTTCCAGGTCCCTGGAAACAAGGACTTGCACAGTGAAAGAAACTGACACTCTCCCTACCTACAGTTTTCTGTCCCTAGAAAAAATGTTTTTTTTAAGCACAATATAGCACAAGGAGAATTCACTCACTGTCCTTCCCAGTCCCTAGAAACAAGGACTTGCACAGTGAAAGAAACTGACACTCTCCCTACCTACAGTTTTCTGTCCCTAGAAAAAAAGTTTTTTTTAAGCACACTATAGCACAAGGAGAATTCACTCACTGTCCTTCCCAGTCCCTAGAAACAAGGACTTGCACAGTGAAAGAAACTGACACTCTCCCTACCTACAGTTTTCTGTCCCTAGAAAAAATGTTTTTTTTAAGCACAATATAGCACAAGGAGAATTCACTCACTGTCCTTCCAGGTCCCTGGAAACAAGGACTTGCACAGTGAAAGAAACTGACACTCTCCCTACCTACAGTTTTCTGTCCCTAGAAAAAATGTTTTTTTTAAGCACACTATAGCACAAGGAGAATTCACTCACTGTCCTTCCAGGTCCCTGGAAACAAGGACTTGCACAGTGAAAGAAACTGACACTCTCCCTACCTAGAGTTTTCTGTCCCTAGAAAAAATGTTTTTTTTAAGCACACTATAGCACAAGGAGCATTCACTCACTGTCCTTCCAGGTCCCTGGAAACAAGGACTTGCACAGTGAAAGAAACTGACACTCTCCCTACCTACAGTTTTCTGTCCCTAGAAAAAATGTTTTTTTTAAGCACAATATAGCACAAGGAGAATTCACTCACTGTCCTTCCAGGTCCCTGGAAACAAGGACTTGCACAGTGAAAGAAACTGACACTTTCCCTACCTACAGTTTTCTGTCCCTAGAAAAAATGTTTTTTTTAAGCACACTATAGCACAAGCACAAAACACACTGACACTCTCCCTACCTATCCTTCTCTTTCCCTAAACTAAAGGAATCCAGGTTAAGCAAGAAAGAAATAAAAGTCACTGTCCCTGCCTATGCTGCTCTATCCCTGCTCCGGAACACACTACACTAGGCCGCCGTGCTGGCGGCCTTTTATAGTGTGGGGCGTGTACTAAACACCCTCAGCAATAATTGGCCACAGGCATCCTGCCTGTGGCCAATCATTGCTCTCCTCGCTGCCGGCGCTGTGATTGGCCAAGCATGCGGGGTCACAGTGCATGCTTGGCCAATCACAGCGCCTGGATGACACTGCGATGGCGTAGTGCATTGTGGGCCGTTCGCGTCACTCGAATTTGGCGCGAACGGCCCAAATCGTTCGATCTTCGTCGAACGATCGAACAGCCGATGTTCGAGTCGAACGTATGTTCGACTCGAACACGAAGCTCATCCCTAATGAGGATAATGACGATTAGATTTTTATTTGAATGTATTCAAAAGGTTATGCATTGGTTCTGAGCAGATAAGTTGATTTGCACTGAATGGCATGCATGTGTAAATAGGTTTTCTAATAGATAAACCTGAGTACATTGGGCAGGGTTTTTCTATAAGTTGAAACAAAATCGAGAGTGACAGGTTTCAAATTGTTGTGTGTCATACTGGACTGGATTAGTGCTTCTTCTGCCTAAAGAAAAATTTGACCCAGGGAGTAGCTAGTTATGAGGCTATTTATTAATGATTGTTGAATTTTGTCTGGAATTTGCTTTTAACATTGTACTAAAATGCAAAATGCTATGAATAAGGCAGTGCAGAAAGCACTGTATATGTCTAAAGTACACTGTAACCCAGTCAGCAAATAGCACAGTTTTTATTTGCTTTCTATGTGTCATTTTACTTTGTACATCAGTTTTGCTCATTACATTGGCTCAATGACTAAGCTAAAGTGTCTAATGAACACTATCCATTTCTTATATATAAAATATTATGAGACCATCATTTCACTTCTGCCACATGTTTCGGGTTCCAGGAGTGACATGAAGACTACAACTCGTCTTTATTTCTCAGTCTTTCTAAAGCAGATGATCTAGTCTCATCTTTTGCCTCTCAGCTTTAGTATATGCTGAAAATATTACTCCAGTGCTCCCAAGATACACTGAAGGCAATAAAAGTAGACATGATCATTTGATGTGTTTCTGTTCACCATATGCAGCCAAGAGAGTAGGAGACAACATGGAAGACTTTCGATCCTCAGGTAGTGTAATTTGTTGCATCGAAAGTTTAAAATTGCTGAAAAATATTGGCCTAGGAGGCATCTGAGACACAAATGGCACTGCTTATCTTAATAATTTCACCCATTGTTCTTAAATAAATGACCTTTTGACAAATACCTGCTCAACTAGAGCACTAGAAGTTGTTTCCGTTTTCTGTAGCTGACATGCATAAATTATTTTTAGCAGCAGTCCCCAACCATTGGCTTGGGAACCACAGGTAGATCTTAGGTTCCTTTGATATGGATCTTATGCCGCGTACACACGACCGTTTTTCATGACGAGTAAAATTCCATTTTTAAATTTGGTCATTAAAAACGATGTGTGGGCTCCAGAGCATTTTTCACGACGTTAAAAATGGGCATTAAAAATTTGGAACATGCTCTAATTTTTCTCGTTGTTGTTCTTGTCATGAAAAACGACCGTATGTAGGCTTTAACGACGTGAAAAAAACACGCATGCTCAGAAGCAAGTGATGAGACGGGAGCGCTCGTTCTGGTAAAACTAGCGTTTGTAATGGAGATAGCACATTCGTCACGCTGTAACGGACTTAAGAGCACAAGGCTGAAAAGGGCGAATCGTCTCTCACCAAACTTTACTAACACGAGGATCAACAAAAGCGTCCCAAAGGGTGGCGCCATCCGAATGGAACTTCCCCTTTATAGTGCCGTCGTACATTTCGTACGTCACCGCGCTTTGCTCGAGCATTTTTTTTCATGATAGTGTGTAGGCAAGGCAGGCTTGAGAAGAATCACGTCGAGAAAAACGTTGTTTTTTTCAATGACATTAAAAACGGTCGTGTGTACGCGGCATTACTTTCTACATGGAAGCTCAGTTCCTAACTGTCTGTTTTGTTATGGTTCTCCACAGGCTGTTTTTTAAACATTTGTAGAGGTTATTTTAATTTATTTCTAAAAACTGTAGAAAAGAAATAGGGCAACTGAAAATGGGTAAATGTACACAGTTTCCAAGATCCCAAACCATTAAACCTGATTGGTCACTATATTGGTCACACTTTTGTTATTGATTTCTTTTTCTCTGGCGTTTTTTTTTTAAATAAATAAGTCCCTTTAATGTTGATCACCACCAATTGTGGTACCCAAATGTGGCCGATAAAGCTTGTGGAATTTTGATACTTTATTTTACGGTTGCAAAAATGCAATATTTGCTTTTGCATGATAAAATTTATGACACACAGGGTTACATTTTTTAATGTGCACTGGCAGAAACCATAACCCTCTCTATTCCAGCTACCCACACAAAGCCTTCATAATATATCACCTTTGACATTATCTGCGTATGCCTGGGTAATCTAAAATTGTCTAGATAATGATGACACCATCCACATTTATGAAATTACCTTTAACTAATTTGTTTCAGATAAATAAATACATCTACTTAGAACAGAGAGTGGTCACTGTTTACAGCTGCAGTCAAGCATAGTAAATGATTTTAGCGTGTAAGAGCAGGGTGGTGGGCTGTAAGAAATACATCATTAGACTAGCTAATGCATAAATAGATGGCTTGTCACTGCACACAAATAAGGGGTATTTCTCCTTTAATATACTCCTGCTATTTAGCTGCACATTTAGTCAATTCCACACCATTTCACTGTCATTAGTTTACTAAACTATACATGTGACAGATAATTTAACATTACCCTTAAAACCATTTATTTGTTGGCCTTCAGTTGGGGTTTAGTCTAGAACCAAAAAATGGCATTTAGCCTGTCAAAGTGAATTAGGGCAAGATAAATAACTGGCCGTGTGACTTTTTGTAGAACCTTTGAGCAGTGGTATATACCTGTATATGTATGAGTATATATATATATATATATATATATATATATATATATATATATATATACACACAGTATATCTATATATATATTACAGTTGTGATAGGGCACATAAGCACATATACCTGATTTTTTTCCCTCACTAACAAGAGTTATAGGCTTGTAAAGTTATGGCGTAATAGCTTGTACTAATGCTTGCTACAACTATACACATACAATGTTCAGACTTTATTATTTATTTTTATCACTGGATAACTGGTGAGTGGCTCAGCTTGTCACATGCTAAAAGGTTTCAAGGACAAACCTTGTTTGTTTCCTGGCTGTTGAGATCTCGCTTCCTGACTGCTGAAAACATATTTTCTTTCCCAGGCAACTTCACAAAGGAATGAAGGCTGCATGAGCATTACATACAGTATCTCACAAAAGTGAGTACACCCCTCACATTTTTGTAAATATTTTATTATATCTTTTCATGTGACAACACTGAAGAAATTACACTTTGCTACAATGTAAAGTAGTGAGTGTACAGCTTGTATACCAGTGTAAATTTGCTGTCCTCTCAAAATAACTCAACACAGCCATTAACGTCTAAAACAAAAGTGAATACACCCCTAAGTGAAAATGTCCAAATTGGGCCCAATTAGCCATTTTCTCTCCCCGGTGTCATGTGACTTATTAGTGTTACAAAGTCTAAGGTGTGAATGGGGAGCAGGTGTGTTAACTTTGGTGTAATCGGTCTCACTCTCTCATACTGGTCACTCGAAATTCAACATGGCACCTCATGGCAAAGATCTCTCTGAGAATCTGAAAAAAATAATTGTTGCTCTACACAAAGATGGCCTAAGCTATTAGAAGATTGGCAAGACCCTGAAAGTGAGCTGCAGCATGGTGGCCAAGACCATACAGCGGTTTAACAGGACAGGTTCAACTCAGAACAGGCCTCGCCATGGTCGACCAAAGAAGTTGAGTGCACGTGCTTAGCGTCATATCCAGAGGTTGGCTTTGGGAAATAGAGGTATAAGTGCTGCCAGCATTGCTGCAGAGGTTGAATGGGTGGGGGATCAACCTGTCAGCGCTCAGACCACTCATCCCAGAAGGAAGCCTCTTCTAAAGATGATGCGCAAGAAAGCCCGCAAACTGTTTACTGAAGACAAGCAGACTAAGGACATGGATTACTGGAACCATGTCCTGTGGTCTGATGAGACCAAGATAAACTTATCTGGCTCAGATGGTGTCAAGCATGTGTGACAGCAACTAGGTGAGATGTACAAAGACAAGTGTGTCTTGCCTACAGTCAAGCATGGTGGTGGGAGTGTCATGGTCTGGGGCTGCATGAGTGTTGCCGGCACAGGGGAGCTACAGTTCATTGAGGGAACCATGAATGCCAACATGTACTGTGACATACTGAAGCAGAGCATGATCCCCTTCCTTCAGAGACTGGGCCGCAGGGCAGTATTCCAACATGATACCGACCCCAAACACACCTCCAAGACGAACACTGCCTTGCTAAAGAAGCTGATGGTAAAGGTGATGGACTTGCCAAGCATGTCTCCAGACCTAAGCACTATTGAGCATCTGTGGGGCATCCTCAAATGGAAGGTGGAGGAGCGCAAGGTCTCTAACATCCACCAGCTCAGTGATGTCGTCATGGAGGAGTGGAAGAGGACTCCAGTGGCAACCTGTAAAGCTCTGGTGAACTCCATGCCCAGGAGGGTTAAGGCAGTGCTGGAAAATAATGGTGGGCACACAAAATATTGACACTTTAGGCCCAATTTGGACATTTTCACTTAGGGGTGTACTCACTTTTGTTGCCAGCAGTTTAGACATTAATGGCTGTGTGTTGAGTCATTTTGAGGGGACAGCAAATTTACACTGTTATACAAGCTGTACACTCACTAGTTTACATTGTAGCAAAGTGTAATTTCTTCAGTGTTGTCACATGAAATGATATAATAAAGTATTTACAAAAATGTGAGGTGTGTACTCACTTTTGTGAGATACTGTATGTTGTGTTGTATGAGGAGTCATGCTATAAATGTTTCCTATCATTGTTGACACAAAGGTTGCAAGAATAAAATCTTAAAGTGAAAGTATTAACTGTAGCAGCATAAAAACCCAGGAATGCTAGTAAACATTAACCTACCGTATTTACAGTTCATACTGCCATAGACAGTTTATGCTCCAACTCTTCTGTCTATGGTTACATCACAAGGTTAAAGCCTATTGGATTAAACAGTCCATTAGGAAAAGTGCTAATGATTATGTGCATTCTGGGACGAAGGGAGACTTGGTTATCCTCTCTGCAGGCCTCCTTTTCCAGTTCTGCTACTAGATGAGCCCACATGTACCTGGTGGTGGCCAAGTAAAGCAATGAAGTATAGTAATAACGTTTACTGTTCTGCACCAACCCAGTAGTATAGTATACCTACTTTCCCCCCCCCCCCCCAATCCTCTAAACCTAGTGAAAGCTAACAAGGTTTTTTTTTACAAAGACTCTAATGCCCCGTACACACGATCCGAATATCGTACGACAGATCGTACGACTTTTTTTGCTTAATAGTCGCAAGTAAAATTAAATAGGTTATTAAAGTCACGAAAATTCTCGTACGACAGAAAAAAAAATCGGAAGTGATGTCATGTGTTGTAATGTATTTGTATTGTATTTTCGGATGACAACTGTCCTGACTAAACGAAAATCGTACAATTTGTTATCGTACGAGGAAAATTTTCGTGCACGTCTGATTAAATAATATCGGATGAACTGTCCTGATCGGCTCTCGAAGCTCTGTACTAACGATCCGATTATCGTACGATTCTTCCTCGGACGACATTTTTCGTACGATATTCGGATCGTGTGTACAGGGCTTAAACAAGAGTTCATGTTTTTATCTACTTAATACACCTACAACTTTCCACTTGTTTTTATCCAGTTAAAAAGTATTTCAAGTCTTCTCAATTAAATTGATATTGGCTTGTAATATACCCAGTAGATTCTTTGTACAGACTATAAAGTCCCAAGCAATGTAAAGTCAGTTTCAAAGAGTCTCAAACACATGAAAGACAGTTGAGAAACAATAAGAAACTGGCATCCACTTTATTCAGGAAAGTAGAAAGTAAAAAAGAAAAATGATTTTAGTAATAATTGCAATAAAATATTTGCATAGACATCAGAGAAGACTGCACCAATTGTCCAACAACATTGTACAGAACTGTACCTTCTTTACATCTAGTGTAGGCTAGTTTGACAAAATGGATTATAACTAATGCGATAGTACTGAAAACAGCTTTTGAACCTTAACTGCTAAAATAACTTAAAGCGGAGTTCCAGGCTTTTTATGTTTATTAAAAGTCAGCAGCTACAAAAAGTGTAGCTGCTGACTTTTAATAAATAGACACTTACCTGTTCCACGGTCCATCGATGCGGCCGAACGGAGCATCGCTCCTCTCCCCCTTCTCTCCGCCGGCGCATCCATTGCTACTCTGGGCACCCGGCCCGGCTTCACGGCCGGGCACGCACGGCGCATTTGCGAGTCGCGCTGCACTCCCGGAGTGAACAGGCGATCTCCTGGGACCTGTCACGTGTCCCAGGAGATCGCCTAGAGGGAGGGGCCGCCTAAGGCGAGAGGAGGAGTCGCCTAGGCGGTCCCTGGGCGGAAGGAGGAAGTAGGACAGGAAGTCCCACTCCTAACGAAGCCCCCACTCCCCCCCCAAAAAAATGACATGCCAAATGTGGCATGTAAGAGGGCGAGGAGTGCTTAAAGCGGAAGTTCCACTTTTGGGTGGAACTCCGCTTTAATTAATTGTGACTAACAAACAGTTTTGACATTGCAGTTTACATAAACATTACTTTGACCTTCCATATGTTTGATGACCAGATCTTTGTCATATCTTGCTGTACATGTATGGCCATGACCGAAAGATATAGCTATTTGTTGACAAAGCCAAACATCCATATAATGCAAATTGTGATAGAACGAATCCACCAATGATCATGTATTTGGGATAATTTAACACTGTATAATCATATCTACCGTACTGGATAACATGGTAATGATGATCTAATATAGATCGTCATTTGCAATCATTAGTGTGGCATACTCAAGAAGATCCTCTAAAATGTTCTTTTTATGATAGCCAATCCATGTGTGGACGTAGAAGGGAGTTACCGCTCAGATGTGACTAATGATCTGCTCACTGGATCCAAAGCCGTGGGTGCAGGCAAATGCATATGATAATGCAGGAATTTGAAGAAATGCTTTCACACTGCGATTCAGTGCTTATTCATAGCTATGAATAAGCACTGAATCGCAGTGTGAAACGTGTCAGCTCCTTTGCTGTGTTTTTTGCTGTGATGTGTCCGTGTGACTTTGTTTTTTAAATAAAAAATCATTTTTTGGAGTGCGGCTATCCAAGCATTTCTTCAAATTCCATGCGTGGACATGCTGTACATAAAGAGAGCTGGTCATTTCAGGCAGACTGGGAAGAATCACCTAAAATGTTCTAATTATGATTATTATGAGAGATCTGATAATTCCAGGTTTCTAGTGTGCACATATAAGCATTTCACATTTTTGTCTACAACACAGTAAAAGGAAGTTATGAATTATAACTGTTTATCTCTTGTCAGCAGAAATGTATAGAATGAAAAATTCATCCTGTCTGATTACTAGTCTTCTACGGCCTGCTATAGTTTGTGCTTTATACAGGGGAGGTTGTCATGCAGCTGAGGTAAAAAAAAAATCTCTGTCATTCATTGACAGACCCAGCTTCTTATTCTTGACTAACTATAGCACCACCTACAGGAGTAGGACACTAGACAGAAAAACTCAGCACCACCTATGGGCAGTCCCTAGCTGATATAAACCCCTTTTTTGCTATAGGCAAACAAATTATTTCTGTCCAGTGTTTTTTTTCCTGGGATTTTTTCCTGCAGAGATCTTCAGTTAACAGATGGGCTGGGTGACACGCTGGGTAATCTAGAGCCAGTGGTCACCCCAGTCTGGCCAGTGAGCGCATGCAGACATTTAGATATGCGCTGGGTCAACTGCAACTGCCCCACTTGGGACCAGAGCAGCCAGTGATTTAAACATCTTGTGGAAATGCATATGACTGGGCTCCTGATGTCTGTGTCACAGTGCTACCCTGGCTGACAGCCTCCCCATTTCATTGGGAGGTGGATCTGTCTATGGAGCATCACCTGGTTACTTCATGGGAATGGTAAGTAGTGCCCCCCTCTTCCTTCCGCGCATGGTGTAGGATGGTCGACCCCACGGGGTTCTCCTCCTCCCATTCTGGCTCTGTGTTGCTGCCAAGTTATCTCCTGGGCTCCCCTCTCTCCTACTGCCTTCTCCCCCCCCCCTGTTTTTCCATCCATCTGTGGCAGTGCACTGTGTGCTGTGCTGGGGCGGTTCTCTGGGAGGACTGCAGGTGCTAATGTTTCCATCTCAATCTGTGGCGCATGGCAGGAGGAATGTAGCGGACGTTTTCTTGGAGCCATACAGCAGTGGCCATCTTAGCTACCACTGGTTTCTTATCAGATCACTTTCAGATCAGCAGCTTTCCCTGGGCTTCCTGTCTTCTCGGGTGCATTCTGCACGTGGGCTCCTCAGTCTGACCTTCCTGCAGTGGGACTTTGGCTCTTCTCCAGTGGCTGAGTGGCAGTGAGTCCTGAGAGGTATCCCTCCTCTCTGTTGGCCTTGTGTCTGGTGGTAACTTTGCATCTGGTGAGCTTCCTTGGCAGTGCCTTCTCGGTGGGTTTCCTCCCTTCATTAAGTCTCAGGATCACACCTCCTTCTTCCTCAGGGTACAGGTTACTAGGCATAGTGGGTGATGTACAAGACAGAAAAATGGGCGCCAGTCACTTTTATGCTTGAACAAGGAGAATTTTATTTCTCAGAAACAGGAAAATGTGGGAGAGAGGGGATGGGGCACAGGACACCCTTAGTCAAAAATAGTAATGATCAGCAGACAGGCAGACTCCTTAGACAAAAAGGTAAGATAAGGCAGACAGCAGTACATGAAAATAGCCTTAAAGCTGAACCAGCACATATGTACTTTGTAAAGTAGGCTGTCTCCTATAGTAACTAAACTTTACTCACAGCATCATACAGAATTCTCTTGGATAAGTTCTCTCTTGAAGCTTTCCCAGCCACCTCATGGGTCTCGGTCCATAAAGAGTCACCTCTAGCACTTCTCTAGAACTCCATCCCTCTCAGCATTTTTTCCAGGTATTGAGCAGGCTCTCCTCTGTAAAATCTTGAACACCTGGATAGGTCTCAAACAGACCTAGCAGTCAGGAGAGCTCCTGGATAGGCCTCAGGCTTCAGGTCTAGCAGCCAGGAGCTGCTCCACACACACCCACCCAGACTTCAGTCTGAGCGCAGAAGATCTAGACCACCTGACTCTCTCCAAATAAATACCTTCTCCCAGCATTCATAGCGGCTATTCTGATTGGCTGAGAAAGGTATGTTTATTCATAACCTGACTTCACTGTAGCTCATCATACTAATGTCAGAGGTGACAGTGCCACCTACTGACAAAAAGGGAGAAGCCACAGCTGAAACAGGCTTAGGAGGAAGCCCATTTGATCCATAAAAACTACAAATTAGCCAGGCTAGCTGCCACCCATCATAGCTAAATTTACCTGTAGCCCTGTTTTAGGAAGAGGGTGCTACAATTCCAAAGATCTGCAGGCCCTGAATTTGTTTGTGAGGGTACAGAAGTTCTATATCGAATTCGTCTGGTCCGTGGTGACCAACCTTTATCAGGGGGATTTACAGGCCTCTAAAGATATCAAGGATGCGTACCTGTACATTGTTATTTGTGCCGGGCACCAGTGTATCCTATGCTTTGTAGTAGGAGAGGCACATTACAGTGGACAGAGCTTCTTCTTCTTCAGGATCCAGTCGTACATTGCCACAGCGGTGGCCTATGTCAACCCGGCCTGTTGTTTCCTGTCTCACCTTCCTTCCGGGGCTCTCCTTGGTTCTGGTTTCCTGTGACGTCATCATCTGTGCTCCACGCTGAATTCTGGCTGTTTCCTGGTGGCCACAGGATGGACTATCTTTTTTGCCTGCAGACCCGTGGATCCAGATGGACCTGAGACCGCACCGCACCGCGTTTTATGAGACCGTGATGTGCCCTGTTTGTACTTGTGTCCTGTAAGTGCATTTCCTTTGAGATTAAACATTTTTATCTGACATATTGCACTTAGGTGGCGCTTCCTTTCTTTGTCCCCTTATGACAACCACCAAGGCAGGAGTATGGCAGTGGCGCTGGAGGCTTCATGCATCCTCCGGTGGGTAGAATGTAATGTGACGGCTTTGTATGCTGTGCACATTCCAGACATGAAAAATTGTCAGACAGACTATCTCAGCCATCCGATGTTGGATCAAGGACAGTGGTCTCCGAATCCGGACATGTTTTGTCAGGTTTGTCTGTGGTGGGGCAATCAGAATGGGGACCTTCTAGCTTCAACAGGAAAGGTGCCAAAGGGTTGTGGCAAGGGTGGGGATCCCTTGGCAGATGCAACAAATGCCTATATAGGATAGAGGTCAAAGAAATTCCGGTAATTCTGGTGGCTCCAGATTATGCTTCTTCAATTCTAGACTGCTCTTACCTTCCCTTCACAGTTGTATTCTACAGTTGGAAATGTAAGAGTATCAGAAGGAAGTGTTACTGTAGTGAGGTAAAAAATCAGCTGACTTTCAGAGGGTGAATGAAAAGGCAAAGGTTGCATTTCAGAACTGCTTGTAGGGCCGAGCTCAGACAGATGTTTTTCCTGAAAACAATGAAGGCACGGGCCCTGCTGAGATATTTAGGCACAGACTGTCATCAATAATTTTATCATTATAAAATTGAATTAGTCAGCCATGTGACAGTGTTTACACTATTACAGACATTGCTTATGCCTAAACATTCAGTCATGTGATATGGTCTTAGCAGCTTTATTTAGGACTATTGGTTTGCATCAGTATGCATTTCAGTTTTTAGGATTCTTGATTGTACCCCAAATCAGTTATGTCTTTATTATGTGTATTTATTGTGCTCAATTTTTTTTTAATGCCCTTCTCTCCCTGCTAACTGTTCACACATTGCTGGTCATGTGCTACTTTCTTTTCACGGAAGGCATTCATGTGCCAAGTATTAAGTATCTTAGTTTCTAGTGGGACTAGTGGGGCTGGGAATAGAAGTTAGAGTTCAGGGCAAAACACTACCCACTTTGAGACTGTTTTTTTTTTTACAAGTATTTATATTTCAGTTTATATATATATATATATATATATATATATATATATATATATATATATATATATGCAACATATGATTTGCGCAGCAGAGACTGTTTATTGAGCATTGCAGCAATGTTTGGTGTTTTAATGCACCTTTTCTGGTGCATGTGTGTATTTATTTTACAGAACTATTGCACATTCACTATTACTACATAATTCCTTTGTACAGTGAGGGTTGCAGCAGTTTGGTAAGCAGCTGGCATGTATATACCAGTTTGTTTGAGAACCAAATCTCTTGAGGTAGTCTTATTAGACTATGAACTAAATATCCATGCCTCAAGCAGATTGGCAAAAGTTTTATCACAAATGTTCCTTTAGGTTTGTGACCTGGAATCATATTCAATTTGTCCTAGGTGTGCAGTGATTACCTATTGAGAACAGAGTGCACTGAACAATGGAGGAGTGACAAGCTGACTGCTGGGATGGAACTGCTGGGGAATGTGTACTTTTCTCCCTTTGAATTATTTTAAAGCCACTCTCAGTAAACACGATCAAAATGCTCTTTGGGTGTGTGGATGTCATGTTTGTGCTGACACTGTCTTTATTGCATCCTGGTTGTATGATGGAAATGAAGAGAGTCCTTTTGAAATATAAAGCAATAGCCCTGCCAGTAAATATACAAGATGGCATTTTTTGATTGATTGATGCAGACCCTGCTGATATCAAATACCTATGTGGTTCGAAAGTGAGTACATATATTTAAGAAACTATTTGCTTTTCGCTTCTTTCGTGTGCTTAGAGTAAGGCAAATGCTGCCAGTGCCTTGATGTTCTTACGGTACTATCCATAAATTCATTTGGTAGAAAAACAACTATATAAATGGCATCAAAGCTCCAGATACAATTATATAAGCTTTATGATTTTTAACAGGTTTGTAGTACTAGAGCTAGTGATTCTGTCAATCCAATACATTCTAATCTGTTATATTCAGCCTGATGGGGACAGGGACTTCAAGGGTATCCAAAAACTAGAACAGCAAAGCAAAAAAGGAACAATGCATGGATAACTTGGCCAGTCCACATCAAATCAGATAGGAACAGTACAATGACAGCCTGCGTGTCATTGCTAGTGGCAGAGCTGGAAAGCTGGTAAAACAGCTGGTAAAACCTGCAAATGGGGCCTACAGTCTTGATGAAGAGGAAAAGAACATCAAAACTCATTGCCTGCTTCGCTGGACCCCCACCTTGACACAGTCTGCACTTCTTATTTATAGAGGTACAGTTAGGAGACTGTTTGAGACTGCTTCCCTGGAATACTCTGAAGTTGGTCCCATCTGCAGAAGTGACAGCCATTTTGGCATCTTCCCAGCCCCACAGCTGGGCAACTGGCCATGGCGTGCGAACTGCCACTGAATTGATCTTATCTGGCCTGCTAGTGTGGTGCTAGCATTAGATGTTCTAAATAAAAGGTAACATAAATAAACATGCCAAAAACTGAAGTAATCGGCTAATTAAGACGGTACCACATCCATCTTAACCATCATCTACAAAAAAAAAACTATTCATATAGGACCTTACTGGTACCAGAGAGGAACGACCACACAGAACTATAAAAATATATAAATGTTTATTACAAAATCTTAAAATTGTTAAAATCTTAAAATTGCTTTTATATATATATATATATATATATATATATATATATATATATATATATATATATATATATATATATATATATATATATACACACAATTTTTTGCCTTTCATTTCTACTTTAAACTAAATGGGTTGTTCTACAAGGTGATGGTTCATGTATACTTTAAGCACTAAATAGAAATTAGTCTTCTTTTTTTTTTGTGTATGTGAAACGTTTTAATTTCTTGGCACAGTTTTCTTGTCTTTTAATGCATGCCAGGGCATTGACATTGGCATCACAATATGCCGCTCGATAGCTCTCTCAGGGGTAGCTTAATGTGCACTAAATCTTAAATGTCTCTCAGACAATGAGTGATGCTTTATTTGCATGTGATATTACCCATGACCACCTGCAGCAATTCACTTTTCGCAAGGTCTGTGAAGGTAATTGATAACACTGAGCAAAGGGAAAATAAAACAATTAGAGGCACTATGGTAATCTAAATATAATTGAAAACACATGCTGGGATGAGACTGTCAGATACCTTTCTGATTTCAAGATCCTGATCCCTTTTGTGTGAGTGACAGAAAGAGGTTATAATATTCAGAATTTCTGTTTAATATGTTGTAGTTTTTGTTTTTTCTAGCGATCTTTTCAGATAATCATGTCATACACAGAATTCTACAAATGCAGTGACAATTTTAAAGAAAACAAAAAACACACAAACATAGGTACAATAATACATTGAGGTTGATTTACTAAAGGTAAATATGCTGTTCACTTTGCAAGGGATTTTTTCAGTAGCTTAGTAAATTAGGTAAAGCTCTGTAGACTTCCATCATCCAATCCTATGCAAGCAAACAGGTTTTTTTTTGTTTTTACATGTGATTTGGTACTTTTTGCAAAGTGAATTTTCACTGAATTTACTATGCTAAGGAAAAATTCCTTGCAAAGGTACCAGCCTATTTGCTTTTAGCAAATCAGACAGTCTTTCTACACTAGACTCTTTCTCCTGGTGCTATTTTCCTTTTCTTTCACTGCCTCACTTTATTCTCTCAATCAATCTCTATCTCTGAGCCCTTTTACTCTTTACCTCCTATTTTTTTTAACATCTCTCTCTCGCTCTCTCTCTCTCTCTGTCTCTCTCTTTCCCCAACATCACAATTATTTGCCTTCCTCCCATTATGTTCATTCTGGCTTTTCTGTACCCTCTCCATCAACTTCCCTCAGTTCATCTCCTTTTCTTTTTCTCTCTATATCTCTCTTTCATGGGTATTTGATTAGAGAGCACATTCAAAGACAAGAGTTCTTGAGAAGCTGGGAACACTAGTACTTTAATATAAAATAATTAACACTGGGCAGAGGGGGATCTGCTATTTACTACAGTCATGACAACAACCCTCTACTGGTTTTAGAGGTCCTCTTTATCACCAGTTGTGGGCATGGGCTGCTCCAAAGCACAGAGTCTAAGGAGTTCATGTTTTTTACCAAAGACTACTAAAAAGAGTTTTGAATTGTACTGATATTTGCAGGTTGTAGGCCTTGGGTTTACTAAACTGGTAACAACCAATGAGTTAACAAAGATAAGCACAGTACCAATTCCTTGGATCATCATGCTCTGGGCTGAAATCTCTTCTCCATCTGTTACTGACTTTTCAAAAAAGTGTTTTTCTGCAGAAAGAAATTGAGCTTCTGAATCAAATTTGCAACATACCCTATCCTGATCTATAATAATTTCAAGAAAATAGAAGACTGCAAAACAACCATTATGTACTCTCTTTTTACATGTTTCGACTTCCACATGACCTAGCATTTTAGGTTAACATAATTGTAATTCAGATGATTGAACTTAAAGTGTTACTAAAACGCACAACAGTAAAATCAGTCTGTATATGCAGTAAAGCATGCTTATTATACTCACTGTGGAACCTAAGGTGTTAATCATCTGCATTTTGTAAAAAAGCTGTTTGATCCTGTCTTTGCTGATCCTCCTCTCCTTCCACTGACTCCTAATAATTTCCTGATAACACAGAGTCTGTGGAGTCAGGCTGCATATGCTCAGTTTGGTGTGTATTGCTAGAGAGGTTTTTGTTTTCTTGGGAGGATGCATGTGATCAGCACAGGGCCAGGCAGCACTGTCCAGACAGAGGGTCGGGGGTCTTGCAGTCAGAAAACTCCTCCTACAAGCTCTAACCAGTGCTTGGCTGGACACTAATAGAAGTCCCAAGACTCCCCTAACTGCTGATGATAAAGTGTATTTAGCAGTTTATATTTACTAAAATAATTGAATTTCCTTGTTCTGTGTACTGTGGGAGACCAGATATAGTGAATGCAGGGTCCTGGGTTTAGTAACACTTTAAATGTACAATTACAACATTCTTACTCAAGAAGCAGATTTACAATTCCTGCTAAGAACATTTTTTGCTGCCTAAAATCGAGAAGACTTGCTGCTTACTTACAGTTGCCTCAAATTGTGTTCATGTTTCAAAAAATGTTCATAATCATTCAAGCAGGAACATTTTGGTGTGTGTAAGACTGTCAAGCAGGTCTAAGGCCTATTGTGTGTGCCTAGTCTACAGTAATTCAGAGTTGTAAGAACTATTTTAACTCCTGTTCTGACTGTTCCTAGTAAAGGGCAAGTGCCTAGAGTTTACTCATCTTTTCTAATTACAGTTCAACCTTGGGGCATGAAATCTTCAGATGTTATTGTGTGCATTCCAGCATCTGGGGGCTGCATTATAATTTTCCAGTAGATGATTGTCTGACAAGGATGTTCAATTCATGTTGATGAAAGATGGCCCCTACTGCCTCTGTAGTTGCAGCAGATACTTACAATACTTAAACTACCTTGCATATTCAGTAATCAATGTCCTCTTTGAACCATCCTCAGGCAAATGGACAAACTGACTGAACAAATCAAACCATAAAAAACTTGGACTAACACAAGACCGCAAGGCAATTATGACTTTACTAAAGGGGGTTAAGGCATACAGTGTAAAAGTTTTTCAGCAGTCACTAAACAGGAAGGGTGAGTTCATAATACATGCCAAAAAGTACCAAGCATACAGGACATGTTCAGTGAAAGTGCACTACTAAGTAAAAAATGCCCCAGTCTGTCCAGGGGTCCTACTCCATATTTACATTCAGTTTAGCATGGTTGAAAAAATCCTGTCCACTGTTGCAAGCGCCATGTTCCATTTATATGCACCCTTATTTCTGTGTAGAGGCTACTTGAACTTTTTATCTTGCACCTGCCCAATGGAAAATAGTTGTCCATTGGATCCTCTGTTAGTCCTGGTGTTTTAGTTCTACAGTGTTCCTTAGCTTTCCCATCCTAATCCATGTTCAATGAAGGCTGGAGATAAAGCAAAAATTCTGTTTTTTCCCTTTCAAGCTTCCCTTAGTTACCCTGGTAGTTTCCCCTTCTACTCCCTTCCACTTTACTATACTTATTTTTCTTTTCTTTCTCTTTCCCATGCCCTTTTCTACCTAGTACATTAGGCTTTTTCCTTTTCTGTAACACACTAATTCTCTCTTTTACACTCTCTCTTTCTTTCTTATTATTGCCTTTATCAATCTTACTTTCTTTGCTACCTAACTAACACACTGTGTATGGGTAATGACAATAATTACAATTGTAATCCTGTGTAATGTTGTCACCTGGGACCTATCCAATGCTCATTTTATTACTGTCATTTGAGTAAAATGAATCTTAAATTTGTTTGTGACAATGTTCCAGATTGCCTGTGTTGACACACATTTAGAAATGTGCCTGCTTGTTCTAAGAGTAAATTTACACAGCTACATGAGTACAGAACTGCAGGTAACTCCTCCAGTCTTTTATACTGTATAATCATTGCGCACATTGTCTTCTAATGATAAACAGCCATCATTAACACAAAGAGAAATGATTGTCAAGTTCTTCCTGCCTTATTAGTGCAGCACACTCTATTTTTAAACCCATAACTGTGTTTTACTTAAATTATGTTCTATAGTGTTTTGGTATACTTGTATTTACTTCAGAAAAATGTATGTTTATGTATGGTAGGTATAACCATGCCTATCCCCGCAAACCTGCTTACCTTGGTAAAACAAGAGCTACATGTATGGCTATGTACTCAGGAGTGACCTGCAGAATCTCTCTGTTTTGGCCCAAGCTTGGCTCACAGGAAGGCAAAGGAGCCTACTGCTCCACTTGCAGAAAAATTGGGCAAGTGTCTTGCTATTACAGAAAGTATGACAATAAATTAAAACGTGCAGTGATAAAATTACCAGACCTAATGCCAACAATGGTCTTTTTTTTTTTCAAATTCTTTATTTATATAAAGGCACAGAGCATCCATCAGAGCAGAACAATACAGAACAGAATAGAAACAATATTTCGCATAAAATAAAGACAATCCAAAGTAGCGTGGTAGCAAACTTGCGAGATACAGAAAATGCAAGGTATTCTGACATTAAGAAAACACAAATACAATCTTTCTCCCAATAACAAGGCTATAACTGTATGAAATATGGCAGGGCTCACTCGGATGGATAATCCAATTTTCAAAAAAGAAAATAAGGTAACAGAGAAGCTGAAGGATGCCTATAGACGTCAAAAAGAAAGGGCTCAGAGGGGGGAAGAGAGGCAGGTAAAAAAAAAGGGGGGGTTGGGTGGGAAGTGGAGCCAGGATGATGGGATAGGCCTGTACATTAGCAAGAAGGGCAGGAAGACCTCAGTCTCCAGAGTAGTTTTCCAAGTGTGTCTTACCCTCGTCTGAATATAAAAACATGCTCCAATATGACCATGTTTTAGTATATTGCTCTCTCCTGTTTTGGCCGGTAAGCACTAGGTCATCTAGAGCAATAATGCTTCTGACTTTATTAAGCCACATGGCACTAGAAGGGGGTTAGGGTCTCTCAAGCACAAGGTAATACAAGCTTTGGCGGCAGTAATCATGTGCTGAAGGACTGATTTCTTATATGTCTTAAGAGGGATTTGTGAGCAGTGGAGGAGGAAGAAGGCAGGATCCTCCGGTATCGGGAAATATGTAAATTGTTGAGTGATCTTTTGCACCACCAACCAATACTGTTTAAGCTCTGGACAAGTCCAGAAAATGTGGAGCAAAGGCCCCTGTTCCTCACGGCATCTCCAGAAAGGATTCAAAGCCTTCGGAAAGTATTTACACAGAACCGACGGGGTGTGATATCAGCGTGTCAATAATTTGTAATTGCTTTCCTGAATATGTGTGCAAATGGATGATTTCAGAGCAAGATGTATGACATTCTGATGTTGGGCAGATGTGAAGGTTCTATCAAGATCCCTCTAACATTTACTAAGGCAAGGCATAATAAAATCCTCCGGGGGAGGGGAGATTAGTAGTGCATACATCTTAGAGAGGGGACGGGGAAGTGGATCACTTTCCTCACAGTACGATTCAAACATTGTGAGCCGACGACGTCAGAAGTTCGCTGGGGGTCCTAAGGTTTGGAGGTAATGGTATAGCTACAATGCTTGCCAGAACACTGGTCTTTACATGTTGTTCAATAACACAAACAGTAGCAAAGCATAGATAAGCATGACATCTCCTAAGCATGCACCTTCTTAAAAAATTCAGCAATGGCATCTCCCATATTTTTGTCTTGACTTTTTAAGGGAGCAGGGAGGGCACAGAAGCAGGGATGGGAATATATTTATTGTTTGTTAGCAGTGTCAGTGTTCATATTTTTATATTGACAAGTTCCCGTTAGGGATCCATTCACACTTGTCCATTTTCCTGTAGTAAAACGCATGAATTTTACTGCGTGAAAATGCATATCAATTAGAAATCGTGTTCATTTCTATGTGGTGGGTACACATTTGTGCACTGCAGTTTAGTTACCATTCCAACACATGTGGATAATTTCCTCAAGTTTTTGATTGAAATAAAAAATACCAAATTGGCAAGATTGGATGAGGAAATTAAGTCCATCAAGGAGAAGCTTCACCCATTAAGTGATAGTAGTGATTATATAGACAAATCACAGTCTCTTTTAAAGGTTTTAGAGAAGGAGGACAGAGAGCAGAAAGTAAAAAAGAAAAAGAAATACAATAGAGACCTTGTTGACTACCAGGGAAGTGTGGTGTTTGAGTGGCAAAGGAAAATTCTCGCTGAGCAATCAGACTCCAATAATGGTGGGATGGAGGTCACAGTACCTCTAAATGAGAATATGGGTCCTCCCCCCTTGACTTCTCAGCCTACCAATAAACATCCCACAGTAGGCCAATTTTGACCACCCCCTAGGGGGAGACGTGGATCCTACCAGTCCCCCCCATAGACAGAGTGGGGGTAGCAGGGCTGGATCTTCCAATAGACCCCTACCTATGCCTCAGTGGCAACCCTGGGGAGTAGGTTCGGCTCCTCGTGGGGGTCGTGGTCATGACCCAGGCTTTTCTAATTCAGGGTCTAATTATGGTGGGTCCAACTATGGGTCTAGCCAGGGCCAGGTGGGTGGGACCAATAGAGGTGGTCCTCTACCTCCCCGTGGTTTCAACCAGGGTTGGTATCAGGACTACAACTATGGTCTGCAACAGGGATCTGGATCTATTCAGAAAGATAGATTTGTACCACGTCACTTTGAGCCTTTGGGCCCAATAGATCATAGGAATGATGTGGATTACAATGTCAACACGTCTAATTAATTCTTTCCCTTGAGTGATGTAGAGGCCCCCCAGGTGATTATGACCTGGGCAGGGGGGATAACTATCCCAATTCTTTCCAACATTATAGTTTAGGGGCAGAATATTCTGATAGCCCTGGGCCATCCAATCAGGATGGCCAACATTGGGGTTTTCACAAACCAAATCAGGGTATAAAAAGATCGGGAGATCAAAGAGAGGAACAAGAGGGGGCCAGCGGTTACGATAAAAAAAGAAAAAGGCTCTAGCCGGTGCCGGTATATTCAATCTAAGCACAGTTGTGCTAACCGATGCAGAAAAACTTTTGTTAGACAAAGGCCTAAAGTATGCGCATCCTCGCGGGTTGAATAAATTTCAAACCTACATGGATGTCCACAAATTCATTCGTAAGTTGAGCATCAAACAACACATGACCCTTAATCCCATCCCGACCACTGTTAATACATCTGAGAGTTTCACTCACTCTGGGCTCTCGAATGCTTCATTGTTCAATCCACCAGGGGCCTTGGCTCCGTCCCTAAAGGTTTTTAAGGATGTATTATTGAGAGATTTAGACTCCTTGCCTATCAAAAGGATTCATACAGATAGGACCATGATTACTGGTCTTGACTCCCTTTGTAAAAATAAGGAGTTGGCTGTGAGACCAGCAGACAGGGGGGGGGGGATCATCATTTTGGATAAGAAGGACTACTTGATAGAGATGCATAGGATCCTGAGTGATCGGGATACATATACACCACTACCTTGTGATCCAAAAGTAGGGTATAAGAGAGATCTAGAGATCCTGATTCAGAGAGACTCTGAACTGGGTATTTTGAACAAGAAGGAATGGGAATACTTGGTGCCAATGGCACCTCGCACACCGGTGATCTACTACTTGCCCAAAATACATAAGCACCCGACCTGCCCCCCGGGACGCCCTATCATTAGTGGTATAGATTCTATCACATCCCGGGTGGGCAGATATATCGATTTTTTTCTGCAGCCACTGGTATCCAAAATGCCGTCACATATTAAAGATTCACGGCATGTTATGAATATACTAGCTGGGTTTACTCCAAAATCGGGATTGTGGCTAGTGACAGCTCATGTCACTTCCCTATAATTTGGGTTTGTTTGCCGTAGAATATTTCTTGAGATGGGACTCTGGGCTTTTTGATGAGCAAATTTCTTATATCTTAGAGTTGCTCTCATTTGCAGCTTCACACTGCTATTTTTGGTTTAACAACCAGTTCTACAGGCAGGACAGAGGGGTTGCTATGGGGGCTAAGTATGCCCCCAGTTTGGCCAACCTGTTCATGGCCCTATGGGAGGAGGACGTCTTATATGCCCAACAGCGACCACAAGTGGTGCTGTGGGCCAGGTACATAGACGACGTCCTCCTCCTATGGGATGGTGATCGGTGTAGTTTGGATACTTTTATGGAGGGACTCAACAATAACAACAGAGGCATTTTTCTGAATTACGAGGCAAGCCAAAGAGAAATCAACATCCTGGACCTTAAGATTAGGGTTGAGGGTGGCCATTTTGTCACCTCAACGTTTTTTAAGGAAACTGATAGGAACTCATAAGCCTCGTACACACGATCGGATTTCCTATGGATTCTAATCCGATGGTTTTGTCCATCGGAAATCCGATGAAGCTGACTTCCATCAGTCTTGCCTACACACCATCAGTCAAAAAACCGACCGTTCCAAACGCGGTGACGTAAAACACTCCAATGAGCCCAGAAAAATTAAGTTCAATGTTTCTGAGCATGCGTCGACTTGATTCTGAGCATGCGTGGGTTTTTTATCCGATGGACTTGCCCATAGACGATCAGAATTTGCTATCGGTTTTTGATCCATCGGAAAAATTTAAAACATGTTCTAGTTTTTAAAACCGATGGAAAAAAGACCGATGGGTCCCATACACGATCGGTTTGTCCGATGAAAAAAGTCCATCGGACGGTTTTCATTGGTAAAACCGATCGTGTGTACAGGGCTTTATATTCCTGTCGAGAGCTGCCATCATGAAGCATTGTTAAAATCTGTTCCCAAAAGCCAATACATTCGCCTGAGGCGAAATTGCACTGATCACAGTGCGTTTCTCAGACAGGCGAATGTGTTGACTTCACGTTTCCTAGAAAAAGGGTATTCAGGTACGCTCCTGGAGAAGACTTTGAGCGAGGTGGTTGCTGTTGATAGAGCTAGCTTGTTGGGTGAGAGACCACCTAGAGATATCAATGCACCCTCCATACCCTTTATTACGACATATTCTTTTCAGCATATGAGTGTGAAAAAATTAATCAAAAAACACTATTCAGGTGCGCATGCGCGGGGACTCGGAGAAGGACGTGTGCTGACCGAGCTCCCGGCACCCCGACCCACCAGAGCTAACGATAGCGCAGGCACTGAGGTCCGTGAGCCAGGACCGATCCCACACCAGCCCCGAAGTGGCGATGAACCGTAGGGCACAGGGGCAGCCGCGGAAAGGACACGATACGCAAACTACAGCCCAGAAGAGAGCAGGGCCTTCCCCTACAGCACAGCCGCGATCCAAGATGGCGCCGGGTAAGCCAGACACACGAGGCAGCACGGCAGCAGCCAGATCCGACGGCGCTACACAGAGAGGAGACAGGCAGCTAAATCTGGAGCCAACTAGGGATCCATTCTCCTCACAATCCTCGGGAGAGGTGGAGACCGGACAGCGGGGTGAGTCACTATCACATCCCCCATCCCCAGCCATATACGCTGATAGACATGACTCTCCAAACTCCCCTGCCTCCCCTGCCTCCTCCATGGATAGGAACATGGCAGACTTAGCAGAAGTCCTCATTAGCCAATCCAGCCAATCCAGCCAGGATATGCCAATTCCCCAGCTCTCACACTATTCCCCTGATGCTGTACTGTTGGGCAGATTCTCCACCATGCTGCAGCAGGAGCTCTCTAAGGCCTGCACATTAATCACCACTGACCTGAAAAAAGACATCCATAGCTTGGGAGAGCGTTTTGAGCTAATTGAAACCAAAGTGGATGGAGCCATCAAAAGGGTCAACCAGAACTCAGCCATGGTGACAGACCTCCAGGATAGATTAGAAGAGGCATTCACAAAAATTGAAGATTTGGAGAATCGTTCTCGTAGGTACAATGTCCGCGTGCGTGGCCTCCCTGAAACTCACACAGATCTAGAGGGGGCTGTAAAAGACCTGATGAAAACCCTTATCCCTGATATAGCCAACCACCACATGGAAGTTGATCGCGTTCACCGAGCACTGACAGCCCCAAGGGCCGACGGCCTACCACGAGACATTATTGTTAAGCCACATCACTACCGCATTAAGGACAAGATGATGCTTGCGGCTCGCAACAGGCCGGACCTGTCGCTATTTGGAACACCAATACAGCTCTTTACAGATTTGGCGCCATCAACGGTCCAGAAACGCAGAAACCTACGGCCATTACTCCAGCAACTTATGGCCAAACAGATTAAGTATCGATGGTCGTTCCCTTTTAAGTTATCATTCACTTACAACGGAAAGTCCCACTCCTTTTCCACGTTCCAAGCAGGCGAAGACCTACTGCTTAGTCTCGGCATCATTGCACGGGACTCTCCGACTCCGATTTCATCTCCCCCTCGTCTGGATCATCGTCCCCTCTCCCCGATATGGCAGGATCGCACACGCTCACAGGCCAGAAATGCTCGCCGGAATACCTGAGTATTATTGCTCTTCTCTCTTTTTGCTTTTTTGCCCCCTTTTGGGAACTGTTAGTGCTTGATTGCACGGATATGGCCTGGGCCCATGGTGGACTATGGGCCTGATGGGGCCATCGTTACCGTTCACAGTTCACAGGTTACAAAGTCACGGCTTACAAAGTTACTGGAGTTCCTGGTTCTTCGGACTGGCTGACAGCCGAATATTTTACAACCCCGACGGGCCCAACCTGGTCGAAGAAATTTTGCTTTTTGCTTTTTAGCAGTCTGGGGGCCTTAGTCGGACCGCAATGTGTTCCCCTGTTGGGCTGTGGCTCGGGGGCCGGAACGACCGATGGGGACCCTTCCGGCCCCGGCGCCACTGGCCTTGGGAATGCATGTTCCTATAGACAGCCTGTTATGTTAAAACTGTATTGATTGATTTTGTCATTTCCGATATGACCTCGAATAGCCTGCTCGTACAGAGTGTAATCATATTTGGGTCGGGGTGGTCATGCTTGCCACCCAACTGCAAGACTACCTATCCTACGACAAGGATGGTACCCTTGCACCTAATTTGCCAGATGTTGTCTCCGGCAGGGGTTATTCCCCATTCCTTCATTCATCAGCTAGGATTGAGTTATATTGGTTGTTTGGGCCTAAGGCCTATGTATATGTTTTTTTTGCTTTTATTTTTGTTTCTCTTCTTCTCTAATGCCTTTTCCTTCTCTCCCTTCCCCCTCTTTCTTCGGAGCCTCGGTTCAGCGCCCTTCCCTTATGTCATGGTCTGAGAGGTCACATAGCCAAACAGTCATCATCATCGGGACCCTTCTCGCTTCATTCATTATGCAAGGTAAGAGTGCTCTGCCCTACCACGATGGCCACCACATATAACACAGACTATTCGATAGTTAGCCACAATGTACATGGATTTAACTCCCCTACTAAAAGAACTAAGGCTTTCCAGTTTTATCATAAACAGAAGGCTGAAGTCCTGCTATTGCAGGAAACTCATTTCTCCAATGTCTCAGCGCCCCGTTACCTCAATGGGAAGTATCCACAGTTTTACTTGGCAGGGGGTCGGGAAAAGAAGGGCGGTGTAGCCATCTGCTTTTCGAAACGGACCCCCTTTACCCCCATCGCTATCGTTAAGGACAAGAGAGGTAGATATATTATGGCAGTGGGGCGGCTCCATGACCAGGAGGTGTCCTTTATATCATACTATGCCCCGAATACTGGACAGCCGGAATTCTTTAGCAAAATGCTGAAGATTCTTATGCCCAAAGTCCAGGGTCAGGTCATTATGGGAGGCGATAGTAATATTCCCTTGGACAGAATTATGGATAAATCGGACTCCTCTAGACCAACATTGAAACGCCCACCGACTGGAAGCAGCAAGGTTGCACGTCTGTTTCATTTCTATGACCTCATCGACGCCTGGCGAGAAAATAACCCTACGGTCAGAGACTTTACACACTTTTCACAAGCCCATCATACTTACTCGAGGATAGACCACGTTCTAGTACGTATGCCTTTGCTACCATTTATTAAGTCGGTTAAGATTTTATCTACCCCTTGGTCTGATCATTCCCCGATAAAACTCTCTACTTCAGGGCTATGGACTAAATCTAGACCCTCCCCGTGGAGACTTAATGTGAGCTTGCTGAATGACCCTACAATCTTTTTAGAGATTCAAAAGGAAATACAGGAATACTTTAGACTTAATAAGGCATCGGACACATCCCCCGCAATTAACTGGGTAGCTCATAAAGCAGCGATTAGGGGCATATTGTTACAAGTGGCAGCCAGGATTAAACGCAATAGGGAACAGGCAAATAAGATTCTGGAAACTAACTTAGATAACTTACTTAGTGAACAGCACAGAAATCCCCTGGTAGATATAAGGCATAAAATTGATGAGGCTCGACTAGCACTAAATCTTAGCTTGACTACTCAAGCGGAGAAACATATTAGTTGGTCTAAGCACAGGTTCTATACGATGGGTGATAAACCTACCACAATGTTAGCTAGAAAACTGGTTCCTCGACCGTACACACCGACTTTGCCTAAACTACGACTATCCACGGGCCTAACCTCCCAGAACCCCGAACGGATAATTGGAGAATTTCACAAATTTTATGCTAAGCTGTATGGAGTGCAGGACAAGTTCGATTCATCTGAAGCGAGCACATTCTTTCGCGACTTACAGCTGCCTAAATTGACACAAGCCCATGCGGAACTGATGGACGGTGCTCTTACAGAGCCTGAAGTCAGGGCTGCAATCAAAACCCTACACCCTACCAAGGCCCCTGGGCCAGATGGATTCCCGGGTCACTACTATAGGAAATATCACGATCTTCTGGCCCCACATCTCTGTACTTACTTTAATGACCTGAGAAGCGGCAGCAAGCTCCCCAGCCATGAAAATGTAGCCTATATAAGTGTTATCCCGAAACCAGGAAAGGACCATACAGACTGTTCCAATTATCGCCCAATTTCTCTGATCAATACGGATCTTAAGATTCTAACCAAAATACTGGCCCAGAGACTTAATACTTTTCTTCAGTGTTATATCCATCCTGACCAAGCAGGTTTTGTCCCGACAAGACAGGCATCGGACCAAACCCGCCGGATAATTAACCTTATCTCGGCGGTTCGGTCTGATTGGGATGGAAAGGGGACTAGGAGGGGAATGTTACTTTCATTGGATATCCAGAAGGCGTTCGATTCTATCTCCTGGGACTATCTTTTTGATGTTCTCACACGCTTTGGATTTGGGAGACGCTTTCTGGATCTCCTTCACATATTATATGATTCCCCCAGTGCCTCGCTAATGCTCAGAGGATATACATCCCAAACATTTCCTATCAGGAGAGGAACTAGACAGGGCTGCCCGTTGTCGCCACTATTATTCGCCCTGGCGATTGAACCACTAGCGCTCAAAATTCGCGCCTGCACAGATATACAGGGCATTTATTGCGGAGACTATGAACACAAATGTTTACTCTTTGCGGACGACTTGTTGCTGACCTTGACCTCACCGATCACATCCCTACCTAACTTGTATGCTATTTTGCAGCCTTTCTCCAACATTTCCGGGTTGGCAATTAATCATAGTAAGTCAAGAGCACTGAACTTATCTTTGCTAAGCTCCACTCAGGCTACGCTTGAAAAATCATTTCAATTCCGATGGGAATCCACAGCTCTCCCTTATTTAGGCATACAGCTGACCTCATCTATTGGTGAGTTGTACAAAGAGAATTATCCAGCCCTTTTCAAACGGCTAACAGCTGACATGGCTAAGTGGCAGGTTCACCCGCCATCGTGGTTTGGCAGACTTCACTCAATTAAAATGAATGTTCTACCTCGATTATTGTATTTCTTCCGTACCTTGCCAGTTTCATTGGCCCGTGATGACCTTAAACGATTCCAGAATAAAGTACTACAGTTTATTTGGGGTGATAAGAGACCCAGGGTGAATAGGAGCACTCTATACACGTTGAAGCGGAGAGGAGGACTTGGTCTTCCAGACTTATTAAAATATTTTTATGCTGCCCAGATAGCACAACTTACAAGGTTTCACTCCCAACAGGCACAGGCCATTTGGATGGCTATGGAATCTTATTCCTGCTGTCCCAAACCTATTTCTTATATTTTATGGCTCCCTATCAAGGAGCGACCTCCTATACTTTGCCCTACTTTATCCATGTCACTGGAACTATGGGACAGACTCTCCAGATCTCACAAATTCAAATCTCCTCATTCTCCACTGACACCTCTGCTTCAAAATAAAGCATTCACCCCGGGTCTCACTCCACTAGCGTTCGAATGGTGGACTAATAAGGGTTTTAAGTGTATTGCTGACTTGTGCGATCATAGAGGTATGCTGACCGAACGGACTATGGCTGACAGACATCAAATGCCTCCAGCGGAGGGTTATAGGTTCGCCCAAATCTCACATTATGTACAAACCCTGGCTCGCAAGAGCAACCTAGCAACCCAAACTCCCATGGAACATCTATGCAAAAATTATGATAAAATTAAAGGACATTTATCTGCTATATATTCGATATTGCTGAGTGTATCGACAAAGCTGACTTATATGGTCCAATGGGAAACCGACTTGCAGGAAACCCTGGATCTGGACGAATGGCATAGGATAGCCGAGACAGCATCTCGTTCGCTCGTCAATACTTCAATAATTGAGGCCAATTATAAGGTTCTACTGAGGTGGTATATGGTGCCGGTCAGACTGGCAACTTTTGTCTCAGGAGCTACCCCGTTGTGCTTTAGAGGATGTGGCCAGATGGGCACCACCTATCATATTTGGTGGACATGCCCAAAGGTCCGGAGGTTTTGGATCAGGGTGTATAATTTAGTTTACTCCCTTACCCAACTAAACCTAACTAAATCAGCTAAGCAAGCACTACTGGGGGGAGGAGATGTGGAAGCCTCCAAGTCCTGCAAGAGGCTCTTGACATTTATTTTTATTTCAGCCAAAATCACTATTGCTAGGAACTGGAAATCGGCAGCTCTACCATTCGATCAGCTTAAAGGCAAATTGTCTTGGTTGATGCTAAATGAACGCTTGACCGCTCTGGCCCAAGATAAAATGAAACTGTTTCATGGAGTTTGGGACCCATGGCTTCGTTACCTAACTAATGACCCGGGGATGTTTACAGCATAGCCTAGGGGATTAGGTTGAGATGTCTGGATGCTGAATCGGGGCTCCTCCCCCCCTCCCTCCCCCCATTCCCCCCTCCTCAACTGTCCTTTCCTTACTCTGTCTCCTTCCTTCTATTCTTTGTCACTGTCCTCTTTCCTCTCTTTTGAAATTTGTTTATTGTTTATTTTTGGAGTCAGATCCAGACCTTAGAGGTTTGTGCTGCTCCCTGTTTTCTCAGCTCCTACGGGACCATTGTCAGTCTGATCAGACCTCTGGGCTGCCCACACGGCCGGCTGGGTTGCGCCCCCCCCGATAGATGGATGGGGGGGCGGCTCATCTGGGTGGACGGTTCAGATATGATCTGCGATGCTAATAGGGGTTAACGGCTCTACGGAGCTTCGGACTACTCCAAGGACCCCTACACTTGGTGATCTTCATTGTGTTACCCCAAATGTTGACTGTGACTGTACAATGTTATGCGACTTTTATACATTTTGTATGACAAAACTTGAATAAAAAGATTGAAACACAAAAAACACTATTCAGGTTCTTCACCCTATTCTTCCTGATAGGCCTCAGGTTATTTATAAAGGAGCACCGTCTCTTAGAAATAGTGTGGCGCCTAATATTTTGGATCCTCCCCCCATTAGGAAAGGTTTTCGCTGACGTCATCGCAAGTGGACGGGCGATTGCAGGTCAGCCGGCTTTTTTATCCGTTAGACACCCATTTTAACTTGGATGCTGTCTTTGTCCTTTTACACTGTAAGTGCAACTTTTAATCAATAAATATCGTGTATGGTACTGTATTACACCATCGAGTGTATTTTATATTTCTGGGACTCGGTTGGAGGTTAATTCCCTCGAGTGTTGGAGTACCCCTAGTCTATATACCCATCCCGGATGGTGGAATGCGACTGATCTGTATTAACATCCTACAGGCTGGTGTTTAACCTGCTTCTGGTAAGCAGGTTATCTATGTGGTGGTGGATCACGTTGGTGTCGTGGTGATTGATTGGGATCTCTCTGTCGTCCCCCTCAAGCATATCATCTTTACACCTGATTTGGATTTCTTCACTTGGGTTTTCACCAATTCCTTAGAGACTTTCAATTGCACACCTATGATATTTCTCCTATTATATGATATTGGGTCACATGTTCATTGTATAATTCCTATGATATAGTGGTTTCAATTCACTGTATTAGCACAGCTTAGTTCACAATATATACATGTGCATAGTTGTTAATCGGCACTTAAAGACAAAAAGCTAACAGAAGGCCTAAAAAATAAAAAAAGAGCATCCATACTAAAAATAAGCATAGTTCCAAAACATTTCTATGTTAGGCAGACTGTACTTATACAAACAAATGGCCGCTGCCCCCACCTATAACTGGCCTTTGCAGCAAGGAGCACATGGAAGGGCGACGCATGCCAAACAAAACCAAAGAAAATTCCCAGCTCAACCTACCAACCAGCCTGCAACCAAAGGAATTATCCTGTCTGACAGTTTACGTTAAAAACAAAGGTTTAGTTTGAACACATTTGCAAATACATGCATAAGCTGCAGAACCACTTCACTGCACCCCAGTATTATTTGCAGTCCTAACTCTTTCAATTTTTGAGAGCCTCCATAATAGAAGCACATTCATAATAATGGATAGATAGAGGGCAGGTGGGCCTGGAGGGAGCCAACCCCTCCTTAAAGTCACAGGGGCACACTGGACAACCAGCCTATCACACAATAGCAGCAAAGGTGTCCAGTGAATCCCCCACCAGTATTCCAACCGTACAAACAAATTGCCACTGCCCCCACCTATAACCGGCCTTCACAGCAAGGAGCACATTGAAGGGTGACGCATGTCAAGCAAACCAATGAAAATTCCCAGCTCAACTTACAAACCTGCTTGCAATCAACCAAAATATCCTGTCTAACAGTTTGTGATAAAAATGGGTTTAGTTTGCACACAATTGCAAATACATGCATAAGCTGCAGAACCACTTGACAGCACCCCAGTATTATCTGCAGTCCTAACTCTATAAACTGTACCAATATGCATCCTAACCATGTTCTGGACACATGTCAAGACACAAACACGCTGTTCTGCATATGGTGGATGTGCCCAGGCATCCAGTCCTTTTAGAAAAGGGCTTCCCTACTACACTTTTATCTTTCTCAAGAAATCTAAAAAAGCTCCTGCTGTTCACTGTTTATAATGCTGCAAAATCCCTGTTTTCTGCTATTGGAGAAGGATGTAGATTTCTGCATTGTCTGCGTGCCTTAACAAAGTTAATTATCTCTGAAATTGAGCAGATCATTTTAATCTCTCAGAAGAGGCTCGAGACTTACAGAAACTTTTCGTTCATTTGGCTGGAATGTTAAATTTTTGATTATTATAAATCTGATTGTAGTTGAAGGTTTTCTATCCTCAACACTTATTTTGGCTTTCCTCAATTTACTGAGATTGGAACATGTCCATATATCGCATATTAATTGATTTGGTAGGGGAAGAGGAGAGCTCCCTTTCACCCCTTCATTACATTCTTTTGTTTTTAACTTCATGCTTTGCTCTTCCCTCTCTTTCCTACTTCCTTCTCCTCTTCCATTCTTTGCTCTTCTCTGTGTATTGTCTGTTTGCCCTTTCTCCTTGTTCTTTGGTTATAAAAATGTATTTACTAGAAAGAGAAATATCCAGTCCAGCCTGGTAATTAATTCTCTTACTCAAGGGTCTTATGACAGCAATTCAGTTGTATTGTAGTCATTTATGTGTTTAAAGGGATGAGCCGAACAGCCCCCCGTTCGGTTCGCACCAGAACCTTCGAACGGACCGAAAGTTTGTGCGAACGTTAGAACCCTATTAAATACAATGGACGCGAATGTTCGAAATCTAAAGTGCTAATTATAACGACTAATATGCATGTTATTGTCCTAAAAAGGGTTTGGGGACCCGGGTTCTGCCCCAGGGAACATGTATCAATGCAAAACGAAGTTTTAAAAACGGCCGTTTTTCGGGAGCAGTCATTTTAATGATGCATAAAGTGAAAAAAAAGAGAAAGTCAAATATTCCTTTAAATATCGTACCTGGGGGGTGTCTAAAGTATGCCTGTGAAGTGGCATGTGTTTCCCGTGTTTAGAACTGTCCCTGCACAAAATGACATTTCTAAAGGAAAAAAAGCCATTTAAAACTGCTTGCGGCTTTAATGTAATGTCTGGTCCCGGTAATATGCATGAAAATCTTTGAGAAAAATGGCATAGCTGCCCCATCACCCCAGCCCATTACCAACCCCTTTGGATCTTGTATGGATATTAAGGGGAACCCCGCACACAAAATAAAAAAGGCCCTATATACTCTGAACAGCAGTATACAGGCGGTGCAAACAAGACAGGGACTGTAGATTTGTTCTTAAGTAGAATCTGTTTTTTAGTTTTGAACAGGTACATTGTTTAAATGTAGCTCCAGCCCAAAAATATATTTTTAAGCTTTTTGGAAAACATAGGGAAGGGTCATCACCCCTGTAACATTTGTTTTGCTGTCTGCGCCCCTGTTCAGAACATTTCACCTCACTTTCCGTCCCAATGACAACTGTTTTTGAAAAGTGGGGTTTTTATTGAAACAAGGATTGGTGATAAAGCATCAGTACAGAGGAGACACCTTTTTCCAATATTAACTCTTACAGGAGAGAATTTCCCTTCCTAGGGGTAGATTTCCTTCTCACTTACTGTTGTCTCCTTCCGTTTGCAAGTAGGAGTCGTTTGTAAGTTGGATGTTTGAAAGTAGGGGCCTGCCGTATATGCTCTGCTGAAATTTGCCCCTTACATGTTGGTGTTGCCACAACACTGTGAGCCCTCACAGTTACTCTTGGTGGGCGCTGGAACGCCCTGCTGTGAACTATTATATCAGGAATTGTAATTGCATGCCATTGTTGAACAGTGGTAGGAAAAATTGGGCCTTTGGTGGTGGTGCTGGTGCCACAACACTGTAAGCCCTCACAGTTACTCTTGGTGGGCGCATGAATGGGCCCGGCTGTGAATTAATAGATCAAGAATTGTAATTGCATGCCCCTGTTGAACAGGGGCTGAAAAATTGGGCCTTTGGTGGTGGTGGTGGTGGTGTTGCCACAACACTGTAAGCCCACACAGTTACTCTTGGTGGGCGCAGGAATGGGCCCTGCTGTGAATTATTAGATCAATAATTGTAATTACATGCCCCTGTAGAACAGGGGCTGAAAAATTGGGCCTTAGCCACTGGTGCCACAACACTGCAACCCCTCACAGATACTGTACTTGGAGCACAGCAATGAGCCCTGTTGCAAAGTATTGCATCAAAAATTGTAATTACACGCCCCTGTTAAACAGGGGCAGAAAAATTGGGCCTTAGGCACTGGTGCCACAACACTGCAACCCCTCACAGATACTGTACTTGGAGAACAGTAATGAGCCCTGTTGCAAAGTATTGCATCAAAAATTGTAATTACATGCCCCTGTTAAACAAGGGCTGAAAAATTGGGCCTTAGGCACTGGTGCTGGTGCCACGACACTGCAACCTCTCCCAGATACTCTAGTTGGAGTGCAGGAATGAGCCCTGCTGCAAAGCATTGCATCAAAAATTGTAATTACATGCCCCTGTTAAACAGGGGCTGAAAAATTGGGCCTTAGCCACTGGTGGCGGCACCCAGAAACAAAAATGTTCTTCCAAGCTATCATCATGAATCGGATCATTGAGGAGGAGGAGGATAGTCAGTCAACATAACAGGACAGTCACTCAGCATCAGCATCAGTCTTGAAGGGATGTGACATTTGAAAATAAATTATTCTGTTATATCAGCTTCAGGTGCTTGGTAGCTGGTGGTGATCCAAGACTGGATCATCTTTATGAAGGTCAGTCAATCAACCGAGTCGGTGGACAGGCGCACCCTGTGATCCGTGACAAAGCCTCCAGCAGCACTGAATGTGCGTTCCGAAAGAATGCTGGATGCAGGACAGGCCAGTAGCTCAATTGCATACTGTGCAAGCTCTGGCCAGTGATCCATCCTCAAGACCCAGTAAGCCAAAGGATTTTCGGTGGGAAAGGTGTCCAAGTCTGACCTTGCCCCTAGGTATTCCTGCACCATGTATATCCGTCGCTGGCGATGGTTGCTGGAACCGATCATACCTTGGGGCTGCGGACTAAAAAATTGTCTGAACGCATCGGTCAGACGGCCACCTTCTCCACCGCTCCTTCTGCTACTGACCGAAGCCTCAGCAACTCGTTGTCCAGGACCAAGAGTTTGTAACCTCCCAGTCTCTGGGAAAGCGTTGCACAGACCTTTCTGCAAGGTCTCCCGGAGATGTCTCATCCTCTGCTCCCTCTGCGACGGCAAGATAAGGTCCGCAACCTTACCCTTGTACCGTGGATCAAGGAGAGTGGCCAGCCAGTAATGGTCCCTCTCCTTGATCCGAAGAATATGAGGATCCTTCCGCAGACTTTGCAGGATCAGGGAGGCCATGCAGCGTAGGTTAGCTGAGGCATTCGGTCCGGAGTCCTCTGGGTCACTAAGGACGACATGATCCGCAGCCACCTCCTCCCAGCCACGTACAAGTCCACGGGTTTGTTGGGACTGTAAATCATCCCTAAAAGACTGCTGCTGTTGATGCTGAGTGCCATGCTCCACCTCCATGCTGACACAATCCTCCTCCTCCTCCTCTTCCTGTGTGATGGGTGGGACAGAAGGAACACTGTCTGGGTAAAGGGGCCTTGAGAGGCAAGGAAGTCCTCCTCTTCCTGCCTCTGTTCTGCCTCAAGTGCCCTGTCCATTATTTCACGCAGCGTATGCTCCAACAGGTGGACAAGAGGTACAGTGTCACTGATGCATGCACTGTCACTGCTCACCATCCTCGTGGCCTCCTCAAATGGTCCCAGGACAGTGCATGCATCCCTGATCATGCCCCACTGGCGTGGTGAAAAAAAAACCGAGCTCCCCTGACCCTGTCCTGGTGCCGTAGTCGCACAGGTACTCATTGATGGCCCTCTGCTGCGTGTGCAGCCGCTGCAGCATGGCCAACGTTGAGTTCCACCTGGTGGGCATGTCACATATAAGGCAGTTCTTGGGCAGGTTCAACTCCTTTTGCAGCTCAGCCAGCCGAGCACTGGCATTATATGATCTGCGGAAATGCACACAGACTTGCCTGGCCTGCCTCAGGACATCCTGTAAGCCCGGGTACCTGCCCAAGAACCGCTGCACCACCAGGTTAAGGACGTGAGCCACACAGGGCACATGGGTCAGTTGTCCCTGTCGGAGGGCAGAGAGGAGGTTGGTGCCATTGTCGCAAACCACCATTCCTGCCTTAAGCTGGCGTGGCGTCAACCACCTCTCGGCCTGCCCCTGCAGAGCTGACAGAACCTCTGCCCCAGTGTGGCTCCTGTCCCCCAAACACACCAGCGCAAGCACGGCATGGCATCTTTTTGCCTGCGTACTTGCGTAGCCCCTTGAACGCCTACGGAGCACCGCTGGTTCCGAGGACAAAGCACAGGAAGAGGCCATGGAGGAAGAAGAAGAGGAGAGGGTGGAGGAGAGAGGTGTGTCACAACCAGTAGTAGTAATTTGGAGGCGTGGTGGTGGAACAACCTCCAACACTACTGCACCTTGTCCTGCATCCTTCCCAGCTGCCAAAAGAGTGACCCAATGGGCCGTGAAAGAAAGGTAATGTCCCTGTCCATGCCTGCTGGACCATGAGTCAGCGGTAGTATGCACCTTACCACTGACCACCCTGTCCAGCGAGGCATGGACATTGCCTTCCACATAGCGGTAGAGAGCCGGAATCGCCTTCCGTGAGAAAAAGTGCCGTTTGGGAACCTGCCACTGAGGAACCGCACATTGCACAAACTCACGGAAGGGGGCAGAGTCTACCAACTGAAAAGGCAGCAGTTGAAGTGCTAGCAATTTAGCCAAGCTAGCATTCAACTGCTGGGCATGTGGATGGCTGGGAGTGAACTTCTTTTGACGGTCCAGCAGCTGGGGCAGGGAAATTTGCCTGCTAGAATCGGACGTCGGTGTACTGCTAGCAGAGTGCCCGCAAGTACTTGGCTGTGACACACCTAATTCTACACCTTCATTCCTCTCAGTGCAGGTTTCAGAGAGGACTGAAGGTATAGTGGGGTTGGAGATCCCAGCTGATGTGGAGCAAGGAGAGGTCCGCTTTGTTCTTTGGTGTGGATCTTTAAGGTAGGCTTGCCAACGAGCTGCATGGCAGGTCAACATATGTCTGGTCAAGCATGTGGTGCCCAAGCGGCTGATGTTTTGGCCACGCGAGATACGCTTGAGACATATGTTGCAAACAGCAGCGGTGCGATCTGATGCACTCGACTCAAAAAAGGCCCACACCAAAGAACTTTTGGAATAACGGGCAGAGGCAGCGCCCTGCACAGGCGGAGCTCTGCGGTGTGATTCAGTCGGTGTGCTGCCCTTACGCTGGCCCCCGGAGGGCATCCTGCCTCGTTGGAGATGTGCCTCCTCCTCATCCTCCTCTTCCTCTCTCCTATCAGGCACCCACGTGGAGTCAGTGACCTCATCATCCCTTCCCTCCTCATCACTGGAACCAATCTGGCAGTATGCTGCAGCTGCTGGAACAAGACTGCCAGATTGGTGTCCTTCTCTCTGCTCTCACGCTACTGCCTTCCTCTAGCTGGGTATCATCTTCAGACCCTTCGAAACGCTGGGCATCCTCCTGGAGCATGTACCCAACACTGTGCTCAAACAGTTCGGGGGACTCCTCAGGAGGACACGGTGGGTCTAGGGAAGGAGTGACTGATGATGACATTGAGGACGCTTTGGCAGCTGCTTTGCCAGTATCCTGAGCCTGGGTGAGAGAGGATGAGGAGGATGAGGAGGGCTTGGTCATCCATTCTACCAAGTCTTCGGCATGATGCGGCTCAACGCGTCCAGCTACCGAAAATAAGGACAAGCGTGTCCCATGGCCACGTGCTGATGACGATGCACCACGTCCATGACCAGCACTGTTGTCTCTAGACACAGAGCCTGCTTGCCCTCTTTTATTGGCTCCTGACTGTCTGCCTCTCCTTGTTTTCCTTCCAGACATTTTAAAGGCCTGCAGGGAGATGGGAAAACCAGCAATAAGGGCTAGCTTCAGGTGTATATTTTGCAAGAAGCACACTACGCCTGCTGTAAGTGCTGCAGATGCCTGCCTGTGTTACACAACAGGAAAACACAGCAATAAGGGCTAGTTTCTGGTGTATATTTTGCAAGAAGCACACTACGCCCGCTGTAAGTGCTGCAGATGCCTGTTAGTGTAACACAAAAGAAAAAAAACTACGAGCAATAAGGGGTAGCTTCAGGTGTATAATGTGCAGGAGGCACACTACGCCCGCTGTAAGTGCTGCAGATGCCTGCCTGTGTTACACAACAGGAAAACACAGCAATAAGGCCTAGCTTCAGGTGTATATTTTGCAGGAAGCACACTACGCCTGCTATAACTGTTGCAGATGCCTGCCTGTGTTACACAACAGGAAAACACAGCAATAAGGCCTAGCTTCAGGTGTATATTTTGCAGGAAGCACACTACGCCTGCTATAACTGTTGCAGATGCCTGCCTGTGTTACACAACAGGAAAACACAGCAATAAGGCCTAGCTTCAGGTGTATATTTTGCAGGAAGCACACTACGCCTGTTGTAAGTGCTGCAGATGCCTGCCTGTGTTACACAACAGGAAAACACAGCAATAAGGGCTAGCTTCGGGTGTATACTGTGCAGAAGGCTTAGCAAAAATATCACTGACACTGTCCCCTGCCTATCCTTCTCTCTCCCTGCACACAAGGTTTAGCAGAATATCACTGACACTGTCCCTGCCTATCCTTCTCTCTCCCTGCACACAAGGTTTAGCAGAATATCACTGACACTGTCCCTGCCTATCCTTCTCTCTCCCTACACACAAGGTAAATTAACAAATATCACTAACACTGTCCCTGCCTATCCTTCTCTCTCCCTGAACCGGAACACACTACACAAGGCCGCCGCGCTGGCGGCCTTTTATAGTGTGGGGCGTGTACTAAACCCCCCTGAGCTATAATTGGCCACAGGCATCCTGCCTGTGGCCAATTATGGCTCTCCTCGCTGCCGGCGCTGTGATTGGCCAAGCATGCGGGGTCACAGTGCATGCTTGGCCAATCACAGCGCCGGGATTGCACTGCGATGGCGCAGTGTATTGTGGGCCGTTCGCGTCACTCGAATTTGGCGCGAACGGCCCAAAACGTTCGATCTTCGTCGAACGATCGAACAGCCGATGTTCGAGTCGAACGTATGTTCGACTCGAACACCGAGCTCATCCCTAGTGTTTAAACTGTTGCAGTACTCAGGCTGCCAATTCAAATTGCAATATGCAATACTCAAAAAAACGCTATATTAAATATTTACTCATATTATCATATATGGTTGTTTTATTATGTCCAGCACCTCAAAAACATATTGGAGAAAAGCTTTCAAATTCTTACCATAGTGGCATAAACTGATGGTCTGGGATTGTGGAGAATCAAAAGACGAAATGCCACGGCAATGGTCATCTGATCTCTGGTGACAGGCAGGATCAGCCAATCAGGGAAACCACTGAAACATCAGCGATAAGGTGCCTTGGGATTTGGTCACAACTAGCTTCCATAAAATTCTGAATCAGATTTTTTTGTGATTAAGGTATGTACTGTATATCCTGCCATCTCTTTGCTTCCATGATTTTTAGTGGGTATAATGCCTGGGTCATTTTAGCCAACACTGCAGATTCACCCATTTCTGTACCATGGATAGAGGAATCTGTAAAAAAAAGTTTGTTCAGCCTGCTGATTGAACAACAAAGATTTATTAGTGTATGGCCAAGCTAAGTCATGTTGAGTAGCCCCAGCTTTCTGTGCTTATCTAGTCTCATGCTTGTAGGACAGTGAAAGATTTATACAGTAAACAAAATGGGTACCCCTGTTGCAATACAAGCTAATACTTCCCAAGGTACAGAATAGTCTTAATTGTTACATTGGGCTTGATTTAGCAAAATCTTTTATCTTTGCAAGGGAATTTTCATTTTGCAAGGACATTTTTCCTTATCTTGGTGAATGAGGTAAAACTCCACTGACTTCCATCATTAAATCTTGTGCGAGCAAAATAATGTTTGGTTTTTTTTTGCGCTTGATTGTGCATTCTTTGCAAAGTGAGTTTTCACATCATTCACTAAACTAAATACATTTTCTTGCAAAGTGAACAGCCTATATGCCTTTAGTAAATCAACCGCTTAGGGTCCATATGTGACCATTCATAATTTCCTGAAAATATCACAGCACTTGAGAGAAGTTATGCAAATATCAAAATACCTTGATGGGTGGATGTCAATCTGGAGGGTGGATGTTCCTTAGTGGACTGCATTTGCATATAGACTGCCCTAGGGTAATGTTTCTCAACTCCAGTCTTCAGGTACCCAAAATAGGTCATGTTTTCAGGATTTCCCTCAGATGAAACTGTGGTAATTACTAAGGCAGTGAAACTGATCAAATCACCTTTGAAAAATAATGGAAAGCCTGAAAAGATGACACCTGTTGAGGGTACTTGAGGACTGGGGTTGAGAAACATTGCCCTGGGTAACAGCTACGTGTGATGCTGAGCCTACATGATTGAAATAACTAAAATGTAATGAAAGAAAGGAGCTGGCTAAAGACAGTAAAGCTGAGGATGACAGTGCAAGATAAAGCTGAACATCCTTCAGTCAAGAAACTCAGTGTGCAGTGAGATCAGAATAAGCAGTTCCAGTATACTGTAGGAAAGGAGCCTTTACAATTGTGCAAGACTGAAGAAATGGCTGGAATTAAGCTTTAACCACCTCCCGCCCACTCTATAGCTGAAAGACGGCAACAGCGCGGGCCTTATATGCCGGGAGGATGTACAAGGATGTCCCCCCGAGAATGCGCAGACTCCGCGCCCCCTGCGGGGAGCATGCAGCATGCTCTTTGAACAGCGAGTCAATGAGACTCAACTGATCACAGATCGGAATAAGGGGGCCAATCATGGCCCCTTTACCATGTGATCAGCTGCCAGCCAAAGAAAAATTACCATTTTCAAAATTTTCGTGTTTTTTTTAGCAAGAAATAAAAAACCCAGCAGTGATTAAATACCACCAAAATAAATCTCTATTTGTGTGAAAAAAATGATAAAAATTTAATTTGGGTACAGTATTTCATGACCGCGCAATTGTCATTCAAAGTGTGAGAGCGCTGAAAGCTGAAATCTGGCCTTGGCAGGAATGGGGTTTAAGTGCCCAGTGGGCAAGTGGTTAATTAAGTCAAGGGGTGCTCACTGAAATATACTTTCCACTTTTACTTTCAGTGAAGCCAGCTATAAAGAAAAGCATCATTCCCCCTTTACTTCATTTATTTCCTTTCCCCAGAGGCAGATATATATTCCTTCTCGAGCAGACCTGTTTTCCCCATGAGCTAAAGGATTTAGGGATCACATATAATGCATCTAACACACATCTTTGTATTTATCTGTGGTGAAGTGAATTAGCTTCTCCAAGATTTATTGCTTGTGATGGCAGCAAACAGAACATGGCTGAACACTGTATCTCCTCTCTCTATGTAATGAGTGGTTTATCGTGATGAAGTGACCGCTGACATTTTCCCAGCGATGCAGCTAAAAAAAATATCAGAGGACGCTCAGTTTTCATTAACCATTTCAACAGAACCTCTAGTTTCATTTGTATTAATATTTGTGCATTCAGAACTCTAGCATTCAATATGACTGTAACATTAGATAAATTGCCTGATTGATGCACCCCTTGCCTTTTGTGCCATTAAAAGTGGCCTTATCTACCTCTAGGAAGAACTAACCTCGTTACCCCTGGCACACAACAGAATTATTCCTCTAATTTTTCCATGCTCGAAATAGGAAGCCTATGGGTTGCTATAGGCAAAATGAACCATTCTTCTTTCAGACTTAAAAATAAACCAGGGTTCTCATTAAATGTAGTTAATATGAAATGTGCTATGAAATGAACCTGCATGGGGTTTCCTGCAATTAGACCAAGCCTTTCTGAATATGCAAATCAATGGGAGGCAGCACATGATATTCCAACTAATCTATTTCTTTATGTTTCTTCATTAATAATGTATTTATTAAAATAGTTTGAGCATATCAGATTCCATTAAAGCTACATTAGCATATTTTATATTTTTCAGAGAGTAAAGTGATATACATGACTGTGTTTCATATACTGGAGCAGTATAGGGAACAAATTTGCACAAGGAAAGGAGTATGAATTGGTCAGACTATCTTTGCATGTACATTCTTATGGCCCATGTGAAACTATCCATGATGTTTATAGTTTTTTCCTTGTGTATCCAATGTTCCCCATTTTGCAAAGCACCCCCAATGCCTCCCTGTGTGGACACCAAAATTATTGGACATGACATTATTTTTATTTCATCAAACAATGCACTAATGCTTGAGAATCCAGTTACTTTCATCTTAGCAATACCTGTGTCTATTAAATGTTCTGGGCCTCATCATGTAATTCAGCCCCAGTATTTGCTGTCTACATTTCAGCTGCTGTTCATACTAGCAAAAAATGAAATTCTATTGGATACAGCTATATCAGTGCGATAAATTACTCCAAGATAGTATATAATATTTATATAGCATGGTCCCCCCCCCTCTTCCCTAGATAATTGTAGTATTTCTTTAGACAATATTTTAAATCTGCTTCTCTCTTACCACAAGAACCTTTAACCTCTAGCGATATCACTTGTTTCCTTCTCTCTGTATTATTGTGGGTTCATAGTAGCACACTCTCCAAACACTGCATATATTTCTGGGGTCAGTGGACAGATTGAGAGTTTGACACTCTGTCAACCCTTGACAGATGTCTTAGAAGGACGTATTCATGTACCTTAACTCCCTAGAGGGCCACAGGCTGCCTTTTAATACAAAGTCTACAGTGTACATCTAGAGTAGCAGCTTATGTCTGTACAGATTCAATTTATATGGATGACAGGCATTTTGAAATGTCTAATAATATCATATTGTATACTACAACTAACCATACAAGAACTAAAAAAAATTGTAGATAAAAATCAATACTGATGACTTTTCTAATAAAAAAAATGCATTATTATGTTTATAAATATAATCATAGACCTGAAGGCAACTGTTAAAGTGGAACTAAACCTTCCCATCCTTTTCAGCCAAGGAGGCTGCCATCTCAGCCTCTGTTTGATCTGCAATTTCCATGGTGCTACACATGTGATCAGTTATAACCATGGCCATTTGATGGTTTGACAGTTAGAGCAAGCGAAGTATGACGGTTAGCATTCCCGGAATGTTACAGATTTTTTTTAAACCGTTAATGATGAGGAAATTAGTTCCGCTTTACAGCTGATCTCAGGGAATGTGTATAAAGGTTCTTTTTTACCTTGAACGAATGTGTTCTTGCTTCCATTCATATGTAAACTGTTACCTGAGAAAGCTAAAGAATCTTTGCATATTTGCAGGCCTCAGTTCCACGCGCATTCATTCTCTTGGACTGGTGGCCACTGTGCCACTTATCCCCCCATCCACCAGTCTAGTAACTTTCCAGTTGTAGTCCTGTTTCAGCAAGCGGTAACGTAATTACATACCAATTACAGCTACAGTGGGCTACTCCTGGTCGGAACCGCCTACTGTACTTTTAATTAATTGCATAATTTCATTGATAAGCCAGGAGACTCATGGTCGGTTATGCCTCCTATGACTCATAATGTTTCTTTGTGTGCCACTCAGGCTCAGCTGATATGGGGTGTGCATGTGGATTCCTCCTCATCCACCGCTGGTAGTGCTTGAGGCGATTTAGTTCGCATTTGTAGCGCTATACAAGTTACTCACTCACTCAGGGGAAGGAGCCCATCCCGGCTCCTAGATGTAGCTCAAGGTAGAGAAAAGAGGTGATCCTCGATGCCGCACATTCGTGTGATCCTATAGTGGTGATAAGAGTTGCAATCTCAGCCTGGACTCCAACGAGGCCACACCCCCGATGTGTTTCGCTTCTCCCCCCCAGAGCTTAATTATGGGTTATGCTTCCTGTTACCCCAGCCCTAGCTCCACTTTCAACTCAGCCCCAGCTCCCCCCTCAGCTCAGCCCCAGATCCAACTGTACACATGTGTGCCACTTCCAGCTCAGAGCAGGCTTCAAGCTGTGAAAATGCTGTCATGGAATCTCCTACTGGTGGCAGCTCCTGCTGAGCTACCTTAATTACCATTCAGCCAAGATCCAGGACTTGGGGCCTATTCACACTACACCTCACATAAAAGTGCACCTGCAGTCAGTTGAATGTCTGTGCCTTTTTATGTGCATTTCCGTGCATTTTTCTGCACAGAGAAACACTGAATTCTTTGGTGAACATGACACATAGAAAATGTTTTCTAAATGTCATTGCAGTTATCTTTATTTTTCTATAAGAAAAAACGCAGGTAGCTGCACATAGTGTGAAAGGGCCCATAATGCACTGCAGATTATACTTCACCACTGGCCTTGAGAAATTGGCACTCCATGTCTCCTGCCAGTCTACAATAAGCTGATTTTTAGCGTCATCTTGTAGGTGACTTTTATACTACTGCTCTAGGACCAGTGCTTCTTCCCTTTTGGGACATTCCCAATCATAATGGGAACAGACTTCTTTAGCAATATACTTGTTGGTGCTGTTAAGCCGCGTACACACGATCGGTTTTACCGATAAAAACAGTCCGATTGATTTTTTTCATCAGACAAACCGATCGTGTATGGGCCCCATCGTTTTTTTTTTCCATCGGTGTCAAAAAATAGAACATGTTTTAAATTTTTCCGATGGATAAAAAACCAATAGCAAATTCCGATCGTCTATGGGCAAGTCCATTGGTTAAAAAACCCACGCATGCTCAGAATCAAGTCGACGCATGCTCAGAAGCATTGAACTTAATTTTTACGTCACCGCGTTTGGAACGGTCGGTTTTTTGACTGATGGTGTGTAGGCAAGACTGATGGAAGTCAGCTTCATCGGTTTTCCGATGGAAAAATCCATCGGTTTAAAAACCATAGGAAATCCGATCGTGTGTACAGGGCTTTAGTGTAGCAAGTTGTGACTTTTTCTTTGCTGCATACTCAATTACAATATGTTTAAAAGGTATACACCCCCTTGAAGTTTTCATGGTAAATTACAAAATATATAAGAAAATCCTCAAGCTTTTTAACAGTTGCCACTTCTAAGGATAATATAATCCCAAGTCCTAAACCAATATACAGAACAAACAAGAGATCCCCAGGGAGCTGCTGCCACTAATGAGTTCTTATTACCACACCATAAAGACTTACTAAATCAAAAACAGTGAAGTGCTCCTTAAAGGTTTGAAAAAGTATGGACGAGATGCATCATTTAGGCAGAGTTTTATGACGTCGTCACGTTGGTCGGAGCCTCAGCTCCATCTTGAATCTCTAGCTTGATATTTTTTCCATGTTATTGTGTGAGAGCTTTCTTAAAGAAATATCTTATGAGTTTATAAAAAAAAATTAGTTTAATAAAAATCTATAGTTCTCCTCTACTTTTGTAGAGTGCCTCATTAAGGAAAACCTGTGTACAAGGAAGTGGCTAGTTAAAGTCTCTGGAGTGCTGAAATCTGGACTGTTCATTTTGTACTGAAGATTTAAAGTCACAGTGAAGATGTTATAACACATTGATGGATTTTTTATATGTTGGGATTTTATATTCTTGTGATATCTGTCATGTCATTTATGAGTAGATTTAAAGGGACATTTGTTTTACGTATGCAATATATTTAAGCATTTTTTTCTGCATATGAAGTGATGGTGCTCAAACATGCTTTGTAGTATATGACATGCGTTCTGCACATGCACATTTGTTTTGTGCTTTAGATATGATGTTATTTTTGCATGGTTGTGGAGAATCTCATTTGTTTTGAATATTGCATTTTGTGATATATTTTATTTGGAGTTAGGAGCGCTGCACTATTTTTGAGCTGTATACTTTCATTGTAAATTACTTTGCAGAGATCTGTCTTACTTTGACATTGAGGCTGGGTTCACATATGGGCATGCAGCGGCTCATAGCAGGAGTCTGGTGCATCCCCGTTCACCGTTTAATCAGCATAAAAAAAAAGAAAAAACATAATTAAAGTGAAAGAAAAGCCTAACTTTTTCTATCGTTAAACAATTTTCCTCCCCTTCCTTCTACCTAGCCTGCCTAACTTGTTAAAAAAAAAGATTTTTGCACTCACTTATTCTTGCCTAACTTTTGTATACTGCTCCGAACCGGTCACATGATCCTGCAGCTCTGTGTAAGGGAGAGCTCGTCAAAAAACCTGAATTCCAGGAGTTGTGATGTCACCCATGAGCACCCATTTTTTTTGTCAACCACTTATTGACTCCCAGTCATTTTATAATCTCCTTTGATAGTCTCATTAACTCTTGGGAAGCAATATTGACCACTTTAGGGAACCCCTAAGCCAAAACGTAGTATTGGCTTAGTACACAAAAACCGTATGTTTTTATCACACTGTACATGCAAGGCTTCTGATTTCCACCATTTTGTTAGCCATGCACTGGCATATCTTTTTTCCCATTCTATGAGGGTCCAATATCTTCTGCCTCTACCAACAAGCACCATACAGAGACAAAGCAACAATCATGCCAACTAACACCATTTCAGGCTACTGTGTTATTGCTCACCATGTACATAAATAACTAATACTAAGGCTGCATTCACACCTGAGTGTCGCATGTTTGAGCATTTTTTCGGGTGTTTTTTCGAGTGTTTGTATGTTCTAATTTAAAACCACCAAAGCTCAAAAACATTTTAAAGTGTTTTTGAGCTTTGGCATTTTTTAATTAGGCAATATGATTTGCTTCATCATTTGTTGCTATGTTTTTCAGCCTTTTCAGCTTTTCATTGACTTTTATTTATTATTTATATAGTATGTATTTATTTATTTCTTTTTACTTTTTTTTTGTAAAGTTTAGGGGTTAATTTATTTATTTACTTATTATTTATTTATTTTGTTAGGTTAGGAGTTAGGGTTAGGGGTTAATATTAGGGTTAGGATTTAGGATTAGGGGTAGTGGTTAATATTAGTGTTTAAGGGTTGGGGTTAAGGATTTTTTCTTTATTTTATTATTTGTTTATGTATATTATTTATTTTCATTTAATTATTACATTTGAGGGAAAAAAAACTCAAAAACGTGACAAAATGCACTAAAATTCATACATTTCTATGAAACAAAAAAACACTTAAAGGCACCAATCTGCAAGATACGAGCTGCAAAAAAAACTCCAGAACTTTTTTTGTTCTTCAGGCGTTTGGCTTCAGGTGACTTGTTGTGGAGATGTGAACCAACTCCATAGAGAATAATTGCAGTTTTTACCTCTAGCGTTTGAGCTCAGAGCTTCCAGCTACAAAACGCTGAGGTGTGAACGGGGCCTAATACAGACAGAGTTTACAAACAGGTAGACAGTTCTTTGGTTGATCCAACTTCCGTGTTTTGCTCCCGAGTAACAGCTTTTTTTTGCAAGAGGCACTTAAAAACACAACCGAAAATTGGATAATTTATGGCTAGTATAAAATGGAACCTAGTATGCAATATAATCATAAAATACATAACTGTATAAAGTTTCATATAAGTTTATCTTGCCATATTCTACTGATCATGGCTTGCTTTCTACAGTAATTGCTGAGGCTTTACTGTATTATTACAGAGTGACAGGGACTACACTGACATATTATGACAGCTATTGACTATAGTACGTGTCTCAACTATATATTTTTTAATTTTCTCTGTGCCTGTTCATTTCCCAATTTTAAGCTAACTTTAACCCTGTTGCCAGGGCTAAACTAAAGAGAACATGTCAAAGTAGAACAGCTTAGCCCTTTAACTCTTATATTTGTGCAGTTTCCTTAATTGCATCTTGTCTCAGCACAAAAAAAATCATACCAGAAAGAATAAAAATACAAACTTGACGTTATTTGTACAATTTCTAAACACCTTTAAAACATTAAAACAGATTGTATTATTCTATAACTGTAAGTATACACCAACATTTTCAGACATTATATCCAGCTGTTGGACAACTAGGTCTTGGAAAATCACTTAGAAAATGCTTATCAATTGGGTCATCATACAGCTGCATTTCCTATGATTATCTGCATTTAGCATTGCTAAATGAATACTTACCACAAGCCGTAGTTAAATAGTTGCTATATATCACAACAGGATAAATGCAAGTGATTCAACAGATTTGAGGGTTGCTCATGACAAAAGGGCTAAGTGGTAGATAGATAACCAAAAATACATACCGTAACTATTATGAGGGCCAGAAGCAATAATAAATGCAGAGATTTTGCTAGTCAATAATTTTTCTCCATAAAAATGGAAATGTTCCCTTCACTGCCCATGGTGCAGCCTTTGTGTGCCATCAAGGCAGGAAGAGAGGTCATGGTTAGCCCCAGGAGATTGTAGTTCAAGCAATAGTAGGCAGAACTCATTCTGCGGTGTTTGTCTGATCTGTCCATCTGTTGCCCCAGAATTCTGAGCTGAACTCAGATATGGAAGACAAAATAATTCAAGTTCGTATTCATAAATACATCTTGAAATGTATTTTTTAGCATTTCTACCCACATCCTGTGATCATCGCTTTCTTAACCTATAAAGGTCACCTATTTCCCCTAAACCGTAGTTTCTCTCCTACTTCTCCTAACTTCTGTTGCTCTATTCTCCTTTTCCCATTTAACGCTACGCTTCTCCATCCTTAATTACAAGAGCCATATTAGCAGTCTCATAGGCTTTTTGATACTGAATCTAATACATTCTAATGTATTTTATCTGCTTTGTGCTTACCCTTAGTACGGTTGACCCATGTGCATCATCGCACCTTTGCTGACAAATGTTCTTAATGTCTCAAACATTTGCAACTCTACTGGCATTTGTACATTATTCTCCTTTTATGGTTTATTATGAAAACCCTGTATTATTTCCTTTGAGAATATAAATATTAATACATTTTTTAAATGCAAATCAAGATAAGTACCTGCATTTCACCAGTTAGCAGCCTTTTACAAACCCAGTACAGCAGAGCTCTGGGGGCTTCCAGATTCCGATAAGCCCCCTGCCCGCAGCACCCGACAACCACCGCCCAGGGTTGTTGGGAAGAGGCTCTTGTCCCCATCAACATGGGGACAAGGTGCTCTGCCCCTCCGCCACAAAGCACCCCCCCATGTTGAGGGCATGTGGCCTGGTATGGTTCAGGAAGGGGGGGCGCTCGCACATTCCCTCCTTTCCTGGCCTGCCGGGCTGCATGCTCAGATAAGAGCCTGGTATGGATTTTGGGGGACCCCACGCCATTTTTTTAAAAATTTGGTGTGTGATTCCCCTTAAAATCCATAGCAGACCTAAAGGGCCCGGTATGGATTGGGGGGCCCACACTGTTTTTTTTTTCAGAATTTTCTATTGCCCGTATTCTTTTGTTTACATTTCAGCTCTCATAGGTTGTTGAGGACACGGCGGCCAACTTTTTGTCCCGCTACCTTATACAACAAGCTATTCTTCACACATAATTTAAATAATGCGATAATTTTTTGACCGATCCTAACTCGAATCGTTCCTAATATTTGGAATCCGTTAAATTAATAAACAAAATTAGTAACATAACAAATCTATCCAAAACTAAACTATTTTTTCCATTCTGTACATGTCTACAAGAGAGCAGATTGAAAGAGAGATAAAGTCACCAGTCTGCTTTAACTGTCCAGTCAATGGCTGGGGGTGAGAAAGAGACCTGTGGATGTTGAAGAAAAATAAAATTGGTCGCACACCATGGAAGGAAGAACTTAAACTACAAACAATTTTTGGATGTGATATGTTCACTGTGAAGAGATAGCTATATACTGTTTATTGTTTATTGTGCACACACCTGTGTTATTCATCATTCTATAGTATTACTTTTAGGTTAATTGGGGGGGAGCGTTGCACATTGGGTTAAATACACAAAGGCTCAAAAATGGCCCTTAATAATAAGGAAACAATCTACCTTCTTCATATTAAGTTCTATAGATCAGCGGTCCCCAACCTTTTTGGTGCCAGGGACTGGTATCGCGCGGCTAATTTTTCCAGGGATCGGGGGGAGTTTGTTGTGGTTGGTAGCGATGGGGGCTGGGTAATATTGTTGCCACTCACTGATAGGGTTTTAACAGGAATTTCTGTGCATTCAAATCTCTTTGCTAATGATCTGTATTTACAGATCGTTAGCAGAGAGGTTTGACTGCACAGAGACTTCTATGGAAACGCTATCAGTAAGTGGATTACTGCACAGAGTTTACCGAGCACCTCAGATCACCAGCCTCCTGCATGTGTTTGTTGTGTCCTGGGGCGTCAGAAGAAGGAGAGCAGCCACCACTTATTGACAGGGGCAGAGCTTCACTCGCTCACCCCCTGCTTTATGGCAATTGAATATAATAGCCCTTAATTTTTAGCCACACTGAGTGGATGGTGTGGAGTGGCCTGACTGCAGGGTGTCTCCTGCATGGTCCATTATGAGGCCTCCATGCTGCTGTATCGCCAGAGCTGCCGCTAGAGGTCTGAAGTCGGCACTGGTGTGTAATCTCCGCTGCCATTTTGGGGAAGACCGGCTCTTGTGGAGAGGAAGAAACTAGAACGTTTTTGATCTGCAGTGTGTCTTGCCAATCTCCCGCCCCACGGCTCGGCCCCCCAACAGGTCATGGACTGCTCCGAGCCGCGGCCCAGGGTGGGGGGGGTTGGGGACCCGTGCTATAGATTACCATTTATGATCCTACAAGCCTGCAATACTAGTAGGCATTGGTTACAATTTTCTAGAAGCCTATTGTCCATTTTTATAACATTCCCATTAGACAAAGCACATGTAAAGTGTATGGCTATCTTTGTTTGGGCTCAGAGACGAATATGGAAATGACCTTGTTTAGCAAATTCATTGCTTAAATCTGATCTCTATGCGGGTAAAAAAAACACAAATTATTGACGCTCTGTAATAATTAATCCAGAATTAATTGCATTTTTTAAAAGCAAGCAGTGTAGGTACCTGAATTTGACCTATTATGAGACTCTTGCAGTGCCTGTATAGCAGAGCTAGAGCATGCAAAGAAAAGGAGAAACCAGCATGACAGTTCTCATCATTGTGTTGCTTCTCCTTTCAAAGTCCAGTCACAGGCTGGGGCAGGTCTAAAGCCCCGTACACACGGTTGGACTTTTTGCCAACAAACTTCATTTTGAGCAAGTTTGACAAAAAATCCGACCGTGTGTACGCTCCATCGGACAAACTTTTTTGGTTTTCATCAGACAAAAGTTCAGTCTGCAAACGGACAAACTTTTGGCCAACAAAAGTCCGATGGAGCAAAGTCCGACCGTGTGTACAAAAAACCATCGGACTTTTGTCCGATGGACAAAACAAATAATGTTAAAATCAACCAACAATAGCATAAGTTGACCAAAGGGTGGCGGAAAAGAGCATAAAAACCACGTGATGTTGGAAAAAGTTTTGGGAAAGTTTGCAGAAAAGTCCTGTGGTGTGTATGCTATGGGTGTGCCCGGCCAACTCCGTTCGGACAAAAATCCACGGAAAAGTCCGATGGAAGTCTGACCGTGTGTACGAGGCTTAAGGCAATATGGGCTCAGAGTAAGTAGGTTGAATGATGCTGGCTACCAGACTGTTGACAGTCTGCATGTCAGAAACTTACACCCATTTAGTGGCTGTTCACTGACTCCAGAGACTCACCTTTTTTTTTTTTAGAAAGCTGGTAAACAATTGGCATATATCAGGAAGACAATATTCAGTCACATTTTTAAGGAGCAGGAGAGACAGTGCTCTCAGAATCAACCCAGTAGCCCCAAACCTTCCTGAATTTTTTTGGACACCCTCTAGCCTCATATGTCAGTTTGTATAATGATACAGCATGGTTATTATTTGTGAGCCAGAAGGCAATAGTGGGTAAGGATGGAGACTTCCAATGGAAGGTTATTGCTTTCTTAGCATAAAACAATACTATTCTCAGAAATGTTTGTGTATTCTCGGATATACTATCATCATCAATATAGCCCAGTAAACACCTTAGAGGATTACAGACATTAGGTAATTGTGTCAATGAACTAATGAAGGCCGTGACCTCCGACCAGAACTTCCTGATCGGAGCACACTCCCACATTAAATGAAAGAACATGCCATCAGCCATGCCGCAACGAGAGCATAATGCAGAGGGCAATCTATTCAGTTTAAATAGTAAGCATGGAGTAAAGTAGGATCTGTATAACAATTTAGTTTGTATTACCTTATCATGAGAAGAGATGACAGAGGGAACCTGGAGGGGCAAAAGCTCCTGCCAGATTTCCTCCGTCAGCTCAGGAATATCAGCTCTCCAGCTGACAGCCGTCTTGCTCAGCCTTTGGGTCGTGGAATGCAGAAGGGACCTATAATATGTAGAAACTAGCTTGATGTGAGAGGAGTCGGTCAACATACGTTCCAGTGGGGAGAGCTGAATAGATATGTTGCGAAGACCAAACTGCGTTGCTGCAGTGTGGCGTATCTGTAGGTAGAGGAAGTAAGCTGTGCGTGGTAGATTGTAATCTCTACGAAATTCATCAAAAGAACGGAACACATTGTCTGAGAATAAATACAAAATAGTTTTTACCCCCCTTTTCGACCAGAATCCCCCGTCGGATCTGCGGAAGAACTCTGGTAGAGTCGGGTTCCCCCAGAGTGTAGTGTTCGGCGAGTAAGTATTACTGTCAGCGAACGACTGTAGTTTTGTTTGCTTAATAAGCCTTATAGTCATTGCCAGGACACTCGTACCCTCCCGCCCTCTAAGGGACATACGATAAATCAGGTTCTGCAGGGATTCATAGGAGGTAAGGATAGCAGCCTCCAAAGCAGTGGCTGCGTTGTTGGCTTCAGGAAAAAAACACCAATGTGCATGAGCTAATTGTGGGCCAGAGACTCACCTTTACCATGTAATCTCATCACCTGCCACTTCTTATTTACTGATCTATGGACCCATCATGTATACTGCTGAATAATTTAATGTTTCTCAGTGTTTGCTATCTACATAAGTTAGACACATTAATGAATGGCTAAAAATTACAACCAAGCTTTACAAGCATAAATTATTTAGCATTACATTTACGTAATGCTGTGTGCTTTAAAATTGCCTTTATAAAGAAGCATTCAGTTAAATGCAAAATTTCTTGTCTTGTGCCCACATATTTTCAGAACTGTTAGGCCCGGTTCACACTTGTGCAATTTCATACCGAATGCGATGCGTCAAAAACACTTTGAATTTGCATGTCATCCCTAAAGTCATTGTTTTCAATGACGGTTGTTCACATACATGCGTTGCGATTTCTCAACAAATGCGATGCGATAAAAAATAGGGTCTTGTCCGGTTTTCGTTGCAAATTTGGTCTCCATAGACATGAGTGTAAATCATTCTGGAATCGCAATGATGTTTCACATATGTGCGAATTTCACCACGCGATTCTCCACAAAAACCACGAACCCCCTTTTTTTTTTTTTACACTATGATTCCATTGACTAGAACTTTAATCACAGCTATGTCCCACTCCTAAAATTCACGTTAAAATCGCAGTAAATTCACGGTAAAATTCGCACCTCAGAATAGACAAAAAACGGACCAAATTCACAGCGCATCAGTGTGAACCGGGCCTTAAGCACAGAAAAGACATGGTAAGCTGCAAAGTAAACTACAGTAATCCTGAAGGTTTTCATACCATCATAATTTCTTAGAAGTTCAAATTAAAAGTCCTGAAGTTTCCAGTCAAGACTTGACCAGTTCAGTCAAAAAACAGAGCATGTTGGTTAAGACTGAATATGCTAGAATAGAGGTGGCTCCAGTCATTTTTTGCTTGTGCTGTGACAATGTTGTGATTATAATTAGGGAAGATAGGCCTTCAATACTGAAGGTCTGCTTATAGTAAAAGAAAATTAAAATAATATTGTTACAGTATATACGAAGAAAGCACAATCTGTTCCAAGCATCAACTACTCTTTCAGTAAAATATAAATTTCTAAGATTTCTCTTTCAAATGATTTTTAGTCAAGAGATTTAACAAAATGCAATAATACAAACATTGTCGAGAAAATAACAAAAGATGGATGCATCCTCAAATATGGTCAGGGGCCAGATTGTCATAGTCAAGATACATACAAACCAAAAGACCCAAACCTGACAAGCTGGTCCTACAAATCAGAGCAACAGCTTACCAAGGGTGTAAAGTTCAATAAGTGTGATCACCCTATTACAAAAGATAAAGACATAACTGTGAAAGAGCATTACAGTAAATAGGGATGAGCTTCGAGTTCGAGTCGAACCCAAGTTCGACTCGAACATCGGCTGATCGATCGTTCGACAAAGATGGAACATTATGGGCCGTTCGTGCCAAATTCGAGTGGCGCGTCACGGCCCATAATTCACTGCGGCATCGCAGTGCATTGCTGGCTGTTGATTGGCCAAGCATGCACTATGACCCACATGCTTGGCTAATCACAGCGCCGTCTGAACAGAGAGCCGTAATTGGCCAAAGCCAGGGTGGCTTTGGCCAATTATGGCTCAGGGGGTTTAGTACACGCCCCACACTATATAAGGCTGCCGGCTATGCGGCCTTGTGTAGTGTGTTGGAGTTGTGAAAAGAGAGTTTACAGAGACAGACAGTGTCATTTATATTGAGTTAGATAGAGCAGGCAGGCGAGTCAGATAGCTGCAGTTACAGTGTGTAGCGGATATATATGCATCCTAGGTGTTGTATATATATTTATACACTGTATTGAGTTTAGCTAGATTCGTTCCTGTTAGTCTCTATACTGTGACAGGCAGGCAGGTGATTGTGCTAGCTGCAGACAGTCAGTGTTTCACTTAGTGTACTACTGTGTGCTTTGCATAGCGTTCACCTAAAGCTTACCTGAATACATTTAGTCTCTATACTGTGACAGGTAGGCAGGTGATTGTGCTAGCTGCAGACAGTCAGTGTTTCACTTAGTGTACTGTGTGCTTTGCATAGCGTTCACCTAAAGCTCACCTGAATACAGTTAGTCTCTATACTGTGAAGGGTAGGCAGGTGATTGTACTAGCTGCAGACCGTCAGTGTTTCACCTAGTGTACTACCGTGTTCTTTGCATAGCGTTCACCTAAAGCTCACTAGAATAAAGTTAGTCTCTATACTGTGACAGGCAGGCAGGTGATTGTGCTAGCTGCAGACAGTCAGTGTTTCACTTAGTGTACTACTGTGTGCTTTGCATAGCATTCACCTAAAGCTCACCTGAATACAGTTAGTCTCTATACTGTGACAGGCAGGCAGGTGATTGTGCTAGCTGCAGACAGTCAGTGTTTCACTTAGTGTACTGTGTGCTTTGCATAGCATTTACCTAAAGCTCACCTGAATACAGTTAGTCTCTATACTGTGAAGGGCAGGCAGGTGATTGTACTAGCTGCAGACAGTCAGTGTTTCACTTAGTGTACCACTGTGTGCTTTGCATACGTTCACCTAAAGCTCACCTGAATAAGTTAGTCTCTATACTGTGAAGGGCAGGCAGGTGATTGTGCTAGCTGCAGACAGTCAGTGTTTCACTTAGTGTACTACTGTGTGCTTTGCATAGCGTTCACCTAAAGCTCACTAGAATAAAGTTAGTCTCTATACTGTGACATGCAGGCAGGTGATTGTGCTAGCTGCAGACAGTCAGTGTTTCACTTAGTGTACTACTGTGTGCTTTGCATAGCGTCACCTAAAGCTCACCTAAATACAGTTAGTCTCTATACTGTGACAGGCAGGGAGGTGATTGTGCTAGCTGCAGACAGTCAGTGTTTCACTTAGTGTACTACGGTGTGCTTTGCATAGCGTTCACCTAAAGCTTACCTGAATACAGTTAGTGACTATTATAGTGGTGTTCTCATAATAAAACCACAAGCAGAGAGCTGCAAGTATTTTCAGTGTACTGTGTCCTCTGCACAGTTTTCACCTAAAACTAACTGAAAACAATTGCTGCTTTTCCAATACTAACACCACAGCAGGCAGTTGATTCTGATAGCTGCATTATCAGTACAGACAAATATATATATATATATATATATATATATATATATATATATATATATATATATATATATATTGTGAGATGGGGGTTGTTTAGCTCAAGTGGTAAATGCGTTTTTTCAGCAATTCGAGCCAGTCAGGAACTATATTTAAGGGCATGGTAGCCCATTTTTATTAAAAAAGGCAAAATAAAAGTCCAAACAAAGGTTTCCCACGCAGGGGTTCTTCTCCATCAAATACACATAACAGAAAATGCTAGCCCACCTGGCTCTCTGTAGCAGTACTTCTGCACTTTCCTGGTCACCCAGACCACCGGAATCCTCAAAGTAGATGGCCTCCCTTTAGCGTCCACAGCTCTGCCTCTTGCAGTCACCAATGTTCTGGCTGTCACCTACAGCTTCTCTGACTCCTGAAGACCTCCTGTCTCTTGGTGTGGAGCCGTCTCCAACTGGGAGCCATGAGGTCTTCCCATACATTCATTATAAGGGCTGTGCTCACCTGAGCACACACCCTGCTGGTAATCAGCAAAGTCTGGACTCTGGACAAAGGGTTGGAGATCCCATCCCTCCCAAGACACTGTGGAATCTCCAAACTACAAAGCCCCTTTCCAGAATACCAAAACCTGGAGAAAGCTGCGAAAGCAGTCTTCTCCAGTTCACATCTACGCTCTGTAGTCTTGCACCTTGTAAATGTGCAGACCCTGTGTCCAGCAAACTGTCCATTTTACCGTGACAGTAGCTCCTACTGTCACATATCTCCCCCCCATGTTTCGGACCCGAAGGGGGCGGAACACACAAGCCCGAATCCTTGGCTGTGCCAGCTGTTCGCTGCGTAGGCCCAATCTTTTTTTCGGGTGCGTTTCCAGGCACGCCTTACCCAGGATCGCAATGGGGTCCTACCTTTCTGTATCCCCAGCCTACTCCTTCTGTCTTTGGGGTTCCTGAGCTCACGTTTCTTTCCTGGCAGCCCCCTGCCTTTCCTGCTACTTCCTTTAAACTCAGTTTCTGGATTCTGTAAGGAACCTGCTCCAGACACTACGCCTGATGAGGAACCACCTTTTCCCTCACTGGTACCCGTTTTTCCCATCACAATAGGTCCCTTGGGTTTACCAACTCCTTTGCCCTTGACTACCAACTCCCCAGGGCTCAACATCTGTGTATCACACTCATTTTCCAAGAAATTATTCATTTTCATATCCAGGCCATTATTTACATTAACATTCAGTAATAAGTCACCATTTCTCCAATTATCAATATCAGTTATTTCTTGTTCAGGGTTTGTTAGGGCCAAGCCCAAGGAGGGACAACACTAGGGATGAGCTTCGTGTTCGAGTCGAACATACGTTCGACTCGAACATCGGCTGTTCGATCGTTCGACGAAGATCGAACGATTTGGGCCGTTCGCGCCAAATTCGAGTGACGCGAACGGCCCACAATGCACTACGCCATCGCAGTGTCATCCAGGCGCTGTGATTGGCCAAGCATGCACTGTGACCCCGCATGCTTGGCCAATCACAGCGCCGGCAGCGAGGAGAGCAATGATTGGCCACAGGCAGGATGCCTGTGGCCAATTATTGCTGAGGGTGTTTAGTACACGCCCCACACTATAAAAGGCCGCCAGCACGGCGGCCTAGTGTAGTGTGTTCCGGAGCAGGGATAGAGCAGCATAGGCAGGGACAGTGACTTTTATTTCTTTCTTGCTTAACCTGGATTCCTTTAGTTTAGGGAAAGAGAAGGATAGGTAGGGAGAGTGTCAGTGTGTTTTGTGCTTGTGCTATAGTGTGCTTAAAAAAAACATTTTTTCTAGGGACAGAAAACTGTAGGTAGGGAGAGTGTCAGTTTCTTTCACTGTGCAAGTCCTTGTTTCTAGGGACCTGGAAGGACAGTGAGTGAATTCTCCTTGTGCTATATTGTGCTTAAAAAAAACATTTTTTCTAGGGACAGAAAACTATAGGTAGGGAGAGTGTCAGTTTCTTTCACTGTGCAAGTCCTTGTTTCTAGGGACCTGGAAGGACAGTGAGTGAATTCTCCTTGTGCTATATTGTGCTTAAAAAAAAACATTTTTTCTAGGGACAGAAAACTGTAGGTAGGGAGAGTGTCAGTTTCTTTCACTGTGCAAGTCCTTGTTTCCAGGGACCTGGAAGGACAGTGAGTGAATTCTCCTTGTGCTATAGTGTGCTTAAAAAAAACATTTTTTCTAGGGACAGAAAACTGTAGGTAGGGAGAGTGTCAGTTTCTTTCACTGTGCAAGTCCTTGTTTCCAGGGACCTGGAAGGACAGTGAGTGAATTCTCCTTGTGCTATATTGTGCTTAAAAAAAACATTTTTTCTAGGGACAGAAAACTGTAGGTAGGGAGAGTGTCAGTTTCTTTCACTGTGCAAGTCCTTGTTTCTAGGGACTGGGAAGGACAGTGAGTGAATTCTCCTTGTGCTATATTGTGCTTAAAAAAAACATTTTTTCTAGGGACAGAAAACTGTAGGTAGGGAGAGTGTCAGTTTCTTTCACTGTGCAAGTCCTTGTTTCTAGGGACCTGGAAGGACAGTGAGTGAATTCTCCTTGTGCTATATTGTGCTTAAAAAAACATTTTTTCTAGGGACAGAAAACTGTAGGTAGGGAGAGTGTCAGTTTCTTTCACTGTGCAAGTCCTTGTTTCTAGGGACCTGGAAGGACAGTGAGTGAATTCTCCTTGTGCTATATTGTGCTTAAAAAAAACATTTTTTCTAGGGACAGAAAACTGTAGGTAGGGAGAGTGTCAGTTTCTTTCACTGTGCAAGTCCTTGTTTCTAGGGACCTGGAAGGACAGTGAGTGAATTCTCCTTGTGCTATATTGTGCTTAAAAAAAACATTTTTTCTAGGGACAGAAAACTGTAGGTAGGGAGAGTGTCAGTTTCTTTCACTGTGCAAGTCCTTGTTTCCAGGGACCTGGAAGGACAGTGAGTGAATTCTCCTTGTGCTATATTGTGCTTAAAAAAAACATTTTTTCTAGGGACAGAAAACTGTAGGTAGGGAGAGTGTCAGTTTCTTTCACTGTGCAAGTCCTTGTTTCTAGGGACCTGGAAGGACAGTGAGTGAATTCTCCTTGTGCTATATTGTGCTTAAAAAAAACATTTTTTCTAGGGACAGAAAACTGTAGGTAGGGAGAGTGTCAGTTTCTTTCACTGTGCAAGTCCTTGTTTCTATGGACCTGGAAGGACAGTGAGTGAATTCTCCTTGTGCTATATTGTGCTTAAAAAAAACATTTTTTCTAGGGACAGAAAACTGTAGGTAGGGAGAGTGTCAGTTTCTTTCACTGTGCAAGTCCTTGTTTCTAGGGACCTGGAAGGACAGTGAGTGAATTCTCCTTGTGCTATATTGTGCTTAAAAAAAACATTTTTTCTAGGGACAGAAAACTGTAGGTAGGGAGAGTGTCAGTTTCTTTCACTGTGCAAGTCCTTGTTTCCAGGGACCTGGAAGGACAGTGAGTGAATTCTCCTTGTGCTATATTGTGCTTAAAAAAAACATTTTTTCTAGGGACAGAAAACTGTAGGTAGGGAGAGTGTCAGTTTCTTTCACTGTGCAAGTCCTTGTTTCTAGGGACCTGGAAGGACAGTGAGTGAATTCTCCTTGTGCTATATTGTGCTTAAAAAAAAATTTTTTCTAGGGACAGAAAACTGTAGGTAGGGAGAGTGTCAGTTTCTTTCACTGTGCAAGTCCTTGTTTCCAGGGACCTGGAAGGACAGTGAGTGAATTCTCCTTGTGCTATAGTGTGCTTAAAAAAAACATTTTTTCTAGGGACAGAAAACTGTAGGTAGGGAGAGTGTCAGTTTCTTTCACTGTGCAAGTCCTTGTTTCCAGGGACCTGGAAGGACAGTGAGTGAATTCTCCTTGTGCTATATTGTGCTTAAAAAAAACATTTTTTCTAGGGACAGAAAACTGTAGGTAGGGAGAGTGTCAGTTTCTTTCACTGTGCAAGTCCTTGTTTCTAGGGACTGGGAAGGACAGTGAGTGAATTCTCCTTGTGCTATAGTGTGCTTAAAAAAAACATTTTTTCTAGGGACAGAAAACTGTAGGTAGGGAGAGTGTCAGTTTCTTTCACTGTGCAAGTCTATGTTTCTAGGGACTGGGAAGGACAGTGAGTGAATTCTCCTTGTGCTATAGTGTGCTTAAAAAAAACATTTTTTCTAGGGACAGAAAACTGTAGGTAGGGAGAGTGTCAGTTTCTTTCACTGTGCAAGTCCTTGTTTCTAGGGACCTGGAAGGACAGTGAGTGAATTCTCCTTGTGCTATATTGTGCTTAAAAAAAACATTTTTTCTAGGGACAGAAAACTGTAGGTAGGGAGAGTGTCAGTTTCTTTCACTGTGCAAGTCCTTGTTTCCAGGGACCTGGAAGGACAGTGAGTGAATTCTCCTTGTGCTATATTGTGCTTAAAAAAAATTTTTTTCTAGGGACAGAAAACTGTAGGTAGGGAGAGTGTCAGTTTCTTTCACTGTGCAAGTCCTTGTTTCTAGGGACCTGGAAGGACAGTGAGTGAATTCTCCTTGTGCTATATTGTGCTTAAAAAAACATTTTTTCTAGGGACAGAAAACTGTAGGTAGGGAGAGTGTCAGTTTCTTTCACTGTGCAAGTCCTTGTTTCTAGGGACCTGGAAGGACAGTGAGTGAATTCTCCTTGTGCTATATTGTGCTTAAAAAAAACATTTTTTCTAGGGACAGAAAACTGTAGGTAGGGAGAGTGTCAGTTTCTTTCACTGTGCAAGTCCTTGTTTCCAGGGACCTGGAAGGACAGTGAGTGAATTCTCCTTGTGCTATATTGTGCTTAAAAAAAACATTTTTTCTAGGGACAGAAAACTGTAGGTAGGGAGAGTGTCAGTTTCTTTCACTGTGCAAGTCCTTGTTTCTAGGGACCTGGAAGGACAGTGAGTGAATTCTCCTTGTGCTATATTGTGCTTAAAAAAAATTTTTTTCTAGGGACAGAAAACTGTAGGTAGGGAGAGTGTCAGTTTCTTTCACTGTGCAAGTCCTTGTTTCCAGGGACCTGGAAGGACAGTGAGTGAATTCTCCTTGTGCTATAGTGTGCTTAAAAAAAACATTTTTTCTAGGGACAGAAAACTGTAGGTAGGGAGAGTGTCAGTTTCTTTCACTGTGCAAGTCCTTGTTTCCAGGGACCTGGAAGGACAGTGAGTGAATTCTCCTTGTGCTATATTGTGCTTAAAAAAAACATTTTTTCTAGGGACAGAAAACTGTAGGTAGGGAGAGTGTCAGTTTCTTTCACTGTGCAAGTCCTTGTTTCTAGGGACTGGGAAGGACAGTGAGTGAATTCTCCTTGTGCTATAGTGTGCTTAAAAAAAACATTTTTTCTAGGGACAGAAAACTGTAGGTAGGGAGAGTGTCAGTTTCTTTCACTGTGCAAGTCTATGTTTCTAGGGACTGGGAAGGACAGTGAGTGAATTCTCCTTGTGCTATAGTGTGCTTAAAAAAAACATTTTTTCTAGGGACAGAAAACTGTAGGTAGGGAGAGTGTCAGTTTCTTTCACTGTGCAAGTCCTTGTTTCTAGGGACCTGGAAGGACAGTGAGTGAATTCTCCTTGTGCTATATTGTGCTTAAAAAAAACATTTTTTCTAGGGACAGAAAACTGTAGGTAGGGAGAGTGTCAGTTTCTTTCACTGTGCAAGTCCTTGTTTCCAGGGACCTGGAAGGACAGTGAGTGAATTCTCCTTGTGCTATATTGTGCTTAAAAAAAAATTTTTTCTAGGGACAGAAAACTGTAGGTAGGGAGAGTGTCAGTTTCTTTCACTGTGCAAGTCCTTGTTTCTAGGGACCTGGAAGGACAGTGAGTGAATTCTCCTTGTGCTATATTGTGCTTAAAAAAACATTTTTTCTAGGGACAGAAAACTGTAGGTAGGGAGAGTGTCAGTTTCTTTCACTGTGCAAGTCCTTGTTTCTAGGGACCTGGAAGGACAGTGAGTGAATTCTCCTTGTGCTATATTGTGCTTAAAAAAAACATTTTTTCTAGGGACAGAAAACTGTAGGTAGGGAGAGTGTCAGTTTCTTTCACTGTGCAAGTCCTTGTTTCTAGGGACCTGGAAGGACAGTGAGTGAATTCTCCTTGTGCTATATTGTGCTTAAAAAAAACATTTTTTCTAGGGACAGAAAACTGTAGGTAGGGAGAGTGTCAGTTTCTTTCACTGTGCAAGTCCTTGTTTCTAGGGACCTGGAAGGACAGTGAGTGAATTCTCCTTGTGCTATATTGTGCTTAAAAAAAACATTTTTTCTAGGGACAGAAAACTGTAGGTAGGGAGAGTGTCAGTTTCTTTCACTGTGCAAGTCCTTGTTTCAAGGGACAGAGAAGGACACCTGAAAGTAGCCCTTATTGCTTTTTTCCCATCTCCCTGCAGGCCATCTATTAGAATGTCTGGAAGGCAAACAAGGAGAGGCAGACAGTCAGGAGGCAATAAAAGAGGGCAAGCAGGCTCTGTGTCTGGGGGCAACAGTGCTGGTCGTGGACGCGGTGCATTGTCATCAGCACATGGCCATGGGACACGCTTGTCCTTCTTTTCCGCAGCTGGACATGTTGAGCCACATCATGCCGAAGACTTGGTAGAGTGGATGACCAAGCCCTCCTCCTCCTCCTCATCCTCTCTCACCCAGGCTCAGGGTACTGGCAAAGCAGCTGCCAAAGCGTCCTCTTCCCTGGTATCAATGTCAGACTCATCATCAGTCACTCCTTCCCTAGACCCACCATGTCCTCCTCCTGAGGAGTCCCCCGAACTGTTTGAGCACAGTGTTGGGTACATGCTCCAGGAGGATGCCCAGCGTTTCGAAGGGTCTGATGATGAAACCCAGCTACAGGAAGGCAGTAGGGTGAGAGCAGACAGAGGGGATGCTCAAGAAGGACACCAATCTGGCAGTCATGTTCCAGCAGCTGCAGCATACTGCCAGATTGGCTCCAGTGATGAGGAGGGAGGGGATGATGAGGTCACTGACTCCACGTGGGTGCCTAATAGGAGAGAGGAGGAGGAGGATGAGGAGGAGGCACATCTCCAACGAGACAGGATGCCCTTTGGTGGCCAGCGTAAGGGCAGTACACCGACGGAATCACACCGCAGAGCTCCGCCTGTGCAGGGCGCTGCCTCTGCCCGTCATTCAAAAAGTTCCTTGGTGTGGGCCTTTTTTGAGGCTAGTGCATCAGATCGCACAGCTGCTGTTTGCAACATATGTCTCAAGCGTATATCGCGTGGCCAAAACATCAGCCGCTTGGGTACCACATGCCTGACCAGACATATGTTGACCTGCCATGCAGCTCGTTGGCAAGCCTACCTCAAAGACCCACACCAAAGAACAAAGCGGACCTCTCCTTGCACCGCATCAGCTGGGATCTCCAACCCCACTATAACTTCAGTCCTCTCTGAAACATGCACTGAGAGGAATGAAGGTGTAGAATTAGGTGTGTCACAGCCAAGTACTTGCGGCCACTCTGCTAGCAGTACACCGACGTCCGATTCTAGCAGGCAAATTTCCCTGCCCCAGCTGCTGGACCGTCGAAAGAAGTTCACTCCCAGCCATCCACATGCCCAGCGGTTGAATGCTAGCTTGGCTAAATTGCTAGCGCTTCAACTGCTGCCTTTTCAGTTGGTAGACTCGGCCCCCTTCCGTGAGTTTGTGCAATGTGCGGTTCCTCAGTGGCAGGCTCCCAAACGCCACTTTTTCTCACGGAAGGCTATTCCGGCTCTCTACCGGCATGTGGAAGGCAATGTCTTGGCCTCGCTGGACAGGGCGGTCAGCGGTAAGGTGCATATTACCGCTGACTCATGGTCCAGCAGGCATGGACAGGGACGTTACCTTTCTTTCACGGCCCATTGGGTCACTCTTTTGGCAGCTGGGAAGGATGCAGGACAAGGTGCAGTAGTGTTGGAGGTTGTCCCACCGCCACGCCTCCAAAATGCTACTACTGGTTGTGACACACCTCTCTCCTCCACCCCCTCCTCTTCTTCTTCCTCCATGGCCTCTTCCTGTGGTTTGTCCTATGAACCAGCGGTGCTCCGTAGCCGTTCACGGGGCTACGCAAGTACGCAGGCAAAAAGATGCCATGCCGTGCTTGCGCTGGTGTGTTTGGGGGACAGAAGCCACACTGGGGCAGAGGTCCTGTCTGCTCTGCAGGGCCAGGCCGAGAGGTGGTTGACGCCACGCCAGCTTAAGCCAGGAATGGTGGTTTGCGACAATGGCACCAACCTCCTCTCCGCCCTCCGACAGGGACAACTGACCCATGTGCCCTGTGTGGCTCATGTCCTTAACCTGGTGGTGCAGCGGTTCTTGGGCAGGTACCCGGGCTTACAGGATGTCCTGAGGCAGGCCAGGAAAGTCTGTGTGCATTTCCGCAGATCTTATAATGCCAGTGCTCGCCTGGCTGAGCTGCAAAAGGAGTTGAACCTGCCCAAGAACCGCCTTATATGTGACATGCCCACCAGGTGGAACTCAACGTTGGCCATGCTGCAGCGGCTGCACACGCAGCAGAGGGCCATCAATGAGTACCTGTGCGACTACGGCACCAGGACAGGGTCAGGGGAGCTTGGTTTTTTTTCTCCACGCCAGTGGGGCATGATCAGGGATGCATGCACTGTCCTGGCACCATTTGAGGAGGCCACGAGGATGGTGAGCAGTGACAGTGCATGCATCAGTGACACTGTACCTCTTGTCCACCTGTTGGAGCACACGCTGCGTGGAATAATGGACAGGGCACTTGAGGCAGAACAGAGGCAGGAAGAGGAGGACTTCCTTGCCTCTCAAGGCCCCCTTTACCCAGACAGTGTTCCTTCTGTCCCACCAATCGCACAGGAAGAGGAAGAGGAGGAGGAGGAGGAGGAGGATTGTGTCAGCATGGAGGTGGAGGCTGGCACTCAGCATCATCAGCAGCAGTCTTTTAGGGATGATTTACAGTCCCAAGAAACCAGTGGACTTGTACGTGGCTGGGAGGAGGTGACTGCGGATCATGTCGTCCTTAGTGACCCAGAGGACTCCGGAGCGAATGCCTCAGCAAACCTACGCTGCATGGCCTCCCTGATCCTGCAAAGTCTGCGGAAGGATCCTCGTATTCTTCGGATCAAGGAGAGGGACCATTACTGGCTGGCCACTCTCCTTGATCCACGGTACAAGGGTAAGGTTGCGGACCTTATGTTACCGTCGCAGAGGGAGCAGAGGATGAGACAACTCCGGGAGGCCTTGCAGAAAGGTCTGTGCAACGCGTTCCCAGAGACTGGGAGGTTACAAACTCCTGGTCCAGGACAACGAGTTGCTGAGGCTTCGGCCAGTCAAAGAAGGAGCGGTGGGGAAGGTGGCCGTCTGACCGATGCGTTCAGACAATTCTTTAGTCCGCAGCCCCAAAGTATGATTGGTTCCAGCAACCATCGCCAGCGTCTGATAAACATGGTGCAGGAATATCTAGGGGCAAGGTCAGACTTGGACACCTTCCCCACCGAAAATCCTCTGGCTTACTGGGTCTTGAGGATGGATCACTGGCCAGAGCTTGCACAGTATGCAATTGAGCTACTGGCCTGTCCTGCATCCAGCGTTCTTTCGGAACGCACATTCAGTGCTGCTGGAGGATTTGTCACGGATCACAGGGTGCGCCTGTCCACCGACTCGGTTGATCGACTGACTTTCATCAAGATGAACCAGTCTTGGATCACCACCAGCTACCACACACCTGATGCTGATATAACAGACTAATTGATTTTAACATGTCACGTCCCTTCAAGACTGATGCTGATGCTGAGTGCCTGTGCTGTTATGTTGACTGGCTATCCTCCTCCTCCGAGTCCTCAATGATACGATTGATGATGATAGCTTGGAAGATCATTTTTGTTTATGGGTGCCGCCACCAGTGGCTAAGGCCCAATTTTTCAGCCCCTGTTTTACAGGGGCGTGTACTTACAATTTTTTTAGCAATAATTTGCCATAGGGCTCATTGCTGTGCTCCAAGTACAGTATCTGTGAGGGGTTGTAGTGTTGTGCCACCAGTGCCTAAGGCCCAATTTTTCAGCCCCTGTTTAACAGGGGCGTGTCATTACAATTTTTAAAGCAATACTTTGCAACAGGGCTCATTGCTGTGCTCCAAGTACAGTATCTGTGAGGGGTTGTAGTGTTGTGCCACCAGTGCCTAAGGCCCAATTTTTCAGCCCCTGTTCAACAGGGGCATGCAATTACAATTCTTGATGTAATAATTCACAGCAGGGCCCATTCCTGCACCCACCAAGAGTAAGTCTGAGGGCTTACAGTGTTGTGGCAACGCCACCACCACCACCACCACGAAAGGCCCAATTTTTCAGCCACTGTTCAAAAGGGGCATGTAATTACAATTCTTGATCTAATAATTCACAGCAGGGCCCATTCCTGCACCCACCAAGAGTAACTCTGAGGGCTTACAGTGTTGTGGCAACACCACCACCACCACCACCACCACGAAAAGCCCAATTTTTCAGCCCCTGTTCAACAGGGGCATGCAATTACAATTCTTGATCTAATAATTCACAGCAGGGCCCATTGCTGCACCCACCAAGAGTAACTGTCAGGGCTTACAGTGTTGTGGCACCAGCACCACCATCAAAGCCCCAATTTTTACTACCACTGTTCAACAATTATATGTAATTAAAATTCCTGATATAATAGTTGACAGCAGGGCGTTCCAGCACCAACCAAGAGTAACTGTGAGTGCTTACAGTGTTGTGCCAACACCAACAACTAAGGGGCCTATTTCTGCAGAGTATATACGGCAGGTCCCTACTTTCAAACATCCAACTTACAAACGACTCCTACTTGCAAACGAAAGAAGACAACAGGAAGTGAGAGGAAATCTACCCCTAGGAAGGAAAATTCTCTCCTGTAAGAATAAATATGGGAGAAAGGTGTCTCCTCTGTACTGATGCTTTATCAGCAATCCTTGTTTCAAGAAAAACACCACATTTCAAAAACAGTTGTCATTGGGACGGAAAGTGAGGTGAAATGTTCTGAACAGGGGCACAGACAGCAAAACAAATGTTACAGGGGTGATAACCCTTACCTATGTTTCCCAAAAAGTTTAAAAATAGATTTTTGGGCTGGAGCTACAGTTCAACAATGTACCTGTTCAAAATTACAAACACATTCTACATAAGAACAAACCTACAGTCCCTGTCTTGTATGCACCGCCTGTATACGGCTGTTCAGAGTATATAGGGCCTTTTTTATTTTATGTGCGGGGTTCCCCTTAATATCCATACAAGACCCAAAGGGGCTGGTAATGGGCTGGGGTGGGGGGGGGGGTCATGGGGTAGCTATGCCATTTTTCTTAAAGATTTTCATCCATATTACCGGGACCAGACATTACATTAAAGCCGCAAGAAGTTTTAAATGGCTTTTTTTTCCTTTAGAAGTGTCATTTTGTGCAGGGACAGTTCTAAACACGGGAAACACGTGGCACTTCACAGGCATACTTTAGACACCCCCCAGGTACGATATTTAAAGGAATATTTGACTTTTTTTTTTCACTTTATGCATCATTAAAATGACTGCTCCCGAAAAACGACCGTTTTTAAAACTTCTTTTTGCATTGATACATGTCCCCTGGTGCAGAACCCGGGTTCCCAAACCCTTTTTAGGACAATAACATGCATAATAGTTGTTATAATTAGCACTTTAGAATTCGAACGTTCGCATCCATTGTATTTAATAGGGTTCTAATGTTCGTACGAACTTTCGGTCCGTTCGCGGGTTCTGGTGCGAACCGAACCCGGGGGTGTTCGGCTCATCACTAGACAACACACAGGTGAGCAGCTATCCCCTATGAGACCTTCACAAGGCTTCACTTCACCTGTTGTCCAAATCTCTGTGGGCTGTTGTCCCAACAACTGACATTGAACAACGCATGACCCATTTCTAGCAGTACCAATCTTTGCCAACTCACACTTTTCCATGTTACAATTTTTTTTCCTCGCCATACTCACTAGCGTTGCTAGCCAGGTGCGGGGGGGGCGGGCCGCACCCGGGTGACACCCACCAGAGGGGTGACACCCGTGGGTAGCGCAGCGGCCACACTGACATCGCCCGCCCGCTGCCCTGTGCCTTAGGCTCACGCTGCGGCTGTGTCCCTCAGCGGAGCGGAAGGAAGCCGCCACCCCCTCTGCCTCCTCTATGTTTACATCCACAGAGGAGCAGGAGGAGACCGCGCTCGAGAGACACACCGCTGTGTGTATCTGCCGCTCTGTTCTGAGGTCTGAAAGGTAAGGGGGGCATCTTTACTGATGGGGGGAGGGGGTGTCTGTACTGCTGGGGTCTGCACAAGAGGGAGTTTGCACCAGGGGGGGGCTGTAACTGAGGGGGGTGTCTGTACTGAGGGGGGTCTGGTACTGAGGGGGGTGTCTGTACTGAGGGGGTGTCTGTACTGAGGGGGGTCTGGTACTGAGGGGGGTGTCTGTACTGAGGGGGGGGTCTGGTACTGAGGGGGGGTCTGGTACTGAGGGGGGTGTCTGTACTGAGGGGGGGGGGTCTGGTACTGAGGGGGGGTCTGGTACTGAGGGGGGGGTCTGGTACTGAGGGGGGATCTGTAACTGAGGGGGGATCTGTAACTGAGGGGGATCTGTAACTGAGGGGGATCTGTAACTGAGGGGGTGTCTGTTACTGAGGGGGGTCTGTTACTGAGGGAGGTGTCTGTACTGAGGGGGGTGTCTGTACTGAGGGGGGATTGGTACTGAGGGGGGTGTCTGTACTGAGGGGGGGTCTGGTACTGAGGGGGGGGGTCTGGTACTGAGGGGGTGTCTGTACTGAGGGGGGTGTCTGTACTGAGGGGGGGTCTGGTACTGAGGGGGGGGTCTGTAACTGAGGGGGGGTCTGTAACTGAGGGGGGATCTGTAACTGAGGGGGTGTCTGTTACTGAGGGGGGTCTGTTACTGAGGGGGGTCTGTTACTGAGGGGGTGTCTGTACTGAGGGGGGTGTCTGTACGAGGGGGGTCTGTAACTGAGGGGGTGTCTGTAACTGAGGGGGTCTGCACTGAGGTGGGGGTGTCTGTACTGATGGAGCGGTCTGCACTGAGGTGGGGGTGTCTGTACTTATGGAGCAGTCTGCACTGAGGTGGGGGTGTCTGTACTGAGGGGGAGGTTCATACTGAGGGAGGCGGGTCTATATTGATGGCGGGGAGTCTGTACTTAGTGGAGCGGGTTTGTACTGAGGGAGAGGATCTATACTGTGGGAGGGGGGTCTGTAGTTAGTGGAGGGGGGTCTGTACTGAGGGGGGACTATAGTTGTTGGGGGGTGACACCATTTTTTTTTGCACCGGGTGACACCAACCCTAGTGACGCCACTGGCCATACTATATTTGAGAGCATCTCCGGGTACCCCAACTTGTACCTCTCTGCAGGTGACAGACAGAATCTCTGCTTTTGCCGCGTCCATATCTGGCCCTTCCTTCTTTGGAGGTCTAGCGGGTGAGGCAGTATCCGCGCCATTTACTAATCCCTGCTCAGCCGCACCTCGGACCGCACTAGCAGACATGTTCATCACCGTATCAGGCGGAGAGACCTCTGTCTCCAGCAGCCCCCCAGAGCGCCTTCCGTACTGAACCGTATCCGAAAGCACCCTCACAGGAAACTGGGAGATCATTTGCCACACTATTAGAAAGCACTGTACCAACCAGTTTCACTGGTGATTAATTTTAACCAGCACAGGTTGTACTACCTGACTCCATCCATTGGTACCACGCAGCACCACCACATCCGACTGCAATGGAGTCACCCAGGCATACAAGGACTGTGCTTTCACCATTTCAAGCAGTTCCACTAACATATCTGTAATTTCTACACACTCCACATCAATATGCAAAACATTTTTGGTGACCTTAACCTTATCAGAGACATGGAGGGGCTCATTCACTGCGGCTTGAGGGGCCGAGACATTTAAACAGGCCTCCACCTCACTGGCGGTACCCATCACAGCCTGATGCTCCTCTGGAACACTGTCAGACGCATGTCTCCCACTCACTCCTTCCAACTCAACAATGAGCCCCTGCACGTAAACATTTGTTACATTGTCACCTTCACACTTGACATTCAGCGGCTGGGCTGTGAACACCACATCTGCCATGCATGCGCCCTGATCTGGTTCTTCCGACTGGGGGGAAATAACCCTTGTAGGGACCAACGCACCCTCAACCATCGGTCGCTCTGCGATTTCCCTGTCTGGCATAGCAGTTGTTGTATTCACATCCCTGTAGCTCAACATAGCCTTGTCTATAATGGCTAGTAATTGTTTGGCCCAACTGTCCCAATCCGTTGTGCTTCCATTATGAGGGCTCAGCAGTACCTCATCATCGGCTCTAGGAGGCACCTGGGATTCTGTAGCAAAAACAGTAACTTTGTCAGTTCTATATAAATCACATTTTGACAACATGCTTTTACGCTTTGCTAAAGCTTCATCAAACAAGGCAGGCTGCAATACACCATCACTACCTTGCTCTGGGGGCGCTAACACACTCAGCTGTGCACCTTCAGCTCTGGCCAGCTGACTTAACCCCTTACCAACTGGGTTACACATATGATAAATGGACTGCTCACAGAAACTCTCATTGCATGGTGTAGACCCAGTCTGTTCCATCAGAGCAACATCAGGGCTGTCCTGGACAATCTCTGGCTCCAACACCTGGAGACCCCCAGAGATTTCCATGGACAACACTGTGGCTCCGCTTCTGGTTGCCAAGGGAGACATCCCCCTTTTCTCATTACTAAAGAACACATCACCATAAGTACATCACCATAAGTACATGTATCATCAGCAATACCTTTATCATCAGCATTCATAAACATAGCAGTTTCATAAGCTCTATCAGGTTTTCTTTTGTCATAACGCATGGCACCCTGCGTGCCACTCAGCACACCAACCTTCCTCTCCAAAGGAATTATTTTTCCTACTAGGGCGGCTTCACAGTTGTCCTGGGATACCACTTGTCTCACCACTGCAGGCTCCTTGGGGGTTTCCCTTGGCAACTCTGCAGCACCTGTCACTGTCACTAGGGAACATGGCACACCAACTGCTTTGGTTACCCCTAGCACATCTCTCCCAGCACTCTGCTGGACTACCTTAGGTGCACACAGAGTCCACATGTCCTTTTCAGTCCTTGACCTTGCTGCAAGCTGGGTTTTAACCTGTGTCTCCCCGCTGATCTGGGTAGCACACTGCAGCAAGTCCATTTTTACACCTGCGGATCTCCCCACCGAACACAATGCCACTTCACTGGGGTCAGACCCACAAATTGCAACAGTCTTACCATATCCTGTAGCAGGTAACTTTGGATTTCCAAAACTGCTGAAGTCTACCGGTGACACTTCTCCCATCCTGGAGCATTGCTGGCGGCCTATGATATGATGGAACTCTCCTCTGAGAAGGATTTCCTCTTTAAACCTGCGGTAGTCATCCTGGTCCCCATCCATCAAATGGTAAACCGACCGGTACTCTATCCGTAACAATGTTTGCAGCAATTTTGGCCACCGGTTCCTAGGCCATTTTCTCTTTACAGCAACTTTTTCAAATCTTAGCAGGAAGTCCCCAACCTCCTCTGTAGGCAGCATGGGTTGCATATAGTCAGAGGCCAGGATCACAGCCCCTTGCACTGCATCCCAGTCTTTGCGATTCCGCTTGAACCATCCATTCACTGTCTCACGCATCACTAGGCCTTTAGGACTGACCCTTCTAGGTGGAGACATCTTCTCAGGCCACGCTGAGCTCACTTCCACAGGTACACCACCTGTATGCAACACAGTCCATCAATTGAACTTCTATGCAATGCAGTTCGCCTGGCTGCCACACACAGCTAGCAGCAGTTCACCGCAGAAAAAAATAATTGAGTTTTCATTCACAGGTACACCACCTGCAACACGCAATGCCTTTTGCCTGGCTGCACTTCCACACACAGCCAACAGTTCCTGACCTGAACTCACTGTGGAGCAAGGCCCCGGATTCCACCGTCTTGTGCCCGCTGAATCCACCACTTGTGAGATGGGGGTTGTTTAGCTCAAGTGGTAAATGCGTTTTTTTAGCGATTCAAGCCAGTCAGAAACTATATTTAAGGGCATGGTAGCCCATTTTTATTAAAAAAGGCAAAATAAAAGTCCAAACAAAGGTTTCCCACGCAGGGGTTCTTCTCCATCAAATACACATAACAGAAAATGGTAGCCCACCTGGCTCTCTGTAGCAGTACTTCTGCACTTTCCTGGTCACCCAGACCACCGGACTCCTCAAAGTAGACGGCCTCCCTTTAGCGTCCACAGCTCTGCCTCTTGCAGTCACCAATGTTCTGGCTGTCACCTACAGCCTCTCTGACTCTCGAAGACCTCCTGTCTCTTGGTGTGGAGCCGTCTCCAACTGGGAGCCATGAGGTCTTCCCATACATTCATTATAAGGGCTGTGCTCACCTGAGCACACACCCTGCTGGTAATCAGCAAAGTCTGGACTCTGGACACAGGGTTGGAGATCCCATCCCTCCCAAGACACTGTGGAATCTCCAAACTACAAAGCCCCTTTCCAGAATATCAAAACCTGGAGAAAGCTGCGAAAGTAGTCTTGCACCTTGTAAATGTGCAGACCCTGTGTCCAGCAAACTGTCCATTTTACCGTGACAGTAGCTCCTACTGTCACAATATATATATATATATATATATATATATATATATATATATATATATATATACACATCCCACCTTTGTGCAGCTACATCTCACTGCAGGCCATTAGTATGTCTGGATGGCAAACAATGAGAGGCAGACAGTCACAAGGCAATAAAAGAGGGCAAGCAGGCTCTGTGTCTAGAGGCAACAGTGCTGCTGGTCGTGGACACGGTGCATCCTCATCAGCACGTGGCCGTGGGACACGCTTGTCCTTTTCAGCAGCTGGCCATGTTGAGCCGCAACATGCCCAAGACTTGGTAGTGGATGACCAAGCCGTCCTCCTCCTCCTCATCCTCTCTCACCCAGGCTCAGGGTACTTTGTCTGGCAAAGCAGCTGCCAAAGCGGCCTCTTCCCTCGGCTCAATTGCATCAGTCACTCCTTCCCTAGCCCCACCATGTCCTCCTGAGGAGTCCCCTGAACTGTTTGAGCACAGTGTTAGGTACATGCTCCAGGAGGATGCCCAGCGTTTTGAAGGCTCCGATGATGGAACCCAGCTGGAAGAAGGAAGTAACGTGAGCTCAGAGAGAGGGGTAGTAACGTGAGCCCAGAGAGAGAGGGGGTGCCCAACAAGGTCAGCTATCTGGCAGGCATGTTCCCCCAGCTGCAGCATACTGCCAGATTGGCTCCAGTGATGAGGAGGGAGGGGATGATGAGGTCACTGACTCCACGTGGGTGCCTGATAGGAGAGAGGAGGAGGAGGAGGCACATCTCCAACGAGGCAGGATGCCCTCCAGGAGCCAGGTTAAGGGCAGCACACCGACTGCATCACTCCGCAGAGCTCTGCATGTGCAGGGTGCTGCTGTCTCTGCGCATTATTCAAAAAGTTCTTTGGTGTGGGCCTTTTTTCAGACGTGTGCAGCAGATCGCACCATTGCCATTTGCAACATATGTCTAAAGCGTATCTCGCAAGGCCAAAACATCAGCCACTTGGGCACCACGTGCTTGACCAGACATATGTCGACCTCCCATGCAGTCTGTTGGCAAGCTTACCTAAAAGACCCACACCAAAGAACAAAGCGGACCTCTTCTTGCTCCTCATCTGCTGGGATCTCCAACCCCACTATGCCTTCAGTCCTCTCAGAAACCTGCACTGAGAGGAATAAAGGTGTAGAATTAGGTGTGTCACAGCCAAGTACTTGTGGGCAATCTGCTATCGGTACACCGAAGTCCGATTGTACCAGGCAAATTTCCCTGCCCCAGCTGCTGCACCGCCGAAAGAAGTTCTCTCCCAGCCATCCACATGCCCAGCGGTTGAATGCTAGCTTGGCTAAATTGCTAGCACTTCAACTGCTGCCTTTTCAATTGGTAGACTCTGCCCCCTTCCGTGAGTTTGTGGAATGTGCGGTTCCTCAGTGGCAGGTTCCCAAACGCCACTTTTTCTCACGGAAGGCGATTCCGGCTCTCTACCAGCATGTGGAAGGCAATGTCTTGGCCTCGCTGGACAGAGCGGTCAGCGGTAAGGTGCATATTACCGCTGACTCATGGTCCAGCAGGCATGGACAGGGACGTTACCTATCTTTCACGGCGCATTGGGTGACTCTGCTGGCAGCTGGGAAGGATGTAGGACAAGGTGCAGTAGTGTTGGAGGTTGTTCCACAACCACGCCTCCAAAAAAATGGTACTACTGGTGATTCTGACACACCTCTCTCCTCCACCCCCTCCTCTTCTTCTTCCTCCATGGCCTCTTCCTCTGCTGATTTGTCCTCGGAACCAGCGGTGCTCCGTAGGCGTTCAAGGGGCTACGCAAGTACGCAGGCAAAAAGATGCCATGCGGTGCTTGAGCTGGTGTGCTATGGGGACAGGAGCCACACTGGGGCAGAGATTCTGCAGGGGCAGGCTCAGAGGTGCAATTACAATTCTTGATCTAATAATTCACAGCAGGGCCCATTCATGCGCCCACTAAGAGTAACTGTGAGGGCTTACAGTGTTGTGGCACCAGCACCACCACCAAAGGCCCAATTTTTCCTACTACTGTTCAACAATGGCATGTAATTACAATTCCTGATATAATAGTTCACAGCAGGGCGTTCCAGCGCCCACCAAGAGTAACTGTGATGGCTTACAGTGTTGTGGCAACACCAACACCTAAAGGGCAAATTTCTGCAGAGTATATACGGCAGGCCCCTACTTTCAAACATCCAACTTACAAACGACTCCTACTTGCAAACGGTAGGAGACAACAGGAAGTGAGAGGAAATCTACTCATAGAAAGGGAAATTCTCTCCTGTAAGAGTTAATATGGGAAAAAAAGGTGTCTCCTCTCCACTGATGCTTTATCACCAATCCTTGTTTCAATAAAAAAAACAAATTTTCCAAAAACATTTGTCATTGGGACGGAAAGTGAGGTGAAATGTTCTGAACAGGTGCACAGACAGCCAAACAAATGTTACAGGGGTGATAACCCTTCCCTATGTTCTCCAAAAAGCTTAAAAATTTATTTTTTGGCTGGAGCTACATTTAAAAATGTACCTGTTCCAAATTACAAACAGATTGTACTTAAGAACAAACCTACAGTCCGTGTCTTGTTTGCCCCGCCTGTATACTGCTGTTCAGAGTTTATAGGGCCTTTTTTTATTTTGGGTGCGGGGTTCCCCTTAATATCCATACAAGATCCAAAGGGGCTGGGGTGGGGGTACCCATGCCATTTTTCTCAATGATTTTCATCCATATTGCCGGGACCAAACATTATATTAAAGCCGCAAGCAGTTTTAAATTACTTTTTTTCCTTTAGAAATGTCATTTTGTGCAGGGACAGTTCTAAACACAGGAAACACGTGCCACTTCACAGGCATACTTTAGACAACCCCCAGGTACGATATTTAAAGGAATATTTCACTTTTTTTTTTCACTTTATGCATCATTAAAATCACTGCTCCCGAAAAAACTGTAGTTTTTAAAACTTCTTTTTGCATTGATACATGTCCCCTGGGGCAGGACCCGGGTCCCCAAACCCTTTTTAGGACAATAACTTGCATATTAGCTGTTATAATTAGCACTTTTGATTTTGAACGTTTGCGTCCATTGTATTTAATAGGGTTCTAAAGTTCGCGCGAACTTTCGGTCCGTTCGCAGGTTCTGGTGCGAACCGAACAGGGGGGTGTTTGGCTCATCCCTAACAGTAAACTGTAAACCAAATATTAGTTGGAGGGATGTGGGAGCAATAATGTCAGGTATTATTCCCAGTGCCTCAAGGCACAGTGCCTCACACTCGAATATATGTTAAGGTGGGAGATGCTCTATGGTCCCCCTCATTAGCATCCATATGAAAATCATCAAATCCCGGCATGCCCAGCTGCTGTGGATGAAATTGGAGTCATCTATCCTTCCCACTAAGCTGATTAGCCACTTGATGTGGCAGAAAGCCAAAGATAGACCAAATATTCTTTGCCCAACATTGTCATTCAATCTCCGCATATGGGACAGGCTGGCAAATAAACATGCTTTCAAATCCCCTCACACTCCTTTGGTCCGATTATTGGGCAACCCAGCCTTCACCCCGGGTCTCAACCCCCCATACATTCGCCTGGTGGATTAATAAGGGTTTCCTACGAATTGCAGACCTATGCCACCACATAGGTATACTGTCCAAACAATTTGTGATCGAACAGTACCAGCTTCCAGCATCGGAAGTGTTTAGATACTTTCAAGTGGCACATTATTTGGCAGCCTTATATTGCACGGGTGACTTGACCACTTCCACCTCAATGGAGTATTTAAGCAGGACTTATAATAAACAAACTGAGCACATATCTAAAATATATACTATATTGCACTCAGGTTCTTCAAAATTGCCATACATGGAGAAATGGGAACAAAACCTCGGAGAGGCGATGGCAGCGGAGGAATGGGTCAAATTGGCTCAGTACAATTCCAGATCATACATAAATACCTCATTGATTGAGGCAAACTATAAGGTCTTCCTAAGGTGGTATATGGTGTCAGTGCGATTGGCGTCGTGTGTCCCTCGAGCCTCCTCATTGTGCTTCATAGGCTGTGGTCAGGAGGGAACCATATTACATACATTTTGGACTTGTCTGAAAGTCAAGCAGTTCTAGATCCGCATGTACAATTTCATATATTCCCTTACCCAGGTCAACCTTATTAAAGCTCCACAACAGGCCCTACTGGCGATACCGGGGGAGGGGATACCGGGACACGTGAGGTAATTTTGTTTATTTTCACAGCAGCCAGAATCTCAATTGCAAGATCCTGGAAATCTCCCACGATCCAGATTGATCTTATGAAAGCCAGGTTGACATGGATCATGGTAAATGAAAGTTTGTCAGCAATTCTACATGACAGATTGGCCTTCTTCTAAAAAATCTGGAATCCCTGGACAAAATTTATTTCGAACCTATGTTCTGACAGTAGAGGGTGCACTTCTTCTCTTTACTTTTTCTTTGTCTTGTTTTTCTACTTCTTTTTTCTTTTCTGTTCATCTCTGTATGCTTATCTTTTGTTGTTTTTCTCCATCGAATGCACTACCCTGTACATAATGCTGAGAAGGTGTGTCGTAATACGTTCTAGAAAGCTGGCGTGACGCACACTAAAAGCGTCTTGCCCCTCCTTTTTTTTCTGGATGGGGAGGTCAGGTATGCACCATGGTTAATATCTATTGATGTAGCCATATATATCTCTGACCTTAGAATTTTTGGATACTGTCTTGACTTTGGTTACTGTAATATTATAAGTATGAATGTATATGAAGACTGTTATCCGAGCATTTTAGCCACATGTTTTCTAGTTGGCTTTTGTACTTTGAAATACTTAATAAAAAGCAATGGAAACAAAAATCATCAAATCATAAAGAAAATAAAAAAAAGAGAAAAGTAGAGGATAGAAAAAAGGGAGGAAGGAAGACAGAGACTGGTCCCCTCGATCCAGGCCCCCAACCACAGGGTGTCCTGGTGTCTATGAAGCTTTAATGTATTTAATTCAGGGATTCCACACTTTTTCAAACCTGGTTTGTTTTTCTCTAAGGATGCTTGTCAATTTTTTATTAATCATGATCCAGGATAACGAAGATGAGGGTTCGGAGATGTCTGGGAATCTCATCCGATAGGTCTGTGAACAATGCTGCTTTGGCGGCTTTGGGTGTATTGCGTCCTGTCACTGAATAGACAAGATTGAATTATCTAATCCAGAATTGCTGGACCATTGGACAGGACCAGCAGACATGGAACATATTGCCCTCTTGCCCGCATCTTCCAAAGGGGTGAGGTACCAGGGTAGAGTTTCGCCAGTCTCACCAGAACAAGGTACCATCGAAACAGCACCTTATATAGTTCGCCTTCAGTAGGGAGGTATTCAGTATTCCTCTGTGCACCATGGTTGACCACTGTACCCACACCTCCTCCTCTATAGTCTCATCAGGTCTGACTCTCATGCCATTTGGTAAGAAGGCTTGTTATGTTGGCTAGTAAAGAGAACATATAACTGTGAGATCCCTCCGTGTGTCTCAGGACCACGCAGGCATTTTCAAATAATGTCCTGGTAGTTATGTCTACCTGGTCCTTACATAGAGTCTGTAGAAAGTTGGTAATTTGACACAAGCGCAAGGTTTCTGTAGGGGCCATCTGTAGTGTTTCTAAAATATCAGAAGGCTGTCTGATCCCTTTATGATCTATAAAGTGCGCTATACTGTAGAGACCCTTATTGACCCACCATGTGTCAATCAACATTAACTTTTTGTAATCCTTAAGTTGCTAGCCTTAGTAAATATAGATAGGAAGGTATATTATATTTACTTATTTTAAACTTTTTCTACATGTCTTCAGGTGCTTCCTGGTTTCTGGCCTTGGCCAAAATGATGTCATACATCCCAGGAGTCTTCATGGGCATTTTCTTTCTTTTATCTGGAGAAGGGGAGGAAGGACTTCCTCAGCTAAGCAAACTCTCCTGCTTGCATGCCGGAGCTAAGGGCAGAGGTTTTCCAGGAATCCCAACCACCACACTAACTGCCTGGAGTTTGCATGTTCTCCCTGTGCCTGGGTGGGTTGCCTCTGTATACTCCGGTTTCCTCCCTACCCTCCAAAGACATGCTAGGTTAATTGGTTCCTGTATAAAATGGCCCTAGTATATGTATGTGTGAATGTGAGTTAGGGACCTGAGATTGTAAGCCCTTTGAGGGCTGGGGCAGATGTGAATGTGCAATATACAGTATATGTAAAGCGCTGCGTAATTTGAAGGCACTATATAAGTACATGTAATAAAATAAATACAAAATAAATAAATGCTACATTAATCATATGCCCTTACTGAAAATGGCCAGGGAGAAAAATGTAAGGGGCCTGTTTTTCAAAAGTGAATAAATAATAAATAAATCATGGAGACATAGATGAATGGGCAAGTCTGCGTTGAATATTAAAAATGAATTAAGTAGTGTTTTCGGTGTGGAGCTTAGATGCAATTTAGTTCCGCTATAGGAACGTACTATTCCCATGTACAGTGCCTTGAAAACGTATTCAAAACCCCTGAAATTTTCCACATTTTGTCATGTTACAACCAAAAACGTAAATGTGTTTTAATGGGATTTTATGTGATAGACCAGCACAAAGTGGCACATAATTGGGAAGTGGAAGGAAAATTATAAATGGTTTTCATTTTTTTTACAAATAAATACATGAAAAGTGTGGCATGCATTTGTATTCAGCTCCCCTGAGTCAATACTTTGTAACACCACCTTTCGCTGCAATTACAGCTTCAAGCCTTTTTGGGTATGTCTCTATCAGCTTTGCACATCTAGAGAGTGACATTTTTGCCTATTCTTTTATGCAAAATATCTCAAGCTCTTTTAGATTGGATGTAGAGCATCTGTGAACAGCAATTTTCAAGTCTTCCCACAGATTCTCAATTGGGTTTAGGTCTGGACTTTGACTGGGCCATTCTAACACATGAATATGCTTTGATCTAAACCATTCCATTGAAGCTCTGGTTGTATGTTTAGGGTCTTGTCCTGCTGGAAGGTGAACCTCTGCCCCATTCTCAAGTCTTTTGCAGACTCTAACAGGTTTTTCTCTAAGATTGGCCTGTATTTGGCTCCATCCATCTTCCCATCAACTCTGCCCAGCTTCCCTGTCCCTGCTAAAGAAAAGCATCCCTACAACTTGAGGCTGCCACCACCATGTTTCATGGTGGGGATGGTGTGTTCAGGGTGATCTGCAGTGTTAGTTTTCTGCCACACATAGCGTTTTGCTTTTAGGCTAAAATGTTCAATTTTGGTCTTATCTGACCAGAGCACCTTCTTCCACATGTTTGCCGTGTTCCCCACATGGCTTTTCAGAAACTGCAAACTGGACTTCTTATGACTTTCTTTTAACAATGGCTTTCTTCTTGACACTCCTCCAGTGCACAACTAATAGTAGTCCTGTGGACAGATTCTCCCACCTGAGCTGTGGATCTCTGCAGCTCCTCCAGAGTTACCATGGACCTCTTGGCTGCTTCTCTGATTAATGCTCTCCTTACCCGGGCCTGTCAGTTTAGGTGGACGGCCATGTCTTGGTAGGTTTGCAGTTGTGCCATACTCTTTCCATTTTTTGATGATGGATTGAACGGTGCTCCGTGAGATGTTCAAAACTTGGGATATTTTTTTATAACCTAACCCTGCTTTAAACTTCTCCACTTAATCCCTGACCTGTCTGGTGTGTTCCTTGGCCTTCATGAGGCTGTTTGTTCACTAAAGTAAACTAAAGCAAACCTCTGGGGGCTTCACAGAACAGCTGTATTTATACTGAGATTAAATTACACACAGGTGGACTCTATTTACTAATTAGGTAACTTCTGAAGGTAATTGGTTCCACTAGATTTTAGTTAGGCGTATCAAAGTAAAGGGGGCCGTATACAAATGCACGGCAAACTTTTCAGATATTTATTTGTCAAAAAAATTGAAAAACAATTTATCATTTTCCTTCCACTTCACAATTATGTGCCACTTTGTGTTGGTCTATCACATAAAATCCCAATAAAATGTATTTACATTTTTGGTTGTAAAATGACAAAATGTGGAAAATTTCAAGGAGTATGAATACTATGTCAAGGCACTGTAAGTAGCATGCATCTTACATTGGTGTGAGTGGGAATCAGATGCCTTTGGAAAATAATGGACCATAATGGACCATTATTTGTTCATTGGCTTCTTACCTCAAATGAGTGGATGCGGAAGGAAAGTTTTACTAGTGCTCAAGCTTCAGCAAGAAACTCCCTCCCTAGCACTACCCCTGTGTTAGAAGCATCTCTGAAATTACAAATTGACAGCATTTTCTGTGAGCTGATTTTTCTTCTGATATATTATTATTACACCCTTTTACCAACAGGCTGAAATTGACTTTATTGCAGAAATCTAAATGGAACCTAACAATGTACATTGCTTGTTCCAGTCTTTCAAGCATGATTAATATTTACCAAACAACATTCATTCCAAATGCAGTACTCAAAGCCTAGCATATTTCTGTGTGTTCAAGGGAGTAAGATGTAAATGTAGAGAAAAAGACATACAGAGTGGATCTCGTGGAAGCTGGTAAATGTAGGACAGGTAAGCTGATTCTTTTGTTGAATAAAATAACACATAAAATAATAAATAGATGAGGGTACAAGAAAAGGAAAGAAATTAATAAAAACACTACCGAATGAAAAAGGTAAAAAGTATGGTATAATTGAAATGTTATTGGGTGAGGTTCAGTTATGGCAATTCATGCTGTCTTCAAAAAAATCAAAGCAACATTTTTAGATGTATTCCAAGGTTTCTGTGAATTTCTCTATATCTCTTAATAACTACATAATCTCTATATCACATAATAAAACATCTGTAAGTATTCACTCCTAAATTGGTAAAATAGTGCAGACCTACCCCTCAAAGATTTTTATGTGTGTTGTTATTCAGTTGTGTTCTCTCCCCTTTAGAGCAGAAGTGTCAGCTTGATGTCACAATGTAAAGCTCCCTCAGAAGCTGTCCAATTTCCTCCTACAGGCAGGGATGGACTGGCCATCGGGACTACCGGGAGATTCCCGGTGGGCCGATCCCCTCAGTGGGCCAATTTTCAGTGACAGCCCCGAGTCTCTGCGCTCCGCTGACCGCTGCTTATGAGAGTACTGTGTATAAGCGAGGACTTGCTCTGCTCCTCCCACACATCCACAGCCAGTCAGCAGGCAATTGTAACCCTCCTGGAGCAGGGCTGAAGAATGGGGGCGCGAGGAAGGAGAAACACAATGCATACAAGAGATACAAGAAGGTATGATCACAGCTACAAGATAGCCAGTCCTGCAGCAAACAGATCGTCAGGACTCGGGAGAACTGTCACATCATGATCTCACATGTACACTAGCTGCAGTGTCTTCCAGAAATCTAGGCAGTGTGCAGGTCAGTCCCCTCTCCCCCTCTCTCTCCCTCCCTCTCGTCTCGCTCTTTACTTTTTTTTTTTTTAGCTGCTTATCCTGCTTATCCTGCACACTGATAAGATCTGCTGCCATTCTGTGTCCAGTGACAGTGTGACACATGTCTGACTGTTAACCATTTAAATTATTTAGCCAGAGCTCTGTGTGTGCTGCACGGTTTGTGTGATGTTTTTTGGAAGGATTAACTGTTAGTTCAGGCTAGAAGCTTCACAGACCAATTAACTGTTTACTGCCCTCCACTAATCCTGACCAGATCACTGTTTGTAAGACAATTTGTATTTTGGAAATTGGATGTGCTGTTGTCTTCTGTCACATGGGTGTACTTTCAAAGGAAGATTACCAACTTGATCTTTGCAAAGCTGGTTTAAATGGAGTGGAGCAACCCTGCGATACTATATACTGTTACACTGGGTTCAGCCATAAAGGCAGTCTCTGACCATCTCCTGTAGTATGTCTGCAGTCTCTGACCATCTCCTGTAGTATTTCCACAGTCTCTGATCATCTCCTGTAGTATGTCTGCAGTCTCTGACCATCTCCTGTAGTATGTCCACAGTCTCTGACCATCTCCTGTAGTATGTCCGCAGTCTCTGGCCATTTCCTGTAGTATGTCTGCAGTCTCTGACCATCCCCTGTAGTATGTCCGCAGTCTCTGACCATCTCCTGTAGTATGTCAGCAGTCTCTGACCATCTCCTGTAGTATGTCAGCAGTCTCTGACCATCTCCTGTAGTATGTCTGCAGTCTCTGACCATCTCCTGTAGTATGTCCGCAGTCTCTGACCATCTCCTGTAGTATGTCTGCAGTCTCTGACCATCTCCTGTAGTATGTCTGCAGTCTTTGACCATCTCCTGTAGTATGTCTGCAGTCTTTGACCATCTCCTGTAGTATGTCTGCAGTCTCTGACCATCTCCTGTAGTATGTCCGCAGTCTCTGACCATCTCCTGTAGTATGTCCGCAGTCTCTGACCATCTCCTTATACCGTGTCTAGTTTATATACTGTTTTTGTGCGTGTTCGCAAAATTAAAGTGGGCCAGTCTGGATGAAGTCGAGGGCCAAATTTTTGTCCCAGTCCAGCCCTGCCTACAGGTGGGAACTTTGACTCTGTCAGAGGGGGAAATTTCACATTAACAATGTCTATAGCTTTCTTTTATGTAATCTTGATCAAGCTGATGTTTCTGCTCTGACAGGAAGATAACTAACAGAACATACGTACATCTATCAGCATTTAAGTAGAAATTGACAATAGGAAAGGGATAATGAAGAAATAATGGAAAGCCATACAAAGCTATGTGTTAAAGAAGATCCTAGTTTAAAGGAAATTTCTGGGGACCCATAGATTTGGATTATCATGAATACTTGGGAAGTTTAGTTGACAAGCTGCAAATTACAAAGAAAACACACAATTACAAGAGACTAAGGGGTTGATTTACTAAAGGCAACTGCAGTTGCTCCTGAGCTTAGTATATGCGGTAAAGCTTCACTTTGCAAGAGATACCCAACCACATGCAAGGAAAAGAATAAAAACAGCATTTTTCCTTGCCATTGATTGGATGATGGTAGTCTAGCACGGTCTATTTGCCTTTAGTAAATCAACCCCTAAACATCACAACAATTGACACTCATTTTTTAAAAATAGATATATTTACCTGCAAGAAACACCACTATGGCGTAATTCCGTGTATACTGAACTACATGCGTTGGAGGGGTTTCAGATGGGGGTACAGATGTTTAGAGGCATTTGAAACATCAAATACCTGAAACAGCTTGTAAACGCGTGTAAGCGTGGTAACTCGCGTTTAGCCGCGCTTTGTTTACAGGTGTTTTTAATAGAGATACATTTTTGACTATTTGAAAAAAAATATATTTTCAAAAACGCTCCTAGATGCAAACGCAGCTAAATGTAGCATGTAAACACAGAAAAACTGATGTTTTTAAACGTTGCTTACTATCTGTCAAGTTAAATCGTTCAGGGGAGGTTGTAAAATGTCCCATGTACATTAAGCCTTACTGCGTTATATTCTACAATGAGAAAGTTATGATTTCACAAATTTACTCTACTCTAATATTGGCCACACAGGACGCTGCTAAATTGCCCTGTAGACATGGATGGGAACAGGATATGGGATATTTTGTAGGGGAGACAAGGCAGATGTGGTTGCAGTCCATACCTTCTATCTCTGTCTTGCCTTCACACAAATTGTCACAATTTTTCCTGTTGCATAGAGCCTATCGCACCCCAGTATATACAGTTCCTATGCTAGGATGTCACCTATCTGCCCTAAATGTTATAGAGATGAAGGTGATCTCATTCTATTTGGCAGGCATGGCTTGACACTCCTGGGCTTGCCCCACCTCAATTGGTTATGGATAGGCAGGTGTGAAGAGTCATGCAACCCTTGGCCTATTCTATATAACAGGCTACTAATTACACCTAGGGGTTATTATAGGTAAATTTGAGCATAGTTGACTGATTCGTACTCTCTATTCTCTCACATGAAAGGTTGTCCTGTGTTTTCATTCCAAGGGATAGCAAAATTGCATACGGTGCACACAGTGTGCGGCCTCTTGGCCGTAGCCTTTACATTTTTTTTTTGTATTATGTTTTATTGATGTTTTTCCTTTGCTCTGTATCTATTTATTATGCCTTTTGTATGTATATTCAGGAAAATCTACTCAGTTCACTTTAGATGTGGTACTGTAACCAGGTTATATTGTCTGATTATCCTAAATTGAGCCTACAGAATCCTATGTCATGTTTCTTGGGTACCTTACTCTTCATGTATATCAAACTTTTTGTTGGTTATTGGCACAATAAGCATTTTCCTGATAAAAAAAAGAAAAAAAAGGTATGTTATCTTTAAGATGTTTAGAGCCCATTTATGCCTCCGCGTCCAGGAGCAGTGCATAAACCCACACGTTTTTTGTGCATTAACAAGCATAGCATTAAGGCAGCCGATTCCAATTACCGGTAATAGGCTGGGTGTAAACCCAAACGTCCAAAAAAATTGATATGTGCCATTTTTGGCAATACAGCACATTACAGTGTGGTGCTTTACTATGCTTTACTATGTGTTGTGGTCTGCTGCAATTGGATCTGTGTTGACTTAGGGCATTAGAATGCAATTTACAACAACACACTGCACTGAAAAGGCATCATAGGGCCCTATGTTGTTACTGCATTTCATGCAAGTAAGGTAGCCCATTTGTTAAGCTAGCTCATTCAAAATAATAGCTTGACAATGCACCAAAACATCCAAAACAAACAACATGCACTCATTTTGGCAATGCAGTGCATTACAATGTGGTACGTTACCATGTGTTGTGCATGTACATTGGTGCTGTGTTTCCTTAGTGTGGTAAGCATAGCACAGGAAAGGTGACACTGAGCTCTAAGTCATCACTGCAATTCATGCAGGTATGTACAATGTTTTCAGAATAGCTCTTTCACAGTTTTTGGAAATTTGTTTAAATTTAATTGCTATATCAATTTCTGATTTCCGCTATCTCATAAGTGTTAAAGGTTAAGTATACAAAAAGACCAATATCTAAGCTTTTAATAGATGTTGATACATTGGGGTTAATTATTTCAACTGCAGAGTGCAAAATCTAGTGGAGCTTTGCATAGTAGCCAATCGGCTTCTAAGTTCAGCTTGTTCAATTAAGCTTTAAAAAAAAAAAAACCTGGAAGATGATTGGTTTCTGTGCAGAGCTGCACTAGATTTTGCACGTTCCAATTTTGGTATATTCTCCCCCCATTGAGTCATGCTTGGAAATATCTCTGCATTGGAGTTTGCAAGTCTGCCCTGAAACACACAGTGGACATTCACTCTTAACTGTTGTATTATTAATTTGTTTTATGCTATGGTGAGTGCAGCAGGCTGGAATGAAGCTCTATTGAAAAGGATCAGAGCCGCCTACTGCAGTGGCAGGGATGTCTAACTCTTGGGTTCTTAAAGTGATTGTAAAGGATATTTTTTATAAAAAAAGATGTTATACTAACCTGCTCTGTGCAATGGTATTGCACAGAGCAGTCTCTTACCTCCACTTCTGAAGACCCCATGGCGCTCTCTGTTCCTTCTTCCAAGTCGTGTGCTGAGAGAGCACCCATGTGGGTGAATCCCCTAGCCGGGCTGTGTACGCCCATAGATTCATGAATGGCTCTGCCACACTCCTCAGAGCAGCTCCTGCTGCTACCTGTGTCTCCTGTGAGACCAGGAAGAGAAGGAGCAGTGATGCAGCCAGGGGCAGCCCTGGATTGGTGAGAGGTGACAGGTCAATGTATAGGAACGGGGGGGGGGGGACAGGTAGTGGGGCATTTTTTACCTTAATGGTTAGAATGCATTAAGGTAAAAAATGCTTAGACTTCAGAACCACTTTAAAGCGTGTATTTTAATTATTTCTAGCCTACTTTTATTATTCTGGATGATCTTGAAGTTTGTAAACGTATTATGTTAAAATAGCTATACTTTTACTTTGTTGAGTTCTGTGACACTTATTCAATATGCTTTGTGAGTAGGCATTGCTATGGAACACATTTCACAGAGCCTGTCTTCTGAGCTACTGAGTTGCTGAGAGGAGAAGTTTCAGGAGATGGAGTCAGTACAGGAATCACTGCTTGCAGGAAGCAAAGTACCATGGGATATGTAGTCTGTAGAACTCAACAGTCACAGCAGAGGAGTATGATATATTGAATTATAGTGTGATGAATCATGAACAAAATATCTCTGCACCCTAAATCAACATCTAGTTAGATCCGCTAGCTGAAAATCAGCTTCATACATAAAGAAAGGTCTGTTTGTTTTTAGTTTATAAACTACATGGTTTAAAGGGGTTGTAAGCCAATTAAAAAAAACAAACATGCTTATATTTACCTGCTCTGTGCAATAATTTTGAACAGAGCAGCCCTGATCCTCTTCTTCTGGGGTGCTCTGCCGGCACTCCAGACCCCTCCCCTTCATTGGGTGCCCCCACAGAATGCCGCTTTCCCCGGAGGGGGGGGGCACCCGTGTGGGCTCGCTCCCAAGTCCCGCTGCTTGCGTCCATTGACACAGACAGTGGGACTCAGCCCCACCCCCCACTCCTATGTCACTGCATTTGATTGACAGCAGAGGGAGCGAGCCAACACGGGTTCCATCTGTCCAATGAGGAGAGAGACAGTGGCTGGAGCCACTGCGGTCGTGCATATCGCTGGATCAGATCGGGCTCAGGTAGGAAAAAGGGGGGTCTGGGGGGGAGTTGCAGCACAGGAGGTTTTAGAATGCATTAAGGTGAAAAACCTTGAGGGTTTACAACCACTTTAAAGCTTTAACTAGGAAAGGCAGTTGTTTTTTCCTGTGCTTTAATTAGGCATATTGGATCAATCACCCTATCTTATTGGTGATGTATGAATCTCAGTAATTTGCAGCAAGTATTCACAGCAGCAAATGATTTTTACATTTCCAACACATAAACAGCCTGCACTTCCTAGTATCAGTATCTGAATAGTATATGGAAGGAGCAGAGTACTGATATATATATTTGGAAGAGCAGATTGTTGGTAAAGAGCACCCTCTACAGGTTCAGACTGGGCAGATGTTAGCAGCTGTGACCAGAAATCTTTGACAAACGCAGTAGCCTTAGGAGGGGATAAAGAATACCTCTGATGGTCTTATATTGCTGTATTATATTACTGAATAAAAAAGCTATTGTAACCTTACGGATTTTTCAGTCCTCTACAGATATGTGCAAAGAAGTAAGGGGTTAATATTTGCTTGTCCTTTGTAAATCAAAAATGAATCATTTTATCAGTCTCTCTCATACTATAAATATCTATTTTTCCCTCTTTGCAAATCTCAATAAATCCCAATTTAACAGCTCGGCTTGCTTCTCTGTGTGACGAAGCTGCCTCGCAGCAGTACTCTGGAATCCGTACATCTTGAATAGTTGAAGCAATAATCCAATGTGTTTCTGATGGCCTGATCGTATCATTTGTCATAACTGCTCAATCTGCCTGGGCTCATTACTCCTATAATGGCAGCACAGAGGCGGAATACTGCGTTCCTATGTGCGTTGAGTTGAAGGTTTGAATGACCTCATTGGACCAGGTTAGTGGACCTTGCAACCCTAAGACTCCTCCCAGCATAGATGGGAAATTCTTTTCTAACCTCAATGAAGCACATTAATTGCCATATTTCACAGTCCTTAATGAAAGCCTATCATTTTGCATTGATAAAAAAATATGTACTTTAACTTAAATAATAAGTAAAAGTTGAATTATATTGTTGTATGTATACTTACATATACAGTATATTATTACAATTTTAAAGTGGATGTAAACCCCCAAAAAAAAAATTTTATTTTTTTTTTGCTGTCACAATGTAGTGTATAAGATTTCCTATCATTTGTGCCAGGTCTTGCCACAAAGAGTTAATCCAGCTCTGAGCAATCCTCTTTTATTGTTCAGTGAGATAAAACGGACAAACAGAGTTACTGTTTGTCCATTCCGCCCCCTTGCTTTGAGTGACAGGTTATTTACATATCTTGTGCACTAGCTTTAGAATTTTTTAATTCCCACCCCAACTCTTTTTCAGAAAGCATTTGGTTACTTTTGTGGATTTTGACTGGATGTTAGTGATCATAGCAGAAGGAATACACAGGATAAAATGCATGTTGACAAGGGGAGTGTAGAGGTGGGTGGGGAGTCTACTGACATCACTGAAAACAAGGAGAGAACATTGTTGTATCACAGCACAGAGTGGTATCTATGGATATCAACATGGGTATTAGTGTGCCACGTCCTATAGTTATGGAATAGGAATAGAAATTTATGGGACTTGGACTTTTTAGGCACAGTATTATAAGGTAGATTAAAAAATATAAATTTATTACATATAATTATCAACATGTACAATCTTGTAAAAAAGTCGATATCTCTATATCAATACAGCAACCGTCACCTATATAGTCTATATTTCTATAACCCTCAATGGTTTTCCCTTTCCTTTTCCTTTCTCTCTTTTCTCTTTTTCTTTTTCTTCTTCCTTTTTCTTTCCTCTTTCTCATGTACCTACCCCATTTCCTTTACGTCACCTTATTCCTCTCTCCTCTTCCTCCTCTTTATATAGCAACTCAATTAAGTATATCACAATTACCAACCATCTGTTAGGTAAATAGTCTAAACAGCCAATATTTTTGGCCAGTCATGCCACTATATAATCTGCTCCACATTTTTATACTTCAATATTTAATAGATAATATGTGCTCCCATAGCTACTCCTTGTCTCCCCATGTGCCCCCCCCCTTTGGCTGTTCATCCCAGGTATGGTCCACCTGAACGTTTGGGCAGTTCAGTGCTCCCTAGACAATGTTTGTTATATACTCTCTATTGTAATATATCCATGTAAAATTTCTTAATGTGTGTTTTTAAATTTCTTGTTAGTCTAACTGCGAGGCTCCTGAAGAAGCGTGCCTACACGCGGAACTTGTCGAGCGATACGCCTATCATATGCAACAACGTTTTCCACCTAATTCTATCCCACTTATTACGGATCATGTATTGTATGGAATAATCCTGTGTTTTGTACCATTGAGGGTTATAGAAATATAGACTATATAGGTGATGGTTGCTGTATTGATATAGAGATATAGGCTTTTTTACAAGATTGTACATGTTGATAATTATATGTAATAAATTTATATTTTTTAATCTACCTTGTAATACTGTGCCTAAAAAGTCCAAGTCCCATAAATTTCTATTCCTATTCCTCTACTGACATCACGACTCCACCCACCGAGCTCCGGACAACAGATCCACCCACAGAATCTGCAGTTTTTCAGTTCTTATAACAGACAGAGGGGAGACATTTGACAGGTAAGGATACATGCAGGAGGCATGTATATCCTTATAGATCAGCACTATGGCAGTAGTTTAGAAAGGATGAGAGTGGGTTTACATCCACTTTAAAGATGAACTCCAGGTAGACAGCTGAACATGGCGCTGAGATGTGAAATGTTTTGCAATGGAAAAATATTTATAATTCTGATCAATCTCATGAATGATCGATGTTAAATAACCTTGTGAAAGACAAAAATGTGAGGGACATCAATTTCAATCTATGCTAGAAGGATAGAAACACTGGGGTTGATTTACTAAACCCCAGGGAGTGTGAAAAATCTAGTGCAGCTCTGCAAAGAAACCAATCAATTTCCATTTTTTCTTTGTCAAAGCTTAACCTCCCTGGCGGTATTCCCGAGTGTGGCTCAGGGTTAAATTTCAGTACCATTAGCGGTAACCCCGAGCCAGACTCGGGATTGCATTGCAGAATCCTGGTACAGCATACTTACTGTGTCACCAGGATCCTGCGATGTCCCCCCGCTGTGTCTGCAGGCTGTGTCCTCCGCCCGATGCTCTGTGTGCTCCGTTCCCTGCGAGCGTCGCAACGCATGGGGGCGGAGCCCGGCGGCAAATTCAAAAAGTACACAAAAAATAACACATACAGTACACTGTAATCTTACAGATTACAATACTGTATGAAATCATTTCACATCCCTTTTGTCCCTAGTGCTTTGTCCAGTGCCCTGCATGCAGGTTTATATTATATATACTGTTTTTTTTCTGCCAGGAAACTTGAGATTGTCCATGGCAACCAAAATGTGTCCCTTTACGTCAAAAGCGGTTTTAGACCAGCTAGAAAACAGCGATTGTAAATTAGAACACTTGCAGAATCTGACTCTGGTGCTTACTCAAGGCATAAAAATACTATACTTACCTGTCCTGCTGCTGTATCACAAAACACCACTCAAATGCTGCATAATTCCCAGCTGAAGTTTTTTTCTGAGACCAATACTTCCAAGAGTTTCTCCCTGGCCCCCTGCAGCTCTCACTGTTTCTTTCCACTGACCTCTACTTATTTCAAGGATACAGTAGTGAAGTGGGGGTCAGCAAGAGAAACCACTGAGCACTGCTGGGGATCCAGGTGGCTGACACTCCTGGAACTGTTGGTATTGGAAGAAACTTCAACCAGGGATTACTTAGCATCGATGTGGTGTTCAGTGGCTCAGGCAGCCAACTATTCATTCTCTACTTTGCATATATGGCATTTTAAAAGATACTTGGAGTAATTAACTGAGTGATTCTACAAATGCACCGGTCTGTCCAAAATAAAGGTAGAATACATTTATTTTAATGGAGCTATTATGTGGCCCTCTGTACATTTCAAAGAGAACGCCTGAGGCCCCCTGTATTTAACAAGTTGACCATCACTGCTAAAGAGACTTTGGGGATAAGTCCTTATGCAGTTCTTCTTTAATAATCATTCCCATTTTTATGATGAGCAAACCATATACAAAATCTAAATACATTAAATCAAACAGATGACTTGGTGGTTGGAGTGCTGGCCAGATCAGCCAATAAAATTTTAACTCTATGTCACAGGTTTCCAAAAATGTACACAGCTATGTACCACCATCATCACTAGTGCAGAGGGAGATTACCACACACCTACACTCGCAATATCCATTTAGTACTTTTTTCAGAATTTGGTAATGCAAATTTTCTGTAATTTTTGGGTGCTAACCTGGCAACTTTAGCATTAAAAACATTCTTTGATGAAACGCTTAATGAAATAATAGAAAATACTATCTGATTTGCTTCAGGTTGTTACTTATTTAAGTTTAAGGGTGGGAAATATAGTGGAAACAGATAACAACATATAGGGTTGATTTACTAAAGACATAAAGTGCCTTTAAAAAGTATCCATACCCTTTGAAACTTTCCACATTTTGTCATGTTACAACAAAAACGTAAATGTATTTTTTGGGGATTTTTTATGATAGACCAACAAAAAGTGGCACATAATTGTGAAGTGGAAGGAAAATGATAAAAGTGTGGTGTGTATTTGTATTCAGCCCTCCTGCGTCAATACTTTGTAGAGCCACCTTTTGCTGCAATTACAGCTGCAAGTCTTTTTTTGGGGCTGTCTCTACCAGCTTTGCACATCTAGAGAGTGAAATTTTTGCCCATTGCTCTTTACAAAATAGCTCAAGCTCTGTCAGACTGGATGGAGTCTTGCCACAGATTCTCAATTGGTATTAGGTCTGAACTTTAACTGGGTCATTCTAACACATGAATATGCTTTGATCTAAACCATTCCATTGTAGCTCTGGCTGTATGTTTAGGGTCTTGTCCTGCTGGAAGGTGAACCTCAGCCCCAGTCTCAAGACCTTTGCAGACTCTAACAGGTTTTTTTCTAAGATTGCCCTGTATTTGGCTCCATCCATCTTCCCATCAACTCTGACCAGCTTCCCTGTCCCTGCTGAAGAGAAGCATCCCTACAACATGATGCTGCCACCACCATGTTTCATGTAGGGGATGGTGTGTTCAGGGGGATCTGCAGTGTTAGTTTTCTGCCACACATAGCGTTTTGCTTTTAGGCTAAAATTTTCAATTTTGGTCTCAGCTGACCAGAGCACCTTCTTCCACATGTTTTCTGTGTTCCCCACATGGCTTTTCAGAAACTGCAAACTGGACTTCTTATGGCTTTCTTTCAACAATGGCTTTCTTCTTGCCACTCCTCCATAAAGACCAGATTTGTGGCGTGCATGACTAATAGTTGTCCTGTGGAAAGATTCTCCCACCTGAGCTGTGGATCTCTGCAGCTCCTCCAGAGTTACCATGGACCTCTTGGCTGCTTCTCTGATTAATGCTCTCCTTACCCAGCCTGTCAGTTTAGGTTGACGGCCATGTCTTGGTAGGTTTGCAGTTGGGCCATACTCTTTCCATTTTTGGATGATGGATTGAACAGTGCTCCGTGAGATGTTCAAAGCTTGGGATATTTTTTTCTAACCTAACTCTGCTTTGAACTTCTTCACAACTTTATCCCTGACCTGTCTGCTTGGCCTTCTTGATGATGTTTGTTCACTAAGCTTCTCTAACAAACCTCTGAGGGCTTCACAGAATAGCTATATTTAAACTGAGATTAAATTACTCCCAGGTGGACTCTATTTACTAATTAGGTGACTTCTGAAGGCAATTGGTTCCACTAGATTTTAATGAGGGGTATCAGAGTAAAGGGGGATAAAAAATGCACACCACACTTTTCAGATATGTATTTGTAAAAAAATGTGAAAACCATTTATCATTTTCCTTCCACTTCACAATTATGTGCCACTTTGTGTTGGTCTATCACAGGGATATGCAATTAGCGGACCTCCAGCTGTTGCAAAACTACAAGTCTCAGCATGCCTCTGCCTCTGGGTGTCATGCTTGTGGCTGTCAGAGTCTTGCTATGCCTCATGGGACTTGTAGTTTTGCAACAGCTGGAGGTCCGCTAATTGCATATCCCTGGTCTATCACATAAAATCCCAATAAAATACATTTCATTTTTGGGTTGTAACATGACAAAATGTGAATAATTTAATGGGTGTGAATACTTCTTCAAGGCACTGTATAGACCAGGGGTATGCAACCTGGGCCCCACAGCTGTTGCAGAACTACAAGTCCCATCATGCCTCTGGGAGTAAATGTAACTGCCAACCTTGCAATGCCTCATGGGAAATGTAGTTCCACAACAGCTGGCGAGCCCCAGGTTGCCTACCCCTGGTATAGACTGTGCAGTTGTGTTTATTTTCCCCAGCTTAATTAATATGGTAAAACTTCACATTGTATAGAATCCCCAATCAGGTGCAAGGAAAATAAAAAAAACAGCATTTTTGCTTGCACACGATTGGATGAAGGAAATCAGCAGAGCTTTACCACAACCACAACATTTGATTGACATTTTCATTTTTTATGTCTTGTAAACATACATAAATATAGATATGATAGTGTGATCAGCACTGAATGAGTTACTTTAATTTATGCAGGGAAGGGGAATTCTAGCCAGCAGTGATACTGAGAGTCAGTGGCACCGTTTACAAGGAAATCTTTAAAGAAGGATTTCTGAAGCCAGCTGGCACTGCAGAGTTTGTCTCAGCCAGCTCTGACCTGAAGCCCCACCTGCTGACTGCAGCAGCGGGGCTCTTCATAGCCAGGCCAGCTAATCATGATAGATTGCACCTGGCTAAGGGAATGTCAGCTCAGTGCTACCCTGAAATCCACCTATCATATGCACCATGCAGAAAATAAGACAGAATAATAATGGAAAATGGACCTGCTAAAGAGCAACACTGCCCTACTTTTCAGCCTGACATTTACAAATAAAATATGTGTAGTGGAAATGTTCTTGGCTCTGTTAGACCCCATTCACAAGTCATAGTACATAGTAGCATGGAATACATCTGTTTAATATCCACCAGCACTGTTTAGATCCAAACTGACCATGTAATGTAACTAACCTAAAAAAATGCGAACCCAAAGTGTAGTTACATATTCTGATCATATTCTATCTTCCCAAAATTGGTCTGAACTAACAAAGAAGAAAGCTTTGCATCTATGTTGAGACTGGGTTCTTCATTAAAGCGGAGTTCCACCCAAAAATGTATCTTCCGCTTTTCGGAACCCTCCCCCCCTCCGGTGTCACATTTGGCACCTTTTAGGGGGGTCACTCCACTTCTCGCCCCCCCCCCCCCGCTGCCTTCTGGGAAACATACTGGTCCCAGGAGACAGCGGGGACCACTGGGAACGCGCCGCGCTACTCGCACATGTGCAGTAGGGAACCGGGTAGTGAAGCCGCAATGCTTCACTCCCTGATTCCCTCACCGAGGTTGGCGGCAGGGGGAGCCGAGAGACGAGCGATTACTCGCCTTCGGCTGCCGACATCGCTGGACTCCAGGACAGGTAAGTGTCCATTCATTAAAAGTCAGCAGCTGCAGTATTTGTAGCTGCTGGCTTTTAATATTATTTTTTTTGCGGGACCTCCGCTTTAAGGATTACTATACCAGGGCTCGAAATTTCAAGTCCTGAACTACTAGCCAGGCCTTAAGGGTTACTCGCCACCAGTTGCCCCACCCAATCCCTACCCTGCACCTCCCCTATATCCGCCCCTAAACACGCCTTTATAAATTATCTCATGAAATGACACTTAAATGTTTTATGCAGAATTAAGTTACAAAAATTAATATTAACCACTTCCGGACCAGCTCACGCCGATATACGTCGGTACTTTGAAGAGAAATATTGTTAGCTAGCTACCATAACCCCGGTATCCTCTTCTTCAGTGAGCGGTCTGGTTTCCGATAAAAGTGGTCTCTGTGGATTCACCGCAAGATCACTTTTATCGGTGGCGGGAGAGGGGCCCCCCTCCCGCTGCTCTCCGGTGCCCTCCGCCGCTTACCTTAGACGACGGTAGCGGCGGAGCCGATCGGGTCCTCTCCCTGGCTTGGTATGGAGACGAGTGAGGGGAAGATGGCCCCCATCCATCTCCATACTATTGCAGGGCAGAAGCGACGGAAAAACATCACTTCCGCCCATAGCTCTTAAAGAGACTTTTTTATTTTTTTAAATGCCAATAATTTTTTTTTTGCATTTTAATGTAAATATGAGATCTGGGGTCTTTTTGACCCCAGATCTCATATTTAAGAGGACCTGTCATGCTTTTTTTCTATTACAAGGGATGTTTACATTCCTTGTAATAGGAATAAAAGTGGCACAATTTTTTTTTAAAAGAAGAGTGTAAAAAAAAAAAAAAAAAGTTAAAATAAATAAGAAAAAAAAAATGTAAACGCGCTCCGTCCCGCCGAGCTCACGTGCAGAAGCGAACGCAAAACGTGAGCAGCGCCCGCATATGAAAACGCTGTTCAAACCACACATATGTGGTATCGCCGCAATCGGTAGAGCAAGCACAATAATTCTAGCCCTAGACCTCCTCTGTAACTCAAAATATTCAACCTGTAGAATTTTTTAAACGTCGCCTATGGAGATTTTTAAGGGTAAAAGTTTGTCGCCATTCCACGAGCGGGCGCAATTTTGAAGCGTGACATGTTGGGTATCAATTTACTCAGCGTAACATTATCTTTCACAATATAAAAAAATTGGGCTAACTTTACTGTTGTCTTATTTTTTAATTCAAAAAAGTGTATTTTTAAAAAAAAAAAGTGCGCTTGTAAGACCGCTGTGCAAATACGGTGTGATAGAAAGTATTGCAATGACCGCCATTTTATTCTCTAGGGTGAAAAAAATATATAATGTTTGGGGGGTTCTAAGTAATTTTCTAGCAAAAAAAAATGTTTTTAACTTGTAAACACCAAATCTCAGAAAGAGGCTCGGTCCTTAAGTGGTTAACAACAACTTTATCAGTGCCCATCAATGCAGCCCCACCTGTACCCACCATTGCAGCCTCAGCTCACCTGTGCCCACCAATGCAGCCTCAGCTCAACTGTGCACATCAAAGCAGCCTTAGCTCACCTGTGCCCACCATTGCAGCCTCACCTCACCTGTGCCCACCATTGCAGCCTCACCTGTGCCCACCAGTGCAGCCTCACCTCACCTGTGCCCACCATTGCAGCCTCAGCTCACCTGTGCCCACCATTGATGCCTCAGCTCACCTGTGCCCACCATTGCAGCCTCAACTCACCTGTGCAGAGGATCATCACGAGGAAGAAAGACTGGATGAAGAGGAGAGCGGCCAGAGTACAGAGCAGGATAGCCCCCTGTTACAGCTTACATTAGAATTGCCTCCGCTTGTAATTACACGCGTCCCAGCATTGGACCGGCGTTCTGTCTATCACAGGCGCAGGTCAGTAGGCGGGGCTGTGTGTAACCATGAGCAGATGGCAATTGTATTGTAAGCTGTAACAGCGGGCTATGCCGCTCTGTGATCCGGCGGTTTTCCTTTTCCTCCATGCTCTCTTCCCCTGGGGCTGGGAGAATGGCTCCCATTCAACCCCTTATGCCGGCAGTACTCGCCCCCCCCTCCCTGCTCCCAGGCAGCCCAGCTCCTCGCCAGAAACAATTTTCCACTGTGGAAAATTTGAGGGCTGACTATACTATCACGGGGCGCATACTGCATTAAACATGTATTGCTGGTGCACTATTCAGTCCCATCCAGCTGCAGCAGCTGTTAGCCTCTCAGCTGTTTGACAGGCTGCCAGCAGCATGGCTGAATGGTGTGCCTGTACCTTGCACCCACAACTAAACACCATAGCTTCATGCACAGGGGCTAAACACCAAGTGTCTATAAGGTCTTATGAATTTACAAGCAAAAATCCAAGTTTTCCCATATCTTCCACAAATCCTAATGTAAGCTTGTGAGGACTGAAGTAAAGAGCTGCTACCTCTGGCATTTTTTTTTCAGTTTTGGTAAAGGGAACCTGCGCTTAACCACTTGCTGACTGTGTCACGCAGATATACTGCGGCACAATGGCTCTCCTGAGCGAAATCCCATACGGGTACGCCCTACCCATTTTCGGCCACCAGAGGATGCGTGCACGCCACTGAAGGCACGTGCGCATGCCAGCTGCGAGGTGGGGGACTTAATGCACGTGGCCAGCAGGCACAATCGCCGCCAGCCACGCGCGATCACATGCACAAGCGCCAGCACTTGGATTTTTGTGTGTAAACAAATTTGGACAGACATCTTTTTCTGAAAATGCTTATTGTCTGGCTGCTGATCTAACGGCTACAAAATTTCCCAAGTTCCTGCCCTAAAACAAGTAAAGAAATATTGAGGTTGAATTACTATAGGCAAATAGGCTATGCGCTTTGCAAGGTAATTTTTATTTAGCTTAGTGAATGTGGTGAACATTTACTGATAAATTCCCTGGAATTCAGCAGAGCTACACTGCATTCTCTAAGCAAAGAGAAAATTCTCTCAGAAAAGTGAACAGCCTATTTGCCTTTAGTAAATTAGCCCTATTGAGTAAGTGGCTCAGAGAGTGTTGAAGTAAGAAAAACAGACACGACTGCTGGGCAATTTGCACTTTCTTGAGAAGGCTAGTTAAGAACAGCCTCCACATTTCTGTCATGGGAGGTTTTCTTTAAAACATCAGAAAAACAACAAATAATATGCCTCTAAAAGATTAGTTTTTTTAACAATTTGCTACAATACTCACATTCAGTCTGAAGCTGCCCAAAAGTGCTTCCAAATGAAGTGAAGATGTGCCTTTAAGAGGATGGACTCCATGGTAAAATGTGTAACCTCCACCTTAGACACTCTTAGCTGCTTACCTCAACACCAGGACCTCTGAATTAACAAAGGGTAACATGAGCTTTCCCACAACGGGTAAATATCCTCAAGCTCAATCTCAGAAGTTCTGTTGGTGTTAGTCACATGATACACCCAGAAAGCACATCAGAATCGCTTGCATCCAGACAGGGCCGGTGCTACCACTAGGCAAACTAGGCAGCCCAACCACTGGTGTTCCTACTCTCTTCTCACTGCAGCAAGCTACTAAGTCTCAGCATCAGCAGGCAGCCAGCGCTCCATTCACACATAGTGTCATTGGTGCAGCAGTGGCGGAGAATTGTATCTGTGTCCCGACTCCCGAATGAATGGAAGCAAGCAAACATTTATTGATGGCCGCTGGTGAGGCTGCATTTGATGGATGCTGGTGAGGCTGCATCTGATGGGCGCTGGTGAAGCTGCATCTGATGGGCTCTGGTGAAGCTGCATTTGATGGGCGCTGGTAGGCTGCATTAGATGGGCGCTGGTAGGCTGCATTGATGGGCGCTGGTAGGCTGCATTGATGGGTGCTTGTGAGGCTGCATTGATGGGCGCTTGTGAGGCTGCATTGATGGGCGCTTGTGAGTCTGCATTGATGGGCTCTGGTGAGGCTGCATTTGATGGGCGCTTCGTTAAAAAGGTGGGGTATACATGGGCAAAGGGGGTGGAGCCAAAGGGGGCGGCAAAATTAGGTTTTGCCTAGGGTGTCAAAAATCTTTGCACCAGCCCTGCATCCAGATGATCATCAATATCCCAGGATGGGGAAATAAACAAAGGACATATAGGGCTCTCTGCTATCAAGCATTTAATAAAGATAATAAAAAGATACACTTACAAACAGGGCACTTCCACTAACTGGAGGGGTCACGTGACGTTACCCACGGCCATCTCCTTGTCTTTTATGAACGAGTGCTCGTATGCGGGCACTTACTGGAAGTGCCCTGTTTGTAAGTGTATCTTTTTATTTTATTTAGTAAATGCTTAATAGCAGAGAGCACTATATGTCCTTTGTTTATTTTCCCATCCTGGGATATTGGTGATAATCTGGATGCAAGCGATTCTGTTGGGATTCATGGGTGTATCGTGTGGCTAACACCAGAAGGACTTCTGAGATTGAGCTTAAGGATATTTACCCATTATGGGAAAGCCTATGTTACCCTTTGTTAATTCAGGGGTCCTGGTGTTGAGGTGAACGGCTAAGAGTGTCTATGGAGGAGGTTACACATTTTACCACGGAGTCCATCCTCTTAAAGGTACATCTTCACTTTATTTGGGATCTAGCATGCTCATGTTATATGAACTTTTTCAAATAGTGCTGTACTTTATTAATCTCGGGTGTTGTAAATTGGCCTGGAGACTCAGAGGCATAACTAAAACCTTCAGGGCCCTGGTGCAAGAAACCATGAAGGGCCCTCCAACCTCCAACCTGGGCCCTTCCCTCCGAGCCCAGAGACCTTCCTACTGATCCCAGGACCCTTTATGGTCCCGCAGAGAATCCCTTTAACATATTGTGCAGTGGACCCCCTTCCTGCAGTCATGGGCCCTGCAATGGTGGTAGAACGACAGGGTCCAGTCGCAAGTGGGACCTTTGCAACCCTGGAAGTTCCACCAGTGGTCTCAGTGGAGACTGTGAATAGTGTCAGTCCGTAAAGCAGTGAACAGTGTCAGTCCATAAAGCAGTGGATGTGGTCAGAGCAGTGGATGTGGTCAGTAGTTTGATGGGAGGGGGGCAGTATGGGGGGACAGTGTGATGGGGCAGTGGAGGACATTATGAGGGGGCAGTGTGAGGGGAGGAGGCAGTGAAGGACAGTATGGGGGGCAGTGTGAGGGGAAGGGGGTAGTGGAGGACAGTATAGGGGGGCAGTGTGATGGGAGGGGGTAGTGGAGGACAGTATGGGGGGCAGTGTGATGGGGCAGTGAAGGACATTATGGGGGGAAGTGTGACTGGAGGGGGTAGTGGAGAACAGTATGGGGGGGGGCATTGTGATGGGAGGGGGTAGTGGAGGAAAGTATGGGGGGCAGTGGGACGGGGGGTAGTGGAGGACAGTATGGGGGGCAGTATGACGGGAGGGGGGTAGCGGAGGACAGTATGGGGGCAGTGTGACAGGAGGGGGGTAGTGGAGGACAGTGTGGGGGGGAGTGTGACGGGAGGGGTAATGGAGGACAGTATGGGGGGGCAGTGTGATGGGAGGGGGTAGTGGAGGACAGTATGGAGGGCAGTGTGACGGGAGGAGGTATTGAAGGACAGTATGGGGGGGCAGTGTGAAGGGAGGGGGGTAGTGGAGGACAATATGGGGGCAGTATGACAGGAGGGGGGTAGTGGAGGACTGTATGGGGGGCAGTGTGATGGGTGGGGGTAGTGGAGGACAGAATGAGGGGGCAGTGTGACGGGAGGGGGGTAGTGGAGGACAGTATGGAGGGGGAGAAAAGTGACAGTCAGTAGGACACCTGGACACACTAGAACAGTGGTTCTCAACTCCTGTCCTCAGGACCCACTAACAGGACAGGTTTGCAAGATAATTGAAATACATCACAAGTGATATCATTTGCTGCCCAGTGATTGCAGCATTCTAGTCTGCATCTCACCAAGGTAATACTTAAAATCTGGCCTGTTAGTGGGTCCTGAGGACAGAAGTTGAGAACCACTGCACTAGAACTTGCTGGGCAGTGCACTGTGTGTTCTCACTCAGGAATCTGTTGTGGCAGAGTGTTTGCGCCTTACCAGAAGCAGCCTCGGGACAGGGAGCATTTCTTATACCATGTAGCAGGACAAGCCTTCAGGCAAGAAGGAGCCAGAGTCAGGGGGTGGGGCTGGAAAGCGGAGCAGGCGGTCTGAGGTATGGATGACTGCTTGCCTCTGAGTGGGACCTGGAATCCGGGGGGGGGGGGCAGGACATGGAATCAGGGGGGCAGGAGCTGGAATCAGGGCTGGGGGGCAGAGCTGACAGTCTGAGGTACAAATGACTGCTTGCCTTTTGCAAAATTGTGGATACAGCTTGCACCAGGCTGGCGGGGCAACGGTAGATCTCCTCTCATTTCTCCTGGCTCCTGCAGGGCTTTCAGCGGCTGCAGGAGCAGGATCAGTTCTTTGATATGCCCCAGGTGTAGATACATGTGACAGGGCAGCTGCATGGGCCCCCTGCAGCATGAAACTGGGTCGCAATTGTGACTTTTGCACCCCCTATAGTTCCCCCCCTGTCTGGAGTGTTCAGCTGCTGTTATCACTTTTTGTTTTATGCATTCTATATATTTTGCACTGTTTTTTTATAAATTATTGTGATTTGCACCAGTACTTCTACCTCATTTTCCTAGTTTTCCACTTTTTTTTTGGAGTCGAGTGATTGCCAACATCATTCAATTTACCTCCTCTGAGGCCAGACTGTCATATACCTGCGCCCAGCTTGTGACCGGACCGCAATAAATAATAATGTAAAATAGTTTGATTCTTCTCATGTTCCTATGCCAAATGTTTAGAATGTAATCATCTGATATTATCTTACGCTTGGAGGGGTATTCAGTGTAGATATTTCTGCACAGGTTTTTTTGGTGCAACTTTTCTAATTTATTATAAATCAGTATGATTATTAGAATTATGTATTTTCTCAAAAGGTATCTGTTTCTCCTGCAACACGCTATTTCTGGACTGATAACATTATATCACTGTGGCTTTATGAATTCTGCTGGTGGCCATCCATTCTTGACAGATTTTGGCATCATGGTTGTTATTCTGTGGTTGTCTTCCTGCAGTTTCCAACATGTGTTTTGGACATTGTTAGTTATCGTAGGTACAGGAATAAGTGGGTAGTCAGGTAGGAAACTTCTCACTCCACACTCTTTTCAGCAGTGGTTGGTCAGTTGTAATGTTTTTCTATGTGTGTTCTGTAGGTGAGAAGTGCAAACTGTGGATCGACACCTGATATGAAACTTCTAGAAAACATGTTTTAAAGTCTAATTTGTCCTTTTCATCAGATTTTATCTTATGCTCGGTGGTGTATTTGGTGCAGATATTTCTGCACAAGTTTTTCTGGTGCAACATTTTTTATGTATTAAACATCAGAATGACTATTTTCGTTAGTATGTTACAGTATAAGCTTATATAGTTCCTGATGCAAAAGCAATATGCCTTTTATATGATTATATTTACGGATTAAGTTACGGAGGGGTAATGGTGAGAATGGGCATTTGCCTCTAGAGGTTCAGTTGAGGGTGAAAAACTAGAGTAGAGGTCAGAGATAAGGAAAAGTATAGGTTTAGAAGTTGTTGTTTTTTTTATTTGGTCATTGCAAAAATTTTAGACACAAACAAATTAAGGTCCCCACAAAATAATATTTTGTGATGGTAATATTAGTTTGTTGTTTTGTGAGCTTTCCAAAATAGTATGAAAGGTGTGAAAACAAAAATTACACCAATAGTGTGTTGGAATGACCTGCTGTGTTATAAATAGACTGGCACACTAATAATGTCTGATCACTGCCTCCAATCTTAGAGGATGCCTCCTGCTGGACTTGGCAAGTCTTTCTCCTTTGTGCCAAATGACTCCATTTGAGCTAACAGTCTTCAAACGTTCAGGCCTTTATGTACAATTAAATAAAAGTCCTTTGATTTCAATGCATGATGCGAAATGTAACACTAGTAGAGACAGATTTGGAAAGTGAATGTCTTTCCTGGCATGATATTTTTATTAATGGAGCATTGTAAAATACCGTATTTTTCGCACCATAAGACGCACCTGACCATAAGACGCACCTAGGTTTTAGAGGAGGAAAACAAGAAAAAAAATATTCTGAACCAAATAGTGTACTAAAATATTTTCCAGTGCCCATAAAATTCAGCCTGACCATTGCCATAGTAAATGCAGAGTGACCATTGCCATAGTAAACGCAGAGTGACCATGCCATAGTAAATGCAAAATTACCATTGCCATAGTAAACGCAGAGTGACCATGCCATAGTAAACACAGAGTGACCATGCCATAGAAATGCAGAGTGACCATGAGTGACCATGCCATAGAAATGCAGAGTGACCATGAGTGACCATGCCATAGTAAATGCAGAGTGACCATGAGTGACCATGCCATAGTAAATGCAGAGTAACCATGAGTGACCATGCCATAGTAAATGCAGAGTGACCATAAGTGACCATTGCCATAGTAAATGCAGAGTGACCATGAGTGACCATGCCATAGAAATGCAGAGTGACCATGAGTGACCATGCCATAGTAAATGCAGAGTGACCATGAGTGACCATGCCATAGAAATGCAGAGTGACCATGAGTGACCATGCCATAGAAATGCAGAGTGACCATGAGTGACCATGCCATAGTAAATGCAGAGTGACCATGAGTGACCATGCCATAGTAAATGCAGAGTGACCATGAGTGATCATGCCATAGAAATGCAGTGAACGTTGCCACAAATGCAGCCTTACCTCTTCCACCTAACAGAAGACAGAGCAGCCCGAGCGGCCAAATGCTCTGTGAGGATCCAGCCGGAGGATCGCTCGGCGCCCACGGGGGGTTTGGAAGTCTGTCCCCCGCTCTCCTGCCTCTCTTCCGGTGGTGGTGGCGGGGGGCGATGCGAGCGGTGGCAGGGGGGGCGGTGCCAGCGGCGGCGGGGGCCGGTTCCAGCGGCGTCAAGGAGCGGTGGCAGGGGGTGGTGTCAGCGGCAGCGGTGGGGCGGCTCCAACGGCGGTGAGGGGCGATGCAAGCGTTGGCAGGGGCGGTGGGGGCGGTGCCAGTGGCGGCATGGAGCGGTGGCAGGGGGGCGGTGCCAGCGACAGCGGGAGTTGTTCCAGCAGTGGTGGGGGGCGGGCCTGTCATATGTTCGCACTATAAGACGCAGGGACATTTTCCCCCATATTTCTGGGGGAAAAAAGTGCGTCTTATAGTCCGAAAAATACGGTAACATTTATTGTTACCATGTAGTTTTCAGAGTTCATCAATGTTTCATAATATTACTGCTAACTATTTGACAGTGACAGATAGGATCAAGTGACATTATCTGACACTACTTCTTATTCATGATTTGGGCTGTGGATGTACTACTGTATATACATCTTGCTAGGTATGTTTCTTCTCAAAAGGTATCTGCTTCCCCTGCAACACGATCCTTATGGAATGACAGCATTGTATCACTGTGGCTCTGATATAAACTTTATGACTTCTGCTGGTTGCCATCCATTGTTTATTTAATTTCTTTTATATATATATATATTTTAGGAGACAATGCATTTAAAAAGGTTAGGGGTTACTAAATTTGGCTGAAAAAAGAATTTAAAACATAATATACAATTCTTAATTATTTTTTTTAAAAAGGAAACTAGTAGAACAGGGTCTAGTAAGGAGTTACAGTGAGCACCAGGATGAACAGCGGTTGGTTAGAAATTGATAGGTAGAGATGGAGATGGATTTCCAATCATATTTGATTTCTGTGGACAGAAAACTGAGAGATTTTGGCACCAAGGTTTTAATTCTACATTTTTTGTTGCGGGTATTGCTAGTTATCTTAGGTATGTGGGTAGTCGGGTAGCAAACTTCTCACTCAACACTGTTTGGCAGTGTTGGTCAGTTGTAATATTTTTATATAAGTGTTCTTTACGTGAGAAATGCAAGCTGTGGATCAACACCTGACATAACTTCTGGAAAAGATGTTTAAGCATCTGATTTATAATTTTATATTGTCTGCTAGATAGATGGGATCAAGGGCTAAGATGAACTTGGACACTCTTGTGGAGAAACGTGTCATAGGAAACAATTTGTTTTTGATTACTGAGTGTTGCAAATGCAAAGCTTAGTTAGCCCTACCTAGCAAGCCTCTAGATATTTCGGGGGAAAAAAGTTCATTGTGAGCAAGCATGCCCTTTAAAATCGAAGCAATTCACTGTTAGCTTATGCCGTAGGTTTTGCACAATTTGTTAATTCTTTGTGTGTGGCATTGCTTTAGGAAACACTGGGCCTGAGTTGCATATACTGTATTTCCTTATTTAACAATACAGATCTGCAGCACATAGTAAATACTGTTCTTTCACCTGACATGGACAGGTTATAGGCAATTGAGAGCAATGGTGCAATGGTTAAAATTCCCCAAAAGAAGTAGATTCATTTTTTCCCAGTATGACGCCTCTTTTATGTATCACTTTACATTTTTAAAGGCTTATTGGTTTTGTAGACTGCCTGGAGTAAACTCCTCTTTTGTTTCATGCACCTCTGTGCTTACTACAGGAGTTCCCTGTGTGAGTTGAAGTTCTTCACTTACTTGTTAGCCCAGAATAGGTATAGGATTTTTATGTGTAATAAAGGATGATAGTACCATGGTGTATTATGATGCATTCTCTTTTTGTTGTTTTGCCATCATTTGCTGTCTAGCATGTTCTTCATGAGTCTATTTAAAGCCTAGTAGGAACAAGTTCAGGTTTCCGTTAAGGCCTTTTAAATGTCTGTGTCCCAATTTGGGAGATTTTCTTTTACAAGCTGTAGAAGACAGAAGAAAGGAAGCAGTTGTAAAAAAATTGTCAAAAGGTCCAACACTTCCTCACTTCCTTTTGTTTGTGCCTGTTGGAAATTTTTTCCCATCACTTACTGTCCTAACTGGTAAGGGGAAATCTTCCCAACAGGGATGGCAATAAAAATCTAACAGAGGTTCTAACTGTTTCTAGCTCAACCCAAAACAAAATAAAAGATTTTGGCTATGGTTTGGGCATTAATACCACCTTACGACATTGACCCTATATTAAAGGTGGCTATTTTATGAATCTCTGGGTATTTCTAAGCACCAGCTGTAAGATATTGTTCATGTTCCCATCTCTTCCATTTTTTATTTTTTTTTGGCAGAAAATGCCAAATGATTTGGAGGTTTAAAGTATTCCTTGTCTAATCCGGCAACCTTTTCTAGCTGTGTTAATGCCTTACTAGTAAACAGTATAATCTGAGTTTATTCACAGTTCAACCATCCTTGCTTGCAGATGTCTGGCTGCAGATTCAAGATCAATTCTGATAAGCCGTTAGTGTTCTGAACTACTCACCATTTTCTGAGTCCGAGTAGCTTATTTAATGCCGCTATACGTTTACAGTTAAGCAACCACATAATGCTCTGTGTCTGTGATAACAGCCTTTTGTTTCGTCTTACCGGTTTACAGACTGTCTTTTTATTTTCAATCTGCTCCTATAACTGCTGTTTATTATACCCTTTGTTATCTCGCTTAAAGCGGAATTACACTGCATCGGAGCACCACAAACCAAAAACACAATATAATCAATTTTTCATATTCAAAGCAAACCCCCCCCCCCTCATCTATGTATGTCTCTATGCTTTAGTTTGCTTAGAAATCACTTTAAAAAAAATGCACCCCTTAGCATTTCTGGCCATGGCCAACTTGAGTAAGGGCAGATGACTTATGTAGCATTTACTTTGTGGAATTCATCTACCTTTAGTTCAGGCATACAGGTAGAAGGGTGTACTTAGCTGAGAAGATTCTGAAGTCTCCTGGAATGTATGACATCATTAGCCTAGGCCTGGACACCAGGAAATTACTGAAGAAATTTAAAAAAAAAATGTAAAACAAGCAAATGCTGCTACTAAAGCTAACTAGGGCTCTGCATTCAGAATATGAAGACATCAGCCATCTTTCATAAATATTGACAGAATGCAGTAGAGGTTGGGAATGCTGAATTATGCACACACAGCCAGACTTTTGACCGTACAATAGTCTGCCGAAAGTCCGTCGGAAGTCCAAAGGTAGATTGAGAACGATCGGAATTCCCGATGGAAAAAGTCTGATGGGGCATACACACAGTCGGAATATCCGATAAAAAGAGCCCGTCTGACTTTTTCCATCGGAGAATCCGGCCGTGTGTACAAGACATAAGACTTGCAAGTTATGCTGCTTTGTCAAGTACCGCCATAGCCTTGCTTTACTAGTCTTGCTGACCACTGTGTAGGTCCATTCATTTTAGAAAGGGAAACAAACAAAAAAGGGAACCTACAAATCACAAGGTGTCAAAGCAAAACCTCTGGTAACCTACCCACTCACTTAAATAAAGTGGGGCTCTATGGCCAAGAACAAAATGCATATACAAAGTAGGTAGACAGACAGAGCTGCCGTAAGGACCATAACCGTGAGCCACCGGGGTATGGTAACAAAAATAAATGCCAAATACAATCTATAAAAAATATATCAAACTTTAATTCTGTACAAAAAATATCAAAATAGTAAATATAAAGACAGAGACCAGCCACAATTTTAGAAAGGCCCTGCTTTGCTCTCCATTAATAAAAAGATCTAAGACTGTAAAGAAATAACATTTAATTTTAGAAAACTGAATCTGATGGGACTTGGGTTATTACAAAACTAATATGATTGTTTTTATATCCTCCATAATCTTACTTTCCAGTAGCATGAACTGGGCTTCTGAATCTAAGAAATCAATAAGAGGCAGTATTTTTAGATGGAGTTTGGGCAGAATAAAGGTCTAGCTTAATTTGACACTTTGATTACATATGAGTAATAACTTATGCTTTCCCTTTTTTACAGATTGGAACTTAACTGTGAGGTATGGAGTGAGCCTCAGAACGATAAATTAATGGACAGCCAGGAAGATAGAGACTCTGCTCCACAAGCAGCCAACACTCTTCTTATTAATGGGATTACTGGTAAATTAATTTACAGTCTCCATATATTCCATACTAATTTACTGTACAGATAAATTATATGCAGTAATCCTGGGGAACCAAACAAATCATTGAACACTATGGTTAATTTGTTTGCCCAGATTAATGAAAGATGATTGAATTGTATAACCATTTTTGCACTCAATGATGCCCAATTCTAGCATGGTTCCAGATAAGTACCTGCAGCTTTTCTCCTGCTCCCTATACCTCTTTCTAAAATATGTTTGTTTCTTTTCTCCTCACTTACATGTAAAATGACTCCAAAGTGACAGTTATATGACCCTTATAGCCCTTTAAAGTGGTTGTAAAGGCACACCATTTTTACCTTGAAATATTCTATGCATGAAGGTAAAAAGCCTTCTGTATACAGCAGCCCCCCAACATGTACCTGAGCCCCATCTCGATTCAGCGATGTCCACGAGAGCCTTGTTCTCTGAGGACTCGCACTCCTGTTTGGATTTTGGCAGCAGCGGGATCCATTGGCTCAGGAGCCAAGAAAGGAGCCAGGAGCACCAGCGTGGGACACGGAGAAGAGGAGGATCCGGGCTGTTCTGTGCAAAACCAATTACATTAATATATCTGCAGGGATCAAGTTTGGGAAAAAGGGAAGCCGAGGAAGCTGGAGTTAAGCTTTAAATTGAGCCATCATTTATTGTTTGTTTCCCCCTAAACATCTTCTGGCAATCCCACCTCATTTGTCCTGGTTGTCTTTTCAAGTTTCACCCTAAAGTCACTCTAAATACCACCATAGCCAAAAAATCTAGTCAAGTGTAGTTGTGCTCTGTGTGTGAACCGATGGTCATGTAAATGTCACCAGAGGGTCGTTTGTATGATCAGGGGATGACTTGTTTTAGAATAAAGTACAAAATCCCTTTAAGAACTCTGTAGTGCTACCTTTTCAAAAAGAAAAAAAAAAAAAAAAAAAAAAGAAGAAGAAATCTGGCATTTCCCTAAACAAAAAGAGTTCTAGTAAAATAAAATTTTCACGTGAAATCTCTGCTCTCCTGCCAACACAGGGTAAATAAGGCTTAGATATGACTTAAAGGACACTCCCACACATAAATATTGTCATAATGGGTGTTTGTATACTCATGTCAGATAATTATTGATCAAGCCTATATTGAAATATAATTAGTTTGCATACCTAGGGGCCCTTTCACAATAATGTAGAGGCCATTAACAATCGTTAATAGCCATTCAAGTGAATGACTGTTAACGATCATTAATGGCTTTTTCATTTTAGTGACTGCGTCCAACTGTGTTTTGATGTTTATATACATTTATACAGTGTGCTGCATAGGGAACAAAAGCACTAAAACATTGCATCTTTCTCCCTGTTGCAGAGCCGCATGATCCTGTAGATGATGTGAAGTCCTATGATGCTGCAGATGCTTCTGTCACATTCCCAGCCTTAACACAGAAAGAACTCCATGCCTGTCACAGAGCATTGCCACCAATCATTTCCAAAGAGCCCTGCTTGCTGGGCCCTCCTTCCCCCCTGAGGCTATCAGATACAGCTGAACATGTTAACAGTGATCCTTCAGCTCAGGCCATATCTCTGACAACCTGTGCTACCAAGGGCCTAAGTACTTGGTCTTTGCCCAGTGAAAGTGAAAAAACGCCTTTTACCATCATGGAGCCTGGAGCTATGTCAGCTTTGACTGGTGATTGTTTGATGCAACAAAGTCGGACCTGCTTAGGTTGTTACATAGAAACAAAAGATGGCGTAGACTCAGAGCCTGGTGTCAGTTTGAAAATGGGAGATATAAGTAGAGACTATGACACTTGCCCAGTTACGGACATGGGAATTCAGTGCATGAGTACCGGAGACAGCATAAAATATGGTGATCAGCTGCTTTCTGATCAGCTTTTAAGCTTTCCTGTTCATAAATCTCAAGAGGCTGATAAAAGGGATCAAGACAAGTCTGACAGTGAGACAGAGGACCCTACCCAAAAAAATTATTATGAGGGTCTGCTACTGGACAAATGTAATGGAGATGAGGCTCTGCTGTCCAATCCTAACCAGGAATGGGGCTATTTTGAGTCCTTTATTAGTGAGAGTAAAATTGAACTGTTGGACCTGTGTTCTAAGAATGAGCTGTCTGTTAATTTGTTTTCAGAAGAAGATGTAGACAATTACATGTTTGATGATGATGATTCCACTCTTGGTAGTGATGTGTGCTCTTTAAAGATCAGGTATGAATCATTTCAAGATAATGTAAGAGAAAAGACAAATGCTATACAAGAAGATGCACAATTTAATTTCTTCCCAAGCGTCTTCACAAACTGCACCAAGAAGGAAAGCAAAGTGTCCAAGAAAAGGGTAACAGACCCTTCTCAATTCAAACTTGAAGAAGGTGGAATATGGGAAGAAGATGAGGATGAAGATGAGGAAGGAGAGAGTGAGGGCATGAAATCTACCTTGAGCAAAAGTTGTAGCAATGTGGATGTGGTGCAATATATTAGCACAAAAAGAAGCCACTTTTTGGATTCAGTAAATTCAGCAGAGGATTCTGGAGAGTACAGTGATGACAGCTCATGCAGTGAATCTTCATATGATGTACTGGGAGACATCAAGGACTGTACCAGATATCTATCACGTGAGCATTCTCACTCCCTAATCCAGCCAAATTATGGACTAAGGGTGAAAAGAAAAGTCAGGTATAGTGATGACTATTTGTATGATATGGATTCTCTGGAGAATGAGAAGGTTGTAGAAAAGAAAGAAGGTGCACCAGATGGACCCAAAGAAGAGGATGACGATGACTGGTGCCCTAAAAAACGCAGGAAAGTTTGCAGGAAGGAGCCACCAGTCATCATTAAATACATAATCATTAATAGGTTTAAAGGAGAGAAGCACATGCTTGTCAAGCTTGGTAAGCTTAATGCAGATGAGACCACAGTTAATCTAAGTGATGACCAGCTATCAAAATTTCAAAAGCTTGCACCTCTCAAGGACTATTGGGAAGAAAGAAGGCGAAACACATCAGCTTTGAATGCACAGAGAAATCTTAATGGCTTAGAAAACACCATTCCACCAAGGAAAAGAAAAGGACAGCTAGCAAACCGGCATAGATTACAACGGATACAAACTATTGAACAACCACTGGGCAGGGAGGTGCTTTCTTCTTATGATCATAGACAGGCATGCAGCAGTAAAGATGATGCCAGCCTTAATGACTTGAATACATTATCCCTAGAAACTCCAAGCTGTGTAAATGGATTACATTTGGCTGACATTGCAGAAGTTGCCCCTGTGAGGTGTAGATCTTTAGAAAGGGAGCTTAAGTGTGCAGACAGGAAAGTTATAAGGAGAATCAAGTTTAAAAGTGAAGCCAGGTTAAAATGCAAACAGCTCAAACTTGAGCAAGCAAATGCCATTAATAATACAGAACCAGTGGAAAACTTCCCCACCATGGAGAACCAGGACTCCATAACTCTTCTGAAAGAAGAAACTGTTCACAGTACACCAGACTCTTCCCATCTTTCGCAGTGCCATGCTGATAATGAAGCTAAAAATTCTCCTTTTTTGCAAACCACCTGCTCTCCTGACAAGCCATTACCATCTGCTCACATCAGCACCAATGTACCAGTTCTCCCTGGTGGATATCTACAGACACTCTTAGATGCATCAGACTCATCTTCTGGCACTGCTATAACATACTTTGCCCCTCATCCCTTGGGGCAGCACTCAGTTAACATCATGCAGACAGACAAACAATTCAGCTCACTACAACTTGCAAAAAGCTGTGTTCTTTCTCCCCCTTCAGAATCGGAACTGCAGCAGTCACCCCATCACTTAGAAATGGAGCAGAGCTTCCCAGACATGTGGCATGGCAAACCGCCTAGCAGCCAGGCTGAGTTTATATCAAACCTACGGGAAGTGTCCATTATATCCGGAGATTTTTCTGGTTCAGCAGCTGTATCAGGTGCAGACATCACAGCCTTGGGATATAGTCAAGTTCATCCAAACAGCACTAAACAGCTGTACCACAAAACATACTTGCAAGAAGGCCAGATTCAGCAGGATGACTCCTATCAGACATGTCATTATAATAGTGGAGATAGCCACTATGTTCTGCAGAGGGGCACGCTTAACACAGACAATGGAAGGCTTATTAGTTTTGACTCAGTAGGCTCATTGTCAGTTAGTTCTAGTAATTACAGCTCTTTAAGCTTGAAGTCTTGTGAAAAGGATGGAGAAGATGAAATAAGTGATGATTTCTTGGCCCACTGCAGCCCCAAACTTGTAATTCAGCAAAGCATTGATGAAATCACACCACTGAAGGAGTCAACTGATCTCCTTGATATCTCCAATTTCACCCCTGACAAATTTCGTCACTCATCACTTTCAGAGATGTCTCCACCTGATACGCCCAATCTTTCTCCTCAAATCACAAGTACAGAGGTGAAATCAGTAGGGAACCTTAAAACTTTTCAGAATGGTACCCAAGCAGTGCTTAATGGATTAGAAAAGACCAAATGGAACTGTACTGTTCTTCCTTCACAAGAGCAGATTAACAGTGGATTTACACTAAACAATCACCAATTTCAGTTTCATATGTTTAATGATGAAGATTCAGTTACCGTGCCGGATAAAAACACATGTCTGCCAGGATTTGATGAGTCTTCAGTACCCATCCATGCTATAGGCAAAGCCTCAAAATCTAAAAAGAAACTTTCTGCCACCAAAAATGCAGGTGCCAACCAAAGCTCTACTCCAAAAAGTAGCAAGAAGAAATCCCCCAAGGCTAGCAAGGGGGTAGATAAAACACAGACAAAGGCCCCCCGGCAAAATGGTTCCAAGTCATCTAAGAAAGGTAAAAATGATAAAGCCCTGACTGCTTGCAGTGGATCAGATCTTCTGAAAAATGCTAGTCCTGATAAGCAGACCTCAACTGACTGTATGCCGATTTTTGGGCCTGGCTCATCCAAGGCAGGGAAGCCTCCAGCTGAGTGGACGCATGATAAAGGTAACAATTCATGGCCTGATGTTAAGGGAGGAAATGCCAAGAATATAATTGATGATGATCAAAGAGAGTTTGAGGAACCTTCTAACATTCTTTCTAACATAGCTTCTGGTATGGCTGATGTACAGAGGTTTATGATGGCCTCGATTGAGCCATTTTACAGTCCTATGGGTCACAGTGACATCCCAGACGTATTACTGCCTCCCGAGTCAAACAGTCTAAAATTGAAAACATTGAAAATTTTGGCTAGTACACCACAGGATTTTAAGAAGAAAGTAAATGGCAGCTCAACGGGGGGCTCCAAGAAGTCATCCAACAAGGGCTCAGGTAAGAACAATGCTAAGTTTGGAGTTTTTGACCCAAGCTGCTCACTAAGTTATGGAGGCAACCTTCATGCAGCCTTTTTTGATAAGAACTTTGGAAATCTTGGTATTTTAACCAATACTGTACCAACCCACAAAAAGCTGTACCGTCATAAATCAACATCTAAATCACTGCGTGATGAGAACTGTAAAGGTAAACGAATAGACCAAGCACATAAGGACCCAATGGTCACAGCTGCATTTGAGAAACTGAGGTAATGTTGCACCAAATGTTGTCTAAAATGCATTTTTTTCTTTTCTTCACTTGCAAAGCCTGCTGGTCTTTTTTTTCTTTAGTTTGCCCTAAACAATTCTTAAAAAAGGCTAAAGCTGCATGTAAGCCACTGCCTTGCAATTAAAAAGAGGCTGCGCATGTCAAATGCTAACAAGCTACCTAAAATCACTGGTTCTTGACTAGGCCGGGTTTTGCAATGACTAACAACTTAAAAAAAAAAAAAACTTCTATTTTCTGCTATCTGGCTTCTTTATTTCAGAAATACTTTTTTGTGCTTCTTTGTTTCTAATGCAAAGATTTTCTTTATCAAAACACCTTGTAAAAAATTTTTAAAAAAGTTCCAGAAGGAAATATATGCATTGAAATGCCACAATGTGGAGTCTAAAGGATTCTAAACACATATACTTCGATTCATGTGGTCCCACAATGTGTTCTTCAGCTCCCCCTGCTGCACATTTGAAAAATCTGCATAGGAGAATCAAAATGCATATAACTGTTTATAGCCCCACCTGTTGTATTGAGCTGATACAAAGCATTTTTTCTCTGCAGGAATTTAAGAATACATTCAAAGTGGAAAAAAAAAACATTTTGGATTTTTGAAAAAAAAAAAAAGACATTTTTTTTTTTTTAACTACATTGATGTTTATGTTTTGTTTCTTTTGAATATATGCCTTGTGGTTTGTTGATCTGTTAAGTGCTGAAATCCAGGGTTTACATTGTGATGATTTGTTGAAGGGCAGCTTAATCTGGTATTCTCTGTGAAAGACTGTTTTAAAGTCATACTGTTGTACAGTAGTTAATGCACTATTACAACCCACAAACTACATGAAATTGTGCCAAACTCTGATCTGTGACTGTACATATTTTTATTATATATAATATATAGAATCAAATATATATTACTGCATTTCATTGGTGGGTATTCTCAGTCTGGATCTGAGCCTTTTACTCTACTGCAAACATTCCAAAATAAGCATACAATGTCACCAGAATTGTAAAGCACCTAACTCGCTGGGTTCTAATGATTCATCAAACTGCATTCTCAACGTAGCAAAACTAGTGCCATATTTTCTTACCTCATCTTAGTCTGATTGCTAGAAACATAATGTTTTAAAATGTCTATTATGATATCATCGATATACCCGAGGAAGACCAAAGGTGACAGATTCGCTTTCCCTTCTTCTTATTTTATATTATAAACACTTCAGCACTAAAATGCAGAGCAATATGCTGCAAGACCCCAATATTTGATGTAATCAAAAGGGGGCATAGCTAATCACAACTACTGCACAAACATTTCATTCCTGATGCCAGTATTTTAAGTAAAAATGCTTCCTAAAGGCTTCACACAGAAGGCCTTTTCAACCAACTAACGTCCTGGAGCCTCAAAGGAGAGGGCACAGGGGTTTTAGCTATTGAGCAGGCATGTCTATCCAGACTGGTGCAATAGACAGCATACATGTTTTTAGGTTATTCAACACCCAAGAAAAGAATTGTAAAATATATATATAAATATACTTTTGAACAAACATGCTGCAGTAGATAAAATGATAAACATACAACATATAGATTTTAATCACATTTTGATGTTTACATTTTGTTGATCTTTTGACACTTTATGTCATTGTGTATTAAAGGGAAGCACCAGTTTTACTGAAAAGAAAATAATATCCCTCCAGGTCAACATTGTATTGATTTTAGAAAACGATATAGCAGATCATCATTTTGCTTTTGTTCTGCAGATATGGACATAGCCCATACAAATGCAGCTGCTGAAAAAGAGTGCTAAGTGTGGGGGTCTGCTTATTATAATCACATGAACAGTCCCAGTGTTGTCATAGAAAAAATGAACCAGGATTCCTTTAGACGTGCAGCACCTTTGCAAGTATCTTACCAAAGATAAAATACTTAGTGCAGGACATTGCTCAGGCTCTGCGAAGACTTTTGGGAAAACCAGTGAGCCAATTACAAGAGCAAGGGGGTGTAAATGATGGTAAATTCCATCTAAAAACTAAGTACTGTTTCCATGGTTGTAAAGAAGGAAAATTTGATATTTTAGCAAATCATTACTGGTTGCAGATTGAAATGTTTAATAACATTAAATTACAAAATTATTTATGCAACAATTATATATGATCCTAGTCATTTTTTTAAAATATTAATTACTGCAAAAAAAATCTATTAAAGGAATTTACCACTGTTATAGAACATTAAATTAAAAAGTAAACCCATAGGCTTATATTTGTAAAATTATTCCTATCTAGGTAACCCTATTGATGAGATACTCTATAGTAAATTACATGTTAGAAAGCATATTAATCGGTCGTCTGCTTTATTAACACAAAATAAATACAGACCTGCAAATATACACTATACAGACTTCTTCAGCTACATCAACTGTTTGATTGTGAAGAAAAAGCTTGAGCACCATGGAGAGCTCAAATCCACTGGTGTGGGTAAAGGAAGTGGTAGTTGGCAAAGGGATGATAACTTTGGTTTATTACATCTATCCCACGTGTACAGAGCCTTGAAAAAGTATTCAGACCCCTTAAAATTTTCCACATTTTGTCATGTAACAACCAAAAACGTAATGGTTTTTATTGGGATTTTATGTGATAAACCAACACAAAGTGGCACATAATTGTGAAGTAGAAGAAAAATAATAAATAGTTTTCCAAATTTTTTACAAATAAATATCTGAAAAGTGTGGTGTGCATTTGTATTCAGCCTCCTTTACTCTGATACCCCTAATTAAAATCTAGTGGAAGTAATTGCCTTCAGAAGTCACCTAATTAGTAAATAGAGTCCACCTGTGTGTAATTTAATCTCAGTATAAATACAGCTGTTCTGTGAAGCCCCCAGAGGTTTGCTAGAGAACTTTAGTGAACAGACAGCATCATGAAGGACAAGGAACACACCAGACAGTTCAGGGATAAAGTTGTGGAGGTTTAAAGCTGAGTTTGGTTATAAAAAATTATCCCAAGCTTTAAACATCTGACATAGCACTGTTCAAGCCATCATCCGAAAACAAATAGAGTAGGGCACAACTGCAAACCTACCAAGACATGGCCGTCCTCCTAAACTGACAGGCCGGGCAAGGAGAGCATTAATCAAAGATGCAGCCAAGAGCCCCATGGTAATTCTGCAGTGATCCACAACTCACGTGGGAGTATCTGTCCACAGGACAACTATTAGTCGTGCAATCCACACATCTGGCTTTTATGGAAGAGTGGCAAGAAGAAAACCATTGTTGAAAGAAAGCCATAAGGTGCCCCATTTGCAGTTTGTGAGAAGTTTGGGGGGACACAGCAAACATGTGGAAGAAGGTGCTCTGTTCAGATGAGACCAAAATTTAACTTTTTCACCTAGAAGCTAAACGCTATGTGTGGTAGAAAACTAACACTGCACATCACCCTGAACACGTCATCCCCACTGTGGAACATGGTGGTGGCAGCATCATGTTGTGGGGATGCTTTTCTTCAGCAAGGACAGGGAAGCTGGTCAGAGTTGAAGGGAAGATGGATGGCCCCAAATACAGGGCAATCTTAGAAGAAAACCTGCATGAGACTTGAGAATGGGGCAGAGGTTCACCTTCCAGCAGGACAACAACCCTAAACATACATCCAGAGCTACAATGGAAAGGTTTAGATCAAAGCATGTTCATGTGTTAGAATGGCCCAGTCAAAGTCCAGACCTAAATCCAATTGAGAATCTGCGGCAAGACTTGAAAATTGCTGTTCACAGACGCTCTCCATCCAATCTGACAGAGCTTGAGCTATTTTACAAAGAAGAGTGGGCAAAAATTTCACTCTCTAGATGTGGAAAGCCAAAAATACTTGCAGCTGTAATTGCAGTGAAAGGTGGTTCTACAAAGTATTGATTCGGGGGGTTGAATACAAATGTACGCCACACTTTTCACATATTTATTTGTAAAACATTTTGAAAACCATTTATCATTTTATTTCCACTTCACAATTATGTGTCACGTTGTTTTGGTCTATCACATAAAATCCCAAATAAAATACCTTTAAGTTTTTTGGGTGTAACAAGATAAAATGTGGAAAATTTCAAGGGGTATGAATACTTTCCAAGGCACTTTATGTATGTGCTCTTTAATATACAAATTATACACATTACAATCTGGCCATTAAATTTTTCTGCAATCAACTTTAGATTTACCAAAGCTATGTAATATGAGGACCTGGCTAATCTATCCAATCTATCGGTATCCAGTCAAGCAGGCCCTTGCACTACATGGTTGTTGGCAGATCCAAGGGAAATTGTACAATAAAATTGTAATGTGTGTGGTGAGCTTAAAAGAATGGATCTGCCCAATAGTGCTGAGTAAGGCATATATAATGTGAATCTGTTTTAACTGAGAAAACCTAGAAAGTAAGACTAAGGCTGTATAGTAGTGAGCCAATTTATCTTCATCACACTCTCCCACCACCTCATTCTACTGCCACAGCCTTCCAAAAGCCCAGGCAAGTGCTGACATTCTGAAACACCATACTGATATGGACTTGGTACCCCAGCATGGCAGTAGCCTAGCCTGGCAATTGGCCATTCAGGCTATTGTGTGTGAATATTGTGAAGCTGTAAGCTGTATATGTCTTTCATTCCTGTTTCCTGAAGAAACAGGCATCAGATTAAGGTGGGGGAGAACGTGGCTAAAGTTAAGTTGGTTTTGGTCACCTTATGGTACTTGCTGTATAGCCTTAATCTTGTTTTATATGTTTTTTCCTAAATAATTGTTTGCCTTACCATAAGATTATCCACATATTAAAAACTGGCCCATTACAATATAGGAAGTCTTTATTACTGCATGGAAATGACCTAGTTCAAAAGCCATAAAATCCTGCATATGTCAAATGTAACCAGTAACAAATGTCTTTATTTCATTATCACTTGCTGATTGACAGGTTTTTGATTGATCTGCGATTTAATATGAAGGATGTATATTGCACATCATATTATGTATATGCAGACTTGATGTTAACACTGAAAAGGTCTATATGTTATACTGCTTTTGTATATACAATCTGACTGTGAACTTGCCTTTCTAATTTGATAAATGTTCCTATATGCAAACTTGAATTCTATTGTTAGAGGGCCATAAAATACAAATTAGTGATAAGAAATGCTAATAACATTTGCAGATTTCATCTGTTATCCTCTGCTAATTATATGTCATGTTACTGAAGCTACCTGCAGAAGCCGGCTGTGTCACAGAAAATATGTTCCAAGGTATTGACAGTTTTGTTTCAGACTGTGGACATAATAATTACTATGCCCAGATCCTTCAGATCCTTTTGACTATACTTTTTTTTCTCAAGCCACAGGAAAATCAGGATGCTTAGCAAGTTTATGTATTGCCTATAGAGAATACAAAAAGCTACGCCAAATTCCCTATAGAATATAGGCATGAAAAGACAAACAGGCGAAAGGTTTTCCAACTGTCCTTATTGCAAGAATACTCCTTACTGTTCTTACAAATTATTTTCCAGTTTCCATTACTCCTCAGCCTGCAGTCCTTTGATAACAAGAAGAATCACCTTAGGAGTCTCTTCCAGTATTGGTTACAGCCTTGCTGATATGTTATATAAGTTTCTTTTAACAATGGCTAATCTTCATGCAATCTTGTCCTTAATTTAATTATTTTACAGGTATTTATATAGTGCCATCAATTTACACAGCGCTTTACATAGTACTTATTCACATCAATTTCTTCCTTCAATTAGCTTACAATCTACATTTCCGTGCATATTTATGCCAGGGCCAATTATACAGGAGTCAATTAAAGAGGAGGTCCAGCCCCCCCACCAAAAAAATTAAAAGTCAACAGCTGCAAATACTGCAGTTGCTGACCTTTAATATTAGGAAACTTACCTGTCCTTTCGGCTTCACAGCCGGTTCACTACTGCGCATGCGGGAAGCGTGCTGTGGTTTTTAACTGGCTGAGGAGGGGGGCTGGACTTCCTGTGGGGGGGTCTCCTGGAAGTGGGGATGGGTACCTGTCAAAAACAAGTAATAGCTCCCCGTCCCCCCAGAAAGATGTCAAATGTGGCATCGGAGGGGGAGAGGGAGCAAACAAGCGGAGCTTCCCCTTTTGGGTGAAGCTCTGCTTTAACTGTTATTGGAGTGTGGGAGGAAATCAAAGTACCAGAAGGATACCCAAACAAGCACACGAAGAACATGCAAACTCCATGTAGGTAGTGTCCTGGTCAGGTTTTAAAACAAGGACACCAATGCTGTAAGGTAGATGTAATAACGACTGCAATACATATGACCGGTGGGGACTCCACCTAGTGTATGTGAGTAACCATGTACATCTCAAGAAAAAGTTAGGGCTCAAGGTATATGTGTGTGCCTAAATCCATGTGGTTGACAGGTCTTAAAACCTGTTCTAGATGGAGACACTAGTTGGGCCCTGCTTAGTTTTATGGCAAATAATGACAGCCTTAGTGAATTTAATTATAAGTTGGTCCTAGTTTTTTAGCCCTCTGGAATTTACTTACACACAGTTGTGATGGTAATTGATAGTTTTTTTTTTTATCTTCTAGGCTTATTTGTATGCTTTGTAACAAGGATAGTGATATATCTCTTAATAATAATCCACTGGACTGCATACCTGCTATATATATTTCTTTGTATTCCCTTTTCTGTTTTATTCGTTTGAGTTCATAAGAAAAGATTTCCATAATGTATATGATTTGTGATTTCTGTAAGCATTCCTTAAAAGCTTCACCAGAAGAATGCATTTTTAGATAACAGGATTTGAGGAATGGGCAGAACATAGGGCTAAATTGATTATTTCAAACACAAATTTCATCAAAATTTGTTATTAGCAGCTTATTAACATAGGCAATATATGGCTTACACATAAAAAATTGATGAAGCTCCATGTCTGACAATGAACAATAACAGCAGACTGGTTAAATCTTTGTTAATTAAAGTGGTTCTAAAGTCACAACGTTTTTTACCTTAATACACTGTATTCAATAAAGTAAAAAACGCTCCACTAACTGTCCTAGTCCCCCCCCCACCCCTAAACACCCCCCTGACTCCTCTCACCGCTCCAACACATTCCTGGCTGCAGCACCGCTCCTTCACTTCATGGTCTCACAGGGGGCACTCCTGTGATAAGGGAGCAGGGGCTTAATGGCACAGGTGCCCCCTTAGCACACGGCTTGCTGAAGGGAAACTTGGGGGAAGAAGGCGCAGGCAGTACTAGCAGGGAACTCCAGAAGAGGAGGTAAGGGACCTCTCAATGCAAGATCATTGCAAAGAGCAGGTAAGTATTCCATCTTTTTTATTTGAAAGCAAAAAATATATATATCCTTTAGTATCACTTTAAGGCATTCTACCATAGAAGTATTATTGTAAAGGTTTGATGTCACATACTGTACACTCTATAAAACTGTCTCATTTATTACTGAGAACTGTGTAAACAACATCTTGGTTTGCCCATAATGTTTCTTTGTGGCTCTGACAATGACAACTACCAGAGTTACAATATACAGCTTGATTATTGCTATAATTCCTAGGAGAACTAAATATGGTCCTCTTCTTATAAATTGGGGGACAGCACCATACATCGCTTAAACCTGTGATACAGACTTTGTATTTTCAATGCAATATACATATCGGGGCATTTGTGCAATGCGTACGTGTTCTTCTATGTAGACCTACTGTGTACATCTATTGTTTACATGTGTTATTTGTACTGTAAACTTGAAAAATACAGACATATACATGCATAAAATAAGCCTAACAAGTTAACTTTAATATAGATTTGTGATCTTTTCTGCAGTGATACTCTCTCATTTAAATGCAATACACAAAGAATGCAAGCCAATAGGTTTGGGCAACAATAGGGTACTGTATGGGTGCAAAACAACCACAACAGATAACCTCAGGACAGCAACAGCGTTAGAGACGCTGAGTCCTTGCTATGCTACTTTGTTTAGTTCAGAAATAAAGTATTGCATGTTCACTGGACAATATCATACATGTGAATATGAGACAAGGGGATTATTCAAGAATAAGATAAAATGTGGCTACAGTTGTACGGTACCTCAAATCACTTACAAAATATCATACCTGGTCAGATTTTGCTGCAAGTTAAAGTGGAGCTTCAGTCAGTTCTGCAGATCCAGCGCTGTCCTCACCCGAGCCAGTTTTTCACCAGTCTTTAGGTCCCCGACGCTGGCATGTTAAATGTTGGCAGCCGGCTGTGACACCATGCAGCTTCACAGCCGACTTCCCACTGCGCATGCACAAGTCGCACTGCACTTTGTGAATGGTCCCACAGCCTTCTGGGACCTGTGGAGTGTCTCAGAAGGTTGCAGGCAGGGAGAGGAGGAGAATTTCCAGTGGATCTGCTGCAGTGATCCAACCAGAAGTGGGTACCTGGTTTGTTCCCCCCCCCAAATGTATTTCAAATGTGGCAGAGGAGGAAGAGTGGAATCTCCTCCTTTTGGGTGAAGTTACGCTTTCAGTATGAATTCTCATCATGCTAGAAAATAGAATGGGTCAATAAGCACCTTGGATAATTGCAATTCATATTCAACTTTAAATTTAGCCATACACTAGTAGAATTTCATTATAAAACGTCTGTGTTCAAAATGTTTATTCGATTTTCCAATGGTTAGTGTGATTAAATCATAATTTTTATCTGTGCTGACAAGAAAAATTGAAGAAGAGTGGAAATTTTAGTTTATTTCTTATCTAATTGAACAAAATTCTAACCATGAATGTGATTCTGGTTCAAAATTACATTCCTTTCTGTCCATCCCAGAATTAAATAGTACAATTTGCAACATTGTCATGGCAATCAAACAAAACTTTTCAGAACTTTCATATGAAATTTGGATAGTTACTGAAGGCATTATTGAATGCTCTAACAATGATCTTCGTGCAAATGTTTGCATTAAAATCTAACAGTATTTGGCCAATTTAATGCAGTATTTGCTGGAATTTAAATTCTTTATTAATTTTGGTTTGCACAGTAACAGTGTCTCTGGTACTTTCTGAACTAAAATTGGCGTCCAACCTATTCAGCAGCCCTTTCTCCCCATCCACTTGGAAATTCCCCTATATAGCGCAGGAGGTGGTGGGAGTTTGCTTCTGTTCTTACTACAGAAGACAACAGATTACTGTTGACTCCTTCAAAAGATTGCAAAAAGGATAAAGGAGGGTGCAAATGCATAGTGCAGTGATGGCTAACCTTGGCACCCCAGATGCTTTGGAACTACATTTCCTATGATGCTCATGCACTCTGCAGTGGAGTTGAGCATCATGGGAAATGTAGTTCCAAAACATCTGGGGTGCCAAAGTTCACCATCACTGGCCTTAAAAGCCAAAAACATTCTACTTGTTAAGAAACAAAAACATACTCACAAATATGAGAAGGTACAAGCATATCTAAACACAACTCCAGCTTGGGAAAATGCCTGAGCTCTGAGTAAGGACCTTCCAACCGCAGTATTTTGGCATTGCCCTAAGCTGGAGTGGTGCTCAAATATGCTTGTACCTTCTCATGTTTGTGAGTATGTTTTTGGCTTTTATATTTATTCAAATTGGTGGTGGTAATGCACTAGGCGTTTATGCCCTTCTTTGTCCTTTTTGCAGTTTCCATTGGAGTTTCCCCACTTATGGAGGGAAGTATCGCTTTTAAGTACCACATGTACACTATTTGATGTGGAATGGAGTGAGCGCTGAAGTTGTATTACATTGGTCTTACAAAAGGCTGCCTAAGATAAGGAAGAGGACGTTACTCTGTTAGTAGAATCAAGATACAACAAATGTAAACTCCTGCTGATATACTATTTGTTAAACTAATTCTATCCACTAAATGATATTCTTGAGCAATGCAAACAATCTGCGAATAGCTAGCATTACAAGGTAATAAAGGGGATTAGGAAACAAACATAATGAGCAGCCATAAGCAGCACAAATCTGTATTAATCATTTAGATTCTTCAGTTTGATTGATTTTTGGTACCACTTCCTTTTCATCACATCCCTCTTCTTTGCATTTTTGGAAAACATTACATTGTGAGACATGAATTAGAAATTCAAATATGCACATGGGGGCATTTACCAGTATAGCGTAAACACGCTGGCATATTTTGGTGCCTGGGATGTCCTGGTGTTGCATGTAGCCGCCTGCAGACATGAATGGGTGAAGGGGGCTGTACGCAGGTATGCACTACTTCTTGCGTAAAGTGGCACATGCACGCAGACATAATTTCTCAAATGCAGGTATTGTGCATTTGGGATATTATGTCTGTGCGCATACACCACTTTAAACAAGTAGCAGTGCACAGCGGAGTACAGTTGCCTTTACCCATTCTACAGGAAGCTGTACGCAGCACAAGGACATCCTGGGCACCAAAATACACCAGCATGTTTACACTGTATGGGCAAATGTGCCCATGTACATGAGCCCTTAAAGTCAATATGTCCCACTGAATTGTAAAGCACTGTGCAAACTATTGGTGATATATAAAACCTACATAATATTATAATGTTAATCAGTCAGATTTTTTTTTGTGAGAGACTTATATTTAATTAGTAATACTTCATATTTCCATCGCACACTTTCCTGGATAAGCTCTCAAAGTTTGGGTGCTGCAGCAACAACCAGCTGGATACTGGTTCAAGTCTTGAAGTAGATATTTGCCAACACACCATGGATCGACAAAAAGTAGCATCCAAACAGGTAGTTTATTACATGATCAAAACATAAGAAGAGTGCAACGTTTCGGGATTCACGCAGGACCCCTTCGTCAGGCAGGTGATCATGCCTGACGAAGGGGTCCGGCGTGACTCCGAAACGTTGCACTCTTCTTATGTTGTGATCATGTAATAAACTACCTGTTTGGACGCTACTTTTTGTTGATCCATGGTGTGCTGGCAAATATCTACTTTATATTTAATTAGTGTGCACAAAATTAGGCAATACATTTGTGCGCACATTGTAGACTCTGTCGTACCTCTATGGATTCATAGGCAGTCTTACTGTTGATAAATATATATTCAAATTTGTGCAGCACTAAGTAATACTAATGAAGCATACAATAACATTCCAAACATATTATATGTGTTAAAGCTTACGTGTTGGATCTTACTTGCTGATGTTATCAAAAACGTTCATGCTGGCATTAGCTAAATAATACCCAACTGAAAGGTTGGACAGCAGTTGTCCAGTCATGATAGATCTTTCCCTAGGGTCTGTTGCCACCTTTAGGCCCACTACAGATTGTATGATCCTGTAAGTTCTGCTCATCCTTACTGAAATTGCTAAAAAAAAAACACTGCCCAATGCAACCACTGCCCCGCACATGTTATTCACATGTTTTCTGCTTAAAGATATGCTCATAGAAGGGGAGAGAAACACGGGACATGGAAGATTTCCAGCATGGTCTCGGCTGACCTCATGCTCCAGATAAGTCACTTTGTTCACTATATACTGGGAGAGTGTTTTCACTGGTACTCATATTTTTAATTGATTGTGTTTCTTTTGGGAAGGTTTTCCTTCATATCCTGTTATATTAAAGGGATGAGAAGAAAGGTTAAATCTTTCCATAGGACCATAGGCAGCAATGAACGCACGTATGAAAAGCTGGCCATACATTGGGCCAGACAGCTGAAATATTTGAACTGATTCCCCCATCCACGCATTTGATATGAATGCGGGAATCCTCCCCGCTCTGTAATTGTATTCTGACTGAGGGAAGTCTCCACTGCCTCCCCCATATCAGAATACACAGATCAGTGCTGCAGCCAATCAAACTAAAATTTTCAAGCAGTCAGTTCATGAGAAGTCAATCGATAGATCCATGTATAGATCCATGTATGGCCAGCTTTAAAGTGGAGAAGGTATAGAAACTGCCAGTGTTTTGATGTTGTGTCTGTGGTGACTGGGGCTATTTCTTTTTAGTTGTGTCAGTTGGAAAGAAAGTGTTAGGAAATTTTGCCAATTGGGACACAGACAACAGTAAAAATGTAACAAGGGTTCTAGACATTCCCCAGTTCATCTTAAAGTGGTTGTAAACCCCATTCATTAAATCTGATCTGGGCACACATATCTGTAGTGTTTACTTATCTCTCTACAAAGCTCTAAGTGCTGTGTCTTTCTGCTGATCCGTTCCTTATCAGCAAAGTCACTTCTGACAAGTTCTCAGACAAAGGAGATAACAGCAGATGAAAATTTGTGTCGGGAGGGTACTTAGAGGGAAATTAGCAGAGAGCTTGTCTATTCACAGTACCGCTCTGCATGTTCCTTTGTTCCTCTGCCTATGTGGAGGGGGGGTGTCCCTTTCATTCCAATCAGCACTCACACAGTGTATGTCCAGACCCCATATCCACCACTGGAAGAGGAAACAAGATTCGTAACACAATCTGCACTTTCTAAAGAATGTAGAAAGGGAAAGACAGCACATATACAAGTAAAACTTATGTAGGGAGATTTGTTTCATCTCTGTGTATCATCTGAGGCTGTTCACTGCACTGGGTATATGTGAGGGTTTACATCCACTCTAAGGTGAATTTAAACCCCTGATATGAAATATAAACAAAACATATCCCTCTATACTGTGTACTTGTCTCAATCCAGAGCACTAAGTATAGATTCTGTCAGCTGCATTGTTCTTTTGTTATCTGGATGAGTCACTTCTAACAAGTTTTCCTGACACCAAGAGGTAAAAAGGTGACAGGGGAGGCATCTCCAGCACACAAAAAACACAAAAGAGAGCAGAGTGGCGCTACTCTCTTTTGTGTTTTACTGTCTACAGAGCCCATTCTAGCTTGTTATGAGCCGGCAGCCATCCACAGTCAGCCTATCTGTGACCACCAACACACCCTGTGCTGCATTTTAACTTTCATACATGGACTCCCTGCTATAGAGAGCTGTTTAATTGCTCATTCTCTTTATCGAGCTGACAGAGCGCACTTGAGCATATGTATATAATCTCCAGCACACAACCTATTATTGACAGCCTCAGCCCTATTCCTGTGTGCTGTGTATAGGGAGGGCATGTTCCTTCCCTCCGATCAGCTCTCCTCATTGAGCACTGTAGAGTGTACCTTAAGCTCCCCGCCCCTTGCTTTCTGAAGCACAGAAATGCTGTATACATTTTGGACATTAAATGGATGTAGGGAAGAGACGACAGCAGATACACATGTACAACTTATGTAGGAGGATTGTTTTCATCTCTGTGTATCACCTGAGGCCAGTCAATTCACACTGGGTATATGTAAGGGTTTACAACCACTTTAAGCTAAAAAAAAAAGTTTTGTTTCAATTTTATACTTTTCTTGTTTTGTTTTTAATAACCACATACAATAAATCAGTTTATGGGGTAATTTCACATATTAATTCTACCATCAACCAAATGTTTGGCTCCTCTGTATAAACTGTGAATGTTTTGTTTGTTGAAGACGCCTCTGTAAAGATCTGGACATGCAATCAATTGTATTTGTGCCCTCTACAAAGAGCAAAGAGAGCAAATAATCTTTCTAGTAGAACAGAAAAATGTATATTTAGTTTAGGTTGAGGAGATAACAAAAGATTCATTCTCCCCCCCCCCCCCCCCCCATACAATTAGTCCTTGTTTTTTTGTGATAACATAAGCAAAAGGTCTAACAAAAATACCATTGCCGTCTGATGAATCCTTCAGCACACACACATTCATAAAATACAATAGTTTCAAGGCTTCCATTCTTAGCTGTTGGCAGTTGTGATAGTGCCATCTGCTGGCTGAACTGTAATATTGCAAATAACAACAAAAAAAACTAAAATGATTCTCTAAGATAGTAGAAATACCATAGCAACCAATCAGGTTTTATCTTTTTTTCTCGGGGAAAATAAAATGAGGAATCTGACTGGTCACTAAGGGCAAGCTGTCTACTTTTGTGGCAAAATGTTTTCTATCCTTTATATAAATAGGCCAGGATGTTAAAATTCTCACCAGTAGCCAGCCAATACAGAATAAGATAAATATACATTTTTATTTTATCAAAAAATATTAAAATTTAGTTAGAAACACATTTGTAAATGTTCTCTACTTAGGCAATAAAAAAATAAAAAAAAAGGAGAAGGAGTATTTTTGTATGTTGTTTTTCCTACTGATGAAATTTTTTTTAATTGCTTTGTGATTTAATCCGATGCAGTAATGTCTTATAATTTGTGGGTTGTGCTTTATGTAGCAAAACTTTTTCTTTTACTTAACAATATCAACATAAAGCATAGCCTTGTCTCACCAATTCTGCTGCATTAGAGGCATAACCTCACTGCAATGAACTACAAATTCTCGAAAGAGCCAAGGGTAGTAATCAGAGATAAAACTCCTTCAAATGGGCAGAGATAAGAAGATACACAAAATATTGTTCCAGTCCTTGAAAAAACAGTTTTATCTGAAAGTTGCTCATTAAAGTCTACCCTCCTTGGATTGTTCTTAGTTAAATAATACCCTGCATTCTCAGTATTATGGTTCATCCTATTCTGTGTGCCAAGCTCAGTTTGTCTAAAACTATTTTTTTTTTCTACTCATGCGTAGGTCAATTGACAATAGCATTATATGTATGAGTACAATGGCAGACATCTGTATTATGAAGGTGTAGATACTTTCATATCATTTACACTCAGATCTATACATGACATATGAAATAGTGTAGGTACCAACTTTCTGCATCTGGAAACTCAAGAAGCAGATGCAAACCTTTTACGACCACAATGCTGCATCTTGACAAGCACCTTACCGTCAGAGCCTACTGCCAAGTGGCCTAATAACCAGCTCTGATTTTAGCTTAGTAATAAACCCTAAGTAACAAAAATATTAGTCATTTATATCTGCTTGTACCACGGTGTGTTATTTTTTTATAAATATACTGTATGCTAATGCTGCATTAAACCATCCAGGACATTGTCAGTGTTAACAATCATGGGATTTCCCTTTAAACTGATCTATCTGTAAGTATTTTTGTAGCTGTATGTGGCAGTGCCGTTGCATCTAAGGGGTAATGACCGCAGCTTACTGCGTGTAAAAGAATGTACAGTAAAGAGAACCTGATCTGACCTATAAAAAAGTGCTTTAGATAACATAGTAGGCACTTAAGGGCTTAATTTCAACTTGAAGAGAAGTTGAAGCCCCATGTATAGCCTGGAACTTGAATCCAGGGCTTCCTTGGGACATGGGAATCATGGGGATCATTTCAAAGATGAACATAGGTATTTGAAAGTTACACGAGGTGCTTCACAACTTTCAAGCTTTACTTTGGGCACTTTTTAGATCTGTCAGGTTCAACACACCAAAATTATAGAAATGGCAAGAGCACTTTTAGCATTGCCAGATACGTTAGTAAATGCAGGCAAATATGGTCACCAAAGATGTCATATAACTGTAATGCCACATACTGTACATATATAAGAACCTTATGTATTTAGCTTCAATCCTGAGAAGGAAACTGAAATGGGATATTGTGCCAGAAGGCCCCTGTTAACTTGTAGGCAACGCCATATTGGCTCAAATCTTCATGTTTTGGTGAGATTATCTGCCTGTAAAAATTAATTGGGTGTGGCAGATGCTTTATGGAAGATCACATTCAAGTATATGCTAAGATTTATAAATGTGCTAAGATTTAGGCAAACATTGCAATGGGGTTGAGATGGAAGAGATGTCATGAACAGCTAAAACTAACCAAGTATGCAATGATTGTACACATTTTAACTGAAATTTTTTTATAGACAATCTTTTCAATAATAAGAGGTCCTTTAATAAGTATCCAATGAGGCCCAAATACAATTTTTGCTTAGGTCTGGTGATCATATATAGCTAGGATAATCATATTTCTAAGAGATTTCTAGTTTGCATGTTTTTTAGATGACCATAAACCTAATTTGTATGTCGTCAACACACGTAGCACATTTCACAGGAAAACTGTTTTTTTGCTAGCCCTTTTATCAATAAGGAAAAAGTTTGCTCAGATTGTCAGTTTTATACCAGACTTGTAAATTTATGTTTGCATCACTATGTTCCCGTTACATTTTACAGGTACTGGAATCAATGATAATTAATTTCAATCCACCCTAGGAACATTTACATTAATATATGCAGGGTTGGGTTTATGTTTCTGCTGGCCTAGACCCTGTGGTTTGTAATACCCAGCCCATAGATTGTATTTGGGGGACGAGAAGTTAAAGAGGTCCTCCCAAACTGCTATACCATTAGTATGTTGTTTTTAAATATACTATAGCACGCTTCTGAAGGAACATGACGCAGATCTGTTTTGCTGGACTCTTAGCCTGTATGATCTGAATGCATCCATCGTTCATTTTGACAAGTAGCGGTTGATCTGTCCATATATACTTGCAATGGCTTCCATTACGGTTGTCAGTGTTTCAAAATGTGACACATTTGTACCTAAGATTTTTTTATAATCTGGCTCTTTAAAACTTTTTAGAGTTTATCATGAGAAGATGCTGAGGCTATTTTAAAATACCCCACAGTACTCTCAGGTTTGATGAATCTGCATATTTTTACATTTTGATGTAGAAAAGGGCAGTCCAGGGCAAGCGATGTAGTTTTGTTTAGTGCCAAATAACTAGTACTGAAATTGCTATAAAGAATTACACACCTTTATATCTTAAGTCATAACCTATTTAGGATGTTTTATTAAACTCAGATTTCAGTATATTGTTCAAAAATGATACATTATACCACACAAGTGCTTTAAAGAGTAAATTAGTTTTAAAAATAAATAATGTAAAAAATCAACAGCAGGAATTACCACTGAAATTATTTTTGGATATGAATGATGATTTTTTAATACATGGTATATGTCGTTGGATTTTAAAGTTTGGAACTTTACCAGCTTATGCATGCTGCTGTGTGCTTACTGTGGCCCTTCTGTCTGACCTGAAATGTGTCACAATTCAAAGAAACTCACCTGACTCGGACATCATGGTATGTCAATCGTATGATGATAGTTCATTCATATGGCTATTCAGGACAACACAGGGTAGAATAAACCAACCAAAAAGAAGAAGGGAAAAATCAAGGGTTCATCTGATATTTAATGTTTGTTATCCTTGTTACAACATTGATGGTCTTCATGGACATCATAAAGGTTAATAATACCTTCTGACTAATTGAGTTGAGTTGTGAGTTCTGTTGAATGCTTCCAGAATTACTCTGCAGGTCAGTTGAAGTTGTAGCACGAAGCAAACAGCATCAGCCCTCTAGCTGTGAAATTTTACAAACCAGCCAGTTGATCTTGGGGCTCATAGGCCATGTTGAACAATAAGTCTGAGATAGTATTCCACTACCCATTTTTTTCATAATTTTTTTTTGCTATAAAAGCATTGATAGCCAAGGTTTGCACAACCTTTGTGAGCAAAATCGGTCTGCAATTAGAAGCAAAAATCTAGATTCATAGTACTTGTCAAAATCTTGGTTTTACAAAATATTTCATGCTTTTTTTATTTTTTTACAATCAACATAGTTGCATTACAATAGTTTAACTATATATCTTGTTCCAAAAAAAAATCAGTTTTGAAATTACAGTTATGCTCTCTCTAGCGCCCTAAATTAATTTTCCAAACATAAAAATGTTCAATTTACAGTATAAGGTAGTATCATATATACACTACTGGCTTTCTACTCTACTACTTTTTGCCTACAGAATTTTGAATGTATTACTTCTCGATTTCTATTTCTTTGTTAAGGCATGCATATTTCTGTTGTTGTTATTATTGCTTAACCTGAGCAGTCACATAAAGGTCTGCTTCATACTGTTTCATTCAACCTCCCAGCAAAAAAGGGTTTCAGGGTGCTCGGGATGATTTTGGTTTGCAGTACCCTCTTTCAGTATTACTTAAACTATAGCAGGCCCATTATATGAATGTAACAACAAATGTTTTTGTTTCAAAATGAACTACTGCAATGTTTTTGGTTTGCCTTTCTTTTAGAATAAGCTTTATAAATATCTGTAGAATCAATTGAAGAATAATTCTTTAAGGGATCACTCGAAAACGCCTACATAAAAAAACTAAAAAAAACTTGTATATTTTTAAGTGTGCCAATTTGTAATATATTTTGTAAGTGTATATTTTTCTTAGAGAAGTGCTGTGAAGTGTCTGTATGTGTGGGTATTCCTTTTCTGGCACCCAGGGGTGTTACTAAAAGGATGTATATTTAAAGGTTCCTGGTTTTAAAAACCAAAATACAAAGAAAAAAAAGTACATTTTGTTGGAAATTTTGTAATAAAACAAATATTGTGAAAGAGTGTAGTGCTTTCGTGTAAAGATTCATTGAGAATTTTGTGAGCTCTTTGCTGTTTTATAGATTCCCTTGTAAATTATTCTTGTAAGATTTGAAGTTTTGTTGTTCTTGTTGCAAAGTTTTTCAATATTTGTGATTGATCCTGTATGGTGAAAATGTCACATTGTTAACATACTGAGTTTTGGTATATTGTTTATGGAATAAATAAAAAAAAGTTCTTAATTTGATATATTTTTGTTTTAATTATTTGTAATTTTCTGTTCTGTTTCCTAAAAGTTGTGAGAAAAACTTTATTGTGATTTTCCTTTTGTACCTACAAAATCAGTATGAAGTTTCATGAAATGAACTGGACTAGGGTCACAACAGTGTTTTTTATTTGTCTCCTTCATATGGTTTTGGCTTAAAGGGGTTGTAAATAAAAAAAATTTAAATAACAAACATGTTATACTTACCTCCACTGTGCAGCTCGTTTTGCACAGAGTGGCCCCGAACCTGGTCTTCTGGGGTCCCTCGGCGGCTGTCTCGGCTCCTCCCCGCAATAACTCACCACCTATATGCGAGCGAGCGAGCATGGTGGTGAGTCCTTGAGGGCAAGCTCCAGTGATACAGCCGGCGGCTATAGCCGCTCACTGTATCACTCGGCCCCGCCCCCGGCTCACCGCGTCATTGGATGTGATTGACAGCAGCACGAGCCTATGGCTGCGCTGCTTTCAATCCGTCCAGTGTAGTCAATCAACGGCCAGGCTCAGAAACAAGGAGGATGACGGGGCGAGCGCGGGACTTTCGAGGGCTCAGGTAAGTAAAACGGGGGCTGGGGGGGCGGTATTGTCGGATGTTTTTTCACCTTAATGCATAGGATGCGTTAAGGTGAAAAAACTTTTACCTTTACAACCTCATCAAGAAAGGGCTGAGGGATAGAAAATGTTCCTTTTCTTTACAACTTGAGGCCTGCAATCTGTACATTAACATTTTAGGCGTGGTTACCCCTGGCAAGAGAAAAAGATCCACCTTTAATTTAGAGCTAGGAGTGCAAACCTGGGCATACTCCTATTGTCACTGAAAGTCTCTCATCCACATTAACAATTGGGATCATATCAGAGTGGCTCCTGATCATTTAATAATTATGACATCATAGTGATTGCAGTGTTAGTTGTTACTGTACCTTGTATGATGAGGGGCACATTAATAGCAGCAGATGTAACTGTAACAATACAGTGTAAAAACAAATGAGTGAATGAAAAAAATAATAATAAAAACTTACATCGAAAGTAACCAAAATGCATTTTCATGATATTTAACAAAAAAGCATGCCCTGAATAAAAGTTATTTAGGTAGAAAATTAGCCTTAGGGGTCTATTTATAAATGTTTTCACGCATGATTCACACAACTTTCAACCAGGATTCACAGTAAAAAAAAGTGTGTGAATACTGGGCCAAAGTTTTGTGAATCTTGTGTAAAAACATGTATACATAGACCCCAAAGAATTTTTGCTAAGTTAAAGAGACCCTGTTACCAAATACATTTCAGTATTTTTTCTATTCATAAATAATTTTTTATTAAATGTGCCTTTGAACTTGCTTGAAAATGTTCTAGCACAGCCACTCCTCCTTGTATGGAAGTGTTTAATTAATCTCTGTGCAAGCCCAACTACTCAGCCCCACCACCCCTTCAAATTCCTACACAACATTTTATGTAGCTGCGGGGGAGGAGCTAAGAGACATACTATAGAGTTAACTTGAGTAACAGCGCATAGCCTACTTTGGCTCCTGACATGACATCCAAGATGGCAGCACCCAGCAGCAGTCTCAGGGCATTTTGATTCCACACAAGGGATGCTTTTATAGGTGAATAATATTCCTAAAATATGTTAAAGTGGAAGTAAACCCTCCTATCGTTTTCAGCCAAGGAAGCTGCCATCTTGACCTTTGTTTAATCTTCAACTGCCATGATGCTGCACATGTGACCAGTTATGACAACAGTCATTGGATGGTTTGACAGTTTGGTTGAGAGCACAACCAATGTGGCAGTTGGCATTCCCGGCATGCCAGGAATTTAACTGTTTTTTTAAACTGTTAAATCAATGGGTTTACTTCCACTTTAAATACAGCTTGCATAGGCAGTGCTACCATTGTAGGATCTGCTGAATAGTATAGGACCTCCAACTTTCAGATCCTTCTGACACTCTAGGTTTAATAATGCGTCTTGCAACCACACCAACACATTTGTCACAACAAGCTTTTGACACAACTCAAAATAGTGAACATATCAATGATCAGGTGTATCAACAGCTGTAAACAGGTAGACAAACAGCTATAAATGGTAAACATAATATAACTGGCATAAAAATTAACTAGCTAACCAAACTCAGCAATTTGTAACAATAGCCCTAAAGAGCAACTATTGCAGTTGGAATAGGAAAATACAGGATCAGGAGGCTATACTGCTATAAAGTACCCAGGGATATGCTAGGCCAAGGCTGTAGTTAAGGAGAAGTATGATAGCAATTCTTGGGCATAACAATACCCTAATATCCTTATAAATGTCCTACTGAGTATTCTAGATCTTTTGTCAGCAATGTCAAGGCCCTATTATTGCCTTGGAGGCACTTAACAATATTGCTGATGGTTCTGCTAGCAGAGAGGTATTTATGGATAATGTATAGTATTCCACTGAGCGAAGTTCTGTTCTCAGAATACTAATTGTATAACTGGGCTTGCTATCAGAGTGATGTTATATAACCAGGCATACAGCCCTCTTACCAATTCTGATGCCTCATACACACGACCGTTTTTTCCGACGGGAAAACTGCTATAAGAGCTTTTGGTCGGGAATCCCGGCCGTGTGTATGCTCCATCGCAGTTTTTCCGACGGGAAAACTGCCGGACAAAAAATAAAAATTTTCCCGTCAGGCCAAAAATCAGAGCGGGAAATCCGTCCGTCTGTATGGTTCTCTGACGGGCAGAAAACCGCACATGCTCAGAATCATGTATGAGACTAGAGCGCTCTTTCTGGTAAAACTAGCGTTCGTAATGGAGATAGGACATTCATCACGCTGTAACGGACTAAAAAAGCGTGAATCGTCTCTCACCAAACCTTTACTAACACGAGGATCAGCAAAAGCAGCCCAAAGGGTGGTGCCGTTGGAATGGAACTTCCCCTTTATAGTGCCGTCGTACGTGTTGTACGTCACCGCGCTTTGGACTGGCGGACTTTTGTCTGAGCGTGTGTATGCAAGGCAACCTAAGAGGAATTCTGTCTGGAAAACCGTTGGTTTTTTATCCCACGGAAAAACCACACGTGTGTACTAGGCATCACATGCGACTGTAGTCCTGCTGAGTCTCCTATGCTGGCGATGATGGTTGCTGTGTAACTGACATACACTGGTGTGATGACTGCTGCATAGGGGTGCAACGGATCAAAAAACTCACGGATCGGATCGATCCTCGGCTCAGAGGCACGGATCGGATCATTTTTCGGATCAGCAAAAAAAAAAGAAAAAAAAGAAAAAATCTTGTGACACCCACTGGAGTTTTTTAGATTTCAGTTATTTTTAACACAAAACTGAGCTTACATGCTTAAATACAGTATATGTAAATCCGACAGACTCTTTACATGTTAAATTTTAAAAGCAGCTGCAAACCTGCTGACCTTACATGGTTGCTAATGTGACATAACACCTCTGATTTTCACATTTAACTGAATGTTAAATGTGAAAATCAGAGGTGTTCCGTCACATTAGCACGCATGTAAGGTTTGCTGCTGCTTTTAAATTTAACATGTAAACAGTCCGTTGGATTTCCAAATAAAGTATTTAAGCATATAAGCTCCGTTTTGTGTTGAAATAAACTGAAATCTAAAACTCCGTTGGGTGTAACAAGATGTCCGCTTGGCCCCTTCTGCACAGTAATGATAGTGAGGAGTGTGGGGTGGAGCAAGATGGCGGCGAAACGTCACTACAGTGGCCGCCGAGGGGTGTACAAAGATGGCCGCTGCTCCGGAGCTAGGCCGAAGCTGCGGCCTTTCCTACGGCCGAGGCTCTGGAGAGCTCCGCGGATCACGTGGTGTTCCGATCCGAACAGGGTGACCCGTTCGGATCACCACCGATCCGTTGCACCACTACTGCTGCACCATAGAAGGTATTAACTAGTGTGATGACCACTGCGCTGCTGAAGGCTTTCACTAGTGTGATGATCGCTGCACCGCTGTGTCATGGGAAAACTACAGCTGAGAAGGGACAGCTGCTGGTTTCAGTCCTACAAGTCCCATGAATCTCTGCATCTTATTTAGTGGTAATCCCCCCTCTAGTGATTAAGAAAGGGCACTAGAGTATTACAGCACCCGCATTACAGAAAAGTGAAAATGAAAGCCATTAGGCACAGCAGTGTCTCCTCTCCTATATGTTTGCGTAGCCCAAATACACATATAATCTTAAAGGAGGATAGTTTGTTGAAATAAATGATCTGGCAAAGGATATTTTTAACATATAAATACTGATGCTTTTAAAATAGGCTTTTTGTACTGACTATAAAATCCTTTTCTTGGCTTTAAAGCGGTTGTAAACCCTGAAGAATAAAAAAAAACAAACATGTAAGACAAGGGCATAATGTGCTAATATGCATCGCATACTAGCACATTATGAAATACTTACCTTAGAACGAAAAAAGGGGGGAATTTTGCGCTAAAGAAAAACAGTATCACACACAAAACACGCTTCTATGTCACATAAATCTAATAGTAAATAAGTACTCAGTGATATAATGTGCATATATAATATATACTATAGTGCAATCACCAGAGTAAAGTGCAAGTGCATATGTAAACACAATAGTGCAGAAAGTTCAATATTGCAATGGTTGCTGTTCAGGATAGTTCAAATGGGTATTTAATCAATGGTCAATTCCAAGATTCAAGATGTTCCAAAATTGTAGATGTCATCAAATGGTTCAAATGATAAACGAATTGGAGTATTGAACCTGCGGTGAATCCTACACCTGTCTCCTAATGTTCTCACCTTAACAACATGGATCACTGGCATGTAGTTTCACTGGCATGGACTATGATCTTATATCTCCTCTATTCCTCTTATTTCTTCTCCACTCTTAAATAATATTTGGATAGTATCCTCTACCAATCACGCTCTCTATGAAAGAGACAAGCGGGTGGGAGGGAAGGGGAGGGGGAGAGAGAGAGAGGGGGAGACCAAGCTCCAATCGATGCAGCCGGGAGAGGGACAGGAAATGAAGCCTCCAATAGTGTAGTATTTCAATAAAAAAATATAGGCTTTATTAACTTAAAAAATTGACTCTTACATCAATTTAGAAAATAATCAGCATGTAGGAGATAATCGGCGTGTAACCGCTATCTTACTGTTATCCTGCTGCCTTACGATCCGTCCGTATGATGCCGCTATCCTCCCTACGGCGTTACGTCACGCACCTCGTGACTTCTTCAGGGGAGCCTGATTGGTTGTTAGGGCATCACTCAAATAGTGTATTGGACCGGAAGTCTTGCGGTCGCCATTTTCTTGTATACCACAATAAACTATATGGGCGCCGCCATTTTCCCTGTGTCTGGCTAGCGGTAAATCTCCATATCAAATGAAAACATAACAAAACAAAAATGTTTGAGCAAAAATATTTGAGCGAAAATATTTATTTCCCTCATCTTCTATTGTGGGATGGTACTGTGAATAGAGTAATATTCTACTCATCTAGATAGTCACTGACATGTAAATTCCACACTACTACCTCAGATCATAGCAGCCACAGCGGGCTGACTGGGCTAATATCCATCCTGGGAAACAGTATAAATACTACAATGACATGAACCACCAATTCCGTCAATGAAGTGATCTTTAAATTAATATTAAATTAAAATGAATATATATAGATCTATAATTCATACCTATGGTGGTGTGTATATATATAATAAGGCCTCTTATTAATAAACACTCATTGCCGACTGGATGGCATCATACTTCTGATCCAGTTCGGCAGGGCAACTAATTATATTATACAAATATAACCATACTATCCAATGGAAATAGGATGATATAATATAATAATTACAAACATATAATATAAATACTAAAATGGTTTAAAAAGAATTTTTTTTAAATTCTTTTTAAACCATTTTAGTATTTATATGTTTGTTTAGTATTTATATGTTTGTAATTAATATATTATATCATCCTATTTCCATTGGATAGTATGGTTATATTTGTATAATATAATTAGTTGCCCTGCCGAACTGGATCAGAAGTATGATGCCATCCAGTCGGCAATGAGTGTTTATTAATAAGAGGCCTTATTATATATATACACACCACCATAGGTATGAATTATAGATCTATATATATTCATTTTAATTTAATATTAATTTAAAGATCACTTCATTGACAGAATTGGTGGTTCATGTCATTGTAGTATTTATACTGTTTCCCAGGATGGATATTAGCCCAGTCAGCCCGCTGTGGCTGCTATGATCTGAGGTAGTAGTGTGGAATTTACATGTCAGTGACTATCTAGATGAGTAGAATATTACTCTATTCACAGTACCATCCCACAATAGAAGATGAGGGAAATAAATATTTTCGCTCAAATATTTTCGCTCAAACATTTTTGTTTTGTTATGTTTTCATTTGATATGGAGATTTACCGCTAGCCAGACACAGGGAAAATGGCGGCGCCCATATAGTTTATTGTGGTATACAAGAAAATGGCGACCGCAAGACTTCCGGTCCAATACACTATTTGAGTGATGCCATAACAACCAATCAGGCTCCCCTGAAGAAGTCACGAGGTGCGTGACGTAACGACGTAGGGAGGATAGTGGCATCATACGGACGGATCATAAGGCAACAGGATAACAGTAAGATAGCGGTTACATGCCGATTATCTCCTACATGCTGATTATTTTCTAAATTGATGTAAGAGTCCATTTTTTAAGTTAATAAAGCCTATATTTTTTTATTGAAATACTACACTATTGGAGGCTTCATTTCCTGTCCCTCTCCGGCTGCATCGATTGGAGCTTGGTCTCCCCCTCTCTCTCTCCCACTCCCCTTCCCTCCCACCCGCTTGTCTCTTTCATAGAGAGCGTGATTGGTAGAGGATACTATCCAAATATTATTTAAGAGTGGAGAAGAAATAAGAGGAATAGAGGAGATATAAGATCATAGTCCATGCCAGTGAAACTACATGCCAGTGATCCATGTTGTTAAGGTGAGAACATTGGGAGACAGGTGTAGGATTCACCGCAGGTTCAATACTCCAATTTGTTTATCGATTGAACCATTTGATGACATCTACAATTTTGGAACATCTTGAATCTTGGAATTGACCATTGATTAAATACCCATTTGAACTATCCTGAACAGCAACCATTGCAATATTGAACTTTCTGCACTATTGTGTTTACATATGCACTTGCACTTTACTCTGGTGATTGCACTATAGTATATATTATATATGCACATTATATCACTGATTACTTATTTACTATTAGATTTATGTGACATAGAAGCGTGTTTTGTGTGTGATACTGTTTTTCTTTAGCACAAAATTCCCCCCTTTTTTCTTTATATTACTGTTTATGTGTTAAGTGAACACAGATTTATTTTGCAGCCATTGATAGGTACTCCAGTCACTATTTATTACTCTTGAGTAGCGCGAAACACTTCCTCACATTTACCTTAGAACGAAGCCCTCCCAGCGGTTTCCGTTCACCGCTGAGACAGCTGACATCTTCCCTTAGTGTTTCTTCCGGGTTCACGGGCTCTGCCGCTGTGAGTGGCCGAAGCCACGATGACGTCACTCCTGCGCCTTCCCCTCGGAAGCTTCCGGTGTTTCCGGCATGGGCTCTGAAGGTCCGGCACTGTAAACCAAACTTTCAGGGAACATGCGCGGATGATGTCATCAGCTGCATGCAGTCGAAATATCTCCTAAACTGTGCAAGTGCTTACCTGTAGGCAGTGGTGTATTTAGGTTTTGTGCTGCCCTAGGCCTGACTAAACTCACGCACCCCTAATTTAAATATGACCCACCCCTTCCTGTCAAGTCCACACCCTTCCTGTTTAAGACCCGCCCTGCCATCTGTAAACCACACCCCTTCATCTTTAGGCTCCACCTTTTCCTCTTAGAGCTCCACCTCTCTGTACATTAGTGCAGCTCCATCAGTGCCCATGTCAGTGCAGATTTATCAGTGCTCATCGGTGCAGCCTCATCATGGGCCACCAGTGCAGCTTCATCATGGGCCACCTATCAGTGGCCATCAGTGCAGCCTCATCAGGGGCCACCATTGCAGCCTATCAGTGCAGCATATCAGTGCTGCCTTATCAGTGCAACTTAAGAGTGCTGACTCATTAGTGGGCATCAGTGCCCATCAGTGAAGCCTATCAGGGGCCACCATTGCAGCCTATCAGTGCCCATCAGTGCAGAAGATCAGTGCTGCCTTATCAGTGCAGTTTAACCCCCTCACTACAGGGCACTTTCACCCCCTTCCTGCCCAAGCCATTTTTCAGCTTTCCGGGCTGTCACACTTTGAATGAGAATTGCGCGGTCATGCAACACTGTACCCAAATGAATTTTTTATCATTTTTTCCCCACAAATAGAGCTTACTTTTGGTGGTATTTGATCACCTCTGCGGTTTTTATTTATTGCGCTATAAACAAAAGAAGAGGGACAAGTTTGAAAAAACACAATATTTTTTACTTTTTGCTATAATAAATATCCAATTTATTTATTTTTTTAAAACAAATGTTTTCCTCAGTTTAGACCAATACGTATTCTTCTACATATTCTTGGTAAAACAAAAAATCGCAATAAGCGTATATTGATTGGTTTGCCCAAAAGTTATAGCGTCTACAAAATAGGGGATAGATTTATAGCATTTTTATTATTATTTTTTTACTAGTAACGGTGGCGATCTGCGATTTTTTATCGTGACTGCGACATTGCGGCGGACATCGGACACTTTTGACACATTTTTGGGACCATTCACATTTATACAGCGATCCGTGCTATAAAAATGCATTGATTACTGTGTAAATGTGACTGGCAGGGAAGGGGTTAACACTAGGGGGCGATCAAGGGGTTAAATGTGTGTCCTAGGGAGTGATTCTAACTGTGGGGGGAGGGGACTGACTGGGGGAGGTGACCGATCGGTGTCCCTATGTACAAGGGACACACCATCGGTCTCCTCTCCTCTGACAGGACGTGGATCTGTGTGTTTACACACACAGATCCACAATCCTGCTCAGTTACTGGGCAATCGCGGGTGCCCGGCGGACATCGTGGCCGCTGGGCACGCGCATCGGGTCCCCAGTGACGCTGGGCACGTGCGCGCATCCCCTAGTGACCCAGGAGAGCAAAGACCTCCGTTCGCCCAGAACGAGAGCTGCATCATCCCGCCATCATATGATGGTGGGCGGGCGGCTAGTGGTAAAGAGTGCTGCCTCATTAGTGGGCATCAGTGCCCATTAGTACAGTCTCATCAGTGCCCATAGCGGTTCGCAGAGGGCAGTGTGAACTGCCTGTGTCACGTACCTGACGGTGACGAGCCCGGTTAGCAGAGGGAGGCCTCCCTTACGGCTCCCACCGGCGGCCCCTGGTGGTATAACAGGAAGCACGGAGGTGGAAGGGGTACGAGTGCCTGGCAGGATCAAGAACTACCGCAGGTGATCAGGAACCAGCAGGTGAGGAGGCAGGAACCAGGAACTACAGCAGGTGAGTAGACAGGAACCAGGAACTCAGAAGATGACCCGGACCGGGAGGCACAGCAGGTAGACTGGAACCACTGGGCAGCAGCAGGTGAACAGGAACCAGCAGATGAGCAGACAGGAACCAGCAGATGAGCAGACAGGAACCAGCAGATGAGCAGACAGGAACCAGGAACTCAGCAGATGACCCGGACCGGGAGGCACAGCAGGTAAACTGGAACCACTAGGCAGCAGCAGGTGAACAGGAACCAGCAGATGAGCAGACAGGAACCAGCAGATGAGCAGACAGGAACCAGCAGATGAGCAGACAGGAACCAGGAACTCAGCAGATGACCCGGACCGGGAGGCACAGCAGGTAAACTGGAACCACTAGGCAGCAGCAGGTGAACAGGAACCAGCATATGAGCAGACAGGAACCAGCAGATGAGCAGACAGGAACCAGGAACTCAGCAGATGACCCGGACCGGGAGGCACAGCAGGTAAACTGGAACCACTAGGCAGCAGCAGGTGAACAAGAGCCAAGGTCAGGCAGGATCGTCAGACAAGCCGGGGTCGGGTAAACTGGCAGGCAGCGAGGCACAAAAGGATCAGGCAATACCGAAGTCAGAAAACAGGCCGATGGTCAGGTACAGGCAGATAGCAGGAGGGTCACAGGAAGCCGGGTCAGATACAGGTAAACAAGGCAGATCAGGTCACTTGGGATAAACGCTGTAGAGCAGACAGCAGGGACTGTCTGCAAGTGAGGAGTTTAAATAGCCCTTCGGGCGTCACCTGCGGGGGCGGGAACCAGGAAGTCCAGGGCGTCTGTTCCTGACAGGGTTTCCATGACATTGCCCCCCCCCCAAGGGGCAGCCTCCGGATGCCCCTAGGAGCAAACTTCTCAGGGTGAGACCTCCTGAAGGCTTGTATCGGGTCTTTGGCGTGAATGTTCTCTTCGGGTTCCCAGGAGTTCTCCTCTGGTCCGTAACCCTTCCATTTTATTAAAAATTGACTCTGGCTATTTCTTCTTCGTGCGTCTAAAATAGCTTCTACCTCGAATTCCTGTTCCCCGTCTATGATGACGGGATCAGGGCGAGTCGGGGTCCGACCTGGGAATGGGTTGGAGACTGACGGTTTCAATAGAGAAACATGAAAAACAGGGTGGACCCTCAGGGAGTCGGGGAGCTCCAGCTCGTAGGCCACCTCGTTGATTTTCCTTTTGATAGGAAAAGGCCCTAGAAACTTGGGGCCCAATTTCTTGGACGGGCAAGCCAATCTTAGATTGATGGTGGAAAGCCATACTTGGTCGCCCGGTGCCAGCGCTAATTCACCCCGTCTCCTCCTGTCGTAGACCATCTTGTTATACTCCTGAGTTCTTGCCATGGCTTCGCGTAGAAGCTGGTTGTTAGAGGAGAAGAAATTCACTTTTTCCAGAACTGCGGGCACTTAGCACTCAGGGAGAGAGTTGGGCAGAAATGTGGGGTGAAACCCGAAGTTCGCAAAAAATGGGGTCTGGTTAGTTGCGGAGTGGATGGAGTTATTGTAGGAGAACTCCGCTAGCGGAAGCAGGGAGAGCCAGTCATTCTGAGCAAAGGAGGAGAAACAACGCAAATATTGCTCGAGGGTCTGATTTGTTCTCTCAGTCTGTCCGTTGGTTTGAGGGTGGTAAGCCGAAGAGAATGATAGCTCTATTCCCAGAGTCTTGCAGAGGGACCTCCAGAACCGGGAGGTAAATTGTACCCCCCGATCGGAGACTATATTAGCAGGTACCCCGTGGAGTCTGACGACTTCTTTAATGAACATTTGTGCAGTTTCCGGGGCCGAGGGGGTCGCTCTCATAGGAACAAAATGTGCCATCTTGGACAGACGGTCCACAATCACAAAGATGGTGGTGTGATTCTCAGCCGGGGGGAGTTCAACTATGAAGTCGACAGAAAGCATTTTCCACGGTCTCTCTGGAACGGGTAAGGGCTTCAGTAGTCCCCAGGCTTTGGATCTGGACCCTTTATTCCGGGTACATGTAGTACAGGACTCCACGAACCTCCTGCAATCCTCGCGTAGTCGAGGCCACCAGAAGGTACATTGTACCAACTCAGTGGTCTTAGCCACGCCAAAGTGCCCAGCAAGGGCATGATCGTGGCAGAGCTCTAGCACGGTTATCTTTAGTTCTTCTGGTATGAATATCCTGTCTTGGTGCCAGAGTAATCCATCCTTGGTTTGCAGATCCAGTTCAGGACAGGGTTCCTGTCTAGTGGTGGCTTGTCTGATCCGGGAGAGTAGGTCCTCCTGAAGTAGGAGAAAATTACCAGGAGCGAGGATTGTATCGGGTGAGGAGAGTTCTTTGGATCCATGAAACATTCGGGACAAGGCGTCAGGTTTAGTGTTCTTGGCACCGGGGCGGTATGTCACATGGAAGGAGAACCGGGAAAAAAACAGGGCCCATCTGGCTTGTCGTGGTTTTAGTCTTTTTGCAGTTTTCAGGTACTCTAAGTTCTTATGGTCGGTGAATACTAAGATCGGGTGAGCAGCACCTTCAAGTAAGTACCTCCATTCTTCCAGGACGGACTTAATCGCCAAGAGTTCCCGGTCTCCCACGTCATAGTTCTTTTCTGCCGCAGATAATTTGCGAGAAAAGAAAGCCACCGGATGAAGCAAAGCCTTGGTTCCTTGCCTCTGTGACAATATTGCCCCTACTGCAACCTCAGAAGCATCTACCTCAAGTACAAATGGTAGGGAGGAATCTGGGTGTTTTAAGATGGATGCAGAGGTGAAGAGCCCTTTGAGATCCTCAAAGGCCTTTTGGGCCTCAGGGGACCAGTGGAAGCGGGTACCTTGCTTGGTTAGCTGAGTAATGGGTGCAATGATGGCGGAGAACCCCCGGATGAATTTACGATAAAAGTTGGCGAATCCAACGAACCGTTGGATTCCCTTCTTATCCACTGGTGCTGGCCAGTCCAAGATTGCGGTGATCTTCTGTGGGTCCATCCTGATGCCTTCGCCAGAGATGATTAATCCCAGAAATGCTATGCTCTCCCGCTCAAACTCGCATTTCTCAGCCTTCGCATATAGTTTATGCTGCCGAAGCCGGTCTAACACACTTCTGACATGCCTGCGATGAGAGTCAAGGGAGGAAGAGAAGATTAGTATGTCATCTGAATAAGCAATCACAAAGAGATCTAAAAAGTCCCGAAGAACATCATTAATTAAATACTGGAAGGTGGCAGGGGCATTGCACAGCCCGAAGGGCATCACTAAATATTCGAAATGTCCGAACCGGGAGCGGAAGGCGGTTTTCCACTCATCGCCCTCCTTGATTCGGACCAGGTTATAGGCTCCCCGGAGGTCAAGCTTAGTGAAAATAACGGCAGCTCCCAATCTTTGGAACAACTCTGGTACCAGAGGAAGAGGATAACGATTTTTAATGGTGACCTTATTTAGTTCACGGTAGTCCACACATGGCCTGAGGGTAGGGTCCTTCTTTTCTACAAAGAAAATGCCTGCGCCTGCTGGCGACGTAGAGGGGCGAATGAACCCCTTTAAAAGGTTCTCATCGATGTAGTCCTTCAGGGCCCCCTGTTCCACCTCCGTTAAAGGGAAAATCCTACCGAAAGGAATAGCTGCTCCGGGAAGTAGATCAATGGGGCAGTCGTAGGCTCGGTGGGGTGGTAGTGTCTCTGCCCCCTGTTTACTAAAGACATCGAGAAAGTCCAGGTAAGCGTCAGGGATGGCCTGATGTATTCCGGCCTCAGTGTCGGTACACATTAAGGTGGCAGGCCCAGGGGGTTTGTGTGAACCACAGGACCGTTGGCAGTAGGAGGAAGGAAACGTGATCACCCCCGTGACCCAGTTAATGGTAGGATTATGGGCTTGTAGCCAGGGCATACCGAGAATTATGGGGAACAGTGGAGAGGAGATAATATCCAGCCGTAGATATTCTCGGTGCACCCCGGTAGAGGAGAAGACAGTGACAGGTAGGGGAGCCGTCTCTTCGACCACGGGCCCCGACTTGATAAGGGACCCATCAGCCAGGTGAACCCGTAGTCCATGGGTCTTGGGAAGTAGAGGAATAAGTTGAGTACGGGCAAAAGTTGAGTCCATGAAGCAACTACTAGCCCCAGAGTCAATAATTGCGACGACTTGCAGGGTCCTTCCTGGGAGCTGCAGGGAGATAGAAAGAGCGAAGTGAGAGGGGGATTTAGTCTGAGGGTTGATCACAGCAGGGAATACTGACAAGCACTTACGGAACTTCAGGGGACAGTTCCTAACGAAGTGACCGGGCTCCCCGCAGTACAGGCACAGGTTGTGCGCGCGTCGGCGTTGGCGTTCCTCCGGAGTAAGGGAAGGGCGGAGGACCCCAAGCTGCATGGGTTCAGGAGCATCGTACGAGGGGGTCAAGGGTGCTGCAGAAGCTGGGTGCGGATGACTGGGGACCCGGGGAAGCATCCAGGTCGGCCGGGTGAAGCCCGTGGCCCTCTCAACCCTCTGTTCCCTCAGGCGTCGGTCGATCTGAATTGTCAGATCGATCAGTAGGTTCAAATTTTCTGGTATTCCTACCCTAGCCAGTTCGTCCTTCAATGGGTCAGAAAGGCCTATGCGAAACTGGTGACGGAGGGCAGCGTCATTCCACCTGGTGTCTGCGCTCCAGCGCCTGAATTCAGCTACATAATCTTCCGCTGCTCTGCGTCCCTGCTGAAGGGTCCGCAGGGCGTTCTCTGCAGTGACCGAGAGCTGAGGGTCCTCGTACAATTGGGCAATGGCGTCAAAAAAAGTGTAAGGCTGTCCAAGGACGCATCTTTGCGTTCTAGCAGGCGGTGGGCCCAGTTCTGTGGGTCTCCGGAAAGCAGCGAAATTACAAAGCCCACCTTGGTAGCTTCTAAGGAAAAGGTGCGGGGCTGTAAGGCAAAGTACAACTCACAAGAGTTCCGGAAAGCCCTGAACTTGCTCCGGTCCCCGGAGAATCTTTCGGGTGTAGGGACCCTGGGTTCAGGGGGAAGCATGACCACCGTGGGCGCAGCTCCTGCCCCGGCGGAAGAAGTGGAGGCACGTGGACCCCCTTGAGCTCCATCGGGGTTGGTGAGGGCCCGCACTTGTCCTTCCAGGTGAGTGTAGCCTTGCTGGAGGCTCTTAACGGCCTCGGTCAGTCCCGCCAGGTGTCGGCATAGTTCCTCCATAGGTGAGGCTCCCTGCTCGGGCTCAGACATGGCTGTCTGCTACTGTCACGTACCTGACGGTGACGAGCCCGGTTAGCAGAGGGAGGCCTCCCTTACGGCTCCCACCGGCGGCCCCTGGTGGTATAACAGGAAGCACGGAGGTGGAAGGGGTACGAGTGCCTGGCAGGATCAAGAACTACCGCAGGTGATCAGGAACCAGCAGGTGAGGAGGCAGGAACCAGGAACTACAGCAGGTGAGTGGACAGGAACCAGGAACTACAGAAGGTGAGTGGACAGGAACCAGGAACTCAGAAGATGACCCGGACCGGGAGGCACAGCAGGTAGACTGGAACCACTGGGCAGCAGCAGGTGAACAGGAACCAGCAGATGAGCAGACAGGAACCAGCAGATGAGCAGACAGGAACCAGCAGATGAGCAGACAGGAACCAGGAACTCAGCAGATGACCCGGACCGGGAGGCACAGCAGGTAAACTGGAACCACTAGGCAGCAGCAGGTGAACAGGAACCAGCATATGAGCAGACAGGAACCAGCAGATGAGCAGACAGGAACCAGCAGATGAGCAGACAGGAACCAGGAACTCAGCAGATGACCCGGACCGGGAGGCACAGCAGGTAAACTGGAACCACTAGGCAGCAGCAGGTGAACAAGAGCCAAGGTCAGGCAGGATCGTCAGACAAGCCGGGGTCGGGTAAACTGGCAGGCAGCGAGGCACAAAAGGATCAGGCAATACCGAAGTCAGAAAACAGGCCGATGGTCAGGTACAGGCAGATAGCAGGAGGGTCACAGGAAGCCGGGTCAGATACAGGTAAACAAGGCAGATCAGGTCACTTGGGATAAACGCTGTAGAGCAGACAGCAGGGACTGTCTGCAAGTGAGGAGTTTAAATAGCCCTTCGGGCGTCACCTGCGGGGGCGGGAACCAGGAAGTCCAGGGCGTCTGTTCCTGACAGGGTTTCCATGACAGCCTGCGGGAGAGATGCGATGCGGGAACCGGCGCTGGAATTGCACTGGTTCCCGCATCGCACAAGTGTGAACCCAGGCTAAATGTGAGTTTGCATTGCTTTCACCATGAAGCACTTTGCACATGCACAAATCAATACAAACTCATCAAACAGTCCACATTCAGTGAAAATTCATATACTGCAAAGTTTGCATTGATTTCAGCATGGAACACTGCAGTTCATTAACTTTCACTTAACGTGGACGGTTTAATGAGTTTGTAGCACGGATCGCTGTATTGCAATATGATCTGTCAATGACAGATCATATTGCAATACAGTGATCCGTGCTACAAATTTAACAGACTGACATGACATTAGTATTAATTGTACTTCCTGTCCTGGCCGCCGCCTGGGGGTGCCCTTTGTCCTCGTCCTTCTCTCTCTCTCTCTCTCCCTCTCCCCTATTGTCACCAACAGGCCCCGCCCCTGGCCTGGGAGAAAATGCAATGGCCGCGCGGAGGAGGGTAGGTGGAGCCTCCGCCGGTGGAATAATATGTAGCCAGTCACCGGCCGCATTGTTGGGGATGCCAGGTGCTCCCCCCCCCCTCAGTCAGGTACGCTCCCATACCAACAAGTGCCGGCCGTCGGAGACAATATAAAAGTGTAGAAGGCGGCCGCGGGAACTCGGGAGGACGGGTGTGGGGGCTTTTTTCCGTGCGGGGGCGGCTTTTTTGCCGCCCCTCCACAAAGTGGCGCCCTAGGCCTGGGCCTTGTCAGCCTAGGCTAAAACACAGCACTGCCTGTAGGTACAACTGGTGTAACAGAGTTTACAACCACTTTAACTACTTGCCGACCAGCTTCCATCGTTATTTGTACAGTGACAGGTTGGCTCCCCTGTGCGAATTACCATAGCTGTACCGCAGCCGCTTTAAGGGCTATAGAGGGAGGAGGTACGCGGGCGTGACCCTGGAGCCGATGCACGTGGCTGGCGATCACTCCTCAGAGAGTCAGAACGGGGATCTGTCAATGTAAACAGACAAATCCCCATTCTGACAGGGGAGTAGAGAGAGATCTGCTGTTCTTAGTGATCAGGAACAGCGATCTCTCTCCTCCTCTAATCAGTACACTGCCCCCAAATTTAGAAACACCTCCCTAGGGAACACTTAACCCCTTGATCGTCCCCTAGTGTTTAACCCCTTCCCTGCCAAATACTTTTTTACAGTAATCAGTGGCTATTTATACAGTCAGGTCCATAAATATTGGGACATCGACACAATTCTAATCTTTTTGGCTCTATACACCACCACAATGGAACTTGAAAAATGCTTTAGAACTCATTGGACGGCGCTTCACAGTGCAGATGGACAATGACCCGAAGCATACTGCGAAAACAACAAAATAGTTTTTTAAGGGAAAGAAGTGGAATGTTATGCAATGGCCAAGTCAATCACCTGACCTGAATCCGATTGAGCATGCATTTCACTTGCTGAAGACAAAACTGAAGGGAAAATGCCCCAAGAACAAGCAGGAACTGAAGACAGTTGCAGTAGAGGCCTGGCAGAGCATCACCAGGGATGAAACCCAGCGTCTGGTGATGTCTATGCGTTCCAGACTTCAGGCTGTAATTGACTACAAAGGATTTGCAACCAAGTATTAAAAAGTGAAAGTTTGATTTATGATTGTTAATCTGTCCCATTACTTTTGGTCCCTTAAAAAGTGTGAGGCACATATACATACTGTTGTAATTCCTACACCGTTCACCTGATTTGGAAGTAAATACCCTCAAATTAAAGCTGAAAGTCTGCAGATAAAGCACATCATGTTTGTTTAATTTCAAATCCATTGTGGTGATGTATAGAGCCAAAAAGATTTGAATTGCGTCGATGTACCAATATTTATGGACCTGACTGTAGCTCTTATACGTATAAATGTCAATGGTCCCAAAAAAGTGTCAACAGTGTCCGATCTGTCTGCCGCAATGTCGCAGTCCTGTTACCGTGTTTCCCCGAAAATAAGACCTACACCGAAAATAAGACCTAGCGCTATTTTCCAGGAAGGCTGCAATATAAGCCCTACCCCGAAAATAAGCCCTAGTTTAAAAAGCTTGTAAAATCCTATAATCCACTCTATTACAGTAGTATATATTGTACAATGTGTGCGTTTCTGTAATATAATTGCAGGGAAGAGAGCTCCGGTGGGTCACAGAAGCGCAGAGCGGCGCTATAACGAATGTATTTGGGACAATTATATTACAGAAACACACACATTGTACATTATATACTACTGTAATAGAGTGAATTATAGTATTTTACAAGCATTTTAACTCGGTTCACAGTGGGGATTCCTTTCAGGCAAGGAGAGAGAGGGGGAGAGAAGACAGCGCATTACATGGTAAGACCTACCCCGAAAATAAGCCCTACTGTGTCTTTTGTTGCCAAAATTAATATAAGACCGGGGCTTATTTTCGGGGAAACACGGTAAAAATCACTGATCACCGCTATTACTAGTAAAAAATAATAATAAAAATGCCATAAATATATCCCTTATTTTTCTATAACTTTTGCACAAACCAATGAATTTATACTTATTGCGATTTTCTTTACCAAAAATATGTTGAAGAATACATATTGGCCTAAACTGATGAAGACATTTTTTTTTTGGGGGGGGGGGGGGATATTTATTATAGCAAAAAGTAAAAAATATTGGGTTTTTCAAAATTGTCACCCTTTTTTGTTTATAGTGCAAAAATAAAAAGTGCAGAGATGATCAAATACCACCAAAAGAAAGCTCTATTTGTGGGGAAAAAAGGACAATTTTGTTTTGGTACAGCGTCGCACGATCGCGCAATTTTCAGTTAAAGCGACGCAGTGCCATATCACAAAAAATGGCCTGGTCATTAAGGGGGGAAATCTTCAAGTCCTTAAAGTGGTTGTAAACCCACTTTATAAACAAACACCTACAGGTCAGCCTAGATTAAGGCTTACCTGTAGGTGCATGAAATATCTCCTTAACCTACACGGTTAAGGAGATATTTGCATTTAAATGCGGCGACGCTGACGTCACGCGCATGCGCATGGGGTTAACCCTATTCACAAATTCGGCTAGGTCGCAACATTCGATGACGTAGCCGAATTCGACGGCTCACGCGCGCATGCGCGGAGTCAAGTCTTCGCCGCTCCAGCCAATCACAGCGCCTGAGCGGCGCTGTGATTGGCTGCAGCGGCGATACCCAGAAGTAACCTTCCGGCTATCGCAGCAGCGATGGATGCGGCTGAAGAGGCAGACGAGGACGGCTTCGGGGGCCCCGATCTAAGGTAAGTGATGCATAATGAGCTATTATGCTAGTCATATTAGCTCATTATGCCTTTCTCTTACAGGTCGATGGGAATTTTTTTTTTAAAATAGTGGGTTTACAACCACTTTAAGTGATTAATTGAGGAACACATGATTCTGAGACATTTGGGTTATACTGCCACCTACAGGAGGATTTGGATACTGGCAAACAAAAAACACTGATCAGTCTGGTTTACCCCCTCACACTTCCAGCATGCCTCCATTTTGTAACAAAGCAGTACCAAGAACAAGACCATATATACAGGGCCAGGGGGCTTGTGTCGATCAATAAACTCCAAGAAAAATATTTTATGGTGAGTACAAAAATCCTGTTTAATTTCTCATCCATTGAAGGACACAGGATTTAGAAACATTTGGGGCATCCAAAAGCAGTCCATCTGAGGTGTACTGGACCCTGGGCTGGAAGCTGGCATCAGCTGAGGCTTGCACAACTGCCTGGTAAATTTAGGAGAACATGTGAATAGAAGATCAGTTGGCAGCCTTTCAAATCTGGGAAACAATTGCCTGATGCTGAAAAACCCAAGAAGCACTCACAGATCTAGTATAGTGTACTTTGACAGAAAAGGGTAAAAATTGATCCTTAAAAAGAATAGGCAAAACTTTTTTTTTCATTTAGGATAGAGCAAGGTAGGGTTTGATTTATTTTTTTCTGTCATCTGTGTCCCATTTCGGAACTCTCCCTTCACTTGTCCCATAGCCAAACAGGAAGTGAAAGGAAATCCCTGCAAATTAAAGTAGGGTGACCAGACATCCCCAGTTTCAGGGGACAGTCCCCGGATTGAGGACACTGTCCCCGGACCAAGTCTGTCCCCGGTTTTGTCCCCGGATTGGATTTGAACAGGGGCTGGGGCAATTTCAAAGACAGTCAGTGCAGAATTAAAAATAAAATCTGAATTACACACCCCCGCTCCGACACTCCTACTAGCTTAGGGGGGTCTATTTCTTTCCATTATCTGTACCCCTTTCTGATGATCACGTGCTGGTCGGAGTGGAGGGAATATTTCTTCAGTTTCGGGTGCATGCCTATCCAGCTGCACCCGCATGTTCTTCTGCCTTGGCTCAAGTCCCGGCCAGCCACCTACCTACTTATCTCCTTGCCTTTCCTGGCAGAGTGATCTTCCTCCGCTCCCCACCCAGTAGTAGCCAGGGGGCGATGGGCAGAGAGTCGCTGATTGCCGCCATTACTAGTAAAAAAAAAATATGTCCCTGGATTTAATTTTTTTAAATCTGGTCACCTTAAATTAAGGGAATCCCCGGGTCACAAGAACTAGTATCCCCATTGCAAGATTTCCCCTGCATTACTTTTCTGGTGACAACACAAAATGTGGGGTTATCTTTTAATTTCACTGACAGCAAAAAAACTGACAGGGATTCTAATCCCTCTCCACTCTATCCAAAAAAAAAATTGCCTTTAGTTATACTTTAAAACTATAGGTTTAAACTAGGGATGCACCGATACTGATACTGGTATCGGTATCGATGCCGATACTAGGCATTTTAGCAAGTATCGGTACTCGCTAAAATGCTCCGATGCCGGAACTTGATACCGGAAGTGACGTTGCGTGGGAGCGGACCACCTCCTCCTCCCCTCCGGACAGCGCCATCCCCGCTGCTTCCTCCTGTCATCGCGTGGTGCAGGGCTGCCGGGCTTCCTGTCCTAACAGCCCACCAGCCTGTCTCCGCACTGCACACCTCCCTCCTCCAGCTCTGACTCCCAGCCACACAGAGCACTGGATCCAGGCTCTCCCTGATGCTGAGGCACTCCCTGAAGCTGAGGCAGAGAACAGGTATGTGAAGACACTGTACATCCTACCCTGTTGTACTGAGCAGCAGGGCTCTCTCCCTCCTATTTGCAGTTCCTAACTGTCTCCTATACCATGCCTGCAGTCCCTAACTGTCTCCTGTACCATGCCTGCAGTCCCTAACTGTCTCCTGTACCATGCCTGCAGCCCCTGACGGTCTCCTGTACCATGCCTGCAGCCCCTGACGGTCTCCTGTACCATGTCTGCAGCCCCTGACGGTCTCCTGTACCATGCCTGCAGCCCCTGACTTTCTCCTGTACCATGCCTGCAGCCCCTGACGGTCTTCTGTACCATGCCTGCAGCCCCTGACGGTCTCCTGTACCATGCCTGCAGTCCCTAACTGTCTCCTGTACCATGCCTGCAGTCCCTAACTGTCTCTTGTACCATGCCTGCAGCCCCTGACGGTCTCCTGTACCATGCCTGCAGTCCCTAACTGTCTCCTGTACCATGCCTGCAGTCCCTAACCGTCTCCTGTACCATGCCTGCAGTCCCTAACTGTCTCTTGTACCATGCCTGCAGCCCCTGACGGTCTCCTCTACCATGCCTGCAGTTCCGATAGGTATCGGTAATTGGTATCGGCGAGTACCTGAGGTAAAGTATCGGTACTCGTACTCGGTGTTAAAAAATTGGCATCGGTGCATCCCTAGCTTAAACAATAAATGGAAGTGGAGAAGTTCCTTCTTGCCCAATAAGACTTGTCTGCAGGATTGGCTGGTTTAGGGGGGTCAGTCTTCCCAGCTTAAAGCTTAAAAGCTTAGGCTTCTTCTGCTGTGGTAGATGAGTACTCTTACGCACAGTGACTCCTTAATGAGGGTGTCCAATGCAGCCCTGCAGATAAGTTGACCCTTGAAGGACCTGTGCAGCAGCTGCTTTTTACATGCCTACTCTGACCAAACATTTCAGCAGATATCCAGTCTAATCAATCTCCGAAATTGTGTAGGGAAGCCGGCATGAGCTCCAAGTGCTTTACAAAGGGGATCAGTGCAGCTGGAAGTTGGATTACTTTATATGATTTACATCCATTCCCCCAATGTTTGACAGACTAACATCACAGCCACGGAAGGCTTTAAAGGGGAGTTCCAGACTTTTTTTATGTTTATTAAAAGTCAGCAGCTACAAAAAGTGTAGCTGCTGGCTTTTAATAAACATACACTTACCTGTTCCACTGTCCAGCGACGCGACGCCCGGAGCTCCGCTCGTCTCCCCCCCTTTCTCCGCCGGTGTCTTCATTCATTGTGTGGGCACCCGGCCGTGACAGCTTTCGGCTTCACGGCCGGGCACTCACTGCGCATGCGCGAACGGCGCAGCGCTCTCTGAATGGACAGGCGATCGCCTGGGACCTGTCACGACCCAGGTGATCACCTACAGGGAGGGGCCGCCACAAGGCGATATGACGTATCGCCTAGGCGACCCCAGGGCAGAAGGAGGAAGTGGGACAGGAAGTCCCACTCCTACTGAAGCCCCCACTCCCCCCCCCAAAAGAATTACATGAAAAATGTGGCATGTAAGGGGGTGAGGAGTGGATAAAGCGGAAGTTCCAAATTTGGGTGGAACTCCGCTTTAATGTAGGACCTGCCAGCAAAGATAAGGTTTTTTAATGAATCTCCAAATGTTTATGTATGGGATCCATAAACACACGCACATCCTCTACAGGAATGGTCAGTGCTTTATTAGGACGCAACACTGCTGGAGCAACAGTGGGGAGGTTGCAGTATGGATTTGCTACACTTGGTGTACTGCTCTCAGTGGCTCAGTCGCTGCCTCCCGGTGTCCTCACTCCCACTTTAAAGCTCGGATTTCCACTGGTATGGTCTCCCACTGGCAGGTGAATATTCAGACAGAGGTGTTCTCTCTCTAACTCTCTCAATGCCAAGAGGAAGAGCTTTCCTGGGCAGTTTATTAAAGATCATCTCCTTCTGACTCCCTGAAAGTGAGGTTGGCACCTCACAGCCAACCCGGACTTGTCTCCTGACTCCACCACGCGGGTTTGTTGCACCAAGGTCTGCCCAGCACCCCCCCTTTCACCCTCCCCCTCTCTTGCAGCTAGCCTGCATCCCCCCCCCCTGCCCTCTCCCCTTTTCCCCCTTCTCCCCTACCGTCTCTTTCTCTTTCTTTCTACTCTACCCTACGTCTGTTTCTCTCTATTTTTTACCCAGATATATTTTCACCTGGTTCTAATGTTTAGTTTTGTGATACATTCTGATTTCAGTGTATGACTTGAGTGATGACTATTTGCTTTCTCATCGGAGATGTCTACTGCCACATGTTTACTATATGATCTATGTTGTATACTTTCTGTACTGATCTCCTGTTTCTCACTCATGTCATGTTATTTTGCTTTATCAAAATATTAATAAAAACATATTCGACTCTAAAAATCATCTCTTACTGCACAGTGAATTTTGGGATCTGTAGTGTAAGGAGTTAATTGGCCCCATTATATGGCTGCCATCATAAATTACAACTCCCAGGATTCTCAGAGCTATGCATAGAATACTATGGGCATTGCACTACCCCTGCTAGCCGGAGGAGAATAGTGCAGCGTGACATCAGTATCTGAGTAGAGAGAGTGAAGAATAAAAGGCAATGTTTACTTCTCCATATTGCTGTAGTCCAGCACCTGACTGACGAGGCTCCAGCTGCGGCTAACACACGGCACTCGTGGATCCCTCAATGGAGAATTTCCGGCGGCCCTCCTGTGCTCCTATGACACTGCATGTGGAAGTGCCCACCCGCTCTAGCACTCTGCAAGTGCTCCAACATTTGTCACGCAAGTTTAGTGCTGTTTTATACTTATATACTGAATAAATTCCTAAGCTGTTTAAAGGGTTGGCTTGGCGCTTCTCTCTCCTCCTTTTGCTTTCCTTTTGTTCACAGTAATCGGGTTCCCCAGCCCGCGCCTGAAGCAGCCTTGCTCCTTTTACAGCCTCCATTTAGAGACTTTTTTTAGAGACTAATGTTTAGGGGTTCATCCCCCAGAACTTTCAATCCACTCACCATTCACATGGTTGCACCTTCATGTATCAGCATGCAGATGCATGCCTTTTCATTTAAATTTTAAACTTGAATCTTTTTCATAAGATGGTTTAGCGCTGAACATTATACCAATATTGTGTATGTGTTTCCTCCAGCACCTGACTACACTGGCATTCCTTCAGTTTCTTCTACACCTTTCTTCTGGTTTTAATCTAAAAAGATCACGACAGGAAAAAACGAGGGAACGGCTTGTTCCCCCACACACGGCCGTTTTTCCCGTCATTTTTTCTCTTGACGAGAAAAACGACCGTGTGTAGGCTCCGCGGCAGTGTTTCCCTATGGGAAAACTGCCGCAGAAAAAAATGACAGGAATCTCGACGAGAAAAATTAGAGCATGTTCTAATTTTTCTCGTCGTGATTAATGCCGTTTTTTCCGTCGGGAAAAAACGGCAAAAAGCCCACAGACGATCGTTTTTCTCGTCCAAAGGAAAAAATGTCATTTTTCCCGACGGGAAAAATGATCGTGTGTACGCGGCATTACACTTGAAAAAACGACCTGAACAGTTTGATGACATGCCAAGTAGTTTATTACATTTCATAAAATAATCTATTTACTAATATGGCTGGAAAAAGTGGATACAATGTAAGAAAACTGTAGTCGGAATGAATAATATTACTGGTGAGTGTGAATTAAATTCTAGGGATTTCTTATCAAAATGAAAGCAACATTACCTTAATGCTGATTTCCTTGTGTAATAAAGGGCTTTATTCACAAACACCATGGTGATTAATAGGGCACTTATGAGCATATGATCATTACTATATATCCAATATATCTGAATGGGAGATTCCATTTAAAGAAGTAAACCCAGTGCTTATCACACTTGTCCCTGTTCCAGTTTGAGCAGGGGGTTAGGAAATAAAATGACATTTTTATTACTGTCAGTGCTGGCTGTAGCTCCTCCCTAAGCTAAAGCCCAAATTATAGGCCTTCCAATGTGGGTGTTACAGTCAACACTGAAGCCCCACCCCTCTACATCAGTCATCCATGTAATATTGTAACCCTGTCTGTATCTCTTCTGATACCTTAATTGTACATAAAACATTAACTTGACTAAGCCCAGAATTGCTTGATAGCCACCTACTATTTTAGAGGAGATGAATTATCATGCTACCAAAAAATTTGAATTTGTATGAAGACAGTGGATACCCAAAATCCTCAACAAGTACCGAGCTGTGCCCTCATACTGTATATGAACAATGACAAACTAAGTGCAATAAAAAAACATATTCTGATGTAATACCAAACATTAAATAATTTAGAAATAAATAAAAATTTATATTCATGTGTCCATATAAATAACAGAATATTTGCCAGGAGCCTAGTCCATAAAATGGAGGAACTGGAGCTGATATTACAAGAGGAGGATGTGGACCTCATGAGAATAACAGAAACTTGGTTTGACAGCTCACATGACTGGCTGGCAAACATCCAGGGGTATTCCTTTAATCGAAGGGACAGGGAGGGTAGAAGAGGGGGGGGGTGTCTATATATCAGGAATGATTTACGGGTAGAAGAGCGGAATGACATCAGGGATGGGGCAAGGGGGGAGGTGGAGTCCATATGGGTGGAACTCCAAAGGATAGAAGTAAGCTGGAAATTACTAGTGGGAATATGTTAACCTAAAGGAAGAGGTGGAGTTGAATCTCCTTTCACAGTAGGAAATGGCAGCGAGGCAGGGAAATGTCGTCATGATGGGGGACTTCAACTATCCCGACAATGATTGAGCGGAAGGGACAGCCCACTCATTAAAGGCCCATTAAAGGCATTGCTAGATCTATTAATTACAAATTATACAGATCTGATTGCAGATGTGGAAATACGGGACAACTTGGGAACTAGTGACCACAGGATTATTACATTCAGCATAAAACATAGGAAAGGGAGGCACAAGGGGAGTACAAGAACACTAAATTTCAAAAGAGTCAACTTTTCTAAACTGTGCTCAATGCTACAGGATATTAAGTGGGAAAAAATCCTTGAATTACTGAACACAGAGGAGAAATGGGAATGCTGTAGGAACATATTAAATAAAAGTATCACTGAGTGCATTCCAATGGGTAATAAATATAGAAGAATAAATGTTAAACCTGGGTGGCTAAACCAAAACGTAAAATTTCATATTAAGGATAAAAAAAGGCGTTTAAAAAGTACAAAGCGTAGGGGTCACTGTCAGCATTCCAACACTACAAGTAATACAATAAGAAGTGTAGGAATACAATCAGGGCAACTAAAAAAGACTATGAGAGACACAAGTGGAGGAGAGTAAAAATAATCCCAAGAAATGTTTTAAATATATTAACAATAAAAAGGCGAGGTCGGAACACAGGCTCCATAAAGGACGATGAAGGGAAGATGGTTACAGATGACAAGGAGAAGGCAAGTGTACTAAATGCTTTTTTCTCCTCAGTCTTCACACAGGAAAATGAGGAGTATAACAACCATGACTGTATTGTTAGTAACACGTCACTGGATCTACCCTTGTGGCTTACATAGGCCAGAGGCTAGAAAGGATTAGAGAAGCTTAACATAAATAAATCACTAGGACAATATGGCTTACACCCAAGAGTCCTAAAGCCCTGTACACACGATCAGTTTGACTGATGAAAACCGTCCGATGGATTGTTTTCATCAGACAAACCGATCGTGTATGGGACCCATCAGTCTTTTTTCCATCGGTTTTAAAAAATAGAACATGTTTTAAAATTATCTGATGGATAAAAAACTGATGGCAATTTCCGATCGTCTGTGGGGAAATCCATCAGATAAAAAACCCAAGCATGCTCAGAATCAAGTCGACACATGCTCAGTAGCATTGAATTTCATTTTTCTCAGCTCATCGGAGTGTTTTACGTCACCACGTTTGGAACGGTCGGTTTTTTGACTGATGGTGTGTAGGCAAGACTGATGGAAAACAGTTTCATCGGATTTCTGATGGACAAATCCATCAGACGAAAATCCATAGGATATCTGATCGTGTGTACAGGGCTTTAAGGAACTCAGTCAGGTTAAAGCAAGACTGCTATTCCTAATCTTTATGGACAGCATACTGACAGGATTGGTACCAGCTGATTGGCAAAAAGCCCACGTGGTACCAATATTTAAAAAAGGTCAGAGATATATTGCTGGGAACTTCAGGCCTGTCAGTCTAACATCGGTAGTTTGTAAACTATTGGAGGAGATGATATGGGATCATATCTAAGAATTTTATGATGAAAACAGTATCATTAGTAGTGTAGCGGGGCTCACCCTCTCTCTATCTTCATCGGTTATATGGCTGTTGTCTAGGGGTACCTGGGAGAGAGGGATAAGACACACCACGGCCCATGTCCTCCATAGCTAAGAGGTGAAGGCCAGCAAATTGGGTTTTTGTGTAGGTGTCCTAGAGTCAAGTCCAGTACTTCGTCCCTGAACCCTTTGCTTCTAGTAACCAGAGTTCCACACAGTGAATAGGTCCAACTCAGTTTTATTCTTCTTGCCAAGCAATAAAACAGTTTCTTTACTTTGGAAAATGGGGACAGATCGAGGCACAATCCTTTCCCTTCTGCTGCTGACCACTGTGCTGTCACCAGTGGTGAATAGTCACTGCCACTGACTAGGTGATGTAGAACGTGAATTACCTTCGCTCACTCTGCCCCTGTCAGAGGAAGGAACCCGTCCAAGGGAGAAATGGAGACCTCTCCGTCACCAGCGATGCTGCGCCGGACTCTTCAGAGAAGTTACTGCACACCAGTCCTCACAAACTCAGACACGGGCACCCAAGGAGTTAGGGCCCCCTCGGATTTCTCCACCCTCGCAGAACTCAGTCGAAGGTTCTGAGCCCCAGGCATCCGCCATAGTACCTCACCCCAGGCTAAAGGTGCCTGAGATGGACTCCATCTCCGCTCCGGCTAGGTCAAGGGCACCTAGGCCTGGAACACCGGAACGCCAGCACCCAGGCTGAAGGTGCCTGGGTGCGGCCGCATCTTCTGATTCTGGACTCTAACCCCGTGATCAGGGCATCCGCCCCTTTTATGACCTCTCCCTTCGCGTCACAGCGGGTTCCCCGCCCTGCTGTACCAGCTCCAGGGAAGGACAAAAAGGTACAGTCTTGCGGTGCGAGCCCAACCCCGGTCCAAGGCAACAACGCCACCTATAGGCCGGCGGGAACTTCACACCACCAGAGTCCTCCAAGACTCACAAAGGGAACCTTGAATTTCCTAACAATCAAGGCATCTGGGTTACACTACCACCCAGATGCTTCCCCTAAATTCAAGTACCCGCTACAGTAGTAATCAGCATGGGTTTACAAGAGGTTTCTCTTGCCAAACCAACATTTTAACATTCTATGAGGAAGTGAGCAGCCATCTGGACAGGGGTAGGCCGATGGATGTGGTGTATCTGGATTTTGCAAAAGCATTTGATACAGTCCCCAACAAATGCTTAATCTACAAACTGAGGTTGGTGGGTATAGACCAGGGGTGTCAAACTCAATTTCATCGTGGGCCGCATCAGCATTATGATTGCCCTCAAATGGGCTGGTTGTATCTGTAAGATTAGATGTCCAACGCATCCCCTCCCCTTATATTAGATGTCAAGAGCCACCCCACCATCAGAAGTTTAGTCCCCTACCCTCCCTTACATCACAGTGCACCCCCCTTACCTTATGCTGCTGCTGGGAAGAAGATGGATGCATTGCTTGAAAGTAGAAAGTACAGGGTCTGGAGGAGGACCAGAGGTGGGCTGGAGCTCTCCTGCAGCTGCAGGAGAGGTGCGAAGGCCACATAAAATAGCCTGGAGGGCCAGATTCGGTCCGCGGGCCTTGTGTTTGACACCTGTGGTATAGACCATAGTGTTTGTTCTTGGATAGAAAACTGGCTGCGGGAGTCCAAAGGGTGGTGATGAAGGAATGGTAACAATCAGCGCAGGAGATGATAATAAATCTATGTGAAAAATTATTAAATAAATATATATGTTATATATATATATAAATGGCTGTCCTGCCAACCACTGAAAAGTGATAAATATTGTGCACTCAGAATGGTTTGGAGTGGTTAGTGGGGTACCCCAAGGCTCTGTCTTGGGACCAATTCTGTTTAATTTATTTATAAATGATATAGAGAATGGGATAAATAGCTCAATCTCAGTGTTTGCTGATGACCCAAAAATATCTAGGGCAATAACATCACAGCAGTATATAGAAACTTTACAAGAGGACCTGAATAAATTAGAGTGGGCTATTAGTGAGCAAATAAAGTTTAACATTGGTAAATGTAAGGTAATGCACTTGGGGGGGGGGTAAAAATATAAACACAAGTTACTCATTAGGGGGAGAACCCCTAGGGGATTACAGGATGGAGAAGGATCTGGGGTCCTAGTAGAAGACAGACTGAGCAATAGCATGCAGTGTAAATCTGCAGCTACCCAGGCCAGCAAAATATTGGCATGCATTAAAAAGGGAATTTACTCCAGAGATAAAACGGTAATTCTGCCACTTTATAAAATTCTGGCTCGGCCGCATCTGGAATACTCCATCTAGGTTTGGTCACCAATCTTGAGAAAGCATGTGCTGGAGCTGGAGAGAGTCCAAAGAGGAGCAGTTAAATTAATATGGGGATTGGAGGACCTCAATTATGAGGAACTACTAGACGTGCTAAATGTATTCTCCCTGGAGAAGAGATGCTTGAGGAGATATGATAACAATATCCAAATATCTCAACGGTGATCCCAGCGTAAGTATGAAACTTTTCAATCCCAGGGAGTGTAAAAGGACAAAGGGCCACATGATGAGACTGGAGGAGAAGCGGTTTAACCTTAAGCTGCGTACGGGGTTTTTCACTGTCATGGCGGTAAGTATGTGAAACTCTCTTCCACAATTGGTGGTGTCAGCAGGAAGTATGGATAATTTTAAAAGACTCTTGGACGTGCATCTTAGTGAAAACAATATACGGGGATATGGGAAATGATTTTCTACACGCACACACACCTACACAGGCTAAACTGGATGGACTGTTGTCTTTATTCAACCTTACCAACTATGTAACTCTGTAACAAACAGCACCCAGTAAATCCTCAATCCACTCAGACTTTTTCTACAACATCGTTCCATTCCCCACACTTAAGAAATTGCAATTCACCAGAAGTGCATGCCTAAGTAAACACACTTGACACCATAGTGCTAAGGGGTTACTGAGAACCCAAAGAGCTGGGAGAGAGATGACCATTCTAGTGTTGGCTCCCCATCCAGAACTGGTAAGCTGCACCAATTCTGCCCACTTCAAACTGGGGAATCTTAACCACCTCGCGCCCGCCGTACGAGAATATACGGCCGCAAGGTGGTTGTCAAATGCCGGGAGGCCGTTATTATACGGCCTCCTCTATTTGGCCACTGGGGGGGGCGCGCGAGCGCCACCGGCGGCGCGCGCACGTGCCCGGCGCTTCACTGCAATGCCGATGCGCGTGCCTGGCGGCCGCGATGTCCGCCAGGCACCCGCGATCGGCGGTTACAGAGACAAGGACATGGATCTCTGTGTGTAAACACAGAGATCCATGTCCTGTCAGGGAGAGGGGACCGATGCTGTGTCCCTTGTACATAGGGACACAGATCGGTCTCCTCCCCCAGTCAGTCCCCTCCCCCCACAGTAAAAATCACTAATAGGGAACACATTTAACCCCTTCCTCGACCCCTAGTGTTAACCCCTTCCCTGCCAGTCACATTTATACAGTAATCAGTGCATATTTATAGCACTGTTCGCTGTATAAATGTGAATGGTCCCAAATTAGTGTCAAAAGTGTCCGATGTGTCCGCCATAATGTCGCAGTCACAAAAAAAATCACTGATCGCCGCCATTACTAATAATAAAAAAAAAATTATAAAAATGCCATAAAACTACCCCCTATTTTGTAAACGCTATAACTTTTGCGCAAACCAATCAATAAACGCTGATTGCGATTTTTTTTTACCAAAAATATGTAGAAGAATACGTATCGGCCTGAACTGAGGAAAAAAATATAAAAAAAAAAAAAATTGGGATATTTATTATAGCAAAGTGTAAGAAATATTGCTTTTTTTTCAAAATTGACGCTCTATTTTTGTTTATAGCGCAAAAAATAAAAAACCGCTGAGGTGATCAAATACCACCAAAAGAAAGCTCTATTTGTGCGAAAAAAAGGACGTCAATTTTGTTTGGGAGCCACGTCGCACGACCCGCGCAATTGTCATTCAAAGCGTGACAGTGCTGAAAGCTGAAATTTCGCCTGGGCAGGAAGGGGGTATATGTGCCCAGTAAGGAAGTGGTTAAAACAACATTAACAAAACAAAAGGGAGCAAAGGCCTAATGCATTACTAACAACAATTTATTAGGAAGTTGAAACCAGATAAGGGTATACTCACAGTAGTCATAGGCTTTGCTCTGAAGAAGATGGCTTGTCACTTTAAACAAGTCAGCTAGCAAGTCAGAAGTCCGATTGATGTCATGGTCGTTTGAGTTTCATTTCTAATTAATGCCACTTGAAATTTATGCACATCGCTGATTTAGACTATGGCTTTTGTGAGTATGCACTCATTTTAGTTTTAACTTCCTAATAAAATTTTGTTGCCAATGCACTAGACCTCTGCACCCTTTTGTTTTGTTTAAGAAGGGTATGTCTATCCAATTACAGATTAGGCAAACACAGCTTGTACAGCCTTAGCAAAGATGGGAGTCCCACTTGGTCAGTGTCTGGGGGAGTAGTTCAGTAACACTTACAGGTCTCCTCCCCACCTCACTGTAAGATTGGACAGTGAGAGGTAAAACAGAAGACTGATGACCTCTGCTGTCTCTTACTATGAGCATGTTCATTGCGTTGCCTCAGCCCCTCTTAGTCCAAACTCTGCTGTATAGGGATCTTAAAAGAGGCAGATGCCAAGTCAAATTCAAGTACTTAAAAAACACATTTAAGGTCAAATACATTTAAGGATGTTTTAACCACTTAAGACCCGGACCAATATGCAGCATAAGGACCAGGCCCCTTCTTGCAATTCGGCACTGCGTCGCTTTAACTTACAATTGCGCGGTCGTGCGACGTGGCTCCCAAACAAAATTGGCGTCCTTTTTTTCCCACAAATAGAGATTTCTTTTGGTGGTATTTGATCACCTCTGCGGTTTTTATTTTTTGCGCTATAAACAAAAATAGAGCGACAATTTTGAAAAAAAATTCAATATTTTTTACTTTTTGCTATAATAAATATCCCCAAAAAATATATATATTAAAAAAAAAAAAAATTCTCAGTTTAGGCCGATACGTATTCTTCTACTTATTTTTGGTAAAAAAAAATCGCAATAAGCGTTTATTAATTGGTTTGCGCAAAAGTTATAGCGTTTATAAAATAGGGGGTAGTTTTATGGCATTTTTATTAATAATTTTTTTTTTTACTAGTAATGGCGGCAATCAGTGATTTTTTTCGGGACTGCGACATTATGGCGGACACATCGAACACTTTTGACACTATTTTGGGACCATTGTCATTTTTACAGCGACCAGTGCTATAAAAATGCACTGGTTACTGTAAAAATTACACTGGCAGTGAAGGGGTTAACCAGGAGGGGGCGCTGTAGGGGTTAAGTGTGCCCCGATTTGTGTTTCTTACTGTGGGGGGGCGTGGCTTAGCGTGTGACATCACCGATCGTCGTTCCCTATTACAGGGAACAGACGATCAGTGATGGCTCACTAGGAAGCACGGGAGAGGTTTGTTTACACTTTCCTCTCCTCGTTCTTCCTCTCTGTGATGTGACGTCACCGATCGTCGTTCCCTATTACAGGGAACAGACGATCAGTGATGGCTCACTAGGAAGCACGGGCGAGGTTTGTTTACACTTTCCTCTCCTCGTTCTTCCTCTCTGTGGCTTGATCGCGGGACCCACGGCTGGGCTCTTAAAGGGGACATACCTGTACGCCCATGTGCCCAGCCGTGCCATTCTGCCAACGTACATCAGCGTGTGGCGGTCCTCAAGCGGTTAATGCATACAGTGTATTTTATTTCTGCTTGGGGTTCAGTCTATCTGAAATACCCCCTAAGGGATTTACATTGTCCATACCCTCAGAAAGTATAGTAGCCCCTCTTAGTCCAAACTCTGCAGTATAGGATCGTAAAATTTGCCAAGTCAAAATCAAGTACTTAAAAAATTTATTTAAGGTAAAATACATTTAAGGATGTTTTAATGCATAGACTGCTGGGGGTTCAGTCTATCTGAAATACCCCCTAAGGGATGTACATTGCCCATACCCTCAGAAAGTAAATCACTTATTTTTAAACAACCCTGTATGCTTTTAGGTTTGCAAAAATAAAAAAAAACTACTCATATATAAATGTTTTCAAAAACTTTTACACTACCAGACAAAGTTTACTTGCAAAAGCAGGATTATCTCTAGAAACCTGTTATATATATATATATATATATATATATATATATAAAACCAAGGATGATCTCAGGCACGTTCGCAAGTCCACGTGCCCGCCAGGAAGCTGACACTCTGCAGTGCTAATCACAGGTAGTGAGACTTTTCCCGATCTGTGCAGCCGCGGATCAGGAAATGTCTCACTGCTTGTGATTAGCGCTGTGCAGTGTAAGCTTACTGGTGGGCTCGGGCATGTGGAGCTACGAACACGCCTGAGCCCATCCTTATATATAGCTATGGAACATGTACCTTATATTGTGAAATACTAGGTTAGAGATGAATATTATTATTAATAATAAATATAGTAATATTATTATTATTATTCATACAGACAATCATGAACACCTGGAAAGTAAAAGCTTTGAACAGTAAAACTGAAATAAATTGACAAGTTTATTAATTAAGAAAGTAAACCTTTTATCCCTCTCTTGTAGACAGCTTAATGAGTCCCGCCGCTCTGGAAAGCAGACTAGTTTATCTTGATGTTGAAGTATTCATCAGCTGGGTGGCTTGTTAGGGCTTAAGCTGTCTTCATAATCTATGCTGAGATATAATGAAAAACTAAGCTCTTATTCTCAATATGTGCTGATTAAATGTCACCCAAATAAAAAAATAAAACCTGCAAACCTAGAAGAGCAAATATCGGTGTATTAGATAACTGAAGGAGAGAAACTCTGTCTGCATATACATCTACGATAAAGAACAGTTAACGATTAGTGTGGATCTATGCAACTTCAGAAGGGCAAAGATCTGCTACTGGACCTTAAAGGGTAGACATACTGTATTTTTTAACAGCTGGGCTTCAGGCCATTCAGACTTCAGAGAAGCTGGTGGTAAAAGCCGTTAGTTGGAGCACTCATGTGCTGGTGGTAGTTCTGTCATGGTAAGAGGTGCCCTTTTGGGGGGCAGCACCATCATGTATGCAACAGCTTTTCATCCCCCACAGTAATACAAAAAAAGAGTCAAGAATATTGTACAGTATATAACCTGATATCTGATGCTTTCTATTTTTCAGCATCTAACTCTCCCACCACACCTTTTGCTGCAAAGTACCAATCAATATTAAAGGGTTAGTTCACCTTTACCAAAAAACTGCCTTTAAGGGGGGGGGGGGGATTGTAGATAAAGACAAACCGTGCAACTGATCAAAGTTAAATAATGTCTTTGCTTTAGTATATAGGGAGGCCTAGTTACTGCTCACATCCACAATTACAGGAGAAAGCCTTCTCTCTGATTTAGACCCCCTCACATTCTCCCCCCTGATGCAGTAGCTCTGAGCTTAGTGCTTTAGAACTCATTTCTGTGATGGTGGAGGTGAGCAGTAACAACTAGGCCTCTCTTAGCAACATCCTAGCAACATCCTGGGAGTATTCGAGTCAGGCTTCAGGAGGTAAGTGTGATGGACCGTCTGGCACCCAGCTTAAGTGCCTCCGCCAAGATACAGCTTCCTACACTCTGGAACCAGGAACTAGGTATTATAACTGAGCATTGCACCCAAGAACTAGATGACACTAGCTTAGGTGCAAACTGAATCTGAGTTTTTTGTAAATTCACATAGAATATATACCACACAAAATCGGGTAAGAGCTTGATCATATTACCCTAAACCAGAGTTTCTCAACCTTTTTTCAGTTAGGGCACCCTATAAAAATTATAGACATTCTCGAGGCACCCTTTACAAATTATGGACAGTCACAAGGCATGCTTTAAAATTATGGACAGTCTCGAGGCACCCCATTCTAAAATGTAAAAAACGACTCTAATAGCTTTACATAACGCAGCAACATACACACATGTAGGACACCCAACATTAGAGGTGAATTATTCTTTCAAAGCAAATACATTTTTGCAAACTGGTACTGACTAGTATTCAAATGTTTCTCTTCTCCCTCACTTTTCTCTATCACTCAGCTAATGTGACCCCAATGCTGATGGAGAGGGGCAGGGGAGGGTCAAACAAGGATGCTATGCAGGCGATTGACATCCTCCATATCAACGGATGACGAAAGTAGTCATTAGGACTCCAGCAGCTAGAAGGTTGTAATTAGGGATGAGCCGAACACCCCCCTGTTCGGTTCGCAGCAGAACATGCGAACAGGTGTAGCACACGGACCCTTTTCCCTACCTTTGGCTCACTTGTAGGAAAAGGGCACACCGTACCACATGCCCGTACCCTCCTGTGTGAAGAGGTTGAGCGGTGTAAATACAACTGGGTCTCCACAGCTAGGTTCTCCAGAGAATGGTTCTCGTCTCTCATGCAATAAAGACAAGTCTCTATTTCCCCCAATAACTCCAAGGTCCACACCGGTTGCAACTCCAATGTAGAGTTTATTTTCTCATATGCACAGTCACTAGATAGGAAAGGGTGGATGGAGAAGAAGACAAAAAAAGGGGTTGGAGTAGGTCCAGGCACAAACGAATGTATGATTCACTACCCGTCTCTTCAAGTAGGCTCAGCTCACCCGGATAGTCTCCCATTAGAGTGGATCCTAGCAGCCGGAGTGATGCTCGAATTAGATTACACACACAGTCTCTGCTCGAACTGTTACGGGTGAATTTGGGTCTCTGCCACAGACCTGGTGAACTTTGGGTCTCTGCCACAGACCTGGTGAACTTTTCTTGTGGTATTAGGCCTCTTTCAGGGAGATGACATCCCTACAGAGAGTTACCGGGCCCCTTCCTTCACTGTGATCTCTCAGTCCCTCGGAACGGTCCTCCCCCAGCCTCCTCTTCCAGATACGGGTCTCCTCGCAAGGCAGCACCCTGGGATTCCTCTTCCCTCCGTGGGCCCCAGCCAAAGGTGCTGGACCCAAGGCCTTCATTTGCAGCCCCAGGGCTAAAGGTGCCTGGGACTGATCCGCCAGTGTACCGGGCCAGGATAACCCAGTACTCTCGAACCTGGAACCCCACCCTCGGGCCGAAGGTGGCCAACGAACAGAACAACGACACACTCCCCGGGGTAGGACCCCCGGGAGTCAACGAACCCCCACAGGTAGCGTCTGCCCCCTTTATATCCTCTCCCGGCATGCACAGCAGGCCGACCATGCCCACCACACCACCGCCAAGAGGGGACATCCAAGGCACAGCACTATACCAGCAGTTCAACCATAGCCCCTGATGGCAGCGCCATCTACAGGCCACAGGGAACTATACACCAGTATCCCACCTGCGGTATAAAATGGTTTAGCAAAGCCCTATCAAATAAGGTGTTTGAGTACAACTACCACTCAAACATTCCCCTAAATTTGAAGACCCTGCTACACAGGCAAAAATTTTGTTCGAACACGCGAACACCGTTAATGGGACACGAACATGAAAAATCAAAAGTGCTAATTTTAAGGGTTAATATGCAAGTTATGGTCATAAAAAGTGTTTGGAGACCCGAGTCCTGCCCCAGAGGACATGTATCAATGCAAACAAAGTTTTTAAAATGACAGTTTTTTTGGGAGCAGTGATTTTAATAATGCTTAAAGTGAAACAATAAAAGTGAAATATTCCTTTAAATTTCGTACCTGGGGGGTGTCTATAGTATGCCTGTAAAGTAGCGCATGTTTCCCGTGCTTAGAAAAGTCACTGCACAAAATGACATTTCTAAAAGGAAAAAAAGTAATTTTAAACTACTCGCGGCTATAATGAATTGTCCGGTCCTGGCAATACAGATAAAAGTCATTGAAAAAAACGACATGGGTTCCCCCCCCCCCAGTCCATTACCAGGCCCTTTGGGTGTGGTATGAATATTAAGGGGAACCCGGAACCACAAAAAAAAATGCGTGGGGGTCCCCCAAAATTCCATTACTGGGCCCTTCAGGTCTGGTATGGATATTAAGGGGAACCCTGCGCCAAATAAAAAAAAATGGCGTAGGGGTCCCCCTCAAAATCCATACCAGACCCTTCAGGTCTGGTATGGATTTTAAGGGAAACCCCACGCCAAAATAAAAAAAAAATGGTGTGGGGTTCCCCCGAACAATCCATACCAGACCCTTATCCGAGCACGCAACCTGGCAGGCTGCAGGAAAAGAGGGGGGGGGCGAGAGAGCGCCCCCTTCCTCCTGAACCGTACCAGGCCACGTGCCCTCAACATGGGGAGGATGTCCCCATGTTGATGGGGACAAGGGCCTCATCCCCACAACCCTTGCCCGGTGGTTGTGGGGGTCTGCAGGTTGGGGGCTTATTAGAATCTGGAAGCCCTCTTTAACAAAGGGGACCCCCAGATGCCGGCCCCCCCTATGTAAATTGGTAACGGGGTACATTGTACCCCTACCATTTCACCCAAAAAAGTGACAAAAAAGTAAAAAAAAAAAAACACACACACAGCTTGTGTAATAAAAAATAAAAATAAAAATTCCAGCGCCGTAATCCTTCTACGAGTCCGACCCGCCACTACGAACGATACAGCCTCAATAGGAGGCACCCGGCCAAATGACGTGTGAGCCGTCTGACAGCTCTTAAGTAATCGAGGGCGGAGCCACCCGTGATGTGACCCCGTCCCCCTCTGACACAACGGGGTTTTCCGGCAGCTTCCCCGTGGTGTCAAGGGTGACCCCGCCCCCTCTGACGCAACGGGGGTTTCCCGTGACGCGTCAGAGGGGTCTGGGTCAACCGTGACACCACGGGGAAGCCGCCGGAAACCCAGAGCCATTACCAATTCACATAGGGGGACGGCATCTGGGGTTCCCCTTTGTCAAAGGGGGCTTCCAAATTCCGATAAGCCCCCCGCCCGCAGACCCCCACAACCACCGGGCAAGGGTTGAGGGGATGAGGCCCTTGTCCCCATCAACATGGGGACATCCTTCCCATGTTGAGGGCATGTGACCTGGTACGGTTCAGGAGGGGGGGCACTCTCTCGTCCCCCCTCTCTTTTTCTGCGGCCTGCCAGGTTGCGTGCTCGGATAAGGGTCTAGTATGGATTTTGAGGGGGACCCCACACCATTTTTTTTTTATTTGGCGCAGGGTTCCCCTTGATATCCATACTAGACCTGAAGGGCACGGTAATGGAATTTTGGGGGACCCCCACGCATTTTTTGGGGGTTTGGGGTTCCCCTTAATATTCATACCAGACCCAAAGGGCCTGGTAATGGACTTGGGGGGGAACCCATGTAGTTTTTTTCAATTACTTTTATCTGTATTGCCGGGACCCGACAATTCATTATAGCCGCGAGTAGTTTTAAATGACTTTTTTTCCTTTACAAATGTAATTTTATGCAGGGACTTTTCTAAGCACGGGAAACATGCGCTCTTTACAGGCATACTATAGACACCCCCCAGGTACGAAATTTAAAGGAATATTTCACTTTATTGTTTCACTTTAAGCATTATTAAAATCACTGCTCCCGAAAAAACTTCAGTTTTTAAAACTTTTTTTGCATTGATACATGTTCCCTGGGGCAGGATCCAGGTCCCCAAACACTTTTTATTTCAATAACTTTCATAGTAACCTTTAAAATTAGCACTTTTGATTTCTCCCATAGACTTTTAAAGGGTGTTCCGCGGCTTTCGAATTTGCAACGAACACCCCAAATTGTTCGCTATTCTGCGAACGGGGCGAACAGCCAATTTTCGACCCGAACATAAAGCTCATCCCTAGTTGTAATGGTGTACAATGAAAACCTGTGGCTTTTTGTAATTAAAAGGCAGGCTTCATCCACACGCTGGCTTGTATACAGTTTTTGGACAATTTTTAGGAATTTTGCCAAGGCACCCCTGAAGAAACCCTTACGCACCCTGGTTTAATAAGGCTGCCCTAAACAATGCAAACTGTAAACAGTTATCTCATCCGTACGTCTAACAGTACATCTAATGAACAACCAACATAAACAGTGATCTAATTAAACAATAAGCTAATATACAACTAGTCACCTAGACAAGCCTAGGTGACTCAGGTCAGTGCCCAACCAGACAGTTTGGCACAAGTTCCCTAGAAAGAAGACCCAAGGCTGTCCAAATCTTATTATACAGCTTTTAATTGTGTAATCTGTCCACTAGACAAGTCATCATAAGACAAAACTCATACAATGTTCCAGCAGTCTGAAAAAGTGAAATTAATTTATCCTTATAGATTTGAGGGAGAATGTTGAGAAAGATTTCTGTCCCAAGTGGAGGAACTTCTCCAAGCCTATCTGCAGGAGGGCCACCATGTTTACTCTTATTATTAACCTGTACAAGATTAATATTACACCTTTTCATCCACTCCAGAAGGGAAGACTTATTGTCTTTATTCAGAGAGTTAATCCAGGCCGCACTCTCAGCATTCCTCACGTTGTTGTCCATCATTAGAGAATTATCTGCTTTCTCCATGGGATCAGAGGCTGAACTGAGCTCTTTTCCATGCTCTGACCAGGAGAAGCAAACAAAATTCCTGGTCTCCTCCATAGGTCATAATCAGTGGGTAGAAGGCTAGCCCCTAGTCCCCTCCAAAAGCCCCTGTCCCGGTTGGGTTTGTCACATTTTTCCCCCCATCGAAATGAGAACAACCAGGTTCCAGACCTCCACTGGGTCTGGACATGCGTTAGTTGGGCACCCACATGATCTCCACTCTTGGCCGTGGGGAAGGGTTGTCGTGGATGTGATGTCATCAGTGGACCCAAGTGTCTCAGAGTTTACCAGGAAGCGCTGGCCTGGGAGCCACCAGCTCCCCAGGAAATCTGACCACTATCACACCAGCCGCTACCACCCGAGAGTAGAACAGATGAACACCACATTCATCATTTATGCAGGAATCGTTTTTAACCTTGCAAGTATATTTCTTACCTTTTATACATTAAATTGTGGTCATACTGTACTTAGATGGCACTGCTCTCTCTGTTCTTCAGGACAGGAGGGAGACAGCTGGCGGTGAGCAGTATGAGCTTGTCCTGGAGAAACAGTGATCAAGCCAGGCCGTATTTTCCGCAGATGCGTATGCACATCACTCAGAACATGACAGTAATATTCACTGTTGATAGTAACACCACGGGGTAAAAAATCCACGTTTGTCCCAGAAAACACTTTACCTGCAAGCGCAATTGTTCAAAATTATGGGTTATGCGTCGATTATCCAGGATCAGGCATTCCATGCGCTAAATGTTCACAGGAATGACTGCTGTGGGCTGGAAACCACCACGACCAGGATTGTCACTGACAGACGTACGGCCATCTTTGAAATGTTTACACCATTCAAATGTTTTACGCGGCTGAGCATCTCATCACTGTACTGTTCTTGGAGTAGTCTGTAGATATCTGCGGGTTTTACACCTTCATTCACAAGAGACTTCATCGTCTCACCCTGTTCCATGCACGCACTAACACTGTTGTCTGCCATCTTGATTAACGGTCTCTGGATTGGCCCGTGCCATGTGCGCCGCCTATCAGTAATAGGACACAGTTGCCACTTACTACTGCATGTAGTATCGCCACGCTAGCATTCCTTTTTACACCTGTAAAATTAAAAGTCCCAGTTTTACTTGAATGCCCCTCGTATTAGCATAAATCACTTCTGACAAATTCTTCTGACACCAAGAGAAAAAAAGTGACAGGGGAGGAAGCTCCAGCTGATTGACAGCCTCAGCTCTGTTCCTGTGTGCTGTGTGGAGGGGGGTATGTCCCTTTCCTCCAATTAGATCTCAGAGATCTCCTCACTGAACTCTGCAGAGTGTAGCTTCAGCTCTCTGTCCCCATTTTTCTGACAGCTCAGACAAGATTTATTAATTCTGAAATTTGAAAGGATGTAGAGAAGAGAATACTGCAGATAAACAGGTACAACTTACGTAGTAGGAGGATTTGTTTAATCTCTGTGTATCACCTGAGGTCAGTCACTGCACTTGGGTATATGGAAGGGTTTACAACCACTTTAACAGCTGGCCGACCAGCCGGCGTCGTTATCGCTGTGCAAATCACTAATAGCTGTAGCTGTACGCTGGCCGCTTTAAGGGCTATAGGGGGCGCGCATGCCCACACAGTGCAATGCCAGAGAGATCTTCTGTTCCTAGTGATCAGGAACAGCGATCTCTCTCTGCTCCCAGTCAGTCCCCTCCCCTCACAGAAAGAAACACCTCCCTAGAGAACACTTAACCCCTTGATCGCCCCCTAGTGTTAACCCCTTCCCTGCTAGTGACATTTATACAGTGATCAGTGGCTATTTTTAGCTTTGATGCTGTAGAAGTGTCACTGGTCCCAAACAAGTGTCAAAAGTGTCCGCCGCAATGTCGCGGTCTCGCTAAAACTCACTGATCACCGCCATTACTACCATAAATCTGTCCCCTATTTTGTAGACGCTATAACTTTTGGCCAAACCAATCAGTATACACTTATTGTGATTTTTTTACCAATAAATGTGTAGAAGAATACATATTGGCCTAAACGGATGAAGAAATTATTATTTTTTGGGATATTTATTATAGTAAAAAATATTGGTGTTTTTTTTCAAAATTATTTTGTTTATAGCGCATGTAGCGACCTCACCCCTCTCACCTCTTCTCATTCACGGCTTGTCTGTCTCGTCTAGGGGTTAACACCGGGGGGAGGGATGAGATACACCACGGCCCATGTACTCCAATGTGTAGAGGTGAAAGCCAGAACTATCGGGTTTTGTGTATGTGTCCCAGAGTCAAATCCTCCCCTCGGATTGACTCCCCTTTGCTCCTAGTAACCAGAGTTCCACACAATGAGAAGGTCCAACTCGTATTTATTCTTCTCAATAAATAGTCATACAGCACAGACAGGTTGAGACACAAAGAACACTTCAGTATTTGTGGGGAGTAGGCCAAGGCACAATTCTTTTAGATAGAGCTAACCACTGTGGTATCACCAATGGCGAATAGTCACTGCCACTGACTATATTGAACCGAACATGGATTACCTTCGCTAACGTAACCCCTATCAGGGGAAGGACATCCGTCCAAGACAGTCACCGGAGGCCTCTCCGTCACCAGCAATGCTGCGCTGGACTCTCCGGAGAAGTTCCGCTCACCGGCCTCCTCGTCTCAGACATGGGCACCCAAGGAGTTAGGGCCCCCTCGGATTCCTCCACCCTCGCGGAACTCAGTCGAAGGTACTGAGCTCCAGGCCTCCGCTATAGTACCTCACCCCAGGTTAAAGGTGCCTGAGATGGACTCCATCTCCCGCTCCGGCCAGGTCAAGGGCACCTGGACTCGGAACTCCGGAATGCCAGCACCCAGGCTGAAGGTGCCTGGGCACGGCTGCGTCCTCCGGCTCTGAACACTGAGGACAGGGCGTCCGCCCCTTTTATCTCCTCTCCCTTTGCGTCACAGCAGGTTCCCCGCCCCGCTGTACCAGCGCCAGGAAAGGACAAAAAGGGATGCAGTCTTGCGGTGAGTGTTCAGCTCCGGCCCAGGGCGACAGCGCCACCTGCAGGCCGCAGGGAACCTCACGCCACCAGAGTCCTCCAAGAACCATAAAAGGGTCTCAGATTCCCCAACAATCAATGCATCTGGGTTACACTACCACCCAGATGCCTCCCCTAAATTCAAATACCCGCTACACGCAAAAAATAAAAACCGCAGAGGTGATTATTCTGACTCCGATTGTCATGAAGCGATTATCCCTTGTGAGACCTCTATGCCTGGCCTGTATAAGATATAATCACTGAGGATAATCCTCATCAGATAGCTTGAACTCACCAAATACTGATTCCATCCACAGAAGTGCTTTAATTCTGAACATCAGGTTACAGCAGATGACAGGATACAACAGATGAATAGGTTGTGGTATTTATGCAGTCAAAAGATGATATGGTCTGTAGTTTATGTAGCGGGTGTTTGAATTTATGTGAGGACTCTGGTGGTGTGGGGTTCCTTGGGGCCTATAGGTGGTGTTGTTGCCTTGGGCCGGAGCTGAACTCACACCGCAAACTGTGCCTTTTTGTCCTCCCCTGGAGCTGGTACAGCGGGGCGGGGAACCCGCTGTGACGCAAAGGGAGAGGTCATAAGAGAGGCGGACGCCCTGATTTTTGGGCAGAGAGTTGGAGGACGCGGCCGCACCCAGGCACCTTCAGCTTGGGTGCCGGCGTTCCGGTGTTTCAGGCCTAGGCGCCCTTGGCCTAGCTGGAGCGGGGATGGAGTCCATCTCAGGCACCGTTAGCCTGGGGTGAGGTACTATGGCGGATGCCTGGGGCTCAGTACCTTCGACTGAGTTCCGCGAGGGTGGAGGAATCCGAGGGGGCCCTAACTCCTTGGGTGCCCGAGTCTGAGTTTGTGAGGACTGGTGCGCAGTAACTTCTCTGAAGAGCCCGGCGCAGCATCGCTGGTGACGGAGAGGCCTCCATTTCTCCCTTGGACGGATTTCTTCCTCTGACAGGGGCAAAGTGAGCGAAGGTAATTCACGTTCTATATTATCTAGTCAGTGGCAGTGACTATTCACCACTGGTGACAGCACAGTGGGCAGCAGCAAGAAGGGAAAGGATTGTGCCTCGATCTGTCCCCATTTTCCAAAGGAGAAAGATTGTTTTATTGCTTGGCAAGAAGAATAAAACTGAGTTGTACCTATTCACTGTGTGGAACTTGGGTTACTAAAGCAAAGGAGTCAGGGACGAAGGACTGAACTTGACTCTAGGACACCTACACAAAAGCCCAATCTTCTGGCCTTCACCTCTCAGTTATGGAGGACATGGGGCGTGGTGTGTTTTATCTCTCTCCCAGGTACCCCTAGACATCAGCCATATAACCGATAAAGCAAGGGAGAGGGGTGAGGCCGCTACACTTACTATGCAGAACACATGTGTCCTGCTACATGTGGCCTGTAGCTGCATCAATGACACAGGAAGTACAATCACAGGAAGAAAGGGTGGATCATTACATACAAAGGAAGTGTGTCATACATCAGGGAAAAGACATGGAAAAAACAAGTGCATGACCACAAAAAGTCACTAGATGGCAGCATGTGAACTAAATATAAACGTCCATAGAAAATGGTTCAGGAAACAATATATATATAAATTCTATGCCGAATTGGGGCGGCACAGTAATCAAATACCACCAAAAGAAACTCTGTGGGAAAAAAAGGACGTAAATCTTGTTTGGGTACTGCTTCGTATGACGTGTGATTGTCAGTTAAAGCTCGCAGTGCTGTATCGCAAAAAATGGCTTGGTTAGGAAGTGGGTAAATCCTTCCAGGGCTGAAGTGGTTAAAGAAACATAACAGGTAATAACTTTATACAGGCACCTGCCCACAAGCATGTCCAGACTCTTACACTGGGAAGCTTTTCAGGTGTGCTTTAACACTGGGGCGGTGCGCTTGCAGGAAGGATAAAAAATGAAATATATTGCAGCTTAGCAATCAATAGATGTGATGGCTGCATTTGTTTTCTTTTTTAGACTTTTAACCCTCTGTTTTCACCTGGTGTTCTGAACAGTAACACACCTCCTGTATTAGGGTGCCCCCAGTCTGAATGAATGAGCACAGGAGGCAGCTTTGAACAGAATTTTCAGTCTGTAGGATACACTAATAAATTTAAGCCACACTCCACGCTTTATAAGCAGTTACAGCAAACAATTTTGTTCCTTCATCTGGATCCCCAGATGAAAATAGATGAATAAAAATGTAAAAAATAAAACTAATGCTGCCCTCACATCTAAGAATTAGTAAGATAAAATGTAATAAATGTAGCGGTACCCCCGTAGGAGCTGCTGGTTTAGTTTTGGGTCTGCACGTTACCTTACTGTTCCAAATGTTCAGCTCAGGGGTTCTCCTTGAAGAGTTTATGCGGAAGAAATGTCTGCACCAACACAAAGGGGCTGATTTACCAAACGTTTGCGCCATGAGTATTGGTGCATCTGCGTGCGCAATGGCTGTTTTGGTATTTACAAAACATTAGCGCCGGTATCGCAGCCCTATTTGCCATTTACTATAGTGTTCTCTGCGCCCGGGAGGAGGCGCTCAGTGCGCTACTATGGACCTGGCGCACAGCATGTTAAAATCTAAATATAAAGAAGTTGGAAGTGAGAATATAATGGGGGTGATGTGGGGTGATGTGAGGAAGTGTAGGGACACCTGCCCAAATAACAAACATGGCCAAAATAGAGTGGGAAAGTAACTTTTTCAAAACCAGCCCGCTGCGCCGGCAAGTACGATTCGAGCTGCGGTAGGTTTTTTTGAGCTCAGCGCGGGAATTTCAATGGTTTAAATGCGCCGATACACTGCGCCGGCAAAATCTTAGTAAATGTTAAGTCACCTAAATCAATTTGCATAAGTTGAACCGGCGCAGCTCTGAACTTGCAAGTGCGCCAGCAAAATGTCATTTCTAAAGGAAAAAAAACCCATTTAAAAGCACCCGCGGCTGTAATGAATTGTCGGCTCCCGGCAATATAGAGAAAAGTCATTGAAAGTCTTTGCTAACCAAAAAAAAAAAGCGTGGGGGTTCCCCCAAATTCCATAACCAGGCCCTTCAGGTCTGGAATGGATATTAAGGGGAACCCCGCTGCAAATTTGAAAAAAAAAATGACGTGCGGGTTCCCCCCAAATATCCAAACCAGGCCCTTCAGATCTGGCATGGATTTTAAGGGGAACTCCACAACAAATTTTATAAAAAAATGGCGTGGAGTCCCCCTAAAAATCCACACCAGACCCTTATCCGAGCACGCAACCTGGCTGGCCGCAGGGGAAAAGGGGGGGACGAGAGGGGCCCCCCTCCCTCCTGAACCGTACCAGGCCACATGCCCTCAACATGGGGAGGATGTCCCCATGTTGATGGGGACAAGGGCCTCATCCCCACAACCCTTGCCCGGTGGTTGTGGGGGTCTGCGGGCGGGGGGCTTATCGGAATCTGGAAGACCCCTTTAACAAAGGGGACCCCCAGATCCCGGCCCCCCCCTGTGTGAAATGGTAATGGGGTACAAATGTACCCCTACCATTTCACGAAGAAAGTGTAAAAAAAATTAAAAATGACAATAGCCGGTTTTTGACAATTCCTTTATTAATGTCTTTTCTTTTCTTCCATCTTCTTCCTTCTTCTTCTTCCATCTTCTTCTTCCATCTTCTTCTTTTCTCCATTCGGGTTTCTTCCTCCATCTTCATCTTCCTCTTCATCTTCCTTCTTCCTTCGGTGTTCTCGTCCGCATCTTGCTCCGGCGTCTTCCCTTCTTCTTTCTTCTCCGGCCGCTCCGTTTGAATTGGAGGTTCCCGCTGTGCGACGCTTCAGTTCTCCGCTTGGTCCGCTTACACCCGGTGGCTCCGCCCCCCTCTGTCACCACGGGGAAAGTCCCCGTGAAATCCATGTGCGTCAGAGGGGGCGGGGTCACCGGGTGTAAGTGGACCCGATGGGGAACTGAAGCGTCGCACAGTGGGAACCTCCAATTCAAACGGAGCGGCCGGAGAAGAAAGAAGAAGGGAAGACGCCGGAGCAAGATGCGGACGAGAACACAGAAGGAAGATGGAAGATGGAAGATGGAAGATGGAAGATGGAAGAGGAAGATGAAGATGGAGGAAGAAACCCGAATGGAGAAAAGAAGAAGATGGAAGAAGAAGAAGGAAGAAGATGGAAGAAAAGAAAATACATTAATAAAAGGAATTGTCAAAAACCGGCTCTTGTCATTTTTTACATTTTTTACACTTTCCTTGTGAAATGGTAGGGGTACATTTGTACCCCATTACCATTTCACACAGGGGGGGCCGGGATCTGGGGGTCCCCTTTGTTAAAGGGGTCTTCCAGATTCCGATAAGCCCCCCGCCCGCAGACCCCCACAACCACCGGGCAAGGGTTGTGGGGATGAGGCCCTTGTCCCCATCAACATGGGGACATCCTCCCCATGTTGAGGGCATGTGGCCTGGTACGGTTCAGGAGGGAGGGGGGCCACTCTCTTGTCCCCCCCTCTTCCCCTGCGGCCAGCCAGGTTATGTGCTCAGATAAAGGGTCTGGTGTGGATTTTTAGGGGGACTCCACGCCATTTTTTTTTTATTTGGGGTGGAGTTCCCCTTAAAATCCATGCCAGATCTGAAGGGCCTGGTTTGGATATTTGGGGGGAACCCCACGTCATTTTTTTTTTAAATTTGCAGCGGGGTTCCCCTTAATATCCATTCCAGACCTGAAGGGCCTGGTTATGGAATTTGGGGGAACCCCCACGCATTTTTATTTTGGTTAGCAAAGACTTTCAATGACTTTTATCTGTATTGATGGGAACCAGCAATTCATTACAGCCGCAAGGACTTTTAAGTGACTATTATTTTACTTTAGAAATGTCATTTTGCTCTCCAACTGTTATAAACATGGAAAACATGTGCTACTTTACAGGCATACTATAGACACCCCCCGGGGATGATATTTAGGGCCAGTTCACACTGGATGCAGTGCAGTGAGTTTTTTTGATGCCAGAAAAATGCAAAGAAAGTTGATCACATTAATGCCAATGGCATAGTTCACACCACTGCAGTCCGTTCCAGTGCATTTCAGAAAGCCAAAAAATAATTGGTCATGCTGCATTTTTTTTAGGTACAAAACTGTACTGGACCCCAGTAAAACACATCAAAAATGCAACGGAACGTACCAAAAATGCACTGGAATGCACCGCAACGCACCTAAATGCACCAAAGACGCACTGCAACACATTTGTCCTAAGTGAAAAGAGGCGGAAAAGAACACTGGACTGCATCAAAAACGCCTCAAAAATGCACTGGAATGTGTCAAAAACGCGCATGCAGAAAAGCACCTGGAACGCACACAGACTGTGTTTCTATAGTGTGAACTAGGGCCAGTTCACACCATAGAAACACAATCCGGATGCGTTCCAGGTGCTTTTCTGCATGCACTTTTTTCATGCGTTCCGGTGCATTTTTAGTAAGTTTTTGATGCAGTCCAGTGCTTTGTTTTCACTCCTCTTTTTTATTAACCATAGAAAAGGACAAGTGTGTTCCAGTGCGTTTTTGGTGCATTTAGGTGTGTTCCTGTGCCTTCCAGTGCGTTTATGATGCGTTTTGATGCGTTCCAGTACAGTCCAGTGCAGGTAAAATGCAGCATGTTCTACTTTTTTGGTGGAACTGGAACGCACTGGAACAAACACTGCCATTTAGAACCATATAACCAACTTTCCATGCATTTTGGATGCATAAAAAAAATGCAATGGACTGTATGTGGTGTGAAATGGCCCTTAAGCAATTTGGCATATTTAAAGGCACTTCTCCTTGTTTTGTTTTTGGTGTTTTCCAAATTGGTGACATTGATATATGTCCCTTAGGGTGGGACCTGGGCCCCCATTTTAAGGCCAATAACTAGAACAGTGTTTCCCAACTCCAGTCCTCAAGGCACACCAACAGGTCATGTTTTTGGGATTTCCTGCAGATAAAACAGCTGTGATAATTACTAAGGCAGTGAAACTGCTCAAATCACCTGTGAAAATCAATGGAAATCCCAAAAACATGACCTGTTGGTGCGCCTTGAGGACTGCAGTTGAGAAACACTGAACTAGAAGATAAGCCAGCCAAGTGGGGACTAGCAAAATTAACAAGTCAGTTCCCATAGACTGCAATAGTATTTGTTGGTGGGGGGGAGGGGTGATTGTCCCATCTCTAACTTTGTAGCATGCTGGATGATGTGCTTAATTTTGGACGGGGGGAGGGGGGGGGGGGGTTATTTTTTGCTAGCTGCATTGGTGTTGTTCTGCACATGCCTAGCCAGTTTTTTTTTTTTGGCGTGCTTTTTGTGTGTGAACAGCGCCTGGATATTTCTGGGCATGCTCACTCAGAGAGTGTTTTTATGGGTTAGAAATTGAAGGACATCTTAACAGGTGTACCCACTTTGAATTTCAGTCTCTACATTGGGAGAACTTGCATTCTGGGTGTTTCATGGACTGTGCATGTGTTTTCAATTGCCTCATTAGCACACAAACATATGTTATATAAAGCTCACAGAGCATTCGGTTGATTGCCTTAAGAAGAGGCAAGTGTGTGTGTGGGGGGCAAAATGTACATGCTGGTGTCCTTATCGCGTTTGTAACACATGTATTGTCTTTGCAAAACAAGTGATTGGTTAACTTATGTGGATTGTATATTTTTGGTGTGGGGGAGATATGTTCCCCTGAAATAATTCTGATGTTGTTAATGTGTGTTGTTTGTTCACTTTGATTTAATTGTCTGCTGCATTTTTTGGCCAAAAATTGCTCAAGATGTTGAGTCTGTAACTGTTTCAAATTGACCATGTTTTTTATTTTGCCTTCCCTTTTGTTTTGTTGAACAATAAAATTAGATGGAAAGTTTTGATGTTTGTTTTGTGTTTTCTTTGCAACAAAATGTGACAGCTGATTGGCATGTCAAAACAAAACAGGTGTGATTTGTCTACCCTGGTGCCTTCATGGTAGTATATGCATTAGGCTTGTGCAATTCGTTTCGTAACGAATCGAAATTCGTCCGAATTTAGCAACTTTCGGACATTCGGAAGCATTCGAATTTCCGAACAAAGCAATTACGAATAAGACCGAATCCGAAATAAATTATACCGCAAATAGCGAATGCCCGAATGTCTTCGGCATAATTCGTTATGAAAAAGTTACGAATGTACGAATCCATACGAAGCACAATAACACTCACTCTGCTCTGCTCTCTGCTTCTCCCACACCGTGCTGAACTCCCTCTCAAAATGGTGTACAGGGGCGGAGGTTATAGCCGCATGTAAAAAACGAAAGTAAAATACGAGATTTTGAATCCATTCGAAGCACAATAACACTCACTCTGCTCTGCTCTCTGCTTCTCCCTCACCGTGCTGAACCCTCTCAAAATGGTGTACAGGGGCAGAGGCTATAGCCGCATGTAAAAAACGAAAGTAAAATACGAGATTTCGAATCGTTACAAATAACCGCAATGTATTTAGAAAAGTACAAATCCATTCGAAGCACATTAGGCATAATAGGCAGCGTCGTTGTGAGAGAGACACGGAAAATTACGAATCAACGAACCCAAAAAAAGTTACGAAAGTAGGAGTTGTGTCCAGAATCAACGAAAAACAACGTACTCTACCGAAAGTACGAACCCAAAAAAAGTTACGAAAGTAGGAGTTGTGTCCAGAATCAACGAAAAACAACGTACTCTACCGAAAGTACGAATTATAAAGCAACAAAAAATTCAACGAAAAATGTCGCTTGCAAAAATACGAATGAGTCCGAACACGAAAAATCCCGTCTAGCAAAATTACGAATGATTACGAATCAACAGGACCGGAAAGAAACGAACCGAAACGGAACAAATTTTTCCGTTGTGCACAAGTCTAATATGCATGGATTGTGTGCTGCCATGGAGCGTCACCAGGAAATGAAAAATACAGAGCGGTAAGTATTCAATTTTCCTTTTTTACTGCAGTGGTTCTCAGCCTCAGTCCTAAAGTACCCCCAACAGGACATGTTTTGTGAATTTATCTTATCGAGAATTGCTGTCCAAAAATCAAAACCATTGACTGATTTAAAGCACATGTGCAAGATGAAGGAAAACCTGCAAACATGGCCTGTTGGGGGTACTTGAGAAGCACTGATTTAGAGCACTGCACTTAAAAATAGCTCAAGGCCATACAATTCTAATTGTGGGCATTTTGAGGGAAACAAAGTAAGTGTTAGAACCCCTGCGTGTGTGTGGGTTTTTTTTAATATATTTTTTTGTAGTTTGGCCTTTGTCTCCTTTTCTTAACATTGGCTTCACTTCCTGTCACACAGCTAAACAGGAAGTGAAGGTAAAACCCTATCAATGGCTTTTCTTGGGGACACACAGATTAATCTAACTAGTGTCCCCATTAAGCAAATTGCACTCTAGCACTTTGTTGTGTACACCCCAAATCATTGGGTAGTTTGGGGTTAAGTAAAGACAAATCCACTCTGCAGTAAAAGTGTAGCTGCTGAAAATCTGAGGGAAAGTACTGGTGATTGGATGTTACAATCATGTAAAAGCAAAGATGTTTTTTTTTTTTGGGCTTGCATGTCCCCCTCAGATATACAGCAAGTGCACTTGTAGTGCAAAGTAGATTTGCCTTTAGTAAATAAACCCCACAGTCCAAACTACCTAATAATAATTTGTGGTGTACCCCGCAATATGCTCGAGTGCAATGTGCATAATGGGGAAAGTATTTAGACTGACCTGTGTGTCCCCAAGGAAAGACATTGTTAGGGATTTTCCCCTCACTTCCTGTGTGGCTATGTGACAGGAAGTGAATTATTTGGAAGGATAAAGTGGCCAAATTATTTAGTTTAACTTTTCAAAGACTCATTCCTAAGTTGAATTGTAATGCATGTCAATGGCCCATTTAGACCCTCTTTAATCACTTGATCAGCGCTATAACTGATCGACGGCCACAGCATGGTCCTCAATTGCCGGGAGTCCGTCAATAAACGTCCTCCCCTTTGCGCGCGCTGTGGTCACAGAGTCACTGTGACTCGGGTGATGACAGATCCGAGTAAGGGGCCGATCCCTGCCCTTTACCATGTGATCAGCTGTCAGCAAATGACAGCTGATCACGTGATGTAAACAAAAGCTGGGTAATGGTTTTTGTTTTCTCCTTGTGCTGACAGCGTGAGCATAAAAAAAAGGCAATCACCGGCTTATGTGCAAGGTACATGGGACCCGAAGAGGAAGAGGCAATTCTGCATCATCTGTGACAATTAGTAGCCCCTGCCAGTGCCACCTATCAATGCCCACCACTGGTGCCAATCAGTGGCACCTAGCAGTGCTGCCAGTGCCTATCACTGCCAACTATCATTGCCACCTAGCAGTGCCACTTCTCACTGCCCACCAGTGCTAAATAGCAATGCCACCGCTCAGTGCCCACCCTTGCCACCTTATCGGTGCCCATCAGTGCAGTCTCATCAGTGTACATCAATGAAGAAGAAAAATTACCTTTTTTAAAAATATTAACCAGTTTCCTACCGCCCACCGTCAAATGACATCCTTGGCTTTGGGCGGTGACGTCTGAATTATGCCTACAGTTGCAGGCATCATTCAGATATCATTCTTTTCAGCCGGCGATTCTGTGCACAATAAAAACGATCATAGTGGCAGTTCCGCCGCTTGATCGTTCTTATAGGCGGGGGGAGGGGACGTCCCCCCCCCTCTCTTGCCGCCATCCGGTGCTTCTCCGGGCTCTCCCGTGCCATCTGGGGCTCGGAGAACGATTTGGAGATGACTGGTGACCAGATGGTCATCAGTCATCTCTATGACCGTCGGAGGCGCGGGCACGACGTTATGACATCATGCCGTGTTCCCGTATGTTAACCAAGCCGTGATCTTGGCTGTCAGCATGAGATTGGTGATTTTTTTGGAACAATATCATGCTTTCCAGCCTGGAGGAGAGATGCGGGGTCTTATTGACCCTGCATCTCTCCATAAAGAGGACCTGTCACACACATTCCTATTACAAGGGATGTTTACATTCCTTGTAATAGGAACAGAAGAGATCCCAAAAAATTAAAAAAATTTAAAAAAGAGTAAGAAATACAAAAAAGTAAAAAAATAAAAAAAAAAAGAAAAAAAACACCCATGTCCCCGGTAGCTCGCGCTCAGAAGCGAACACACACGTAAGTCCCGCCCACATATGTAAACGCCGTTCAAACCACACATGTGAGTTATTGCTGCGTGCGTTAGAACGAGTGCAGCAATTCTAGCACTAGACCTCCTCTGTAATGCCAAAATGGTAACGTGTAAAAAAAAATTAAGCATCGCCTAGGGAGATTTTTAATTACTGAAGTTTGGTGTCATGCCATGTGTGTGCGCAATTTTAAAGCGTGACGTGTTAGGTATCTATTTACTCAGCATAACAACATCTTTCACATTATACCAAAAAATTGGCCGTAACTTTACTGTTTTGTAATATTTTTAGCAAACAAAAGGCGTTTGAAAATTTATTGCGCAAATACCGAGCGAGATAAAAATTTGCAATGACCGCCATCTTATTCCCTAGGGTGTCTGCTCCAAAAAAGTATATAATGTTTGGTGTTTTGAAGTAATTTTATAGCCATAAATTTATGATTTTTACATGAAGGAGAGAAGTGCCAGAATAGGCCTAGTGCTGAAGTGGGTAAAATATTCATTTTTTATTTTTTTTAAACTCGGTCTTTTTTTTTTTTTTTTTTTTTTTTATATAAATACAAAAACACAAAGGTGATCAAATAGCACCAAAAGCAAGCTCTATTTGTGTGCCAACAAATAAAACATTTTCATTGGGTTACAGTGTTGTATGAGCGCGCAATTGTCATTAAAAGTGCATCAGCGCTGAAATGTGAAACTTGGTCTGGGCAGTGCGCAAGTGGTTAATATAAGGCTACATGCACACGGACGTTTTTCCAGCCGCTTGTTTGAGCGTTTTTTGCAGCTTAAAAACATCTCTCCATGTTAGCCTATGGCCTCATGGCCACCATGGCGTTTTGGAGCTGTAAATGGCATAGGCATTTTTAGGCCCCATGTAGACGGGACGCTGGTGCAAAGTGTTCTGAACCAGTGTTGCCAACCGTACAAAGATTTACGTACTGCCCGCGATTTAACCCCTTTTTCGGGCTGTACGTAAAAGTCCGTTTATGGGCACCGGCGCCCATAAAAAAGATGGCCGCGAGCCGGCCATACAACTGCGCATGCGCCGTTCCGAATGCGCCGGCCGAGCGCATTCGGAACTCGGCCGGGCGGCGGCGGCGCACACGCAGGAACGTGATGGCGCCGCTGGCGCCATTTTTGAAAAGGCCACAGTGGCTGCAGTGGCGGCAGTGGCGGGACACCGTCCTGCAGTGAGTGGATGCCATGCACTCATCATAGGTGGTCGGTGGAGGACTCGGAGCGGAGCACTGACAGGGCCCAGCCAGGAGTGAGGAGGACGGACTCAAGGTCAGTGAAACAGGGGGGATACAAGGGGACAGCGTCATCAGTGTGCTGTATCCTCCTCTGGTTCCTGTGTCCCTTTCACCTCTTCACAGGTCAGGGCAGCACAGTGCTGCCCTGACCTGTGGAGTGGTGAAAGGGGTACAGGAGGAGGACACAGCACACTGATGATGTGCAGAAGTAATATGGTGGTGGACAGAGCAGGAGGCTACTGTAAGGGGGTGAGGAGGGCACCATCATGTTCGCAGCCTCTGTCCCCCTCCTGTAGTATGTCCGCAGCCTCTGTCCCTCTCCTGTAGTATGTCCGCAGCCTCTGTCCCTCTCCTGTAGTATGTCCGCAGCCTCTGTCCCTCTCCTGTAGTATGTCCGCAGCCTCTGTCCCTCTCCTGTAGTATGTCCGCAGCCTCTGTCCCTCTCCTGTAGTATGTCCGCAGCCTCTGTCCCTCTCCTGTAGTATGTCCGCAGCCTCTGTCCCTCTCCTGTAGTATGTCCGCAGCCTCTGTCCCTCTCCTGTAGTATGTCCGCAGTCTCTGTCCACCTCCTGTAGTATGTCCGCAGTCTCTGTCCACCTCCTGTAGTATGTCCGCAGTCTCTGTCCACCTCCTGTAGTATGTCCGCAGTCTCTGTCCACCTCCTGTAGTATGTCCGCAGCCTCTGTCCCTCTCCTGTAGTATGTCCGCAGCCTCTGTCCCCCTCCTGTAGTGTGTCTGCAGTCTCTGTCCCCCTCCTGTATCGTGTGTCCGCAGCCTCTGACCATCTCTTGTCATGTCTACAGTCTCTGAGGGGATCCTAGAAAGGAGTCAAGAGTGGGAGTGCCGCCGGGATGGGGGTTACGGCCCAGGAAGAAACAGACGTGTGGACTGGGAAGAGGAGATCAGAGCCACCAAGCTGGAGCCGTCTGACTGAGCCCCACACTGTGCACCCGAGAGGAGGCAAGTGACAGTGCCGCCAGGCCATTCTGAGGGGGGGGGGGTCACTGATGTAAGGAGGTGAATGAATACAATAATGTAAGGGGGCACTGATATAAAAGGTTTCCCCCTTATATTAGTACCCCCCCTTACCTTAGTGTATTCACTCTGTGGAAGGTGGTCTCTATTCACCAGAGCCCCCCTCCACATCAGAGTTCCCCCTTACATCATGATCTGCAGCGTTCCCCTTTACATAAGAGTTCCCTTGCACTGTAAGGGGGCATCCTGCAGACTCTGATGTAAGAGGGAACTCTGTGCTGGCTGGGTTATAGTAACCTAACCTTCATGTGAATTGAGAAATATGTTTTTTTACTTTTGTTTAACTTAAACACATTGATATTAGCATTAGCTGTGTGTTTATAGTTGAAATATTGATATTTGCACTGTTTAGTACTAAAAACCGTAATTTTAGGTACTTTTTTGCAGCATCAGTAAAAAATCCGGCTCTGCCAGTAAACTTCATTATTTTTGCCAGTAAGAAATTGGTGCCGTACAGAAATTTTGGCATCCTTGCCAGTAAATTTCACTTCAGGGGGTTGGCAACACTGTTCTGAACTAAGGTTGAAAGTGGCGTTTAGAAAGGCGGGCTTTGTGGCGTTTGCATGCCGTGTTTTACCACATTTGCATGTATATGATAAGGAGCCGCCCTAAGCTCCAAAAACAGTATTATTTACGATTTTAGCTATTTAGTGAGACCAGAGTGATATGAGCAGCTGAGAGCAGCAGTGTAGTTGTATTTAGGCTGGGTTCACACTAGTGCGACACGACATCTGTCCTACTTTGGATCCGACTTTGCCCTGCGACATGAAGCCGACATATGTCCGACTTTCAATGAACGGGGATCCGACTTGGATCCCCGCCAATAGCAGGCACTGTGTTTGGTATGAATCTTGAGGGGGAACTCCAGGCAAATTTTAAATAAAAAACCGGCATGGGTTCCCCCTCCAGGAGCATACCAGGCCCTTGGGTCTGGTCTGGATTTGAAGAGGAACCCCTATGCCGAAAAAACGGCGTGGGGGTCCCCCCCAAAATCCAAACCAGACCCTTATCCGAGCACACAACCTGGCAGGCCGCAGGGGAAGAGGGGGGGACGAGAGAGCGTCCTGAACCGTACCAGGCCGCATGCCCTCAACATGGGGGGTTTGGTGCTCTGGGGCAGGGAGGCGACCTGCGGCCCCCTCCACCCCAGAGCACCCTGCCCCCATGTTGATGAGGACAAGGGCCTCTTCCCGACAACCCTGGCCGTTGGTTGTCGGGGTCTGCGGGCGGGGGGCTTATCGGAATCCGGGAGCCCCCTTTAATAAAGGGGCCCCCGGATCCCGGCCCCTCACCCTATGTGAATGAGTATGGGGTACATCTTACCCCTACCCATTCACCTGGTGGAAAAAAATTGCAATAAAAAAACCACACAGCTTTTTAAAGTATTTTATTGCACAGCTCAGGGGTCTTCTTCCGACTTCGGGGGTCCTCTTCCGACTTCGGGGGTCTCCGGTGTCGTCATCGCCGCGCTGTCCGGTTTTCTTCTGCCGGGCCACCGCTAACTTCTTTAGCTCTTTTGCTAGCGGAAGCCCGGTCTTCTCCGTCGCCTTCTCCCCTCTTCTCCTCTCCGGTTCTTCCTTTCTTCTGCCGGGCCTCCGCTAACTTCTTTTAGCTCTTTTGCTAGCGGAAGCCCGGTCTTCTCCGTCGCCTTCTCCCCTCTTCTCCGGTTCTTCCTTTCTTCTGCCGGGCCTCCGCTAACTTCTTTTAGCTCTTTTGCTAGCGGAGGCCCGGTCTTCTCCGTAGCCTTCTTCTTCTCCCGCTATCCGGTTCTTCTCCCGCTTCTTTCTTCTACTGACCCCTCCACTAACTTCTTTAGCTCTTTTGCTAGTGAAGGGGCCGGTCTTCTCCGTCACCTTCTTCTTCTCCCGCTATCCGGTCCTTCTCCCGGTTCTTCTCCTGGTTCTTTCTTCTGCCGGCCCCTCCACTAACTTCTTTAGCTCTTTTGCTAATGGAGGGGCCGGTCTTCTCCGTCGTCGGCGTCTTCTTCTCTCTTCTCTTCCTCGATGTTGACTCGTCGCTTCCTCTCGCAGTAATGCTAAATTTTCGGTCCGCAGAGATTAATATAGGCTTCTCATGACGTCACAGTCACATGTTCCGGGGCACATGGCCCCGGAGCATGTGAGTGTGACGTCATGGGAACATGTGACGTCATGAGAAGCCTATATTAATCTCTGCGGACCGAAAATTTAGCATTACTGCGAGAGGAAGCGACGAGTCAACATCGAGGAGGAGAAGAGAGAAGAAGACGCCGACGACGGAGAAGACCGGCCCCTCCACTAGCAAAAGAGCTAAAGAAGTTGGTGGAGGGGCCGGCAGAAGAAAGAAGCGGGAGAAGAACCGGGAGAAGAACCGGATAGCGGGAGAAGAAGAAGAAGGCGACGGAGAAGACCAGCCCCTCCACTAGCAAAAGAGCTAAAGAAGTTAGTGGAGGGGCCGGCAAAAGAAAGAAGCGGGAGAAGAACCGGATAGCGGGAGAAGAAGAAGGCGACGGAGAAGACCGGGCCTCCGCTAGCAAAAGAGCTAAAGAAGTTAGCGGTGGCCCGGCAGAAGAAAACCGGAGAGCGGCGGCGACGACACCGGAGACCCCCGAAGTCGGAAGAAGACCCCCGGAGCTGTGCAATAAAATACTTTAAAAAGCTGTGTGGTTTTTTTATTGCATTTTTTTTCCACCAGGTGAATGGGTAGGGGTACGATGTACCCCATACTCATTCACATAGGGTGGGGGGCCGGCATCTGGGGGCCCCCTTTTTAAAGGGGCGCCCTGATTCCGAAAAGACCCCCGCCCGCATACCCCGACAACCAACGGCCAGGGTTGTCGGGAAGAGGCCCTTGTCCCCATCAACATGGGGGCAGGGTGCTTTGGGGGTGGGGGGGCCGCAGGTCGCCCCCCTGCCCCAAAGCACCAAATCCCCCATGTTGAGGGCATGCGGCCTGGTACGGTTCAGGAGGGAGGGGGGGCCGCTCTCATCCCCCCCTTTTCCCCTGCGGCCTGCCAGGTTGCGTGCTCGGATAAGGGTCTGGTTTGGATTTTGGGGGGACCCCCCACGCCGTTTTTCGGCTTGAGGGGTTCACCTTAAAATCCAGACCAGACCTAAGGGTCTGGTTTGGATTTTGGGGGGACCCCCACGCCGCTTTTCGGCTTAGGGGGTTCACCTTAGAAACCAGACCTAAGGGCCTGGTATGCTCCTGAAGGGGAACCCATGCCGTTTTTTTCATAAAAATTTGGCCTGGAGTTCCCCTTCATGATTCATACCAAAACATGGGACAGCGAGGCTGCCGAGGACCAGCGCGATGACATCGCGCTGGACACATTCTCGGCCGGCTACCAATTAAGGTTAGAACCAGCGCAGCGCACTGTTATTAGTAAATCAGCCCCAAAGTCTCTTTCAAGGGTTTTATTGAATAAACTTTCCAACAGAGGGGATAGAGGAATGGGGAGGACTCAGGTATCTTTCTTGTCAATCACGGAACTTTCCTAGGTCCAGAGGAGCAACTGTCTCTACGCTGGACTCAGGCCCACTCTCACCGGCCTAGCAACCGACTTGGTATTAGAATTTGTTCAATAGTTTCTGCCACAGACTCGTATAACCCCTCACTGGGTTAGCTCCCTCAGAAAGAACACAGCTCTCAGTGCCAGGATCTTTCAGCCGCTCCGGCAGCACTGTGAGGTAGATTTTTTGGTATCCGGATACATCCTCCAATTGAGTCCTCAATTGCTCGGTCCCTTCCATCAGGCAAGGTGACACAGGATCATCCCTGGATCAGTAGGCCCCAGTAACTCCTGGGCCTACATCTCAGTTGCGAGGCCTCGGGCCAACGTGGCCCCGAGGCGGAAACTGCCAACACATCCCTGAGGCCAGGAGGGCCCTCAGGTGAGGCTCAAAGAACGACCCCCGGCTATTCCCCCCGATAAGAGGCAGAGACCGCGCTAAGTACCCCCTCCCAGAATGCACAGCGGGTTCACCACGCCCCCTGGGCTGCTTCTGGGAAAGAGGTACCCAACACGTCCAGCCTGCTGCCTTTCCAACCCTGACCAGCGGTGACAGCGACACCCACCGCTGGGGGGGGAAATTATGCAACCAGCTGAATTGAAACAGCGCCGCAATATGAATACAATCTCTCTGGGCTAAACTAATGCCCAGACAACTATAATTTCAACATATAGCGCCCACTTATTGGGAGCAGGGCGCTACATAAATGTTTGGGTTTATTACCTCTACAAGCTATTTAAAGAGGAACTGCAGTCTGCTCACACAATTTGTAATAAAAACATCTTTGCCATTCTGAAGCTTCTATCCAACCACTTTTTTACTGTGGGCAGCTGAAGCTGCTGTCTATTCACTTCCTGGATTTACACAGACACACACCTCCAGCTCTGCAGCTCTCATTGGCCCTCTTATGACTTACCCCCTCTCCCTTCCTGGCAAACTGGATTTTGTTTCGTTTTAATCGTCTAAGTACCTTATTTCTGCAGCACAGTTGTATGGTCACAAGATCTTTCCCTGTTCTTTGGCATCTCCAGGGAAAGATCTTTGGGAGGGGTTTCTATAACTCTGCTGACGTATGCTCTAAACCAGGGGTAGGCAACCTTAAAGTGTTTGTTAAGGCAAAAGTGTAAATCACTGCCAGCCGATCTGTGGTGTCCTACTATCCCTTAGCTGACAGCCAGTTAACAAAACAGACAGAAATAGCATTGTGTTTTATAAAACTAAATTTACTTCTATCAATACACCCTGTTCCAAATTATTATGCAAATTATATTTCAGTGTCACAAAGATTAAATATTTTGTTTTTCAGTTTAACTCATGGATGGCATTGTGTCTCAGGCCTGGTTCACACTGGGGCGACAAACGCTCCGACATTGGGAGCTCATGTCGCATGACGTGTGAAAATCAATGTTTTCCTATGGGAGCCATCTTAACTGGTCCAACACATGTCGGTCCGACTTTGAGAATGCTCCCTGTACTACTTTGGTCCGACTTTGATCCGACTTCAGCCCATTGACTATCATTGAAGTCGGATCAAAGTCAGACCGCAGTCTTGCATGATCCGACTTTGGCATGCGACTTGTGCTGTGCTGCTCTTGAGGGGGAACTCCAGGCCAAATTTTAAATAAAAAAAACCGGCATGGGTTCCCCCTCCAGGAGCATACCAGGCCCTTGGGTCTGGTCTGGAATTGAAGAGGAACCCCTACGCCGAAAAAAGGGCGTGGGGGTCCCCCCAAAATCCAAACCAGACCCTTATCCAAGCACACAACCTGGCAGGCCGCAGGGGAAGAGGGGGGGAGAGGGGGGGACGAGAGAGCGGCCCCCCCTTCCCTCCTGAACCGTACCAGGCCGCATGCCCTCAACATGGGGGTTTGGTGCTCTGGGGCGACCTGCGGCCCCCCCACCCCAGAGCACCCTGCCCCCATGTTGATGAGGACAGGGCCTCTTCCCGACAACCCTGGCCGTTGGTTGTCGGGGTCTGCGGGCGGGGGGCTTATCGGAATCCGGGAGCCCCCTTTAATAAAGGGGCCCCGGGATCCCGCCCCCCCCCCACACTATGTGAATGAGTATGGGGTACATCGTACCCCTACCCATTCACCTGGTGGAAAAAAATTGCAATAAAAAAACCACACAGCTTTTTAAAGTATTTTATTGCACAGCTCCGGGGGTCTTCTTCCGACTTCGGGGGTCTCCGGTGTCGTCGCCGCCGCCATGTGCCCCGGAACATGTGACTGTGACGTCATGAGAAGCCCATATTAATCTCTGCGGACCGAAGATTTAGCATTACTGCGAGAGGAAGCGACGAGTCAACATCGAGGAGGAGGAGAGGGAAGAAGACGCCAACGGCGACGATGGGAAGACCGGCCCCTCCACTAGCAAAAGAGCTAAAGAAGTTAGTGGAGGGGCCGGCAGAAGAAAGAAGCGGGAGAAGAAGAAGGCGATGGAGAAGACCGGGCCTCCGCTAGCAAAAGAGCTAAAAGAAGGTTAGCGGAGGCCCGGCAAAAGAAAGGAAGAACCGGAGAGGAGAAGAGGGGAGAAGGCGACGGAGAAGACTGGGCCCCGCTAGCAAAAGAAGTTAGCGGTGGCCCGGCAGAAGAAAACCGGAGAGCGCGGCGACGAGACCCCCGAAGTCGGAAGAAGACCCCCGGAGCTGTGCAATAAAATACTTTAAAAAGCTGTGTGTTTTTTTTAGTGCAATTTTTTTCCACCAGGTGAATGGGTAGGGGTACGATGTACCCCATACTCATTCACATAGTGTGGGCGGGCCGGGATCCGGGGGCCCCTTTATTAAAAGGGGGCTCCCGGATTCCGATAAGCCCCCCGCCCACAGACCCCGACAACCAACGGCCAAGGTTGTCGGGAAGAGGCCCTGTTCTCATCAACATGGGGGCAGGGTGCTTTGGGGTGGGGGGGCCGCAGGTCGCCCCCCTGCCCCAGAGCACCAAACCCCCCATATTGAGGGCATGCGGCCTGGTACGGTTCTGGAGGGAGGGGGGGGCGCTCTCTCGTCCCCCCCCTCTTCCCCTGCGGCCTGCCAGGTTGTGTGCTCGGATAAGGGTCTGGTTTGGATTTTGGGGGGACCCCCACGCCGGTTTTTCGGCGTAGGGGTTCCCCTTCAAATCCAGACCCAAGGGCCTGGTATGCTCCTGGAGGGGGAACCCATGCCGGTTTTTTATTTAAAATTTGGCCTGGAGTTCCCCCTCAAGATTCATACCAAACACAGTGCCTTCTATTGGCGGGGATCCAAGTCGGATCCAAAGTAGGACAGATGTCGTGTCGCACTAGTGTGAACCCAGCCTTAGGGCTCTTTTGATCACTGAAAACAATCTCGGACACCTGTCATAATTAGATTGCCAGGTGAGCCCAATTAAAGGAAAAACTACTAAAAAGGAGGGTGTTCCACATTATAATGCCGCGTACACACGACCGTTTTTCATGACGAGAAAAATTACATTTTTTAATTTGGTCATTAAAAACGATCGTGTGGGGCTCCAGAGCATTTTTCACGACGTGAAAAATGGGCATTAAAAATTTGGAACATGCTCTAATTTTTCTTGTCGTTTTTCACGGCGTCGTTTTTCTCGTCATGAGAAAAGGCCGTGTGTAGGCTTTAACGACGTGAAAAAACGCGCATGCTCAACAGCAAGTGATGAGACGGGAGCGCTCGTTCTGGTAAAACTAGCGTTCGTAATGGAGATAGCACATTCGGCACGCTGTAACGGACTGAAGAGCATGAGGCTGAAAAGCGCGAATCGTCTCTCACCAAAAGCAGCCCAAAGGGTGGCGCCATCCGAATGGAACTTCCCCTTTATAGTGCCGTCGTACATTTCGTACGTCACCGCGCTTTGCTCGAGCATTTTTTTTCATGATCATGTGTAGGCAAGGCAGGCTTGAGAAGAATAACGTAGAGAAATTTTAATTTTTTTTCAATGACATTAAAAACGGTCGTGTGTACACGGCATTAAGCAGAGCACCATTTGCCTTGGACGAGGTATGAAAACATTAGATATTTCACAAAAATTTAATAGTGCGATGATCACATATAAGAGATTTGTGGCTTATTCAGAGCACAGATGGGTTTCGTGCAGATAAAGGCACATTGAGGAAGATTTCTGCCAGATCCATGCATCAGATCAAGAGAGCAGCTGCTAAAACACCATTACATAGCAGCAAACAGATATTTGAAGCTGCTGGTGCCTCTGGAGTCCCACGGACATCAAGGTGTAGAGTCCTCCAGAGTCTTGCAACTGTGCATAAACCTTCCATTCGGCCACCACTAACCAGTGCTCACAAGCAGAAACGGCTGCATTGGGCAGAAAAATACATGAAGACTAATTTTCAAACAGTCCTGTTCACTGATGAGTGCCGAGCAACCCTGTATGGTCCAGATGGATGAAGTAGTGGATGGCTACCCTGTTCCAACAAGGCTGCGACGTCAGCAAGGCGGTGGTGGAGTCATGTTTTGGGCCGGAATCATGGGAAGAGATCTGGTCGGCCCCCTTAGAGTCCCCGAAGGTGTAAAGATGACCTCTGCAAAGTATGTGGAGATCCTGACTGACCACTTCCTTCCCTGGTACAGAAGGAAGAACTATGCTTTCCATAATAAAATCATCTTCATGCATGACAATGCACCATCTCATGCTGCAAAGAATACCTCTGCATCAATGGCTACTATGGGCATAAAAGGAGAGAAAGTCATGGTGTGGCCTCCATCCTTCCCTGACCTCAATCCTATTGAGAACCTTTGGAGCTTCCTCAAGCAAAAGATCTATGAGGGTGGGAGGCAGTTTACATCCAAACAGCAGCTCTGGGAGGCTATTCTGACATCTTTCAAACAAATTCAAGCAGAAACTGTCCAAAAACTTACAAGTTCAATGGATGCAACTTGTGAAGCTGCTATCAAATAAGGGGTCCTATGATAAAATGTAACGTGACCTGTTAAAATGTTTAAAAAGTTAAAATGTTTAAAAAGTTTGATTGAAATAGCAATTGATTTCAGTAAATACAGTATGCAAACACTACAAATGACAATTTTCAGTTCTTTACAACCTATAAAGTGTTTTGAAACTTACTGTGCGTAATAATTTGGAACAGTGCATTGTAAGTTTTTTATAAAAAAAAACAAAAAAAAAAACTGTTATTAGAAGGTTTGTTCAATAAAATTTGAATTGTACTCTTAATAGTTGATAAGAGAATTATGCTGACTGTTGTTTACATAAATTATTTAGGTAAATGAGAAAAATATCATTGGCATAATAATTTGGAACAGGGTGTAGTTCTGTGAACTGCAATACAATCAGAGAAACTTAAAAATTACAATATGTATTACAGGTGACACATGCAAATAAGTACAACATTAAATATTACTATACAGAAAGCTGGTATTTAAAGCATATATCAAAACACATAACAGTGCAGTCCAAGTTTAAAATTAACTTTGAGAAATAATAAATAGACTTACAGGCATTAGAGGCAAATATGAAGATCTTCTCTTGTCTGCATCAGAACTAAATGGCTTCTAAGGTAAAAACTCGATGTTGTTCAGTAAGAAACTTTATTAACATAGGCAAGACTTTCCTGTGAGGAACTGAACTGCAATTGCAACAGGCAACCACCAGGTGTCCTCAAAATGACAATCCTATAGACAATTCTATAATAGACAGCACACTTCCCGCCTGGTATAAATATATACCACTACTATATAATCTATGAATTACTGTACGATTCAAACAGGTGACTATCTTTTCGACAAGAACAGCCCTGAGATATACTTTAGCAATTCCTTGTTTAATGATTTTGACCCCTACTTTTTTTTTTTCACGACAAGACCCAAATGGATAATCATTGCGCTTTGCTTGAGGATCTTTCAACACCACAAGATCTCCTTCTTCAACATTTGGTTACTCCTCTTTCCACTGTCTTCTTGTTTGGAGTGATGATAAATACTCTTGCCTCCAACGTTTCCAAAAGGTGTCAGCAAGGTTCTGAACTTGTTTCCACTGACACTTGTAAAGATCTTTTAAGGTTAACTCACCAGGAGGAGCTGATATTGCAAGTTTTTTGAGTCAGGAGAATTGCATGGAGTAAAAATTTCAGGTCTCTCAGGGTCTGTTGAAATGGAAACCAATGGTCTAGAGTTCATTATAACTGTAACTTCAGCCATCAGGGTAGTAAGCACATCATGTGGCAGTATAGTGATTTTATTTTGCATCAACATTGAGTCTAGAACAGGGGTAGGCAACTTTGGCCCTCCAGCTGTGGTGAAACTACAATTCCCATGAGACATTGCAAGACCCTGACAATCACAGGCATGACTCCTAGAGGCAGAGGCATGATGGGATTTGTAGTTTCACCACAGCTGGAGTGCCGAGGTTGCCTACCCCTGGTCTAAAATATGCTTAGCAATACCAATCATTCTCACCCACACTCCTCCCATATGAGATGAGTGGGGAGCATTGAAGGTCCAAGTGCATCCCTGACCCAGTAGGTACTTTTGGATCTCGGGACCTTTGGAGTTAATTTGTAGTTCCTTGCAGGCTCCTACAAATTTTGTCCCTTGGTTAGATCGGAATTGCATGACTGGTCCTCGAAGAGACAAAAATCTTCTCAAGGCATTAATAAAGCTTGAAGATGACATGGATTCAATCACCACCAAAAGAACTGCTCTAGTATTTAAACAAGTGAACATAATAGCCGATCTCTTACTCTCTGAAGAGTGTCCTCTAGTACAACGAGACAATACATTCCAAGGCCCGAAAACATCAAGCCCAGCATGTGAAAATTAAGGAGCTACAGTGGGCCTATCCGTTGGGAAATCTGACATTTTCTGTTCCTGCAGCCTTCCCTTCAACTTCCTGCAGATCATACACTTATAGAAAAACTGGAGATGACCTTCAAGTGTGGCATAGAGGTTATTGACTCTTGGGGTCGGGGTTGAAGCCGATGATATTTGACCCGTCACTCTCCATTGTCTAATTGGCAAAGTCTCTTTTTCTTCTCCGGAGATCCAAAACCTTCTGTAGCTTCAGGTCTCAGTTTAGTTTGTCTTGTTTGTTGTCTGGCACTGCCCTGTCTTTGCTGTCTTCCATCTTGTTCTCCCCAGCAACCTTCCCAGCTTCTTCCGGAACTGCAGGCTCTTTCCTTGGCACCTCCATTACTTCTGCATCAACTGGATTATTATTTAGCTCCTTAAGGTTCGGTTCTGAACTTTGACTTCTTTAGCTCCCTCTTGAGGTTGGGCCTTCTGCTGCTCCAAGCCTCCGGATGTTATTTTTACCACCTTATCGGCGGGGGCATGCTGTTCTACAACAAGCTCCTGCTCCGGAGGACCAGACAAGGACTTGTTCACTTCTGCGTTCAGGTCACCCTCTTGGTTTTTGAAAAGGCTCTTGTCCTGGTTTTGCTTCTTCTCAGGTGTAGGCAAGTCGACTCTCGCTGTGTCTTTTCTCTGCTCTTCCTTCTGTGGGTTAGGCGCCGGCTCCTTATCAATAGTGGGATCTTTATCTTCTGCTCTCCCTGCTTTCATCTCTTCTTTACTCTGAGGATTTTCTGGAGCGAGGCCGTCCACCTTGTTGCTCCTGGTGGATCTCCATGTGCTGCTCCTTGATCACAGCCAACAGCTTCTCCTGCTGATCCAGAAGACGTTTCTGCTGCACCTGTTGCTCTTAAATGACTTATAACAAGATGGCGTGATTCAGCATCTCTGCCTTCCCGCCTTCTGTTTCCAATGGTGGTACAGGTTCTGCTTGGTCATGGTCAAAAATCTTCTGCATAAACCCCACAAAATGTTCTTTTATCTCAGTTTTTTTTTTTTGCAAGAGAACATTGTAGAGCCAGGAATCTTTTCTGTGCTTGTTTTATATTGTTTGGCAGTCCAGGATGTGTCAAGCGAAATGGTAGGTGTGCTACCCAATAATTTTCTTCATCAACAAACATCTTTTTTTTAACTACATCAAGGAACATTCTATCTTCAATAGACATAGCAGATTTTTCATCATTTAAAGTTCTAACAAGCACATTATCACCTAAACTGTCCACACTGTGAGTTGAAGTTCATAAATAGCATAGTGATGGGGTGCATGGCTGTTTGTAAGGATCAAAAAACTCTTTAACCTGCATATAGCTAGTGTAAGGGCTGAATAGAAAAGTGTGTCCACTAGGTAGCACATTTGTATTGAAAGAGTTCACGTCTACTGATCTATTAATTCCTCTTAAGCATACTTCCCCAACTATAACCTAACCTAAATCTCAACATTGTGCATAAGGCATCTTATGGGACCCATTAATCTGCTCACGTGCTTTTTGCACCCTTAGGATATCTCTTCCTAGCAAGAGAAGTATTTGGGCATTAGGGTCAAGTTCTGGGATCTTGTCTTTTAAGGATTTCAGATGAGAGAAATGCTGTGTAACCTCAGGTGCTGGAATTTTTGACCTGTCATCGGGTTTCATGTCACATTCAATAAGTGTAGGATGGTCTATGTGTATTTGCTTATGTAGCGGGTATGTACTTTCCCGGGTGTAAATTTGAACTTGGCAGAGACATCAGTGATGTGTAATTCCCTGCAGCCCAGCATGTGGCGCTGTCGCCCTGGGCTGGGGTTGAATCATTGCTGTGTGCCGGGCTTCCTTTTTGTCCTCCCTCGGCAGCGGTATGGTGGGGCGGGGAACCCGCCGTGCTTGCTGGGAGAGGGTATAAAGGGGCCGGCCATCTTTGTCATGGGGTCGAGTCCCAGGCACCTTCAGCCTGTGGGCGGTGGTTCGTGTCGGTTCTCTAGGCGGGCCTAGGCCTAGAGGACAGCCGGAGGTCGTGTTCCATCCCAGGCACCTTTAGCCTGGGGTGAGGTACTCGGATGGAGGTCTGGAGTTTAGTGCCAAACTCTGAGTTCCGCGAGGGAAGGAGATCCTAGGGTACCCAGGGATTGGGTACCCGAATCCGGAAGACGTAATGGATTGGGTACCCGAATCCGGAAGACGTAATGGACCGGGGGGAGCTCCTCACTCGAAGACCTGGTGCAGCATATTGCCAGTGACGGGTGAGTCTCTCATCGGAGACCGCCTGGAGGGAAATCCCCCCTCGCTCGGGGACCGCAACTCACTTTCAGGGAGGAAAGTGGAGAACACATTGTGTCTGGGCCTACTCGCATCCACACCTCCTTTCCTGTTCTGTTTCTACAAGGGAGTTCAACTGATTGTGTTCATTCGAGAGGAATAAAAGGAGTGTTGAACTTTAATGGTGTGGGGCTCATTTCCTGACAGACATTGTTTAAGGTAACTCTCGGTGGAGGCTCCAGGTGTACAACACTGACCCGAAGGTAAAAGAACTTTGCTTACACCACACTGACACCTGTGGTGAAGGCCAGGCGTGGTGTCCCCGCTCCCTTCCCCTCTGGAGGTACCCCTAGACAAGAGACAGACGAGCTGAGAGAGAAGAAAGAGGGGAGTGAGAGGGCCGCTACACTTATCAATAGACGGAACAGTGAAGTTGGACGCCCTACGCCCTGTTCTCTCCATAAAGCCTGAGCATGTTTTTAGAGTGTAGGAAAATGTTTCACCACCAATGTTAAACATATTAAAGAACTCTGATTTGGCTAATGACCGGTTACTCTGATCATCTAACACTGCATACATTTTCACTGAACAGTCAGGTTTGTTAGAGGGATACACGGTCACTAAACAAATCTTGGAACATGATCTGGGCCTTGTTCCTTGAGCCCATACCTCTGTACTCTTGTATACAATAGTGGATGGGGTAACTTCATCTTTATCCCAGCCTTGCTCTTTTTCCGGTTTTAAGAGTCTCTGCTGCCCAGGGGGCTGGACCTGGATGCAATGCTGAGATATGCTGGTCACGGTTATATTCTCTGCATCTTATGTTAGCTTTGCAGTCCTTAGCAAAATGTTTGGTAGACGCACAGCATCTGAAGCAGATACCATTTTTTTTTTTTCCAGGTAAGCTTTACATTTGTCAATGTGCTTGCTTCTGAATCCATGGCACTTTCACAGTGGGTGTTGTTTATTATGAATTGGACATGGACTGTCGGGTTCCATGGATTTCTTTTAGGGGCTTTTCACTTATGGAGTCGAATTAGTGGCTGACACCTCCGCCTTTCTGACTGACACTGATGGTCTGTTGCCGTACCTTGCTCCTGTCTTTTCTGTAACTTAGTTGCTGCATGTTGAAGCTTGGATCATTTCTAGTCTTTGCTTGGTTCACAATAAATACAGCTCAGAAAATGTAGAGGCGTATCAAAACAATAATATTTTTTACTTATGGTACCTTCGTCCCAATAATATATGCAACTTGGAGAGGGGGAGGCTATAATGGACTTTAGTGGTACCGTATATAAACTGACAATAGACATTCGCAAATAAAAAAAATTGAATTTATTACAAAAAGGTATATATAACATTCAACCTTTACATTGATTATATTGAGCTCTGAGGATTTGGTGTTTGTGGGGCTCTCACTACAAACTTGTTTAAGTTTCTTTGAACTCTGGCTTCTGCCAGAGCCAGTGCCATATCTAAAAAATCATCAGGATTAGTGGGGAGTTTAGTATTGGCTGGCACTGTACCTTTGTTTAGCAAATTTTGTATTACTGGTGTGAAGTTAATCTTTACAGTACCTTGATCCCCCATTTGAGGCGACACATTAGAACGTGCTCTTTTTTCATTCTCAGTAGGTGAATACCCACCACCTTGATTACGTGTTCTTTTGTTCAAACGTGCTCATGATGCTTGAGAATTAGGTAGTCGTGGGTGAACCTGTAAGGAAATAGAAGCAGTGGTAGAGGAATCAGATTCAGTGGTGTCATCTATTTGAGCCTGCATATAGGGGGGGGGGGGGGGGGGGATTTCTTTTTTACAAAGTTTCTATTATTTTTACCCTCTGTACATACATGCCTCAGAGAACGTCATTTTGTCCAGATTACATTTTTTCTGCTTTTTAATAACAATTTCTTTATTCATATTTTCGACCTTTACATATTAAAAACTAGTAGTGATAATCAAAACAGGACATTGTGTTCTAAAGTCGCACCACATTGTGACGACTGGAACATGAATACCATCTGTATATTGATTGCGCTACATGTTTCGCAGATTACATTAGCTGCTTCTTCAGGAGCTTTGTAATACAGTTAGATGGTGATTAGAGGATCCCTAAAAACCCTCCTCTTCAGAGAAGCCTATCCTACCCACACCTAACAACTGTATTTTCATTTTGTCCACCTGATCATCCCCCACAGCTACTACCCTCTGTTTCACGTGATCCTCCCTTCTAGACTGTAAGCTCTAACGAGCAGGGCCCTCTGATCCCTCTGTATTGAATTGTGATTGTACTGTCTTCCCTGATGTTGTAAAGCGCTGCGCAAACTGTTGGCGCTATATAAATCCTGTATAATAATAATAATAACGGGTGATTATCACATAACTATGTAAAGAAAAAAATATATTAATCACAAGATACAATTAGAGCCCATTCACACAGGGGCAACACGACTTCCAGCGCGACTTTGGGAGGCAACTTGGACACGACTTGAGCATGAATCACAGCGCGACTCAAGGCAACTTCAAGTTGCCTCCAGGACAGGCTACTTTCCAGTGGCCAATCAAACAATAATCAGCTCTGTGGGAGGGGGGAGGGGTTTGCCTGGAAAAGTATTTTTACTTCCTGGAAAGTTGCTTCAGTTAAGACAGGGGATCCGACTTGGAGGAAACTTCCATTGAAATCTATGGGTACAAGTTGCCTAGAAGTCAGATTGAAGTAGTACAGGAACCTTTTTTGAAGTCGGAGCGACTTCAGTAGTGTGCATTAAGAGGGATCTCATTCACTTACATTGATTTTTCTCATGCCGCACGACTTAAGGCGACTTAAAGTCGGATCCAAAGTCGCCCCTGTGTGAATGGGCTCTTAACAGGCATATATTTTACTATATAGTAACATATTATACTCGTATAGCGCCACCCCCGCAGGAGCCGCTTGTATTTTGTTTATTGGGTCCCTTCTGCCCTGCACATTTGATGACTCGCCCCTTTCCTGTACCCGAGAACACTGACACACCTCAAAGGTTTAAATGGGCTTTATTTAATGGCAAGGCCCTAGAAAGGAATGGGTTAAATAATGAAAAAAAATGCAATATAGCAATGTAGGCACATTGTTAAGTGACACCATTCACAGGGTGTCACTGTTTGTTCACCACATCTGCCTGGGAAGTAGGGATGAGCCGAACACCTCCCGGTTCGGTTAGCACCAGAACCTGCGAACGGACCGAAAGTTCACACAAACTTTAGAACCCTATTAAAGTCTATGGGACTCGAACATTCGAAATCAAAAGTGCTAATTATGAAGGCTAATATGTAAGTTATTGTCCTAAAAAGGGTTTGTGGACCTGGGTCCTGCCCCAGGGTACATGTATCAATGCAAAAAAAAAAAAAAGTTTTAAAAAACTGCATTTTTTTTTTTCGGGAGCAGTGATTTTAATGATGCTTAAAGTAAAAAAAAAAAAAAAGTGAAATATTCCTTTAAATATCGTACCTATGGGGTGTCTAAACTATGCCTGTGAAGTGGCACGTGTTTCCCCTTGTTTAGAACTGTCCCTGCACAAAATGACATTTCTAAAGGAAAAAAAGTCATTTAAAACTGCTTGCGGCTTTAAAGTGGGGTTCCACCCTCTTTGACAACTTTGCTGCATCCGCTGTAGTTCTGTCCCCTTATATCGTTTTGGCATATAAAAAAACAAAAAAACTCACTGTTATATCTTGATGTGTTTCTCGTTCTGGCCGCAGGGGCCTCAGCGCGTCATCCATGTAGCCTCCTGGGAGAGGTTTGCCATCAATCCCAGGAGGCCCTGGGCCGTAGCATCGCGTTATTTCGAAACAGGAAATGACGCAATGCAAGGCGGCGCCATTTTAAATAAGGGCAACCAAGTGTGTTTTGCCATTTTGCCATTGTTACACTGACAGTTTCACACACACTGAGCGGCTCAGTGTGTGAAACTGATTTGCAACTGAATGCATTGCAGCCCTACAGCGAGAGTGTCCCGGGCTGTCTGACATGGCACTTCCTACACAGCTGCGGCATTCTCACTGACTACTTTGCACTCGGTGGCTCACTGACAGCCTGAGAAGGGAGATCAGTGTGAGAGTGAGTCTCCTCCTGGCTCCGCCCATATCAGAGTCGGGAGGAACTTTCTCACACCGAGCTCCTGAGCAGGTCAGTGCAGACCAGCCTGTCTCCTCTCTGTATACCCAGCATCCCCCCTCTCTCTGTATACCCAGCATCCCCCCTCTCTCTGTATACCCAGCATCCCCCCTCTCTCTGTATACCCAGCATCCCCCCTCTCTCTGTATACCCAGCATCCCCCCCTCTCTGTATACCATTACCCAGCATCTACCCTCTGTATATCCAACAGTGTGAAACTGCCAGTGTCAACCAGTGCTAATCAGTGCCACCTGCCAGTGTCAACCAGTGCCAACTGCCAGTGCCAACTGCCAGTGCCAACCAGTAATGGTGGCAATGCGATGTGCTGGGGCGCTGCGATTCGATGCGATGTGATGCTGGCGATGCGATTTGATGCAAAGTGCTGGGGGTGAAGCAATGTGCTGGGGGTGATGCTATTCGATGTGCTGGTGGCAATGCGATTCGATGTGCTGGGGTGATGCAATGTGCTGGGGGCAATGCGATTCAATATGCTGGGGGTGATGTAATGTGCTGTGGGTGATGCGATTTGATGTGCTGGGGGCAATGCGATTCAATATGCTGGGGGTGATGTAATGTGCTGTGGGTGATGCGATTTGATGTGCTGGGGGCAATGCGATTTGATGTGCTGGGGGCAATGCGATTTGATGTGGGCAATGCAATGTGCTGGGGGCGATGCAATGTGCTGGGGGGGTAATGCAATGTGCTGGGGGGTAATGCGATTCAATGTGCTGGGGGTAATGCAATGTGCTGTGGGAGATGCTATTTGGCGGGGGCAATGCGGTGTGATGCGATTTGCTGGGGGCAATGCGATTCAATGTGCTGGGGGCAATGCGATTCAATGTGCTGGGGATGATGCGATGTGCTGGGAGCGATACGATTCGATGTGCTGTGGGCAACGCAATTCAATGTGCTGGGGGTGATTCAATGTGCTGGGGGCAACGCAATTCAATGTGCTGGGGATGATGCAATGTGCTGTGGGCAACGCAATTCAATGTGCTGGGGGTGATGCAATGTGCTGGGGGTAATGTGATTCAATGTGCTGGAGGCAATGCGATTCAATGTGCTGGGGGTAATGCAATGTGCTGTGGGCGATTCGATGTGCTGGGGGTGATGCGATTCAATGTGCTGGGGTGATGCAATGTGCTGAGGGCGATGCGATTCGATGTGCTGGGGGTGATGCATAACAAGATTATATATAATTAGGGCTGTGAAAATTAACTATTATTTCCTCGATTAATTTAAAATTATTTTGATCGGTACTCACCTCTCCGCCGGCTTCCGGGTCTTCAGGGAGTTCCGTCGGTGATCCAGTGACGTAACGGACACCATGCGAGATCTGCAATCATGAAATCCAGGAAGAAATACAGTCTGGCTTCAGATGCCCACACTTAAGATGGCCACGGTCTATTTCTAGTTTATAAACTTTCAAAATGCTGTAATAACCTAACAAAAACGGACCTCCGTTTACAGACTAACTTTACTAGAATACATTAAGCTTGTGTATTATAGGGGTATTTTTATTTAAAAAAAGTGTAATTTCGGCCGGAACACCACTTTAATGTAATGTCTTGTCCCGGCAATATGGATGAAAATCATTAAGAAAAATGGCATGGGTACCCTCCCCCCAGCCCTTTACAATACTCTTTGGGTCTTGTATGGATATTAAGGGGAACCCCACGCCCAAATTTAAAAAAGGAAAGGCGTGGGGCCCCCAGGCCCTATATACTCTGAACAGCAGTATACAGCTGGTGCAAACAAGACAGGGACTGTAGGTTTGTTGTTACGTAGAATCTTTTTGTAATTTTGAACTGGTACATTTTTAAAGTGTAGTTCCAGCCAAAAAATCCATTTTTAAGCTTTTTGGAAAACATAGGGAAGGGTTATCACTCCTGTAACATTTGTTTTGCTGTCTGTGCGCCTGTTCAGAACATTTCACCTCACTTTCCGTCCCAATGACAAATGTTTTTTTGAAAATTTTGGGTTTTTATTGAAACAAGGATTGGTGATAAAGCATCAGTGGAGAGAAGACACCTTTTTCCCATATTAACTCTTACAGGAGAGAATTTCCCTTCCTAGGGATATATTTCCTCTCACTTCCTGTTGTCTCATTCCGTTTGCAAGTAGGAGTCGTTTGTAAGTTGGATGTTTGAAAGTAGGGGCCTGCCGTATATACTCTGCAGAAATTTGGCCCTTAGGTGTTGGTGTTGCCACAACACTGTAAGCCCTCACAGTTACTCTTGGTGGGCGCTGGAACGCCCTGCTGTAAACTATTATATCAAGAATTGTAATTACATGCCATTTTTGAACAGTGGTAGGAAAAATTGGGCCTTTGGTGGTGGTGCTGGTGCCACAACACTATAAGTCCTCACAGTTACTCTTGGTGGGTGCAGGAATGGGCCCAGCTGTGAAATATTAGATCAAGAATTGTAATTACATGCCCCTGTTGAACAGGGGCAGTAAATTGGGCCTTTGGTGGTGGTGTTGCCACAACACTGTAAGCCCTCACATTTACTCTTGGTGGGAGCAGGAAAGGGCCCTGCTGTGAATTATTAGATCAAGAATTGTAATTACATGCCCCTGTTGAACAGGGGCATAAGAATTGGGCCTTAGCCACTGGTGCCACAACACTGCAACTCCTCACAAATACTCTAGTTGGAGCGCAGGAATGAGCCCTGCTGCAAAGTATTGCATTAAAAATTGTAAATTACATGCCCCTGTTAAACAGGGGCTGGAAAATTGGGCCTTAGCCACTGGTGGCGGTGCCCAGAAACAAAATTCTTACATGCCATCAGCATGATCATTGAGGAGGAAAAGGATAGTCACTCTGCATCAGCATAGGCAGTCTTGAAGGGATCTGACATTTCAAAGAAAATTATTCTGTTACATCAGCATCAGGTGCTTGGTAGCTGGTGGTGATCCAAGACTGATTCATTTTTATGAAGGTCAGTCAACCGAGTCGGTGGACAGGCGCACCCTGTGATAGGTTACAAAGCCTCCAGCAGCACTGAATGTGCGTTCCGAAAGAACGCTGGATGCAGGACAGGCCAGTAGCTCAATTGCATACTGTGAAAGCTCTGGCCAGTGATCCATCCTCAAGACCCAGTAACCCAGAGGATTTTCGGTGGGAAAGGTGTCCAAGTCTGTTCTTGTCCCTAGGTATTCCTGCACCATGTAAAACAGACACTGGCGATGGTTGCTGGAACCGATCATACCTTGGGGCTGCGGACTAAAAACATTGTCTGAACGCATCGGTCAGACGGCCACCTTATCCACCGTTCCTTCTTTGACTGACCGGAGACTCAGCAACACGTTGTCCAGGACCAGGAATTTGTAACCTCCCAGCCTCTGGAAACGCGTTGCACAGACCTTTCTGCAAGGCCTCCCGAAGATGTTTCATCCTCTGCTCCCTCTGCGACACCACGATAAGGTCCGCAACCTTACCCTTGTACCGTGGATCAAGGAGGGTTGTCAGCCAGTAATGATCCCTCTCCTTGATAGAATGAATACGAGGTTCCTTCCGCAGGCTTTGCAGGATCAGGGAGGCCATGCAGCGTAGGTTTGCTGAGGCATTTGGTGCAGAGTCCTCTGGGTCACTGAGGACGACATGATCCACAGCCACCTCCTCCCAGCCACGTACAAGTCCATGTGTTTCTTGGGACTGTAATTGATCCCTTGAAGACTGCTGCTGATGCTGAGTGCTAGGCTCCACCTCCATGCTCACACAATCCTCCTCCTTCTCCTCTTCCTGTGCGATAGGCGGGCCAGCAGGAACACTGTCTGGGTAAAGGGGGCCTTGAGAGTTAAGGAAGTCCTCATCTTCCTCCCTCTGTTCTGCCTCAAGTGCCCTGTCCATTATTCCATGCAGCGTGTGCTCCAACAGGTGGACAAGAGGGACAGTGTCACTGATGCATGCACTGTCACTGCTCACCATCCTCGTGGCCTCCTCAAATGGTGACAGAACAGTGCATGCATCCCTAATCATGGCCCACTGGCGTGGGGAAAAAAATCCAAGCTCCCCTGACCCTGTCCTGGTGGCATATTGCAACAGATACTCATTGATGGCCCTCTGCTGCGTGGTCAGCCGCTGAAGCATGGCCAACGTAGAGTTCCACCTGGTGGGCATGTCACAGATTAGGCGGTTCTTGGGCAGGTTGTATTCCTTTTGGAGATAAGCCAGCCGAGCACTGGCATTATATGACCGGCGGAAATGCACACAGAGTTTCCTGGCCTGCTTCAGGACCTCCTGTAAAGCCCGGGTACCTGCCCAAGAACCGCTACACCACCAAGTTAAGTACGTGAGCAAAACAGGGCACATGGGTCAGTTCAGTTATCCCTGTCGGAGGGCGGAGAGGAGGTTGGTGCTATTGTCGCAAACCACCTTTCCTGGCTTAAGCTGACGTGGCGTCAACCACCTCTGAGCCTGCCCCTGCAGAGCTGACAGAATCTCTGCCCCAGTGTCAACGGACTGCATGGCAGATCGACATATGTCTGGTCAAGCACGTGGTGCCCAAGCGGCTCAAGTTTTGGCCACACAAGATACGCTTCAGACATATGTTGCAAATAGCAACGGTGCGATCTGCTGCACATGTCTCAAAAAAGGCCCACACCAAAGAACTTTGCCTCCGTTTGGCCCTCTCTGCAGCGCTCCGCGAGGTTCAGTTGCTTAGGGCTTTGGCTGCAAAAAAAAACAAACTGCTATATAAGTCCCAGAGGATCTTTGAGCAGGGGGAGAAGACCGGACACATGCTGGCTTGGCTCTCTAGAGAGCAGGCAGTATCCACTCCGGTGGCTAATATTAGAGACGTGACGGGGAGCCTTCTGACGGATCCGACTGAGATTAACTCGTGTTTCGCTTCCTACTATACTGATCTTTATTCCTCTAGGGCCGACTACACTGTAGATGAACTCCGGTCCTACCTTGACTCTGTAGACCTCCCCATGCTTACAGAGGAGACCCGGTCGAGACTGGATGCCCCGTTTACTCTGAAAGATTCGGAGGGCCATGGCATCTATGCAGACGGGGAAAACCCCAGGTGAGGATGGCCTTCCAGCTGAATTTTTCAAGACGCATAGTGAATTGTTGACCCCTGCGCTGAGGGAGGTCCTCCAGACCTCGATTTGAGAATCCCAGTTGCCGCCCTCGATGCTGAGAGTGATTGTGGTTATCCCTAAACCGGGGAAGGACCCCGAGCTCTGTTCCTCGTACAGGCCCATCTCCTTGCTCAATGTCGATGCTAAGATCCTTACCAAGGTCCTGGCTAATCGACTTAATGGAGTGATATTGTCCCTGGTGATCAGACAGGCTTTATGCCTGGGAAAGGCACAGATATTAATCTTAGATGGCTTTTTACAGGGATAGATCGAGTGGTTGGGGGAGGGGGGGCAGAGGTGGTTGCCTCCCTGGATGCTGAAAAAGCCTTTGACTCGGTGGAGTGGAAATACCTGTGGGCAGTGCTGCAAAAGTTTGGGTTCGGACCGGTCTTTATTTCGTGGGTACAGCTATTGTATTCTCGTCCAATGGCTAGGGTCTGTACCGGTGGTATTTTGTCTGCGGCCTGCCCACTCTGCCCAGGCACTAGACAGGGCTGCCCCCTTTCTCCCACCCTCTTCGCCCTGGCAGTTGAGCCGTTAGCTGCGTTGATACGTTCTTCCGATCGGATATCTGGCATCCAGGTACCACCCCTGGTGGAAAAGATATCCATGTATGCGGATGACACCCTCCTGTATCTGGGCGACCCTCATGCTTCCTTGGCGGCGGCCCTTGAGATTCGAGCGGTTTGGCAGGTTCTCGGGCATAAAAATAAATTGGGACAAGTCGGTGCTCTTTCCTTTACGCCCGATGACCCCTCCTCCTGACTTACCGGCCCCCCTTCACTGGGTCGACAGATTTAAGTACCTGGGCATATATGTGCAGAGGAGCCTGCCGGACTACTTGGAAGCCAATGTTCGCCCGATTATGCAAAATTTTACCCTCAAATGCAACACTTGGAAGACCCTGCCGCTGACCCCAGTAGGTAGGATTAATTTGATAAAGATGTCCTTCCTCCCTAAATTCCTCTATGCATTTCGGCACACTCCTGTTAGCATACCCAATTCCTTTTTTACTAAACTGGACCAGGCGATTGGAACATTTGTGTGGCAAGGTAGGGTCCCCACAGTGGCTAGATCCACACTCCAGTTCCCATATGATAGCTGCCAGGGACCGATTCGTTCAAATCAAGTTTCTTCACAGGGTGCACTACACGCCACAGCGGCTCTCGGTCATCTATCGCCTGGCGGATGATCGGTGTCCCCAATGCCAGGAGGGTGTAGGCAACTTTATCCATATGGTCTGGAGTTGCTCCCGGATACAGACGTTTTGGCAGGAGGTGACCGCTTAAATTAGATCACTTAGTGGTGTTTCCGTTGGACTTGACCCCCTGATCCTTCTTTTGGGTATAACTGGCAACCTCCCCACTAACACACATACAAAACTTTTTATTTTTTATTGAGCGTATTATGCTAGGAAAACCATTCTGATTAATTGGAAAATGCCTGAGCCACCCCGGATCTTGGCATGGAAGAAGCTGGTGAATGACACTCCCACTGTACAAGCTGACGTACATGGGTCGCAACTGTCCTAAAAAGTTCCTGAAAATATAGTCAAGATGGGTTGAGGCCAGACACCTCAAGGATATGACACTGATTCCTACCCTCCCTCCCCCTGGGTTTGTACTAATTGGTATTACATTTCTGCCCCCTCCGCGCTGAATAGGTAGATGGATGGTCCTGTTAGCGGTGTGTATAAGTGCCCTATGACTAGGTTTAGCAACACTATTATGCATAACCTGCAATGTCTGATATGCATCCTGGTTAAGTGCTGACCTAGTTGTACTCTGTAATGCCGCGTACACACGATCGTGATTCACGGCGGTGAAAACACCGCCGTGAATCACAGCATGAAAAAAAAAGAAAAAACGAGGGAACGGCATGTTCCCCACACACGACCGTTTTTCCCGTCATTTTTTTCTTTCACGAGAAAAACGACCGTCTGTGGGCTCCGCGGCAGTGTCTCCCTATGGGAAAACTGCCGCGGAAAAAAAAATGATGGAAAAAAACGATGAGAAAATTTAGAACATGTTCTAATTTTTCTCGTCGTTTTTCCTGCCGTTTTTCTCAATGAGAAAAACGGCATAAAGCCCACAGACGATCGTTTTTCTCGGCGAAAAAAAAAATGTCATTTTTCCCGACGGGAAAAATGATCGTGTGTACGCGGCATTAGATGACATTCTTTTCCTGTGTATTGTCCTCAGTTTTCTCACATGTACAACAATATTTTTCTTCTAATAAAAAATTCCTTCTGTTAAAAAAAAAATAAATAAAAATTATTGCAGGGCAGTACAAACCCCCCCCCCCCCAAAATGACCCCATTTTGGAAAGTAGACACCCCAAGGAAATTGCTGAGAGGCATGTTGAGCCCCTTGAATATATATATTTTTTTGTCCCAAGTTATTGAATAAATGACAAAGAAAAAAAAGAGAAAATGTACAAAAAGTTGTCACTAAATGATATATTGCTCACACATGCCATGGGCATATGTGAAATTACACCCCAAAATACATTCTGCTGCTTCTCCTGAGTACGGGAATACCACATGTGTGGGACTTTTTGGGAGCCTAGCCGCGTACAGGACCCCGAAAACCAAGCACCGCCTTCAGGATTTCTAAGGGCGTAAATTTTTGATTTCACTCACTACCCATCAGTTTTGAAGGCCATAAAATGCCAAGATAACACAACCCCCCCCTCCCCCAAATGACCCCATTTTGGAAAGTAGACACCCCAAGCTATTTGCTGAGAGGCATGGTGAGTATTTTACAGCTCTCATTTGTTTTTCAAAATGAAGAAAGAAAATATATTTTCTTTCAATTTTCAAAACTTTGACAAAGCGAGATCTGCAAAATACTCACCATACCTCTCAGCAAATAGCTTGGGGAGTCTACTTTCCAAAATGGGGTCATTTGGGGGGGTTTGTGCCATCTGGGCATTCCATGGCCTCCGAAACTGATAGGCAGTGAGTGAAATCAAAAATGTACACCCTTAGAAAGCCTGAAGGCGGTGCTTGGTTTTTGGGGTCCCGTACACGGTTAGGCTCCCAAAAAGTCCCACACATGTGGTATCCCCGTACTCAGGAGAAGCAACAGAATGTATTTTGGGGTGCAATTCTACATATAACCATGGCATGTTTGAGCAATATATCATTTAGTAACAACTTTTTGTACATTTTCTTTTTTTTTCCTCTTTGTCATTATTTAATCACTTGGGACAAAAAAAAATATTCAATGGGCTCAAGATGCCTCTCAGCAAATAGCTTGGGGTGTCTACTTTCCAAAATGGGGTCATTTGGGGGGGGGGGTTTGAACTGTCCTGGCATTTTATGCACAACATTAGGAAGCTTATGTCACACATCATCCACTCTAACCACTTGAAGACAAAGCCCTTTCTGACACTTTGGGGTTGATTTACTAAAGGAAAATCCACTTTGCACTTGAAAGTGCACTGAAAGTGCACATGGAAGTGCAGATGCTGTAGATCTGAGGGGGACATGCAAGGAAAATAAAAAACTGCATTTTAGCTTGCACATGATTGGATGATAAAATCAGCAGAGCTTCCCCTAATTTCAGAGCTTCCCCTCCGATTTACAGCGACTGCACTTCCAAGTGCAAAGTGGATTTTCCTTTAGTAAATCAACCCCTTTTTGTTTACATGAAAACATTTTTTTTTGCAAAAAAAATACGTTGAACCCCCAAACATTATATATATATATATATATATATATATATATATATATATATATATATATATATATTTTAAAGCAAAGGCCCTATAGATTAAATAGTAGGTGTTGCATTTATTTTTTCCACACAGTATTTGCGCAGCGATTTTTCAAACGCATTTTTTGGGGAAAAAATACTTTTATTTTAATGCACTAAAACACACTATATTTCCCAAATGTTTGATGAAATAAAAAAAAGAGGATCTTAGGCCGAGTATATGGATACCAAACACGACATGCTTTAAAATTGCGCACAAACGCGCAGCGGCGACAAACTACATACATTTTTAAAATCCTTTACAGGTTACCACATTAGATTTACAGAGGTCTACTGCTAAAATGACTGCCCTCGATCTGACCTTCGAGGTGATACCTCACATGCATCGTGCAATTGCTGTTTACAAATGACGCTAGACCGACGCTTGCGACACTAGATCTTTCCTCTGCCCTCAAAGCATCTGACCACACCAAGATCGGTGTGATAAAATGCTTTCCCAATGGCGCTGTTTATATCCTGGGGGGGGGGGAAATTCTGCAGTCTAGAGGCTAATTAGCCGCTATAATTGCTTTTACATGAAAGCCGATCGCTGGCTGAAAAGAATGATACCAGGATGATACCTAAACCCGCAGGCATCAGTCTGGTATAACCATTCAAAGTCCAGCAACATACCAGTACGTTGCTGGTCCTTGTTGAACATGTATTGTAATCTTTTTTTTCCCCCATACAGCCTGAATGAAAAAAAGAGATTAATCGGTGGGTATGCCCACCATTAGAATTCCTCCTCCCTTCGTCCACCCACTTCTAATGGGCATACATGCACCATTTATATATGCCGAAGCATGGGGGCATCCTTCCGCAAAAAAGTTATGCCGCATACACACGGTCAGACTTTTCCGGGGGCAAGCCTCCGTCGGAATTTTGACCGTATGTACGCGGCATTAGGAGCAAAATTGCTCCTCCGCCCCTGCTGTCCCCATGCTTCGGCATATATGTTTTTTTTTTACTGTGGTGGTGAAATCACCTCCTACAGCGTTGGAGTCACGGCTTTATGTATCTTAGGAGCAAACGCTGTTGCTGTCAAGATAAATAAATCCGCACTGCAACTGAATGGCGTACCTGAAAACAAAAAAAGTTACATACCTGAAAAGCAAGCATGATAAAACATTGCAGAATAGAATACAGTAAAAAAAGAGCAGAACAATAGAGAGATAAAGTCCCGCCTGAAGCTCTGTATAGCACATGAGCGTTCAGCAAAGCCAATTGGAATAAGGATAGAGACACTTTTTTTGTACCAGCGTCTCGCCTTACGGGCAATGTGATACGGCGCCAACTTCTGATCGTTGAGGTCCACCCCTCCCATATTTTGGTTATATTCGTGGACACAGAGGGGTTTCTCCACAACACCAGTCGCCGTACGAATTTGGACTGTCGTGTCTGCATGAAGGGAGGTAAGAAGGAAAACATTCTTATTATCCCTCCACTTCACAGCGAGCAAATTATTACACTTCAAGCAGGCTCTCTCCCCCAGCCTAAGACGGGAATCTACAAGCCCCGGCGATCAAACAAGTGACTAAACAGTGGCACACTCGTGTAATAATTGTCCACATACAAGTGTTACCCCTTTCCGAATAAGGGTGACACCAAGTTCCACACTATCTTGCCAGCGCTCCCTATGCAATCCGGGCAGTTGACCGACTCAGACTATCTTTTCCCTCAAACCATAAAGCTCCATACATAGCCTGTTGCCCTGTCACAGAACTTAGAGCTTGACCCCGTATCTAGCACGCTTGCTGGAAAGGTACTGTTTGAAAGACAAGCGGGCAGAAAATTTAATCAGGGACTCATCAACGCAGACAACTTGATCGGGAATAAATAAGGCTGCAAAACGTTCGTTGAAGTGGTTTATGAGGGGCCGAATTTTGTAGAGCCAGTCGTATTCAGGGTCTCCACAAGGACGACAAAGTTCATTGTCGTTGAAATGCATGAACCGCAAAATCTGCTCGTATCGTGTCCTGGGCATGGAGGCAGAGAATACGGGCATGTGGTCAATTGGGTGCGTGGACCAATAAGCACGTATTGACGAAAATTTATGTGTGCCCATGTTGAGGGAAAGGCCCAGAAAGGTCTTAAATTCGGAAACCGTAATTGGTCTCCAATTTCTGGCAAGGGAAGGCAACTGGGGATTAGCGGCGATGAATTGACCAGCATATAAATTACTCTGGTCCACAATAGATCTATAGAGATCTTCCGTGAAACCGCAAATAAAAATCAAGTGGCATAAAATCAGCTGTTTCCACCTGAATACCGGGTTGGGCAGTGAATGGGGGAAGTACGGGTGCTGCAGAAGTGGTGGGGACCCAATCAGGATAGGCAAATTCTGCAGGAAGGGTACTATGGACACGACTGGCCTGCCTTTGTCTTCTTCTTGGTGGCAGAGGGACACTACTTGTGCTTGCCACCTCGCCAGCTTGAACTGCACTTATGGGACTCAGTGCTCACCACGTGATACTGCAGTGCTGGATGTACGCCCAGGCTGTACTAGGCCGCTGGTGCTTGCCAGTTCACCAGAAGGAATAGCGGCGCTAGTACTACTCTGCTCCATGATACGAGAGACCTGCAGTTCTTGCTCCTCAACAACCTCAGAAGATCGGGTGTGCCTGACCTCAGCAGGGACCTCATCTTCGTCGCCTGGGCTATCTGACATGGAGCCGCTGTCTTCTACGGGAAGGTATTCTGAGCCTGAATCTGACAGATCCGTGACCTCCTCTTCACTATCTGTCATGCTCAGAATCTCGTAGGCTTCTTTACTAGTGTACCTTCGATTTGCCATTTTGGGCTCTAAATTTAGGGGTACACTAGTAAGATTCACAGGAAAAAAAAAAAAAGCACCTGACTGTCATCAGCAAATATCTCAAACGCTACAAAAAAAAATAAAAAATTAGCGATCGCAGGGATCAGGCCTGACTCTGCGAACACTGCAGTTATGTTTGGCAAGTGACAGTGATCGATCCTGCACTTGGGTGGGCTGGGCTGGGCGGAAGGCCTAAACGCAGGTGCTAGCAGGTATCTGGGCTGATCCCACTAACACTGCATTTTTGGGAACCCTAAACCGCTGGGGACGCTAGTATAGATCTGATATTGATCTTTTCAGATACTATACCAAGGGAAGTGTATGCTTTGCGCGTGGGTGTTAGCGTTACTGGCACTAACCTAACACTGCCTGGGGCGACGCAGACCCTCTCTGGCACTAAAACCTAATTTATATCACCTGCCGGGCGATCAGGGGGTTAAACCTTTATTGGGTTATATGGCGGGTGCCCTGATGCTATAAAAAGCAAACCAACCAACCAGCGTCACCCGTAACACTTATACGGTGATCACTGGTGAAAGGGTTAACTAGGGGCAATCAGGGGGTACCTGGCGCTATATAAAAACCTGACGGGTAACCTAAATAACTAACAAGTGTCACCAGTGACACTTATACAGTGATCACTGGTGAAAGGGTTAACTCTAGGGGCTATAAAAAGGGGTTAAACCTTTATTATATAATATATGGGGATACCTGATGCTATAAAAACATGCGGCAAACCTAAAAAAATAACTTGCTACCTAGGGGCACCACCGACACTAATACAGCGATCGGAAAAACGATCGCTTAGTGACGCTGACGATAGGGGATGAAAGGGTTACCTGGGGGCAATCAAGGGGTTAAACCTTTATTAGGGGGCTACCCTGGACCTAAACTTAACTGCCCTGCAACTTTTTACTAATCAGATGACACTAAATGCAGCGATCAGAAAAAAAATGATCACTGCAATCAGTGACACTGTGACTGGGGGCTGGGGGGGTGACCTGGGGGGTGTAAGTGTGCCTACGTGTACTGGTGTCAGTGGGCTGTTGGTGCACTTACTGTAAGATGTCTTCTCTCCTCGCGCCGGATCGAAAAGACCGCCACGAGGAGAGAGAGATGGCGTCACTTCCTCTGCCTGTGTTTACATTTACACAGCAGAGGAAGCATATCATTCGCTGGGAGCGATCGCAAGGGGGTGGCCGGAAACGAATGGCCGTCCCCTCATCACGGATCGCTCCCGCAATAACCACCGCTCACTGTACTGGAGGGGGGGGTCCGATCGGACCCCCCACCCATACGAAGGCAGGCACGTACAGGTACGTGAGTTTGCCTGTCTGTGCCATTCTGCCGACGTATATGTGCAGTGAGTGGTCGTTAAGGGGTTAATAGGACCTGCCAAGTGTTTTTTGTCTGGGATTGTCATGAAAGAGGAGTGGCACTCTCAAGGGGTGGGGCCCGATTTCATCTGTACATGTGCTTATATATAGTCATTTTTACCAGATAGATTAACCACTGGGCACTTAAACCCCCTTCCTAACCAGACCAATTTTTCAGCTTTTGGTGCTTTCACATTTTGAATGGCAATTACTCAGTCATGCAACACTGTACCCATTTGAATTTTTTTTTTTTCACACAAATGGAGCTTTTTGGTGGTATCTAATCACCACTGGGTTTTTATTTTTTGTGCTATAAATGAAAAAAAATTAAAAAAAAATTCTCTTTTCTGTTATAGAATTAAAAAAAAAGTATTTTTTTTATCATAAATTTGGCCAAAATTTATACTGCTACATATCTTTCGTAAAAATAACCCAATTTGTTGTATATTTGGTCTGTGTGAAAGGTATAGAGTGTACAAGCTATGGTGGCAATCACTGAAAATTGATCACCTGATGTACCGACGGCCTATCTAATTTCTTGAGACACTAACAAGCCAGGAAAGTAAAAATACCCCCCAAATTACCCCTTTTTGGAAAGTAGACATTCCGATGTATTTAGTAAGAGGCACGGTGAGTTTTTTTAAAGTTGTAATTTTTCCCACAATTCTTTGCAAAGATTTTTTTATTTTTATTTTTTTCACAAAATTGTCATATTAGCAGGTTATTTCTCACACACAGCATATGCATACCACACATTACACCCCAAAACACATTCTTCTACTCCTCCTGAGTATGGTGATACCACATGTGAGACTTTTACACAGCCTGGCCACATTCAGAGACCCAACACACAGAGCACCATCAGCGTTCTAGGAGCATAAATTGCGCATATCATTTCTTGACTATCTCTTGCACTTTTGAAAGCCCTGGAGCACCAGGACAATGGAAACGCCCTAAAAATTACCCCATTTTGTAAAGAAAACACCCCAGCGTATAATCTATGAGGCATAATGAGTTTTTTGAACATGTCATTTTTTCCACAAGTTTTGGGAAAATGTGTAAAGAAAATGAAAACTTTTATTTATTTATTTATTTTTATTTTTTACACAAAGTTGTCCATTTATACAATCTTTTTTTTAATCCATAACATTTTTATTGTTGCTTACATATACACAACATCATCCAGTACAAAAGTGTATCCAGCAAAAACAGTGTTGTACAGTACAAAAAGTGTTATTTTTCTTATTTCTCCCCACTTTTCCCCCCTCCTGCCTTATTTGACCCTCCCTCGCCCTCCCTCCCCCACACCACTTCCGTGCGTTTTTGTGCGTATATTTTTATAAATTAAATGAACCCTGGGGGGGGGAATTGGGGGAAAGTTCCCCTCTTTTCTCACGGGCCATGCACAAACTGGCAAGACACAAAAAAGGAAAGAAAAAAAAAAAAAAATGGAAAAGGGGGCGGCCAGAGGGTGCGGATACGATCTCGTCTAGCCAGTTTCCACATCCTCACAAACTTCCTGATGTTACCCTGTCTAGTGAGTGTCACTCTCACTCCAGACCATTGAGTTAATAACTTCAGACCAGGACTTTAAGGTGGGGGGTGCCTGCGACTCCCATTTTTGTGCGTTTCGTTTTCTTGCCTGAAAAAGGCATCGCAGCACCACTTCAGTGGTGCCTGGTGGGACTCTGCATTCCTCCATACTCCCCAATAGACAAGTCCTGGACTCTGGTTCCAAATTGGTCTTGAAAATGTTATTTATCCTGTCCACTACCTCCACCCAGTATCTGAATAGCTTAGGGCACTTCCATACCATGTGTATTAGGTCTCCTGGAGCTCTGCACCTCAGGCATTCATTGTATTAGAAACAAGTGGGATACTTTCTGCGAAGGGGAGAGCGAGACCAGGTCTCCCCGTTTCAAAATCGCATCCCATTGTTCCATAGATATTACACACGCATTTCTCTCCCATCCCGCTCTACTTTCAGTGGGTCCTAATCTGCTTATTGTTTTGGCTCCTAGGCTGGCATATAGCTCGGAAATCAGGCCTTTGGTAGTATTTGGGGGGTGATTAATTTAAGGAGAGTGGGGGTCTGAGTCCATTCAATTGTTTGTGACCTAAACTGCGCTTGGATGGCATGCCTAATCTGGAGGTATTTATAAAACAAGTTTTTTGGTATACTGAATTCCCGTCTTAAATCCGCAAATGATTTCATGCAGTTGCCATTGTACAGTTGAATTAGTCGGCCAATGCCCTGTCTCTCCCACTCTCTCTATTCCCCTTACCTCCCCCAAGTTTTTATTGTACCATAGGGGGGTATATTGTCACTCCTCTATACCCCATTAATGCCTTAGTTGTCTGCCACACTTTGCCGATTAGTTTTATAGTCGGCACCTATGAGCGAATGAATCTGCCTCCACCATTATCTTATGCGGGCCCCCCCATTAACATCATTCTGCTACTAGAGTTCCCCCCTCCCACTATTCCACAGTCCGCGAGAGGTTGTAACTGGGATGCCAGGAAGTAGGTTCTTGGATGTGGAACAGCCATACTCCCTTCGGTGGTCGGTAGCTGCATAGTCTGAAGGCCTATCCTAGCTTGACCTTTCTTCCAAATTAGCTCTCTAAAAAAGGGCTCTATTCTTTTGAACCATTTTTGGCCTATCCAAGTAGGGGAATTGGAGAATGTAGAGTATCTGCGGTAACCATATCATCTTTATTAAGTTACATCGCCCTGCTATAGATAGAGGGAGTCTGCACCAGATACCTAGTTTCTGCTCTAATTTAATCAATAGAGGGATTAGGTTGTTTTTTAAAAACTGATTTGTATCACTCGTGATCCAGATTCCTAGGTGTTTCAACTTAGCTGCAACTATTGATTGGGGGATTCCGTGCGGTATCTGGCCAAGAAGTGGGTCAACCGGCAAGAGTGCCGACTTCTCCCAGTTGATCAAACCGGAGGATCGCCCAAACTCTGCAACCATTTGCATCACTGTTTTAAGTGTAGTTCCAACATCTCCAAGGAAAAACAGGACATCGTCTGCAAACAATGCTATCCTGTCCTCCATTGTCTGCCTACAAAACCCCTGTATGCCTACCATAGATCTAGTCCTGATGGCTAGCGGTTCCATCGCTAAGGCAAACAGCAAGGGGGGGGGGGGAAGTGGACAACCCTGTCTCATCCCCACCTCTCCAGCTGAAATATTTCTGAGATTTCGTCATTAATTTTCATTTTAGCTCTTGGTTCACTATATAATAGCTTCACCAAGCTAATAAAACAGGGGCCAAAACAAAATTTCTCTAGTACCCTCCATAAATAATCCCATTCCAGGCTATCGAAAGCCTTGGCTGCATTCAAGGCTAGTATAGCTCTGGAACCTATGTTATCTGTCGGGATCTGCATATTCAGAAACACTCTAAGGTTAATGCTGGTTGACCTGTTGGGAATGAAACCGGACTGATCAGGGTGTATAAGATTTTGAATGTGCCTATTTAGCCGGGTTGCTAGCACTTTGGCCAAGATTTTCACATCAGTGCATAGTAATGAAATAGGGCGGTAGGAAGCATCGAGTTGGTCCTTCCCCTCTTTGTGAAGTACAATGATAGTGGCTTCTGACATTGAGGCCGGGAGTCTCCCATTGGTCAGTCCCCATCTTAGTGTCTTAAGGAGTTCCGGTAAGAGAATATACCCATACCGTTTATAAATTTCTATAGGCAGCCCGTCCGGGCCTGGTGACTTTTGAGTGGACATCCCTGCCACTGCCTGCTTCAATTCAACCAGAGTTACTGGAGCTTCCATATCTATACTATCTTTTTCTGAAAGAGTCGGGGTTGACACCCCCTGGAGGAAATCGTCTAAACCTTCACTTCCTACCCCCCTTTTGGATCTGTACAGAGACGCATAGAATTCCCTAAACGTGCTCGCTATTTCTGTTTTATGAGTAGAAATCTCACCGCTTAATGTCCTAACCGCTGCAACGGTAGAGGGGAGGGAATTAGACCTAATCAGGAGGGACAACATGCGTCCCACTTTCTCTCCTTCTACAAACTGGCTCTGTCTCTGAAAAATACGTCCACCCTCTACCCTCCTTTGGATAACCATTTTATAAACTTGTTTTTTTTATCTAAATCACTCTTTTAATCTATCTGGGGATGGGGCTTCAATATATCGCTTCTCTTCCAGCATAGTCTTTCTAATATCTCTCTCCCCTTCCCCAAATTTCCCCTTCATTCTTGCCACTTGCTGAATCAGGAGGCCTCTAAGATAGGCCTTCAGGGAGTCCCATACCACTCCAGCGGACGCCGTGTCAGCATTAAATCTGTACAAATTATTTTAATCCAGCCGTCACTGCGCTAGAATCGCCCATCAGCTCAAGCCAGTGAGGGCTGATTTCTCCATTCTCTTGTGCGTTTTACCCCCTACTTTTATTGTCAACTCCAGCGGGGAGTGGTCTGAGACTCCTCTTGGGCCATATTCTATTCTCCCTATCAATAATGCTGCCTCCTCATTGCCCAGGGCCATATCTATTCTGGATAGGGTGAGGTGGGAACTTGAGAAACAAGAATATTGGTGTTCTCGCGGATGGCGGGTGCACCATATATCACACAGCCCCATTTCATCCACAAATAGAGCTAGCCTACCATCCCCTTTTGTTTTGGGCCTATTTTCTGGTGGGAACCTATCTAGGACTTCGTTAAAATCCCCTAGTACTATTACTGGTATTCCTGTTTTATCCAATGTGAACTCAGTTTGTGCATGACCTCAAATTTGAACGGGGGAGGGATATAAATGTTTGCTACCACGTATAATTTGTTCTCAATTGAGCAAAACAAGAAAATATACCTGCCCTGCTCATCAATACTACTCTCCCTGCAGGAGAACGTCATCCCTTTTCCAACCAATATGCTCACTCCCCTTGAATAGGAAGAATGAAATGAGTGGTATAATGCTTGAAATTTATGGTTACGCAGCTGTGATTTTGGTCAAGTGTGTCTCCTGCAGGCAGAGCAGTCCAGTCCCCCTCCCCTCCATCATAGACGGGACCGCGGCTCTCTTGGTTGGATCCCCCATACCACAGACATTCAAAGAGTTTATAGTAAGTCCTATCCGGCATATTGCAAAGTAGAGGTACACCAGCAAGTAAATGTACTCAATGTCTTATCTTGCATTATGGAAAGGAAGGAAAAAAAAAAAAATTGGTGAGAAGAGAATACACAACCAGTGTCCTGAAAAGAAAAGAGGCAACAAAGCCGGCCCTCTCCATCTCCCTCCACCCCAAATCCTTTCCCCCAAATAGAATCCCCCCTGATTACATTTCGTGTCTACGGTTTTATTAATTTTCGTGGTGTGACCCAGTTATCCCCCTCCCTAGACCTACCCCACCCTGTTGCCTCCCACCCCTACCCAAGCCGCACCCCCTCTGCCCTCCTGGGCCTACCCTTTGGGCTACACCTGTGGCCTCTATACTGCGCTCATCCATTCTTACACCTCCCCCCTCATGCATCTATACACCTGCTCAAAGGCATGGAACCCCCACCTCCCTCCACTCCCCCCCTTTAATTTAATGTAAACATTCAGTGCATTTTTTTTTTAGTGCTATTGAGATACTTAAGGTAATTAAGCCAGTGTTAGTTTGTCAAACCTGCCCCATATATGTAGGCCACTCGAGGTAATGAAACCAGCGAGTCCTAGGGATCTATAGATCTTATCTTTGAGCCACCTTTCCCCACCTGCTGGGGAGGCAAAGAAAAAAGTACCACCCAGTGCAGTCACACGCAGGCGGGCGGGATATAGCAAAGCATAAGCAACCCTGTGCTTCTGCAAAGTGCATTTAATCAGGATAAATTCAGCTCTCCGCTTCTGGAGAGAAATCCAGGTACAGTGAAACTTTAACCCCATTATATAAAATGTCCCCATTTTCTCTGGCCTTCCGGAGCAAAGTCACTTTGTCATTGTAGTTGAACAGTTTCATAAGTAACGGCCTGGGGTACTCTCATTCCTGGCGGGGGTTTAAAGGGGACACGATGGGCACGTTCAATTCCAAAGAAGGGTGTAAAGGAGGTAGCCCCAAATATCTCCCTAAACCACCCCTCCAGAAATGCTATGGGGTTGGCTCCCTCACTGCGTTCAAGCATACCTATCACTCTCACATTACTTCTGCGATTTTCTATTTTCCATTTCATCAAGTTTGGCCGCCTGTGTGTCCATCTGTTTCTTCAGCCCCATCATTTCTTGCCTAAGCGGGAAAAAAACATCCGCAACTGTGCTTAATCTCTCCTCTAAGGCCGTAGTTCTTTCCACAGTTTTGCTCAGCTTATCCCCCATTGAAAATAGTTCCTCCTTAATGCTTTTCAGCTGGGTATCCAGATCAGCTATTGAGTCTTTTCAGGCTTTTACAGCATACAAAACATCCCTCAATGTGGGCTCTTCCTCTCCTCCAATGGGACCACCCTCCATAGTTCCCTCAGCTGCCTCGACAGGAACTATAGTAACAATTGCCTTGCCGGATTTTCCTCCCCCAGCCCCTTTAGTACTCACAGTTTTTGTGTTCGTTGGTGTTGGGTTTAGCAATGTCTGACCCAGACCCTGTTTAAGCTTTGGTTTGGGCTGGCTGTTGGTGGCCCCCCTTAGCTGGTGAGGAGGAAGCTGTGTGGGCAAAGCGCTCCAGTTTTGCTGCTGCTATTGCCTGGTTCCCTTTTCTTTCGCTGTTCGGGTTACTGTGTCCTGGGGTGGCTGCTGCTGGGCTGGGCTAGCTGTTCCTCTGCTCCTCGCCTTCTAGACATATCAAAGGGTTCGGCTTATGTGCAGGTTTTTTTTCCCCACCGCTTCAGCTGTCTCCTCACTACCCCTGCTTTTCTAGATATAAAAGCAGTCAATCATGGCCAAAGGTCTTGCGTGGGGGGGATAGAAAAGAAAAGAAGGTGCCTTCTGGTGTGTCACTGGGGTTTCCCCCTGCGCCCTGTGCTCACTTATCATCCAGGCACCAAGCACCGCCTGTCTGTTACCAGTCAATTACCAGACTTGTATTTGGGGGGGGGGGGGAAGGAGGGTGGCAGAAAGTGGATAACACCTCTTAAAAGGTAACTTCAGGCAATTGTATCCTCCCGCAGGTTACGCCCTGTAATCTGCACTCGCCTCACACCTGGGTGGTCGCACACTGCTCTAGCACACCTGCACCAAATCCCATAGTATAGTGGTGAAGTCTCACGGGGCCATAAGATTTTGCGAGATTGCGGGCGGCTCTGTATACTATGCAGCTTATGGTTCCCTGCTCGGTCTATCTGACCCGGGAGAAGCGGGGGCGGGAAGGCACCAGGAAACCTCACCCCCTGTAATTTCCTGTATGAAATCTCGAGCAGCTCCGTACACGGCGTGGCTTTCAAAATCCCCGTTCAGCAAGGCTCAAGCCCAGGCTCCCCGCACAGCACAGTCTGTTCCCAGGGAAGAGGTAAGAAAAATGGGATATTGTGGAGGCAATATGGACTTTCGTGGTACGGTATGAATTAGTCAATTTACAAAAATATTAATTTTACAAAATCATATGTAGCGGCCTCACCCTCTCTCCATCTTTATAGGTTACACACCAACTCATGTCTAGGGGTTCCTGGGTTGTGAGAGTGAGATGCGCCACGGCCCATGTCCTCCCCATTGTAGTAGGGAGGTGAAGGCCACTTACTGATGTTTCCTCGGGCCGGTGTGTTCTGTGAATGCACTGAGTCTGTAATTGCAAGCTCACCAGCCTCCCCTTTGCTTCCAGTAACTGGAGTTCACACACCGGAGAAAGGTCCAACACTTGTTTATTTGACACTCCAATACGCAAAGCACAATAAACAGTTCTTTTGCAGCAAACTGGTTGGGACCTATAACCTTGCCAACGGTGGGGCGAGCAGATCGAGGCACTTCCTAAAGTTTGAGTTCTATGCCACTGTACTATGACCAGCGGCGCCTAAGCCAATCCGGCTGTTACAGAACAGGAAGGATGGGGTCTCTTCCAGCAACCCCTATGAACAGCAATGGAGCCCTCTTCGATACGCTGTGGCCCCTATCAGGGGGATGTGTCCTCCCAAGAGAGTTCCCAGAGGCCCACTGTCACCGGGTTGGTGCTGCTCCGGGTCTCCAGTGGGTAACCTCCCCGGCCTCCTCACCTCAGGTACGAGTCCCTCCGCTCAGGGACCCTCGGACAATCCACCCTAGCGGGACCCAGTCGAAGGTACTGGGCCCCAGGCCTCCTCGATAGTACCTCACCCCAGGCTAAAGGTGCCTGGGATGGACGCCAACATGACTCCGGACCAGGCCATGGGCACCTGGACCAGACTCCTGGATCTCCCGCACCCAGGCCTAAGGGCCCTGGGTGCGGACCGCAACCCTCCTCCTCCGAGGACCTCCTTCTCCGCAAGACGACGACCTCGTGGTCAGGGCGTCTCCCCCTTTTATCTCCTCCCTTCAACGGCCCGGCGGGTTCCCCGCCCCAGCCATACCATCTCCGGGAAGAGACCAAACAGGGAGCACTGCAGGGGATGATTCTACCTGAAGCCCGTGGGTACCCCGCCACCCACAGGCAAAGGAGAATATTACATTCTCCAATCCTCCACGAAACAAAAAGGGGTCTGAATCCTAACACAATTATACACCTGGGTCACACTATTGCCCAGGTGTATCCCATCAATTTGAGGACCCCGCTACACATACATAATAAAATCAGCCTTAAATACATAGATCCTAGACATCGGATGCTGCTTTGTGGAACATCCATTAATCTGACATACAAGGGACATTAGATAGAGATGGTCAGTCCGCACTATATGTACGGATACTAATCCTCCCGTTGTACACGCGACATGTTTCGGGGTTACCCCCTTCAGGAGTAAGTCAGAAAAAGATCTACAAAAAAAAAAAAAAAAAAAAAAAAAACACATAAAAATCGAATATACGATAAAAACATCAAAATATATACATAACGCCTGATGGCTTTTCAGCCATATATTCCAAAAAAATTGCCTCCCTACTCTCCCTGAGACTGGTTCAGCTTTTTAATGCGATCCTTCAGGGAGAAGTCTTCCCTGACGAGATGCTGTTCGCAAACATGACTCTCATTCCAAAACAGAATAAGGACCACTCCTTGCCTCAGAATTTTAGGCCAATTTCAGTCATTAATAATGATTTAAAGATTTTCAGCAGAATTTTGGCTGATAAGCTTGGGAGTACGACTAGAATTTTTTTCAAATTCAATTCGAATTTCGTCCGTGGTTTTTAGATTTAGATTCGAAACGTTATTTCAGATTCGGTTGAATTCGTTAGCATTGTAATTCGTTCATTCGGATGCATCCGAACTTCGATTCGGAACTAAATGAAATGCACATGCCTAGTAGTGGCCTGACTTCTCTGGGAGACTTTCTTCAGGGGGATAGGTTCATCTCTTTTGCCCAATTACAAGCCCAGAGGAATATCCCTATAGGGGAGTTTTATAGATATTTACAAACCCGCCACTTTTTTCAGACCCACTATGCAAGTACCCCTGTTCTGCAGGGGGAGGGGGGGCACGAGAGAATAATGGGGGGAGGAAGAATTTATATGAGGGAAGCGCCCTAAAATGCTAAGTTGTAAAATTTCAATTACCTCTCCTACCTTCCCATTTTCATGCAGGATCTATGCACAAGTATGATAACACAATTTTTTATTTTTTTTGCACTGGATTAGTAAGCATTGGGGACACACAGGAGGAAGGAATTGGGATTTCCTCCCCCTTCCTTCGGATTCTAATACCCTGTGTCGCACTTCCCCCAGACAGAAAGGTTTAATTTCTGCGGTTTACAAGTCTATAGCGGGAGATAGCGATGACTCAACACTTAAACACTTGTCCCAGTGGGAGCGGGAACTGAACCTAGAATATACAGATGGGGATTGTGATGCTAATTGGTGGAACCTAAGGAAGTGCACTATTTCTCTCACTGTTCGAGACAGCGATCAAATTACTCGCTGGTACTATACACCCCAGAGGTTATGCAGGATATTCCCTCAGAGCTCTGCCTTGTGTTTCCATGGTTGCCCCCTTCCGGGCTCTTTTCTGCACCTGTTTTGGGAATGTGAGAAGTTGCAACCCACGTGGAAGGAGACCCTGGATCTAATGGATAAGCTGGGGGGGAGGGGGGAGGCACATGGCTTTGACACACACTCACTGTCTGCTGTTCGAGGGGGTTCCTGATACCCCTAAACCTTTAATGAAATTATTACACACCATTTGCGTCGCACTGCATTGGACGGTGGCCCTCCATTGGAAGGCTCCTACGGTTCCCTTTGTCCAGGTCCTGGCAAGGATTGACCATATAATGTTATCAGAAAAAATATTCCACACTTTGAGGGATTCAATCCCAATTTATGATGCTAAATGGAACCCTTAGTTTCTATTCCGTTTAAATGACTGACCTGAGCTTTAGTTCTTGTGTTTTTCCTTTTTTCTTTGTTTTAATTTTTCTTTTCAAGTTCGCAATATATATATATATATATATATATATATATATATATATATACATATATACATACCTTACAGTGTTGCAATGTGCTCTGATTTGTTTATTGTATGTTCTTTGAATATACTTTAACCTTTGGTCATTTGTTGATTGTTACCTATATTATGATCACTGTTCACATGTTGCCTTTACTTTTTGTACTGTGACTTTTTCAATAAAAAAAAAAAAAAAAAAAACACCTTTAAGTATAAAAGAAAAAATATATACATAACTATTGACCAATCTTCATGGTATATAGTCATGTATTGAGAGTAGAATACTGAGGTATAGACTATTCCCTCTGATAGTAGCCCCACAATAGGAATGGATAGGATCCAATGGAAAGATGGAATTTAGAGCAATACAAACTCACCCACATATCCAGCACCAAAAACTTGGGAATCTCGAGGCCAAAAAAGGGGCAATCTCACGGGCGATGTGCGGAAATCAGGGAAGATTAAATTATACAAACAAGCTGTTTTTATAAAGAAAAAGGATGTATAAATTAGGCATAACATGTGGTATCCTTGATTAATCAAGGACTCCATTTCAAATTTATTGTTGGTTAAGTAAACATTTTCCTTTTCAAATAAACAGAGAAAAAACAGAAAAGGGAAGAAAGGAAGTAATAATCATCATATCATTTCCAAGAAAGGGTTACACACCTGTATGATCTTCACTATAGGGAGCACCTAATTTGGCAGGGAGTATATTTTAACACATGGGTGGACCAGAACCAGGTGTAGATTATATATATATATATATATATATATATATATATATATATATATATATATATATATCAAAATAGTAATGAACACATTATAATATAAGTCAAGGTTTCATCTTGGATCCATGGGGAGTGGTTCAAAAAAGTCACTCACCTAACTAGAAAATTTCTCTAATCTTGATAGTAAATTCTCAAACAGCAAAGCTGCATTCAATCAGGTAAAATAGAGATATGAACAGCAAACAGATCCAAAACAGGCTATAGAAACCAAGAACAAATATTTATCTTAGAGTAAAAACTCATGAGAATCGTCCAATAGATCATACTAATAATCCATACAGGAAAAGTACATACTACATACCAATAGGTCCACTACACAATGAGTCTCCACCGCCAAATGAACTGCCACAGGGAATGTGTAACAGATTAGTTCCCAATTTATACTATGAGATACACCTGTTTTCTATCTATTTGAGTGTCAAAACAGTGCGACCAGGCGCCACTGGATGACATCAATGGATAAGATTCCAAAACTGGAGACTTGCATGCGCCATCTTGTGGACATAATGCAAACTCCAGAGAAAATGAAGAATCGCACACTCACCAATAGGGATGAGCTTCGTGTTCGAGTCGAACATACGTTCGACTCGAACATCGGCTGTAAGATCGTTCGACGAAGATCGAACGATTTGGGCCGTTCGCGCCAAATTCGAGTGACGCGAACGGCCCACAATGCACTACGCCATCGCAGTGTCATTCAGGCGCTGTGATTGGGCAAGCATGCACTGTGACCCCGCATGCTTGGCCAATCACAGCGCCGGCAGCGAGGAGAGCAATGATTGGCCACAGGCAGGATGCCTGTGGCCAATTATTGCTGAGGGTGTTTAGTACACGCCCCACACTATAAAAGGCCGCCAGCACGGCGGCCTAGTGTAGTGTGTTCCGGAGCAGGGAAAGAGAAACATAGGCAGGGACAGTGACATTTATTTTTTTCTTGCTTAATCTGGATTCCTTTAGTTTAGGGAAAGAGAAGGATAGGTAGGGAGAGTGTCAGTGTGTTTTACTGTGCGAATCCTTGTTTCTAGGGACAGGGAAGGACAGTGAGGGAATTCTCCTTGTGCTATAGTGTGCTTTAAAAAAACATTTTTTCTAGGGACAGAAAACTATAGGTAGGGAGAGTGTCAGTTTCTTTCACTGTGATAATCCTTGTTTCTAGGGACAAAGAAGGAAAGTGAGTGAAATTCTCCTTGTGCTATAGTGTGCTTTAAAAAAACATTTTTTCTAGGGACAGAAAACTATAGGTAGGGAGAGTGTCAGTGTCTTTTACTGTGCGAATCCTTGTTTCTAGGGACAGGGAAGGACAGTGAGGGAATTCTCCTTGTGCTATAGTGTGCTTTAAAAAAACATTTTTTCTAGGGACAGAAAACTATAGGTAGGGAGAGTGTCAGTGTGTTTTACTGTGCGAATCCTTGTTTCTAGGGACAGGGAAGGACAGTGAGGGAATTCTCCTTGTGCTATAGTGTGCTTTAAAAAAACATTTTTTTCTAGGGACAGAAAACTATAGGAAGGAAGAGTGTCAGTTTCTTTCACTGTGATAATCCTTGTTTCTAGGGACAAAGAAGGAAAGTGAGTGAAATTCTCCTTGTGCTATAGTGTGCTTTAAAAAAACATTTTTTCTAGGGACAGAAAACTATAGGTAGGGAGAGTGTCAGTGTCTTTTACTGTGCGAATCCTTGTTTCTAGGGACAGGGAAGGACAGTGAGGGAATTCTCCTTGTGCTATAGTGTGCTTTAAAAAAACATTTTTTCTAGGGACAGAAAACTATAGGTAGGGAGAGTGTCAGTGTGTTTTACTGTGCGAATCCTTGTTTCTAGGGACAGGGAAGGACAGTGAGGGAATTCTCCTTGTGCTATAGTGTGCTTTAAAAAAACATTTTTTTCTAGGGACAGAAAACTATAGGAAGGAAGAGTGTCAGTTTCTTTCACTGTGATAAACCTTGTTTCTAGGGACAAAGAAGGAAAGTGAGTGAAATTCTCCTTGTGCTATAGTGTGCTTTAAAAAAACATTTTTTCTAGGGACAGAAAACTATAGGTAGGGAGAGTGTCAGTGTCTTTTACTGTGCGAATCCTTGTTTCTAGGGACAGGGAAGGACAGTGAGGGAATTCTCCTTGTGCTATAGTGTGCTTTAAAAAAACATTTTTTCTAGGGACAGAAAACTATAGGTAGGGAGAGTGTCAGTTTCTTTCACTGTGATAATCCTTGTTTCTAGGGACAAAGAAGGAAAGTGAGTGAAATTCTCCTTGTGCTATAGTGTGCTTTAAAAAAACATTTTTTCTAGGGACAGAAAACTATAGGTAGGGAGAGTGTCAGTGTCTTTTACTGTGCGAATCCTTGTTTCTAGGGACAGGGAAGGACAGTGAGGGAATTCTCCTTGTGCTATAGTGTGCTTTAAAAAAACATTTTTTCTAGGGACAGAAAACTATAGGTAGGGAGAGTGTCAGTGTGTTTTACTGTGCGAATCCTTGTTTCTAGGGACAGGGAAGGACAGTGAGGGAATTCTCCTTGTGCTATAGTGTGCTTTAAAAAAACATTTTTTTCTAGGGACAGAAAACTATAGGAAGGAAGAGTGTCAGTTTCTTTCACTGTGATAAACCTTGTTTCTAGGGACAAAGAAGGAAAGTGAGTGAAATTCTCCTTGTGCTATAGTGTGCTTTAAAAAAACATTTTTTCTAGGGACAGAAAACTATAGGTAGGGAGAGTGTCAGTGTCTTTTACTGTGCGAATCCTTGTTTCTAGGGACAGGGAAGGACAGTGAGGGAATTCTCCTTGTGCTATAGTGTGCTTTAAAAAAACATTTTTTCTAGGGACAGAAAACTATAGGTAGGGAGAGTGTCAGTGTGTTTTACTGTGCGAATCCTTGTTTCTAGGGACAGGGAAGGACAGTGAGGGAATTCTCCTTGTGCTATAGTGTGCTTTAAAAAAACATTTTTTCTAGGGACAGAAAACTATAGGTAGGGAGAGTGTCAGTGTCTTTTACTGTGCGAATCCTTGTTTCTAGGGACAGGGAAGGACAGTGAGGGAATTCTCCTTGTGCTATAGTGTGCTTTAAAAAAACATTTTTTTCTAGGGACAGAAAACTATAGGAAGGAAGAGTGTCAGTTTCTTTCACTGTGATAAACCTTGTTTCTAGGGACAAAGAAGGAAAGTGAGTGAAATTCTCCTTGTGCTATAGTGTGCTTTAAAAAAACATTTTTTCTAGGGACAGAAAACTATAGGTAGGGAGAGTGTCAGTGTCTTTTACTGTGCAAATCCTTGTTTCTAGGGACAGGGAAGGACAGTGAGGGAATTCTCCTTGTGCTATAGTGTGCTTTAAAAAAACATTTTTTCTAGGGACAGAAAACTATAGGTAGGGAGAGTGTCAGTGTGTTTTACTGTGCGAATCCTTGTTTCTAGGGACAGGGAAGGACAGTGAGGGAATTCTCCTTGTGCTATAGTGTGCTTTAAAAAAACATTTTTTTCTAGGGACAGAAAACTATAGGAAGGAAGAGTGTCAGTTTCTTTCACTGTGATAATCCTTGTTTCTAGGGACAAAGAAGGAAAGTGAGTGAAATTCTCCTTGTGCTATAGTGTGCTTTAAAAAAACATTTTTTCTAGGGACAGAAAACTATAGGTAGGGAGAGTGTCAGTGTCTTTTACTGTGCGAATCCTTGTTTCTAGGGACAGGGAAGGACAGTGAGGGAATTCTCCTTGTGCTATAGTGTGCTTTAAAAAAACATTTTTTCTAGGGACAGAAAACTATAGGTAGGGAGAGTGTCAGTGTGTTTTACTGTGCGAATCCTTGTTTCTAGGGACAGGGAAGGACAGTGAGGGAATTCTCCTTGTGCTATAGTGTGCTTTAAAAAAACATTTTTTTCTAGGGACAGAAAACTATAGGAAGGAAGAGTGTCAGTTTCTTTCACTGTGATAAACCTTGTTTCTAGGGACAAAGAAGGAAAGTGAGTGAAATTCTCCTTGTGCTATAGTGTGCTTTAAAAAAACATTTTTTCTAGGGACAGAAAACTATAGGTAGGGAGAGTGTCAGTGTCTTTTACTGTGCGAATCCTTGTTTCTAGGGACAGGGAAGGACAGTGAGGGAATTCTCCTTGTGCTATAGTGTGCTTTAAAAAAACATTTTTTCTAGGGACAGAAAACTATAGGTAGGGAGAGTGTCAGTGTGTTTTACTGTGCGAATCCTTGTTTCTAGGGACAGGGAAGGACAGTGAGGGAATTCTCCTTGTGCTATAGTGTGCTAAAGCATTCCTCATCAACCATCTTTGAAATCCTTGTTTTTTTGCACAGTCAGGGAAATTGTCGTTGTGCTATTCTGTGCAAAAGCAATCATCCTCAACCATATTTAGAAATCCTTAAGTAAAGGGACAGAGAAGGACACCTGAAGGTAGCCCTTATTGCTTTTTTCCCATCTCCCTGCAGGCCATCTATTAGAATGTCTGGAAGGCAAACAAGGAGAGGCAGACAGTCAGGAGGCAATAAAAGAGGGCAAGCAGGCTCTGTGTCTGGGGGCAACAGTGCTGGTCGTGGACGCGGTGCATTGTCATCAGCACATGGCCATGGGACACGCTTGTCCTTCTTTTCGGCAGCTGGACATGTTGAGCCACATCATGCCGAAGACTTGGTAGAGTGGATGACCAAGCCCTCCTCCTCCTCCTCATCCTCTCTCACCCAGGCTCAGGGTACTGGAAAAGCAGCTGCCAAAGCGTCCTCTTCCCTGGTATCAAAGTCAGACTCATCATCAGTCACTCCTTCCCTAGACCCACCATGTCCTCCTCCTGAGGAGTCCCTCGAACTGTTTGAGCACAGTGTTGGGTACATGCTCCAGGAGGATGCCCAGCGTTTTGAAGGGTCTGATGATGAAACCCAGCTAGAGGAAGGCAGTAGCGTGAGAGCAGACAGAGGGGATGCTCAAGAAGGACACCAATCTGGCAGTCATGTTCCAGCAGCTGCAGCATACTGCCAGATTGGCTCCAGTGATGAGGAGGGAGGGGATGATGAGGTCACTGACTCCACGTGGGTGCCTAATAGGAGAGAGGAGGAGGAGGAGGATGAGGAGGAGGCACATCTCCAACGAGGCAGGATGCCCTTTGGTGGCCAGCGTAAGGGCAGTACACCGACGGAATCACACCGCAGAGCTCCGCCTGTGCAGGGCGCTGCCTCTGCCCGTCATTCAAAAAGTTCTTTGGTGTGGGCCTTTTTTGAGGCTAGTGCATCAGATCGCACAGCTGCTGTTTGCAACATATGTCTCAAGCGTATATCGCGTGGCCAAAACATCAGCCGCTTGGGTACCACATGCCTGACCAGACATATGTTGACCTGCCATGCAGCTCGTTGGCAAGCCTACCTCAAAGACCCACACCAAAGAACAAAGCGGACCTCTCCTTGCACCGCATCAGCTGGGATCTCCAACCCCACTATAACTTCAGTCCTCTCTGAAACATGCACTGAGAGGAATGAAGGTGTAGAATTAGGTGTGTCACAGCCAAGTACTTGTGGCCACTCTGCTAGCAGTACACCGACGTCCGATTCTAGCAGGCAAATTTCCCTGCCCCAGCTGCTGGACCGTCGAAAGAAGTTCACTCCCAGCCATCCACATGCCCAGCGGTTGAATGCTAGCTTGGCTAAATTGCTAGCGCTTCAACTGCTGCCTTTTCAGTTGGTAGACTCGGCCCCCTTCCGTGAGTTTGTGCAATGTGCGGTTCCTCAGTGGCAGGTTCCCAAACGCCACTTTTTCTCACGGAAGGCTATTCCGGCTCTCTACCGGCATGTGGAAGGCAATGTCTTGGCCTCGCTGGACAGGGCGGTCAGCGGTAAGGTGCATATTACCACTGACTCATGGTCCAGCAGGCATGGACAGGGACGTTACCTTTCTTTCACGGCCCATTGGGTCACTCTTTTGGCAGCTGGGAAGGATGCAGGACAAGGTGCAGTAGTGTTGGAGGTTGTTCCACCGCCACGCCTCCAAAATGCTACTACTGGTTGTGACACACCTCTCTCCTCCACCCCCTCCTCTTCTTCTTCCTCCATGGCGTCTTCCTGTGGTTTGTCCTCGGAACCAGCGGTGCTCCGTAGGCGTTCAAGGGGCTACGCAAGTACGCAGGCAAAAAGATGCCATGCCGTGCTTGCGCTGGTGTGTTTGGGGGACAGAAGCCACACTGGGGCAGAGGTCCTGTCTGCTCTGCAGGGCCAGGCCGAGAGGTGGTTGACGCCACGCCAGCTTAAGCCAGGAATGGTGGTTTGCGACAATGGCACCAACCTCCTCTCCGCCCTCCGACAGGGACAACTGACCCATGTGCCCTGTGTGGCTCACGTCCTTAACCTGGTGGTGCAGCGGTTCTTGGGCAGGTACCCGGGCTTACAGGATGTCCTGAGGCAGGCCAGGAAAGTCTGTGTGCATTTCTGCAGATCTTATAATGCCAGTGCTCGCCTGGCTGAGCTGCAAAAGGAGTTGAACCTGCCCAAGAACCGCCTTATATGTGACATGCCCACCAGGTGGAACTCAACGTTGGCCATGCTGCAGCGGCTGCACACGCAGCAGAGGGCCATCAATGAGTACCTGTGCGACTACGGCACCAGGACAGGGTCAGGGGAGCTTGGTTTTTTTTCTCCACGCCAGTGGGGCATGATCAGGGATGCATGCACTGTCCTGGCACCATTTGAGGAGGCCACGAGGATGGTGAGCAGTGACAGTGCATGCATCAGTGACACTGTACCTCTTGTCCACCTGTTGGAGCACACGCTGCGTGGAATAATGGACAGGGCACTTGAGGCAGAACAGAGGCAGGAAGAGGAGGACTTCCTTGCCTCTCAAGGCCCCCTTTACCCAGACAGTGTTCCTTCTGTCCCACCCATCGACGAGGAGGAGGAGGAGGAGGAGGATTGTGTCAGCATGGAGGTGGAGGCTGGCACTCAGCATCATCAGCAGCAGTCTTTTAGGGATGATTTACAGTCCCAAGAAACCAGTGGACTTGTACGTGGCTGGGAGGAGGTGGCTGCGGATCATGTCGTCCTTAGTGACCCAGAGGACTCCGGAGCGAATGCCTCAGCAAACCTACGCTGCATGGCCTCCCTGATCCTGCAAAGTCTGCGGAAGGATCCTCGTATTCTTCGGATCAAGGAGAGGGACCATTACTGGCTGGCCACTCTCCTTGATCCACGGTACAAGGGTAAGGTTGCGGACCTTATGTTACCGTCGCAGAGGGAGCAGAGGATGAGACAACTCCGGGAGGCCTTGCAGAAAGGTCTGTGCAACGCGTTCCCAGAGACTGGGAGGTTACAAACTCCTGGTCCTGGACAACGAGTTGCTGAGGCTTCGGCCAGTCAAAGAAGGAGCGGTGGGGAAGGTGGCCGTCTGACCGATGCGTTCAGACAATTCTTTAGTCCGCAGCCCCAAAGTATGATCGGTTCCAGCAACCATCGCCAGCGTCTGATAAACATGGTGCAGGAATATCTAGGGGCAAGGTCAGACTTGGACACCTTCCCCACCGAAAATCCTCTGGCTTACTGGGTCTTGAGGATGGATCACTGGCCAGAGCTTGCACAGTATGCAATTGAGCTACTGGCCTGTCCTGCATCCAGCGTTCATTCAGTGCTGCTGGAGGATTTGTCACGGATCACAGGGTGCGCCTGTCCACCGACTCGGTTGATCGACTGACTTTCATCAAGATGAACCAGTCTTGGATCACCACCAGCTACCACACACCTGATGCTGATATAACAGACTAATTGATTTTAACATGTCACATCCCTTCAAGACTGATGCTGATGCTGAGTGCCTGTGCTGTTATGTTGACTGGCTATCCTCCTCCTCCGAGTCCTCAATGATACGATTGATGATGATAGCTTGGAAGATCATTTTTGTTTATGGGTGCCGCCACCAGTGGCTAAGGCCCAATTTTTCAGCCCCTGTTTTACAGGGGCGTGTAATTACAATTTTTTTTAGCAATAAATTGCCATAGGGCTCATTGCTGTGCTCCAAGTACAGTATCTGTGAGGGGTTGGAGTGTTGTGGCACCAGTGCCTAAGGCCCAATTTTTCAGCCCCTGTTTAACAGGGGCGTGTCATTACAATTTTTGAAGCAATACTTTGCAACAGGGCTCATTGCTGTGCTCCAAGTACAGTATCTGTGAGGGGTTGTAGTGTTGTGCCACCAGTGCCTAAGGCCCAATTTTGTCAGCCCCTGTTCAACAGGGGCATGCAATTACAATTCTTGATCTAATAATTCACAGCAGGGCCCATTGCTGCACCCACCAAGAGTAACTCTGAGGGCTTACAGTGTTGTGGCAACGCCACCACCACCACCACCACGAAAGGCCCAATTTTTCAGCCCCTGTTCAAAAGGGGCATGTAATTACAATTCTTGATCTAATAATTCACAGCAGGGCCCATTGCTGCACCCACCAAGAGTAACTCTGAGGGCTTACAGTGTTGTGGCAACACCACCACCACCACCACGAAAGGCCCAATTTTTCAGCCCCTGTTCAACAGGGGCATGCAATTACAATTCTTGATCTAATAATTCACAGCAGGGCCCATTGCTGCACCCACCAAGAGTAACTCTGAGGGCTTACAGTGTTGTGGCAACGCCACCACCACCACCACCACGAAAGGCCCAATTTTTCAGCCCCTGTTCAAAAGGGGCATGTAATTACAATTCTTGATCTAATAATTCACAGCAGGGCCCATTGCTGCACCCACCAAGAGTAACTGTCAGGGCTTACAGTGTTGTGGCACCAGCACCACCATCAAAGCCCAATTTTTACTACCACTGTTCAACAATTATATGTAATTAAAATTCCTGATATAATAGTTGACAGCAGGGCGTTCCAGCACCAACCAAGAGTAACTGTGAGTGCTTACAGTGTTGTGCCAACACCAACAACTAAGGGGCCTATTTCTGCAGAGTATATACGGCAGGTCCCTACTTTCAAACATCCAACTTACAAACGACTCCTACTTGCAAACGCAAGAAGACAACAGGAAGTGAGAGGAAATCTACCACTAGGAAGGAAAATTCTCTCCTGTAAGAATAAATATGGGAGAAAGGTGTCTCCTCTGTACTGATGCTTTATCAGCAATCCTTGTTTCAAGAAAAACACCACATTTCAAAAACAGTTGTCATTGGGACGGAAAGTGAGGTGAAATGTTCTGAACAGGGGCACAGACAGCAAAACAAATGTTACAGGGGTGATAACCCTTACCTATGTTTTCCAAAAAGTTTAAAAATAGATTTTTGGGCTGGAGCTACACTTCAACAATGTACCTGTTCAAAATTACAAACAGATTCTACATAAGAACAAACCTACAGTCCCTGTCTTGTATGCACCGCCTGTATACGGCTGTTCAGAGTATATAGGGCCTTTTTTATTTTATGTGCGGGGTTCCCCTTAATATCCATACAAGACCCAAAGGGGCTGGTAATGGGCTGGGGTAGGGGGGGGGGGTCATGGGGTAGCTATGCCATTTTTCTTAAAGATTTTCATCCATATTACCGGGACCAGACATTACATTAAAGCCGCAAGCAGTTTTAAATGGCTTTTTTTCCTTTAGAAATGTAATTTTGTGCAGGGACAGTTCTAAACACGGGAAACACGTGGCACTTCACAGGCATACTTTAGACACTCCCCAGGTACGATATTTAAAGGAATATTTGACTTTTTTTTTTTCACTTTATGCATCATTAAAATGACTGCTCCCGAAAAACGACCGTTTTTAAAACTTCTTTTTGCATTGATACATGTCCCCTGGTGCACAACCCGGGTTCCCAAACCCTTTTTAGGACAATAACATGCATAATAGTCGTTATAATTAGCACTTTAGAATTCGAACGTTCGCATCCATTGTATTTAATAGGGTTCTAATGTTCGTACGAACTTTCGGTCCGTTCGCGGGTTCTGGTGCGAACCGAACCCGGGGGTGTTCGGCTCATCACTACTCACCAATGGAGAAAAGGACTCCCAAGGGGCAAGGTGTCAACCAGGGGAGTATGAGAGCTCCTATTTCCAAGGATCCAATCCAAGCCCAAGGGGGACACAAATGAAGAAACAGATGTGGGATCAGGCTTCTGTAAAAACGGTTTGGAAAAAATATATAAAGAAAATTTGAGGTAAATAAGATATGTTTAACTATATAGATTAAATGATAGCGTGTCCAAATACCCTTTGAGATTTCAATTTTAAAATTTCTCGAATATTGTGGTGTCCAGAAGTTGGGATACCTTAGATCAACTGGGACTAGGGGGGAAAAAACGTGTATAGGTACTGGGACATAAGGGAATTATGAAATATTGAGCAACAAACATAGAACAGGGGCATTCTGGTCAACTAGACCAGTTGGTAGAAGATCATCCTATAGAAAGGGTTTGTAGGAATTAACCTCGTTAATCCCTGGGACTCGAACATCCGAAATCAAAAGTGCTAATTATGAAGGCTAATATGTAAGTTATTGTCCTAAAAAGGGTTTGGGGACCCGGGTCCTGCCCCAGGGGACATGTATCAATGCAAAAAAAAGTTTTAAAAACGGCAGTTTTTTTCGGGAGCAGTGATTTTTTAATGATGCTTAAAGTGAAAAAAAAAAAGTGAAATATTCCTTTATCGTACCTGGGGGGTGTCTATAGTATGCCTGTGAAGTGGCACATGTTTCCCGTGTTTAGAACTGTCCCTGCACAAAATGACATTTCTAAAGGAAAAAAAGTCATTTAAAACTGCTTGCAGCTTTAATGTAATGTCTGGTCCCGGCAATATGGCTGAAAATCATTGAGAAAAATATGCAGGGGGGGGGGCTTGGTCTGCGCGCATGACCGGGTGAGGGTGTGAGACACACGGGTTCCTGACGTCTCTCCCCAGCTCTGAGCAAGAGTGAGACAGACAGTAGCAGTGTTTCAGTGACAGTCCAGCGGCACCTGAGAGGGATGAACGTGGAGAGACAGCAGGAGACTAAAACGTCCCGCAAGGCAGCCCAGTTGTCTAAGGCGGCTAGAGAGGGAGATCTGCAGCCGGAGATCCACCACTACTTTCCCGCGATACAGGAGCCAGGACGTGATCCCGGAAGTGGAGGTAGGAAGGTAGACACGCTGCAGCAGCTTGGCAAGAACGCTCCTATGCAGGAGCAGATGGCGGTGAGAGCTTGTGTAGAAGCCCTACAGACTACACCGCAGAGCCCGCGAATGTCAGCTGCGGTTGCTGGGACCTCTCTTCTCCCTCAACAGGGGGGATGGAGGAAGGGGGTCTGAGAACTGACGAGTTAAGGACACTTATACAAGCCCTTCCTACACGGGCAGACATAGAAGCCCTTATTGCTAGGGTAGAAGATGCACATCATAAGGAGTTGGAGGTGTTCCGGGGGGAGCTGCAAACACTATCAGTTCGCATAACAGATGGTGAGGCTGCGTCCCAAAGCCTGGAGCAGCGGGTGAGCGGGCTAGAGAGACAATCGCGCCCAGATAGAGACCTCAGTAGCGTTACAGCTACAATTGGAGGATTTTGAGGACCGAAGCCGCCGCAACAACCTGTGACTACGAGGTATCCCAGAGGCGCAGGGCCAGAAGAATCTCCAGGACATGGTAAAATTAATTTTTCAAAAAACATTACAAGACGCTATGCCCTTGAACCTTGAGCTCGATAGAGTTCACAGAGAACTGGGTCCTAAGTCCAAGGACACTAAGCGCCCCTGCGATGTGATTTGTCACTTGCACTACTTTGCGCATAGAGAGGCTATTTTGCAGAAAGCTTGGGAGGCAGGTACAAAAGACTTTAATGGGGTGCAATTAAAGATTCTGCCTGACTTGTCCCGAGCCACCCTTCAGCATAGAGCCTTGTTGCGCCCAGTGCTAGAAAGGGTACGAGACGGGGGAGGAACATATCGATGGAGATACCCAATTTCAGTTTTAATAAAAAAAGACTTCATCATTTTGGTTAAGATCTAGAGCGGAGTTACCAGACCTCTTTTCCTTTTTGGGTGTTGAACCATTTGAGGTCCCGGATTGGCTACAGTTGTTTCCACGAGTGCCCAGAAAGTAAGAGACTACGTTACCACAACCAGGAAATTGGAGCCTTTAGCAGTGATGAAGAAAGAACTGGAAGAAAGACTGAAGGAAATGAGGGGGGTGGTAGATAAAAATACTGGGGGGGTATTTTTTTTTGGAGGGGGTTTGCCTTGTCCCCTCCCCCTTTTTCCACGAGGGAGTTTCCCTGTTCCTTCTTTTTTTTTTTTTTTTAACATAAATTTCTCTGGTTTTGGACTGAACTCTAGATATACGTAAATGTTTGAAGGGACATACCCATATGGTATTGTTGTGAGTCTTGTGGAGTTGTTTTTTTTTTCTCAGAGAAATTTGTATAGGGGACTCGATGTGCGGTGGAAAGGGGAGGGGGGAATAGGGTGGGGGGTGTTGGGGAGACACGGGAGGGGTGGGGGGTAGGGGAGGAGCGAGGGCTGGTGGCACCGCTCCCTCCGCCCTCCCTTTTTTTTTTTTTTTGGGGGGGGGTTTGTTCTGCAGGGGGAGGGGGGGCACGAGAGAATAATGGGGGAGGAAGAATTTATATAAGGGAAGCGCCCTAAAATGCTAAGTTGTAAAATTTCAATTACCTCTCCTACCTTCCCATTTTCATGCAGGATCTATGCACAAGTATGATAACACAATTTTTTTATTTTTTTGCACTGGATTAGTAGGCATTGGGGACACACAGGAGGAAGGAATTGGGATTTCCTCCCCCTTCCTCTAGAAGGACACAATAAGGGTAATAATTACATATTTGTAGTTCGCAAATAGAGGTAGAAAAAAAGAAGAAAGGGAAAGGAATTTTTTATTTTTTTTGTTCCTTTTTACTTTTCCTTTTGTGTTCGTTTTTTTTAAATTACATAATTATACTTGCACATATATACACTATACGCTAGACACTATACACTATACATATTACATATGGTGGTATGGACAGAGATCCTGTGTGGCGGGGGGTCAAGAGAATGGATAGTGGCAATAACAAGGGTCAAAGAGGGGGTTAGGAATTGTTAGTAGATACAATTAGAGAGATGCTTGTATACACATTGAGAGGGGGTGGGTGGGAGTGGGTTTGTTTTGTTTTGTTTTTGTTTTTGTTTTTTTGTGGGGAAAGGGGGGGTTGGAGGGTAATCCTTCGTTCTCTCCTTATATGTGTTAGGGGATATAATGTACTGAGATAGGGATAGATACATGTATAGATGAATATAGATAAAGATGGATATAAAGGTGTATAAGAATTTGGTACAAGGGGTATTGTATTGTATTGTATTTCAGTATACCTCATAATATATCCTCTATTAGGAAGGAGGTTCCATTCCTGGGGGGGGGGGGCTCTCCCCCCCTTTTTTTTTTGTAATACCTAAGTAAGGAAGATATGTTATAGTCATGAATGAGTAATGTATAAGTATCGCTGGGCTTAAATATCTTTTTTTTTAATGGAAATATGTATGCACCAAGATGTATTATGTGGAGCTGGGGGTAGGGTCGGGGATCCACCTCTCTGGAGCGTGCGCAACCACTTCCCCCCATTAGGTTAGCACTCATATAGGGGGGGGGGAATAGAGTGCTTTAAGCTAATTAGCTTAGAATGTGTAATGTAAAAAATTGCGCAACCCAAAAACATAAAGTGAAAAAAACAACAACAATAATTGCTTCTATAAATTGCTTCCAAAGAGGCAATGATGTGTGCTCAAAAAAAAAGGTGTATAAATATCTAATATGTATAAATTTCAAACACATATGATCAAAGATAGTATAAAAAACAAAAAAGTGTATAACACATAAGTGTCCATGAAAGACTGAAAATGACACATAAAAAATGTCCAAACGAGACTGGAAGCGAAGGTGCCAATTCTCCTCACTTTCTTCTTTCAAAGCAGGTAATGATGACTCATAATCAGGTAATAAAGATGTCTGCTTATCAAATCAGGTGGATCCTCATTACAGGGATCAAAGGGGCTTAATAGACACGTACTCCGGACATCTGATGTAGGAAGTCAGATACTCCTCTAGATCCAATGCTCCGCTGCTGCACCGTGTTCACAAAGATCCTCTCAATATAGAAAACCAATCAAAGGCACCGCTTATGATTCGTAATATAACATGTTGGGGATAAGAACAAAAAACTTCATGGTGCAGAAAGGTTTAAAAAGGGAAATCCCCTTTATTGGGTAAAAAACACTGACATCCACAGATAGAAAAAAATATTAAATAGAGAGAGCGCACTGAATGCCAGCAATCTCCGACAACGATTTAAAAAGCAGTCAGCTGTAGCTCACGCCAATCAGCTGGTGCGTGATGACATCGAATTCCTTAGCTCCACCCGACGCTGCGTTTCTCCTTACAAGGCGTCCACTGGGAAAGGAGGCTAAGGAATGAGACGTCACTCACCGCACTTAAATAACCTGGCTGGAGAGTGACACCGGAAATCAAACGAGAAGGGACGCGCGCTCACCGCACATTCCCCACTCGCAATTCGTGTCTGTAGCTGAGGCAATGCAGCGCACATAGACAGAACCATAACCTGTCACTGGCGCTGCTAGCCTCTTGCTTACATAATGATACCTATGCTAAAAACATCTTTAACATAAAAAATGCAATACAGCATATATATAACAATAAAATAAATTAATTTATACCAATCACAACATTAATTGGCAGCCATTAGTCCACATGAAAAAGGTGAAGAATCAATGGGCCTGATTTACTAATAGTGCGCTGCGCTGCTTCTAAGCTTAATTGGTGCGCCTGCTAACTCCTTCACTGGGCGCAGGAAGCAGCGGCGCACTGTTATAGTAAATAGAAATGTCAGCGGCGCTCTATTGAAAATGAATGGTTCCCTATGGGAGCCCATTGATTTGAATAGAGGTCGCCCGGGAAGTCGGATCCGACCTGCGGGCGACTCGTGTGCCGGCTGACACAGGGACAGCGCGACTCTGCCAGGCGACCTGGACACGACCTGAGCGCGTGAGGCAGCCGCTCAAGTCGTGTCCTAGAGGAGACTAGCCGGCCGAGAATGTGTCCAGCGCGATGTGATCGCGCTGGTCCTCGGCAGCCTCGCTGTCCCATGTTTAGTATGAATCATGAAGGGGAACTCCAAGCCAAATTTTAATGAAAAAACCGGCATGGGTTCCCCTTCAGGAGCATACCAGGCCCTTAGGTCTGGCCTGGATTCTAAGGTGACCCCCCTAAGCCGAAAAACGGCGTGGGGGTCCCCCCCAAAATCCAAACCAGACCCATAGGTCTGGTCTGGATTTTAGGGTGAACCCCTTTAAGCCGAAAAACGGTGTGGGGGTCCCCCCAAAATCCAAACCAGACCCTTATCCGAGCACGCAACCTGGCAGGCCGCAGGGGAAAAGGGGGGGACGAGAGCGGCCCCCCCTCCCTCCTGAACCGGATGATGCCACCGCTGACCCCGCCCCCGTTTCACGTCATAGTCCCATCATTCCCCGGGACTGTGACATCATACGGGGGCGGGGTCAGCGGTGGCATCATCCGGTAACCACGCCCCATGCCAAAAAAGTGGCACCGCTGCTCAGACGATCATTGCGGTGGTGGAGAGCGACGAGTCAACATCGGGCGAAGAGAAGAAGGAAGAAGCCGACGTAGAAGACCGGCCCCCGCTAGCAAAAGAGCTGCGAGAAGATAGCGGGGCGTCCGGCAGAAAGAACCGGAGATCGAGGAGAAGGCGTCGCAGAGCCGGAGAACAGAACAAGAGACCCCCGAAGACGGAAGAAGACGGCGACGAAGCCATGGACCCCCGCTAGCAAAAGAGCTAGGCAGAAGATAGCGGGGGCCCGGCAGAAAGAACCGGAGATCGAGGAGAAGGCGTCAGAGAGCGGGAGAAGAACCGGAGAACAGAACAGGAGACCCCCGAAGTCGGAAGAAGACGGCGACGAAGCCCGGGACCCCCGCTAGCAAAAGAGCTAGGCAGAAGATAGCGGGGGCCCGGCAGAAAGACCCCCGGAGCTGCCCAATAAATTACTTTTCAAACCTGTGTTGTCTTTTTTTTATTGACTTATTTTGTCACCAGGTGAATGGGTAGGGGTACGATGTACCCCATACTCATTCACATAGGGTGGGGGGCAGGCATTTGGGGGCCCCCTTTTTAAAGGGGGCTCCCAGATTCCGATAAGCCCCCGCCCGCAGACCCCGACAACCAACGGCCAGGGTTGTCGGGAAGAGGCCCTTGTTCCCATCAACATGGGGGCAGGGTGCTTTGGGGTGGGGGGGCCGCAGGTCGCCCCCCCGCCCCGAAGCACCAAACCCCCCATGTTGAGGGCACGCGGCCTGGTACGGTTCAGGAGGAAGGGGGGGCCGCTCTCTCGTCCCCCCCTTTTCCCCTGCGGCCTGCCAGGTTGAGTGCTCGGATAAAGGGTCTGGTGTGTATTCAAAGGGGACCCCACGCAATTTTTTTTTGTTTTTGGTGCGGGGTTCCCCTTAAAATACATGCCAGACCTGAAGGGCCTGGTATGGACTCTGGGGGGACCCCCACGCCATTTTTTTTTTCATTTTTTTGGGGGGGTCCCCTTTGAATCCATACTAGACCCAAGGGCCTGGTATGGACCCTGGGGGGGGACCCCACGCTGTTTTTTTTTTTTTTTGGTTTGGCTTTTTGAACTCTTATTTTTTTTTTTTTTTTACATTTGCTTTAACAACCAGCTATAAACAGGTCAAACCAAAAATCGCAGCAAAATTGCAGTACTTGCGTTTTAGATGCGGGTCCATTGAATTCTATTACATCCAAAACACTGTTTTTGTCCTGGCCAAAAAAATCTGCAGTTGCATTTAAAATCGTTTTTCACAAACCCTCAAAATGCCTTCAGACGCCAAAGATTTCCACGCATATGTATATATATATATATATATATATATATATATATATATATATATATATATATATATAAAAGAAGTTGCTTCCATTGCATTGTGGACAATCCGCAACTTGTGGCAAGTGATGTGGCAAGTGACACGCTAAATACAACTACACTGCTGCTCTCAGCTGCTCATATCACTCTGGTCTCACAAAATAGCTAAAATCGTAAATAATACTGTTTTTGGAGCTTAGGGCGGCTCCTTATCATATACACGCAAATGTGGTAAAACACGGCATGCGAACGCCACAAAGTGCGCCTTTTTAAACGCCACTTTCAACCTTACTTCTGAACACTTTGCACCAGCGTCCCGTCTACATGGGGCCTAAAAACGCCTATGCCATTTACAGCTCCAAAACGCCATGGTGGCCATGAGGCCATAGGCTAACATGGAGAGATGTTTTTAAGCTGCAAAAAACGCTCAAACAAGCGGCTGGAAAAACGTCCGTGTGCATGTAGCCTTATATTAACCACTTGCGCACTGCCCAGACCAAGTTTCACATTTCAGCGCTGATGCACTTTCAATGACAATTGCGCGCTCATACAACACTGTAACCCAATGAAAATGTTTTATTTCTTGGCACACAAATAGAGCTTGCTTTTGGTGCTATTTGATCACCTTTGTGTTTTATTTTTATTTTTTTTCTATAAACACAAAAGACCGCGTTTAAAAAAGAAATAAATGGATATTTTACCCACTTCAGCACTGGGCCTATTCTGGCACTTCTCTCCTTCATGTAAAAATCATAAATTTATGGCTATAAAATTACTTCAAAACACAAAACATTATATACTTTTTTGGAGCAGACACCCTAGGGAATAAGATGGCGGTCATTGCAAATTTTTATCTCGCTCGGTATTTGCGCAATAAATTGTCAAACGCCTTTTGTTTGCTAAAAATATTACAAAACAGTAAAGTTACGGCCAATTTTTTGGTATAATGTGAAAGATGTTGTTATGCTGAGTAAATAGATACCTAACACGTCACACTTTAAAATTGCGCACACACATGGCATGACACCAAACTTCAGTACTTAAAAATCTCCCTAGGCGATGCTTTAAATTTTTTTACAGGTTACCATTTTGCCATTACAGAGGAGGTCTAGTGCTAGAATTGTTGCACTCGTTCTAACGCACGCAGCAATAACTCACATGTGTGGTTTGAACGGCGTTTACATATGAGGGCGGGACTTACGTGTGTGTTCGCTTCTGAGCGCGAGCTACCGGGGACATGGGCCTTTTTTCTTTTTTTTTTTTTTTCTTTTTTTTTTTTGTATTTCTTACTCTTTTTTTTTTTTTTTTGGGGGGGATCACTTTTATTCCTATTACAAGGAATGTAAACAACCCTTGTAATAGGAATGTGTGTGACAGGTCCTCTTTATGGAGAGATGCAGGGTCAATAAGACCCTGCATCTCTCCTCCAGGTTGGAAAGCATGATATTGGTCCAAAAAAAACACCAATCTCATGCTGACAGCTGAGATCACGGCTTGGTTAACATACAGGAACACGGCATGATGTCATAACATCGTGCCCGCGCCTCCGACGGTCATAGAGATGACTGATGACCATCTGGTCACCAGTCATCTCCAAATCATTCTCCGAGCCCCAGATGGCACGGGAGCGCCCGGAGAAGCACCGGATGGCGGCAAGAGGGGGGGGGAATGTCCCCTCCCCCCGCCTATAAGAACAAACAATCGGCGGAACTGCCACTATGATCGTTTTTATTGTGCACAGAATCGCCGGCTGAAAAGAATGATATCTGAATGATGCCTGCAACTGCACCCAACATTCAGATGTCACCGCACAAAGCCAAGGATGTCATTTGACGGTGGGCGGTAGGAAACTGGTTAATATTTTTAAAAAAGGTAATTTTTCTTCTTCATTGATGTACACTGAGACTGCACTGATGGGCACCAATAAGGTGGCAAGGGTGGGCACTGAGAGGTGGCATTGCTATTTGGCACTGGTGGGCAGTGAGAAGTGACACTGCTAGGTGGCAATGATAGTTGGCAGTGATGGGCATTGATTGGCACCAGTGGTGGGCATTGATAGGTGGCACTGGCAGGGGCTACTAATTGTCACAGATGATGCAGAATTGCCTCTTCCTCTTCGGGTCCCATGTACCTTGCACATAAGCCGGTGATTGCCTTTTTTATGCTCATGCTGTCAGCACAAGGAGAAAACAAAAACCATTACCCAGCTATTGTTTACATCACGTGATCAGCTGTCATTTGCTGACAGCTGAGCACATGGTAAAGGGCAGGGATCGGCCCCTTACTCGGATCTGTCATCACCTGAGTCTCAGTGACTCTGTGACCACAGCGCGCGCAAAGGGGAGGATGTTTATTGACGGACTCCCGGCAATTGAGGACCATGCTGTGGCCGTCGATCAGTTATAGCTCTGATCTCAAGTGATTAAAGAGGGTCTTAATGGGCCATTGACATGCATTACAATTCAACTTAGGAATGAGTCTTTGAAAAGTTAAACTAAATAATTTGGCCACTTTATCCTTCCAACGAATTCACTTCCTGTCACATAGCCACACAGGAAGTGAGGGGAAAATCCCTAACAATGTCTTTCCTTGGGGACACACAGGTCAGTCTAAATACTTTCCCCATTATGCACATTGCACTCCAGCATATTGCAGGGTACACCACAATTTATTAGGTAGTTTGGACTGTGGGGTTTATTTAGTAATGGCAAATCTACTTTGCACTACAAGTGCACTTGCTGTATATCTGAGGGGGACATGCAAGCCAAAAAAAACATCTTGGCTTTTACATGATTGTAACATCCAATCACCAGTACTTTCCCTCAGATTTTCAGCAGATACACTTTTACTGCAGAGTGGATTTGTCTTTACTAAACCCCAAACTACCCAATGATTTGGGGTGTACACAACAAAGTGCTAGAGTGCAATTTGCTCAATGGGGACACTAGTTAGATTGATCTGTGTGTCCCCAAGAAAAGCCATTGGTAGGGTTTTACCTTCACTTCCTGTTTAGCTGTGTGATAGGAAGTGAAGCCAATGTTAAGAAAAGGGAGACCAAACTACAAAAAAAAAAAAACACACGCAGGGGTTCTAACACTTAGGGCTCTTTCACACGGGGCGGATCCGTGCAGATCCGCCCCGTGAAGCTCCGCTTGCTCAGCGGGGATCGCTCCGTTGATCCCCGCTGAGCCGACGGATGACTGGGCGGTCCCCGCACACTGTGCAGGGACCGCCCTGTCAGAGCGCCGCTCTCCCCTATGGGGAATCGGATGATGACGGACCGTAGAGTCCGTTGTCATCCGATCCGCTCCGCCGACGGAAGGAAAAATAGGGTTTTCCTCCGTCACACTTTGGCGGAGCGGAGCGGATGTCAGCGGACATGTCTCCGCTGACATCCGTGCCTCCATAGGGGTGCATGGAGGATCCGTTTCAGGTCCGCCTAAAAAACTGACAGGCGGACCTGAACGGACCTCCGTGTGAAAGGGGCCTTACTTTGTTTCCCTCAAAATGCCCACAATTAGAATTGTATGGCCTTGAGCTATTTTTAAGTGCAGTGCTCTAAATCAGTGCTTCTCAAGTACCTCTAACAGGCCATGTTTGCAGGTTTTCCTTCATCTTGCACATGTGCTTTAAATCACAGTCAATGGTTTTGATTTTTGGACAGCAATTCTGGATAAGATAAATTCACAAAACATGTCCTGTTGGGGGTACTTGAGGACTGAAGCGGAGAACCACTGCAGTAAAAAAAAAAAAAAAAAAAAAAAGGAAAAATGAATACTTACCGCTCTGTATTTTTCATTTCCTGGTGACTCTCAATGGCAGCACACAATACATGCATATGCTACCATGAAGGCACCAGGGTAGACAAATTACACCTGTTTTGTTTTGACATGCCAATCAGCTGTCACATTTGTTGCAAAGAAAACACAAAACAAACATCAAAATTTTGCATCTAATTTTATTGTTCAACAAAACAAAAAAGGGAAGGCAAAATAAAAAACATGGACAATTTGAAACAGTTAGAGCCCATTCACACAGGGGCGTCTTTGGATCCGACTCCAAATCGCCCCTAGTCGCCTCAGGTCGCGCTGGCTGAAGAAATCAATGTAAGTTAATGGAGCCGTCCTTATGCACACTACTGCAGTCGCTCCGACTTCAAAAAAGGTCCCTGTACTACTTCAATCCGACTCCTAGGCGACCTGTAACCATTCATTTCAATGGGAGTCGCCTCTCACTGTCTTAATAGGAGCAACTCTCCAGGAAGAAAACATACATTTATCAGGCAAACCTCTCCCTCCCCCCTCCCTCCCACAGAGCTGATTCTTGTTTGATTGGCCACTGGAATGTCTCTTGTCCTGCAGGCAACTTGGAGTTGCCTTGTAAATAGCTCCAGGTCACGCTGTGATTCATACTCAGGTCGTGTCTGACTTGCCTCATAAAATCCCGCTGGAAGTCTTGTTGCCCCTGTGTGAATGGGCTCTAACAGACTCAACATCTTGAGCAATTTTTGGCCAAAAAATGCAGCAGACAATTAAATCAGAGTGAACAAACAACACACATTAACAACATCAGAATTATTTCAGGGGAACATTTCCCCCACACAAAAATATACAATCCACAAAATAAACCAAACACCTGATTTGCAAAGACATAACAAATAAAATACATGTGTTACAAACACGATAAGGACATCAACATGTACATTTTAATACACACACACACACACACACACACACACACACACACACACACACACACACACACACACACACACACACACACACACACACACACACACACACACACACACACACACACACACACACACACACACACACACACACACACACACACACACACACACACACACACACACACACACACACACACACACACACACACACACACACACACACACACACACACACCTCTTCTCAAGGCAATCAACCGAATGCTCTGTGAGCTTTATATAACATAGGTTTGTGTGCTAATGAGGCAATTGAAAACACACCCAAAATGCAAGTTCTCCCAATGTAGAGACTGAAATTCAAAGTGGGTACACCTGTTAAGATCTCCTTCAATTTCTTACCCATAACACTCTCTGAGTGAGCATGCCCAGAAATATCCAGGCGCTGTTCACACACAAAAAGCACGCCAAAAAAAACTAACTGGCTGGGCATGTGCAGAACAAAACCAATGCAGCTAGCAAAAAATAACTCCCCCGTCCAAAATTAAGCACATCATCCAGCATGCTACAAAATTAGAGATGGGACAATCCCCATACAAATCCCATTGCAGTCTATGGGAACTGACTTGTTAAATTTGCTAGTCCACACTTGGCTGGCTTATCTTCTAGGTCTTAAAATGGGGGCCCAGGTCCCACCCTAAGGGACATGTATCAATGTCACCAATTTGGAAAACACCAAAAACAAAACAAGGAGAAGTGCCTTTAAATATGCCAAATTGCTTAAGGGCCATTTCACACCACATACAGTCCATTGCGTTTTTTATGCATCAAAAATGCATGGAAAGTTGGTTATATGGTTCTAAATGGCAGTGTTTGTTCCAGTGCGTTCCAGTTCCACCAAAAAAGTAGAACATGCTGCATTTTACCTGCACTGGACTGTACTGGAACGCATCAAAACGCATCAGAAACGCACTGGAACGCACAGGAACACACCTAAATGCACCAAAAACGCACTGGAACACACTTGTCCTTATCTATGGTTAATAAAAAAGAGGGGTGAAAAAAAGCACTGGACTGCATCAAAAATGTACCAAAAATGCACCGGAACGCATGAAAACAGTGCCTGTAGAAAAGCACCTGGAACGCATCCGGATTGCGTTTCTATGGTGTGAACTGGCCCTAGTTCACACTATAGAAACGCAGTCTGGGTGCGTTCCAGGTGCTTTTCTGCATGCGCGTTTTTGACACATTCCAGTGCATTTTTGATGCGTTTTTGATGCAGTCCAGTGTTTTTTTCCCCCTCTTTTCACTTAGGACAAGTGTGTTGCAGTGCGTCTTTGGTGCATTTAGGTGTGTTGCGGTGCATTCCAGTGCATTTTTGGTACGTTCCGTTGCGTTTTTGATGTGTTTTACTGGGGTCCAGTACAGTTTTGTACCAAAAAAATGCAGCATGACCAATTAGTTTTTGGCTTTCTGAAATGCACTGGAACGGACTGCAGTGGTGTGAACTATGCCATTGGCATTAATGTGATCAACTTTCTTTGCGTTTTTCAGGCATCAAAAAAACGCACTGCACTGCATCCGGTGTGAACTGGCCCTAAATATCATCCCCGGGGGATGTCTATAGTATGCCTGTAAAGTAGCACATGTTTTCCATGTTTATAACAGTTGGAGAGCAAAATGACATTTTTAAAGTAAAATAATAGTAATTTAAAAGTCCTTGCGGCTGTAATGAATTGCTGGTTCCCATCAATACAGATAAAAGTCATTGAAAGTCTTTGCTAACCAAAAAAAAAAATGCGTGGGGGTCCCCCAAATTCCATAACCAGGCCCTTCAGGTCTGGAATGGATATTAAGGGGAACCCCGCTGCAAATTTTTTTTAAAAATGACGTGGGGTTCCCCCAAATATCCAAACCAGGCCCTTCAGATCTGGCATGGATTTTAAGGGGAACTCCACCCCAAATTTAAAAAAAATGGCGTGAAGTCCCCCTAAAAATCCATACCAGACCCCTTATCCGAGCACATAACCTGGCCGGCCGCAGGGGAAGAGGGGAGGACGAGAGAGCGCCCCCCTCCCTCCTGAACCGTACCAGGCCACATGCCCTCAACATGGGGAGGATGTCCCCATGTTGATGGGGACAAGGGCCTCATCCCCACAACCCTTGCCCGGTGGTTGTGGGGGTCTGCGGGCGGGGGGCTTATCGGAATCTGGAAGACCCCTTTAACAAAGGGGACCCCCAGATCCCGTCCCCTCCCATGTGATATGGTAATGGGGTACAAATGTACCCCTACCATTTCACAAAGAAAGTGTAAAAAATGGAAAAAATGACAAGAGCCGGTTTTTGACAATTCCTTTATTAATGTCTTTTCTTTTCTTCCATCTTCTTCTTCTTCTTCTTCCATCTTCTTCTTCCATCTTCTTCTTTTCAACATTCGGGTTTCTTCCTCCATCTTCCTCTTCATCTTTATCTTCATCTTCATCTTTTTTCTTCCTTCGGTGTTCTCGTCCAGCATCTTGCCCCGGCGTCTTCCCTTCTTCTTTCTTCTCCGCCGCTCCGTTTGAATTGGAGGTTCCCGCTGTGCGACGCTTCAGTTCTTCATCGGGTCCGCGTAAATCCGGTGACCCCGCCCCTCTCTGACGCACATGGATTTCACGGGGACTTTCCCCGTGGTGACAGAGGGGGGCGGAGCCACCGGATGGTTTGCGGACCAAGTGGAGAACTGAAGCGTCGCACAGCGGGAACCTCCAATTCAAACGGAGCGGCCGGAGAAGAAAGAAGAAGGGAAGACGCCGGGGCAAGATGCTGGACGAGAAGACCGAAGGAAGAAGGAAGATGAAGATGAAGATAAAGATGACGAGGAAGATGGAGGAAGAAACCCGAATGGAGAAAAGAAGAAGATGGAAGAAGAAGAAGAAGGAAGAAGATGGAAGAAAAGAAAAGACATTAATAAAGGAATTGTCAAAAACCGGCTCTTGTCATTTTTTCCATTTTTGACACTTTCCTTGTGAAATAGTAGGGGTACATTTGTACCCCATTACCATTTCACATAGGGGGGGCCGGGATCTGGGGGTCCCCTTTGTTAAAGGGGTCCTTCAGATTCCGATAAGCCCCCCGCCCGCAGACCCCCACAACCACCGGGCAAGGGTTGTGGGGATGAGGCCCTTGTCCCCATCAACATGGGGACATCCTCCCCATGTTGAGGGCATGTGGCTTGGTACGGTTCAGGAGGGAGGGGGGGCCGCTCTCTCGTCCCCCCCTTTTCCCCTGCGGCCGGCCAGGTTATGTGCTCGGATAAGGGGTCTGGTATGGATTTTTGGGGGGACTCCACGCCATTTTTTTTTTAAATTTGGGGTGGAGTTCCCCTTAAAATCCATGCCAGATCTGAAGGGCCTGGAATGGATATTTGGGGGGAACCCGCACGTCATTTTTTTAAAAAAAATTGCAGCGGGGTTCCCCTTAATATGTATTCCAGACCTGAAGGGCCTAGTTATGGAATTTGGGGGAACCCCCACACTTTTTTTTTTTTGGTTAGCAAAGACTTTCTATAACCTTTCTCTATATTGCCGGGAGCCGACAATTCATTACAGCCGCGGCTGCTTTTAAATGTTTTTTTTTTCCTTTAGAAATGTCATTTTGCTGGCGCAATGGAAAGTTCAGGGCTGCGCCTGTTCAACTTATGCAAATTAGTTTACATGACTTGACATTTACTAAGATTTTGCCGGCGCAGTGAACCGGCGCATTTAAACCATTGAAATTCCTGCGCCGAGCTCAAAAAAACCTCCCGCAGCTCGAATCGTACTTGCCGGCGCAGCGGGCTGGTTTTGAAAAAGTTACTTTCCCACTCTATTTTGGGCATATTAGTTATTTGGGCAGGTGTCACTACACTTCCTCACATCACCCCATGTCACCCCCATTATATTCTCCCTTCCAGCTTCTTTATATTTAGATTTTAACATGCCCTGCACCAGGTCCATAGTGGCGCACTGAGCGCCTCCTCCCGGGCGCAGAGAACACTATAGTAAATGGCAAATAGGGCTGCGATACCGGCGCTATTTTTTTGTAAATACCAAAACAGCCATTGCGCACGCAGATGCGCCAATACTCATGGCGCAAACGTTTGGTAAATCAGCCCCAATGTGTCAGCGAGGTGCAAACACGCAAACACCAGGGCGACACAGAGACACGACACATATCCATATGTCAATGGCTCCCTTAAAAACTCTGTATATATTACCAGAGTGTAATTACCTTTAAAAAGAATCACAATATATGGGAGAAATATACTGAACTTATCCCTGTGTTCCCAAACTGTAACAGAAAAAAGACAACTATATTAAAATTAATATATAAATTAAAATATATAGCAAAGGGGGGTTACAGAGGTGTAACACCAGAAGAAGGACAAAGGGACAAAAAAGGGGGGATCCATGATGACAAAAAAAGAGAAAAGAGACCCCCCATTCTCTCGTTTGATTTCCGGTGTCACTCTCCAGCCGGGTTATTTAAGTGCGGTGAGTGACGTCCCATTCCTTAGCCTCCTTTCCCCCTTGTAAGGAGAAACGCAGCGTCGGGTGGAGCTAAGGAATTCGATGTCATCACGCACCAGCTGATTGGCGTGAGCTACAGCTGACTGCTTTTTAAATCGTTGTCGGAGATTGCTGGCATTCAGTGCGCTCTCTCTATTTAATATTTTTTTCTATCTGTGGATGTCAGTGTTTTTTACCCAATAAAGGGGATTTCCCTTTTTAAACCTTTCTGCACCATGAAGTTTTTTTGTTCTTATCCCCAACATGTTATATTACGAATCATAAGCGGTGCCTTTGATTGGTTTTCTATATTGAGAGGATCTTTGTGAACACGGTGCAGCAGCGGAGCATTGGATCTAGAGGAGTATCTGACTTCCTACATCAGATGTCCGGGGTACGTGTCTATTAAGCCCCTTTGATCCCTGTAATGAGGATCCACCTGATTTGGTAAGCAGACATCTTTATTACCTGATTATGAGTCATCATTACCTGCTTTGAAAGAAGAAAGTGAGGAGAATTGGCACCTTCGCTTCCAGTCTCGTTCGGACATTTTTTATGTGTCATTTTCAGTCTTTCATGGACACTTATGTGTTATACACTTTTTTGGTTTTTATACTATCTTTGATCATATGTGTTTGAAATTTATACATATTAGATATTTATACACCTTTTTTTTGAGCACACATCATTGCCTCTTTGGAAGCAATTTATAGAAGCAATTATTGTTGTTGTTTTTTTCACTTTATGTTTTTGGGTTGCACAATTTTTTACATTACACATATTTGCAGTTTATTATTCTGAACTTTTATTATTGCAGCACCACCATTCACTTTTGGATTTCAATATCCTCCTTTTATGTGTATCTTCACGTTGTACGTTTTCTATATTTGATTTGGTTGAATATTGGCATTTTTGCAAAAAAAATTCTGCCGAATAGGGATAGCGCGGATTGTCCTTCTTATATACAAATTAGCTTAGAATACCTTGAGGAAGGGGACAGAGGTGCACCCTCCCCAAGAGGTATTAGGGTTTTATTTTTTTTCCTTTTCCTCTTCTCCCCTTTTTTTCGTTAGTCTCTCCTCTTCCCCACTTGTAATTTTGACCGTGGTCTCCACTCCATACCCCTGGGATAGCCTTGTTAGTGTTGATAAGAAATGGATACTGTGTCAATAGTATCGATTAATACTAAAGGGTTAAAAACTCCCGAAAAGCAATGTATACTTCTCCAGGATTTGAAACGAGAGGGGAGGGATATAGCGTTTATTCAAGAAACACATTTTAGGGAACGTGGTATCCCCTTCCTTAGAAATAGATTTTTTCCGAATGGATATCATGCTACTGTAGGGGGTATGTACTTTCCCGGGTGTAATTCAAACTGGCAGAGACACCAGTGATGTGCAGTTCCTTGTGGTCCAGTGGGTGGCGCTGTTGCCTCGGGCTGGGGTTGAACCATCATTGTGTGCTGTGCCTCCTTTTTGTCCTCCCTCGGTAGCGGTATGGTGGGGCGGGGAACCCGCCGTGCTTGCTGGGAGAAGGTATAAAGGGGCCGGCCATCTTTGTCACGGGGTCGAGTCCCAGGCACCTTCAGCCTGAGGGCGTGTGGTTCGTGTCGGTCCTATAGGCTGCTTGGCCTGGAGGACGTCCGGAGGTCGTGTTCCATCCCAGGCACCTCTAGCCTGGGGTGAGGTACTCGGATGGAGGTCTGGAGCTCAGTGCCCAACACTGAGTTCCGCAAGGGAAGGAGGTCCTAGGGAACCCAGGGATTGGGTACCCGAATCCAGAAGGCGTAATGGACCGGGGGGAGCTCCTCACTTGAAGACCGGGTGCAGCAGATTGCCAGTGACAGGTGAGCCTCCCATTGGAGACCACCTGGAAGGAAAATCCCCCCCCTCGCTAGGAGACCTCAGCCTACTTTTAGGAAGGAAAGTGGAGAGTTCATTGTGTCTGGGCCTACTCGCATCCACACCTCCTTGTTTGTTCTGTTCTCTAAGGGAGTCTAACTGATTATGCTGTTCACTCGAGAAGAATAAAGGAGTGTTGGACTTTAATGGTGTGGGGCTCTTTTCTGGTGGACATTGTTCAAGGTAACTCCAGGTGCACAACACTGACCCGAAGGTAGAGAAGGAACTTTGCTTACACCGCACGGACACATGTGGTGAAGGCTTGGCGTGGTGACCCCGCTCTCTCCCCTCTAAGGTACCCCTAGACAAGAGAAAGACGAGCTGATACAAAGACAGGAGTGAGGAGGACGCTACACTACTAACCCGGTTGCCAAAGGGGGGGGGTGTATCTATACTAATATCTAACAAGATGTACAGAATCCTTGGTGGATGCCGGGGGACAATATCTACTTTTGAAGGGTAAGATCGGGGGGTCAGGAGTGACCCTAGCTACTTTTTACGCCCCTAATATACAACAAGACATATTTTTTTTAAGAGATTTTTGGATAAACTGTCAGGATTCCAAGAAGGCCAGTTGATCATGGGGGGGGATCTGAATATCCCTCTGGTTCCCAGCGAGGATACTTCGTCCGGAGCCTCTGCGGCATCGCCGGGCACCCGGAGGTGGACCTCGCGGTTACTACAGGGAGCGAGGTTAGTAGATGTATGGCGATTGATCCACCCAGGAGATAGGGACTATTCTTTTTACTCCATCCCAAATAAGACATACTCGCGCATTGATTTTTTTCATTCCACATAATCAATTGCATGCGGTAAACGAAGTGGGAATTGGAAAGAACATGCACCAGTTCTCCTGAAATATACCCTCTCAGATATTCAACTCCCCGGTGCGGCGACTTGGAAGCTTAATTAAAGTCTTCTACAGGACACCTCGGTCTTGGAAAATGTTCGCAGAGAAGTAACATGGTACTTTCAGACTAATGACACCCCGCATTGTGATCCTGGAGTGATTTGTGAGGCCCATAAAGCGGTGATACGGGGAGTATTGATAAAACATGGGGCAAGGATTAAAAGGGAAAGAGAAGCCAAAATAACATCCTTAATGGCAGATATTTCCCATTTAGAAATTTTACACAAGCAGAGCCCCAATCTAGCTTTGGAAAGGGATTTACTGACTGTGCGTAGACAGGTTACAGATTTACTCTTGTATAAAGCTAAGAGGGCAATTCAGGCAGGGAGGAAACAGAACTATGAATATGGCAATAAGTGTGGGAAACAATTGGCTGACTCTCTGAGGGGGCAACAAGTGAAGATGTATGTCCCAATGATTATGGGAGCTGAAGGCGGAAAACTTGTGCTACCCAGGGAGATAGCACAGCGGTTTGGGGACTTTTATTCATCCCTGTAAAACCTACAGTCAAACCCCCAGAATCAGACTGCGATAGAAGAGTATTTAGTTGCTTCCGGAATGCCTAGTTTTTGAAGTCACCTATAAGACAGGAACTGGAGAGACCGATTACATTAGTAGAAATTCAAGAGGCAGTGAAAGAGGCAAAAATGGGGAAGGCCCCTGACCCGGATGGTTTCTCCATTCAATACTATAAACTTCTTTTTCCAATTCTAGGACTCTACATCCCTTTTAAACGCGGACCTGAAGCTTTTTTCCAAGATTATCGCGACACGACTCCAATAGCAGATACCCTCTCTGGTCCATAAGGACCAGTTAGGGTTGTGCAGATGCGGGAAGCATGGGATAATACAATTAAGACTTTGAATTTGATTCATGAAGCTAACACATCTCGAACTCCCTGCGTATTCTTGGGGACAGATGCGGAGAAGGCTTTTGATATGATTAACTGGCAGTTTAGGTTTGCGGTCCTACGACACATAGGGTTGGGAATCAATATGATCCAATGGATCTCGAGTATTTATACTCAACCGACGGCTCAAGTTAAGGTAAATGGAATTTTATCCCCACTTTTTAAGGTATCTAATGGGACTAGACAGGGATGCCCACTATCCCCAATCCTCTTTGCTCTGTCGGTAGAGCCATTACTGTGTAAGATTCGACTTTAAGATCAATTTTTCTAAATCTGAAGCAATGTGGGTAGTGGTGTCCAAAGAGGTGTTGAGAGTATTGAAGTCCAACTATAATTTTAAATGGAAAGACCAAGCACAGAAGTACTTGGAAACTTTTATCCCAGAAGACCTGTCAGATACAGTATACAGGCTGAATTTTTCCCCATTACTATTTAGAGCACGAGCCCTTTTGGAGGGATGGCAGAGGGGGCTTTATTCTTGGTTTGGGAGGTGCAATGTTATTAAAATGAATATTTTACCAAAATTCCTTTACTTCTTTCAAACTTTGCCAATTGCCATTCCTAAAGATTTCTTTAAACAAATACACTTGCTTTTTATCAGGTTTATATGGGCAAACAAACACCCAAGAATTAGATCGTTGTTGCCCATACCTAAACGATATGGAGGACTGGGGTTACCAGATTTATATAAATATTATCAGGCAGCTCTGTTGAGCCGCTTGGTTGACTGGAGCCATCATAAGGAATGGAAAATCTGGCCCGGCTTAGAACAAGTGCAGTGCAGTGTGTTACTACAATGAGCCGCTTGGTGTTTTAGGGCCCTCCCAAACAGTATGAAGAGGCATCCGTTGATAGGCCCCACCCTTCGGGTGGGATATGATTTTTTTTTTCTAAAGGTATATTATCAACAATGGACTCACCTTTATTTCCTATCTTAGGGAACCCCCAGTTTAGTCCAGGTCTGAGGAAGGGACCTTTTGGAAGATCAGGAACATGGCCTACAATACAGGAGATAACAGGTTCTACATCTTACCAACTGGATTTTTGGAGGGCAGTGCAGTTGAGACATTTTTTTTTGATACCTTGACTCTACCAAGTAGATATGAGCGAATGTTAACAAAGTTTGAGGAATACTGTACTGGGAGTGGGATTATGTATCATGCACTTTCCAAAATGAGTGCATTGTTGGTCGCACCCCCCGAGGATTTCCGGTTGCCATTTTTTAGGAGGTGGGAGATGGAGGTAGACCGGGCATTCTCGGAGGAGCAACAGAACAATATTATACTTAATACGTTTTTGAATCTTCAATGTGCATAAGGATGCAAGAGACAAGTTTTAAGATCCTCTCGCAGTGGTATCGTACCCTGGCTATTTTACACAGATGATACCCAAATATACCAGACAATTGTTGGCGCTGTGGGGGAAAAGGAGGGACGTTAGTTCATATTTTCTGGTCCTGGCCCGGAATAAAGGGTTTCTGGAGAGAGGTCCGGAAGATTGCACAAAAATTTAGCGATCAGGAGATTCCTGGGGAACCGACTTTCTTCCTATTACAAAATACTGATATCCCAGCTAAACGATATAAGATATCGGTTCTGTGCCATCTCCTGAATGCAGCAAGAGCATGCATCCCAGGTAAATGGAAACAGACACAACCACCATCAGTGGGGATGTGGCTCAAACGGGTAGAACAAATGAATATAATGGAAGAACTGGGTTGGACATCCCGGCAAAAACGATGGATTTACTTGGAAACATGGTCGGCGTGGAATCTTTTTAGATATACTTGTAGCGGGTACTTACTTTCCCGGGGTAATTTTAGAATTTTTCGGTGACACCAGTGGTGTGTTCCCGGTGGCCCACCAGGTGGCGCTGTCACCATGGGCTGACGGACGGACATCGCTGTGTGCTGAGCCTCCTTTTTGTCCTCTCTCGGCAGCGGTATGGTGGGGCGGGGAACCCGCCATGCTTGCTGGGAGGGGGTATAAAGGGGCCGGCCATCTTGGTCACGGGGTCTTAGTCCCAAGCACCTTCAGCTTGCGGACGGTGGTTCGTGTTCGTCCTCTAGGCGGCCTAGGCCTAAAGGACCACCGGAGATCGTGTTCCACCTCAGGCACCTTTAGTCCTGGGGTGAAGTACTTGGATGGAGGTCCGGAGCTCAGTGCCCAACACTGAGTTCCGCGAGGGAAGGATCCTAAGGCACTCCGGGGATGGATGCCTGAATCCGAGGTGGGCGTAATGGACCGGGAAGAGCTCCTCATCTGAAGACCCAGTGCAGCAGACTGCCGGTGACGGGTGAGTCTCTTGTCGGAGACCGTCCGGAAGGAGAATTTCCCTCGTGCGGAGACCATAGCCCACTCTCAGGGAGGAGAGTGGAGGATCGAATTTGTGTCTGGGCCTATTCGCACTCACACCTCCTTTTCTGTTCTGAAGCCAAGGGAGTCCATGTTATGTTCTACAATAAAGGTGTGTTGGACTTTAACGGTGTGGGGCTCAATTTCTGGCAGGCGAGGTTCGTGGAGACTCTTGGAGGGAGAATCCAGATGCACAGCACAGACCCGAAGGTAAAAACAACAGAGACATTGCTGATACCACATCACACCTGTGGTGGAAGCCTGGCGTAGCTCACCCTCTCCCTCCCCTATCATACCCCTAGACCAGAGACAGTGCGAGTTGAACTTTAATAGGAGGGGACTGGGGAGAGGGTGTCTGCTACACGTGGGGGCTCGGGTCCGGGATTGTGTTGTGCATCACTGTATGGAACGTGTCTGCTGGAAGAGTTAAACGAATAGGCCGAAGTGCAGCCCTGCTCGAAAGCCGTGGACATGACCTCAAGAAGGGAAAGGCCCGCGCAGGAAGAGTGGTGAACGGGGGGGAGCTCAGCCGTGTGGAGCAGTGCACGTGGGGGCTTCTAATTGCACTGCGCCACCAGACACAACCTCCGCCGCTTGGTTCGTGGGCGTGGCTCAACCAAGGAAAGTGAAGAAAGCCCGCGAACTGGAGCAAAAAGGGGAGGAGTTCAATACGTGTGAAGGGACTACACATGGGACATTGGCGCGAAAACTCTGCAGTGTGTGATGGATCAGCAACAGGTCGCCATGTTTGGACATACCTCGTGGATTCCGGTTCATCCTTCCACCATGACATTGACTGCTGCTGCTCCGATAACGGATACGGGGATCCGACTGAAGCCAAGGGGTCGATTCGCCCTATACTCGTGTATGGACTTTGAGGCCCTGGGTATGATTTGTCCCGGGTGTTCGGGACTGGTGTGCCTGTTGAAGCCGTTCGGACGTTGTGAGGCCTGTGGGGAGTTCACGTTTGAGGTGGATCCGGCAGTTGAGAGGCTGAGAACCATCTACCCAGGCCGGGCTTCAGGTACCACCACTCAGAGAGGAGAGATCACCGCTGTGAGAGTCACCCCTGCGCACACTGCAGCGACCGCGGAGGAGGTCGTTAAAACTCTACGGGAGAAATCCGAGGATGCTGACTCGGTCGCCACTGTCTCGCAGTGTCCGCCACCGAAGAAAAGAACCAGCGTGGTAGCCCCGACCAGCGGTGGTGGTGGACCGTCTCGCACGCTTACGACAGGCCCAGATGAATCCGTTGACGAGGGTTCCGGACGTCCCGCTTCAAGGAAAGGCCGAGGTAAGCCAGGCGAAGAGACTTGGTGTGTGGGAGGAGGTGTCAGGAAGGCATGGCCTAGCAAGTCCGCGGAGTGTGGAGGCTCCGTTTCCACAAAGGGCTACATACCCGCGGAGGAGTTTGGAATGTCTTCCAGCAGAATACATGCAGGATAGGTAAGTAAAACTCCCCTGCCTCGGCTGGGTGATTTAGCTGGACATTCCTGGAGAGATCAAGTAAGTGGTTGTGGCCCCTTTCTTCCCTCTCTCCCTGCCTTTCCCTCCTCCCTGGGCTTCTAGCTAAAGGTTGCTGGGTGCTGGGGGTCACCTAGGGGGTCCCACTGGAGCGGGGCTGGCTGTAACTAACATTTAAAAGAAATTTCATTTTTTCTTACCTGTGTTTGTGTCCTTCCTCCTCCATGCTGTCGGCGGCCATTTTGAGGTGGTCCATGCCAAGTTTGGCCTCTTGTGACTGCCCGGCGGCCATCTTCCTGTGGTTCGGCCACACCCACTGGCCCCTATCAGCTGATTGGCGGCCATGTTTGTCCACCCTGTATGCAGATATTGCCGTTCGGCGGCCATCTTTTTGTGGGCTATGGCTGCTTGACCTCTATCTTCTGTCGGCGGCCATTTTCTTAGAGCCCACATTATCTTCCATACAGACGTTTTTGGCAACCATTTTTCGAGAGCCTCCGGCCTCTAGGGTGCATTACACTGGCGCGAAAATTCACACAGGAAGTGCTGATAAAAGAAGCAGACTGACACAGCAGCAGAGGGACAGCATCACAGGCGCAGCATAGCAGTACCTATCCAGGGTGGTGAGTCCTCTGGGTGACCCGGCCTCTCTGCAGCACAGGAGGGTGGCCTATTGATATCTTGCCTGGAGCCCTGTGAGTGTCAGCGTGTGGTCAGCATGGCATCTGAGCCAGATGTCTTCTCCCCTGAAACACCAGATTTAGCAGCTGGTGCCCCTGAGGTGTCTATGAACGCTATGACTGCAATCCTAGAGGCGTTTGCTGCCAGGGTGGAAGCAGCACATGGGAATACAGGGGGTAGTAAACGCCCCATCCCCTGCAAGCTTCTGGGGATAATTCTGGTGCAGAACCAGGTCCAGCTACGGCTCGGGGCCCAGATTCTGACACATCAGAGACTGCAGACCGTGACCGGACAGTGAGAATGACTCAAAGTCCAGGTCAGTACGCGAGACGGCTTTGGTATCTGACCTTATTACTGCAGTGCGGGATATGCTAAAATTGGAAAATACTGCAGAAGCAGCAGAGACTCCGGTCCACTTGGGTTTCATAGACCTGCCCGCACTGCTAAGGTGTTCCCTTGTGTGTCTTTTGATAAACTCTTATACAAGGAATGGGAGAACCCACTGAGGGTCTTTACAGCCCCAAAGAGGTTTGCGGTACGGTACCCCTTTTGAGGAGAGTTTTCTGAAGAAATGGACCTCTCCCCCTATAGTGGACCCTCCGGTGTCCAGACTTAATAGAGCCACCACAATTCCTGTAGAAGGGGCTCCTGTTTTCTAGGACCCTGTGGATAAGAAGGCTGAAGCACTCGCTTGCTACCTATACTCAGTGGTAGGCTCGGCAGTACGCCCGGCATTGGCGGGGGCCCTAGTGTCTCACACACTTACTGAATGGGCAAGATTGCTACTCCAGGGGTTAAGGAGCGAGATGCTCCTCCTGATGAGATAACATTGGCCGACCTGTTGGTCCAGGGCCTTAGGTTTGTCTGCGAGTCAGACATGAATACTATTCCCCTGCTGTCTAAAACTTCGGTTTATGCAGTAGCAATACGCCGCCTGATCTGGCTAAAAGGCTGGTCTGTGGACCAGACTTCCAAGAAAGCCCTGTTGGATCTGCCTTTTAAGGGTGACAGACTTTTTGGGGCTTCTCTGGATGACATCATCAAGGATGCCACAGGAAGTAAAAGCACTTTGCTTCCCCAAATTAGCAAGGGTAAGGGGCCACGCCAAGGGCAAGGGCCCTCCTTTACTGCACACAAGTGTTTTTTTCGTCCCCCTAGGGCGACAGGGAAAAGACCCCAGGCCGATAAAGCGCCTGCCCAAGGACAAAAGCGTCCCTGGTCCCGCATACCCAATAAGCCTGCGGACAAATTTGCGTCCGCATGAAGGTCCACCCCCACCCAGCTCTCGGGTGGGGAGACGTCTTCGCAAATTCGCGACTCAGTGGACAGCACTAATCTCCGACAGGTGGGTTTGCGAAGTAAATCTTCTCAGGCTACATGATAGAGTTTCTCTCTTGTCCACAGGACAGATTCAACACCTCCAATCTCCAGCTACTACCGACCCGTCGGGAGGCCCTGTATGGGGCGGTCCAGGGTCTACTGGAACGCGGGGTAGTTATTCCGGTTCCAGAACTGGAATGGGGTTTTTACTCAAATCTGTTCATTGTGCCGAAGAAGGAGGGGGTTCGTCCAAGCTTGGATCTCAGAGCCCTCAATTGCTTTGTGAAGGTACAAAGTTTTCGGATGGAGTCGGTTCGATCTGTAGTCACGGCTCTCCATCCGGGAGACTTTATGGCCTCCTTGGACATCAAGGACGCATACCTGCATGTCCCCATACACTCCAGACACCAGAGGTTTCTGCGATTTGCTATCGGGAAGGACCACTACCAGTTTGTGGCCCTCCCGTTGGGCCTTGCCTCAGCACCCAGGACGTTCACCAAGGTGCTCGCTCCGATTCTGGCACTTCTAAGACAGCGGGGTATCGCTATCACAGGCTACTTGAACGACCTTCTGCTGAAGGCCCCTTCAAGCTCAGAATTAGAGGTAAGCGTGTCCATTACCTGTCAGACTCTTCGAGACTATGGTTGGATACTAAACACGCAAAAGTCAGTATTGGTGCCCACTCAACGCCTAGTGTACCTGGGGTTGATTCTGGATTCCTCAGAGGCAAAGGTATTCCTCCCTGTGGAGAAGTTGCAGACCCTCCGGGCTGCAGTACGGCAGCTGACTTCCAGGATTTGGTCGTCACTCCGTTTTTTGCATGCGAGTGTTGGGCCTCAGGGTAGCCTCCTTCGAGGCGGTTCCATATGCTCAATACCACACTCGAGTGTTACAGAAGGAAGTTCTATCCAGATGGAACAGATGTCCATCATCTCTGGATTATCAAATCCGAGTGAGCCACATAGTCAGGAGATCCCTGGTATGGTGGCTGACAGCACCGGCTCTAATGGCCCGGAAGTAATTTCTTCCGGTTTACTGGATAGTGATCACGACGGACGCCAGCCTTACAGGTTGGGGGGGAGTCTGGGGTGTTCAGTCAGCGCAAGGTCGCTGGACCCCAGAGGAAGCCCTCCTGCCGATCAATGTCCTGATAATCCGGGCGATCAGGCTGTGCCTCTTCAAATGGTCTCAGAGGCTGCAAGGGCATCCAGTCAGGATCCAGTCAGACAACGCCACAGCAGTGGCATATGTCAATCATCAAGGAGGAACAAGAAGCTCAGCTGCAACATCGGAGATCGCTCGCATCCTGAAGTGGGCAGAGAGGAGCGTACCGGCACTGTCGGCCGTGTACATTCCGGGTGTGGAAAACTGGCAGGCGGACTACCTGAGCCGCCAGATGCTGGACCAGGGAGAAGGGTCCTTACACCCGGAGGTGTTCCAACTCCTCTGCCAAAGATGGGGCACACCAGACGTAGATCTTCTGGCTTCCCGACTCAGTCGGAAGGTATTGAGATTTGTGGCCCGGTCAAGAGACCCATGGGCAGACGCAACGGACGCGTTGGTAGCATCGTGGGGTCAGTATCGGCTAATCTATGCCTTCCCTCCCTTAAGGCTTCTTCCTCTTCTGCTCCGCAGAGTGGAGGCAGAGGGAATTCCAATGATCCTAATCGCTCCAGATTGGCCTCAGCGTCCTTGGTACGCCGATCTAGTACGTCTGGTAGCAGACGTCCCCTGGCGCCTACCACTACGGAAGGACCTGCTATCGCAAGGTCCCATATTCCATCCTGCTTTACAGTCATTGGCTTTAACGGCATGGCTGTTGAGAACCAGGTACTGAGAGACCGGGGCCTGTCAGACTCAGTAATCTCTACTATGAGAAGTGCTCGAAAACCGTCCTCTAGGAAGGTCTATCACCGCACTTGGAGGGCCTACATCTCCATGTGTGAGGAAATGAAATGGCATCCGCGTACCTATTTGGTTTCCAGAATCCTGCTGTTTTTACAGCATGGGGTGGACCAAGGGCTTGCCCTAAGTACGATTTAAGGGACAGATATCTGCCCTGGCTGTCTTTTTTCAGCGACCCCTGGCGACTCACTCTCTCGTGAGTACATTTGTGCAGGGGGTCCGACATGTGGCCCCCTCCGGTCTGTCCCCCGTTACCTCCGTGGGACTTGAACCTGGTCCTCTCGGTGCTTCAGAAGGCACCGTTTGAGAATATTAGAGATATTCCCCTGTTGACACTTTCTCAGAAAGTGGTCTTTTTGGTGGCTGTTACGTCAGTTAGACGAGTCTCTGAGCTGGCAGCCTTGTCCTGCAAGGCTCCCTATTTGATTTTCCACAAGGATAAGGTGGTGCTGCGGCCGCAGCCTTCCTTTCTTCCGAAAGTCGTTTCGGCTTTTCATCTCAACGAAGACATTGTACTTCCATCCTTGTGTCCTCAGCCGTCGAATCCTAAGGAGTCGGCGTTGCATTCCTTGGACGTTGTCCAAGCTTTGAGAGTATACCTATCTGCTACTTCCCTGTTCCGGAAGTCAGACTCACTGTTTGTTTCGGTGGCTGGTCCCAAGAAGGGCCAAGCAGTCTCATCGGCCACCATCTCTAGGTGGATCCGACAGATAGTAATCCAGGCTTACGCCTTAAAGGGTCAGGCGCCCCCCTTTCCTATCACGGCGCATTCGACCAGGGCAATAGGTGCCTCTTGGGCTTTCCGACATCAAGCGTCTGTTTCCCAATTATGTAAAGCGGCGACTTGGTCGTCCGCTCACACTTTCACAAAATTCTACAAAATTGATGTAGGTGCATCTTCGGATCTCTCTTTTGGCCACAAGGTTTTGCAAGCGGCTGTTTAGAGTTGCAACTCTTCCGTTGGAGGAGTGCTGTTTTGTGTTTGGGGTGAAGTTTATTTTTATGCTGTTACCACCCCTCGTTTTTTCTCTGACACTGCTTTGGGACGTCCCACTTTGTCAATAGAGAAGCTGTGTCGGTCCATGGACGAAAGAGTAAATAGGATTTTTTACTCACCGTAAAATCCTTTTCTCTGAGTCCATGGACCGACACAGCACCCACCCCTCCTTTTAAGTTTGTACTGCTTTTTGACGAACTGATCTGCGAAGATGCAGACTGAGAGGGTATACCCAGAGGGTCCGCCCCCTGGGCGGTACTGTAGAAGGTGTGATGCAACACTTTTTACAAGTTTTTCTGCCTAGTCACTCCTAATTAACGGATAATACCCACTTTGTCAATAGAGAAGCTGTGTCGGTCCATGGACTCAGAGAAAAGGATTTTACGGTGAGTAAAAAATCCTATTTTTCTCTTATCATCCATGGACCGACACGGCGGTTCTTATCACTGAACGTATGGGTATATGTCCCTGCTTGCAGGAGAAGACCTAGGCAGAATGTTAGATGTTAAAACATTCTAGAACAAACCAGAGCTGAACAGCCCCGCCCAGGGGGCGGTCCCTCCGGACATTACCCTCCCACCTGCAGCTAGCAGGCCTCAGTTTTTTTCTGCCTAGCAGAAGAAGACATGGCTCTCTCAGGAGCCAGTCTCCTGGAAAATTTTACTTTTAAATTGTATTCCTTTGGGAATTTTATTATTTTATTTTTGAGACCTTCAATCAACTGTCGGCTGGGCAACAGGTTGGGTACACTGGTATCCTCGTAGTCTTCCCTGTCCGACCATTGAGCGTGCTGATCCTCGCCTTGTGTGCGTGAGACTCAGTTCACGACATACCCCATGGCTCCAGGGGTGGCCGGGTTGCTTTCATGCTCCCGCGGTCCTCTCAAGATCGAACAGTACCTACTGTATCTTTCCCGGTGGACCGGGCCGACAGCTACGCAGTACGACTCTGTGATAGGTCTGTCTGAAACAAGCCAGTGGGTCCCTCTATTGGCACCGGGGGTATTCTCCAAGGTGCTTGCGGGACGGGTAAGTAGTCTCTCCTGCTGCAAGGTGAGTACATGCTGGCTGTGTTTCTGTGTGTGGGGGGGTTCTCCCTGTCTCCCCCCTGTTATGCTGCTCTCTGCACCCTGTTGTGCTGTGTGGGGATGCTTGGGGGGTCACTCTGCCCTGGGGGGCCGCTCCATGACTGTTATTTTGCTTGGGAAGTGTTCTGGGGGACTGGCTGTGTTTTGTTTTTTTCTGTGCGCCATTGGCGCGGTGTTTTATTTTTAAAAAAGTGCGCCATTGGCGGCCATTTTGCTGGGGCTTAATACAGTTATACTGGTGCCCGGCGGCCATTTTCTTGTAGCTGCGGCACTTTTGGTTTCGTTTTCGGCCTCTAGCAGCGCTGCTGAACGGCGCGAAATACACACATCCTCACAGATTCTTCACCTCAGGCTGCACCCGCACTACAGCACGACTCATACAGCGCTACAGCGCGACTCGTACAGCGCGGCTCATACAGCGGTACCGAGCAGTCCCTAGGGGTGGTGAGTACTCCAGGTATCCCCTCCTCAGCCCCGGCACGGCCTGTGGGTGGGCTGTATTATTCACTGTAATGGTGAATAAGGTCTCAGAGGGTGGCAATATTGGAGTCTGGTTCACCTGTTTCTTCACATTGTTAGAGACAACTGGCAGTGCTCCTGCACCTGCGGTCCTTAGGGACCAGTTGTCGGCAGTCCTGGAATCATTAATATGACCAGGAGGAAGCAGTGTGTGAGCGCAAGGGAGCAAAAAAGCCCCTCTCCCCACTTTTTTTCCACAAAAAAAAAAAGAGGGGGGTGTGCGCTGATTCAGATATGGGCCTAGCCAGTACCGCTCAGGACCCTAGTTCTGAATATATTTGATGGTTTTGAACAGGACATTCCTTGCAAGGAAGACTCCAGTTCTGTGTCAGTAAATGACAGGGCGCTTGTTTTGTGAACTCATTGATGCAGTGAGGGACACTCGCAAGCTAAATGCAGCGGATGCAGAACCTCAGGCGGACAGTCTCCTCTGGTTCCTTAGGGCCGGGCCTTCTAAAAAGTGTTTTTTCCATATGTAACTTTCTTTGACCAGCTCATTGATAAGTGTCATGGATATGCCGTAGTGTTTGTCTGTCAGCTTACCTTCCTTCCCTTGTGTTCATCTTAGAGGCCAGAACCCTTTCACCTGACTTCCTTTATAATCTCCTCCCAGCCTGACTCCACCCCAGGCTCTATCACAGAACACTATATTAACCTGTGCACTGCAAGCCTGCTTTGCTGATCAACGTGTTTGTTAGGCATTGTGTGTTTGGGTTCCTGCCTGCCGTGAGCTACGTCTATCTCTCTGTTACGTAATTGGCTTGTCCCCGACTATCCCTGTCTGCTCGTGACCCTTGACCTTCGGCTTGTCTTTCGTTATCCTTGTCTGCTTGTGGCCCTTGACCTTCAGCTTGTTATTCGTTATTCTTATATCTTGTGCTGCTGCTTCCCCTCTTGTCCCCTTATCCTACGGGGCGTGAGCTAGGAGACTCTAGGGGCCGCGACGTGGACCCAGCCTGCAGCATAACATCCTCACCACTAGAGGCTCTGGAGAAGACCTGCTGGGTCTTAGACTCCGCGCCCTGGGGAATCTTGGCTCTAGCTTCCTATAGGATCCCGGTTGTGCTCCTCTGGTCCCGCTTTCCACAACCACCCAGTTTCCTATCCGCAGCAGTCAGCCATAGGGTTCACTACCTTGCGGTGCACTCCTGTCCCCCTACGGTGTGCATCTGTCACCTGGCCGTAGGTGACCTGACAAAAAGGTCTGGGGAAAGAGCCGCAGAAGACTTTTATGGTCCCGCTGCGTTTGTCTATCAGATACCCCTTTTGAGGATGCCCTACTTAAAACGTGGGCTTCTCCCCCAGTGGTCGACCCTGCAGTCGCCCGGTTGAACAAGGCCACCATTCTCCCGGTGGAGGGGACTCCTGCATTTAAGGACCCCACTCACAGGAGGTCAGAAGTGGTGAGTAGAGCCATGTTTGTCTTGTTGGGGTTCGCCCTACGGCTTGTGATAGCGGCGACCCTTGTGTCTCCAACACTTATGGGATGGGCAAAAATTTTTTGCACCAAACTGTACAGGAGCATGATCTTCCTCCAGACACTATTGCTCTGGCCCACAGATGGTGCAGGGCCTGGTTTATGTGGCGACGCCACGTTTGACGCGGCCCCTTATAACTCAGGGCCTCTGTCTTGACGGTAGTATTGCGTTGTCTGATCTGGTTGAAATGCTGGTCTGCTGACCTAGCTTCTAAAAAGCCTCTGAAGGATTTACCATTTAAAGGTGGTAGGCTTTTCGGTGCTGTGCTGGATGACATCATCAAGGATGTCACGGGAGGTAAAAGCACTGTTCTTCCTCAAGCTAGCAAGGGTAAGGAGGCCGCCGTAAGCAGGGTCCTTCCTTTCCAGCAAAAAGGTTTTTTTTTCGTCAGTCAACGGGGAGGCCCTCCCAGACTGACAGCGGTACGGCTGGTGGAAGCCGGCTCCCTAACCCGCCTCCGCGTGAAGTCTTGCCCCCACCCGACTCTGGGGTAGGGGGGACGACTTTGCAGGTCCATGGATCAATGGACCTCCCGGATCTCCTACCGGTGGGTGTGCGAGGTGATCACCTCAGGTTACAGGATAGGTTCCGTTCCTAATACCAGACAGATTCTTCCCTCAAATCTTCCTCTCCTTCCTGCCCGTTGGGCGGCCCTATGGGGCCTATCCAGGTTTGAGGTCCGGAGTGATTGTGCCGGTTCCGTCACAAGAGAGGTTTCAGGGATTCTACTCGAATTCGTTTGTCGTCCCAAAAAAGGGACGGGGTTCGGCCTATCTTGGACCTCCAGGTCCTGAATGCCTTCGTGACGGTGCAAAAGTTCCGCATGGAATCCATTCGCACGGTGGTCAGTACACTCGGTCAAGGGGATTTTCTGGTGACCTTGGACATCAAGGACGCCTACTTGCATGTTCCGATCTGCGCTTGCGATCGGCGAAGTCCACTATCAATTTGTGGCTCTTCCTTTCGGCCTAGCCTCGACACCGAGGGTGTTCACCAAGGTGCTTGTGCCGGTTCTAGCTTGCTGAGACAGCAAGGCATTGGACGATCTTCTTCTCAGAGCAGGAAATGGCTCAGAATTAGAAGACAGGGTGACTATTAGGCTTGTGCAATTCGTTTCGTAACGAATCGAAATTCGTCCGAATTTAGCAACTTTCGCACATTCGGAAGCATTCGAATTTCCGAACAGAGCAATTACGAATAAAACCGAATCCGAAATAAATTATACCGCAAAATAGCGAATGCCCGAAGGTCTTCGGCATAATTCGTTATGAAAAAAGTTACGAATGTACGAATCCATTCGAAGCACAATAACACTCACTCTGCTCTCTGCTTCTCCCTCACCATGCTGAACTCCCTCTCAAAATGGTGTACAGGGGGCGGAGGCTATAGCCGCATGAAAAAACAAAAGTAAAATACGAGATTTCGAATCCATTCGAAGCACAATAACACTCACTCTGCTCTGCTCTCTGCTTCTCCCTCACCGTGCTGAACCCTCTCAAAATGGTGTACAGGGGCGGAGCCTATAGCCGCATGTAAAAAACGAAAGTAAAATACGAGATTTCGAATCGTTACAAATAACCGCTATGTATTTAGAAAAGTACAAATCCATTAGAAGCACATTAGGCATAATAGGCAGCGTCGTTGTGAGAGAGACACGGAAAATTACGAATCAACGAACCCAAAAAAAGTTACGAAAGTAGGAGTTGTGTCCAGAATCAACGAAAAACAACGTACTCTACCGAAAGTACGAATTATAAAGCAACAAAAAATTCAACGAAAAATGTCGCTTGCAAAAATACGAATGAGTCCGAACACGAAAAATCCCGTCTAGCAAAATTACGAATGATTACGAATCAACAGGACCGGAAAGAAACGAACCGAAACGGAACGAATTTTTCCGTTGTGCACAAGTCTAGTGACTATTGTCAGTCAGACCCTCAGGGACTTCGGGTGGCTCCTAAACATTCAGGAGTCAGTCCGGGTCACGACTCGAGATTTGAAGTATCTCTGTCTGATTCTGGACTCCTTGGAGGCAAAGGTATTCCTACCTCCGGGGAAGCTACTGACACTTCAGTCTGCAGTGCGGATGCTGACATCCCCAAAAAAAAAATGGTCATCAATCCGTTTTTGTATGGGAGTCCTGGGACTCATGGGGACCTCTTTTCGAGGCCGTTCCGTATGGCCATTCACACACCAGGGCATTGCAGAAGGAGATTTTGTTCCCTTGGCTCTGTCGGCCGTTTACATTCCGGGCATAAAACTGGCGGACTATTTGAGTCGCCAGACGTTGGACCAGGGAGAGTGGTCCTTGCACCCGGAGGTATTTCAACTCCTTTGCCACACAAACGGTGGGGCACGCCGGAGATGGACCCGATGGACTCTCGACTCAATCGCAAGTTGTCGAGATTTGTGGCCAGATCCAGGGATCCTTGGGTGGATGCCTCAGAGGCGTCAGTGGCCCATGGGGTCATTATCACCTGATATACGTTTATCCTCCGTGGCAGTTGCTCCCTCGCCTGCTGCGCAGGGTGGCGACCGAGGGAATTCCGGTGATCCTCATTGCTCCGGATTGACCTCGGCTTCACTGGTACGCCGATCTGGTACGCCTCGTTGCGGCCGTTCCATGATGGTTGCCAATAAGGGAGGACTTTCTGTCTCAAAGTCATATATTTCATTCTGCCTTTACAGTCTCTGGCCTTGAAGGCAGGGCTGTTAAAAGCCAGGTGTTGAGAGACCGAGGTCTCTCGGACTCAGTCATTTCGTCCATATTAAGGACACGGAAGTCTTCCTCCAGAACTATCTCTGTACCTGGAAAGCTTACATCGCCATGTGCGAAGAGCGGGGCTGACATCCTCGGACGTATTCCGTCCCTAGAATCCTGCATTTCCTACAGCATGGAGTGGCCCAAAGGCTCGCTTTAAGTATCATTAAGGGTCAGATTTTGGTCTTGGCCGTCTTCTTTCGGCGACCACTAGCGGGTCATTCCTTGGTTGGCACCCTTGTGCAGGGGGTTCGCCATGGGCTCCCTCCTGTCAAGTCTCCTCTCCCCCCGTGGGATCGGAATTGGTACTCTCGGTTCTCCAGGAACCTCCTTTTGAGAATATCAGGGATATTCCCCTCTTCACTTTGTCTCAGAGGGTGGCCCTTTTTAGTGGCGATCACTTCTGTTAGACGAGTATCTGAATTAGCGACCTTGTACTGCAAGTCGCCATATTTAGTCATCCATAAGGATAAGGCGGTGTTGCATCCGCGACTTTCTCTTTGTCAAGATGATCTCGTCTTTTCACCTAAATGAGGACATTGTCCTCCCGTCCTAGTGTCCTCGCTAGGGATGAGCTTCGTGTTCGAGTCGAACATACGTTCGACTCGAACATCGGCTGTTCGATCGTTCGACGAAGATCGAACGATTTGGGCCGTTCGCGCCAAATTCGAGTGACGCGAACGGCCCACAATGCACTACGCCATCGCAGTGTCATCCAGGCGCTGTGATTGGCCAAGCATGCACTGTGACCCCGCATGCTTGGCCAATCACAGCGCCGGCAGCGAGGAGAGCAATGATTGGCCACAGGCAGGATGCCTGTGGCCAATTATTGCTGATGGGGTTTAGTACACGCCCCACACTATAAAAGGCCGCCAGCGCGGCGGCCTTGTGTAGTGTGTTCCGGAGCAGGGAAAGAGAAGCATAGGCAGGGACAGTGTCATTTTTTTTCCTTTACTAATCCTGGATTCCTTGTGTTTAGGGACAAATAAGGATAGGTAGGGAGAGTGTCAGTGACAGTGTGCTATTCTGTGCTAATCCTTGTTTGTAGGGACAGAGAGGTACAGTGAGGGAAACTGACAGTGTGCTATTCTGTTCTAAAACTATTTTGCTGAACCATATTTTCAATCCTTGAGTTGAGGGACAGAGAGGTACAGTGAGGGAAAGTGTCAGTGTGCTATTGTGTTCTAAAACTATTTTGCTGAACCATATTTTCAATCCTTGAGTTGAGGGACAGAGAGGTACAGTGAGGGAAAGTGTCAGTGTGCTATTGTGTTCTAAAACTATTTTGCTGAACCATATTTTCAATCCTTGAGTTGAGGGACAGAGAGGTACAGTGAGTGAAACTGACAGTGTGCTATTCTGTTCTAAACCAATTTTGCTGTTCCATATTTTCAATCCTTGAGTTGAGGGACAGAGAGGTACAGTGAGGGAAAGTGTCAGTGTGCTATTGTGTTCTAAAACTATTTTGCTGAACCATATTTTCAATCCTTGAGTTGAGGGACAGAGAGGTACAGTGAGTGAAACTGACAGTGTGCTATTCTGTTCTAAACCAATTTTGCTGTTCCATATTTTCAATCCTTGAGTTGAGGGACAGAGAGGTACAGTGAGGGAAAGTGTCAGTGTGCTATTGTGTTCTAAAACTATTTTGCTGAACCATATTTTCAATCCTTGAGTTGAGGGACAGAGAGGTACAGTGAGGGAAAGTGTCAGTGTGCTATTGTGTTCTAAAACTATTTTGCTGAACCATATTTTCAATCCTTGAGTTGAGGGACAGAGAGGTACAGTGAGTGAAACTGACAGTGTGCTATTCTGTTCTAAACCAATTTTGCTGTTCCATATTTTCAATCCTTGAGTTGAGGGACAGAGAGGTACAGTGAGGGAAACTGACAGTGTGCTATTCTGTTCTAAAACTATTTTGCTGAACCATATTTTCAATCCTTGAGTTGAGGGACAGAGAGGTACAGTGAGGGAAAGTGTCAGTGTGCTATTGTGTTCTAAAACTATTTTGCTGAACCATATTTTCAATCCTTGAATTGAGGGACAGAGAGGTACAGTGAGTAAAACTGACAGTGTGCTATTCTGTTCTAAATCAATTTTGCTGTTCCATATTTTCAATCCTTGAGTTGAGGGACAGAGAGGTACAGTGAGGGAAACTGACAGTGTGCTATTCTGTTCTAAAACTATTTTGCTGAACCATATTTTCAATCCTTGAGTTGAGGGACAGAGAGGTACAGTGAGTGAAACTGACAGTGTGCTATTCTGTTCTAAACCAATTTTGCTGTTCCATATTTTCAATCCTTGAGTTGAGGGACAGAGAGGTACAGTGAGGGAAAGTGTCAGTGTGCTATTGTGTTCTAAAACTATTTTGCTGAACCATATTTTCAATCCTTGAGTTGAGGGACAGAGAGGTACAGTGAGTGAAACTGACAGTGTGCTATTCTGTTCTAAATCAATTTTGCTGTTCCATATTTTCAATCCTTGAGTTGAGGGACAGAGAGGTACAGTGAGGGAAACTGACAGTGTGCTGTTCTGTTCTAAACCAAATTTGCTGTTCCATATTTTCAATCCTTGAGTTGAGGGACAGAGAGGTACAGTGAGGGAAAGTGTCAGTGTGCTATTCTGTTCTAAAACTATTTTGCTGAACCATATTTTCAATCCTTGAGTTGAGGGACAGAGAGGTACAGTGAGTGAAACTGACAGTGTGCTATTCTGTTCTAAACCAATTTTGCTGTTCCATATTTTCAATCCTTGAGTTGAGGGACAGAGAGGTACAGTGAGGGAAACTGACAGTGTGCTATTCTGTTCTAAATCAATTTTGCTGTTCCATATTTTCAATCCTTGAGTTGAGGGACAGAGAGGTACAGTAAGTGAAACTGACAGTGTGCTATTCTGTTCTAAATCAATTTTGCTGTTCCATATTTTCAATCCTTGAGTTGAGGGACAGAGAGGTACAGTGAGGGAAAGTGTCATTGTGCTATTGTGTTCTAAAACTATTTTGCTGAACCATATTTTCAATCCTTGAGTTGAGGGACAGAGAGGTACAGTGAGTGAAACTGACAGTGTGCTATTCTGTTCTAAACCAATTTTGCTGTTCCATATTTTCAATCCTTGAGTTGAGGGACAGAGAGGTACAGTGAGGGAAAGTGTCAGTGTGCTATTGTGTTCTAAAACTATTTTGCTGAACCATATTTTCAATCCTTGAGTTGAGGGACAGAGAGGTACAGTGAGTGAAACTGACAGTGTGCTATTCTGTTCTAAATCAATTTTGCTGTTCCATATTTTCAATCCTTGAGTTGAGGGACAGAGAGGTACAGTGAGGGAAACTGACAGTGTGCTATTCTGTTCTAAATCAATTTTGCTGTTCCATATTTTCAATCCTTGAGTTGAGGGACAGAGAGGTACAGTAAGTGAAATGACAGTGTGCTATTCTGTTCTAAATCAATTTTGCTGTTCCATATTTTCAATCCTTGAGTTGAGGGACAGAGAGGTACAGTGAGGGAAAGTGTCATTGTGCTATTGTGTTCTAAAACTATTTTGCTGAACCATATTTTCAATCCTTGAGTTGAGGGACAGAGAGGTACAGTGAGTGAAACTGACAGTGTGCTATTCTGTTCTAAATCAATTTTGCTGTTCCATATTTTCAATCCTTGAGTTGAGGGACAGAGAGGTACAGTGAGGGAAACTGACAGTGTGCTATTCTGTTCTAAAACTATTTTGCTGAACCATATTTTCAATCCTTGAGTTGAGGGACAGAGAGGTACAGTGAGTGAAACTGACAGTGTGCTATTCTGTTCTAAACCAATTTTGCTGTTCCATATTTTCAATCCTTGAGTTGAGGGACAGAGAGGTACAGTGAGGGAAAGTGTCAGTGTGCTATTGTGTTCTAAAACTATTTTGCTGAACCATATTTTCAATCCTTGAGTTGAGGGACAGAGAGGTACAGTGAGTGAAACTGACAGTGTGCTATTCTGTTCTAAATCAATTTTGCTGTTCCATATTTTCAATCCTTGAGTTGAGGGACAGAGAGGTACAGTGAGGGAAAGTGTCAGTGTGCTATTCTGTTCTAAAACTATTTTGCTGAACCATATTTTCAATCCTTGAGTTGAGGGACAGAGAGGTACAGTGAGTGAAACTGACAGTGTGCTATTCTGTTCTAAACCAATTTTGCTGTTCCATATTTTCAATCCTTGAGTTGAGGGACAGAGAGGTACAGTGAGGGAAACTGACAGTGTGCTATTCTGTTCTAAAACTATTTTGCTGAACCATATTTTCAATCCTTGAGTTGAGGGACAGAGAGGTACAGTGAGGGAAAATGTCAGTGTGCTATTGTGTTCTAAAACTATTTTGCTGAACCATATTTTCAATCCTTGAGTTGAGGGACAGAGAGGTACAGTGAGTGAAACTGACAGTGTGCTATTCTGTTCTAAACCAATTTTGCTGTTCCATATTTTCAATCCTTGAGTTGAGGGACAGAGAGGTACAGTGAGGGAAAGTGACAGTGTGCTATTGTGTTCTAAAACTATTTTGCTGAACCATATTTTCAATCCTTGAGTTGAGGGACAGAGAGGTACAGTGAGTGAAACTGACAGTGTGCTATTCTGTTCTAAACCAATTTTGCTGTTCCATATTTTCAATCCTTGAGTTGAGGGACAGAGAGGTACAGTGAGGGAAACTGACAGTGTGCTATTCTGTTCTAAAACTATTTTGCTGAACCATATTTTCAATCCTTGAGTTGAGGGACAGAGAGGTACAGTGAGGGAAAGTGTCAGTGTGCTATTGTGTTCTAAAACTATTTTGCTGAACCATATTTTCAATCCTTGAGTTGAGGGACAGAGAGGTACAGTGAGTGAAACTGACAGTGTGCTATTCTGTTCTAAATCAATTTTGCTGTTCCATATTTTCAATCCTTGAGTTGAGGGACAGAGAGGTACAGTGAGGGAAACTGACAGTGTGCTATTCTGTTCTAAAACTATTTTGCTGAACCATATTTTCAATCCTTGAGTTGAGGGACAGAGAGGTACAGTGAGTGAAACTGACAGTTTGCTATTCTGTTCTAAACCAATTTTGCTGTTCCATATTTTCAATCCTTGAGTTGAGGGACAGAGAGGTACAGTGAGTGAAACTGACAGTGTGCTATTCTGTTCTAAACCAATTTTGCTGTTCCATATTTTCAATCCTTGAGTTGAGGGACAGAGAAGGACACTCGTAGAAATTATCAGTGTGCTATTCTGTGCTAAATCTTGTTTGTAGGGAGGGACAGAGTAGGACAGTGAGTGAAACTGACAGTGTGCTATTCTGTTCTAAACCAATTTTGCTGTTCCATATTTTCAATCCTTGAGTTGAGGGACAGAGAAGGACACTCGTAGAAATTATCAGTGTGCTATTCTGTGCTAAATCTTGTTTGTAGGGAGGGACAGAGTAGGACAGTGAGTGAAACTGACAGTGTGCTATTCTGTTCTAAACCAATTTTGCTGTTCCATATTTTCAATCCTTGAGTTGAGGGACAGAGAAGGACACTCGTAGAAATTATCAGTGTGCTATTCTGTGCTAAATCTTGTTTGTAGGGAGGGACAGAGTAGGACAGTGAGGGAAAGTGTCAGTGTGCTATTCTGTTCTAAATCTTTTTTGCTGAACCATATTTTCAATCCTTGTGTTTAGGGACAGAGAAGGATAGGCAGGGGACAGTGTCAGTGTCATTGTTGCTAAGCCTCCTGCACAATATACACCTGAAGGTAGCCCTTATTGCTGTTTTTCCCATCTCCCTGCAGGCCATCCATTAAAATGTCTGGAAGGCAACCAAGGAGAGGCAGACAGTCAGGAGGCAAAAAAAGAGGGCAAGCAGGCTCTGTGTCTGGGGGCAACAGTGCTGGTCGTGTACGCGGTGCATTGTCATCAGCACATGGCCATGGGACACGCTTGTCCTTGTTTTCGGCAGCTGGACATGTTGAGCCACATCATGTCGAAGACTTGGTAGAGTGGATGACCAAGCCCACCTCATCCGCCTCATCCTCTCTCACCCAGGCTCAGGGTACTGGCAAAGCAGCTGCCAAAGCGTCCTCTTCTCTGGTATCATTATCTTCATTAGTCAATCCTTCCCTAGACCCACCATGCCCTCCTCCTGAGGAGTCCCCCGAACTGTTTGAGCACAGTGTTGGGTACATGCTCCAGGAGGATGCCCAGCGTTTGGAAGGATCTGATGATGATACCCAGCTAGAGGAAGGCAGCAGCGTGAGAGCAGAGAGAGGGGATGCTCAAGAAGGACACCAATCTGGCAGTCATGTTCCAGCAGCTGCAGCATACTGCCGGATTGGCTCCAGTGATGAGGAGGGAGGGGATGATGAGGTCACTGACTCCACGTGGGTGCCTAATAGGAGAGAGGAGGAGGAGGAGGATGAGGAGGAGGCACATCTCCAACGAGGCAGGATGCCCTTGAGTGGCCAGCGTATGGGCAGCACACCGACGGAATCACACCGCAGAGCTCCGCCTGTGCAGGGCGCTGCCTCTGCCCGTCATTCAAAAAGTTCTTTGGTGTGGGCCTTTTTTGAGGCGAGTGCATCAGATCGCACAGCTGCTGTTTGCAACATATGTCTGAAGCGTATATCGCGTGGCCAAAACATCAGCCGCTTGGGCACCACATGCTTGATCAGACATATGTTGACCTGCCATGCAGCTCGTTGGCAAGCCTACCTTAAAGACCCACACCAAAGAACAAAGCTGACCTCTTCTTGCACCGCATCAGCTGGGATCTCCAACCCCACTATACCTTCACTCCTCTCTGAAACCTGCTCTGAGAGGAATGAAGGTGTAGAATTAGGTGTGTCACAGGCAAGTACTTGCGGGCACTCTGCTAGCAGTACACCAACGTCCGATTCTAGCAGGCAAATTTCCCTGCCCCAGCTGCTGGACCGTCGAAAGAAGTTCACTCCCAGCCATCCACATGCCCAGCGGTTGAATGCTAGCTTGGCTAAATTGCTAGCGCTTCAACTGCTGCCTTTTCAGTTGGTAGACTCGGCCCCCTTCCGTGAGTTTGTGCAATGTGCGGTTCCTCAGTGGCAGGTTCCCAAACGACACTTTTTCGCACGGAAGGCTATTCCGGCTCTCTACAGGCATGTGGAAGGCAATGTCTTGGCCTCGCTGGACAGGGCGGTCAGCGGTAAGGTGCATATTACTGCTGACTCATGGTCCAGCAGGCATGGACAGGGACGTCACCTTTCTTTCACGGCCCATTGGGTCACTCTTTTGGCAGCTGGGAAGGATGCAGGACAAGGTGCAGTAGTGTTGGAGGTTGTTCCACCGCCACGCCTCCAAAATGCTACTACTGGTTGTGACACACCTCTCTCCTCCACCCCCTCCTCTTCTTCTTCCTCCATGGCCTCTTCCTGTGGTTTGTCCTCGGAACCAGCGGTGCTCCGTAGGCGTTCAAGGGGCTACGCAAGTACGCAGGCAAAAATATGCCATGCCGTGCTTGCGCTGGTGTGTTTGGGGGACAGGAGCCACACTGGGGCAGAGGTCCTGTCTGCTCTGCAGGGGCAGGCCGAGAGGTGGTTGACGCCACACCAGCTTAAGTCAGGAATGGTGGTTTGTGACAATGGCACCAACCTCCTCTCCGCCCTCCGACAGGGACAACTGACCCATGTGCCCTGTATGGCTCACGTCCTTAACCTGGTGGTGCAGCGGTTCTTGGGCAGGTACCCGGGCTTACAGGATGTCCTGAGGCAGGCCAGGAAAGTCTGTGTGCATTTCCGCAGATCTTATAATGCCAGTGCTCGCCTGGCTGAGCTTCAAAAGGAGTTGAACCTGCCCAAGAACCGCCTTATATGTGACATGCCCACCAGGTGGAACTCAACGTTGGCCATGCTGCAGCGGCTGCACACGCAGCAGAGGGCCATCAATGAGTACCTGTGCGACTACGGCACCAGGACAGGGTCAGGGGAGCTCGGGTTTTTTTCACCACGCCAGTGGGGCATGATCAGGGATGCATGCACTGTCCTGGCACCATTTGAGGAGGCCACGAGGATGGTGAGCAGTGACAGTGCATGCATCAGTGACACTGTACCTCTTGTCCACCTGTTGGAGCACACGCTGCGTGGAATAATGGACAGGGCACTTGAGGCAGAACAGAGGCAGGAAGAGGAGGACTTCCTTGCCTCTCTAGGCCCCCTTTACCCAGACAGTGTTCCTTCTGTCCCACCCATCGCACAGGAAGAGGAGGAGGAGGAGGAGGAGGAGGAGGAGGAGGATTGTGTCAGCATGGAGGTGGAGGCTGGCACTCAGCATCATCAGCAGCAGTCTTTTAGGGATGATTTACAGTCCCAAGAAACCAGTGGACTTGTACGTGGCTGGGAGGAGGTGGCAGCGGATCATGTCGTCCTTAGTGACCCAGAGGACTCCGGACTGAATGCCTCAGCTAACCTACGCTGCATGGCCTCCCTGATCCTGCAAAGTCTGCAGAAGGATCCTCGTATTCTTCGGATCAAGGAGAGGGACCATTACTGGCTGGCCACTCTCCTTGATCCACGGTACAAGGGTAAGGTTGCGGACCTTATCGTACCGTCGCAGAGGGAGCAGAGGATGAGACAACTCCGGGAGGCCTTGCAGAAAGGTCTGTGCAACGCGTTCCCAGAGACTGGGGGGTTACAAACTCCTGGTCCTGGACAACGAGTTGCTGAGGCTTCGGGCAGTCAAAGAAGGAGCGGTGGGGAAGGTGGCCGTCTGACCGATGCGTTCAGACAATTCTTTAGTCCGCAGCCCCAAAGTATGATCGGTTCCAGCAACCATCGCCAGCGTCTGATATACATGGTGCAGGAATACCTAGGGGCAAGGTCAGACTTGGACACCTTCCCCACCGAAAATCCTCTGGCTTACTGGGTCTTGAGGATGGATCATTGGCCAGAGCTTGCACAGTATGCAATTGAGCTACTGGCCTGTCCTGCATCCAGCGTTCTTTCAGAACGCACATTCAGTGCTGCTGGAGGATTTGTCACGGATCACAGGGTGCGCCTGTCCACCGACTCGGTTGATCGACTGACTTTCATCAAGATGAACCAGTCTTGGATCACCACCAGCTACCACACACCAGATGCTGATATAACAGACTAATTGATTTTAAAATGTCACATCCCTTCAAGACTGATGCTGATGCTGAGTGCCTGTGCTGTTATGTTGACTGGCTATCCTCCTCCTCCTCCTCAATGATACGATTAACGATGATAGCTTGGAAGATCATTTTGGTTTATGGGTGACGCCACCAGTGGCTAAGGCCCAATTTTTCAGCCCCTGTTTAACAGGGGCGTGTAATTAAAATTTTTGATGCAATACTTTGCAACAGGCCTCATTGCTGTGCTCCAAGTACAGTATCTGTGAGGGGTTGCAGTGTTGTGCCACCAGTGCCTAAGGCCCAATTTTTCAGCCCCTGTTCAACAGGGGCATGCAATTATAATTATTGATCTAATAATTCACAGCAGGGAGCATTGCTGCGCCCACCAAGAGTAACTGTCAGGCCTTACAGTGTTGTGGCACCAGCACCACCATCACCACCACCACCACCACCAAAGGCCCAATTTTTCAGCCCCTGTTCAACAGGGGCATGCAATTATAATTATTGATCTAATAATTCACAGCAGGGAGCATTGCTGCGCCCACCAAGAGTAACTGTCAGGCCTTACAGTGTTGTGGCACCAGCACCACCATCACCACCACCACCACCACCAAAGGCCCAATTTTTCAGCCCCTGTTCAACAGGGGCATGCAATTATAATTATTGATCTAATAATTCACAGCAGGGAGCATTGCTGCGCCCACCAAGAGTAACTGTCAGGCCTTACAGTGTTGTGGCACCAGCACCACCATCACCACCACCACCACCACCAAAGGCCCAATTTTTCAGCCCCTGTTCAACAGGGGCATGCAATTATAATTATTGATCTAATAATTCACAGCAGGGACCATTGCTGCGCCCACCAAGAGTAACTGTCAGGCCTTACAGTGTTGGGGCACCAGCACCACCATCAAAGGCCCAATTTTTACTACCACTGATCAACAATTATATGTTATTACAATTCCTGATATTATACTTGACAGAAGGGCGTTCCAGCACCCACCAAGAATAACTGTGAGTGCTTTTAGTGTTGTGCCAACACCAACACCTAAGGGGCCAATTTCTGCAGAGTATATACGGAAGGTCCCTACTTTCAAACATCCAACTTACAAACTACTACTACTTGCAAACGGAAGAAGACAACAGGAAGTGAGAGGAAATCTACCCCTTGGAAGGAAAATTCTCTCCTGTAAGAATTAATATGGGAGAAAGGTGTCTCCTCTCTACTGATGCTTTATCACCAATCCTTGTTTCAATAAAAACACCACATTTCAAAAACAGTTGTCATTGGGACGCAAAGTGAGGTGAAATGTTCTGAACAGGGGCACAGACAGCAAAAAAAATGTGACAGGGGTGATAACCGTTCCCTATGTTTTACAAAAAACTAAAAAAAAGGAATTTGCCATGGAGCTCCACTTAAACAATGCAGCTGTTCAAAATTATAAACAGATTCTACATAAGAACAAACCTACAGTCCCTGTCTTGTATGCACCGCCTGTATACGGCTGTTCAGAGTATATAGGTCCTTTTTTATTTTGTGTGCGGGGTTCCCCTTAATATCCATACAAGACCCAAAGGGGCTGGTAATGGGCTGGGGTAGGGGGGGGGGGTTGATGGGGTAGCTATGCCATTTTTCCTAAAGATTTTCATCCATATTACCGGGACCAGTCATTGCATTAAAGCCGCAAGCAGTTTTAAATGACTTTTTTCCCTTTAGAAATGTTATTTTGTGCAGGGACAGTTCTAAACACGGGAAACACGTGGCACTTCACAGGCATACTTTAGACACCCCCCAGGTACAATATTTAAAGGAATATTTGACTTTTTTTTTTCACTTTATGCATCATTAAAATGACTGCTCCCGGAAAACGTCCGTTTTTAAAACTTCTTTTTGCATTGATACATGTCCCCTGGTGCAGAAGCCGGGTTCCCAAACTCTGTTTCGGACAATAACATGGATAATAGTCATTATAATTAGCACTTTAGAATCCGAACGTTCGCATCCATTGTATTTAATAGGGTTCTAATGTTCGCGCGAACTTTCGGTCCGTTCGCGGGTTCTGGTGCGAACCGAACCCGGGGGTGTTCGGCTCATCACTAGTCCTCGCCCATCGCATCCCAGAGAGTGTGCACGGCACACTTTGAATGTGGTACGAGCCTTGCGGGTGTGCCTGTCTGCTGCTTCTATTAGAAAGTCTACTCTCTGTTTGACTCTCTGGTCAGAAACAGGGCCAAGCGGCTTTGTCTGCCACCATTTTCTAGGTGGATCGGACAAACCGTCTTTCAAGCCTATGCTCTCATGGGGCGGGCGCCTCCCTTCCCGGTTACGGCGCATTCCACCAGGGCAATTGGTGCTTCCTGGGTTTTCCGACATCAAGCGTCGGTTGCACAAGTGTGCAAGGCAGCGACCTGGTCGTCTGTTCATACCTTTTCTAAGTTTTATAGGGCTGATGTAGCTGCATCTCCGGATGCTTCCTTCGGCCGCAAGGTGTTGTAGGCTGCTGTTTAAAGTGGCAACTCCTCCGTTGAGAAGCTCTGCCTTGTTTGGAGTGAAGTTTTTTGGTTTTTCCATTTATACTGCTCCCATCCCTCTTGACACTGCTTTGGGACGTCCCATACGTTCAGTGATAAGAACCGCCGTGTCGGTCCATGGATGATAAGAGAAAATAGGATTTTTGTACTCACCGTAAAATCCATTTCTCTGACATCCATGGACCGACACGGCACCCACCCTTCCTTTAAGTTTGTGCTGCTTTGTTACGAACTGAGGCCTGCTAGCTGCAGGTGGGAGGGTAATGTCCGGAGGGACCGCCCCCCTGGGCGGGGCTGTTCAGCTCTGGTTTGTTCTAGAATGTTTTAACATCTAACATTCTGCCTAGGTCTTCTCCTGCAAGCAGGGACATATACCCATACGTTCAGTGATAAGAACCGCCGTGCCGGTCCATGGATGTCAGAGAAATGGATTTTACGGTGAGTACAAAAATCCTATTTTTTTTTTTTTGCAAGAAAATTATGTTGAACCCCCAAACATTATAGATTTTTTAAAAGCAAAGGCCCTACAGATTAAAATGGTGGGTGTTGCATTTTTTTTCCCCACACAGTATTTGCGCAGCGATTTTTCAAACGCATTTTTTGGGGGAAAAAATACACTTTTTTTAATTTTAATGCACTAAAACACACTATATTGCCCAAATGTTTGATGAAATAAAAACGATGATTTTAGGCCGAGTACATAGCTACCAAACACGACATGCTTTAAAATTTCGCACAAACGCGCATTGGCGGCAAACTACTGTGACAGCAGGAAGGTAAAGTCACCTGGTTGCATCCAGGGGGGTAGATATATTTCTCCCAGATTCAGGCTTTATGCTGACTTATACAACTAGGGTGGAGAGTTGTATAAGCCCAGCTGAGGCTAGTGGGCTCATGGATGACTCATACCTCTAGGGAGAGTGTGGGGCGTCGTACAGACAGGGAGTTGATGAGGCCAGCTGAAGCTTGTCAGCTCATTTAGGCCTCTATAAGAACTCCCAGATTCATTAGGTGTTAGCTCATGCCTGGAACCAGACCTGTGTGGACTGTCTAGGGAGAGTGAACCCCTGTGCGGTGAGAAAAAGCCTGTGTGGCTATTTGCTTGGACATTTAAAACCAGGGACTTAGGGACTAGGACAGCACTAGGCTGATCCCAGTTGTTAGTTAGGAAACCTGTATGTTTAGTCAGAGGTCAAGTTGACCAGGATTTAATTTGTTTATGTTTCTTTTGGCTTTGCTGTGTTTTGTCACTGTAAATAGAAAATAAACCGCACCTTTTTTTGATTTTGAAAACCACAACCTCCGTTTGCTGGGCCTGTTTTGTGTGGGGAGCCCATCCCGGGGGTCACACACACCCGCTGCCGAGCTAACCCCCTCACAGTTGGTGGAGAACCAGTGGCAGTTTTTTTTTAAGCCAGCATGGAGGAGATACTGAAGCAGCTGGCTCTAGCAAATGCCAATCAACAGCAGACAAATGCAGGTTTGCAAAAGAGCCTTGCAGCTCAACAACAGAACTTCGCAGCCCAGCAGCAAGCTCATCAACAGAGCCTTGCAGCTCAGCAACAAGCCCAGCAGCAATCTGAGGCCCGCTTCATAGACCTGTTACAGAAGCAAGAGCAGAGACTACAACAAATGGAAGCAGTAATGCAGCAACGTCCGCAGACCAGTGAGGAAAGCCGTCCCACTAATACCGCGTCCTTTGGGGTGAGTCGTTTATTGACAAAAATGACTGGAGAGGATGATCCAGAGGTATTTTTGACCACATTTGAAAGGACTGCTGAAAGAGAAAAGTGGCCTGAGGAGCAGTGGGCTGGACTGGTGGCTCCTCTGTTAACTGGTGAATCGCAGAAGGCTTACTATGACCTAGAGCCTGACCAAGCAAAAGACTATGTGATGCTAAAAGCTGAAATATTGGCAAGGCTGGGTGTCACCCAGGCTGTCCGGGCTCAGCGTGTGCATAACTGGACTTTCCAGCTTGGAAAACCCCCCAGGTCTCAAATGTATGATCTCATTCACCTAAGCAGAAAGTGGCTACAGCCAGAGACTTTGTCCGCACCAAAGATTGTGGAACGTGTTGTAATGGATCGGTTTTTGAGAGCTCTTCCTACTGCCATCCAAAAGTGGGTAAGCCATGGAGACCCAGAGACGGCCGATGGTCTTGTGGATCGTGTGGAGAAATACTTGGCTACAGAGAACCTGACGGCCTCTTCCAGAGACACTCGGACTTTCCACCCTAAGACCAGACCATCCCCAGGGGCGGATAAGAGGATTCCAAGGGGTGAGGGTGGAGAGAGTGAGAGGGTGGGAGCTCTACCCCAAGTTTGGCGAGAACAGCCTGGGAAATCAGCGGCTCAAGAGGCGGCAAGAAGGATCGTTTGCTACCGCTGCCGGCAAGCGGGACATATTGCAGCCAATTGCCCGGTTGTGGAGGAACCCATGCAGTGTGACTTTCTGATGGGCAGACGTCAGTCGCTGTGTGCGACAGTCGCATGCACTGCCATTCGAGGAACTGAGAAACATTTATGCAAAATGTGTGTTAATGGTAGAAATGTTGTGGTATTGCTGGATTCAGGTAGCCTTGTGACCCTGATAAAGGCTGAGTTAGTTAAAACAGAGGTCTCTGGGAATAGCAAGGTAGCTGTTATTTGTGTGCATGGGGACACCCGAGAGTATCCAGTGACTACAGTGTGTTTCGAGACCCCCAAAGGTACCCTCTCTCATCCAGTGGGCTTAGTATCTCAGTTACCGCATGACGCCATTGTGGGAAGGGATTTTCCGAAGTTCTGGGAACTGTGGGATGATCCTGAGCCCCCCACTGGTGCCCCTATGTACCAGGAATGGGATAGCCAGAACTCCCCTGAGAGTGGTGAGGACTCTCCGGAATTTCCCTTATCAGTATTGGCAGGGGAGACTCAAGAAACTGGAGAGGAGCCCACCTCCTCAGACGAAAACCTACCGTCTGTGGAGTTTTCTGATCTTGAGGTTCACAGGGAAAACTTTGCCACAGAACAGTTGAAAGACCCCGCCCTAATAAATGCACGGGAGAACGTAGTGAAAATAGATGGCGAGTTAGTGAACCCAGATAATACCTGCACTTACCCATACTTCAGCGTAGAGAAGGACCTACTGTATCGGGTGGCAAAAAGGGCAGAAGAAACCGTTGAGCAGCTTGTGGTGCCCAAACCTTACAGGAAGTTGGTGTTGGAGTTGGCCCATGGGCACATTCTTGGAGGTCATCTGGGGACAGAGAAAACCCGAGAGAGGGTATTACAGAGATTCTATTGGCCGGGGGTGATAAAGGACATAGAAAATTATTGTTCCTCCTGCCCTGTGTGTCAGAGGTCGGCCCCGATGCCACATTTCCGTAGCCCGCTGGTCCCTCTACCCATCATTGAGGTCCCGTTTGAGAGGATCGCCATGGATTTGGTAGGTCCTATAATCAAGTCCGCTAGGGGGCACCAGTACATATTAGTTATAATGGACTATGCCACCCGTTATCCAGAAGCGATCCCTCTCCGAAATACCTCGGCCAAAACCATAGCCAAAGAGCTATCTCTTGTGTTTAGCCGGGTGGGTATTTGTAGAGAACTGCTTACGGACCAAGGTACACCCTTTATGTCCCGGGTTATGAAGGAGCTGTGTAAATTGTTCAAAGTGACGCAATTACGTACATCTGTGTATCACCCCCAAACCGATGGGCTGGTTGAAAGATTCAACAAAACCCTAAAGCAAATGTTGAAGAAAGTGGTGGATAGAGATGGAAAGGATTGGGACTGTCTACTTCCTTATCTGATGTTTGCTATTAGGGAGGTGCCCCAATCCTCTACGGGATTCTCCCCCTTTGAGTTACTGTATGGGAGACACCCAAGAGGGCTGTTGGATATTGCCAAGGAAACTTGGGAAAGTGAGAGTTCTCCCCACAGGAGTGTGATTGAGCATGTCGCCCTGATGCAAGACCGAATTGCACAGGTAATGCCCATCGTGAAGGAACATTTGGCCCAAGCGCAGTTAGCACAGCAGAGAGTGTACAACCGTGGAGCCAAGACCCGTACCTTTTCCCCGGGGGATAGGATACTGGTACTTGTCCCTACGGTTGAAAGTAAATTCCTTGCCAAATGGCAAGGCCCCTACGAGATAATGGAAAAAGTGAGCGAAGTGAATTACAAGGTCAGACAACCAGGAAGGCGAAAGCCCGAACAGATCTATCACGTTAATCTGTTGAAAGCCTGGAGGGATAGAGAGTCCCTAGTCGCAGACACTTGGTCACCAGCTCAAACTGGTTGCGTGATTCCTGAGGTTGGAATAGCAGCCACCTTGTCACAACCCCAACAACAGGAGGTTAAGGAGTTTGTGCTTCGCAACAAGGAGGTATTCTCTGAGCTGCCGGGACAAACATCTGGGGTAGAGCATGACATCATTACCCCGCCCGGTGAAAGGGTGAAGTTAAAACCCTATCGGATCCCAGAGGCCCGACGGGAGGCAATACGGGAGGAAGTACAGAAAATGCTGAACTTAGGGGTGATAGAGGAGTCCCAAAGTGATTGGTCTAGTCCCATTGTGTTGGTGCCTAAACCGGATGGGAGCTGGCGATTTTGTAACGATTTTCGTCAGTTGAACAAAGTTACAAAATTTGACACCTACCCCATGCCACGTATAGATGAGTTGATCGACCGGCTGGGAACAGCCCGATACATGACGACTCTTGACCTCACAAAAGGGTATTGGCAAATCCCCCTGGCCAAATTGGCCAAAGAGAAAACCGCATTTGTAACCCCAGACGGGGCGTTCCAATATAAAAGAATGCCGTTCGGGTTACAGAATGCGCCGGCCACGTTCCAGCGGAAAATGGACCAGATGCTGAGGCCCCATCGGAAGTATGCTGCGGCTTACCTGGATGACGTAATTGTCCATAGCACAGATTGGGCCTCACATCTGCCAAAAGTGCAAGCAGTCCTGGACTCTGTTCGGGAAGCGGGGTTTACGGCTAACCCCAAGAAGTGTACCATTGGGCAGGAGGAGGCCAAATATCTTGGGTACACCATTGGGAGGGGAGTAATAAAACCCCAACTCAACAAAGTCGAGGCCATCCAGAGTTGGCCACGTCCCAACAGCAAGAAACAGGTACGAGCCTTTCTGGGAATCGCTGGGTATTATCGGCGATTCATTCCCCACTTTGCCTCTAAGGCTGTGCCCCTAACCAACCTAACGAAGGGGAAAGGGTCGGTCATGATTAAATGGACCCCCGAGGCTGAGGCAGCATTCCAATTCTTGAAACAAGCCTTATGTAGCCAGCCAGTGTTGTACTCACCCGACTTCTCTAAAGACTTTGTCGTACAAAGTGATGCGTCAGATGTGGGGTTAGGAGCAGTATTGTCCCAGGTCTGGAACGGGGAAGAGCACCCAGTCATTTACCTCAGCAGGAAGTTGAAGTCCCATGAGGTAAATTACGCCACCGTTGAAAAGGAGTGTTTAGCGGTGAAGTGGGCTCTAGATTCCCTTCGGTACTACCTGCTAGGTAGGCACTTTGACATGGTTACGGATCACGCTCCGTTAAAGTGGATGGCTCAAAACAAGGAAACAAATAGAAGAGTGAATAGGTGGTTCCTGGCCCTCCAGGAATTCAACTTCACAGTAAAGCATCGCCCTGGCGTTCAAATGGGGAATGTGGATGCTTTGTCTCGAGTACATGAATGCCTGATTGCTGGTGTTCCAACCCCGAGGTTAAAACAAGAGGGGGGGGTATGTGACAGCAGGAAGGTAAAGTCACCTGGTTGCATCCAGGGGGGTAGATATATTTCTCCCAGATTCAGGCTTTACGCCGACTTATACAACTAGGGTGGAGAGTTGTATAAGCCCAGCTGAGGCTAGTAGGCTCATGGATGACTCATACCTCTAGGGAGAGTGTGGGGCGTCGTACAGACAGGGAGTTGATGAGGCCAGCTGAAGCTTGTCAGCTCATTTAGGCCTCTATAAGAACTCCCAGATTCATTAGGTGTTAGCTCATGCCTGGAACCAGACCTGTGTGGACTGTCTAGGGAGAGTGAACCCCTGTGCGGTGAGAAAAAGCCTGTGTGGCTATTTGCTTGGACATTTAAAACCAGGGACTTAGGGACTAGGACAGCACTAGGCTGATCCCAGTTGTTAGTTAGGAAACCTGTATGTTTAGTCAGAGGTCAAGTTGACCAGGATTTAATTTGTTTATGTTTCTTTTGGCTTTGCTGTGTTTTGTCACTGTAAATAGAAAATAAACCGCACCTTTTTTTGATTTTGAAAACCACAACCTCCGTTTGCTGGGCCTGTTTTGTGTGGGGAGCCCATCCCGGGGGTCACACACACCCGCTGCCGAGCTAACCCCCTCACACTACATACATTTTTAAAAGACTTTAAAAGCCTTTACAGGTTACCACGTTAGATTTACTGCTAAAATGACTGCCCTCGATCTGACCTTTGCGGTGATACCTCACATGCATGGTTCAATTGCTGTTTACATATGACGCCAGACCGACGCTTGCGTTCGCCATTGCGCAAGAGCAGGGCAGGACAGGGGTGCTTTTTTTTTTTGCTTTTTTTTTATTATTATTAATTTTGCTTTTTTATTTTATATTTAAACTGTTCCTTCCATATTTTTTATTTTTTTTTAATCATTTTTATTGTTATCTCAGGGAATGTAAATATCCCCTATGATAGCAATAGGTAGTGACAGGTACTCTTTTTAAAAAAAAACTGGGGTCTATTAGACCCTAGATCTTTCCTCTGCCCTCAAAGCATCTGACCACACCAAGATCGGTGTGATAAAATGCTTTCCCAATTTCCCAATGGCGCTTTTTATATCCGGGGGGGGACATTCCCTCCCACTGCTTGTAAAAGCAGTCCAGAGGCTAATTAGCCGCTAGGATTGCTTTTACATGAAAGCCGGCCGCTGGCTGAAAAGAATGATACCAAGATGATACCTAAACCCGCAGGCATCAATCTGGTATAACCATTCAAAGTCCAGCAACATACCAGTACGTTGCTGGTCCTTGTTGGACATGTATTGTAATCTTTTTTTCATGCATCCTGTTGGCTGAACAAAAAAAAGAGATTGATCGGTGGGTATGCCCACCATTAGAATACCGCCATTCATCCACCCACTTCTAACGATGGGCATACATGCACCATTTATATATGCCGAAGCATTGGGGCATCTTCCCGCAAAAATTATGCCGCACACACATGGTCGGACTTTTCCACGGGCAAGCCTCCGTCAAAATTTCGACCGTATGTATGCGGCACTAGGAGCAAAATCGCTCCTCCGCTCTGCTGCCCCAATGCTTTGGCATATATGCTTTTTTTTTTTAACTGTGGTGGTGAAATCACCTCCTACAGCACTGGAGTCGCAGGGATCAGGCCGGTCTCTGCGAACGCTGCAGTTATGTTTGTTGTGTTTTGTAAGTGACAGTGATCGATCGATACTGCACTTGGGTGGCCTGGGCTGGACGGAGGGGCAAAACGCAGGTGCTAGCTGGTATCTGGACTGATCCCGCTAACACTGCGTTTTTGGGAACCCTAAACTGTTGGGGACACTAGTATAGATCAGATATTGATCTGTTCAGATACTATACCACTAAGGGGGGTGTATGCTTCACGCGTGGGTGTTAGCGTTACTGGCACTAACCTGACGCTGCCTGGGGTGTGGCGCAGGGTTAACTAGGGGCAATTAGGGGGTTAAAACCTTTATTAGATAATATATGGGGGTACCTGACGCTATAAAAACCTGCGGCGAACCTAAAAAAAATAACTGGCTACCTATCGGCACCAGCATAATTAATACAGCAATCAGAAAAACGATCGCTTAGTGACACTGGCAAAAGGGGGTGAAAGGGTTACCTGGGGGGGCGATCAAGGGGTTAAACCTTTATTAGGTAATATATGGGGGTACCTGACGCTATAAAAACCTGCGGCGAACCTAAAAAAAATAACTGGCTACCGATCGGCATCACCGACACTAAAACAGCGATCAGAAAAACGATTGCTTAGCGACAGTGGTGATAGGGGGTGAAAGGGTTATCTGGGGGGTGATCAGGGGGTTAAACCTTTATTGGGGGGGTTAGGGGGCTACACTGGACCTAAAACTAACTGTAGTGACACTTTTACAGTCACAAATGTCACTGATTGCAGTGATCAGTAAATAAATGGTCACTGCAATCGGTGACACTGTGACTGGGGGCTGGGGGGTGATCTGGGGGGGCGATTTATGTTCCTATGTGTCCTGGTGTCAGTGTACTGTTTGTGCACTAACCTGTGTGTCTTCTCTTGTACGGCGCTCGGTATATGTGAGCGCCGCATGAGAGATGACATCACTTCCTCTGCCTGTGTAAACATTACACAGCAGAGGAAGCTTTCTCATTCGGCGGGAGAGATCGCGAGGGGGTGGCCGGAATCGAACGGCCGTCCCCTCATCCCGGATCACTCCCAAACAAATAACGACCGCTCACTGTATAGAAGGGGGGTCCGATGGGACCCCCCAACTATACGAAGGCAGTCACGTACACTGTACGTGATTGTGCCTGTCAGTGCCATTCTGCCGACGTATATATACAGTGAGCGGTCGTTAAGTGGTTAAAGTTCAACACTCCTTTATTCTTCTCGAATGAACACAATCAGTTGAACTCCCTTGTAGAAACAGAACAGAAAAGGAGGTGTGGATGCGAATAGGCCCAGACACAATGCGTTCTCCACTTTCCTTCCTGAAAGTGGGCTGCTGTCTCTGAGCGAGGGGGAATTTCCTTCCAGGCGGTCTCCGGTGAGAGGCTCACCCGTCACTGGCAATATGCTGCACCAGGTCTTCAAGTGAGGAGCTCCCCCCGGTCCATTACGCCTTCCGGATTCGGGTACCCACTCCCGGGGTTCCCTAGGATCTCCTTCCCTCGTGGAACTCAGTGTTGGGCACTGAGCTCCAGACCTCCATCCGAGTACCTCACCCCAGGCCAATGGTGCCTGGGATGGAACACGACCTCCGACTGTCCTCTAGGCCTAGGCCCGCCTAGAGAACCGTCACGAACCACCACCCGCAGGCTGAAGGTGCCTGGGACTCGACCCCGTGACAAAGATGGCCGGCCCCTTTATACCCTCTCCCGGCAAGCACGGCGGGTTCCCCGCCCCACCATACCGCTGCCGAGGGAGGACAAAAAGGAGGCACGACACACCGCAATGATTCAACCCCAGCCCAGGGAGACAGCGCCACCTGCTGGGCTGCAGGGAATTATACATCACTAATGTCTCTGCCAAGTTCAAATTACACCCGGGAAAGTACATACCCGCTACACTCTCCCCCTGGTGGTTTGACACTGGTCCCCAGTGTCTGGAGTAAATCATGCCCTCAACGGCTGACATAAACCAATCCAGAAACCGACTAACAATTGTACAAAAATAACACATTAGAAAAACTACCCAACTGAAACATTGTGTCTGAGCCCTGTAATGAAAAGGGAAAAAGGAAGGGAGAAAACAATAGCATTAACCATAACTTTGAATCACATATTCACATTTTACTTTTCCCACCCATCCTGACTAAGACCCACCCCATACTCAGTGGTCTTGATGGGATGCTCTCCTGCAGAGGGAAAAGAAAAGGGATTAACACACATAACCCTGACACATGTATTCGTGTGAGAGAAAATAAACTTCTCCTGGAAGAAATCCCTTTTCTCCAAAGAGTGAGTGCGTGAAAAGTGTTTAATGTTGCGCAACACTGCCATCTGGTGACAGCACCGCGGTAACTGCACTCGTGTAACTTTTCCTCTTCTCTTTGACCCTATCTACCCCAGAGTCTATGATCTCTTGCAGAAAAGTGAAGAACAGGAACAGTCCTTCATTCCTTTGGGCACAAAAGCAACGGGCCCCAGAAAGTTCAGCAGCATGACAAGAACGGAGTCTTTTCTCTCCTACAGGTAAAAGCGGGGATGCGGCAGAAAAAGTGGCTTCAAGTGTTGATACATGGTCTCCAGATGATACTCCACATCTTCTCCTTCCTTGCGCCGGATCAACACTTTGTCTGCATGGATGTGCCGTCCCAACATCCACTCTGCCTTGCAGTCTTTAAAATGTTGAGAAGCCTTTGGAGAGCATGCCAGGTACCTGCGGGCGTGTGGAATCTGAATCTGAATCTGAAGGTGGGTCCACACAAAGTCATTGTACCAGCGCTCCCGGCACACCTCCACCTCATAGAGCAACTCCTTAGACAAATACGGGTACTCCCATCCGTACTCTGCAGCAACTTTCTGGCCAAATAGGTGTTGTAGTCTCGCCAAAGGAGGCATGGTAGCTTTGTCCCCTTCGCCAGGTAAAACTATTGAGTCCGGGTGGCGAGGGACCTTGACCACATCTAGTCTGGGCATTGGTGCCCGCAACAGCAGTCTCTTTTCCCCGGTCTTGGGTACAGATGGTACCGGGGTTGCAGAGGCAGGCTGGGGACAGGACCCCTCTTCAGGCGCTGGTGCCTCCACCCGGGGTGTACTTTCCCCCGTAGACATGGGTGGATCCCTGGTTCTGCGGGATGAAGCGAGAGGTACTTTGTCCAAGCCCTTTTCGGCAAACAGTTCGTATCGCAACGTCGTCTCCCATGTCCGAGAGCGACTCCCGGTCAGAGGTGTCACACTCCTCCGCGGGCAGGTAGCCTGTAGTGGAGACTGAGTTTTCACCTCTTCCCACACACCAAATCTCTCCGCCAGGCTTACCTTGGCCTTTACTTGAAACGGGACGTCCGGAACTCTTGTCGACGGATCAATCCGAGCCGGGCGTAAGCGGGTGAGACGGTCCACCACAACCGCTGGTCGGGGCTACCATGCCGGTCTTTCTCTTCGGTGGTGGACACTGCGAGACAGTGGTGACCGAGTAAGCATCCTCGGATTTCTCCCGTTGAGTTTTTACGACCTCCTCCGCAGTCGCTGCAGTGTGCGCAGGGATGGCTGTCACAGCAGTGATTCCTCCTCTCTGAGTGGTGTTGCCCGCAGCACGGCCGGGGTAGATGGTTCTCGGCTTCTCAATCGCCGGATCCACTTCGAACAGAAACTCCCCACAGGCCTCACATCGCCCGAATGGCTTCAGTTGGCACACCAGTCCCGAACAGCTGGGACAAATCACACCCAGGGCCTCAACGTCCATGCACGAATACAGGGCGAATCGACCCCTTGGCTTTAGCCGGATCCCCGTATCTGTTATCGGAGCAGCAGCAGTCAATGTCGTGGTGGAAGGGTGATCTTTAATCCACGATGTATGTCCGAACATGGCGACCTGTTGCTGATCCATCGCACACTGCAAAGTTTTTGCGCCAACGTCCCACTCCCGGGGTTCCCTAGGATCTCCTTCCCTCACGGAACTCAGTGTTGGGCACTGAGCTCCAGACCTCCATCCGAGTACCTCACCCCAGGCCAAAGGTGCCTGGGATGGAACACGACCCCCGGCTGTCCTCTAGGCCTAGGCCCGCCTAGAGAACCGACACGAACCACTGCCCGCAGGCTGAAGGTGCCTGGGACTCGGCCCCGTGACAAAGATGGCCGGCCCCTTTATAACCTCTCCCGGCAAGCACGGCGGGTTCCCCGCCCCACCATACCGCTGCCGAGGGAGGACAAAAAGGAGGCACGACACACAGCAATGATTCAACCCCAGCCCATGGCGACAGCGCCACCTGCTGGGCTGCATGGAATTATACATCACTAATGTCTCTGCCAAGTTCAAATTACACCCGGGAAAGTACATACCCGCTACATATATATATATATATATATATATATATATATATATATATATATATACTTTTTCTCCTGTTTCAGGGGGTGTATACATATATATTTTTTGAGTGTTCCCCCCCCTTTTTTTCCCTTCTAGACTGGTTGTTTTTTTGAATTCTTCTCTATTTTGTTTTTGTTCATGGTTGGGTACCTGTACCAACTGGATTGGTGGTTGGAATGGACCTTCATGGTACGGCATGGACAGGATTCATGTCCACTATTAAAACCAGTGTTGAATCATGTAAAAAGGATGACGGTGATCTCACTCTTTGGGTAGAATCCAGGGCTTGCTTAAACGCAAATCCCATCTTTACTGGCGTATTGAGTATTTTCAGCAATACATCAGAGGATATCAATCCACAAGGACTTCGTCTTCAGACCTTTCCCACTATCAAAAATCCTACTGAAATTTTAAAAATCTTGAACAGGTGCTCACAACAAGCAGCAAGCAATTAATGCTACTGCTGGTTGAGAATTATACGACAGATATGGATCTCCTTGATAAAGAGATTGATTCATTGAATGCCCAATACTCGCATGTATTTGAATTACCAACTTTCAATACTAAATGGAAGGAGATTAGAGAGCGACTAGAAACTATGAACAGGGACATTGTAGCTAAAAAACAAAAGAAATTTAATATGGATAAACTATCTTTCTCACAAGGCTGTGCCTATAAGTGGACCAGCAGAGTGGGTATGGGTAGAGGACGTGGGAGAAGATCAAATCCCACAGCACAGTCTAGGTATGATAAAACTACTGAATCTGACTCATCACTGTCTTCCCATTCTTTTCCCCAGACTCAGGGTCGCTCTACCGGAGCACAAGCACCACGTCCTCAAAAACGTGGCCGAGGTAGTGGCCATTCACCCTCCGATCCTAAACCTAAGAAGCGTCTTGATGTGTCGCCCCAGACGAGTGAACAAGCTACAGGTAGTAACTTAACCCCTGCTTTACAGGGAATACTTTCCAGGGGTGTCCCTTTAGATCCGGCCTTGGCCCTTCAGGAGGCCAAGAAGCAGGGGAACCTGAGCGCCTTTGTGTATCGCCCATCTACCACTCAGAGTCAAACAGTCAATCCGAGCTTAACATCATAACATCTTAACATCATAAATCTAACTACCATGAAACTTAGTATGGCACAAAGATCCATATTACACATGGGACCCGGCTTTTGCCCAGCTCAGCCAATTAACATATCAAACGATTAAGGATTTGTACCTCTTTGCTCGAAGATTGACGTATAGGTTTATGTTTGACTCTGAATGTAACAACAAAAAATTGGAAAAGGACCAGACTGAGCAAATTAAACATTTCACGATGGATGAATTCAGGGCCCCCAGAGACCTGATGCTCCTATATAAGGAGAGTAACCCTGATCCGGTTTCCTCATCTGGTGTCACACCTGACGTAAGTGCCACATACATCACTGACCCTAAAAGTATTTATTTTAAACCAAAATCTCGTAATTTCCCTGATTTATTCACCTCCCCTAATATATGGGCCTTTCTGAAACTAACAATTCAGGATCTTAAATCTCGCCAATGGGATAGACCAGAGACTTACATCTCTGGTGAACAACAAGAGGCTTTAAGATCTTTACAATCCTGTGATGATATCGTAATAAAACCTTTGGATAAGGGTGGAAATATTGTTCTCATGTCCCACCCTCAGTACCAAAAAATGTGTCTTAACATCTTGAAAAACCGTGAATGGTATTGTAAAATTGATATACAACTAATTCCAGTGTTCACTAATGAACTACGTATATTATGTACCAATGCCTATCTGAATGGATTGATTGATCAAAAAACTCTGGAATACTTAATACCTAAATTCCCCAAATTGGCCACATTTTACGCCCTCCCCAAGATCCATAAGAATCCTAAAAATCCACCCGGCAGACCGATCATCTCTGGAAATTACTCATTAACCGAAAAGGTGAGCAGATATGTGGACTCTTTTTTGATGCCACATGTCATCTGCCTTCCATCTTATATCCGGGATGAACAGGATGTTTTGAGACACATTGAGGGGACTCATGTTCCCCCGGATGCCCTGCTCGTAGCTGTGGATATAGAGGCGTTGTACTCTAGCATCCCGCACGAGCAGGGCATACCACCTGGTCTCATAATGATTTGCTTAGGTTCATACTTACCAGAAATCACTTTACCTTTATGAACCAGGCCTATCTGCAAAGGCAAGGGGTGGCTATGGGCACTTGTTGTGCCCCGGCTTATGCCAATTTATACCTAGGAGGCTTGGAGAGGTGGTTATTTTCTGAGACATTCATTTTTTGGTTGACTAAGATACAGTTTTGGTTTCGTTTTATTAATCTGCTAATTGTGTGGACGGGGTCTAGAGATGATCTTCTAGACTTCTTGGGTGCTCTCAATACCAATTAGTTTAATCTGAAATTCACACACACCTTCAATCCCACAGAAATTGCCTTTCTGGACTTGATTTGCATCAATGAGAATATTACAACTGATTTGTATCGCAAGCCCAGTTCGGGCAATACCATTTTACACGCCCACAGTTCTCACCCTACCCCGCTCATTAGAAGCATACCCTATGCACAATACCTGCGTCTACGCAGGAATTGTTCATCTGAAGATTTTTTTCACCAATCCAATCTGTTAGAATCAAGATTATCCGATAGGGGATATTCTAAAACTTTGTTGAGAAAAGCCTTCAACAAAGCTAGAACAAGACCTAGAGTTGAACTTCTATTTAAGAAGACGCCCAAATCTGAAATGACTACAGTTAAATTCATCACTCGTTTTTCTGCTCATGAAAGCTCTTTGCGAGCATCAATTTCCAATAATTGGCATATCCTAGCTGAAGATCATACTTTATCCAAGTATATACGCCCCACTCCAGAATTGGTTTTTAGACGGGCAACCTCATTGTGAGATACCTTGACTAGCAGTTACATAGTTACATAGTTAGTCAGGTTGAAAAAAGACACAAGTCCATCCAGTTCAACCATAAAAAAAAAAGAAAATATATCGTACAATCCCATATACCCAATTCTATACCCACAGTTGATCCAGAGGAAGGCAAAAAAAACCAGCAGAGCATGATCCAATTTGCTACAGCAGGGGAAAAAATTCCTTCCTGATCCCCCGAGAGGCAATCGGATATTCCCCGGATCAACTTTACCTATAAACGTCAGTACCCAGTTATATTATGTACATTTAAGAAAGAATCCAGGCCCTTCTTAAAGCAATCTACTGAGCTGGCCAGAACCACCTCTGCAGGGAGTCTATTCCACATTTTCACAGCTCTTACTGTGAAAAAACCTTTCCGTATTTGGAGGTGAAATCTCTTTTCCTCTAGACGCAAAGAGTGCCCCCTTGTCCTCTGTGTTGACCGTAAAGTGAATAACTGAACACCAAGTTCACTATATGGACCCCTTATATATTTGTACATGTTGATCATATCCCCCCTTAATCTCCTCTTCTCAAGAGTGAATAAATTCAGTTCCTCTAATCTTTCCTCATAGCTGAGCTCCTCCATCCCTCTTATCAGTTTGGTTGCCCTTCTCTGCACTTTCTCCAGTTCCCCAATATCCTTTTTGAGAACTGGGGCCCAAAACTGAACTGCATATTCCAGATGAGGTCTTACTAATGATTTGAACAGGGGCAAAATGATATCTCTCTCTCTGGAGACCATACCTCTCTTAATACAAGAAAGGACTTTGCTCGCTTTGGAAACCGCAGCTTGGCATTGCATGCCATTATTGAGCTTATGATCTACCAAAACCCCCAGATCCTTCTCCACAACGGATCCCCCCAGTTGTACTCCCCCTAGTATGTATGATGCATTCATATTCTTAGCCCCCAAGTGCATAACTTTACATTTATCAACATTAAACCTCATCTGCCACATAGTCGCCCAATTAGACAGAGCATTGAGGTCGGCTTGTAAATTGGCGACATCCTGTAAGGACGTTATTCCACTGCATAGCTTGGTGTCATCTGCAAAGACAGAAATATTACTTTTGATCTCAGACCCAATATCATTTATAAACATATTAAAAAGTAAGGGTTCCAGCACTGAACCTTGGGGTACACCACTGATAACCTTAGACCATTCAGAGTAAGAATCATTAACCACTACTCTCTGAATTCTGTCTTTTAGCCAGTTTTCTATCCATTTACAAACTGATATTTCCAATCCTGTAGACTTTACCTTGCACATGAGCCGTGTGTGGGGAACTGTATCAAACGCTTTTGCAAAATCCAAGTATACCACGTCCACAGCCACCCCTCTATCCAAGGTCTTACTTACCTCTTCATAAAAAGAAATCAGGTTTGTTTGACAACTTCTGTCTTTCATGAATCCATGCTGTCTGTTGCTTAAATAGTTTTTTTCTAGCAAGAACTCATCTATGTGGTCTTTTATTAATCTCTCCAGTATTTTCCCAACTATAGAAGTTAAACTAACAGGTCTATAGTTACTTGGTAAAGACTTAATTCCCTTTTTAAATATAGGCACCACATTGGCCCTGCGCCAATCCAGTGGTACTATTCCTGTCATTAATGAGTCCCTAAAAATTAAATACAATGGCTTTGAAATTACAGAGCTCAATTCTTTTAGGATCCGTGGGTGGATGCCATCTGGTCCAGGTGCTTTATCCACCTTTATTCCAGCTAAATATTTCTGGACCATATCACTTTTGAGCCATTGTGGATTTGGGGCTGTGTCACTACCACCCCCATTTTGGACATGAGCTCCCCCATGCTCCTTTGTATACACAGAACTGAAGAAAGTATTTAATAAATTAGCCTTCTCTTTGTCCCCAGTCACCCACTCTAGATTATTTTGTAAAGGGCCTACATGCTCATTATCAGTCATTATCAACCTGAGGTTCAGACTACATCCCATTCCCTCAAAGGGGCCTACCGCTGTGGCAGATGTAGCCGTTGCCCTTGGATTTATGAGGGAAAGGCCATTCGCCTACCCAACGGTCAGTGGTTCCAGTCAAGACAATATGCTGACTGTGCTGCCCGTGGAGTTATTTACCTTATGACTTGTCAATGTCATGCATTTTACATAGGTAAAACTATTCGAACTTGGTATAAGGATGAGGGATCACCTCTACTATTCTGGTGGAGGCAAAATTCTAACACCTGTGACCAGACATGTAGGTCTACACCATAGATTTGACAATACAGTGATCTCCTTCTTTGTATTGGAGGTTATTCCCCCCAATCCCAGGGGCGGTGACTGGGATAATGCCATATTAACCACTTAAGACCCGGACCAATATGCAGCATAAGGACCAGGCCCCTTTTTGCGATTCGGCACTGTGTCGCTTTAACTGAAAATTGCGCGGACGTGCGACGTAGCTCCCAAACAAAATTGGCGTCCTTTTTTTCCCCACAAATAGAGCTTTCTTTTGGTGGTATTTGATCACCTCTGCGGTTTTTATTTTTTGCGCTATAAACAAAAATAGAGCAATTTTGAAAAAAATTCAATATTTTTTTACTTTTTAATATAATAAATATCCCCCAAAAATATATAAAAAAAAAATTTTCCTCAGTTTAGGTCGATACATATTCTTCTACATATTTTTGGTAAAAAAAAACCGCAATAAGCGTTTATTGATTGGTTTGCGCAAAAGTTATAGCGTTTACAGAATAAGGAGTCGTTTTATGGCATTTTTATTATTTTTTTACTATTAATGGCGGCAATCAGTGATTTTTTTAAATTTTTTCATGACTGCGACATTATGGCGGACACATCGGACACTTTTGACACTATTTTGGGACCATTGTCATCTTTACAGCGACCAGTGCTATAAAAATGCACTGGTTACTGTAAAAATTACACTGGCATTGAAGGGGTTAACCAGGAGGGGGCGCTGTAGGGGTTAAGTGTGCCCTGATTTGTGTTTCTTACTGTGGGGGGGCGTGGCTTAGTGTGTGACGTCACTGATCGTCGTTCCCTATTACAGGGAACAGACGATTAGTGACAGGCTCACTAGGAAGCATGGGGAGAGCTTTGTTTACACTTGCCTCTCCCCTTTCTTCCTCTCTGTGACCCGATCGCAGGACACCAGTGGCGATCGGGTCCGCTGTTCCCGCGGGGACGGTCACGGAGAAGAGGGTCTCGAGCGCGGTGCACTCGCGACCCGCGGCTGGGCTCTTAAAGGGGACATACCTGTACGTCCATGTGCCCAGCCGTGCCATTCTGCTGACGTACATCGGCGCGCGGCGGTCCTCAAGCGGTTAAGAGCTGAAACTTATTCGATTGAAAACTCTCCGCTCTTACTCCCCCAGGTATTAACAAGGTTAATTCCTACAAACCCTTTCTATAGGATGATCTTCTACCAACTGGTCTAGTTGACCAGAATGCCCCTGTTCTATGTTTGTTGCTCTATTTCATAATTCTCTTAAGTCCCAGTACCTATACATGTTTTTTTTCCCCCCTAATCCCAGTTGATCTACTAAGGTATCCCAACTTCTGGACACCACAATATTCAAGAAATTTTAAAATTGAAATCTCAAAGAAGGGTATTTGGACACGCTGTCATTTAATCTATATAGTTAAACATATCTTATTTACCTCAAATTTTCTTTATATATATTTTTTCCAAACCGTTTTTACAGAAGTCTGATCCCACGTCTGTTTCTTCATTTGTGTCCCCCTTGGGCTTGGATTGGATCCTTGGAAATAGGAGCTCTCATACTCCCCTGGTTGACACCTCACCCCTTGGGAGTCCTTTTCTCCATTGGCGAGTGTGTGTGATTCCTCATTTTCTCTGGAGTTGGCATTATGTCCACAAGATGGCGCATGCAAGTCTCCAGTTTTGGAATCTTATCCAATGATGTCATCCAGTGGCGCCTCGTCGCACTGTTATGACACGCAAATGGATAGAAATCGGGTGTTTCTCATAGTATAAATTGAGAACTAATCTGTTACACATTCCCTGTGGCAGTTCATTTGGTGGTGGAGACACATTGTGTAGTGGACCTATTGGTATGTACTTTTCCTGTATGGATTATTAGTATGATCTATTAGCGAAGGGAAGGCAATGCCAATTGTGGATAGAAGTGCTGCACACCCCTGATAGAACTTATGAAAAGAAAAAAGGTACCCCTAGGGGCTTTGAATTTCAGCAATAGATGAAGATATTCAGATATGGTTTAATATAAAAGTATAAATTTTATTTAGTAGAAAAAAATCACATGATTTAGTAGGAATTGGGACATGAGCTCCAAAAAAACATCAATTGAAGCTAACACATGTCTAAAAACAACCAAATGGAATATGGTACAACATTGGAAATATTATACAATGGGCGCAAAAGCCCCAACGCATTTCGACCTTAGTAGTAACTGCGGTCTTCTTCAGGGGGAAAAAGCTTTGCGAACAGATTCTATAATGAAATATATACATGTTAAATAAAGCATTGTTTACAAAAAAACAACCAATAAAGCAACACATATGTACCCATATATGTGGGTGCACATATGTGTGTACATGATATTGAACACATTTACTATGGTTTCCATAAATCTATAGTTGTAAAATACATACCCAAATGGGTGTCAGCAGCCGGGACTGCTGATCAAGTGGTGGCCCCACCGTCAAAAGCAAATCTTTCCCAGACAATCAAAGGGAGGAGGTTGGGATGTTGTCATGGACGAGTTTGTGGAGCAAAGAGAGAAACCAACCCCAGGCCTACGAGAGGTCGCGACCCACGACCCCACACCACTGAGAAGGCGCGGGGGGGGGGAAAGCGGGGTGCAGGCGGGGAAAGCGGGCAGCCCGAGGCGGGCAAACCCAGGAGAAGGAGAGGGGGGGTGGGGGGAAAGGCAGAAGGACAAGGGGACCGAGCCTGCCTAGAGGAGGCACACCAAACAAATCCAAGCTGACCCTGTAAGAAATATCTGAGATATAAAAGGTATATTAGTGTAAGGGTATTATCATTTAAAAAAAAAAACATCTACATAACTATGGGAGACCCCATAGTGAAAGAGTGAAGGGGGGACAGGGAAGAAAAAACAAAGTGAAGAATGGGGAAACGGGAGGGGGCAGGATGTGCCAATGTGGGTGAAACAAGTAGGAAAATGTTTGAGGAAAGAATGGTGTGTAGAGGTAAAGAGGGGGGGGTAAAAAGAAAACAGGAAAAATGGGAGGGAAAAAATATGTGTTTGAGTGTAACTGGTTGGTTCCTTGAGAAGGGTTACCAGATGGAGTCCCTGAGAGAAACCCTGGATGTGGTTATGGCCACTAATAGGAATGATCATTTGGTGGAAAGGGCACCCCGTGATGGTGATCAGTTCCCATTGGGTGTCCCTTTCATAACTTCATATTAGTTACAACACAGGGGTATCAAACAGCAAATTAATAGAGTTGAGCGGACACCTGGATGTTCGGGTTCGACGGGTTCGGCCGAACTTCGGAAAAAAGTTCGAGTTCGGGACCAAACTTGACCCGAACTTGACCCCAAACCCCATTGAAGTCAATGGGGACCCGAACTTCTGAGGACTATTTGCGCTTGTTTCCCGTGCTTAGAACTGTCCCTGCACAAAGTGTCATTTCTGAAGGAAAAAGTCATTTAAAACTCACTCGCGGCTATAATGAATTGTCGGCTCCCGCCAATACATAGAAAAGTCATTGATAAAAAAAAAAAAAAAAAGCGTGGGGGTTCCCCCAAATTCAATTACCAGGCCCTTCAGGTCTGGTATGGATATTAAGGGGAAACCTGCCGCAAATTTTTAAAAAAAATGCGTGCGGTTCCCCGAAAAATTTCCATACTGGACCCCCCCCCCCCCTCCTGAACTGTACCAGGCCACATGCCCTCAACATGGGGAACCGCACGCTTTTTTTTTTTTTTTCTTATCAATGACTTTTCTATGTATTGCCGGGAGCCGACAATTCATTATAGCCGCGAGTGAGGTTTAAATTACTTTTTCCTTCAGAAATGACACTTTGTGCAGGGACAGTTCTAAGCACGGGAAACAAGCGCGACTTTACATATTGCCGAACACCGGACCCGAACCCGAACATACAGTCAATTGTTCGGGTTCATGTCCGGGACCCAAAAACCCAAAAGTTCGGTACGGACCCGAACTTTACAGTTCGGGTCCGCTAAACCCTACTCATTAACAAACACTGGCATATTGCCACTAACGATACCATCCTGAAAGATATCTTACCTGAGAAGCCTAGAGTGATCTACAATCCTTACGTAATAAGGTAGCCCCAAATGTTTTGAATCCCCCGGTCACCAGTAGAGGTTTCTTTGACCAGTTAACTGGTTATCAGTGTAGGCGGTGTAGAGTTTACTCCCTGAACTCTTGCTCCCAGAGACGTACCACCACTTGCATATTCACAGCCACACGGAAGCAGTACAATATCAAACCTTGTATTACATGTGCTACAGTTGGGGTGGTCTACTTGTTGCAGTGCCCCTGTGGCCTGCAGTATGTGGGATGGACCAAACGCCCCTTGCGGGTCCGCCTCAATGTGCACATTACAAACATCAAAGTGGGGTTTAAAAATCACTCTGTTTCTAAACACTACCTTCTAAAACACAATAGGGACCCGTCCAACACTCTCTTCTTGGGGATTGATAATTTCAAACCCAATTGGAGGGGGAGCCTATTGGTGAGGGAGATTTTCAAGTTAGCGATGGCTTGGATTCTCGTATAAAAACGTATGCCCCCTATGGGTTGAACATAGAAATAGATGTGAATGCCTTTATAAATAATGCTTGAGGTGGCCAGTATGTAAACTCGTCGTGACATGCAGTAACGGGCATATATGATTTTATATATATATATATATATATATATATATATAAACAATTTTTAGGCTCTTATTTTGCTGTTAATCCTCCCTATCCTTTCTAGAGGATGCTAACCATCAGGTTCTATTGTTGTGTGTTCACTCACTCTACAGGTTTACAGACAGCCGGGCATGACCCGGGTTCTGGACCATCTGGTCCTAATGATTATTTACATTTCTCCTTATATTTGTGTATAGCATAAGACTCGTGCTTCCTTTCTGTTGGTGAGGGCTTTCAAGCCCAGATCTGCCTTGTATATTACATGCTATAACACTCTATTGTAAACCTGTACTGTTGGTTTATATGATAATAAAACTTTTTTGTAAAAGAAAAAAACTATTTTTTTTTGGGGGATTTTCTAATTTCTAATTTTTAATTTTGCACTTTTTTGGTCACTTTGAATGTGATTGGTACAACCTAACAGGTTGCGTAATTTGTGAAAGTATAGGTGTATTTTCACGGGGACTATCTATTAATTCAACTAATATGTTTTCATTTAGTTCATCACAATGGGTATAATTAAATTACATTTTTTTGTATCTAATATATTCATGAATGGAATATGGATTTAAATATAATTTAAACATATTATACATAAGGTGCTTAGTTATTATACTATACACCTTTTTTCACGTTGTTGTTGTTATTAGCACTACACACACTAGGTTTGATACTAAATTTATTCTCACATTTAGTAATATTCAACTGATAATTTTCCACTTTTTCACTTTCCTTTTGGGATCATTCGGGATAGTAATTTTTGTTTGTCTCCAATACGGGTCACTAGTTCCGGGTTTGGCTGCCACACTGTGCTGTGGGCCATTCTGGATTTGCTTTTAATTAATATTTATTTTTGAATTTTTACACAAATTTTGGTCGTGGGTTGCTTAGACAGATTAGTTTCTTTGTCCTAATGTATTTAAAAAAAATGCTATTAGTTCATTTTGAGTATGCCATAAGCCGTAATGATTTAGCTTACGGTATTGGCATTTTTTGCCCATAGTCAATATGGTGCATATCAGCTGTTTTCTTGCATTTCACAACGAGGTCTGGCTGTATTTAAGTGGTGAGTCATTGTGTCGCCCCACGTCGACTTGAGGAGGAAGGGCTCCTATTGCCGGCCGGCATCCTTTTTACATGTGATTTTTTAACTGGAACTGTTGTAAGTACAACTTACTTTTATAAATAAACGCTATTTGTTGCGGAATTACGCTATTGTCCCCCTTTTTGCATATTACTGATCCTGTGGACCGCATGTATACGGAGGTAGCCTAGCACCCCGAACATCTATCTTGTGTGAGTCCACTTCAGTGTCATCATCCCCTGGAGGTTAAAGGCTGGGTTACAGCCAAATGCTCATTCGTGCTTACCCTCTGGTAAGCGGATTTTATATATGGTGGTGGGCTTCTCACTTATCTGTGGATTCACTGCGGTGTTGTCTCAACCAATACTTATGGAACCATGCTTCATATATAGACAGTTGTGCGGTGACTTACCTTGAGTGGTATATGCCTAGAGGACATCTATTACTATTTAATCCTCTTGTCATCTGAGGATCTTTTGTGGACTTAATGTTTGGCGCAGCTTCATATTTTCCTATCTGTGTTAACATATACTCCCCGCCAAATTAGGTGCTCCCTATAGTAAAGATCATACAGGTGTGTAACCCTTTCTTGGAAATGATATGGTGATTATTACTTCCTTTCTTCCCTTCTGTTTTTTTCTCTGTATTTGAAAAGGAAAATGTTTACTTAACCAACAAAAAATCTGAAAGAGTCCTTGATTAATCAAGGATACCACATGTTATGCCTATTTATTTATACATCCTTTTTCTTTATAAAAACAGCTTGTTTGTATCATTTAATCTTCCCTGATTTCCTCACTCGCCCGGGAGATTGCTATGTGGGTGAGTTTGTATTGCTCAAAATTCCATCTTTCCATTGGGTCCTATCCATTCCTATTGTGGGGCTACTATCAGAGGGATTAGTCTATACCTCAGTATTCTACTCTCAATACATTCAATATACCATGAAGATTGGTCAATAGTTATGTATATATTTTGATGTTATTATCGTATATCTGATTTTTATGCTTTTTTTTTTTTTTTTTTTTGTAGATCTTTTTCTGACTTGTACTCCTGAAGAAGGAGGTAACCCCGAAACATGTTGAGTGTACAACGGGAAGGTTAGTATCCGTACATCTAGTGCGGACTGGCCATCTATATCTAATGTCCCTTGCATGTCAGATTAATGGATGTTCCACATATAGCAGCATCCGATGCAGTGGCGGCTGGTGCTCAAAATTTTTGGGGGGGCGCAAACAAACTGAAAAAAAAAAAATCAATTGCCGCCGCTGTGCCTATTAAACGCAGCCACTGTGCCCAAACGCCACCAGTTTGCCCCCTCAAATACAGCCAGTTTGTTTCCATATACAGCCAGTGTGCCCCCATATATATACAGCCAGTGTGCCCCCATATACAGCCAGTGTGCCCCCATATACAGCCAGTGTGCCCCCATATATATATATTATATATATATAGCCAGTGTGCCCCCATATACAGCCAGTTTGTCCCCATATATATAGCCAGTGTGCCCCCATATACAGCCAGTGTGTCCCCATATATATAGCCAGTGTGCCCCCATATACAGCCAGTTTGTCCCCATATACAGCCAGTTTCCCCCAAATGCAGCCAGTTCCCCCCCATATACAGCCAGTTCCCCCCAAATGCAGCCAGTTTGTCCCCCATATACAGCCAGTTCCCCCAAATGCAGCCAGTTTGTCCCCCATATACAGCCAGTTCCCCCCAAATGCAGCCAGCGTGTCCCCCATATACAGCCAGTTCCCCCCAAATGCAGCCAGTTTGTCCCCCATATTCAGCCAGTTCCCCCCATATTCAGCCAGTTTGTCCCCCATATTCAGCCAGTTCCCCCCAAATGCAGCCAGTTTGTCCTCCATATTCAGCCAGTTTGTGCCCCATATTCAGCCAGTTTGTGCCCCATATTCAGCCAGTTTGTCCCCCAAATGCAGCCTGCCCCCCCCCCCCAGCCCTGCACTTACCTTCCTCGGTCTGGGCCGTCCTCGATGTGTTCTCCCGCCCTCGATGTCGCTTCAGCCAATCAGGTTACCGGTAACCAGATCCGGTTAACCTGATTGGCTGAAACCTCCACACAGTCTTCTTCCAGGAACGCACCCCTGTGCGTACCTGGGAGGAGTTTTTGGAAGCCGAATACAGCGTGAGAGCTGTATTCGGAAAGCCTATCAGAGCCGCTGGCTCTGATAGGCACTTCCAAGTTACACCCACCGCTGGCCGCCGCTCTAATTCATATGGCCGGCGCTCACCAGGAGGCCGGCCATATGTATAGTGGGCAGCGCGGCAGCGGTGACAATACACAGATTCATGCAATGCATGAATCTGTGTATTGTCTTTCAGTGGCGGTGCGGGAGCGAGAGGGGGCGGCGCTCCGGCGCCCTCTATGGACGCACCGCCACTGATCCGATGTCTAGGATCTATGTATTTAAGGCTGATTTTATTATGTATGATTTTGTAAAATAAATTTATATTTTTGTAAATTGACATTGTAATTCATACCGTACCACGAAAGTCCATATTGCCTCCACAATATCCCATTTTTCTGTATAACAGGACGAAGGTACTTTTTCTTATAAAGTAGTGTTTCTCATATTAGGGAAGAGGTAAGGGCGAAGAAGGCACGAAGGAGCCACAGAGCCAGGTAGTCTTCCAGTGGGACAGCTTTAATGGCCGATAATAGCAAGGATTGTAGGACCAAAAGGTAATGGTTTGGGTCAGGCATAATTTCAGTCAGGGGGGAGGTGGAGAGTGGAGGACCTCTCTCTCTCTCTCTCTCTCTCTCTCCTGCATCTGGCCACACCCCTCCTTCATACATATATTTGTAACACATAACATGTACATACCAAAATCTACACCTCAAAATACATTCTGCTACTCCTCCTGAGTATGGCGATACCACATGTGGGAGACTTTTCCACAGCCTGGCACATACAGAGGCCCAAAATGCAGGGAGCACCATCAGGTGTTCTAGGGGCATAATTTTTAAATCTAATTTGACTACCTATTACACTTTTGTGAGGCACTGTAGTGGCATGGATAAGAACTGATGTGGCATGGATGAGCATGAATGAGGCATAAATGAGCCATGAATGGGGATGGATGAGCCATTGAGGGGGATGGTTGAGCATGAATGAGGATGGCAAGGTATGGATGAGGATGGCTGAGTATGGATGGGATGGCTGAGCATAAATGAGGCTGGCTGGGGATGGCTGAGCATGAATTAGTATGGCTGGGGATGGCTGAGCATGAATGAGTATGGCTGGGGATGACTGAGCATGGCAGGGGAAGACTGAGCATGGCAGTGGATGACTGAGCATGACTGAGCATGAATGAGTATGGTAGAGTATGGCAGTGGACGACTGAGCATGGCAGAGTAAGGCAGGGGATGACTGAGCATGGCAAAGTAAGGCAGGGGGTGACTGAGCATGGCAGAGTATGACTGAGCATGGCAGAGTATGGCAGGGGATAACTGAGCATGAATGAGTATGGCAGAGTATGGCTGATCATGGATGGGATGAGTGCAGGAATGGGCACAGAGCAGCGCTATGGGCACTACAGATCCAGCCCACAGCGCTGCTGTACCCGATCTCTCCCCTCGCACTGTACCAATCGGTACGGAGAGGGGAAAGATGAACCGGACATGATGCGGCTTGTTTACATTCATTTGACGGAGCGATCACATGGTAAACGGCCGCTTTCATCTGCCATTTACCATGATCTGTTGGGTCCTCCGGACCCGGCGGTCACGGATATTCCCGGAGGCGTGTGGGAGCAAGATTCTGAGAGGACATCATAGAATGCCCTCCCAGAGTTGTAGAGCCGCGCTGTAGCTGTCATTCGGCCATAGCGTGGTTGTTAACTGGTTAAGATGTTTCATAGTGTATATTTGCACTGCTTCGCCGCTCTCGGCTGAGGGTAATTAACATTCACTTATGTACATACTGCACTGTATTATTGTAGAAGTAGAATGTGTTTCTATGAGGTCACTATGAATAAATAGATCAGAATGAGGACTGACCATCATGTGAACATGATTGGTCAAGTGGTGGAAAAGGCACAAGGGTAAAGTGGCATAGATAGTCATGTACAGGGAGTTCAGATGGATTCCTACACAGTTGATATCCTGTCTACTAGCAGGGTGCTCCTCAGTATGTAGACTGTGTATCCTGAAGAGGTATAGTCACAACCTTGGTACAAATTATTCAATGCGTTCACACACTCACTAGCGAAGTAAGAACAGCCTTCTATGGCCAATCGTGCAATGACCAAGGCTGGCTGCTGAGTGGGTGGGATTACAAGGGGGACGGCTGCAGGATGTAGGTTAAGAATCTGAACGTTCATATGGCACACTTCTGGTCAGCCTCTTAAAGGAAGCAGTTCAAATCAGCTCAGCTGTTCCAGCAAGTAACATGAGAAGATGTACACCCATAATTTACCACATCCTGATGGATTTGGATGTTCAATGACTTCCGCTGTAATGATACTGAACCGGTGCTGTATGTCAGTCGAACTTTAGGTCAAGCAGCTCTTTGATAAGGCAGAGTGGTCCACGAGACGATCCATGGCAAATGCTCTTTTAGGTCAGGTAACTGTATGAATCGCCTTCCGTTTCTAGTCCCTGTTGTAGCGGGGCATAATGTGAGTGGTGTCACGTGACTGGTGACGTCAACGCATTTCGCCAGAGGAGTAGCGTAGCTTCGTCTGGAAGGGGAGGGGCCAGAAATTACCTGTCCCTTATAACAGCAAGTCCATTGTGGTAGTGCCACCTTCCTATGGAAAGTTAAAGAGACAATCAAGTGCTCTTCTGTCTATTGTCGTTTGTGCTCTCTAACGAGCTGCATAGAATGCCACTTTTTTTTTAAATGGTATTATTTATTTAGTAAGGGGTAGGGTCAGTATCTTCCTCTTACCTTCATACATGAGTGCCATATTTTTTTTAGGGGTTTGAGGGAGGAAACAAAGAGCAGATGGAAAAATAAATTGCCAGAAGAATGGTTTTAAGTGGAGGTACCTGAAAGAATATATACTGTATATCTGCATTTAACCATAGATGTGTGTAAAAAGATACATTGGGAAATGGCACATACAACCTAGATAATATATATTAATATACAGCAGTGTCAATCAGGTATACAGATAGTAGAAGACAGCCTAGTATAGTAATATTTAACCTAGAGAAAAGAGGATAAGGATATGTTCTTAGAAGAGAGGTATAGAGAATTAGGAGTTCACAGGGGATGGAGCTATGGCTGGGTGTGAGGGGATCTCAGCGGATCAACGCTGGATCCACTGGATAGGTGAGTATCTGAAATGTGCAGATACCAATGTAAGCACCCTGGTGTTTAGACAGGGTTGCTAACAAATTTAGTTTGCAAGGGAGTGTAGCGGGTGGTTACATTTAGGGGAAGCATCTGAGTGGTAACTAGGCCCAGATGCACTAATTGTTAGGTTTCATGGACCATTTCTATCCCTGGGAGATGGTACTGGTGTGTAGTTCCCTGGGGCCTATAGGTGGCGCTGTTGCCATAGGCCCGGGTTGAACCGCAGTACAGTGCCTTTTCTTGTCCCCTCTTGGCAGCAGTACGGCGGGGCGGGGAACCTGCTGTGGCTGTCGGGAGGATATAAAAGGGGCGGCCATCTTCCAGAGGGGTCGGTTCCGCGCTCAGGCACCTTAGGCCTGGGTGCGTGTGTCGTCTCCGGGTGCCCTAGGCCCGGAGGCCTGGTCGGGTTGTCTCCGGGTGCCCTAGGTCCGGAGACGGAGCTGCTGTTCCATCCCAGACACCTTCAGTCTGGGGTGAGGTACTTTGGAGAAAGGCCTGGAGCCCAGCGACCTTCAGCTGGGATCCGCCAGGGTCCGAGTCTCCCAGGGATCTGCCTTGCAGGGGACCCGTATCCAGGATTGAGGAGCCCAGGGAGGTGACCCTTTCTGAAGACCCAGCGCAGAGTCGTGGTGGCAGATGGGGCCTCTGGTAACTCTCCGGAGGGATGTTCTTGTCCTAAAAAGGGGCCAAGTTACTAAAGGAAGGAAGTGCGTGTTCTGTATGTCGCAGTGACACTACGCACACAAGGTCAGTGGCTTTCATCTTTTTCCACCCGGTCAGTGGCAGTGACCAACCTCATGGTCTGTGGCAGGGACCGTGCGCCAAGCCTGTTCGTGCTAATCAGAACAGGAGGAAAACCCAATTCAAGTTTGTGCCTGGATCTCCTCCCACCTTATCTGACCTGTGTCTTGTCCCAACCTGTCTGCTCTCAAAGAGACTGTTTATTGTGCTAAAAAGAATAAATAAGAGTTGGACCTATCAGTTGGTGTGGACAGTTGCTTACTGGGGAGAACTAAAGGCTTGTTTCTGACTACCACAGAAACGAGGTCAGCACTGGAGGTTTTTAAACACTGGCTGCAGGCAGGCCCGAGAAACTAACACCGCTCAACCTCCCTATTCAGGAGGGTACGGGCTTGTGGTGCGGTGTGCCTTATTCTTTCCTGCGGAGGAGCCAAGCAGAAGAAAAGCAGGTAAAGTCTGGGGTTGGTGCGCTAAGGGAGTAATTGTCCTGACTGATTGATAGAAGATCCACTGATTCCTCCCTAAATTCTAGAATTGCTGCACCTTTTCTCTTCTATCACTAGGTGACACTGTGCTGGTGGCATTAGATTGATAGGGGCTTAGCAAGGTCAGATCATCAATGGATGGGGTGTCTCAGCCAATCGGTGGTGGTTTCTTTTAGTCCCTTGGCCTGCTGGGAGAGCCTATTTATTTGGGTGGAGTCAGGTGATCAGTGTTATGTGCCACCTGGACAGCTGTCTGGGTGGACGTGTGTTATGTTGCCCCGGGTTGCTAGGCCGGAAGCCTGAGGCCTATGCCGGGGACATCTGGCTACTAGGCTGCCTGAGGCCTATCCAGGAGAAGCAGCGTAGGGTTGGGCATACAGGATTGGAGTCCAACCGAGTTGAAAAGGTTCAGCCGGGCGGGAAACCAGTTGTGGTTGGAGGTAGAAAGGAAGCTGTCGCCACTAAGGCCCCTTTCACACTGGGGCGGTTTGCAGGCACTATTGCGCTAAAAATAGCGCCTGCAAACAGACCTGAAACAGCGGCTGTTGTTTCTCCAGTGTGAAAGCCCGAGGGCTTTCACACTGGAACGATGCGCTAGCAGGACGGAAAAAGTCCTGCTAGCCGCATCTTTTCAGCGGTGAAGGAGCGGTGTGTTTACCGCTCCTGCCCATTGAAAGCAATGCAGAGGCGCTTTACGGTGGTTCTTAACCCTTTTTCGGACGCTAGAGGGGACAAAACTGCTTCGTTAGTGGCCGAATAGTACCGCAAAATTATCGGTAAAGCGCCGCTAAAAATACCGCTTTACCGCCTCCGCCCCTGTCCCAGTGTGAAAGGGGCCTAAGGGACCATCCATCTTACTACCGTGTGTAAGCTGAAGCAAGTACCAGAGCAGTCTTTTCACCAGCCGGGGACGGTGAAGAAGTGGGAAAGCATCAGCAAGTGCCAAGCCAGGGACCCAGCAGGATAGCGGGGGGGTGATGCTTGAGGGGTATACAAAGCTGTGGAAGAGTTCAGGGGATCCAGTGACGACAGGGATAAGGAAGTCTAGCGAGAGACTGGGAGCTCAGTGAGTGAAGATCTACAGTGGGATACTGTGAGATAAGTAAAGGACTGTTCAGTGTTACCAAGAGTTATGTATAACTACTAGAGTTGAGCGGGTAGCTGGATATTCGGGTCCGGCGGGTTCGGCCGAACTTCGGAAAAAAGTTCGGATTCGGGACCGAACTTTAACCCGAACCCGGACCCGGACCCGGACCCCATTGAAGTCAATGGGGACCCGGACTTCTGACGACTAAAAAGGCTCTAAAAAAGTAATGGAAAGGGCTAGAGGGCTGCAAATGGCAGCAAAATGTTGTTAAGAACATGGCAAGTGCTCTGCAAACAAATGTGGATAGGAAATAACTTAAAAGAACATAAAAAAAATTAAAAAATTAAAAAATATGCTGGAGGCCCCCTTTTCAGCAGAAGAGGTACAGGAAGTCATTAAGAACCTCAGAAACTCAACGGCACGATGCCACACATATGGTGGGAATGCCCCAGAATACGCCCTTTCTGGAATAAATTATTTAATTTAATGGATAAGCTAGTGGGAAAATAAAATACTTTGAAATAAAAATGTAGCAGGGTGCTAAATTTAAGGAAAGTGTTTGAGTGGTAAATAGGCTCAAATACCCTAATTCTGTAGGATTCATGGACCATTTTGTCCTCGGGGGACAGTATTGGTGTGCAGTTCCCTGCGGCCTACAGGTGGCGCCTTTTGTGTCCCCTCTTGGCAGTAGTACAGCGGGGCGGGGAACCTGCTGTGCATGCCGGGAGAGCATATAAAAGGGGCAGACCTTTGGCCTGGGGGCTGATGTCCAGTGGGGTCCGCGCCCAGGTGCCTTCGGCCTGGGTGCATGTGTTCCTGTTCCATCTCGGGCACCTTTAGCCCGGGGTGAGGTACTATCCTGGAGTTATTGCTGCCCTGGGTATGGAGGCCTAGGGGCGGGAGTAAAGCCTGGAGTCCAGAGCCGCCTCGTGTAGGGGACCCTGTTCCAGGGAAGGGAGGATCATTCTGATGGACCGATGCGGGAGTCACGGTGAAGGAATGGTCTGTTGACTCCCTGGAGAGATGTCTTCCCCTTGATATGGGCTAGGTTCGTAGAAGGAGAAGCTCAAGGTCACCTTGACTGTATCAGAGGCCTTATTCAACCGGCCCGTGGCAGGGGCCTTATACACCCTGGTCTGTGGCTGAGACCAAAGTTCTCCAGGCCCGTGGCAGGGGCCTTGTACACCCGGTCTGTGGCAGAGACCAACCTCAATGTCTGTGGCAGAGACCGTGCGCCAAAAACTGTTTGAGAAACCTAAGCAGTGAAGTGAATGTGCTACGTTTGTGCCTGGACCTCCTCCACACCTTAAGCTGTCCTGTTTCTTTGCTCTAACCTTTTCTATCTGAGTACAGTTTATTTTGCCATGAGAGAATAAGAGTTGGAGTTTCAGCTGGTGTGGACATTGACTTTACTGGCAATTAAAGGACTTGCCTCTACCTACAGTAGAGGTGAGAATCATCCTCTGGAGGAGTTTTGACTCCGGCTGTGGACACGGCCCGTCAAGTACACCGCTCAACCTCTTTATATAGGAGTATACGGGCTGGTAGTGCGGTGTGCCTTTCTCCCTCCTGCGAAGAGCCAACAACATAAAGGCAGGTAAGGGGGAAAGGATCTGTGCGCTACAAAAAAATAAAATAAAAATTTTAATCTTGGCCTAGCAGGACGAGGTCCATATGGAGTAGGAGGTTGAGGTGGCGGTGGATGTGGCTGTGTAGGTGGAAGCGGCGGTGGAGGAGGACGAGGTAGCCAACACTGGTTCAAAAATACAACAATGGCTGGGTAAGGCCGGTGATGTGTCGAATTCTGTCCCCTGTCGAATAGTGTCCGCCCTGTACTGCGCTTGCTGAGTATGTAGGACAAGGGGATTTCAAAAATCTCCCAAGACTAACGGCGCCTGCGTGTTGAGTTCAGGTGAAGGCCACACCATCCGTGGTTCAAGCCGAGCCAAGCAAGGCCGCGATCGAAGCGAGCCCGTGAGGGGCCCTGTTACTATGTGCTACCGTATGTCCTCTTGGATAGTGGGGCTTGAACCTGCACTCACAGCGCAGGCGCCGTTCATCTTCGGAGATTTTGTGAATCTCCTTGTCCTCTGTACTGCGCAAGCGCTGCGCCTGCGCAGTACGGGCCGGGCACAATCCGATGGCCGGACAGTTTTTGTCACAACACCGGTATACATGTCTATTCTGCACAAGGTACGGACAAGTCCTGTGGGATCCATGCCTGGTTCATTTTAATGAACGTGAGCTTGTCCACATTGGCTCTGGACAGGCGGCTGCGCTTGTCTGTGATAACGCCCCCTGCCGTGCTAAATACACGTTCAGATAATACACTGGCTGCAGGGCAGGCCAGCACCTCCAAGGCATAAACGGCAAGCTCAGGCCATGTGCCCAATTTGGAGACCCAGAAGTTAAAGGGGGCAGACCCGTCATCCAGTACGTGTAGGCCTGTGGACACATACTGCTCAACCATGTTGGTGAAATGCTGCCTCCTGCTAAGACGTTCCATCTCAGCTGGTGGTGCTGGTTGTTGTGGCGTGCTGACAAAGCTTTTCCACATTTCGGCCATGCTAACCCTGCCTTCTGAGGTGCTGCCGGTGCCCCGGCTGCGTTGGCGACCTCTTCCTCCTCCTCTGCCTTCGCCTTGTGCTTCCACCGTACGCCCGCTGTCAGGTGGGAATGCCACCAGCAGCGCGTCTACCAGCGTGCGCTTGTACTCGCGCATCTTACGATCCCGCTCCAGTGAGGGAATTAAGGACGGTACGTTGTCCTTGTAACGGGGATCCAGCAGGGTGGCCACCCAGTAATCAGCACCAGTTAAAATGTGGGCAACTCGGCTGTCGTTGCGGAAACACTGCAGCATGTAATCGCTCATGTGTGCCAGGCTGCCCAGAGGCAAAGAAAAGCTGTCCTCTGTGGGAGGTGTATCGTCTGTGTCCTCTGTATCCCCCCAGCCACGCACCAGTAATGGCCACGAGCTGGTCTGAGTGCCACCCTGCTGTGAACATGGCTCCTCCTCCTCCTCCTCCTCCTCCTCCTCCTCCATCTCCTCCTCCACCTCGTCATCCTCCAGAACTGTGCCCTTTCTGCCGGACAATTGTGTACCTGGCGTTTGTTGGTGCAGGAACCCACCCTCGTAGCCACTTGTGAAAGACTGCCCTGAAAGCCTTTGAAATGATCCCGCTTCCTCCTCCTCCTCCTCATCCTCCTGTGCCACATCCTCTTCCATCATCGCACGAAGCGTTTTTTCAAGGAGGCATAGAACTGGGATAGTAACGCTGAGAACGGCGTCATTGGCACTGGCCATGTTGGTGGAGTACTCGAAACAGCGCAACAAGGCACACAGGTCTCGCATGGAGGCCCAGTTATTGGTGGTGAAGTGGTGCTGTTCCGCAGAGCGACTCACGTGTGATTGCTGCAGCTGAAACTCCACTATTGCCTGCTGCTGCTCGCACAGTCTGGCCAGCATGTGCAAGGTGGAGTTCCACCTTGTGGGCACGTCACATATGAGGCGGTGAGCGGGAAGGCCGAAGTTACGCTGCAGCGCTGACAGGCGAGCAGCAGCAGGGTGAGAACGCCGAAAGTGCGCACAGACAGCCCGCACTTTCTGCAGCAGCTCTGGCATATTGGGGTAATTTTTAAGGAACCTCTGGACCACCAAGTTCAGCACATGCGCCTGGCAAGGGATGTGCGTCAAACCGGCTAGACCCAGAGCTGCTACGAGATTTCGCCCATTATCGCACACCACCAGGCCGGGCTTGAGGCTCACTGACAGCAACCACTCATCGGTCTGTTGTTCCATGTCCCTCCACAACTCCTGCGCGGTGTGGGGATTTTCCCCCAAACAGGAAAGTTTTAAAACTGCCTGCTGACGTTTACACCTGGCTGTGCTGAAGTTGGTGGTGAAGGTGTTACGCTGAATGGATGAGGAGGCGGTAGAGGATGAGGAAGCGGAGAAGGAGGAGTTAGCAACAGGAGGCAAACTGAAGCGCCCTGCAATCCTCGGTGGTGGAAGGACATGCGCCAAACCGCTATCTGCCTCAGGCCCAGCCGCCACTGCATTTACCCAGTGTGCTGTTAGGGAGATATAACGTCCCTGACCGTGCTTACTGGTCCACGCATCCGTAGTTAGGTGGACCTTGCCACAGATGGCGTTGCGCAGTGCACACCTGATTTTGTCCCCCACCTGGTTGTGCAGGGAAGGGATGGCTCGCCTGAAAAAGTAGTGGCGGCTGGGCACGACGTACTGCGGGACAGCCAATGCCATCAGGCTTTTAAAACTCTGCGTCTCCACCAGACGGAATGACAGCATTTCAAAGGCTAGGAATTTTGAAATGCTGGCATTCAGGGCCAGGAATCGCGGGTGGCTAGGGGGGTACTTCCTCTTCCGCTCCAATGTTTGGGAGATAGAGAGCTGAACGCTTCCATGGGACATTGTGGAGATGGTTGGTGACCCAAGTGGTAGTGTTGCTGGCAGATCCTCTGTTTGCGGGGTGACAGGTGCCACTGTCACTACAGAGGTGGATGAAGAGGCCGAGACTGCAGCAGAAGAGGAAGCAGGAGGAGCCAGAGACCTTTCTTGGTTTTTGAGGTGTCTACTCCACTGCAGCTCGTGCTTTGCACTTAGATGCCTGGTCATGCAGCTTGTGCTCAGGTTGAGAACGTTTATGCCTCGCTTCAGGCTCTGATTGCACAGCGTGCAAACCACTCGTGTCTTGTCATCAACACACTGTGTGAAGAACTGCCACGCTAGGGAAGTCCTTGGACCTGGCTTTGGTGTGCTCGGTCCCTTGCTGCGTTGGGCAGTAGCAGATGTACTGTCTAGGGGACGAATGCTCCGTTTTTGCACCCTGCTCCCTCTTCTGCTGTGCTGGTGGCTCTGTGCGACCACCGCCTCTTCCTCCGAACTACACTGGTCACCTGCATAACGTTGATTCCATGTGGGGTCGAGGACCTCATCGTCCTCCACATCATCTTCCACCCAGTCTTCACCCCTGCCCTCCATGTCTGTCTGCACAATTGCGAAAGCAGCAGCAGTTGGCACCTGTGTTTCGTCATCATCCGAGACGTGCTGCGATGGTCCTCCCATGTACCCATCATGAAACATAAGTGGTTGGGCATCGGTGCACTCAATCTCTTCCACTTCTGGGGCAGGGCTAGGTGGGTGGCCCTGGGAAACCCTGCTAACAGAGTCATCGAAAAGCAGACGAGACTGCTGCATGATTTGGGGCTCAGACTGCTTGGCTGATTTGCAAGGGGGTGAGGTGAAAGACTGATGGACATGGGCTTCAGGTGCCAACTCTGATCTTTCATCAGAAGAGTGGGTGGGAGACAATGTGAAGGAACCCGAGGCACTGTCAGCAACCCAATCTACTATCGCCTGTACTTGTCCTGGCCTAAACATTGGTACAGCCTCATTAGGCGCGACAAAATACCGCCGCAGGCTCGGTCGCCTACTCGCACCTGAGGAAGGTGTTTCACTTGTGCGTGTAGCTGGCACAGATCCACCACGTCCTCTCCCTGCAACAGGAGCTCCACCAGCAGCACCACGACCGGGGCCACCACGTCCCTTTGACCTTCCCCTCATATTTTCCAAATTTAGGATCTTGCCCTAAATGGCGTTTTTTGGAAGACCACAACACACCCACAGTACGTAATGGCTGAAACGCACAGCTACAGAACTGCAGAAAATGCTATTCAAAAAAAAAAAAGGTTGTTTTTTTTAGTATAGCACAGTACAAGGAAAATATATAGAAATTGTTTATTTCACACACCTCCAGATGTGTATTTCAGACTGCAAAATATTTTCTGTGGCCCTAAATGGCGTTTTTTGGAAGAGCACAACACAACCACAGTATTTAACCACTGAATCGCACAGCTATAGAAGTGCAGAGAATGCTATTAAAAAAAAATGTTGTTTTTTTTAGTATAGCACTGTACAATATATAGAAATTGTTTATTTTACACACCTCCACATGTGTATTTCACACTGCAATTTATTTTCTGTGGCCCTAAATGGCGTTTTTTGGAAGAGCACAACAACCCCAACAGTATATAACCGCTGAATCGCACAGCTGCAGAGGCCAGAGAATGCTATTCAAAAATAATGTTGTTTTTTCACACACCTCCAGATGTGTATTTCAGACTGCAAAATATTTTCTGTGGCCCTAAATGGCGTTTTTTGGAAGAGCACAACACAACCACAGTATTTAACCACTGAATCGCACAGCTATAGAAGTGCAGAGAATGCTATTAAAAAAAAATGTTTTTTTTTTTAGTATAGCACTGTACAATATATAGAAATTGTTTATTTTACACACCTCCAGATGTGTATTTCACACTGCAAAATATTTTCTGTGGCCCTAAATGGCGTTTTTTGCCAGACCACAACACACCCACAGCACGTAACCGCTGAATCGCACAGCTACAGAAAATGCTATTAAAAAAAAAAGGTTGTTTTTTTTAGTATAGCACTGTACAAGAAGAATATATAGAAATTGTTTATTTTACACACCTCCAGATGTGTATTTCACACTGCAAAATATTTTCTGTGGCCCTAAATGGCGTTTTTTGGAGGAGCACAACACAACCACAGTATTTAACCACTGAATCGCACAGCTATAGAAGTGCAGAGAATGCTATTCAAAAAAAATGTTTTTTTTTTTAGTATAGCACTGTACAATATATAGAAATTGTTTATTTTACACACCTCCACATGTGTATTTCACACTGCAATTTATTTTCTGTGGCCCTAAATGGCGTTTTTTGGAAGAGCACAACAACCCCAACAGTATATAACCGCTGAATCGCACAGCTGCAGAGGCCAGAGAATGCTATTCAAAAATAATGTTGTTTTTTCACACACCTCCAGATGTGTATTTCACACTGCAAAATATTTTCTGTGGCCCTAAATGGCGTTTTTTACAAGAGCACAACAACCCCAACAGTATATAACCGCTGAATCGCACAGCTGCAGAGGCCAGAGAATGCTTTTTAAAAATAATGTTGTTTTTTCACACACCTCCAGATGTGTATTTCACACTGCAAAATATTTTCTGTGGCCCTAAATGGCGTTTTTTGCCAGACCACAACACACCCACAGCACGTAACCGCTGAATCGCACAGCTACAGAAAATGCTATTAAAAAAAAAAGGTTGTTTTTTTTAGTATAGCACTGTACAAGAAGAATATATAGAAATTGTTTATTTTACACACCTCCAGATGTGTATTTCACACTGCAAAATATTTTCTGTGGCCCTAAATGGCGTTTTTTGGAAGAGCACAACACAACCACAGTATTTAACCACTGAATCGCACAGCTATAGAAGTGCAGAGAATGCTATTAAAAAAAAATGTTGTTTTTTTTAGTATAGCACTGTACAATATATAGAAATTGTTTATTTTACACACCTCCACATGTGTATTTCACACTGCAATTTATTTTCTGTGGCCCTAAATGGCGTTTTTTGGAAGAGCACAACAACCCCAACAGTATATAACCGCTGAATCGCACAGCTGCAGAGGCCAGAGAATGCTATTCAAAAATAATGTTGTTTTTTCACACACCTCCAGATGTGTATTTCACACTGCAAAATATTTTCTGTGGCCCTAAATGGCGTTTTTTGCAAGAGCACAACAACCCCAACAGTATATAACCGCTGAATCGCACAGCTGCAGAGGCCAGAGAATGCTATTCAAAAATAATGTTGTTTTTTCACACACCTCCAGATGTGTATTTCACACTGCAAAATATTTTCTGTGGCCCTAAATGGCGTTTTTTGCAAGAGCACAACACAACCACAGTATTTAACCACTGAATCGCACAGCTATAGAAGTGCAGAGAATGCTATTCAAAAAAAATGTTTTTTTTTTTAGTATAGCACTGTACAATATATAGAAATTGTTTATTTTACACACCTCCACATGTGTATTTCACACTGCAATTTATTTTCTGTGGCCCTAAATGGCGTTTTTTGGAAGAGCACAACAACCCCAACAGTATATAACCGCTGAATCGCACAGCTGCAGAGGCCAGAGAATGCTATTCAAAAATAATGTTGTTTTTTCACACACCTCCAGATGTGTATTTCACACTGCAAAATATTTTCTGTGGCCCTAAATGGCGTTTTTTACAAGAGCACAACAACCCCAACAGTATATAACCGCTGAATCGCACAGCTGCAGAGGCCAGAGAATGCTTTTTAAAAATAATGTTGTTTTTTCACACACCTCCAGATGTGTATTTCACACTGCAAAATATTTTCTGTGGCCCTAAATGGCGTTTTTTGGAAGAGCACAACACAACCACAGTATTTAACCACTGAATCGCACAGCTATAGAAGTGCAGAGAATGCTATTCAAAAAAAATGTTGTTTTTTTTAGTATAGCACTGTACAATATATAGAAATTGTTTATTTTACACACCTCCAGATGTGTATTTCACACTGCAAAATATTTTCTGTAGCCCTAAATGGCATTTTTTGCCAAACCACAACACACCCACAGCACGTAACCGCTGAATCGCACAGCTACAGAAAATGCTATTCAAAAAAAAAGGTTGTTTTTTTTAGTATAGCACTGTACAAGAAGAATATATAGAAATTGTTTATTTTACACACCTCCAGATGTGTATTTCACACTGCAAAATATTTTCTGTGGCCCTAAATGGCGTTTTTTGCCAGACCACAACACACCCACAGCACGTAACCGCTGAATCGCACAGCTACAGAAAATGCTATTCAAAAAAAAAGGTTGTTTTTTTTAGTATAGCACTGTACAAGAAGAATATATAGAAATTGTTTATTTTACACACCTCCAGATGTGTATTTCACACTGCAAAATATTTTCTGTGGCCCTAAATGGCGTTTTTTGGAAGAGCACAACACAACCACAGTATTTAACCACTGAATCGCACAGCTATAGAAGTGCAGAGAATGCTATTCAAAAAAAATGTTTTTGTTTTTAGTATAGCACTGTACAATATATAGAAATTGTTTATTTTACACACCTCCACATGTGTATTTCACACTGCAATTTATTTTCTGTGGCCCTAAATGGCGTTTTTTGGAAGAGCACAACAACCCCAACAGTATATAACCGCTGAATCGCACAGCTGCAGAGGCCAGAGAATGCTATTCAAAAATAATGTTGTTTTTTCACACACCTCCAGATGTGTATTTCACACTGCAAAATATTTTCTGTGGCCCTAAATGGCGTTTTTTGCAAGAGCACAACAACCCCAACAGTATATAACCGCTGAATCGCACAGCTGCAGAGGCCAGAGAATGCTATTCAAAAATAATGTTGTTTTTTCACACACCTCCAGATGTGTATTTCACACTGCAAAATATTTTCTGTGGCCCTAAATGGCGTTTTTTGCAAGAGCACAACACAACCACAGTATTTAACCACTGAATCGCACAGCTATAGAAGTGCAGAGAATGCTATTCAAAAAAAATGTTGTTTTTTTTAGTATAGCACTGTACAATATATAGAAATTGTTTATTTTACACACCTCCACATGTGTATTTCACACTGCAATTTATTTTCTGTGGCCCTAAATGGCGTTTTTTGGAAGAGCACAACAACCCCAACAGTATATAACCGCTGAATCGCACAGCTGCAGAGGCCAGAGAATGCTATTCAAAAATAATGTTGTTTTTTAACACACCTCCAGATGTGTATTTCACACTGCAAAATATTTTCTGTGGCCCTAAATGGCGTTTTTTGCAAGAGCACAACAACCCCAACAGTATATAACCGCTGAATCGCACAGCTGCAGAGGCCAGAGAATGCTATTCAAAAATAATGTTGTTTTTTCACACACCTCCAGATGTGTATTTCACACTGCAAAATATTTTCTGTGGCCCTAAATGGCGTTTTTTGGAAGAGCACAACACAACCACAGTATTTAACCACTGAATCGCACAGCTATAGAAGTGCAGAGAATGCTATTCAAAAAAAATGTTGTTTTTTTTAGTATAGCACTGTACAATATATAGAAATTGTTTATTTTACACACCTCCACATGTGTATTTCACACTGCAATTTATTTTCTGTGGCCCTAAATGGCGTTTTTTTGAAGAGCACAACAACCCCAACAGTATATAACCGCTGAATCGCACAGCTGCAGAGGCCAGAGAATGCTATTCAAAAATAATGTTGTTTTTTCACACACCTCCAGATGTGTATTTCACACTGCAAAATATTTTCTGTGGCCCTAAATGGCGTTTTTTGGAAGAGCACAACACACCCACAGTATATAACCGCTGAATCGCACAGCTGCAGAGAATGCTATTCAAAAAAAGTTTTTTTTTTTTTTTTAGTATAGCATAGTACAAGAAAAATATATAGAAATTGGTTATTTCACACAACTAGAGATATACACTGCAAAATAATTTTTTTGCCCAAAAATAGGTCTTTTTTGCGCACAACAAAGTGCCTTTTTTTTTTTTTGCAACAGCACAATAAAGTGCCTTTTTTTGGGGGGGGGGCCAAAAATGGGTCTTTTTAGCAAAAGCACAATAAAGTGCCTTTTTTTTTTTTTTTTTCTGCCCGAAATGGGTCTTTTAGCAAGAGCACAATACAGCCACAGTATGGAATAGGTGTATCACTCAACGTAATGCAGTGCTGGTGCACTGAGCTTGCAACACAAACAGATAAACCTATGCAGATCGCTGAGCTATTATATCTCTCAATCTGGACTCCTATCTAAATCTCTCTCCCTGAAAGCACAAACAGGATCCTGCCCCTACACTACACTACACTGTCTCTCTATCTTTTCTATCAGTAGATTGCAGAATCAGGACTAACTCCTATCATATAATTCTCTCCCTCACAGCAACAGCAGCCAGGATCCTTTCCCTACACTGTCTAAAAGCAGAGTGACGATCTGTGCTGTGTGCCTCTTGCTTATATAGAAGCTGGTCACATGCTGGGTCACATGTTGCACTGACCAATCACAGCCATGCCATTAGTAGGTATGGCTATGATGGCTTCTAAGGGCACACCAGCTAATCAAATGGTGATTGGCTGGCCCCTGAAGCATTTCTAACTGCGCCATTAAATTCCCGAATCCGGACCCGAACCCGGACTTTAGCGCAAAATCCGGGTCCGGGTCCGGGGTCGGGAAAACGCCAAAATTCGGTACGGACCCGAACTTTACAGTTCGGGTCCGCTCAACACTAATAACTACCTTTTAGTGACTGTTTCAAGATTAGTTGCCATAAGAGACAGTGGTCCTACCTATACAGAAGTGTTATCCGGCTGGAGGCTTTCCACTGTATAGCTGTCTACCTATAGAAGTCTCGCAGTTTGCCAATTATTGCATCTACTCAAGGGTGTCCTGGCCCTAACCCGCTCTCCCCCAGTTCTGGTAAAGTGGTTGTAAACCCTTACAACACACTTTTACCTACAGATAACCCTAGATTAGGGCTTAACTGTAGGTGCTGGAAGTATCTCCTAATCCTACGGGATATTTACAATTCCCCGCACAAGGATTTCTTCGGTGCATGCGCACTTTAG